>JAJTUV010000005.1:15000-1237500 GCA_021653895.1 Mastomys natalensis
TGACTCTCACACCAAGCCTTTCACCTAGATTGATTATGTAATCTGTCTGCTGTTTGTTTGTTTGTGTTGTTTGTTTTCGAGACAGGGTTTCTCTGTATAGCCCTGGCTGTCCTGGAACTCACTCTGTAGACCAGGCTGGCCTTGAACTCAGAAATCTGCTGTCTCTGCTCCAAGTACTGGGATTTAAAGCATGTGCCACCACCGCCTGGCTCTGTCTGCTCTTTTTAAAAGCTTTTATTGCCTCCTCCTATTTTAAATTTTATTTGAATGCCATTAAATAAAATTTTTGGTGATTTTGCATACCTCTAGAAAAGGTATCAAAAAATTCCATTATTGCATTGAAATTTCTAAGCACAAAAAACATTTCCTTTTTCTCGGTGAAGTCATATAGTGCAATTTTATTTTAGGGAATTTTCTTATGTTTGTATAATTTTATCTGTGGAGCAGTGAATCAAGTTCTGGGCAGCTGACTATATGGCTGAGGATTTCAGATTCTCTGGAAGTTTAATAACCCAGAGATCAAGGCGAATTATGAACACATCATAGATAGTAGGCTTGTATCTTTCTCCTCAACATCTCTTCTCTTAACATGGTTGATGTTAGGGACAGAGATACACATGAAAGATATACTTGTCTTTCAAACTTCCAGTTTAGTGGTGAGAGTGCAGTGGCGAGCTGATCTCCCGGGTCTTTGTGCTCCATTCTGCCACGGGTGCCCACCTGCAAGTCTGGCTCCTTGAGTGTACAGACATTTTCACAGGATTTTTTTTTTTTTGTTGTGTGTGTGTGTGTGTGTATGTTGTTGCTGTTTTGTGGTTTTGCTGTTTTGGTGGTGGGGAAGGTGGGCACAGATGTTTCCTGATCACAGGAGTCAACACAGTTTCCAGACAGAGAGTTTGCAGGCTGGGAACAAAGTTCTAAGTCACACTTTATAAGCTGCCTTTCCCCCCCCTCCCCACACACACACCCAGAACAATCTGAACCAGTGTTCTTAAGTACAAATCGAGGAGACTTTACCAAGCACAGAGAGCCAAGCTTTGAGCACCACTGCCTGGCCATGACCTTCATTTCATTTCTGGTGGCCTTGAATCTCTGCTTTTGAGAAAAAAGACCCATGTCTGTTCTTCTCCCACCCCCCTTCCCTCTAACACATTTCCAAATCTGACACTGATAAGTTAAACCAACATTGGTATTGGATTCCGAGTCTAGAAAAGATAATATGATATTTAAAAATTCACAAATGCTTTCTGGGATGTAAGTTTATAGGGACAGCTTTTGGGTTTAAAACAGACTGTGTTCTTGACGTTGCAGTTGTGTGTTTTGCCTCCTGGGTGGCTTTGGAAGCCAAATCCCAAGACAGTTATTGTATGAGAATAGAATTGCTTTTCTACCTAATAGTGAAGCCTGGGACATATTAATGAAGAAAAATTACTTAAAGAATAAAGTTTATTATCATATGTGATTAAAAAAATTATTGTAGGGAATGAATTTCCATTTTTCCTCCATCCCTCCCTCCTTTCCTCTGTCTTAGTCAAAAAACTAAAGTATAAAATATATTTTATGAAATACCAGAGTATATATATGGTCCTGTCTAATTGGCCCCTGTTCAGCTGAGGATCAAGTGAGAATCTGGGTTATTATTTAATATGTTATGGTTCTAAGAGAACCTGCTAAACAATAATAAAATGAGATTTTGGTAAAATGTGTTCTCACATGTATTTCTGCTCTCAAATCCCACTAACATGGCACTGAAGGAATTACAAGAACTAACAAGGACAAAGGGAAGAGGAGATAGCGCCATTCCATTGCAAACGGGAGAACTCATACAGTGCTGGAAGCCAAAAAACAACAGAAACTATGTAGCAACTCAGAAAGAGGCAGGGACACAAAGATGCAAAAATTTGGAAGAGATATGTCATGCGGCCAACCACATTATACCTTAGGGATCTAGAAGCTACTATGCAAAAGAAAACACACACACACACACACACACACACACACACACACACACACACTATGATGGGAATGAGATGTCATGAAAATGACAATTCAGAAAAGTAAGATCACTTTGCGGGTAGCCCGTCACAAGGTAAAAAGGAGGAAAACCAGAAAAGGAGAAAAAGGTGTTCAGGGATAGCATGCCATTTCTGCAGAACATGTCAGAGTCTAGGCGTTTTCAATGGGGATCTCCCTCAGCCTTCTTTTCTTTCTAGAATCCTAGGAGGCACATGGTCAAGTTTCCTCTTCTGAATGACCTTGCTGTTGGGACACTGACCTTCAGATAACACTTACAACCCTTAGCTTAGGTAAATTTTACATTACAATCGATAGCAAGAAAACAGTCATCTATAGGTTTATTTGAAGCTTGACTCTGACATCACCAGCAAGTGACCTCAGGTAATCTCACCAACTTGATCTTAAAATTTCCCGTAATTAGGAAAATCATTCCTGAGTCGTGATGAGGACGAAAGGCGATCCCCATGTAAGAGCTTCCAAGGGACCTGGAGACACTTAATAAATAGCATCTTTTTTTTTTTTTCATTAGTTCATAGCAATCAATAATTATAGCAAAAGTGAGTCCTCTTGGAATAATTAAGTTACTTTGGCCCAGTAACCTTTGGCCAATTATTACTCTGAGAATATTATATTGGCTTGCTTTAGACTCTTGCTAAGTGACCTAGCTGTTGCCTGAGAAACAGTGATTTAAACGAGACGTATGGATTTCTGCCTAAGTGTGATAGATGAGGCAAGATAACAGAAGGGAAAAGGGGGAAGCTCACGGAAAAGGGAAGAAAGGGAATTGACTTTGGTTTTCTGAGGGTGAGTGTCATTTTTCTTCGACCTGGCACCATGTCTTCTTTCATCACTTGAGGACTAGGTATCAAATACCTCTGCATGCTTCATAAAAGCAGCAGGTTTGACAGGGGGTTTGAAAGGTTCAGAGATAGGAAAGAAAGGAAGAGGTAGTGCTTAGCACCAGTTGCCAGACTGGAGAGGAACAGCCGTGACCCAACAGGGTGCAGACTTATGGAGGATTCGTGAAGGAGGCTGGACATGAGCAGCCAGGACACTTACTGGGATCCAAGCCCGGCTGATTAGTTTCCTTTGAAACCTCACAACTCCAACCTTCACCCAAAGAGCTAGCCTATGATGTAGCTATTTAAAGCCCCCATTTGACAAATGAGGAAATATAAGCAGAGAGACTAAATAATAATTTGTCCACAGTTGAAATCTCAGCCGAGCGGAGATTTGTGTCGGGGTGAATCCCTCGTTCAAGTCCCTCGCTTTCCCTATACTTTCGCTCCCTCTTTCCCAGGACATGATTCATCTTTATGAAATAAGTGCATGCAGTCTTTTGTGAGGCATAATGCAGTGTATAAATCTAGGACATTTTAGGCATTATTTCACATTTGAAAACCAAAAGACACCTAAATGTCGGCGGAGCGCTGAGAGCCAGGTAACACTAAATGCATTTTCTTTGCTTTTTGCTGGTGCGACAGTTGGAAAGATAAGGTGGATACGGGGCTGAAGTGGAGAGCAGTAGAGATCAGTGGAAGGTGGTGAGTTTTAGTATTTCAAGAGAAAAGCACAAACGTCCTATTACTTCGTGGTACTAGAAAATGTTCAGTCTCCGCCTTTATTTCCTACATTATGAAATTGTATGAGTATAGTGTGATCTTTCTGAGTGCTTTTACCATGACAGCACAACTCCAGGCCCTTTTCTTTTCATCTGGAAGCTTTAGCTTTTGATAACAGCCTACAACCAGCAGAAACACAGCACGCCGGCTCATCACCAGAAGAGCCACTGTTCATGAACAAGCTGACTCGGGTGAGTGTCTAGTCTGCATTTCCGGCAAGCTCCCAGGTAAAGCCTGAGAGCTGATCCTGAGCCATGCCACAGTGAGAATGTACGTTTCTGCTGTAAAATTAAACATTTACGCTCTGCAGGGATGTGGTGGTGTACGTCTTTAATCCCAACACTCAAGAGACAGAGGCAGGCAGATCTCGGAAGTTTAGTCAGTCGGGTCTACAGAGTGAGTTCCAAGATAGCCAAGGTAACATGGAGAAAAACAAAAAAAAAAAAAAAACAAGCCGGGCAGTGGTGGCACACGCCTTTAATCCCAGCACTTGGGAGGCAGAGGCAGGCGGATTTCTAAGTTCGAAGCTACAGAGTGAATTCCAGGACAACCAGGACTACACAGAGAAACCCTGTCTCGAAAAACCAACCAACCAACCAACCAAACAACAACAACAAAAAACCACAAAAACAAACAAACAAACAAGAAAGCAAAAGAAATCAGGCTGGAGAGATTAAGCGGTTAAGCACTGACTGCTCTTCCAGAGATCCTGAGTTTAATTCCCAGCAACCGCATGGTGGCTCACAACCATCTGGGTTGGGATCTGATACCCTCTTCTGGTGTGTCTGAAGACAGCTACAGTGTACTTATATAAAATAAAATAAATAAATCTTAAAAAAAAAAATCAACAACAAAACTTTGCACTTTTCAACCAACCTATCAGCGTGTGTTTAGCAAGTATGTGCTCTGTGAACAGTAGTGCGATATAGCAAAATACAAGCCTTATTAACATTTCTTTCAGGATTTTTAAAATCTGAAGAGAGCAAAATTGGTAGAGACAGTAAGATACTATACGGAAGAGCTGTGATGCTTCTTTATAGTTGGGATAGGAGAAAGTATCACAGTAATTCACTGCCTGAAAATGAAACAATGACGGTGGATACTTTCATTCAGAGCTGGGGCAGGGTAGGAATCAGTTTTCATATTTTAGAAGTATGGGAACGGGTTGGAGAAGTTTAATGACACACCTAAGATCACCCAACTAGTAAGCCGACAAAAGTGGAAATAAAATCAGCTAAGTTCCGTGAGAGTGAGTTCCGCAGCTGATTGTGGTAGTACTTTGCTGGTGGCGGTAAGGAGCTTCCTGAAGGTGATGAAGGCACTGGAGGTGCTAACAGTAATGTGGAAGGGACTCTTTTCCTTAAACAAGGACCATCTCTGCTATCTTTTTGGCTAATGCCGTTTGTTCTGGATAAAGGAGAAAGACTGAGTGGCTTCAACCCATGAGACCAGGACAAAGAGAGGGCCTGGGGCATCCCAGTATGTTCTAGGCCTGTTTGGGTCTTCCTCTTGTGTGGTGAAGAGGACAGAAGCAAAGAATCTACATTGCAACTCACGAGCGAGGGTACAAAAACACACAGGAGTTTCACTGAATGCATCTGGCAAGCATTTCGTCTTCCCTTAAATAAAATAAATTCCCTTAATAAAGCCAATGGAGGCAGAGTTGGTGGTGGGGGTGAGGGGTAAAGAGGACCGGAATGATTTATGTCAGGGCCAGGAGAAGCCCTTGACGGCTCAAAACGACCTATTTAGAAACGCTCAATCTAAAGCTAAGTTAAACACTGGTTTCCCTTCTTGTGCCAATCTTACATTTAAAAAAATATAACTTTTATGAATATCATCATTAGTGCTATAAGCACAGGGAAGTATAAGTTAATTCTACAGTAAAGTGATTATTAAATCCATTAGTCATATACTCGGAATCCATAATTAACTTATTCTCCAGCATCAAGTAAATGATTCTACTGTGTGCTTTAAGAAAGCAATTGTTCACTAATATGCAAAATACAGCAGAACTATTAGATCATAAAGCCATGCAATCTTATAATTAAATTATAAATTTTACATATTTTAATAATGTGCTTTATATACTTTAATTGTTTTCTACGCAAGATTAAAAGGAGGTGCCATGGTTTTTTCTCAGACATATTATATCTTGACCTGAACCATGCAATACTTAATAATAATTGATGAGTATCTACCAGGGATGAGAGCAGTCTTTCAGGAGCATCAGACGTTTCTTTGGACTATTGCAGAGGATTAAAATGAAGGTATGCATTAGTTTTAAGTGGAGTCACAGCTGTACCCTTGGGCTTTCTTTGTTTACCCCCTTTGCTGTTATAACCACCATAGGCATCCACATTCTGTTTGCAGGCCACACCAATGGACTGGCCCCTATTCACACTGCCTTAGTTGTACATGTGGATAAAGGCAACATGCACATTAAATTCTCTGCAGGGAACTTGTGCACCCACATGAGCAATCATTTGTTGTTATTGTATTCTGGATTAAATAATGATGCCATTATTTTCCATGTGCAGAATTAAATGTATTTGAAAGAACTGGGAAATACCACAGATCTGTGTTAAGGGGAGTCGCTTCAGTTTTTCTAAATCCTGACTGCTACAGACGGAAGTATACTGTGGGTCCCCGTTTCTTTTCCTTTGGTTAGTGCTAAACTCCCGCCGGCATGATTGCTCTATCCCAACCTGTTTTCCAGTTTCTAGAAGTAATGTGCACAGAAGATGCCCTGTCGCCGGGCGGTGGTGGCGCACGCCTTTAATCCCAGCACTTGGGAGGCAGAGGCAGGCGGATTTCTGAGTTCGAGGCCAGCCTGGTCTACAGAGTGAGTTCCAGGACAGCCAGAGATACACAGAGAAACACTGTCTCAAAAAAAAAGGAATTCATAAGAAAGAAAAACAAAAAACAAAACAAAACCAAAAAAAAAAAAAAAAAAAGAAGATGCCCTGTGCATGAGGAGAAAAAATGGTTCATTCGTTCCTCCAGTCATTCAGCAAACACAGAGAACATAGCAGATGCTCGGCCCTGAGCTCAGCGTTAGAAGTACAGGGATGAAAGGGGGGATGGTGTTATTTGATTTTGGCCCAGGAATAAGTCCACTTATGCCGGATGTTAAGCATATTAGCTTACCTAGGTTTGCCAGAACAACACAGCGCGGTGGGGTGACTTGACAGAAATCCATTTTCACAACTCAGAAGGCTAGAAGTCCAAGATCAATGTGCTCACCATACTTCTCTTCTGGCAGACAAGAATCATCTACAGATCCCCTAGTCCTGGAGTTAGAAACACTTGTCAGCTGTCATGTGGGTTCTGGGAATGGGTCCTCTTGATCACCAAGCCATCTCTCCAGCCCTGTTTTGTCTGTGCCTTTCAGCTCAGCCACAGTTCCACCGTCTGCAGGTTTATTAGTCATATCCAGCTGCTGGTCAAATGTATCCAATAGATGTTAACAGGGAGAGAGAGAGCGAACATGCTCATACAATGTTTACTCTAGCATAGTTTTATAACTGTTCCATTTTATGATTGTTGTCTTTAAACTTAATTTGTAAAATCAATTTTATCATAGGTATGTATCAGAAGAAAATAGTGTCTGCAGATTTAGTACTAACCATGATTCAGGGCATCTTCTGCAAGTCTTATAACATATCTTGAAGAGTGTTAGGTCTCAAGCCCAGCACAGGTTACAGGGCTTGACTGCCATACCCCACCCTCTACCCTAAACTTCTCCAGCCCCGGAGCTGGGATGCTCCGTCCCACTCCCACCCCAGTTGACATTCTCTATTATACTCCAGCCATTTTGGTTACCTGGCCCTTTTGTTTACCCTTTACGCTCCCGGATCTCCTCCCTCCCTCCCCCTCCCCTCACCTGGCTAGCTCAGGAAGTGTTCACTCTGGACTCTCTCCGATGTCCTTGCCTCTGGCCATGCTTTCCCTTTTATCTACAATAATAATCTCTTCCTCTTCTTCTCCTCCTCTTCCTCCTTCTCTTCTTCCTCTTCCTCTTCATCCTCTCTGACACCTGGAGCAGTTATGTCCTTCCTTTTTCTTTTTTTTTTTCACTCACAGAATTGACTATTACATTCACCTTCTAAAGGCAAGATCTTGGTACCTCCCTATTTAAAAATAATCTCAGACTTGGGGTTGGAGAGATGGCTCAGCAGTTAAGAGCACTGACTGCTCTTCCAGAGGTCCTGAGTTCAATTCCCAGCAACTACATGGTGGCTCAAGAGCCATCTGTAATGGGACCCGATGTCCTCTTCTGGCATGTCTGAAGATAACAACAGTGTACTCATATACATAAAATAAATAAATCTTTAAAAACAATCTCAGATTTGAAAAAAGTGATTATGATTTGAATACAGATTATCACATGCATATGGCTGTCATGTTCCAGAACCTGGAATGGGAAATGTGAAAATATAATAATAACAATAATGATGATGATGATGATGATGATAGCTTGGTAGGGATGGGCAGATATGGATCAGTTGAGGTACTGCACATAGAAATAAATTGCAAGCCAGATCTAGAAGCCAGGTGGCCTATTGGGATCTCACTTCTGCTACTAGGTAGCAGTTTGTTTTCTCTTTCTTGGAATGAGGATAAAAACAGTCCTTCCCTCTTAGGCTATTATGAGGTTTAGAGGAGTCAATTTAACAAAAACATTTGTGACAGGATCTGGCACATCATAACAATGATGGCTTATAATAATAATTGTAATGGAATAATAATAAGATTATTATTATTATTATTATTATATTATTAGTGGTTTGAATATGCTTGACTCCTAGGGAGTGGTACTATTGGGAGGTGTGGCCTTGTTGGAATAGGTGTGGACTTGTTGGAGGAAATGTGTAAGTTGGCTTTGAGTGCTCAAACTCTGCCCAGTGTGGAAGAGAGAGCTTCCTTCCTGGTTGCCTGCAGAAGCCAGTCTCCTGGCTGCCTTCAGATCAAGATGACAAGATGTACAGCTATTGGCTCCTCCAGGACCATGACTGCCTGGTGACATGCTTCCCACCATGATGATAATAGACTGAACCTCTGAAACTGTAAGCCAGCTCCAATTAAAAGTTTGCCTTTATAAGAATTGCCTTGGTCATGGATGATGTCTCTTCATAGCAATGAAAACCCCAACTAAGAACAATATATATATGGTGTGGTGTGTGTGTACATGTGTCTGTGTGTATAGTTGCTAGTAGAGGTATTTAATCATTGTTCCTAGAAGTGAGTCTGTTAATGGGTTCACACTGCCTGGAGCAGCATTCCTTGAAGTGTGCCCAACCCATCTCCCGTTGGTGTTTTTACCCTGGACATAACTGTGATAAACCATGTGCTGAGTGCACAGAGAAGTAAGCCTGTGTCGTGAGGGCTGCTCCAAAAAAAAAAAAAAAAACAAAACAACCAACTGTGCAGGAGAAATAAGACTATCTGGCCTTGGAAATCTAGGAGCTTTGCTCTGTCCAGGAGCATGGAGAAATCCATGGGAAAATGGAAGCAAGCAGTGGGCTGCTGGATACTGTGGAGTTCTTTCAAAGGATTTAGCCTACTACCCAGGGGAAGATATGGAGCCCAAGGAAGGTCCACCCATTTAGCAAAATGGAAATGTGTGAAGAATTCAGGCCCTACCAGGCCTCCTTACTTGGATCCTCCTACTCTGTGACAATCCAAACTAAACTTGGCTTCTGAAAATTGGCTGACAGAGCAAGGGCTTGTTTAATTTGTGAATTTTGGACACAAAAATCATTCTTTGTGGCAGCTCCATTATTGACACATGGGGGACTTAGCTCTGTCCTGTTTATATAACAGCAGTTGATAGATAGTGACTTCATAGTTGGATATTTATGAGAGCTTTCATTTCAAATAATATAGTTTTGGCCCATGGCAATGCTAAGGCTCTTACCTCTTATTATGGAGAAGCTAAATCTTTAGGATATTGTAACCGTAACTGCAGGGTCCCTTTGATCTACCTGGAAGAACTGCAAAAGTTAATATTTTTGAAAGCAATGAAAGCTTTATTATAAAAAGTCTCATTGGGAAGTTATCTGTCCCTAAAACATATAGGCTCCCAGAAGGTCAGATACATAAAAGAGCAACTTTCCATACGTCTTTCCCCCTTATGATTCCTATCCCATAACAAGGTAATTTAAAAGGAGGAAGAGAGTCTCTAGATTTTCTTTAGAGTACCTTGCCATGCCCTCCAGCTAGGTCCCAGTTCCGAGGAAAGCTGCTGCCAAAGTCCATTATTCATAGTTTAAGGACACTAGCCCTAGCTGTATCAGGTATGAGGCTTCTGCTGACAAATGCTGCCCTTTCTCTAAAGACCACTACTGTACTTGGGGTGGCCTTCTTTGCTTCAGCTCTGAGATTTTACCCTATTCAACAGTATTGAGGAGATCCTTGGGATTCTGTGGGTTTTAAATCTTGGTAATATGATTGGAGAGTCTCAGTAGTCATGGAATTACTGGGGCTTGAAAAGAAAGATTAAGATGGTGATAATCCCGAAGGAGGAGAATGAAAACCATGCCTTAGGGTTTGCATGGCTACAAAGAGACACTATGACCAAGGCAAGTCTTATAAAGGACAACATTTAATTGGGGCTGGCTTACAGGTTCAGAGGTTAAGTTCATTATCATCAAGGTAGGAGCATAGCAGTGTCCAGGCAGTCATGCCTCAGGAGGAGCTGAGAGTTCTATATTTTGATCTGAAGGCTGCTAGAAGACTGGCTTCCGGGCAGCTAGGAAGATCTCAAAGCCCACTCCCAAACTGATACACTTCTTCCAACAAGGCCACACCTCCTAATAGTGCCACTCCTTGGGTCAACCATATTCAAACCACCACAGACCACTACCACGATTTTGAGCCAAATTTGAAACAAACTTGATTTTTATTGAGGTGTACTCAAGAGCTGGCCAGTGACTGCTTCTTAAGTAGGGTTAAAGAGAGAAGCCCTTAGGATCCTTTTAAGGAGTAAAAAATCACTAGTTGTTCAAATCAGGTTTACAGAAGACAACAGAGTTTTAAGGAAACACAGAAAAAACCACAACCAAAACACAAAAGCTAGCCTTCGTCACATGGTCAACATGTGATTAGGGAGGGCTTAGGCGGTCCCCAAAATAAGTCAAGGTTATGGGTTGGGGGAGGTCAGGTTCCAGGAAACAGAAACTTTTTTTTTTTTGGTTTTTTTCGAGACAGGGTTTCTCTGTGTAGCTCGGGCTGTCCTGGAACTCACTCTGTAGACCAGGCTGGCCTCGAACTCAGAAATCCGACTGCCTCTGCCTCCCAAGTGCTAGGATTAAAGACGTGCGCCACCACCGCCCAGCCAGAAACTTATTTTTAACAATACAGCATAATGGCTCCTGCCTTCAAAATGGAGTCAGGCAGGTTCCTCAGTGGGCAATAGCCATAGCTGTGTCAGGTCAGAGGCCTCTGTTGACAAATACTGCACCGTCCTTGAAGACAACCATGGCACTTGGGGTGGCCTTCTTTGCTTCAACTCTGAGAGCTTATCCTATTCAACAATACTCTTCAAAGATGGACCCTAGGAGTCTGTAGAGAAGAGCCAAGTTGCTCTCTGGAAAGGAAATGGGTGGTGTGAAAGACTGAGGAACAAAGGCTCTCTGAGTTGGGGAAAGCACAGCAAGAGCTAAATGACTAGACTAAAACCAACCACCACACCAAACAAAATGGTATGAAGCAAGGGCAGCAGACAGCTTAATAGAGGGCTTAAATTTTCTTTTTTTTTTCTTTTTTTTTTTTTTTTTTTTTTTTTTTTTGGTTTTTTGAGACAGGGTTTCTCTGTGTAGCCCTGGCTATCCTGGAGCTCACTCTGTAGACCCGGCTGGCCTCAAACTCAGAAATCCGCCTGCCTCTGCCTCCCAAGTGCTGGGATTAAAGGCATGAGCCACCACTGCCTGGCCTGGGCTTAAATTTTCTTGTTCTTGTTTTTATAAACAGAAAATTAAACAGGACCCAGAGCAACTGCTCACTCTTGAGAGGTTAGTGAGAGAAGCTGTACTCAGAATTGGCTCTGAAGTCCCAACTATCACTACCCCAGACTTGGACTGTATTAGGAGAAAAGGCCTGTAGAGGGATGATTAAGTGGAAATAAGAGTCTTCGAGTGAGGACACAGGAAAAAAGATAGTCACCTATGAGCCAAGGACAGAAGTTTTAGAAGAAACCTTGGATCAAGGACTTCTACCTTACTGTGATACACACTTGTTTTGTTGATAGACCAAAATGCTTGAAGAAAGAAACCAGATTAAGGAAGAAAGGGTTTATTTATGGCTCATGGTCTGAGGTGATCATGGCAAAGGGGGTTTGAAGTAGCTGGTCACATTGTATCTACAGCAAGGAAGCAGGAGACTATCTCCTTTTTATTTAGTCTGGGACCCTAGACCACAAGATGGTGCTATGTCCACACTCAGTATGGGACATCTCCCCTCAACCCCATCCAGATGATCCCTCACACACATAACCTAGAGGCTAGCCTGATCTAGGGGAACACCCAGAGGCTTGTCTCCTAGCTTGATCCTATCAAGCTGACAACTAACATTAACCATCATAGCTAATGAACTGAATTGTGGGACGATACATTCTGTTCTTGGAGCTACCCAATCTATGGAATTTGTTATGGTGGTGTGAACAAACTCTTGAGTTGTTTGGAGGAAGAAGGGGAAGAAAGAAAGCTAATTACAACTGTGCAAATCACCAAATACAGGTGGTACCACTTAAAGAAAGATTTATTTTTAAATTATGTATATGTGTGTGTTGGGAGGCATTACGTGCATTTGAGTGCAGGTGTCTATGGAGGTCAGAAGTGTTAGACATCCTTGGAATTGTTAGAGTGACATAAACCACATTTTGGAGTTATAGGTGGTTTATGAGCAGCCCAATGTATGTACTGGAAACCAAACTTAGGTCCTCTGGAAAAGCAATATATGTTTTTACATGCTGAACATCTCTGCATGCTGTGGCAACACTTTTCAAAGCGTGAAGTACTAAGCGTTGAGCCCTGTCATGTCTTGTGCTTGGATTCTTCTATAGGTTAAATCAGGGCTCACCTGCAAAGCTCCCAAAGTCCAGTACCCCACCTGAGGTGAAAGGTTAGTGTTCAAAGATATAAACTCAGACTTCTGGCTTTCATGTGTCTTTTGTCTTATTAAGTTTTAAGAAATAGTTATTTGTCTGGATTCCTTTGATATCTAAACATTTAAAAAACATCTGGTTCCAAATATGTTTTTAGCAAAGACTATGTCTTTCTATTTCCGATGCATGTTTCACATATCAATGTGGTTCTAACAGAATTTTCTCATACACCTGCCCCACTGTAGTCTATGAAGCAAAAGACTTGAACTGCAAAGAAAAGATAAAAATCCTTCCTGGGAACTGAAAATTAAATGGAAAGTAACTCTCTGGGGACGCAGCCTTGTGGGTAATATTTAGCAGAACCTTTCATAACGACTTCTGCTTGAATTACATTGTAAACTCTGCTCACTTGAGAGCAAGTTTTAAATAAGAGTAAGGCCAAGCACTGGTCACCCTCTTGCTTCCTGCTTTTTGATGTGATCTATTACCTTAAAGGTGTCCCTGTCATAGCCATCTACCACAATGTGATGCACCCTTGCCAGAGCCCTATCTTGCTGTTTAGACTTCTCCGACCCATAATTATAAACCATAAACCTCATTCCTTTAGAATGTTTGCTTGTTTTAGGGATTTTTTTTTTGTTTTTCGAGACAGGGTTTCTCTGTATAGCCCTGGCTGTCCTGGAACTCACTCTGTAGACCAGGCTGGCCTCGAACTCAGAAATCCGCCTGTCTCTGCCTCCCAAGTGCTGGGATTAAAGGCGTGCGCCACCACCGCCCGCTTGTTTTAGGGATTTTATTACAGTAATGCGAACACAAACTAATGGAAGTGCTTTTTTCCTAAGGACATCTGCATGTTCTCCAGCACCAAGGCATAAGCAAAAAGATTGGATAGGCATGGTGGTGTATGTCTTTAAAACTAGCTCTTGGGGGTAGAGACATGAGGATTTCTGAGTTCAAGGCCAGCCCGGTCTACATAGCAAGTTTCAGGACAGCCAGGAATCCCTAAAGAGACTCTGTCTCCAAAACCAAACCAAACAAACAAACAAACAAACAAACAAAAAATGGATTGCAAGTCTCCAAGAGTTTCACTGGGCAGAAGATCCATGCAAATTGGTTCCTGTTTCAGCCTTGCATGGAGCCAGGTTGAGATTTATTGTCAGTAGTTCCTGTAAGTAGTTTGTTGCTGCTGTCATCTGTTTATTTTGGAAGAGGTCTGGAGTGGAGTAAATGAGAGTTAAAAGATTATTATGTAAAAGTATAAAAGCGTGGGATCTGAAGTGTAGGGACTGACACACTAATTAGAAATTCCAGGAACTCTTCACATTCTTAGCAGCACTAATCTTCTACTTCAGCTGTCAGGAGAGAGCAAGTAGGTTTTATTTTAAGCTGTCAGACCGACTTTAGTGTTTGCTGAGCCTCAAAAAAGAAAAGGAGAGAGAGAGAGAGAGAGAGAGAGAGAGAGAGAGAGAGAGAGAACCTGTTTTTGAAAATGGAAACCTGGTGCTTGATACCCACTTTTTTGTTTTTAAGATGCTCCTAAATCTAGAGGCCTGGATCCATTAGGTGCCAACAAAAGCCAGTTAAACCAGATCCTGTGAACTTTGTTTTGTTTTTCCCGATAATGTGTCTTTTATTTTTATACAGCAACCTCTCAGCGGTAGTCCCAATAAAAAGAGCTATCATTTACCGTGCACCCAGAAGCATGCTAGGAGCGGCGGCTGCAAGTGTTCTGCACACCTCGCATCTTTGTGTTGTATCACTGAAGCCCACGAGGGTGACTCTCTACAGAGAAGGACATAAAGCTGAGCGAGGTTAAATCAGGCCACAGACCTTTGTGATAGAGGGCAGGACCGGGACTTAAACCCAAGTGGACTCAGTTCAACGGCTCCGGTCCACAGCGCCAATTCACGGTCAATTCAGTTTGTCTTATTCAATTCCGTGTCAGCCTCATGAGCTACTGTTTGGGGGACTGTGAGTTCACCCAGCACGTCGGAGTAGGAAGGGGAAGGATATATGCTTCTGTCGTTTGCTTTCCTATCTTTCATCCTTATTATTTTCCAACAGAGTCATATTTGGGAGACTTCTGACAAATTGTAAGAGTTAAGTAAATTAACGTGCTGGATAAAATCCTGGTCCAAACAGACCAGGTTGGAAGCCCAGTTCTTCCCAAGTATATCATATGCTCCCATGGATATAACTACCAGGCAGCCACTGAACGTCAATGAGCTATTGCTTCCCCTGTTTGTAAAATGAGTTAATAGTGTCTGTATTAGAGAGTTAGCGTCAGAACAAGAGACAGGGCAGATGAGGTAGTTGGTATGTGATTGACTTTTAATAAATTGCTGTTGACTGGCATCTGTGCACCCTGGACTCCTGTTGTTTAATGTGACTCACAACGTCAAGTCTAAAATATTGGAGAAGAAGCAAAATGAGAAACCACTAGTGGACGGCATCAGGGTGATCAGTCTTAATATTTTCCACGAGCAAACTGCATGCAAGTTGTTTTATGTCAGAGTTCTATCTGGAAAACATTATAAAACTTTGAGAAGACAACGGCACGTTAGTACAGTGCTTTCTAAAGCACCACATGCTTTTCTGATAAAGATATAACTTTATTGCTTTTTATGTACTCTCTTGTTTAATACAGTAAGCAAATGGGAGATAATTTGAAATACTTTTACCACCGTTTACAGTGTCAGAACATGCAACTTACCTTTAAGAATGCAAACGATTCATTGCTGGCATTTCGGAGACTACAAACGCATCTTTAAAACAATCACTCGTATGGTGCCGAGGGGGTCAGGTTCTTAGGCTCTTCCCTCTGTGGTAATGAAGTAGGATGGTCTTGTGAACTGTATTCTTGGAGCAGCTAAGCCGGGTCAAATATATCTTTGTGATCTCTGTAGGTTCTTTTAGAAGCAAGAGGTGAAAAGCTGGCTCGTCTATGCTTAAAAAGAAGTCTTTAAAATTCCTTTGGGGAGAAGAATGATGTTTGATGGAAAAGAGTCCAGAGATACCTCTGGTTTGGGGTGTAAAATAGTTCTGGCAGAGGGAGAGGTGCTGTGGAGCCACAGGTAACAAACAGATAATTGCACGGTGTCTTTTTTCATGGGACTGTAGTGTTTTCTTGCACTTACACTGTAGTCTTATAACCCTGGTTCTTTGTAGACAGAATCTGAGGTTGCATCCTCTTGGGGAGCTGGAGGGAACCAATGGAGAGAACGCTGGGTTTAGGTGGCGTAGCCTCTAGACCTGGTTGTGCTGTGTTTCATCTGGGATGTATCTTGTGGTCTCTAACCCTCACCTATTTTTTTTTTTTTTTCGAGACAGGGTTTCTCTGTGCAGCCCTGGCTATCCTGGAACTCACTCTGTAGACCAGGCTGGCCTCGAACTCAGAAATCCGCCTGCCTCTGCCTCCCAAGTGCTGGGATTAAAGGTGTGTGCCACCACCGCCCGGCTAACCCTCACCTATTTTAATATGGGGAACAGACTGGTTGAACCTCATCATGTCCCAGTACTTCTGAAGTCTAACTTTCTAGAGATTTAAATGATGTATGTGTGAATACGTGTCTGACTAATTAGCACCTACTTAAATGAATTATGTCACATTTCCAAAACACCTTTTTTTAAAATCTTATTTTTAACCCTCCCACAAATATGTGAAATAGAACGGGTAAATGCTTTTGTCCCATTTGACATATTAGGAAACTTAGGCAAATAGAGATTAAGTTAATGGCAGAGTCCAGGTCTCCTGACTCTCATTTCTGGGTTTCTACACTAAATTAAGCTTGGATTAGTCTATTGGGATAAGTGTGAAAGGGTATACAGCTCAATTCTTTGTGGAAAAAAAAGTAACTTGATAAATTATATTAAATTACTACAGTAGATAAAAAACAAACTTGTATTTCCCTTGTGGAGAATTTGCCTTTGAATCCCACTGTGAAATGGATTAGAACGTTTTGTTAGGATGTAAGCAATGTACAAATCTAGAAAAGGTACACATCTCATATCCTTCTAAATGGATAATTTCTCCTGGGACTTCTTTACATTCTGAAGATTCATTTATTATTGCATTCTAAGGACCGAGGCTTTGAATGCCACGGCATCTGAGTCTAAGTTTTATTGGTGGCACCTGTGGTTATCGCTTTCCTCGTCTTCTCCGTTTTCTTTGTTCTGCTTCATAGACAAGATTTGATTTATGAACGAGAGCGTTTTGATTCTTCAAGATATAGTTTGGTGAATTGGTTCAATAACTTGTTATTGAAAAGCAAAATCCATCAGGGATGTTGTATCTGCCTACTTCTCGAAGAAATCTCTCTTAGAGACTCTTTATTCACCACCAGTGCCTCAGCCCTAGGATTTTATGAGGACCTAGTCATATTTTGTTTGTTATAGATGTCTATGAAAGGGTTCGATCTAAAAGACTAGCTTTAAGGCATCCTGTAACATTTGAAAAATTAAACAAATGTCTTAATTCACAAGGTAACATGCACAATACCATCCAGACAGCGAGGCCTTTGCCTTTACTGCAACACAGAGCAGACTGGGGTCAGACTTCCAAAAGCCATAAGAGTAAGAGAGGAACCTTTAATCCCAGCACTTGGGAAGCAAAGGCAGGTGGATCATTGAGTTCGAGGCCAGCCTGGTCTACAGAGTGAGTTCCAGGACAGTCAGGGCTACACAGAGAAACCCTGACTCGAAAAACAAACAAGCAAACAAAAGAATGAGATAGGAATCAGAGTTTGGAGATTCCCTCTTCTGACAGTCATAGGTCCAAAGCATTCCTGTTTCTCAGCTATGCTCCTTCTCATTTGTATCTAATAACTCTTCCTCCACCCCCACCCCAGTCATTTTTAAAAAGGAGGCTTTGGAGTTGTACACTTGACCTCCTCAAGCGATATCTACAAGATACTGCCGTTCCCACCCACTGTAAAAGCTAAACACTGGTCACATGGATCTAACTTTTGCTTACCTGGGATGTTCTTTGGCTCCTTCACTTGGCTTGCAACTCAGTGTCTCAGACACCAGGGATTGTAATGAAGAGCAGCTCTGCCCTTGGACACCCCCTTGTCTTCAGTCTCAGTCTTAACTGTTGGATGCCATTTTGTCTTGTTACAGTCTTTTCAGACATAGACACTTACCTGTTCCTTCTTGACACTGACATAAAAGATTCAAATGAGACAAAGGAAAAAAAAACCCTCTGCTTCCCGTCTGCTGTATACATTATTCATGTATTCAGCCAGACTCTTCCGTGTGGCAGACGCACTGTATAATCCTTCCCTGAAAAGGTCTCTGAAAATAGTTTTCTTCCAGCTGTTTTCCTTTTCTACTGAGGCATTTGCAGTTGGCATCTGATTATACATACACAAAGAGAAAGAGAAGAAAGAGAGAGAGAGAGAGAGAGAGAAAGAATCATTTTTTTTTTTTTTTTTTTTTTGGTTTTTCGAGACAGGGTTTCTCTGTGAAGTCCTGGCTATCCTGGAACTCACTCTGTAGACCAGGCTGGCCTCGAACTCAGAAATCCGCCTGCCTCTGCCTCCCAAGTGCTGGGATTAAAGGCGTGCGCCACCACCGCCCGGCTACTGAGAGAGAATCTTAACACTTTGAAATATACAGTTCTTGAGCTCAGGGGCCTAGGTTAAGACTCTAGGATCAGTTGCCTCCAGAGCTGCACTGTGCACTGATCGGTCTTATGGTTAGTCAGATTGGGGAAGCATGGCTTCAAAGCATGTGTGCCCAAGCCCTTGACACCATCTCTAGAGTGAATGAGTCTCTAGGACAGTGATTCTAACCTGTGGGTCTCGACCTTCACAGGGGTTGCACATTTACATTACAATTCATGATAGTAACAAAATTATAGTTACAAAGTAGTGATGAAATAAATTTTCTGGTTAAGGGGTCACCACAACACAAGGAACTGTATGTATTAAAGAGTTGTGGCATTAGGAATGTTGAGCACCACTGCTCTAGAGTATTCTAGATGTTTTAGAGGATTCACAAGACTCAGCACACAGTTGCATGCATGGGTATAATGTGGTTTTTTTTGTTTTTGTTTTGTTTTTTTAAGAAGAGGATTCATAGGAAAGTCAGCAGAGGGATTAGTATCATGGGGCACAATCCAGAGGAAATAAGAGCCTTTCTCAGTAGAATTAGCTAGTACCTGCTTAATCCCCCTGGTGTAGAATTCCAGCAACTAGGAGATTTCTAGCAACTAGGAGATGGTTTGCACTAAGATGCTCACTAAAGATTCAGTGCCCTGACTTGTACCAGGTGCCAGTCACATAGCACTTTCTTCCTACATTGTTCCAATATTCTAGTCTCACAGCTTCGGCAGATGACTTAGGTACCTTAAGCTATTTCATTGGCTAGAAAATGATGGAACCTCCCTCAAACCCAAATTGCCCCATGTCAGGTGAGGGCCAACCCTACAAACAGCATTCTAAGCTCCATACTTAACCACATTCCCTTTTGTATATGATTGTACGGAGAAGAGGTAAGAGAAATACTTTCAAAGTGTGCAAACAGATGGCAGTATGCTGTTACTGTTGTATCAGCGTGACTATAATAGAATAATAGAAACCATTTACGAGGGGAAGGATGTATTTTGGGGCATAATTTTAGAGGGTTTCATGGTGAGGAAGGCAAGGCAGGTTGATGGTGGTCAGTGCATATGGCCGAGCTCCATATGTGACAGTGCACCTTTAAACTAGACAGCAGGGGGCCAGAGGATGGCTCAGCAGTTAAGAGCACTGGCTGCTCTTCCAAAGGACCTTGGTTCAATTCCCAGTACCCATGTGGCAGTTCACAACTATCTGTAACTCCAGTTTTAGGGAATATGGCAACCTCTTTTGGCCTCCATGAAGTACACACACACACACACACACACACACATACACACACACACACACACACACCACACTCACCCCATCCCCACCACACACGTCACAAACCCATTAAAACCAAACCAAACCAAACCAAACCAAACCAAACCAAACCAAACCAAACCAAACCAAACCAAACTAAACCAAGGAGCTGGAGAGGTGGCTCAGTGGTTAAGAGCACTGACTGCTCTTCCAGAGGTCCTAAGTTCAATTTCCAGCAACCACATGGTGGCTCCCAACCATCTACACCCTCTTCTGGTGTGTCTGAAGATAACTACAGTGTACTCAGATACATAAAACAAATAAATAAATCTTTAAAAAACAAAAACAAGAAATAGAGAGCAGGTTGCAACCAGGGGCAAGTATAACCTTTAAAAGGCTACCCCTAGGGATCTACTTCTTCTAGATAAATCCCATTTCCTTTAAGTTTTTTGAAATTTTATTTTATGTGCACTGCTGTTTTGCCTGAATGTATGTTTATGAGAAGGTGCCAGATCTTGGAGTTACAGACAGTTGTGACCTGCTATGTGGGTGCTGAGATTTGAACCTGGATCCTCTGGAAGAACAATCTGTGCTCCTAACCGCTGAGCTATCTCTCCAGCCCCTAAGTCCCACTTCCTAATGGTTTCCCAGCCTCTCAAAGTAGTGTCATCAACTACGGAACAAATGTTCAAAACATGAGCTTTTGGGGGAACATTTCAGATTCAAACCATAAAAGGCAGAGAGACTGACAGATGAAAGAGATAGAATTTAGGGGAGGGGGCTGTGTGTGTATGTATATGTACATGTATATATATGTATATGTACATGTATATATACAGGGCAGAGTTTCAATCCTGGTGTCTTCCTCAACTGCTCTCTACCTTATTTTTTGAGGCAGGGTCTCTCACTGACCCCAAGGTTTGCTAACTCAGCAGATTGTTTCCTGTCTTCATTTGCTCATTGCTAGGATTACAGTCATCATGTCTGGCTTTTGTGTGTGTGTGCATGTAGCTTAAGTGTATATGTGTTTATGTGTGTAATGGTGGGTGTATTTGTGTATGATGTGTGTGTGTCTGTGCATGTAGTGTCCAGCTCAATCACTTTGCCTTATTCCCTCAAAACAAGGCGTTTCACTACAACAGGAGCTGGGCTGGCTGGTATCCAGGAAGCCCTGGGCAACCCTCCTATGTAGGCACTACCCTTCACAGAGCTGGGGTTCGAAGAGTGTGGCCACATCAGGATTTTTGTGGGGATTCTGAGAATTGAAAACAAATCCTCATGTTTGCATGGCATCTCCCTAGGCCTTCCTGAGGATCTTAATAACATTCATCTGCCTTTCTTTGAGAAGAAAGCAGGCCAAGGCAGGAAGATGTGATCCATCCAACTCCCAAGACCTCTTGGACAGAGGCCTGTTTCCACTACTAGAGGAGTACCCAGCATGCAAACACAGTGAGGGCTTACAAACACTTAAGCCCTCAATGGTCACAGGGAGGCAGATGAACATTCAGCTATGAAGACATATTTTTAAAACTTATTATCAATTTTTCCAAATACAATAGTCTTTTTTTTTTTTTTTTTCTGGATCCTGGAAAGGCACCACTATAAACAGACTAGATGGATGGTCATTGAAAGCTGTGAGCCACACCACTCCACTCTAAGCCTGCCCAAATAAATCGCAATTGTGACGCTCAGTCTCCTGGGCCGCTAAGAATATTCATAAGCATTTGCTTCTGCGTTAGCAACCCGTTGTATGAGACTTTAATTTTCATCACCGAGAAGCACCTCTCTGCATCTACAAACCTCCCATGATTACCTGGTAGAGGAGAGCCATCTGCTTATGGCAGGCGGATGGCGACATCAAAGGCAGGAGATGATTGTTTATTATTACTTATTGTTTATTCCCAAAGGGTGTCTCCAGATGGTGAATCCGGGCATTTCGTTATCCGACTAGCAAGTTTTCTTCCTTCTGAACAATTAGACTCTCTTTTATGTTCACTTAGGCCTATTTGCTTGTATTCAGTTCACTGACTCAAGCCTGTGAGCAGCCTGTCCCTTACAAAACCACTCTAGAAAACCTAAGAATGACAGGCACGACCACTCAGCCTGGCATCTCAAGGCAAAGCTCCTGGACTTGTTTTTTCACAATCTTAATTACCTCTGACACTTTTTCTTTTTCCCACTTCTATACATTATTTTTAAAAAGGTGAGCCGAATTAGACTCAAAGTTGTTAAATTTTTTTTAAAAAAACACACTGCAATCTAATTTTAAATATAATTTGTATAAATAAGTATACAAATATATTACAAAAAGAATTTAATTTTTTTTTTTTTTTGAGATGGAGTCTCATTATGTAGCCATGGTTAACCTGGGATTTGCCTTTTGGCCAGGCTGGCCTCTAATTTATTGAGATCCAGCATACACCACTATGCCTGGGTTGATATACATATTATTTAAAATTATGGGTTTTTTTTTTTTTTTTGAGATAGGGTTTCTCTGTGTAGCCTGTCTGACCTGGAACTTTTTCTGTAGACCAGGCTGGCCTTAACTTCAGAGATTGTCTGCTTCAGCCTCGTGAATATGGGATTAAAGGTGTGTGCTTTGCTCCAGTTTTAAAATTGTTATATTTTGGTGTATATGGGAGTTTTGCCTGCATGTAGGTGTGTATTGCATTTATGTTGTGTTTGTGAAGTATAGGAAAAGGCACCAGATGCTCTGGGACTGGGTTTACAGCCAATTGTGAACCTCCATGTGGGTGGTTGAATTTGAATCCTCTGCAAGAACAGCAAATGCTCTGAACTGAGATGCCATCTCTCCAGACCCTTGTATTTATATTTAAAATTAAAAAGTGATGAAACTACTCATTTAGAAAAAAAATGTAAATCCTTGAAATGGTGCAGAAATGATATCAACCATGTGTTGAATCATGTTACCTATACATTAAAAGTCAAATTTTATTTTATTATTATTTTTTAAGATTTATTTTTTTATTTTATGTATATTAGTACACCATTGCTCTCTTCAGACAACCCCATTACAGATGGTTGTGAGCCACCATGCGCTTTCTGGGAATTGAACTCAGGACCTCTGGAAGAGTCAGTCAGTGCTCTTAACCACTGAGCCAGCTCTCCAGCCCAATTAATTTTGTTTTTGTTTTTTTTTGTTTTTGTTTTTTTTTTTTTTTGAGAAAGGGTTTCTCTGTGTAATAGCCCTGGATGTCCTGGGCTTGCTCTGTAGAACAGGCTAGTTGAACTCACAGAGATCCACCTACCTCTGCCTCTGGAGTGCTGGATCAAAAGCATGTGATACCTTGCTCAGCTAAAAGTCAATTTTTAAAATGTATGTTTTAAGAATTAAGGATCTTTTGCATGCATATGTATCATTAACTAATGAAAAGTCACTGTGTACCAGCAGCTGAGGACAGTCCTGAACCTGAAACGGTAACACCCATCTTTGAAGAAAGGTCATATCTCAACCCTAGACCTTAAACTGCCTCTAAGGCTAGGTCACTGTCCACAAGTGGTACTGAGGGCCCCCGCCCACTCACTCTTTCCTCTGGTGATCCTCCCTGCATGGCTAGGGCCCATCCCGCACTCTTTCCTCCCATGATCCTCCCTGTATGGCTGCTCTTCAGCTTGTGGTCTGCAGCATCCTCTAGCTGTTTTCTGCTCTTCTCATTTCTCCATTTCCTCATTTTCACGGCCTGCACTGGAAACGAACCTTCTGACATTTACTTGTTATTGACTGCCATCCTATATTTACACAACCGCCTTCATGGAGACTTTTGATATTCTCAATAACAAGATAGTTAAAAACTGTATTTCTATGCTTAGAATACTTCTTACCAGTACCATAGTTCATCGGATATTTGATAAAGTTCTTGATATAGTTATCTAAAACAGTGGTTCTCAACCTGTGGGCTATGACCCCTCCAATAAATCTATTTCCAAAAGTATTTACATTATGATTCATAACAGTAGCAAAATTACGGTTATGAAGAAGCAATGAAAATAATGGTTGGGCTCACCCCAACATGAAAACTGTATTAAAAGGTGCAGCATTAGGAAAATTGAGAGCCACTGCTCTAAAACTAGTATTTTGAATATAACCTGTATAGATAATACTCTGCATAGGCAGAATATTTGGGACAGATATAAGGATTTAGCAGTTATTATTAAGAATTCCAATGCTATCACCTGCTACTCAAAGTGCAGTGTGGCTCTAAAATCTAAAGGTTGTTCTCGTCCCCAAAATCCTCTTACACTAAAAACTGCATTTCTTCTCCTAGTGTGTGAGTGTGCATTCGTGCTGTCTGGGGGGGCTGGAGGGGGAGGGGCGAGACACTTAATTAGCACTATACTATGTATCTTTTGTATTTGGGATGTGTTCACATTATTCTGCAGTTACCACTCAGTAGCTCATATGATATATTTATTTTATTTTTTCACATATTTATAATTTCTACTATTCAGTAGCTTAAATGAGGCCTCTGTGAAGTTATATTTTAAACATTTTATAAAAAAAATAAAAAATATGACCAAATCACTCAACCACATTCCCTTCTCCTAAGCTCTCCTCTTAGGGATATATGATAGACAGAAAATACGAAGAGATTTTACTAAGAACCTAACGGTGCAACTACACTAGCTTAAGAGCATACTCCAATGAACAAAGTGAATCCCAAAGTAGAAACATTTGTTTTAGCGCCAGGCAATCAAGCTCACAGAAACGGGATTATGAGCAGACCATGATGATGAAAAGGAGCACTTGTGGGTGAAGGACGTGAAAGGGAAGACTGTCTAAGGTTTTGGCTTGCTGTAGAAAGGACAGGTAAAGCTGAGGGCTTGCTGAAAAGGAAGATAAAGAGCAGAAGAGAGCAAGAGTCTCTCTGAAATAACTGAAGCTGAACTGGAACCTTGTATAGGCGATTCCCTATACAAGGAGCAAGAGGGAGAGAGGCACACGTGAGTTCCTAGGTCAGGGTGACTCTGGCTGAACTCAGAAAGGACAGCTCACATGGGTTGTGCAATGCATCTTTCCATCATTCAGAACAGTCGGGACTGTTCTGGGCTGGCCAGTGGTCTGCTGCTCAAGCAGTGTAAGCCACTCAAAGTAGTCCATGAGAAAGGTTAGGGGAAAGGTATCTATTTAAGATAAGCTACTTGTGTCTGAGTAATATGTCTTTATCTAACAGATAGCACTCTTGCCTGGTCACTGGAGCACAGGGACGAAAGCTCCTCCTGGAAGGAGACAGGGCGTTTGCCATTGGCAAAATGTTACCTATCCAGCATTTTGGTCACAGGTCAACAGAGATGACAGGTTGACAGAGCACTCTCTGGTCTACTTGGTACCTAGTCAGTATGTGAGTAAAGGTGATGAGATAATAGACTTGACCCAGCAAGTCTTCATGGCAGCATTCTGTATTAGGAATCCTAGAATAAGTTTGAAAACTTCCTCTTGTTTTTCTAATGTGGGAAAGGGGCTTTCACATAGTTCAGGACTAAGTGTATAAAAATAACATAATAAAATATGTGGAAAAGTGGCATAAAGCCCTGGACTCCAAAGGGTTTATGTTTTAGTTTATTGATCCACTAATTTTATTCATTTACATCTGATTTGTCAATAATAGGACTTATTAGAGTTTGGGGACAATTCTTCTGTGGTATTAACACTAAGAATTCATCTGGTATTAAGCTGATGAGGTATGGTGACCACCAGTGAATTGGCACAAACCCACATTTCATGATTCAAGGAAAAACAAAAATTAGAAAACCCTGCTCCCTAAATAGGCAAAGAGTGTATCTTATAAGGACCACAGAGATTTAGTCAGTGGCACTATGAATTCTTTAGAAAATAAACCCCTTAATATATGTAATCATCTTCTTTCCACATTTTTATGGAGTGAATGCAGACCAGGGATCCAGAAAGCAAATAGCCCTGAGTAGGTTTGCAATCTTGGGTTCTGTGGGGGATATTCTGTCCAAAATTGAAGAATAAAAGGGTTGCCTTATAACGACTCTATTACAGAATCTGTCACATTAGGACTGCTACACAACTTAGAATACTTGTTACATTAGATCATGTGTAGCTTTCTAAGCTGAAGTGCACATACATGTCCTAGTATTCCCTTAACCTCATTATGTTATTCTGTTGAAGACACACACATACAAGAGCTCAAAAATACATGTAGTATGCCCAGTAAAATACATTGGCCAACATAAAAATCAAAGGAAATAGTAGTTTGGAATATCGATCCACATTGCTGGGATTTTGAATTGTGAAATAATCAATGATTCTGCCGATCTTTTCTCGGAAGACAAATTTAAACTTGTCGCTGGCTTTCATTGTCAAGTCACTGTAGTTGACATTATCACCAGAAATTTCAATGTTGGCAAAGCTGATCTTTCGTTTAAAGCTGGAGATGGAGCTGTTGATAATGTTGGTGATATTGACTTCTTCCGAGTCCTTCGCTGGCCCCTGGTACAGAGAAAATAGTTAGTTCGGAAGACAGGACACACTGAGGTGTGGTGAACATTGTGTGGTGACGGTAGCACACCTGGCCTTAAATCCCCTTAAATCTGTTACTATTCATCAAAATCTTTGTTACCTAGATCCCTTTAAGGTGTGATTTCCTTGTCTGCAAATGCTAATGATACTAATTGTTCCTTTATGAGACTAAGGGAAAGATTAAGTGGCATCAAACTGTGTAATGCACCTAGTAGGTATTTGGTAAAGTTCTAGTTTGTTCCAGAGAGAAGAGATTCTGAGAGATAATGTAAACCCATTGTTTGCTACACACAAAGAAACAGTGATATTCTCTGCAAATCAGAGGACTTTCCACTAGCCAACAAGGTAAAGATGGCAGAGAATGTAGGGTCTTGCCTGAGCTGCTTCACCACTTTGGTATCATTTTACTGAATTTTGGGATACTCAGATGTGAAGAATACAGCATGTAACCCACAGTGCATCTGCTGTTACATGCACAGTCACGAGGGGACATACTAGTGTCTCCCATAGAAGATCTTGAGAATTCTCCAACCCTCACTTGTCAATCTAGCAAGTCTGGAATGGTATATGTCATTAGGGAAGCCTGTACGGCAGAAGACATATGAAATCTGTATTCTGCACTGGCTGGTACACATCCTCTTTGTCTTTGGTGCTTGTATTGGTCACAACAACCAAACACAATGACAAAGCCATTGGTTCTTCTGGTTGCATCTTCACTATTAGATCCTTATGGTCCTAGCAAACTGCTTAAGGTGACACTTTTCTGAATCAGATCCCTATTATTTCTGTTTGTTTGTATGAGCTTTCAGTAGGTTAATATCTACTAAACTCAGTCTCCAAACAACCCCGGGTCCTACTGGAGCTATAAAGAATAATAATTAATGGGGTGTCCTTTGGTTACTGTGTGAAGAAAACAATACATCAACTGGAGTCAAAGGGGTTTTGGGTTAGACTCCAACTCTATCTCTACTCTCCTTGTCTCTGGGATTCTGTAACAAAGTAATTTCTCCCATATAATTTTTTGATAACCTGCTACTTGTATAATTTAAGAATATAAGCCAGCACACAAGAATTAAGTAGCAACGATATGTTAATCCGAAGTGTGTGAACATTAAGCATGTCTACTTTGATATTGGACTTTTCTTAGATGTTATTCTTATACTTTCAGGTTGCATATGAATAATAGTTTTCTGCTAAAAGATTAAAGTCTGATATCCTATTTTATTGGATAAAAAGAACAACCTATGGTCAAGAGGAACCATAACTTCCAAATGTGCCCGCCTTAGTGGGGATAAGAACCATTAGAACAAAGGGAACCAAACCCCGATCACCTCTTCAGAGCAGTTCCATGTCCATCCAAGTGATGGATCAGAGACAACGCCCTCGAAGTCCTTACCCTATCTTTGACTGCCATCTGCTGTAAGGAGCTGTAGTGAGCAACTGCATACTCCAGCAAGGCCCCAAAGACGAAGCTGAAGCAGATCCCCAGGTACACTCAATGGCCTTTATGAAGCAGTTGGTGTTGGGTAGGGATGTGCGGGAGCCAATCATCAGCGTTGTCATGGATAACACCGTTGTCACTCCTGGGGAAACAAGCAGAAGCTGTTCCACGCTGGTGTTCTGTTGATATCCTCCCCCTCTACCCCACCCCGACTTCTATCATCTGGCTAGATGGCTCCACTCAGAAGCAAGATAAGGGAAGGACTCAGGAAAAGTATAGATCTCATTTTAAAGAGTCTGTGACCTTCTGGAATTGGGTTGATTTATTCATCTTCAACAGATACATAAGTGACATTGCTTTCTAAATATGTCATCTCCTGTCTTCTCTTAGAGATGAATGATCAATCCATAAAGTAACCAACAATGGACTGTTTGCTCATAAGCTCGTCTCTTCTGTCACTATAAAACACATTTAAAAAGACAATACTTCTGTTGCTACCTTTCTATCTCTGTATCCATTCTTCTCTCTGTGCAAAGGAATTTCTCAAGATACTAGCTCTTTTAATGGCCCCTACCATCAGTGAAAATATTGATAGAATTTCGAGAAGCACCCGATTCACCTAGTTCTTAGAAGTTGCCTGCAGGAGCTGCTTACCAATGCAGGTTCTCGCAGGAACCGAATCGAGGGAGATCCAAAAGGAGACCCAGGATAACACCACCAGGAAGGTGGAAGGGACATAGGTTTCCAGAATGAAATACAGGACATTCCTCCGAAGCTCAAATTGCAACACCAACCTCGTATAGTTTCCTGAGAGTGCAAACAAGAGATAAGAATCGTGTCTGTTCACACAGAATACCTGCCCTGTGAGAAGTGTAATGAAATCACAAGCACATTAAGTCTTCTGGTACCAAAATCTAGTCAACTATGAACTGCCATTCTGGCTACCACAAAGGGCCTCAACGTTGCCTGGCATGAGATTTTCAGGGCTGCTGCTACCTAACCCCCACACTCATGTCTTCTCCTTATGCTTTTCTTTATCAAGAATTCCTTCAGCACCATGAGCACTGATTCCTTAACATCTAGCTCACGAGACTGGACCCCAGGGGCAAACCCTACCTTTCTTAGTCTTGCATTCACAAGATACGTTGTTAATAAATCCCTGGTTAATGATGATTATTTAAGGCAGTCCATTGTTTTCAAGAGTACTGTAGAGCAGGCCTATTAAAGGACAGAGGGCGATCTTGAGTGTTGTTGCTCGGGCACCATCTACCTCTTTGTTTGACATAGGATCCTGGCCTGCCTAGAGCTGGCCAAGTAGGCTAGGTGGCTGGCCAGGGAGCTGGAGAGTCTTTGCCTTTCTGGTACTGGAATTACAAGTCCTGTACCCAGGCTTTTTTCCCCCAGTGGGTTCTGGGGATTGAACTCAAGTCCTCCTGTCTACATGCATTACTGCATGTACTGCATTACGTGCATTACTGACTGAGTCATCCACCCAGCCCCTAGACTTTAATTTTTGTTGATTTCAGAGGTATCACTGCAGGGTCATACTTTGGAAATGACCAGTGTACACACGCTACGTGTGTACGTGGAAATATCAATAGGAAGCTGTATCTTCCCTTCCTGTCTTTTCTCTAGGCATGGTTTTGATTTTTAAGGTCATCTACACTCAACTAAAGTATATGATACGATTTTAAACAATGTAAATATTGACAAAACGAAGCATTCCTAACTTGACCAGGAGGAATGGAGACAAAAAGTCGCTGTTTGTATATAAAATCTTGCCATTTAGAAAATAACCCACTTAAAACCAACAACTCCCAGAGATCCAGATGTACATGATGAATAGGTAATAACAACAATGAGGTGATCACATGATATTGCTCTGTCTTCTTCACCTGGGAGCACATTAGTCAAGTGACCTGTGTTCTCATTAGAAACATGAGTGACTTTTATGCATGAGGGAGTGTTACATTTGGGTAGTCAGAAAATCCCGGAAGATAATCGGTGAAATGTCAGTGCTGGCCCAGAGGTTTACTCTCCAGCAGACTGTGTCAACCCTGAGTGTGGTGTGCATAGAACACCAGGTCCCACATCCAGCCCCCTTTCCCTACTCCACACACTACTAAAGAATGCTTGCCCGTCACAGGAATAGAGGCAGCCTTTCTTTAAGTATTTTATTTATTTAGTCATGGTGTTTTGCCTGCATCTATGTCTGTGTGCAAGTATTAGGTCCCCTGGAACAGGAGTTACAGACAGTTGTGAGCCATGATGTGGTTGCTGGGAATTGAACTCAGGCCTCTGGAAGACTGGTCAGTGTTCTTAACCTCTGAGCCATCTCTCCAGCCCCTTATCTAAGGATCTAAGGAGTTTTTATTCTATGTGATGGGTCACAAGAGTTACCTGTCTCCTGCTGGGATACGGTGACCAGGGTGAAATACTGTTGGATGGTGTACTGAGCAAGGCGCAGGTTTTCAAGTCCACGCACCGAGTCGTTCCCTCTCAGCCAGGAGAACTCCACATCACTGCCATCGTATCCCCCTGGCAAACGAGAGGGAGCCCTGGTCAGTGCAAGGATGCTGCAGACTCAGCTGGTTTGGGAAATGCTACACTGGAGACCAGCTAGACCTCTTCCCTGCTGGTATTAAGTCTAAAGGAGCATGTCATGCAAAAGTTGGCACGGATTCTCAAGCATTGCGGAATGAAATCCTTTGCTATGCCCTTTTGTCATTGGTTGAGAAGTAGTTCTATTATACGCATTGTTCAAGCCTGGTGGATGATAAAAGTGATTTCTTTCACTACCAAATGACACTTAAGAAGCATATGATGGCAAAGAGACCCATGCTAGATTCTGCCTTTCAGAGCAGTTTAAGTTTTGATAAAGTTGTCTGGAACTTTGGAAGGGGTTTCTTCATATTTCCCATTAGTGTAAATACAAAATTAGGACAGTCTGTAAGCAGCTACTCTATATCTGTCAATATTTGCTTTTGATAAATGTTAGCTTTCTAATAGCCATTGATGGTACTGATAACAGTTACCTTTTATGAGCCCTTGCACAACACACAACACATCTCACATGCTCTCACAATCTTGTAAGATAGACATCTCTATGTTTCTTCAGATTTAAGATGGACTTTTGTTTTTACATGTCTGAAACTGTAATGGATCCTACTATTAGCTTATGCGTGTGAAGCAGAGCTTGCAATTTCTCCTAAAAATATGCTTATTCACTAAATATTGTACCTTAGACTTAAGGAATCATTTGCCCATTATATGTGGAAGCTCTCGAGTTCTAAGGGGTTTCTTAATTCTCTCAGGATACAGACAAGTAAGAGACAAAAACTCAACACTGTGCCTCCCTTAGGAAAGCAAAATCTCAAAGCCCATGGATGGTGGTATAATAATTTCAGTATCTATTACATAGCAAGCGATTTCTTGGTGCCTTGCAACACTGTCTTCTCTACTCCCAGTTGAGGAGATGTGTGTATAGTTAATAAGCACAGAAAAGAGACCCAGCATCATCAGTCACTGGGAAAATGCAGAGCAAAACCGCATAGTACTTCACATTAGTTAAGATAGCAATAATAAAGATAAAATGAGAAAAACTCTGAGGGTATGGATAAGCTCTTACATCGTGGGTGGGAATGGAAGGAATACAACCACTCTAGGGAAACAAAGTGACTGCCTAAAAACCTAAATAATAAGAGCATCATTTGAATCAGAACACTATCTTAGGTATTTACTTAAGGGAACAAAGTGCCAGTCACAGAAAGACTTGCACAGAAATGTCCATGGCAGCACTAGCTATAGTGGCCAGATGTGAGAATAACCCAAGAGCCCATCCACTGAAAACCTGGAAAGAAACAACACTGAGCAATCAAAAGGAATGAAGTACTGGTAACAGGCCACTGCATTCTGTCGAAAACGCCAGATGCAAAAGGAAATGTATCCTATTGGCCTTACTTAATATGAACTGATCAGGAGAGCAAAATTCATAGCAACATAATGTAAGTTAGTGGTACATGGAGGTGGTGGTAGGAAACTGGGGTGTTCACAGTAGGCACAAGGGATCTCTAGAGGTGACAGGAATATTCCAACAATGCAATCTAGCAATGGCTACACACATTGGTAATTTTACTGAAAACATTGAATCATGAATAAATTAAAAATGGGTGAATTTATCTGGGTGGTGGTGGTGCACACCTTTACTCCCAGCACTCTCGAAGCAGAGGCAGGAGGATCTCTGGGTTTGAGGCCTGGTCTATAGAGCAAGTTCTAGGACAGCCAATGATGTACAACCCCCATCCCCCTCTCTCCCAAAAAAGGGGGGTATTTTATGGTGCATAAATTATAGATCAATAAACCTGATTAATAGAAGGTGACTGAACAAGCCTGGTCCTGTTACTTTTTCCATTCCAATGAGTAGGAAGCTGAGACTCAGAGGGGGTCATTAGCTAATGTCATACAGCTGGCGATGTTGCCCACCTGGGGCCATAAACAAAAACATCTCCTGTCATTGCTTCAAAGGTTACTGAGATATGATGCTGGTGTTGGGACCAATACTGTGCTGAGAAGCATCATTATGGAGTCACTATCCAGTAGGCATTATCTTGGGATGCCTGAGCTCCAGGAGGATTTCCAGGTAAAGCTGTGCTTTTTTCCTTTGGGATCATCCGAAACTGAATGGAAGCTAGCCATTCGAAATTAGACTGGAATCTCAAAGGAATGAAGATGAAGAGTGCAAGATCCTACCAGGGTACTTGTTTTCATCCCTAAGAGAGACTCACAGTTTCTATTTACTACCATTTTTTGTCCCTGAGTGAATGTGGGCAATTATATAGTGGATGTGTGTATATATATATATATATATATATATATATATATATATATATATATATATGTGTGTGTGTGTGTGTGTGTGTTTGTGTGTGTATCTTGCTGAGTTTTCTTTTTAATACCTAAATGCCTTCTAATAAGCATTCTGTGGACGCTTCCACTGTTCCTTGGGGACGGTGTCTGTGCACACGGAGTGCTGAAGTTTCCTGGAGAATCTTGCTCCTGGGATTTGGGATGAGCCCAGTCATGACACATGGAAGGCAATTATTTCTCCTGTGCTGCATGGGAATGGCTTTTCCTCTTGACAACCTCAAGTTGTCTTCTGCCACCAAACGGCTGCATTGCTTCAAGAGGGGATTGCATGCACTGAATCAATAGAATAATTAATCTGCCTAAGTCTTTAATTAAATGTATACTTCTGAAAAATGGCTTTTTCTTCTTCTTCTTCTTTTTTTTTTCGAGACAGGTTTCTTTGTGTAGCTCTGGCTGTCCTGGAACTCACTCTGTAGACCAGGCTGGCCTCGAACTCAGAAATCCGCCTGCCTCTGCCTCCCAAGTGCTGGGATTAAAGGCATGCACCACCACTGCCCGGCTTGAAAAATGGCTTCTTCTCATAATGGTTCTTCTCTCCTGGAGTTGCCCACTTGTGCCGTTATGTAGAGTACCCAGTGGTCCCCAAGGCTTGCCTGTAGTTGTTTTCTACTTTGATGCCTTAACGAGTCATATCGGTGGCATTACTTCTGTAACATAGGTGCCCAAACCTGCTGCCTATTCAGAGAAACTTACTAAGGAGCAAAGGGGATTATTTTACCAATCCCAAGGAATTGATTTGACTTACACCCATTTAGCGTGAACCCCCATTTTCCATTCTAGGAAATTCCCTGGATACAATTTAGATGCCCATTTACTCTCAATGCTTTATCAACGTCAGCGATTGCTTTGAGTATTTGGCTTTTTTGTCCTAGTGCTGGGGACTGAGCCAGGGCTTTTCCCATGCTAGGCAGGCATCCCTCCCACCCCACCCCTGCCACGCCCCAACTCCTCTTTGTGCTCCTTACTAACCTTTGCTATGCCTTTGTTCCTGTGGCACTGTGCCCTGTTTTTTGTCCTCTCAGCTAGCTGGAACTGATTTCAGGTAGCACGTCCCTCTGGGCATCTCTGACCCCTCCCAGGATTCCATGGCACGATTACTTTTTCCAGTTATCACTCAGTCTTTTAGAATTATTTTAAGTCCTGTGTTCTCTGTAAGGAGGTGGACTTCTTGAAGATGGGCGAATCATTTTATCTTTGAATTGTAAACATCCACCATGGTTTTAACACAGAACAGGCATGCAGTTGTTGAATGGACGGACTAACAGGAGATAGGCAGATGGGATTCAACCAGCCATCCAGATTAGCTGGAGACTTTAATGGGAAAATATGTAGAACTGAAGTATTAGACTGAGTCAAAATATTTTCCTTAAGACACAGAGGAAAACACTGGCCTTGGTCCTAAGAAACCAAAAGGAGGAAACTCGGGTCTGCTGTCTGATAGTCACGTTGTAGTTGAGGTTATTATTTGGCAGGATTTGGGAATCCCAAACAAGCGTCACATGGTCTCTCAGTCTGGGAAATATGGTGATTATCAATGGGTGCAAGAAAAACCTAGAGATCCCACACAATTCCTTAAAACCACATAATGATATACTCTGGGAAAATGTATACCCCAGATCACAAACAAGCCACTGTAACAAAATCCTCATGGGCTTTGCTGGCCAGCAGAAAAGTCCTTGGGATTGTCCCCACCCCCACCCCCACCTGGGCTCCAGCCCCAGTGTTTCTGCTTCTTGGGTCCTTTAGAAAAATGATAAATTGTGATGAGTCTTAACTTCTGTAATCATAAGATAGGAAAACAAACACTTGTAGGTTTGTTGGAAACTATCTATGGCAGAGTCTGGTGCATGGACGCCATGCTATTTATTAGGAAATGAGCTCTATTATTAATTATTATTTTCATGGCTGTAAATGGAAAAATGGTCTGGTCAAAGTGACCAAGGCAAAGGCAGGTTGAGATTAGAACATTAGCTGTCCTTCCTACAGTCATTTTCCAACTAGCTTCCCTACCTCCTCTGCAGTTAGTTGCATAGCAAGGTGTATCTGGATGCCAAGGTGAATTTCCATTAGGAAAAGGAAAAGAAACCTTTTGAGGCCTCTGGCAGCCTGAGGGTAACTTGAGGCATATTTAGTAACAAATGGAAAGGGGGTTGGTGATGCCCAGGACTTCTGCATCAGCTTCTATAGGGACCTAGGGCTGATTTGGCTTTAGTAGAGCAAAAGTAGGTTCGTGGACAGAGGCCAGAATCATTGAATGATTCACCAAGAACCCACCTGGAATCACAGACCCTCTGAGGATAAGTAGCCTAAGAGATGGCATAACTAAAATACTATAAAATCTACATATCTAGCTTAGATCTGCTTTCATCAAGATGTTTTCTATAAACTAGAAATACTTATGTAAGTCTGGGAGAGGATATGCTCCTTGGAATTTGATGGGGCTAAAAGGTTTGCAGCGATGAAGAATGTTATCATTTTAGGCTTTGTGGACCACGCAGTGCAGTCTCTATCCCAAATGCTCAGTTCCGTTGTAACAGTGTGACATCAAGCGGCCACAGGCAGTCGAGTGGGCATCTCTGTAATACAACAGCATTTCCAGCAACGGGTGATGGGCTGGATCTGGCAGATGAATTCAGTTTGCTGTCTATGACCTACACAATCCGCTATGTCAAAGCATCTTCTTCCCTCATCTCTCTACTCATGGCTGGAGATATTTGGTACTAATTCACAAAAGTCCTCTCTCAAAGATACAATGTTGCAGTTTGCCTCAGAGCGGACTCTGACTCTCTGGAAGTATAGGCTGAATGGCTCAATCTATCACGGATCAACATGAACAAAGACGGGTCATAGACATGGGATACTCTGCAAAAAAAGATGGAAGTCACCCAGGAAAGTCACCTGGGGCCTTCTTCAGGTGGTATACTCACAGCTTTCTAGCTGCAATTTGCAGGTCTGTGTGTCCATGGGGTATTTAGACAGATCCATGTTACATGTAACTGTTGTTGTGATTCTAAAAAAAGAAAAACAAACATGTGGCTTGGAGCCTGTATCCAGACATTCCTGAGGTTTTTCTGTGCTCAGCAACACTCATCAGACTCTGTTAAAACTAGATCCAGACTGGAAGAACCTGGAGTGCTGGCAGCTCAGAGGCAAAACATTCACAACATGACAGAACAGACTCATGCTCCAATGTGTTGAAGACGTTTCAAAATATAATTTTAGCTTTAGTCAATTTATCTTAGGAGTATAAGGACATTGGGTCCTCTGGAACTGGAGCTAGGAATGACTGTGACTCACCATACGGGTGTTGGGACTCAAACCCAGATCCTCTGGCAGAGCAAGAAGTGCTCTGAAGGTCTGAGCCATTTCTCCAGCTTCTGGGGATGCTTTTAAAAATTCAGATTAAGTTTTCTTTCATATAATGTGTTTTAATCACATTCTTTCCTTTTCTCCTCACTTCTTACTTACCCAACCTCACATTCTCCTCCCCCCTCTCTCTTTCTCTCTCTCTCTCTGTCTGTCTCTCTCTCTCTCTCAAAAAACAAACAACAACAACAAAAAACTCTAACAAACAAACACCCAAAATCCAAACCAAAATGACAACAGAAAAACACACTGGTAAAACCAAACCAAACAAACTGCATAGAATCTGTTTTGCATGGGATGATTACTCCGAGGTTGCTCCCGAGGCCTACTCTGAGGTACGGTTGACATGTCTAGTGTCACTGCATGTTTTCCCTCTCCCGGCAGCTGTCAATTACAAATAGCTTCCTGGTTAGGGTGGGAACTTGGTGCCCACTTCCTCTTCTTGGGGATGCTTTTGAGCTTAGGTTTACAGTGCGATCTTCATGATAACCCCTTGTGGGCTGGAGCAGTGATCACTGGATTTGCTTACACTTACAAGGCTCTGAGAGACAGAATCCGGACAGGAGTCCTGGTCTCCTGGCTTCTTGATGGCATCAAGATATAGAGATGTCAGAGGACACCCGGTACTACAGCTTACAGCTCCTGGGCTCACCTAAGTGTGCTCAACTAAAACAGTCCTCACAGTAGGGATTTTAAAAGGTGGGCTGTTATCTTCCTCTTTAACAATCTCACATTTTTACTAGGTCCTGGATTTATTAAGTACAGTGCTGGGTACTCTACAGGCAGATGTGTTCATGGCACAGTATTCAACCTTGGTGGCACTCTCCATCCCCTTAAGGGAGGCAGAGAAAAACTCCAAGCCAGTCTCTGTGCGGAGGACGTCCCATGCAGTAACCCTTTGAATAGTTCTCTATAAGAACTGCTATTACTTTTGTTTAGTTGTTGAGGAACTTGAAGCTCAGAGGGTCTAGTAGCTTGCCTAAGTTCACAGAGCTGTTTAAGAGAAAGAGTATCATGGCAAGTTCCTCACCAACTATGATTCATTGGTAATTGTACTATATGCTGTAACAAACTGGGTATACACCCCCAGGTACACAAGTGTACATGCACATGCTTAGCTTAGTGTGCAAACAACAGGCTCCCATGGAAGCTTAGGAAAAAAATGCAGATGGGAAATCAAAGGAGAATTAGGTTTCTTGAAATTTGAGTTGGGGTTTGGGCTAGTCTCTGTAAAACTCAAGAGTTGCTGAGGCATACCCAGAAATGCTATTTATCTGTTAGCCCAGTCCTTGGTTGAGATTAAAAGTCAGTCCGCTCATATTTGCTACTTGATCTGCTCCCCAAGGACTCAGAAAGTCCAAGTGTGCACAGCCCTTGCACAGGATAAGTCATTTGTGTAGGTTGTCCTACACAGCACCCAAGAAGCCTTTTTCCTGTTCCAATCATTGAGGGGAATCCATGAGACAGAAGGAACGTTAGGTCTTGGCAATTTGGAGAGGTGGCCTGCAGCTGCAAGTAGGTAGAGTCTTCTGGATTCCTTGCTTCTTTGTACAAACATGTCTTAGACACGCAGAGATGCTATGTAGAGATCCCTGCTCTTCTGAGCCCCGAGGAAGAGAAATTCCTAACAGACTTCTCTGCTTGCTCGTGTCTCTTCCTTGTCTTCCTTCCTTCCTCCTCTCCTCTCCTCCTTCTTCCTATCCCTCCTCCTGTGTGTGTGTGTGTGTGTGTGTGTGTATGTGTGTGTGTGTATGTGTGTGTGTGTATGTGTGTGTGTGTGCATGTGTGTGTGTATGTGTGTGTGTGTGTGTGCATGTTGAGTGTTATTGTCCATGTGAGTTTCTGGTGTTGGGATGTCTTTCTTACCTCCCCCTCTTCCTGTCTCCTCCTCCTCTGTGTATGTCTGTGTGTATGTCTGTGTGTGTCTGTGTGTGCATGTTGGGTGTTCTTGCTCATGTGGGTTACTGGCATTGGAGATGTCTTCTTTGATTAATTTTTACCATATTTATTTGTGTATATGTATGTGTTTGCTTCTGTGTATGTTTATCTCTGTGGGTGCATATGTATGAGGGTGTGCAGGTACCTGTGTGTGTGTATGTGTGTATGTGTGTATGTGTGTGTGTGTGAACCCACATGGAGGCCAGAGGTTGAATATCTTTCTCAATCATTCTCTACCTTCTATACCGAGGCAAGCTGTCATAGTGAACCTGGATCTCACTGATTTAGGTAGTTTAGTCAGACATATTTCTCTAGAGATCTCGTCTCTATCTTCCAAAGGCCAAGTGAACAGGGGCTGCCGTGCCCACCCTGCATTTAAGTGAGTGGTAAGGCTTAGAACTCTAATCCTTATGCCTGACCAGCAAGCATTTTATTCAGGAAGCCATCTGGACCACATCCTATTTCTTTTTCTTTCAAGAATAGATCTCTCATTGAACCTGGAGCTTGCCAATTAGGGCAAGTAAGCCCTAAGATCTTTCCGCCTGCCTCTGCCTTCAGTGCTGGGCTTTTACATGGGTTTTTGAACTCAGATCCTCATGCTAGCTTTCTACCCCCCTTTCTTCTTTTTCAGCTAACTTTCCTCACTCTTAATGCTCAGTTCATAACCCAATGAAAGCATATTTTAACATTATCCCTAACCATTAACCTGCAACGGACGACTCAACTTGGGTCCTGGTACCTGATATTTCCTTTGTTTACAAGCCTGTCAGGGGCAAGGCTTGTCTTAGTTCTTCCTGGGTCTTTTGCTTATGGTCTGGCACCTAGCAACTACTCAGAAGATGCATCTGTAGCCAGGCTATACCAAGGGAAGCCCTTCTGAATGGCACTGAGGTATAAAACAGAGGAATTTATGAGGAACAGGGACTCACTGGCCACTTTGGTACTAGTCACAAGTACCCAGGATATACGTGTCTTTTACTTGCATCTTTTCCTCCCATCCCAGACTCCCAGATGCCTGCTTACCTGAGTGCATACAGGACTGTGCCGTTGGAGAAGAGGCGGATAAGTCTGTTTCCCACCGTGACTTCATGGAGGAAGGACTTCTTGGACTCCACAATGTAAGTGTCTGGCACCCAGAGGAACTCCACGAGGCGGGCATCTAGGGTAAAGCTTTTGTTGCCTTCGAACACCAGCCGTGGGTCCGTCCAACGCTGCCGGAGGTATATAGTGGCTGTGTAGTCCTGGGGGGGGGGGGAAGCAGGAAATGCAAGTGATAGACATGATTCGGGAGACCCCCAAAAACAGAAGGAAAGGGGTCAAATTCTACTCCCCTCCCTCTCTCCATATATATATATATATATATATATATATATATATATATATATGATTGTTAGTTTTATCAGCTGTCCCTTGACTGAAAGACCATGTGGACTCCAGGCCTCTGGGCCACGTTTTTCTATTTTTTTCTCCATTTTTACTCCTTAGTCAATCCCTCACTTCTTTTCTACTTTCTCTCTTCCTGCCCTTTGAGTCTGTTCCCTTCCTGACACTCAGAAAACCTATCGTATAAATGCCTACTGTCTCCTCTTACAAGACAGAACTCTGGCATCTGCCACTCAGTTTCTGAGTAACTTGAAAGGACATCCCCATTGAAGGCAAGGAGAGGGAGCAGGGTGGGGGGTATGGAGGGAGAGTAGGGGGGGAGGGGAGGGTGGGGGTAGGGTGTGCACTGGGTTACCATGTTACTCTCTGAAATGCTAGAGATGCTTGCAATGTCCAGAGTCAGCGCTATCCGAACTGGGTCACCTGAGAAGGAAGAAAAAGCCGGAAAGACTTACATAGAAACACAAACTCAAGCTGTCTTCCTTCCAACCACGCCCCATTGCATCCCCTGCCCCATTTCCGACTCTGCAGTCAGTGTATTTACATTAGTGGGTTGGAAACAAAACTATAGAAATTATATAAAAGCAATATCCACATATTAGAAATATTTAAATAATCTGAACTATAAAAATAAGAAAATTAATTTTATCTTCCCAGGAGCAACTGCTTGGTATGAAAAATATAAAGAGTTACACAGGGACATCATGATTCATAAGGGAGGTCGCACCGTTATTAATTAATGGGTATTTAAAAAACATTTTAAGATTAATTTACTTATTTCGGAGAGAATGAGAGAGAGCTGGGGAGTGCCACACACTCTGGGAGTTGGTTCTCATCTCTACTTTGCTTTAAGGCAGGGTCTCTCTCATTATTGGTGCTACACAGCAAGCCCAAGGCTGCCTCGTCAGAGGGCTCTGAAAGGTCTTCTGTCTCCACCTCCTGTCTCGCTATAGGGGTGCCAAGATTCCAGATGAGTGTCACTGTGTCCAGCGTTTACACTGATTCAGGAACAGAACTCAGGCTGTGGGGCAAGCACTTTCACCCCTGAGCCTTCTCCCTGGCCCATTACTGTACATTTTAAGGAGGTTAGCGGTACGTCCTTATATATAAGATTTTTCCTGTAGCGCCAGTAGGGGCTAACTGTGTAGAGTGGGTCAGAGATTTAGTCACGTGATTGTACACAAATGACTTCCATTTCCCATGAAGGGATGGAAGACTGATCAGGGCCAAGCTCCTGCTGGACCCAGATGCTTTCCTCTTTTACTCTCAGGAGCCCTAAGTTTCAGCATGCCAGAAACATGTCCCCAATGCTGGTCTTAGGCAAGTCTTTAGTAAGCCCCAGTCCTGGGGTTTAGAGAGATTGAAAGACTCCACTGAGGATTTTTAGTTCTGAAGAGTGGAGCACAGAGGTCATTATTCTCAGCAGCCAACGAGGCCAGGCCAGGCCAAATCCTCCTCATCTGAGTAGAGATGTGGGAGAAGGGCCCAGGAGTGTGAACTGTATGAATTTAGACCTCTGCTCTGAAATCTCCTAGCTCTGCCATCTGAGATAAGTTACTGAAGCTTCTAGAACTGTGTTTTCCCCATCTGTCAGAGGTCAGTGACATCAGCGGAGTGTCAGTACTTTAGCCAGTGACAGCATGTGGGAATACATGCAAAGGGCCTGACTGTTCCCTCCAGGAGTCTCAGAAATGATCCCCTGCACATGGTCTCCGACATCATACCTGCCATGCTTTGACACCTGCCCCATCAGTACAGTCCTCTGAACTTTCTTATTCTCTTCTGTAATCCCAGCTAATGTAATTCCAGCTCACCAGATTAATGGATAAAGCAGCTCCCACTTGCATTAAATAGCTGAGAGAGTCTCAGGGGACTGTGGCAACGAACCGGGAAGAGAAGAGATGGGATTCTAAAGGAACTAGGAAAAAAAATCTAATCATATAACTGGTCAGAATTAGTCAAAGCAACCCAATAATTAAAGGATTAGTAATCCAGGAAAACCAAGCCGTAGAATGTAGGCAGGGATTTGGAAATGGAGTTCTAGAACCAATGCCGTTGAAAGAGAAGTGTTCATGATTAATGGGAAAGGGAAAATCTTTGAGAGCAGAGGGGAAGGGTGTGCTGCTGGGGGGCTTTCAAAGATTCAAGTCAGAGAGAGAGAGAGAGAGAGAGAGAGAGAGAGAGAGAGAGCGCATATATTGCTACGGTATGATCCTAAGTGCATTGTTAAACTTCTCTGTGCCATTTTCTTGTGTGCTAAGTGATATGTAACTTGCTTTTCTGATTCCCAATATTTGTCCCCTCCTAAATTGATGTGGAAATTTAATTGAGGTAAGTGTAGTAAGAGGTGGGAGCTTTAAGAAGTGATTGGGCTACAAAGGGTTCCAGCCTCACGGTCGGAATTGGTGCTATGAAGGAAGAGTAAGTTCAACACTCCCTTGCCTTCCTCAGCACTGGCAGCTTCTACCAGAGGATGATATGGCAACAGGGTCATTGCTGAATGCCTGCATTTAAATACTGAACAAGCTCATGCATTTGGGTTTATTATAAATTACCCAGGTCTAGGCATTATGCTATAGCTATACAAAACAGGCGAAGTGCCTGTCATAGAACTGGAGACCATGAAAATCACTGGGTCCCATCAGTCTCCCTCTCTGAAGACTGCACAGTTGAAAGGTCACAGAATTCTAGTCCCATAGTATTTTGGGCTTAGTCACCCCCTAATAGTCTAGCCCAGGCCTGGTCACAGTTGGCTGTCTTATGAACCGGCTTGCTTTTGTCCCCTGAAACCATACAGATAAGCAGTGCCACCAGAGAGCACCTTTCTCCTGGGAAAATGTTAAAAGTCAACACCTGGGCAGTGTATGTGAGTGCCCACTTGAAAACCATTGCTTTACCCTAGAAAATACTATGGAGGTTCTGTCTTTCAAGGACCTCAGTGGCCAAAAGGCTGGGTACCCAAATACTGCAGGAAGTAAGGGGACATCCATGGGCTTATGGGGTGCCCAGCAAGACAGGCTCCATTAGGAGATAGAATACACAGCGTCACCTGGCATGGTGTTGTGCTGTCTCTCCTTTTAAGTGAGGTGCTTCCGCCCATTCATCTCAGGTAGAACTGGGCCTCACATTCCCTGAAGCCCACCCTAGGAGCCTCGCTCTCAGAACAACCTCCTTGTCCAACATCCCTTCCCCTGGTTGGCCTGCTGTTATGCAAACACGAAGAGGAATGTACTAACTTAGTTATTTGAGATCTAGGAGGCAAGAGAAATTGATCTAGGCAAGCTCTTTAGATGCATGTGCTTGTTGCAAGTATGTAGGAAGGCCTGAGAACCCAGGGTGTGTGGTGACTAACTAGGTCCTTGACATAGAGGACTTAGATCCTATCTGTGGGAGCAGACGTTGTCCAGATCTATAGCTGAGCAAGTGAGAGTACCTGAGGGTTCTGGTATCTGCACTGAGGAATCTGCCAGCAACTGTACTGTAAGGCTGGGCAGGCAAGTGGTAGCATGGACCCCAGCCATACAGAAACCTACACATGGTAGCATATTAAGGCAGGGGTGATCCAGGATGCCTAGAGGCAGAGAGTCCTCTGCTGGGCAGTGTTGCTCAGGAATGCCTTTGTGGCCTCTCTCCTCTCTCTCTCTCTCTCTCTCTCTCTCTCTCTCTCCCTCTTTCCCTCCCTCCCCCTTCCCCGTCTCTCTCTTTCCTCACCTTGTGGCCTGAGAACCCTTCAGCTTCTCTCTCTTAATCTTTACAGACCAATGAATACTTTGATGAGATGATACCCTCCTGTCATCTCACCACCAGTGGACTTGGATGCACATGCTGTCCTAGATCTGAACAGAGACTGTCACCATCAGAAGAGAGAAGCAGGGAGGCAGGGACATAAAACTAGGTACAGTATACCAGGGAAATGATTTGATTCAAGGGTGCACTCAAAACAAGGAGGTGGGCTGGGAGGAATCAGGGAGAACCTTTCAGAGGAGGGTAGCCTTGTCTCTAAGACATGATGGAAAACTGTCATGTTTCTAGGCAGGCAAGTTGGAAGAGTAACTCAAGGCAGACAAGCAGCCTATGCAAAGGCACAGAAGCCAGGAGGGTAAAGGTGCTGGTGAGTGTTTTAGGGGCAAATTGTAGAATATTGTGGGAGGAGAGAATGACAGGCAGACAGAGGCAAGGCTGACCAGTGCCTGGAATGCCTGGGCTTCAGGCTAGGCTGCTGGGACACGTGCTTAGATTCTTAGCAGGCCAATGACCCAGGAGGCGATCCAGGTGGAAATGAAGGGAGGCCATTGTTGGTGGCCATCTACAGACAGGAAGTCTGGGTGGAGTAATGCTAGTGGCCCATGGTGAGTTCCTGGAACCATGACCATGGAAGTAGGGGAGAAGGAAGACAGTGGCACAGGTTGCCAGAGGCTCCTGCACCCACCCCAATGGTGGAGACCACATCTCCATCTTGCAAGTGGAGGGGCAGAGTGCTTTTTGTAAAGGTAGCAGGAAAAACCACAGGCGAATATTCTTCTCCATCCTTCTCAATTCCTAAAGCAGTTGCCGATCAGGGTGGAGTCAGCAAAGCCCCCTGAAGCCCTCTGCTGCATGTTCTCGAGGTGTCTGTCCTTTTGAACCGACATCCTGCTCACAGAGGATAACCTACCACCGAAATTGGGCCTGAGAAATTTGTTATATCCTGCAGTGAGGTTCTCAAAGCCAGGCAAGGAGAGTTTGTCGCTTCTGCTGACCTCCACATTGAACTGGTTCCCCTGGATGCACGTCCTGGAAAAGAGAATGGCTTTTGATGCCTATGTTATTCAAATATTGATAACATACATAGACATGAGCTTAACTGACCTTCCCTCATGTGTGAGTGCGTGGGTGCGCATGCGTGTATATGTGTGTGTGTATGCATGTGTTCTTGTATGTGTACGTTACCACATAGTAACTTTCCTAAGTAGAAATCTCATGTTTTCTAGTTAGTGACTTAGTAGTTTCATTTTTTTTTTTTTACTCACTTGCTATAGAGAAAATTGTCATGATAATTGGCAAACCCTCCAAGTATATTTTTTTGATTGACTGATTGATTGTGTGTGTGAGTGCTTACGTGCGTGCACATTATATGTCTTTATTTCTCTCTACATATTTCTTTGAGGCAGGGTCTCTCTTTGAACCTGGGGCTCAAATTTTCTTGGCCAGGCTGGAAGACAGAAATCACCAGAGATCCTCTTACCTTTTGCTGACTAGGCAGCCCCAAAACTTACTGGCATTTGTGGGGTGCCAGGCTTGTTACATGGGCACCTGAATCTTGACTCTAGTCCTCTTGATTACACAGTAAGCACCCTTAGCCACTGAGCCACCTCCTATACTTCTTTTCACCAAGGGTCTTATAAAAACACACAAGTTCATCTACCTTGCGACCATTTTAGAAACTTGTTCTCTAAAATAGAATGAGCCATAGACATTTTGCTGTTCTGGTGCTTCAGGGAAATGAAGGGACTGGGGTTTTGGCTTGTCATAAGTTAAGTAAGACATGCTCGCAAGCTTTTCTGTCACATGGCCTTACCAGAGCAGTTCACTCTGGGCCGCTCTGAGGTGGCGACACTCACCTTTGAGTAAGGAGACTCAGACACACGAAGGCCAAATAGAGACTGTAGCTCATGTTGAAAGAGCTGATTCACACACAAAGAGGATGAAGGAGGAATCACCTAGGGAGACAAAATGAAGCAATGTGAGGGGGACAGTCCAAAGGTTCACCTACCTCCAGCCCCTCTGTCTCCATGGGTCACCAGGCACAGAATTTTCCCAACATGCATTGGGAGCAGCCTCTTAGTTTAGCACCTGCCCGCTGTGTGCCATCCAGGTACACCGTCATTTGGGAGGCTAATACTTTTACCCATCCCTGATGTAGGTGGAGTTTATACCATGGTTCATCAGAGCTAGCACCTGTAGTCAGTCCATGGGAGCCCCACACTGTCCTTCCTATGTCTTTGTTCTAATGCCTCCAGCTCTACATTCACGTTGACCAAACTGGACATTGTCCTATTTAGTCCAGCATCCAGGCCTACCAGGCAGCTTGGATTCTTACCTAACCTTCCCCATGCATAGTGGGCAGGTTCATCCTGCCTTATATGGAGGAAACAGGTTCAAGGAAAGCACATTCAACCCACGAATGCCAGAGGTGAGTTTGAATCTGGAGCTGGCTGCCTTGTCTGTTTCCTCCAGGACCAGCAACAGCTTATGCTATTGTGCCCTCAAGGTCCTCAGCATCCATATAATCTCCTATACCTGCTCGACGGAGCACTGACACTGTTCAACTGCTGTGCGCCGGTGTGCACACGAGGACTGTTGAACAACATGCTCCAGAAGAGTGGCTCCCTCGGGTGCTGGATCTACAGTCAGACATCCCTCAGAGAGCAGGACAGCTAACAGAGCAGTCTTGGGCCTGCTATGCTGGTGACATGGCAGGGTGGTGGCTCAAGTTCAGGCCCCTTACCAGGTGTTCCACTCTGGGTTATTACTTCCCTGTGCTAACCCTGGTGAGTCTTTCCACTCTCTAGAATCTAAGAGATCTAGAGAATTGGGTCATACTGAGCCATTTATTTATTAAATAACATTCTGTTGACAAAACCAATACCTGCTCATTATAGAAAGAAAAATGAACAGAAGTTTAAGACAGAAGTGTATATTGCAGCATATGTCAGGGCAGATGTATTGTTTTATGAGATTTATTTTTATTTTATGTGTATGGGTTGTTTTGCTGGCATGTGTGTCTATGCACCATATGCATGCAGTGCCCATGGAGGCCAGAAGAGGGCACAGAATTGTCTTAGAACTGGAGTTACAGATGGCTGTTAGCTGTATGTGGGTACTGGGATTTGAACCCGGGTCCTCTGGAAGGGCAGTCAGTGCTCTTAACCACTGAGCCATTGCTCCAGCACCAGTGCATGTTTATAGATGGGAACAAACATGTCCTATGGTGTAGGATGCTGAGAGTTGGGACATGTGTAAGGAGCTCAATCTTAGTATGTTCCTAAAACTGCTCAAAAAAAAAAAAAAAGTTGATTTAAAAAGACCTGTCTCAAAAAACAAAGGAAATGCTTAGTTCTTTTGTCATTTCTCACACCCCAGATGTTGTCATTGTTAACAATGGTATTTATCCCAACATATTCCTGTATTTACAAACACACACGTTTCTGCATAAAAAATTAGAAAAGGGACGTTGGGGTACTTTTACCCTTTGTTATTGCTGTATATTTATCAATATACACATTTATACATAAAAATTAAAAAGGAAAGTTGTTACTTTTGTGCTTTCGTTGTTCCTTTTCCCCACATGGGTGAGACAACTGCTGTTTACTGGATATTCCGTACTCACTTCCTAAGCTCAGCTCCTCTCCAATCTTCACAGACCTTTGGCCTAACTAAGATGATTCTCATTTACAAAGGTGAGGGCTGAGGCTTTGAGAGGAAGTGATGTCCCCAGGGTTACACACAGGTAAGGGGCAGATGTAAGTAGCTGATGCAAGTCTTTCCTTTAGCCACAGCAACCAGGAACGAGCTCTGGTCTATGGCAGCTGCAGCTTCTCACGTCAGCTTCTGTACATCTGAATCCCTAGTCCTTAAGACAGCCAGGTTGCTCACACCATGAATGTGCAAATGCTTGCCTGTCACGTGCCCTACTTATGAATACTGATTATTTTCAAAGTTTACTTTTATAAAGTCAGCACTGACCATCTTGGCATGCAGATTCTATATACTCTGTCCTGTTCCTTTTCACAGTGGAAAAATGATGGCTAGGGGTGGGGGCTGTAAAGACTGGTAAAGAAATGGAGGCTTGCTCATGGTCACTGGAAGCCACTCTTCAAAAAGGTCAGTTGTAAAACCAGCTTTATCTCCTCCTCCCTCCCTCCCTCCCTCCCTCCTCCCTCCCTCCCTCCTCTTTTTCCCTCCCTCCCTCCCTCCTCCCTCCCTCCCTCCTCTCCCCCTCCTCTTTTCCCTCCCTTCCTTTCTTTCCCTCCTCCTTCTTTCCCCTTTTTTTTCTCATGCTTCTCCCTGGTCCCTATTCCTCTCCTTGCCCCCAGCATACAATTTAAGAGGGTCCATGGAATGGCTTTCGTACCTTCCTTCTCTTTAACATTTAAAGGTCAAGTGAGCTTCTTTTATAAACCAGACACATGACCAGCAGAGGTCCTGTCTGTCGGGGACAGAAGTATGCGAGCAGAAAGGTTCGTGCTCCATCAGAGGGCAGCAAACCGTAAGTCCCACATCCTGTCACCACCCTACATCAGGAGTCCAGGCAGCTTGATGTTTGGTGTAATGAGAAAGTGAGCCTCCAGCTCCCCTCAAGAGGATGCTACAGAGCCAGGGTGGGAATCACAGAGATGTTCATGTTAATTTGATTCTGGAAGAGTCCAACTTGGACATAGAAGGCTGACACTTTTAGAAGCTAATAAAAATGGAGGCTTGCTCACGGCCACTGGAAACCACTCAACCTTTCCCACAAGCCCTCAGTATCTGCAAATTTTTCCTGTGTGTGGCCTGAACTGGACCTATCTTCATTTAGGAAGACGCCTCAGTTTTTCCACCTTCTTTAAGGGCCTGCCTTTGATCAAGCACATTGGGGGAAACAGTTAGTCTTTATCTTCAGGCTTGCTGTGAAATAGGCATTTCCTGGCCACCAGTCTATATTAAGAAGACAATATTTACAACATGGGCCTCCAAAACTTCTCCAAGGACTCAAAGGCTCTGGAGTGTGGCTGCATTCTCTCTGCTGGCTCCACTAGGGGCCGAGCATGCCTCAGTGTAGCATGGAAGAGCAGTGGACAAACCTAGGCACCACACGTGTCTGTCAGTCATTCAGTTTTCCTGGCTTTCTGGTTTGGTAACGGAACCTGAGACTTGTGACGGATTCAGCTTAGATGGCACTTCAGTTAACTGATCACTGAACAGCATCTCCCAAGTCCTCGATCTGTACAGAGATCACGTCTGGCACCAGCTTACTCTCATGGTCTTCTCGGGCAAGGCTCACACCGCTAACACCTTTCCTCACTTTAGACTGACTCGGAAAACGCAGAAGCTACCGGGCACAAGGAAACAGTAGTGAGCTAGAAAGGAGGCTAGAGTGTAACATGCTTGGGCACACTTTATGATGAAGAAAGTCCCCAGTCCCCAGACTGAATGGGATCACATGTGACTCTGCTCCTTATGTCAAATCCACTTTGGGGATGGGGTGCTGGAAGTCTCCAGCAGAGCCACCAGCCCATGTGGCTGATGAGCAAATCATCAAGGCACTGTTATATGGCTACTGCTCTTGGTGTAGGCTCAGACCTCTCTTTTGGATACAGGACATTAGAGCTAGCACTTATGGTGATTATAGACCACTAGAGGGTAGCTGGAGATTCTGACAAGAACCCCGCTAGTCTTCAGCAGTTGTTGAGTTGGGGTAGTTTCTTCACTTTTGCCCTAGCTGAACCTCTCTGGCTAAAATCTCATTATTATAATTATATAATTATAATTATTATAAATTCTGATTATAGAGGAGAGTCTGGCCTTTGGAGTTAGACCAAACTGAGTCATAGTTAACCTCTCAGCCTCAGTTTTCCCACCTGACAAATGGGAATAAACACAAACAAGAAATAGTACTTTTCATTCCTTTCTATGTTCTATGTCTTTCATTGGAGATTTAGTAATCTCACTGGCTCAAAAACAATGCTAAGCTGAAGGTCTTCCTCCTATACCTGGCTGGTACCACTCAGGAAGAAGAGGTCAGACGCAGGACTTGAGTGTCACCTGGGAGGCCAGTGGCTCTGAGAAGCCGAGGTGATTCGGATGGGGATTCCCACCTCCGCTCCATCACAGAAATGCCTCGAAGTGTGCTATGCTCCAGCCTCTTTCACACTAGCCTCTGTCCCCTCGTCCTCCCCAAGAATATCATGAAGGTGTGCCTTCTGCCTGTTGGTCTAACCTGGCAGCAGAGAGGCAAACAATGGCAGCTTCAGTGCCAGGCGGGGGTGGGGGGTGGTGCCAACCTGGGCCCCTCACTTGTTCTTGGATGGTTTTACTCCTCCACTCTGACAGAGGGTATTACACTCTAAGACCTGAGGCAGAATTAGGGCTCAGCAAATTCCAGGCCTGCCTCCCTTCCCTTCCCCCCACCCCAGCAGGGCTCACATCTGGAGTTCCTTGATGCCCTCTCTCTAAGCACAAGGGATAGCAGCAGTTCCCTTACCAGGCAGCTGTTATGGCAGGTGCTTCCGGATCTCAGGCAGGACTCTCACACAAGACATAATCTTTTGGGTCTCCAGGGTCCTTCCCATCTCAGTCCTGGCCTCTTGCATGTAGATATTCATCCACTCTCTGATGGAGTGGCTCTCTTTCTGGAGAAGGCAGAGCTACTGAACCAGGTATAGGTGGGCGGGGCCTCCTCTAGCTCCTCCCTTGGAATGCTGGCTGGTCCTGGGTTGTTTGTGAGAATCAGTCAGCTCTTGCTGTGCTTTTGATTATCTTGTCTACCTATGCTTTGATTCTGGGCTCCCACTTCAGCCATGCTCCCAAACCTCAGCCAAGAAAGACGTCTGCAATCTAAGATGTCTAAGAGTTCAGTGCATGGCTCCAACCACTCTGATAATCTCTGCTTTCAGGGGACATGCCTCCGACGGTGCAGAGGGATTCCCAGTTAGCTTAATCATCAGATTCCATCCTTAATTTGTTTCTGAGAGCCTCAGTCTTGGCTTTGCCTTGGCTGAGTTTGTTTGGGATTAACAGAGTCTAATAATATGTGTTAATAGAGTCTATTCAGACTTGCCAGTTGCAAAGACACAGAAAATCCCAAGGATTAGGAAAGTGGTGCTCAGAAGAGGTGGGGGATGATCCTGGGGCTTTCTGGTCTCCTTTGCTGTATCCCAGATCCCCAGAGAGTATCCTTTAAGTCTTAAACAAGTTCCTTCAGGGAACTTCCAGAGACAGAGCAAGGTTTCTCTGTTCCAAAGCCAGCAGAGCTTCTGATATGCATGCTTACACACACACACACACACACACACACACACACACACACACACACACACACACTGTCTGTGTCCATATTGTAGCCGGTGGTCAAGGGCCTCACTTCTAGGTCTGTCCACCAGGATAGAAGTCTCCAGAAGTTGGTCTCATACCCTGAGAGGGCTGGGAGCCAGAGGGAGGGACAGGGAGAGGGCTGAGGCTATGGCAGGATGCCTAGAGGCACCTTCTTCCTTCTTGGCAATGTCAAGGCCACCCTGGGCCAAGCTCTTGTGCAGACCCTGCCCAGCCTGGAGCTGGGAGGTAGAATAAACATAGAGAGGGCGGGGCCTTCACAAGGAGCTTGAGCTAGCTGCAGGAAGCAAAAGGAAGTGGGCAGGAGGGAAGGATCTTAGGGTACAATGTACTACTATAGATGCTTCTGGACCTAGACCAACTTGCTTAGTGTTCCTCTGGAGCTTGGCCAGCACCCCCTCCAAACATCTCTGTGCTTAAGGGGAGGGAGTGGATGCTGAAGAGAAAGCCCTTTCACATCGCCTGAGTGACCCCACTTTCACCTGGCAACCTGAAGGTGGCCAGAACAGGGATGACTAAACAGCCATTTCAAGTTCTGCCTGAATGCCCATGGTTTGGGGCTAATTCTCAGAATTTCTAAGAAGTTCTCACATAGACAGAGAGGCCCAAGAATTACAAAGACAACAGAGAGCTGGGAAGCTTTGAGGGAGGGAGAGCTGGGAACAAGGGTTTTGATGAGACAACTTGTCTGGCTAGTGCACAGCTTTGAGCAAGTTGCTTAATCTCCCTGGAGCTACATCTTATGTGATGAGTAGGGGTTCACCCTCACACAGGGTTGCTGAAAGAACTCTGTGGTCACAGGGGTAGTGCTGTAGCTCAAAGTCTCTGGCACAGAAGACCCTACACATAAGGTACTGGATACACTAGTCTTCTTTCATTGTATCTTTTTAGTTTGCTTTTCTTTTGCTGTGATAAACACTATGACCAAAAAGCCAGCTGGGCAGGAAAGGGTTTGTTACAGCTTGCATGTTATAGTCCATCATAGAAGGAAGCCAAGGCAGGAACCTGGAGCACAGACCAGCAAGAAACAAAGCTAACTTTTTTTTAATAGCCTGAGACCACCTGTCCGAGGTTAGATCCACCCACATGTGGTCTGGGTCCTCTCACATCAATCAATAATAAAAACAGTTCCTCACAGATATCAAGTCTGTAGAATCCCTCAATTGATGTTTCTCTCTTTCCAGGCGACTCCATGTTCTAGCAAGTTGACAATAAACTCTAATCTGCTTAGTACTTACTACCCACTCAAGTTTACATCCACCCATGTGTCACATGTGTTGCTGGGCATGTGTGTATGTGTATGTAGATACTGGTGTATATATTTTTGCCATTTTCATATTATCTATATCTAATCATTTACCTATCTGCTCGTCATCTATCTAATGATTAATCTCCCAATCATATTGTTGATGTTTCCAGTGCTTAGTTTTGTAGTGTGTAGTGTGTGTCTATACAAATCGTCAGCAAGTATATTATTATTATATTAATGAACTGATTCCACCTAGGAGCCGAGACAAGTTAGATTTTTTTTTTAAGATTTTTATTTATTGTACGTATATGAGTACACTGTCACTGTCTTCAGACACACCAGATGACGGCATCAGATCCCTTTATAGATGGTTGTGAGCCACCATGTGGTTGCTGGAAATTGAACTCAGGACCTCTAGAAGAGCAGTCAGTGCTCTTAACCACTGAGTCATCTCTCTAGCCCCTACAAGTCAGATTCGAAGTTACTAAAGTGGATGTGATAAGATAAAAATCCAGTCTTCAGTTTCAGAAATGCTGTACTCCCAGCATGACCTTGGATCTCTTTTAGATTGACAGAAGAAATGGGTGGAACTGGCAGGGAAATTACACTGATTTTCAGCCTTGCTCCTAGTCTCTAGAAATCCTGGTGACCACCTAGTTCCAACTGTGATCTCCAGTCTTAGGATGCTTGAGGTCCGTGGTATTTCAGGATGTCCAGCTATGCAGACTGACCGCTCACAGGTTACACCCCTCAGCACCCACCTCCATTCCTCGAGGCCGAACGCCCTCCTAGAATGTGTCCCAGAAAAACAAAGGACAGAGTGAGTCAGCCTGTACCTCATGAACCTGGTACCTGGCACCATGTGAACACGCATCCGGGACCTGGATAATACAAGGCTGTGCATTTGGATGGAGCACTGCTATTCTCAAGGTTTCCGACTGTGCACACATCATCTTCCCTGGACAGAGTTGTGAGGCAAGTGGGTCTTGTTTCCTTCTTTCAAATTATATTTCAATTCGTTTTGTATATATGTGTGTGTGTTTGGGAGGGGGCAGGGTGGCATGTGTGTTATAGTGTACATGTAGAGGTTAGAGGACAACTTCTTTCCACCAGGCAGGTTCCAGGGATCAAACTCAGGCCATCACTCTTGTGGCAATTGCCTTTACCCACTTAGCCATCTCAACGGCCCCAGCTTATGTCTTTATTCTCATCCTGTAGATCACAGCCACCCAGCTAAGGAGTGGTAGAACCAACCAGCACAGCCTGGAACTTGACCTTAGGAATTGAGTCACCTTCATTATCAATATACCCATTGCTCCTGCCAGCACTTGTGGAACTCAAATACTGAGATCAACTCCTTGGCCATATGTGAGTCTTTAAGTCTACAGAGCTAAGGCTGGGCATGTATCTTAGTGGTAGAACCCTTGGAGAGCAAGGCTCTGGGTTCAGTTCCCAGTAGCATCAACCAACCAACCCACCCACCACCACCAGTCAGTCAACAAACCAGCCAACCAACCAACCAACCAACCACCATGTCTACAGAGCCAGTAAAGCCAGGGAATGAAGCAGTCAAGCCATGCAAATGAACCTGGGCATCAGCAGAGTATTGTTTGCTATTAATATTTTTCTAGTTAATTAATTAATTCCTTCCTTTCTATCTTTCCTCCTTTTCCCCATCTTCCTTCTTCTTAATATTTCTTCTCCTTTTTGGTAATTCTATTGAACTCAGTCCTCAAGCTGGTACGACTGAGCTATACCTCCAACTAATTCTAATTTATACTACTACTATTACTACTACTACTACTACTAAGTACATATTTAGATACATATATACATACCTTTTTGTAAATGCCCTCAATACCAAACATAAATATTCTGAATCGATATGCTTAAAGGACTGGAGAAAAAGAAATAGCAGGTGGTAACCTCTCTTCTCTTGGCAATGTCACCACACTGCAGGCAAGCCATGAAGGTTCCCCCATGGCATCTGCCCAGAGGAGCCACATTTACCTCAGTTAAATGCTTTATTTTCTTCTGAGCTACAGATTTCACAGATCATCCATAAGCCACAAATACAGTCACTGTTATTCTTGAAATTCTCCTGCGAGTCAGGTGTTCTTCTGGGCGTTAAGGTCCCAGCAGGATCAAAGCAGTTTCTGGTCCGAGCAGACAAACAGGACAAACAATACATCCACAGGGCAATGTTTGGGAGGAATGCACACTGTGGAGTCATGCTAAGCTGAGGAAGGGTGGGGAATGGGGGGTTACCTTAGAGAAGTGGAAATCAGAAAGTTTCTTTGAGGATGTGACATCATCAAGAGGCCATAGAAAGGGGCAGGTCCTGCTGTTGTCTGTCTCTTTCAGCCCTGTTCTCCTCTGGACAGAAAGCTTTCTGAAATTCTTCTAGCAGATCGCTGTTTGAAACACTCCTCCTGCTTGATATCCTTTGATGGTAATGTTTCTTCTTTCTTGTCCAGACAGAGAGAGAGAGAGAGAGAGAGAGAGAGAGAGAGAGAGAGAGACGAGAGAGAGACCCAGAGAGAGACCCAGAGAGAGAGAGACCCAGAGAGAGAGACCCAGAGAGAGACAGAGCAGAAAAACTGAGAGACAGAGAGAGACAGAACAGAGAAACTGAGAGACAAAGACAGACAGAGACAGACAGAGACCCAGAAAGAGAGAGACAGAAACAGACACACACAGAGAGACACAGACAGATAGGCACACACACACACACATGCAGAGACAGACAGACAGACACACACATGCAGAAATAGACAGACACACACATGCAGAGACAGACAGACAGACACATGCAGAGACAGATAGACAGACAGACAGACAGACAGACAGACACAGTGTGTGTTGGAGTCAGTAGCTGTGGACATTTGCTGATTGCAGTGCTTTCCATACTCTTTGTGGAAAGCTCTCTATTTCTTTGTCCCCACCTGCCTTTTTCCAACACCCTGTTCTCCTGCCAGGGCTCTTCTATGTCTTCTTCCTCTTTTTTTTTTTTTTAAATATTTTATTTATATAAGTACACTGTAGCTGTCTTCAGACACACACCAGAAGAGTGCCTCAGATCCCATTACAGATGGTTGTGAGCCTCCATGTGGTTGCTGGGAATTGAACTCAGGACCCCTGGAAGAGCAGTCAGTGCTCTTAACCGCTGAGCCATCTCTCCAGCCCTGTCTTCTTCCTCTTATCTGCCAAGACTCCAGCAGGACTCTTGGGATTCCTCCAATGCTGTTCTCCACAGCACACACACCATGTTGACATCTGTCACACCATAAACCATAAGCCAGCCCCTACACTAGGTTATGAGCCTCTTTTGGGAAATTGCTGCACCCTTCTTTAATGTGTAGCACAGAACTACATACACAGTGTTAAATGGGTTGATGAATAATGGGAAAGCTGGTTTCTCTCTGTTCTCTGTCACCTTTCCGAGCCCTGTCCAACATGGCTCATCTTACAAGTGAGAAAATCAGACTTCTCCCCCTCCTTCCAATGTCCAGTCGCCTTACTGCCTTCCTGAGTTTCCTTTTGGGCTCAACGCTCTTTTTTTTTCTGGCTCATGAACACTGTTACCTTTTCTAACGTTCCTTCGCAGCAGAGGCCACACAGCTGCCACCCTGTTCAAACCTCTCCCAGCTGACCTAGACCTTTCTCCTAGTAACCCAGACATCTCTCAGAGGTCCTCAACTTGATACTGGCTGCAGCTCCCAGTTGGCCATACCTTAGGAGCCATCCAGTCAGTCAGTGAGGCTGACCTGTAGTCTGCTCTAAACTACTATATGACCCCAGGTCCTTAAGGTTCAGACATGGCTTTGGAGTTTCCTAGATGTTGTCTAAAGTACATGGCTTGGCTCTATTAAACATGAATTTGCTGACTTCTATTGTTTGATTTACCACCTTGCCTGAAACCTGGAGGCCAGACGGTCTGACCTGGTCATTCTCGGAACCCAAAGACCATTTATTCAGGCGCTTTCCATAGCTTAGGACACACTTTGCTTAGGTCAGAATTTGCCTGTCTAACCCTAAATCAATTCCAGTAATGTTTGCTGTTAAGAGGCAGAGAGAAAATAGTTCAGGGTTTGTGGCCTTATGGTCTCTCTGTTGTAGCATGCAAATAGGCACAGATAGTGTGCAAGTGGTCAGATGAGACTGTTTCATTAAATTTTATTTGTAAAGCCAGGCCTCGGGCAGGCTTTAGTTCATACCTGTAGTTTTCTGACCTTTGTTACAGGCTTAATGACTCACGGACCTGAGCATGTGCCTAGAGCCACTGTGGTCTTCTGCCATCAGTGCCTTGAAAGTGACAAGATTCTATAACTTCCCACATCAAATAAAGACCCATGTCTTCTTTTTGTCTCCATGTCATATGTAACATGCAAGGCGTTCTCTCTCTCTCTCTCTCTCTCTCTTGTGTGTGTATATATATATATATATACATATATATGTATATATATATATATATATATATATATATATATATATATATATATATACCTATATGTGATAGATAGGATGGATAGATAACCTCAAGGTTGCTTTTACTTTTTCAGTCATTGGCTGACTCCTAGCAGAGTCCCCCCCATAAGAACCTTAGCAATGGCATCCCAGCCAGAGGCAGTTATATTCCATCTCGCCATTGCCTCATGAAATGGTGGCAGGGGAATTCCTGAAAGGGACCAGCTGGGGTACCAAAGAATGATACACCAAGACCAGGGAGAGGAACCCAAAGCACTCATAAAGGGACCGTACAGTTAGAGCCTTTCAGTGACTCTTGTGATAGACAGGAAGACAAAGGAGATTTTTCTCCTTCGCTATGTCTACAGCAAGGGGGCGGGACATGCCCTTCTGAGAGAGTCAGGAATTTGGCTCAGGGCGGGGGCTGGTTTCGATGGGATGTGTGTAGCAATGTGGTTGACCTCGCAGCATTTCAAGGTGCAACCTAAACAGCTTTCTCGGTGTCTGGGAATAGTCAAGGCTTGGCTTAGGTTCAAACCTATGGAGACAAACATGTACAGGGCTGGGTTACAGAAAGGTTAGCGTCTATTCCCTTTTCTGCTCCAAATGGATTGTTTTACCACATCTCCTTTGGCCAGATATCTGACAAAGAGAAACCTAAGAGAGGAAGGATATATTTTGGATGTTGAGTTTCAGGGGTACAGTCCATCATGGTGGGATAGACTTGTTGGAAGCAGTGGATAGCAGCCTTGGCAACAAGAATCTGTTCACATCTGGGCAGATCAACAGGTGGGGAAAGGCAAATGCTGGCACACAACAACCTTTCTCCATTTTATTCAGTGCTGGACTCCAGCATGTGAGAGGGTGCTGCCTATTGGGGTGTGCCTTCCTTCCTCACTTAAACCTTTCTGGAGGCACCTCAAAGACATACCCAGGCACATGCCTCCTGGGTATTCCAAATCTAGTCATGTTGACTAGAAGGTTATCACAGCAGGCAAGCATCAGAGACTGGACTGTATCTTGGGGCTGATCATGGTCTCCACCCTTGTAGCATGTGCTTCCAATCCTTGCTGCGCTTTCCTGGAAACCCAGACTCAGATCTCTGCTCTGCTCCCACATCATTATTACCCTGGTTTTTAGTTTCTTTTCTGCCAGAGGAACATTTATCCCCTGCTCCTTCCCTCTCTCCTTTCCTCTGCCTTCTTCATCCAGAAGTCTTTAACAGGTGCCTCTTGAGGTCCAAGTATAAAACACATATGGACCACACCCCTCTGAACTTCCAGCTCAGCAAACATACTCTGAGAAGAATCAGATGTTTTAAGCTTTTGTGCACTGCACAGTTTTACAGTTTCTCAACTCTGCTGTTGAGCTGTAAAAATAGTCATACATGATACACGAAGCCATGGGCAAGGATGCAAGCCAATCATACCTCATTTACAGAAGCAGATAGTGGGCAGGCATGGTCCATGGTCCATTGGCCACAGTTTGTTAGCTATGACTGTTAAGTATCCACAACCACTTCGTCCTTCTGTGAGTTAAAAGCTGCGATTCTGTGAACATGAGTGCAGGAGAAGCGAGGATGTGAGATGAGACCACCTCACCCTTCCATTAGCAATGGAGTTGTAGAACTGAAGTCACTGGGACACACCAAAGGGAGGGTCACTTAATTCTGTCTAGACTAAGCTGGGTGGTGGTGGCACACATCTTTAATCCCAGCACTTGGGAGGCAGAGGCAGGCTAATTTCTGAGTTCGAGGCCAGCCTGGTCTACAAGTGAGTTCCAGGACAGCCAGGGCTACACAGAAAAACCCTGTCTCAAAAAACCAATAAATAAATAAATAAAATTCTGTCTAGAGTAGACGGAAGCCTTAAGGGAATGATTTGTATTGGAGAAATGGAGAGAAGAAGGTTCAGTTGTGTAACTATAGGACATTGCTCTATACAAGTTCTAATGTGGCCTGAGCTAAGGGATATGGTCACTTCCTCCACGTGTCCCTTATATGAACAACAGGAAGGGTTGAGCTAGACAATCACTAAAGCTTGTTTGCTTTTCCAAGGACCTAGAGGGAGTTCACCTTCCCTGAAGATCTTGGGGGAGGACAGTGTGAAGTTGGGGTCAAGGTGGAGGAGTCCAGTAAATTCCCAGCCATGATTATTCACCAAGGTATTAATAGTACATAAACCTCAGCCAGGAAATGTTAGGGTGTTGGTTTCCATGTCTGGGTGTGTTTCTTGTTTGGCATGTAACACAAACTAGAGAAAAAAAGTTTTCTCTTCCTGTTTTGTCTGCCATTGCAAATCAACACCAGCTCTGATATGCCTAATTCTATCTATCTGTCTATCTATTATCTATCTATCTATCTATCATATAATAATATTATATCATCATCTATCTATCTATCTATCTATCTATCTATCTATCTATCTACATCTGCAGAAAAAAAAAACCCCTGATCCTAAACTTAATCCTGAACATGTGAGACCAATTCTAACATCCACCGAATTGTTTCCATCAAGGAAAACAGCAGAGTGAAAAGACAGTCAACAGTATGGGAAAATGTCTAATGGGGTTAGTACCTACAATATATTAAACAACTAAAAAAAAATTAAACATTAGCCTCTTCTCATTAAAAAAGTGGGCAAATGAAATGAACTGGCACTTTTCCAGGATGAAGTTGAAATGACCAATTGATATGAAAAAATTTACCAGTCCAATATCCTTAGCCACCAGAGAAGAGCAAATCAACAATAAACAGCACATGCTGGCAAAGATAGTGAGGTGGTTTGAATAGGTTTGGTCCCCATAGATTCATGTGGTTGAATGCTTGGCCATAAGGAGTGACACTATTAGGAGGTGTGGTCTTGTTGGAGAAGGTGTGGTCTTGTTGGAGGGAATGTATCACTGTGGGGGTGGGCTTTGTGGTCTCCTATGCTTTAGTTCCACCCAGTGTGGAATGACAGTCTCCTCCTAGCTTCCTCTGGATCAAGATGTAGAACTCTTGGCTCCTCCAGCACCAGGTCTACCTGCACTCTGCCATATTTCCCACCATGATGATAATAGACTGAACTTCTGAACTGTAAGCTATTCCCAATTCAATGTTTGCCCTTATAAGAGTTGCCTTGGTTGTGGTGGCTCTTCACAGCATTGAAACCCTAACTAAGACAGATGATGTGAGGAAACCCTTATACACACTGTTGGTGGGAATTAGTTCAGCTACTGTGGAAACAAGTAAGGTTAGAAGTTCTTCAAAAATCTGAACTTGAACTGGCATCTGACTTAGCTGTACCGTCCCTGGGAATATACACAAAGGATTGTATAAGTCAGCACAGGACGGTCCTGCATCTCCATTGTGATTAGGCAGGTCATGGAATCAATCTGGGTGTCCTTAAATAGGTGAATGGATGCAGAAAGTGTGGCATGTAGACACAATAGAGTTTTATTCAGTCATATAGAAGAAGATAATTATGCTATTGCCAGGAAAATGGATGGAACTGGTGATCATTATAGTGAGAGAAATAAACCAAATTCAAATACCACACATTTCCTATCATGTATGCAAGCTAGGTTATACATACCTACTACACACATATGTATGACATGAAAGTGGGAGATATTTGGGAAGAAAAAGGAGATGAGTGAGAGTGGAGGAGGAACAGGAGAGGGTAATGGGGAAAATTGGTCACAGTACATGATATATTAGGCCAAGATGCCATTATGTACTAAGATAGATCCACATTGTTCTCAGGGTCCCTCTTGTTGGGACCCATACATGCTGAAAAAGCCCTCCGTTACTTGGTCTGGCTGAGCTAGGCTCATGTCTGTCAACAATACATCACCGATGTGTTTGTGTGTCTGTGTGTGTGTGAGAGAGAGAGAGACAGAGAAAGACAGAGAGAGACAGAGAGACAGAGACAGACAGACAGACAGACAGACAGAGACAGAGAGGTGGGGTGTCTTAGTTAGGGTTACTATTGTTTTGATGAAACATAATGACCAAAAGCAACCTGAGGAGGAAAGAATTATTCTGTTTACACTTCCAGGTCACAGTTCATCATGGAGGGAAGTCAGGGCAGGAACCCAAGCAAGACAGGACCCCAAGATGGGAGCTGAAGCAGAGGCCTTGGAGTAATTCTGCTTACTGGCTTGTTCTTCATAGCTTGCCCAGTCTGCTTTCTTATAGAACACAGGACCACTAGCCTAGGGGTGGCACCACCCACAGTGGGCTGCCCTACCCCCTACCCCCTTCAATCACCAATTAAGAAACTGCTTGCCCTACAGGCGCTTGTCTGCTTCACAGTAAGCTTGATCTTCTGGAGCTGTTTTCTTAAATGAGGTTTCCTCCTTTCAGATGAGTCTAGCTTACGTCCCCTTGCCGACATAAAACTAGCAGGCACAGGGTCAGGAGAACTTACATAACATAACATTTACCACCTCCAAACATTTTAAGTGAAAAATTCAGTGTCATGAAGAACATTCCCTCATGCAGCAGTCAGCACCATCTATCTCCAGGGCCTTCTTATCTTCTCATATGAGAGTCTACCTTTAAACAGCAGCTCTCTGTTCCTCCCTCTCCCCATCTCCTAGCAAGCACCATGCTACTTTCTGTTTCTAGGAATCTGACCCTTGTGAGCACAGCCTATTAGTGAAGTCATATATTTGTCTTTTTGTATCTGATACCTTTCTTTCTACATTGTAGCTTGTACCATTGGCCTTCCTTTATAAGGCTGGATGATAACCCCTTGCATGTGTACTCCTTATTCTGTTTATCTGTTTGCATACAGATGGCCCGAGGTTGCTTCTATTTTTGGCTATTGTAAGGAATATCTGAATATCAGTACACAGATATCTCTGTAACTTCTTCATGTTCCACAATGTACATATTAGAAGCTCATTAGCCTTTGAGACCAGCCCATATATCTTCCTTAAGCTTCCCATAAATAAGAAGCAATATCACTACGTGTCTATACACTCACTAGGGTGAGAACTGGACTAGAACTCAGAGAATCAGGTTCCCAGCATAACTCTAGTTTTCTGGGTTTTCATTTGCCTTCTCTAGAAAGGGGTGGCTACTATGTCCATTGGTTTCACAGGCACATTGCGCACCTTTAATGACTGGTCAGCCCTGAGCATCAGCACTTAATAATATACCAGACAGTGGTTGTTTCTGCATCTGAGTACCTCATTCATCCTTGGAACATCTGTAGTTGAACTTTATTGAGTGTGACCTTTTCCTCTCCAGCTCCTGATGTGAATGGGTTTAGGTTCTACACCAGTTTTGGGGGCAAGTCTTGATTGGTTTAGGCTAAACAGCATATCCTACTCTGTAGGACCGTGAAAGGATATCTTGGTTCTTGGCTGGGCATGGGTCTTGAACCCTGACTCCCATGAAGAAACGGCAGGTGTTTGGCTACACCCCCAGAATCCAGGTTCCTACGCACGGTCTAGACCTCCATTTAACCTGTGCCTTGCAGTCATGTTTGGCTAAGCAGCCCCTCCCAGAGAGGCTTGCATCACCATCCACACACAGGTAGAGGGCGTGACTACAGGCTTCAGCCTCCAGAGATTTCCATATTCATGAGTTACCTAAAGGGGGTGTAGTTAATTAAGTTATTCCTTTTCCCAGTCCCTCCTCTTTCCCCCCTCTCTATTTAAGCCAGCTCTCCCCTGTCTTAACTGGGGGATGGTGCATCTAGACCACTATCACATACCATGAACAATAAAACTCTTGGAACTCCAGACTTTCTCGTGTTATTGGAACCTGTGCCATGGAAAGTTACCCTGGGTTTCTGCCAGCCCGCACTACTCCATTTTGGTTTCAATTCTATTGGGTAGATGTCAGAGTAAAGTAATTTCATTCTCCTTTATATTTTAATTTTCAAGAATAAATATTGTCAAGGAACCTGGCAAGTAAGATGGATAAGCACAGAGTTGGCTCAGTTGAAGTGGGATGTAGGGGAGACCCATATCACCCAGGTCTTTGAAAACCACTGACCAAAGCAGTGATCCTTTAAGAGGGTGGCCTGCATGTCTAAGGTTTTATACTATGTTAGCTTTGTGGATTCCACACAATGTTCTTCCTGTTACTTCTCAGTTTCCTTTGTCCTTTATGATATTTTTTTGTTTGTTTGTTTAAGAAGCCTTTGTGATATGAGCCAGGATCTCATGCAGTGGCCCTGGGAGTGTGTGTGGAGGGGTCAGCTTTGGCTGCTTTTACAAAATACAAAATATATCATAGACTATATGGGTTAACTAACAGACATGATTCTTTTCAAGGCTGGGGATTCCACGATCGGGACGCTGGCTGATTTGGTTCCCCAGGAAGGCCCTTCTTCTGCATCCTCACACTAGGATGTAGATACATGCCCTCCTTCTGCATCCTCACACTAGGATGGAGGGTGAACATGCTTGTCTCCTTTTTAATATCAGCAGAAACCCCATCATGTGCTTCACTTTCATGGTCTTATCTAAATCTAAAGCTTTCCAATACCTCCTAGTACCGTTGCCTCAAGGTTGGCTTCAACACATGCATTTGGCAGGAAGAAGTGGCTCATGTGGTCAGTGGCAAACATTAGGCTAAAGTTCAGATTCTGGACAGCCCCCACGGCTAACTGCTATCCCCAGCAGTTTTGGACCTATCAGTGCTGTTGAGCACTTGGGATGCTGGTGGCCATCATATCCTTGTTGCTCTAACTGGAAGTGGTACCCGGGCTTGCTGATCTCAGGAGAGTGAGCTGCCCAGGCTAGGTTCACCAAGGTTCACCAAGGCATTGCTCCGTCACTGGTTCCCTGTCTGAGGTGAGTAAACATTTGTTTGCATCTATGCAGGGACAGTGTCACACAACAGATCTGTGTCAGTTTCTCTCTAGTTACTCCTACTCCAACAGTTGCATAGTGTGTTCCAATATTCTCGAACCTAACCCCTTTTACCCCATGTTTGCCATCTTATCGTACTCCATGATTGAGTTGTTTATTAGGTTTATTGTTTATCACTCTTGGCCTTCTAGAAATCATGCTACTATCTGTATCTGTTTGGCTCAGTGTCTGGTGTAGAATAGGTACAGGTGGGGAATTCCTAAGGCAAGCATTTGAATCTGGAATGCTCCAAAATTGCACTGGAGTGCTGGCATGATGTCACATGTAGAAAATCCTGCACAGAGCTTTATGTCGTGGGTTGCTGTCAAACCATAAGTGTGCCAAAAAACATTGTGCAAAATGACTTTCAAAGCTGTGTCTGAACCATACTTAAGATATCTGTTACTTGTGTAAGGACTTCAAAATCTGAAAAAGAAAGAAAGTGTCTTTGTTAGGGTTTTACTGCTGTGAACAGACACCATGACCAAGGCAACTCTTAGAAGGACAACATTTAACTGGGGCTGGCTTACAGGTTTAGAGGTTCAGTCCATTATCATCAAGGTGGGAACATGGCAGCATCCAGGCAGGCATGGTGCACGAGGAACTGAAAGTTCTACATCATGATCTGAAGGCTGCTAGCAGAATACTGACTTCCAGGCATGTGGGATGAGTGTCTTAAAGCCCATACCCATAGTGACAAACCTACTCCAACAAGACCACACCTTCAAATCCTGCCACTCCCTAGGCTGAACATATATAAACTATCACAGAAAAAAGTAAGAAAGAAAGAAAGAAAGAAAGAAAGAAAGAAAGAAAGAAAGAAAGAAAGAACCTGAAATTCAAAATACATTTGGCCCCAAGCTTTTCAAATTAAGAATACTCAACCCGTCTGATCAAATCTCAGCAGTTCTGTGCCATTGGGATTTTTGGGATTCCTGTCTTAGGAAATAGAGGGTCAGGAGGGAAAATCTGAGGACACAGATCCAGTGAGGTTGACTGCCAAATCTGTGTCCCCTCTCAGCTTCTGGCTGCCACCCTGAGCTCCCAGCCTATGGTGTTTCTCAGGGGTGTGTGGACTCAGAGAACTGGAAGAAGAAGCCATTTGACTTGGTGGCAGGAAGCTGATTTGGGATCATGTCCTGATGTAAGGGGGATTCCTGACTTTTAGTGGAAGGGGAAGGTGAAGGAGTCAGGGGAGGGTGAAAGACACCAGAGGGCTTTTAGGCACAGAGCTTGTCTTGACAGTGCAGTTACTTTGAGATGGACCTCAAAGACTAGCCAGTCCTAGAAGGTTAGAGAAATGAATGGGACCTGTTTTTGGCAGAGGGTCCTGCCCACATACCATAGAGATGCAGTTCCAAGCACAGCCTGGGTGCACAAAATTCTGATGCCTCCCACAGCATTCCTTTGTCTGTGTAGCTCCTTCTCACATACGGTCAATGCCATGGCCTTGCCAAAAGCTACCTGGTCCTTTCTGTAGGTATTATGTGCATCTTACCTCTGAACTGTTGGTGCGCCTATATCAGATCCTGCAAGAGGCCACACTGGACCAAGACCTGCCAGCATGACCGTTAATGGACTCATCTCTATCTTCTCCCTTCTGCTCTAAGGCTGTCTGTCATTCCCAGGCCATCTTCCTCATACATGCACACATACTTGTATGTCCTCTAACCGCTCCTTCTCTACATACACAGAGACTCCGCTACCCTCTATTGCTATACCTATTGACTCCTCCGCAGCCCCCTGCATGTCCTCTCTGATCACACAGCATCTGGTCACGCCTTCTCCAGAGAACAGGGACAGAGTGCTCTGTAAACAGGCTCTATTGTGTGGTATGCTCTATTTGTTTCCTGGTTTTCATTCATTCACTAAAAATCCTCTCTGGACCCCAGTCCCTAGAATGGTGTCTGGCTCCCACTGAGCAAATGAGGATAGCTTCATGAATGGAAGGCGGGGTTCTAATGAGCCTTGGTAGTGTTAGGCTATGATTTTATTTTTTTTTTTGTTTTTGTTTCTTTCTGTTTCTTTTTCCTTTTTTTATTTTTTTCTCTTTTTAAAACTAATCATTTCATTCATTTACATCTCAAATGGTACCCCACTTCCCAGTTACACCTCCACAAGCCTTCCATCCCACAACTTCCCTCTCCTTCCTCCTCTTTGCCTCTATGAGGGTACTCCCCCACCCACCAACCCTCTCCTGCCCTATCTCTCCAGCATTCCCCTGTGCTGGAGCATCAAACCTCTCCCAGGACCAATGGCCTCCCTTCCCATTGCTGTCAGGCAAGGCCATCCTCTGCTACATATGTATCTGGAGCCATGGATCCCTCCAGGTACACTCCTTGGTTGGTGGTCTAGTCCTGGAAGACCTGGGTGGTCTGGCCAGCTGATCTTGTTCTTCCTATGGGGTTGCAATCTCCTTAGCTCCTTCAGTTCTTCCACCAGCTCCACCACCAGGGTCCCTGAGCTCAGTGTGATGGTTGGCTCCAAGCATCTGTATCTGTCTGTCTGTCTTTCTGTCTTCCTTCCTTCTTCCCTCTCCCTCCCTTCTTCTCTCCTTCCTTCCTTCCTTCCTTCCTTCCTTCTTTCCTTCCTCTCTCTCTCTCTCTCTCTCTCTCTCTCTCTCTCTCTCTCTCTCTCTCTTTCTTTCTTTCTTTCTTTCTTTCTTTCTTTCTTTCTTTCTTTCTTCCTCTCTTTCTCCAGGACTGTGCTGCCCTGGGCCTCAGCAGGACTGGGGAAGGACAAAGGTAGTTTTACTTTGAACACCATAAAGGAACAAATGGAAAAGAAACAAAAGCATTCAGCAGTTCCCTAGGTGATTCTACTCACACTCTTGGTCAGGTACCACTGGTCACAACCCTGAAGGATGCAAATAGTAGGGTCAGCCCTTGGCCCTGCGTTACTGGAACCTGACTCTCAGAGCTTGTGCTGACTCATGGAAGCATCGTCAAACCGACAGGAGAAGGACAGGTAGGGCCAAGCTGCCAGGGTTGGCGAATCACACATGGCAGAGTGCAGAGCAGTGGCTCTTGGTAGGGAGCATTTTGCCTCCTTTACTCAGTAGACATGTTACAGTCAGTATCTGGAGACACTCGATTGTCCCATGTCAGAGGTGGATGCTACTGGGTGAAGCCCTGGGATGTAGAGCCCTACAATCCACAGGAATACCAACATCAGCACATTTAGGAACCCCTGGTACAGAAAAGAAGCTGGGCCCTGGGAAGTATATGAAACCATGTGACCCTGCCTCTGGATTGATTATGCATATGTCACTGGGATATTGGGAGACAGGTAATAGGGAAAACATGTTACTAGGTGCAGGGAAGGTACTCAATAAATGGTCTCCTTCTCTAGCCATAGAACCCAGAAAGGCATGCTCTGCTTTCACCCCAGCTACCTTCCCAGCCTACCACCTAGGGTCACCTGGACCTCCTGGCTGCAGAAATGTCCCTGTTCTGCTGGGTTCCTCTTTGTGAAGCACATGGCTACCTGACAGAGGAGTCACTTCTCTTCAGACCAGGCATTTTGGAGAGACAAACACAGCTCAGGGTGGATATAGGACATGGTATGCACAAACGTATGGTGGTGGTGGTGATGGTGGTGGTGGTGTGTGTGTGTATGGTATGCTGTGTGTGGTTTGGTGTGTGTGTGGAGTATGTGTATGTGTGTGAGTGTTGTAGTCTGGTATGTGTGTGTGTATATGTGTGTGGTGTGTTTGTGTCTGTGTATGTGTATGGTCTGGTGTGTGTGTGGTATGTGGTGGTAGTGGTGGTGTGTGTGTGTAGTATGATTTGAATGTAGTACGGTATGTATGTGGTATGGTATATGTGCTCTGTGGGGGGGGGCGGTGGTCTTGTGTGTATGTGGTGTGTGTGGTGTGTGGTATGTATGTGTGGTGTGTATGTGTGATGTATGTGGTGTGTGGTGTGTGTGTTTAGTCTGGTGTGAATGTGTATGTGGTGTATGTGTGTGGTGTGTGGTGTGTCTGTGTGTGTGGTGTGTATGTGTGGTGTATGTGTGTGTGTCTGTGTGGTTTATGTGTGGTCTGGTGTGAATATGTGTGTGTGGTGTATGTGTGTGGTGTGTGGTGTGTCTGTGGTGTGTGTGTGTGGTATAGTGTGTGTGTATAGTATGTGTGTATGTGGTGTGGTGTGTGTGTGGTATAGTGTGTATGTGTGTGTGTATGTGGCATGTTGTGTGTGTGTGGTATAGTGTGTACGTGTGGTGTGTCAGTGGTGTGTGTTTGTGTGTGTGTGTGTGGTATGTGTGTGGTGTGTCTGAGGTGTGTGTATGTGTGGTGTGTCTATGGTGTGTGTGTGGTGTGTCTGAGGTGTGTGTGTGTGTGTGTATTCATGCACATCTGTGTTCTTGTCCCTGGTTTGTTTGACAGTAAGAAGATGGAACTGGCCTGTCTCATTCGGAGCCACATTTATATCTCTCAATATGTTTGCACCTATGTCCTGAGTGCAGTCCTGATATGAACTCACAAGCAAGGCATGCTCCAGACCCCAGCCCACAGTCCCCGGTGTGCTCCGGGTTTGATCCTACATCCCAGGATGTGCTCTTTACCCCATTCATTATACAGCGTCATTACACTTCTGATCACAGTCTCCGTCCCCCACTGTACCGATTTGAAACAACCTGAGGTTGGTTTGTGTTCCTCGGGATCACATCTTCTGGTTTCAACTCTCAGGGAAATCTTCACCCGTTTGAACAGGAAAGTGTCACAAACTGCTAGACAGGGACTGTTGAAGATACTATTTCCACCTTGGGAAATTAGTACCCCATGAGGACTTCCCAGTCAGCTGTAAAACACAGGTCCAGAGGAGAAACACAGTGGGGAATCCTTGTCCCTTCTTCTTTCTCTGGGCTAAGTGTGTGTCTCCCAGCGCTGCTCACAACCCTGTAGCCAGGGCTGTCCACACAGACCTTGCAGGGGCATCCTTTACAGCTGCAGGGCAGCTGGTGCCACCATTCCAGTCCTGCTGTTGTGTTCTGGTCCCTTGCTCTCTTGGGCATCTAGAATAAATAGAAAGGGAAGGGGAACCCAGGGATGAAGGCAACATGACCGAGCTTCCAAGTGAGGGAAATGCAGCCAAGCCTGCTCACTGTGGCTGTGTGTGCTGCATATGTGTGCTGCATATGTTGCATAGGGGGCGCATGCTGGAGATGAGTCTGCATCAGAATGAAAGCATGGGAAGGCAAGTCTGGGGAGACTCCAGAGGGCTGCAGTGGCATGAAATAGAACTTAGACTGTCCTGTTAGAGGCTGTACGAAGTCACAGATGGCCTTGGAGGACGGGATGATGGGAGCCGGTCTGCATTTTAGAAAGCAGGCTGTGGGGCTGTATGGTGAAAGGAGCACATGGAACATGGCCAAAGGGAAAGCTCCACAAAGACCACGGGAAGCAGACGGTAATAATCGGGGGCTTGCAGTGACTGTGTAAAGGAGCTGACCCTCACGGACGAGTGAGGTTTGCATAGCTCATATAGGTTCGAATCGTGTGTTCTTTGTCCACAGGCAAACTGAGCCAGAGAAATCCCAAAGCCTCTTGTATTACACAACCGTTCAAATGATGCTTCTGTTTAATTGCATAGCTCCATCAACTGGATGCGTACTTCTCTTTCCAGTATTGAACGCTTCACTGAAGTCAGGGGCTGTGGGTTATTTGTTCATCCTTTCCCTCTCCTTATATGGACCTGCTTGGTAGAGACTAAGGAGTAAATACATTGTAGAAAACATAGGTTTTCTGCAAGCTTTTTTAGAAACCTCCATGCCTGACACATGGGCATGGAAGCCTGAGAAATCCAGGCAAATCACTGTGTGGTGGCGTGGTCAGCTTGGAGACTTACCCGGAAAGACATTGAATTTGCTGCAGAGTATGCTCCACGGGTAGGAAGCTGATCCCAGAGGGTGTTGTATTCTTATCTCATTTGTACGAGTCAGGTGGCCTCTGCCCTTCCTTGCCTAGCTTCTCTCTTCTCTTCTCTCTAGCTCTCATCTCTAGCTGTTCTCCAGAGGAAATTAATGTCTAAATGGTAGAATAATTAGCTCCCAGACCTGGCACGCATTAACCTTGAATTGATGGTGTCAACTAATGGGAGAGGGAGGGGAGTACTTGGGAGTCATGGCAACCCTAACTGAATGCTTTTCTCCAGGGCCTGGCGTGAAGAGTCCTTGAACCTTCTTCCTCTTCCAGATGAGGGATCTCCCATGTCCAACATCAGTGGTTGTCTTTATTTCAGCCACTTTCCCATTTTCAAATAAACAACACAGCCTCTGACGTCCTACAAAGATAGGTTGAACACTTCTGGTTACCTTGACAACAGGGAAGTGCCAATCACAACCTTCACTTACTACCTATGCTAAGCCAGACAAACTTCGTGGCTTATTTGAGTGTCTTTCTTATCTGTAAAGCAGAGACGATGGTAGTACCCATCTAATAGGCTGGTTGTGTGGACCAGATGGAGTTTCACACTATAATGTGGGCTGCCAGGATACTACTTGATTCGGGTGAATATCTTGACCCTAGACTCTCTTTGAGCCTGTTCCTTTCTCTTTAAGACAGAGTGGTACTCATGGAGAGAGATGCCACTGCACAGTCCTCAGTTTGCTGATACCATGGACATCTGGTCCTGTTGTGGTTTCTTATCACCTAAAAATCGTGGTTCATTTATTCTCCCTATGATACCAGATTTTCCCTATGATCATCATAGTAATGTGACATTGGGCTGATGTGACTTCTCTAAGGTAGCACCTTCGCTGTGGCCCATCACCAGCTTCCTCCTCGAGTGGCCTTTGTCTTGGCAACAAACTGAATCAGCCAACATGGTAGTCCTCAGCATACTATATAACAGCTGGCAAAGCCCTTCCATTTCTGTGGCCTCAATTCACCTTTCCCACAATACCATAGAGAGCTGGGGGATATACTATCCATCCATTTTACAGATGTGAATGCCTCTTTGCAAATCTGCTCATTCACTTGATAAACATTTCTGGAACACATCTGGTACAAGTTGTTGAAACTCAGAGGATTGATATCTGTGGCCTAGGTGTCGTTGCTCTAAATGGTAGCTCTGCAAACAGGGTTGAAGGGCCACCCTATGCTGGGATCACTGGGTCCTGTACCATACTACACACCTCTTTTGAGTCTGCCTAGTTCCTTACCTTGAGGCTCAGCATTGAGGTCCAAACATAGTGACCATTTCCGTGAAAGCAGCCCATTCAACCCAGGTGTGCTCCTTGGGTTTATCTGTTCCTCCCTGGTGAGTAGTGACTCACAGTTTAGACTCTAGTCCTCTTGGCGGGAGCCCTGCCATCTCTTCTTCTGGCATCTGTTTTCTGGGTTCATGTAGTATTTTGAACTTGCTTGTACTACCTGGTGTCTATCCAGTTTCTCTGACTACATTATGTTATAATGTTTTATATATATACCCATGCTCTCTCTCGTGATATCCTTACCTGTATAGGAAGTCACCAGGTGAGACACCAAGAGGTCAGGGGCTCTTCATATCATCCCTGAGTCCTCAGAGTCAAGTCCTGAGAGCATGGGTTCAATATATTGAAGGATAGAGGCATTTTTAATTGGTCATTGCCCCTCCTTGAGTAATGCCATTATTACTTACCCTCTGGGTATAATTGAGCAAGGAAGGGGTCAAGGAGAGGAAATGTGGATGGAGAAAGTTATTAAATGTGGAAGCTGAAAACCAGGCCTGGCACCCCTCTGTTTCTCAGGGTGCAGTGTTTTAATATCGGAGGCTTCTTGATGATAGGTGTTCAATAGCTATAAAAGCCTGTGCCTAAGTCACCTCTCCCCCACTCTGCTCATTCCCTGTTCCCCCCACAGACCCTGGGTCAGGAAATTAGAGAGACAAAAAGCAGCCAGGTGGCTTGCTTAGAGGAAATGAAAAGGCACTCATGCTGTGGATAGTCCTAGCACCAGGACAACTGACTATGAGGGGATATTATCTCCATGTAAGGCAGGTCAGTAGTGTCCAACTTAAACTCACTCATTCAGTGACCGAGGTGAGTGGCCCTCACCGAGGTCCATACTGTGGCTGAAAGAGAAGCATCCGGGATGTGGGTGGCCTTGTGGGAGAAATGTAGTTTCTGAAGGTGTAAATACATTTGGGAATGCTGTGACTCCAGACTCAGTCCAGTTCCAAGCAGAAGAACCTTAATGTTAAAGAAGCAATTATTTGGGGCTACTCACTAGAGAAAAGTTAAAGCTAGCTTTATTCAGAGACAGTGGCAATGGGCTGTTTGTAATGAAGGAGCTAGGTTAGGCTCAACTCCCAGTACTGTATGGGCAAACGGTTGTCTCTAGCCACGGGGCAGGATGAAGGTTCACGAAATGTGAAATAATGACAAGAAAGTTCGTGAATGTGAAAAGGCCAATAGATAACATCAGGAGTAAGAAAGATTCTGGAAAAACCAACCAGACTGGATTTTAGCTGGAGCCAAGCCAGGGTGAGCATCTGTGGCATGGTGGAAAGTGAGAACCATAGGTTCTATCCAGGGTGATCTAATATCAAGGCTGGGTGCTTCCTGTTGAAACTGGATTTTAGGAGGAATTTCACAGGAGGGCCTCATCAAGGGTTCAGGAGTCTGTCTAAAGTCAGACAAGCAAAGAATCAGCATCAGTAGGCTAAGAAACAGATGAGTTAGGAGACTCAGAGTTAGGGTCTGGAGAAGGAATGTTGACCTCGGGGAATGGTAGGCATCTATATAGGCCCACTTGGCTTCATGTATATAGAGAGTTACTCTACTCAGGAAGGTGGGCAGGGGTGCTGATGAGACTCACTCATCTTAAAGGCATCCCTGGGCTGGCGATAGCGGGTGGGAATCTGGGACAATCAATCTACATGGCCCCTGAAACTAGAGCTTCAGGTCAGAGAGAGAAAGTTGCTTTATTAGTTTGTGTGTGTGTGTGTGTGTGTGTGTGTGTGTGTGTGTGTGTGTGTGCTGGGTGTTGTGTGACTCTGAGGAATGTAAACAGAGCCCTGTTTAATGTGGTGCTCTAGGTTGTTGGACCTAATGTCCCCAACATATCATCCAGAGTAAGCCTTTTTCCACCTCTTCTGGCTCCTGTGCTATAAAACCCTTTGGGCCACATCCCCCAACACCAAAGAGACCTCTATTTGACTACGTCTTGGGTTTCAGCTCTGGTTTTAGGGAAAGTGATTCATCTGGGAGCTGGCATGAGGCCAGGAGGCTAGGTCAGTCCCCTGAGCAGAGAGCGGCAGCTCCCTCCTACCTCCTTCTGATTGTGCAAGGGAAATTCCAAACTGAGGTCCAGGCTGACCTCACCCCCTTCCCAGCCTTCAACTCTAGGAAGACTTTAGCATCGTTGACTTAACAGACAGCCTGCAGTCAGTTCTTAGGGTGAGAGTCTAGGATACCTCCTGAAGCAGGTACCTACCTGAGACTTGCTCCAATGGAGAGAATGTTAACATTGTTCTATACTGACCCCTCCACAGTGACTGCCCTGTCCCATCTGATGGTGTGTGGGACTCTTCACAGGTTGTGAACGGTCTTGATCACATAATTTATAAGCTAGGGAAGTGTTCTTCGATTAAAGTGTATTTCTTTTCATTAGGCCAATGTCGATTAGTATCTACTCTAGGCAAGGTTTATGTCAGTGATCTCAGTGCTTGGGACCTAAAGAATACACTTTAGTGGGAAGGACATCTCTTGAACAGTTCTCAGTCAAGTAAGAGAAGAAGTTGTAGACATGAATTTGTGATTGAGAGGGGGAACTGCTACTTGCTAATGCAGTTTTTGCTGCTGTTGTTGTTACTGTAATGAAATGCCAGAGGCTGGGTACTCAGGGGCTTTATTACTTCACAAGTTGGGAGGCTGGAATACAAATAGCATGGTGCTGGATCTGTAGGGCTGCCTGTCTGCATCACCTCATTGTAGTGACAGCCCACGGACAGGAACACCAGCAGAAGGGGAGAATACCAGGCAGGCCATTAGGTCAGGAGGAGAGACTCCCATATGTCTCTCCTCTGGGCCCTGCTCGGAAGACATCACATCACCCCTCAACAATGTCACACTGGGAACTGAGCTCCCAGCACAGGATCTCATGGGGACACACTGAAACCACATCTAAACCATGACAAGTCATTGTAGAGGAAGGAGTTGACGGGGAAAAGGAGAGAGGGTTTTGTGTATAGAATTCCCCTGGGACTCTGGAAAGGCTTGGGAAGGCAGAAATTGAACTGGTTCTTAGGTGAGCAAGACAGCCTTCTGGACAGAGGGAGCAGCCTATGTGGGAGACCAGAGGCTGAGGGCAAGGGTGTGTCCCAGAAAGACCCGGAGATGGTCAACATAAAGAAGATAGCATCGGGACAAGGGCAGGTGCTTCAGAACACAGTGGCACGCATATTGTCAAGTAAGCAACAAGAACCAGCCGAGGGCTTGGCTTGACAAGCTCTGATCCAGAGGCCGTGTGCAACCGCAGGAAGATTTATCTGTAACTCACCTTGAAGGATGAGTTTATATGCTTCTGTCACTCGCATGGAGGCTGCCAGACATAGCAAATACAAACACAGAACATCTAAGTAAGTCTGAACTTCAGAATCATGATCAATATTTCAAGCCATGCTACAAACATCACATCCTTTGACATTTGTCCAAAGTTTAAATTCAGTTGTGTTTCCTGTGTTTTCCATGACTGTTCAGCTCCTAGCACAAGCCCGAGGGAAAATGGCCCCACATCCGTTTTTCTCTGACCAGAGAGCAATTACTTACACTTGTTTGTGCCGTGCCGCTCTCTCTGCTTGAATTGGTTAAAACAATGGATCAAAATATACGTGTATCTGGGGAGTCCTGATGTCTGCCTTTCTGGAAGACTGTGAGAAATTGGATCCAAATATCGGTATTTCTTGATGATTAACCATGAGCAATGCCTGCCTCTGCCACGGTCTCCTTTTGAATAGATACGTCCGATTGCTGAGAATGAGAGCCAGCCGCTTACTGGTGCTTGGGGCCCTGTACCGTCAATGCCTTCACTTTTCACGGGCTCTTTTGGTGTCTGTAACCATGATGGTTAATCTGTAATTAAACTGGAAAACACCTGCTGGAGGCCAGGGCCCGACTCTGCTCCATAAACAGCAATTTACTGAATGAGCCAGTAAATAAACAATTCCTGCCAGCTAGAGAGAGGCTACTCCTCATCCCTATAATTTAGAATAAAGTTAACCCCTTAAGAGTTACAGAAGAGTATTTAAATAAGGCACACGGGAGAAACTGCCTATAAACATAGTCTAAGACACTATCTTTGGAAAGCCCCAGACGGGATGGAGCTGACCCAGGAGTTGGGTGGGAAGGCTTGCAATGGAAACTTGAAGAAGTCCCTAGAATCCTGAGGACTCTGAGGAGCTGTAGGTTCCCAGAGGGGTCACTCACCCGGAAGCAGTGAAAAGAAAGAAAACCTTAAAGGACTTGGGGAATGCTATGAGGGCCTTCCAGTGGAGACAAGGCTGGGGCTGGCCAGATGGGTTTTCAGATGGGTGAAGGTAGGTCTCCGAAGGACTCTAGGAGTTATGAAGAGCAAGGTTGGGCAGCCCCTCTCCTGTAGACACTCAGCCTCCTAGACTTTGATTTCAGGCCAGGAAGTGATACAGAGACACCAGGAGAGAGCAGCTTTCCTTCCTCTCTCCCTCCACCAACCCCTGGAACCTTCTCTTTCTCTCCCTCCTCCTCCCTCCCTCCCTCCCTCCCTCCCTCCCTCCCTCCCTCCCTCCCTCCCTCCCTCCCTCTTCCCTCCTTCCCTCCCTCTGTCCCTCCCTCCTCCTCTGCCCTCCTCTCCTTCCTCCTTCTCTCTCTCTCTCTCTCTCTCTCTCTCTCTCTTTCTTTCCTTCCTTCTTCTTTTCTGTGAGTGTTGGGGATTTAAGCTCAGATTCCAAGCTGCACGAGCTGTTTTGCCCCTTCACAGCCTCTCAACCATACTGTGTGAACTCTTACAGACTGCCAAGAAACTCTTGAAGTGATGGGTGTGTAAACAAACAAAAGCATCCTTGAAAACTAGGCAGTTAACAGCAAACAGCATCCAGATAAAAATGCTATTCAGTGAGAAAAAAAGGCATGTCCCCTTCAGGAGAAATAAGGTGAAGAGAGTCAGGAAAAGAGAGTGTACTGGTCCTGTGGCGGAAGGCTCAGGGTCCCTTCCAAGCATTTGCCACTTCAGTTACCTGCTGCATACTCCTTTTTTTCCAGCGGACTGAAAAATGCACCTGGAAACCTTTGCACTGAGCATCTGTTCCCTGATGGTTTCTCTCAGCAAGATGCCAACTGATCAACCTTCTGCACTTCAGGAGAAGGACCCAGGCTGTCTACAGTCACCAGCGCTATGGGGCAGGAACTCTTTTACAATCATCCTGCACATTGTATGTGTGTATACACACAGGAACTCTTATCTCAGGTGAGGGCAGACTGTCATTTCAAATGCTGTCTCTGCTCCAGACTGATGATTGTGTTTGCCATGTGGATGCTGAGTCAAAAGAAATGTCTAGGCTGTTAGTTCAGGTTTTTTTATTTTTTCCCCTAACTAAATTGCTCAGGATTGCTGACTTAAAAAAGGTGAGCGATTAATTTGATTGTTTATCCATTCATTAAGGACATATTAACTGAGAGACTGATAAATGTCTGATACTGATTCCCTTTCAGCCCAACAAGAAAATAAATACCTAGCTTACTTAGTTTAATGGTGACTAAAAATATATGGTTTGGTACCCAGGACAAATATTGATGTGTTTGAATGGTAATCGCCACTAGGTTGGAAGGAGGAGAGAGGAGCTGGTGTGAGACAAAGTTGGGAGGAGAGGAGGCCGAGATGCCCAGGTCCAGGCAAGGATCCAGGATCCTCCTCCATCCACACACACACACACACACACACACACACACACACACACACACGGAGTCCATTTGTGTTGGCCAGTTCATAAGGCCTGCCCTGGAGTGTGGTTGATATACTCAATGTCACTCCATAGAAAAAAACCTGACTTTTGATTATCCAGAAGCTGTCAATATAAATAGCTACTCGGTTAGGGATGGACATTGTGCCCACTTCCCCTCTAAGTGCTGGGACCCTGTTGGCTTGAACGTGTGCAGATGTTGGGCACTCGTCATAGTCTCTGTGAGTTCATATGTGCATCATGCCTGTTGTGTTTGATTGGAGTCTTCTACCTCCTGCCACGCCTACGCCCTTCCTGCTTCCTCTTCCACAGATCCAGAAGCCTTGGGGGATGCTGTGATAAAGACATCCCATTTAGTAATGAGTACTCCAAAATTTTTCACTCGCTACACACTGTCCAGTGTGGACCTTTGTGTTAAACTGATATCTATTGCAAGAAGAGGTGAGATCTGAGCGATGCATGGATCTATGAGTCATAGAAATGTCATTAGGAGTCATTTTATTGCTATGTTCATTTAGCAGAAAAAAATAGTAGTCGGTTTTGCTCTCCAGCTCTTGATCTATCTAGTCTCCGGTTCTTAGCTTCATTAATGGTGTCAGATATAGGCTCCATCTCACGGGACCTAATAAGGTTCTAACTCTTAAATCAAATAAAGAGGCAGTTGGTTACTTCTATAACATCTGTGCCAATATTGCTTCGGTGGATGCACTTTGCAGGCAGGTTGGAGCTCTCAGGATTTGTAGCTGGGTGGCAATGATGATTCCTTTCCTCCTCCAGCATCATGTACAGTACCTTCTAACACCTCGAATGCTAGTCAACAGTAGACAACCTGATAACTGAGCATCAGATTGATTTCTTCATATTTGATGATGTAAGTATGTGGCGCTTTCTTGCTTCTAAGTTCTGGAGGCAACCACTGCATTGACAATAGTTCCTGTTTTTGTTTTTTTTTTTTTTTTTTAATACAAAAGTAAATAGTAAATAAGGGAGCTTTCAAAGATGTAGGGGGAAAAAGACAAGTAAGTAGTAATGTTTACATATGTTAAGTCTTGCCGTGTAATTCATTCTTTGTGACCTCCAACAAGCCTCTGTATCCACACAGGGCCAGATATCTTTCATCCATGTTGTGGATTGAATTGCTGGAGAGAAAACCTGAGGTTGGAGAACTTGTTTCATAGTGAACAGTGAGCCTGCCTGCTTCTGGTTTTGGAGGGAGATGGGGTCTCCTGAGGCTATGTACTCCACAGCTATTCTTAAATAGATAAATTGTAAGCAAAGCAAAGAGATTTCTACAACATTTCTACAAAGCATTTCTACAACAAAAATGCTCCCAACAGTTAGCAGATCATCATCTGAGATGACAATGTTTGTAGAAACAATGAAAAGATACTACGTGCCCAAGTCCTTGTCATCACCATCACCACCATCACCACCACCATCATCAAGACATATAACCTTGGGATTGATGGTCCTTCTGCCCTAATCTGAATGCTGAGAATTCCAGCAATGTGCCACTGAACCTATTCCAAGGCATTCTTCTCTTCACTTTATAAAGAATACAATCTAGGGGGAAAGCTACCCTGAGCCAGGCTGGCCACGTAAGGGATGGGAGGAGGTAGAAGGACAAAGGATAGCACCTGATTCATCCAATAGTATGAACACCCACTGTGTCTCAGAGCAGGCATATAACAGGACAGTCACCCTGGGATGACAAGGTGGCAGGGATAGGGAGAGAAGACTTGCCACCTCCAATTCAACATGATGGTCTGAGGGAAGGAAGGACATGGAAATCTAGAGGATCTTTTTGAACAAGTCTCAGGTCAACATTTCCATAACCCTCATTTCATTTAATATGCTAACTTGCTTTATTTTCACTGTGACAAAAGATGCAAGATATAAAATTTGCCATGGAAACCACTTTATATTTTGTGCATTTTAAAGACACATTAAACTCCTGTTATCTACTTCTCGAACTTTCCCATCACCCCAAACAGAAATCCTGCACTCATTAACAATAGTTCTTCAGCCCCTTCTTCCGCCCTTGACAACTACTGGAATCCACTCCTGGCCCCTGTGGATGTGTGTATTATGGATCATAATTTTTTAAAATGTAAGTATTATTCATCTTCCCATTTTATAGGCAAAGAAGCTGCAATTCACAGCAGTCTATGTTCTCTGGTCAAGGTCCCTGAGGCAGAAGGTGAAGAGGGTAATGGGTTTTATCCTGAGCAGGAAAGAAAGAAGAGAAGTCACTCACTGATAGGGTCTTCGGGATCACACCCCTGGTTGACATGTTCCAAGGCTGGACCAGGACTGAGGAGTTTTTCCAAAGAGAAGAAGAGGAGGCCATCTTGGCAATAGGGCAGGCCCCAGCAGTGGCAGGCTATCTTTGCTGTAACGGTAACAGGGGCAGTCCAAGACCAGGGTAGCCTCTGCAGTCCTGCCTATGGACTCTAGAGCAGCAGCCTCAGACTGCCCCGCTCCAGTCCCAACAGCTTTGCTTCCTGGTGGAGCTCCATGAGCAGGCTGACCAGGCCTCGCCTCTTGAAGAAACAGACTTGTCTCTTTCTGTAAGTCAGTGGCCCAGGCTGCCTAGGGGCTGAGGGGCTGAGGAACCGAGGGACTGAGGAACAATTCACGAATGGTCTTGGGTCAGAGGTACCTGGTCCCACAGAGAGTTGTGTGAACCTTTTGTTCCCTTCCTGGGAATGAAGCTGGGCTGACAGATGCGTGCCCACTGTGGCCTGAGGCTCTGGGGCTTTTTGCCTCTTCTCAGAGCCTTACTTAGGCTATGAAGGGACACTTTCTGGGCCTTCATCTAGGCCACAGAGACTTGCAGAGCCTCTTGTCTTTCTTGTGGGTTTATGGTGGGTGTTTGGGTGTGTTCCTTCATTGTTTCTAAAACCTAGAGGCACACTGGTTTCTTTCTCAGACTATTTTTCCCTTGATTTCCCAGCATTGCCATGCAGTAGGAAAACCGGGGTTCAGAGTGATTCAACTTAGCCTCTCTGGAGGGACCCTCCCCTTTGGGGCATTGCTTTCACTCAGGGTATGGCACCCATTGGCCCTGAGGGTCCTCAGAAGGGCTATGGTTGCAGCAAGCGGAGTGCTCCAGATGGGCTGTGCTGAAGCAGCTGTTGACAGGGTTCTGTGAGCCCCCAGGGCCTCTGGAAGTCGATCATGACAGCATCTGTCTGTGTCTGTTTCCCAGCAGATGGATGAGCTGGGAGGTAAAGCCACTCCTCCCGGCAATGTCTGTCTGTGACTGTGACCCTGCAGATGTCTGCCCGCCTCCCCCATGCTTCACCTCTCTAGACGGAATTTCCAGCAGTAACCTGACCTCGGTGGGTGAGCCTGCTTTGTGGGGTCAGGACTGTGACCTTCAAGTTCCTGGCTGGGGTGAGTGGGGATAGAGGGGAGGGGTGGGCGTAGGAGACTGCTGACAAGGTTCTGTTGACAGGGTGGAGCAGAGCAGGGATGGGAGAGCCCAGCCTTGTCACAAATGGCCAAGTGAACTTAGGCAAACAAGTCCTCTTGCTTGGAGGAGTGCCCATCTTGTTTGCACAGGAGACCTTTAATAGCCATCTTGGTCGGTTGTATTGAAGCTTAACTGAGAAGAGGCACAGAGGGAAACCCAGATATAACAAATGTAAACAGTTACCTTACTCTCTGACAATTGTATCATCATCAACTTTTTTTTTTTTTAAGGATGTCTAAATGTGGAGCCTGGTGTGGTGTAGACATCAGAAATCCAGCACTCAAAAGGCTGGATTCCATGTTTAAGGCCAGCTAGGGCTACATGGCAAAGATCCTGCCTCACACAAGGAAGCCAATAAGCACAGTGAGCGGCTGTACTGAGAGTCCTTTCCTAGGATACTCTGTAAGGTTGCCCTGGTTATTGAGGTCATAGAGGACCCCAAGCTTTATACTTGTGACCCTCAGTAATCTCCCCGAGAAGCAGGCTCCTTAGGCTGTACAGTTTTACTAAACAAAGGCTGCAAGCCATATTTTTGCTCCTGCAGCTGGGAAGGCCAGCCCCCAACTCCAGCCCCACCTAGAGCTTCTTAGATACCCCAGTTGCTTTGGCTTTGAGTGGCAGGTTCACTCCTAGCCACTCATGCTATTGTAACCCAGGGCAGGTCTCTCCACCAATCCTGCCTTTGTTTTATTGTTCGTGAGAGATTCAGCTCTCAGTTTACCTAGCCATGCATGGCCACGGGGGAGGACAATGACACCCACAGGGAGGACTCAGGAAAAACACACATGAGGGACACACACGAGGGAAGAAGGGCTCCATAGCTCTGAGTCCTTACAAAGACCTCTGATCCTGTTGGTTTACCCAGGGACCATCTGGACTCAGGCAAAGTGTGCGCAGGGTAAAGCAGCATGCTCGCCCTGTAGATATGGAAGACGGATGGTGGTTGGAGGGAGGAAGCGTGTGAACACCTCTCACTGCCCCTGAGTGCTGGCCTCCTTCCTACGTGCTCACCCTATGCTTATTCTTTCTCCGGCTGAGAAGTGTGGGCCAGATACCTGCTTTCACTTCACACCGAAGGAAACAGGTTAGGGGAGATCCTGACCTTGTCCAGGTCTCAGACAGCATGGGTGAGGCCGGGGTCAGCATCAGGTATGTATGAAAAGCCCATTATTCCTTAGTATCTTTCTATCATGTGTATTGTCCAGGTCTTAAACAGAAGGAGCTGTCATGTCAGACCTAGTCATTGTGTCTTTATTAAGACACATTTTCTAAGCCGCCCCAAGTAAGCGTGTGGTAAGCTATAAAGACTAAAACCTAGCTTCTCCGTTGCCAAATCCCAGCCTGCCCAGAAGCCTGTAGGTCAAATTCCTGACATTGAACTGAGGCTCCACCAGCAATATGTGCTGGGGATTTGGCTCTATGTGACCATCACTTATGGATATAGTAAAGGTAGAAAGACTCATGGCTATCTTGCAATAACAAGTTTTACTTTTACAAGGAGGCAGGGTGGGGTGGGGCTATCCTTCACTATCCTCCACCTTTCAAGCCACCTAGAAATCAATGCGCCTAGAAGCAAATCACCCAGAAGGTTCATGAATGGCTGACCAATAGGTATGGGCATACACCAGCCCCCAGTGTGAACGCTGTGGAAACAAAAGCACAGGAGGAGGTAGAGAGACGGCCCAACTGTAAGGAGAGAGGCTATTGTGTGGCACCTGTGGTTATTTTGTGATCTTTATTATGATATTATGTGATTTTATTGTTTTACATGGGAACAAAATACACGTAAAACTTACCACTAAAATAATTATAAAAGTGACATTAAGTTCATTGACTGGGTTGTACAGCCACCACCACTATCTAGGTCTAGAACATTCTTATCACCCCTAACAGAAACTCGGTTAACATTAACATTAATAGTCCAATGTTTCTCCCCAGAAGCTCAGGGCATGGCTGGTCTGCTCAGGAAACAGGTTGTTTACATCAGAAGACTCATTTCTTCTGTCTCTAATCCTGTTTGAATGATGGAAGGCCACCTTTGGGCTCATCTCTAGTCAGGGAACAGTAACCCGAGGTAGCATTCAGCAACTTCTACTTGTCACTGAGAGACCCCTTATACGACCTACGGCTCTAGCTCATGGGAAATGGAAAGTGTCCTTGGTATTTTAAAGGACTCGTGTCCTGTTCCCTGTGTATACACAGGGAGAAACCTGGCTCCCAGAAAATTCTAGTTACTGACCTCAGGGACTAGATACCAAATTATAGATAAGCGGCATCAGGTTAGCTCCATAGTTTTGCTAAGGTTGGTGTGCCCTTCAATGTAGCTGGGACGTTGGGGAGGCTAGGAAAGAGGTGGCCACTAGACACAACACTCCCGAGTACCTGCCTTGTACAGAGGCTTCAGACATCACTGTGTCTGTGCTGGGAGATGATAGACAGGCCTAGGCCTTAAGGGGATCTTAACACGGGAGCAGGGAGCAGATGCTTGGGTCAAAGTTGCCACACAAAGATGCCATGGAAGGAGAAGGAAACTTGTGAGAATGTCTCAGAATTGGTAACTATCGTGAGGGTCCAGGAAGCCCATCTTAGGTCTGTCCTTGGGCAAGGCTGAGGTCGGTCCTAAAGAGAAGCAAATGGTATCGTGGCATGAATGCTGATTGAGGGGAGCTGCCCCTAGGATGGTCCAGCTGTGTGAGTTAGGAATCCTAGGAGAGATGTAGATGGCAGGGGTAGATAGGTAGGGAGGAGGAATAGGCGGCACTGTTTAGATCCTCAGCACACACAGATCTCGCCCTAAACACTGGGAGCAGTACACCATGCTGGAACCGTTCCAGTGCTTAGTGATGTCGCAGTGCAAGGCCTTACTCATGCGTTTGTATGGAGCTGGAGATTCCTACATACTATGTACACTGCACAGTGCTGGATAAAGACGATGAAGGACTGCCACTGCCACATGTACTGCCTCATGCATGTAATCACCCTTTAAAGCGTGTTTCCTCACCTTGTATAAAAACCATTGTAAAACAGTGCCCTGTGTGTGACCGGTGGCAGCCACTGCCTCGGGAGGCCACATATAACATAGCGGTCAACTGATATCATCTAGGTTCACGAGGGGACAATCTATGAGGCTCATGCAACTTCTAAGTTGCCTTCAGCCATGTTTCTGAGACAGTCTCTTCACTGTTAATGCTGGCACCTGTCATAACTGTCACTCTGTTCTCCTGTCCCTGAGTGCTTGCTGTGTGTCCGGGACTTATGAGTGTTTTCATGATGTTCCGTCACTAGTGTCCTTGTTAGCCCAGCCTTACAGATAGGGAAACTGAGGCCCAGGACAATAGTAAGTAGCTGGGTTTGGATTGGGGTGCCTTTCACCCAGTGGGGGCCAGCATGGAGCCCAGGGGGGTGGCCCGAGTGTCATTAATCTCAGCCATTCTGTAATAACTTGCCTCTGAGGTTGGTGTTTACCTACTGTTTCAAGGGTAGGTTGTTGTGCAGCAGTGTGTGTGTGTGTGTGTGTGTGTGTGGTGTGTGAGAGAGAGAGAGAGAGACAGAGAGAGAGAGAGAGAGAGAGAGAGGAGAGAGAGAGAGAGAGAGAGGAGCTCTTTGAAGGCTCTGAGCTCATACCATGCAAGATTTGTCATGAAGACCCTCATTTCAACTAACTTACCTTCCCACCCTGGATGGACCTGGTTAATGTCACTCTCCATTCTGAGTGGTACCTTTCCTTCTTGGAGGCAGCAGGGATGCTGTGCTGGGGGCTTGGTGGCACCAGATCTGCCCAGAGCTTAGCTTGGAGCTCAGAATTCTGTGGTCCAAGTGGAAGACAGTCTTGCTCCTAGGACAGCTTCTGTGACAAAAGACAGATGAAAGCAAGTCCAGTCTCTTCTCCAGGGAAGAGCATGTGAAGTTGCTACCTTAGGCAGGACTTTGCATCTTTACTTTTCAGATGGGGAAACTGAGGCCTAAAGATAAAAAGAGCAATGTACACATATTAGGATCTGAACTCTATTTGAGTGGCAGACGGTAGAGCTCACAGGCTTTCTCCCATTCTCACCCTGTGAGCTAAATACTCTACCATCATTCCTGTTTTATAGATGACAGGATCAGAGGAGTAGAGTCACTTCCTTGGAAACACACAGCAAATACATGCAGCACTGGGGTTGGCAGTGAGGCCTCTCTTACTCCTCAAGGAAAGCCTTCCATCCTGGCTCATCTCTGAGAAGACCAAGGCCCAAGGATGAGGGAAACCTGTGGTCATCCAGCCCTGTTATTTCCAGGGTCAGCTGCAGCTTGTGGGTCAGGGGAGGGAGAAACAAGGAGGGTGTGTTCGCTTTTCTTGTCCTGTTCTTCCAAGCCTTGGACATAAAAACCCACTCTACGGTGTCAGGGTGCATGCCAAGACAAACATGGGAAGCTGGGCCAACTTGTGTGATCCTCTTGACCCTGAGCAAGACACTTATTTAGAAAGTAGGATGGTGAGCCCTGCTAGCCTCTGGGGATGCTGAGGAGAGGAGGCTGTGTGACCAGCCCAGACCTGTCTTACTCCACCTGTGGAGGTGGTACAAGTAGCATTTATCTATGTATCTATGTATCTATGTATCTATCTGTCTATCTATCATCTATCTATCTATCTATCTATCTATCTATCTATCTATCTGTATCTGTGTTTCTATCTATTTATGTATCTATCTGCATCTATGTATCTATGTATATATACCTATGTATCTATGTATGTGTATATATATATGTATGTTTGTATGTATCATTTTATTTTATTTATTTATTCATTTATTCATTTATTATTTATTTTATTTATTTATTTTATTTATTTATTTATCTTGCTGTTCTCTTCTCTGTGGCTCCCCTCCATTCTCCTGCCCAGACCAGCAGTTAGCATCTCTGTGACTGGTTTGTCCAGTTGGATCACATTTCTCCCAGATATCTAGCTCAGCAACTAGCTTCCCCCTCTCTGGAGACCTCTGACTTCTTCACCCACCTGCTCTCATCTCCTGAGGGGAACATTCCAGAGCAGACAACCCAGCTGTCTGCTTTTGTGATAAAACCCAAAAGTAAGTCCTGGAATATTTGCTAGACATGTATGCATTAATCTTTGCAGTCACCCTGCGAATTTGATCCTCTGTTTACTTTTGATAGAAGCCAGACCCAGGAAGATGTCTGTTCAGGGGCATGCAGCTGGGCAGAAGGCTGTGCCCGGAAGGCGGCCATTTCCCCCTCCAGCCCCGCCCAGCAGGTACTTCTTTCTGATGGTCTCTGTCTGTGCTCTGCACTTGTAGTTGGGAGTCTGTACAAACATGGATGTTGGCCCTGGAGTATCTGCTTCATCTCCAAGCTTGCAGGACTTTTCAGTCCTCAGAAGAAACGAAGCAGTTTTGTTGCCTGCCTCAGCTTCAGCCCATCCTTTGCGGGCCAGAAGCCCACATGCAGAAATTTGGGTTCTCCTGACCTTGAGCTACCCTAGGTACAGCAGGGCCTAGAGAAGGCTCTGGGCTAGGGTGGCCAGAGGCTTTGGTCTGCATTCTAGGTGCCGCCTGTACAAGGCAGTCTCCTGGGTAGGAGAGATCACAGGTAATAGCTTTGGGCCCAGCATTATCCATGACCAGCACTTGGTCTTGGGTAGGTTTTTCAACCTGCCTCACTTTCTTGGTCTTTAAGCTAAGTTACCAACACAGCGGTGTTGGAGAGATGAGTCACCTTGTGCAATTGCTCAAAACTGTTAAGTCCTGGACAGGATTGATTTTGTAATTTGCAGGCCAACTGGAACAGTGGTAATGGTTCCTTTGTTCACAAGTTGCTCTAAGTGTCAATAAAACCAAACCTCGGGCCTATGTCAGCAAAGGACCCTGTGGGCACGACGTCTGTGCTGGCACCGGAGTTGAGAACTGGGTGTGGCTCTGGACCTACTTTTGGCAGCCTGGCCCACCGGTGAGAGCCAGAGGCAGATACTATGCTTTCGACGGGGCGATTGCGCCATCTAGCGGTGCAAGGGAGGACAGCACCAGCATTTCGCCGGACGTGCAGGCAGTTACCCCTACCTATTTCTCATCCTCAGCTAGTGACCATATCCTCTAGGATCTCCAGGTCCCTTCCTGCCGTCAGATCTTTGTCCCAGTATCTTCCGTATTTTAAACCGAAAACCAAGTGAAAAATTGGGATATAAAATTTACATTTTAAAACAAATATATATCTTCAATAGAGATTAGTGTTCTTTTACCTGAAAACCTTCAAGTATTTCAGAATTTTAACCTTTTTTTCTTTCAGGTTTTAGAAATATAGTTCAGTCCACAGATGCTACATTAACCAGCAAAGGTCTGTGACAGCACACTGTTCCCCCACAAACAAACAACTAAAATAAATGAATATTCACACTAAGTGTGATGAGCAGGTTCATTTCTGTTCATATGAGACTTGAGAGCAAATTAGTTCTGCCACCCAGCTTATGAAAACTCTGGTTTCAGAATTTCTTGGATTTTGAAGTTGCAATGGCAGATGAAGGAGAGCCGACTTTCACCAACTTGTATGACAAGACCTGAATGATTGCTTTAAAGAACCTGTTTTTACAAATTAAAAAAAATGGTGCAATTAAAAAAATACATTATGAACTCAGAAGTGTTTTCTCTTCAGTGCTAAAATGTACCCCCTAAACCCATACACACAGAGCACACAACATGATCTACATGGCCAGGGTCTATTTAAGCACACCCCCATCCATGCAGGACACCCCCATGTCACGCAGAAGAATTGTAAACGGAGGGAGGAACATCTCTTGATGACTACACAAGGAGGCTGGGCTTATTTTTCAGAGAAGCATAATTTTACTTGCGAGCAACTTTCCCCTGCAGAGACATAGCTTGGCAACTTTTACTAACAGGTGGTGTTTTCAACTCAGAATAGCCAGTGGTTCTCAACCTTCGTAATGGTGTGACCGGTTAATACAGCTCCTCATGTAAGGGTGACCCCTCAACCATAAAATTACTTCATTGCTACTTCATAACCATAATTTTGCTACTGTTATGAATCATAGTGTAAACATTACAATGAAAGAACTTTTTTTTTCCATCGTAATATTTTACCAGGTTTGAAGAGAAACAGGTTACCGTGATATTCCTAACTAGTTACAGTACTAAAACAAATTTCAAAAAAATTTCAAAAAAAATCCATCGACTTTCATAAAATTCTGTCTGTTCAGAAGTCAAAATTATCCAAACTAAAGATGTCGTGCTTGTAAAATCACTTGTATCTTTCCTTATGTGGCGTCCGCGGTGTGCGAAGAACGCTTTTGCGGAGGAAGAGCGAACGTGGAGCATGCGCAGCTCTGACTTCCGTAGGTCTGAGGACTGGGGACTGCAGCCAAAGGTCTTCTCGGGGCTGATGAGATAGATACCCTTAGGAAAAACAGGCTGAAAACATGGAAAGAAATGGAGGAAAGGGCCACCTGGTGTGCCGAGGATGGTGTCACTAGACACGATGAGGTGTCTGTGGCCTTGCAAAGGAGATCAGATCGTGATGCTATGACAGAGCGCCCGGAGAGCCCGGAGGCTCCCCAGACACCGTCCTGTACTCCTTTCGTTTCCTCCATGAATGAAGGAACTTAAATCACTAAGTCAGTTTATGCTAATGTCTCCCAGGCATGACCCAGGATGCTCCTGTTCTGCTAGCGTTGGGAGCAGCCGCACGCTGTACAGGGCATCTTATGGAGACACTGTGCTTCTTTCTACCTCGTTGCCCACACTGGCAGCTTTGCCAGAGTGTTTGATGTCACTGAGGGCCACTTCCACCTTGGGTAGTGGGCCAATTATCTACTGCTTACAGCGCAACGACTTTCTCAGATGACCTAACAGTACCTGGAGAGCGTGGTCCTTCCTGCACAGTGACACAGTGACACAGTGACCTTTACCCTCTCTGGATGGTCACAGTAGGAAGGGTTGTTCTGCACCGCTGGCATTCTCAGCATATGCAGATGAGTGGTGTTAGTCCTCAGATTCCAAGAAGTTTTCCAGGCGATTCAACAGAGCACTCTTCTGTAGCTCCGTGGTTTCAGGTACAATCTGGTCCTCACTGGGTCTAGAGACACCAACCCCAGCACAGCAAACGGTTCTCTCTTCCATTTCCTTCCACCTATTTTAGGACATTTATTCAATCTTGTAGCTCATGTTGTCTTGTACAATATGTCTGGATGCAAATGACCCTTATTGACAATCTTATTTCTTGATTAAATAAGTAAACCATGTAACTTTTATCACCTTTAACTACACCTAACCACATTGAGAAGTTGATTTGTAAGTATACAGAGAAATTCCTGTCTTGGAAAGCTCTTGAGAATCAGTAATTACAAAAGTTCCTTTCTGGATATTATGTGGTGTGGTGGGGTGTGTGTGTGTGTGCGCGTATGTGAAGACTGAAGGTCATTGTCAGATGTCTTTCTATGATTTACTTATTACCACCACCACCACCACCACCACCACCACCACCATCATTATTGAAACACTGATCCTAGAGCTCACTGATTGGTTAGACCAGCTGGCCAGTAAGACCCAAAGTTTCTCTTGTCTTTGCCTTCCTAGCTCTGAGGTTACAGACACACTCTACCACCCTGGCTTTGTTCATGGATTTTGGGCATCCAAACGCAGGTCCCCACGCTTGCACAGTGAGCACTTCACCCCACTGGTCCCTTTTGCCAGCTCCATGGACCAGTGTTGTCTCCAGTTGTAGTCTCAATACAAGGGGGGGGGGAGGGGGATGAATGAAGACCCCCAGGTGGTAACAAAAGGAATTTTTTTTCAGAAGCATAATTGATTTTAGAGGCATCTATTTTGTGTTCCAGTAATTTATTTATTTTCATTGCTAAGTAACATTCCATTGCATTGACTATGCCTTGGGTCTGTCTATGCATCACCCATTGTCAAGCATTTGTGTTATTTTTTTAATTATCTAGCTGTTCACGGAAGCTATTGTGAATTTTTGTGAGTATATGTGCTTCCATTCCACTTAAATCTGCAGGAGTGAAATGGGTGATAATTGGGTAGTTACATATTACACTTTTAAAGCAGTGGTTCTTAACCTGAAGCTGAAACTCTTGAATACAGCTCCTCGTGTTGTGATGACCCCAACCATAAAGTTACTTCATTGCGACTCTGTAACAGTGATTTGCTACTGTCATGAATTGTAAGGTAAATAGCTGGTATGTAGGATATCTGATATGTGACTCCACGTGAAAGGTTTGAGAAACACTGTCTTAAAGAATGGGTGGGATTTCTCTTCTCCATGAATCTTTCTTATAAACACCCTCATGGGCGCACTCAGAGATGTGTTTCCATGGTGATTATTAAAACTCTTTAGATTACCTCAGCTGTTTCTTTAAAACAGCCATTTTAAACACATTCCCACCGGTAGAGAGCAAGTTGGAGCTCCACCACACCCTCGCCAGCACAGGATGTGACTGTAGCTAGTTTGGCTAGTGTATGGTGGCTCACTGTTTACCATGTGTCCCCTAATGCGACTACTATGGATTGGCCTTCATAGGCAACCTCAGTTCTGCTTGGATGAAGTAGCCATTCAATTCCTTTGCTCTGTGAAAAGGAGTTTTTCTCTGGGCTGCGAGAATTCTTTATAAATTGTGGATCTGAGTTCTACATAAAACATGTGCTGTGCAGATAATTTCTCAATGTTTTAGCTTGTCCCTTCATTTCACTCATGGAGCTGTTCAAACAGCAGATGTTCTGAAGAACCCAAAAGTTCTAAAAGTGAAGAAATGAAAGGAGCTAGGAATGCTAATTACCCCCAACTTAATCAGGGTACATTGTACGCATGCATTAAAAAATCACACTGTACACCATCAATATATGCGAGTGTGACATGTCAATTAAAAAGAAAAATTAAAATTAAAAACAAAAAAAAAAAAAACAAAGAGCAAGCATTTTCATCCTGATAGAGTTCATTTTGTCATCTTGCACTTCTGCGTGAGAAATGTTTGTCTAAGTGATATCATAATTTTCTCATACATTTAAAAATGTATCGTTTGTATACACGTACGCGCACACACGTTTGTATACATGCATGCACACCCACACTTTTGGGTTTTAAGCTTAAGCTTATTATTCATTTGAGCTATTTTTTTCATTAATTAATTTATTCACTTTCAATCCTGATCTCAGCCCCATCTCCCTCCTCTCCTCCCTGTCCCACTCTCACACCCCCTTCCCCGTCTTCCCTTCCCCTTCTCTGAGAAGGGATGGCTCTCCGTGGGCATTGACCCACTCTGGCACATCAAGTCGCAATAGAACGAGGCACATCCTCTCCCACTGAGGCCAGACAAAGCAGTCCGGCTAGGGGAAAGGGATCCAACAGAGTCGGGACAGCCCCCTGTTGAGCTAACTCTTGTATAGGGTAAGGTATGTTTTTGTTTGACTGAGAATGTTCTCACAGGTTCTGGTATTTGAACACTTGGCCCCAGCTGATAATGCTGTTTAGGGACTCTATGAGAGGTGTAACCTCGTTGGAGGAAGTACATCGCCCGGGATGGGTTTTAGAGGTTATAGTCTTACTTCCCTTCCGGTTCACACTCTGTCTATCTCAGCTCCCTGCTTCGGCTACTGGTCACCACATCTCGAGCACCATTACGGACTCTCATTTTGGCACCATAAGACAATAAACTTCCATAAGGTGCCTGGTGTTTTACCTGGGCAACAGAGAAGTAGCTCACAGATATATCTTTTCTTCACACAGAAACTTCCGATTTCCCCAGTGTAGTCTCTGTTTTAGCTATTATTCTCTCTGTGTCTCACTTATTGCAGCTTATAATAAAACTTGAAATTAGGGAATGCTAGACCATTCATTTTGCTGTTCCTAAAAAGTAGTTTGGGATAGCTTAGGTAAGTCCTTTAACTTCCAATAGAAAGTATGGAATAATTCTATCAATTTTGAAAGTCAAAAGCCCACTGGATTTTAGCTGGAATTGAATCTATGGATGAATTTGGGGAGACACCTCAATACTCAGTCCTTCAACCCCTGAACACTTTCATTTTCTCCATTTAATTGTTTTAAACTTCCATGGTACAGCACTTTAACTGTGTTAATTAAATGTTTAGATTTTAATACTTTTGTTAATATTTGCTATTTGCGACAGCATTATGATTGGTATTGTTTTTCTAATTTTAATTTCTTATTATTTCTACTGTAATTGAGTTGTTGTGTACAGATCTCAAATTCCATTTTCTTACTGAACACAATTATTAGCTACAGTATGCATGTATGTGTGTGTATGTATATATGTATGTGTACATGTATGTGTGTATGTATGCATTTATGTGTGCTTATGTGTATATATATATATATGTATGGTTATGTATGTGTTTATGTATGTATTTATGTGTGTGTATGTGTGCATGTATATATGTATAAGTGTGTATGCATGTATGAGTGTGTATGTATGTATTTGTGTGTATGTGTGTGTGTATGTATGTATTTATGTGCATGTGTATGTATGGTGTATGTATGTATGTATGTTTGTGTGTGTGTATGAATGTTTGTATGCATGTATGTGTGTATGTATGTGTATGTATGTATGTGTGTGTATATGTGTGTAGGTATATATGTATTAATGTATGTATGTATATATTTATTTGTAGACTCCATTGGATTTTCTGAGAGCACTTTCATGTCATTTGAGAGGATAGACTGGACTTCCCCCCTTTCCATCCTTACCTGCATGCCTCTGTTCACCTCCTTGTCTTGGCACACAGGCCAGAGCCTCCAGTGCAATGCTGGGCACAAGTGACAAGAGTGAGTCTTGTGGAATTCCAGTCCAGCCTGGTGCTTCTCAACCTTCTTAATGCTGAGGCCCTAATACAGCACCTCATGTTGCCGTGACCCCCCAACATAAAATTACCTCATTGCTAATTTATAGCTGTAATTTTGCTACTGTTATGAACCATAATGTGAATATCTGACATACAGGATATCTGGTATGCAGCCCCTCAAGAGGTCACAGCTACAGCTTGAGAACTGCTATTCTAGGAGGAGAGCATCCAGCTTTTAACTTGTACGTGTGATGTTACCTCTACATTGTCTTGATAGGTGCACTTTATTATATTATGGGATAGCGATTATGTATCTAAATTGTGCTCAGTTCTGATCATGAAGAATAGTTTTCAATTTCACTTTTTTTTGTATCTATTGGGGAAGTTATATTATTTTTCTTTATTATGTTAATATGCTAAAAGTTTTAAAAAGATGTTAAGCCAGCCTCATGTTCTTGAAATAAACTCCAGTTAGTTATGTCATTTTATTTTTAATATTATTGTGTTTGATCTGGTAGTTATTTTATCTATGCTTATGAGAGATATTAGTCTTCAATTAAAAATGTCCTCACTGCTGTATGTTTGCATTAGGCAAATGCTGGCCTTTTAAAAGGTCTGGACTGTATTCTTTCATTTTCTATTTCATGAAACAATTGATGATGGGTTCCATCTTATTTTTCTTTAAATATTGGATGGAATTCACCAACGAAGTCATATGAACCTGGAGCGTTTATCCCATTTGGTCAATTTGTTCTATTGTTTTTAATTTTTAAGTGTGGTGAAATATGCATTCATCATGTTACCCATTGACCTTGCTTCAGACGAAGTCTTGCTATGCTGACTGGTTTTATATTCAGATTTAAGCTATCCTCCTGCCTCATCTTCCTAGGTAGCCCCACAGAGGTATCTGACACCACACTGGGCCCTTATTCTCTTAACCATTTTTAAGGACATAGTTCAATAGTGTTAAGTACATTCACAGAGTTATGCCACCATCTTCCAGAACCTTCTGCACTGTAAAGACTGAAGCTCTCTATACATTATAAAGCAAGGTTTGTTCCTTCTTCCTGTACTGAATGAGTTTATGGCTGGTTGATCTTCAACTAAAGTTCCAAGAAAGTACAGTGATTTCTCAACCGTTCAGGGAAAAACATTGGGAAAACATGTATTCAAGCAAAATAAGCAAATCAAATCCTTATTTCAAACATATAAAACCAACTTATAATTGATTAAAATTTAAGTGTAAAACTTAAAACTGAAACTATTAAAAGAGAGTAGAGAAAATGTTCTTGGTGTGGAACTGGGTATTAATGGCTAAATATAACCCAACAGCCCAGTTAGCAAAAATTAAAACTATGTAAGGGGGCCCCATCAAGCTACGATCATCTGAATAGCAAAGGAAATAATCGACATAGTGAAAGACAGCCTATATAATTGGAAAAAAGTTTGAGGACAACATATTTGATAAAGAGGGGATGTATAAAATATATAAAGAATTCAAGCAACCCAAAAGGAAAAAAAAAAACCCACCCATGCAACCCACTTACAAGTGGACAAAAACGTGAGTGGGCATTATTTAAAAAATACATAAATGAATTATGGGAGTCAGGAGTAGTAGTTCGTGCCTTTAATTCCAGCACTAAAGAGGTAGAGACAGACGGAGCTCTGTGAGTTCGAATATAATCAGAACAAGGTCTACAGAACAAGTTCTAGGACAGCCAGGGCTACTTTGTGAGACCCTGTCTCAGAACAAACAAACAAACAAACAAGAAGTAACTAATGGGTATCTCAAAGGTGCTCCTCATCATTAATCATAAGGGAACTACAAATCAAAATCACAATGAGGCATGACATTAAACCTGTTAGAATGGCCATGGTAAAAAAAAAAAAAAAGCAACTATAGCAAGTGCTGGGGAAAGAAGAGAAAGGGGAACCTTAAACACTGTTGGCAAGTGCAAGTCAGTACAACCACTGTAGGAAACAGTATAGAGTTTCCTTGGTGATGTAAAAATAAACCATAAAATCCAACAATTCTACTGATGGCTGCATTTACAGAGGAAGTGAGATTAATATTTGAAGAGAAACCTGTACTACCATGTTCACTGACGTGGTATTCACAACAGCTAAGACACATAATCAATGTATCTGTTCATCAATGATAAATGACTGAAGACAATTCACTGCACACACAACACACACACAAAACACACACACACACAGTAATGTTATTCAGTCTGAAGAACAGAGAAATATAACCCAACAGCTCAATTATTCCTGTCATGTCTGGTAATATATTAATAGATGAATAGAAAGGACATTACCTGCAAGAAGCAAGGCACAGAAAGAAAACACAGAATGATCCAGTTATGCTATGAGAATTAGTCTATATCTTCAGCTTGATTGGATTTCAAATCACCCTGAAGACATAGTTTTTTGTTTGCCCCTCAAGACAGGGTTTTTCCTCCGGGTAGTCCTGGCTGGCTTTAAACTCGCTCTATAGACCAGGTTGGCCTCGAACTCAGAGATTCACCTGCCTCTGCCTCCTGAGTGCTGGATTTAAAGGTGTGTGTCACCACCGCCCAGAGAGAAGACACACTTTTGATTGTGTCTATGGGGATGTTTCCAGAGAGGCTTTACTGAGGAAGGAAGAGACACCCTGAATATGGAAGGCACCATTGCATGTACTGGGGTCCTGGACTGAAAAAGAAAGGGAGAGAGAGAGAGAGAGAGAGAGAGAGAGAGAGGAGAGAGAGAGAGAGAGAGAGAGACAGAGAGAGAGAGACAGAGAGAGAGAGACAGAGAGAGACAGAGAGAGAGAGAGAGAGCAAGCCGCTGCATCCCCCTTTCCTTCTTGACCCACCAAGGTGCTAGCAATCTGCCTGTCATCATAACTTTCCTCACCATCATGGTCTCTATCCCATTAACAATCTTTTGATTAGTAACTATCAACAAACTCCCAAATAAGTTCTTTTTTTTCTTTAGGTGGATTTTTGTCAGGTGTCGGGTCACAGCAGTGAGGAAATTAGCTGCTAATATGGAAGAGTGATATCAGTAAGTGGGGTTGCCTTTGTGGTCACCCTTGCATTCTTGGACTGTTGAAACTGTGGGAAAGGTTGATGATGTGAGCAGAGGAGCCCTAGCCTCCCGAGGAACACAGCTTTATGGACATCGGCCTGTACTGGTGACCCATCTACACTGTATTTTGGCAGCCTCTATCATTATCCTTAACTACAATTTATTTATACCTTCTGATTCTAGACAGCTTCTCTAGTCGTATTTACACCTGTCATTTGAGAAAAGCAACTCAAGGGAAGCTGTATTTCACTCCTATTTTAAGAAAGGAAACAGTCCATCATGGCGGGAAGGCATAGCAGCAGGAACCTGAGGAAGCTGGCTACTTTGTATCTGTACTCAGGAGGCAGAGCACATGAATGCTGGTACATTTTTAACTTTTCCCTTTAATCAGACTAGTGATGGCAACCAATGGGAGAAAGCCACTCACTTTCAGGGTGGAGCTTGTCTACACAGATAGCTTTAGAAATGACTGCATAGACATGTCCAAATATTTGTTTCCTAGGTAATTTAAAGTTTAGTCAAGTTTATACAAAGACCGACCATCACAACTGCACTTTGTGAACTCGACACCTGAACACATCACTAAATACTAACATCCCATTCCCAATGCTGGAAGTCTCATTTTCGTTTAACAATGAACAATTCATTAAATCTAAAGTTTCTACACTCTATAACATTACTAACATAGTTCAAGAGTCCAACGTCTCTTCTGAGACTTAAGACAAGCTCTTAACTCTAAGCTTCTATCAATCAAAAGATAACTTATAAATTTTTGGGGCTAGAATATTCCAGAGTAAGGATTCCCGTTTAACATGTCTATTCTAAAAGGGAGGAGTGGAGGAATAAAAGGAAAATAGAGACAAAGGAAGATCCAAACCCAGGAAGACAGTCGGACTCAAGATGGAATCACCTGGGCTCCAATAGCTTTGGGTAGCCTTGCTCTGCAGCAAACATGGTTTTGCTCCAAGCTTTGCGTGCGTCTATCCTCAGTGGAAGTTCCATGGTCTGCCATCTTCGATGTTTTGAAGTCTCCACTGAGGGCTGGGTTTCAGCTTCCCAGCTCCATGCAGTCGACTTTCGAGGGCTCCTTGCTTGAGATACGACCATGCAGTTTTCTAGAACCTTGGTGTAAGCCTTCATGACTGTCTCACTGCTTGCCTCACATCTACCAAGCTAGTGCCACGTAGATGGTACTGTTACATTCTACCGCCATCAGTGAGAGGTGTGGCCTGGCCTCCTTGCACTGTAGACACAGTGGCCTCTGTGAGTATCTGAGGCTCAGTCTGAGAAATGCTTGCCTAGGCAGCTGTTTACACCATGAGACCCTTTCAGTGGCATTTTCAGCCTAAGTTTTCTCCTTTAGAATGAATTCACCTCTTCAAAAGCTTTCACGGATATGGTCTTGCTCCCAGGGTACCTTTCATTTGGCCGGGCTCAAAGGTAATCTCTTTACCAATGATAGCTGCTTTCATACTTAGCTTGTCTGCATTTTAAAGCTCACTGTTCTCGTTTTATTTCCATTGCTATGAGGAAACACTGACAAAAAATAACTTGGAGAAGAAGAGGGGACGCAGTCCCTTATGGCTGGGACGATGTGGTAGAGGATGAGTGAGAATGTCGGCCATATTGGATCTGCACTCAGGAAGTAAGAAGTGATGACTGTTGGGGCTCTGCCCACTGTGGTCTCTTTATCCAGTCTGGGAACCCGCCCCATGGGATGGTACACCCGCACTTAGAGTGGGACCTCACTACCCAGTTAAAACTTTCTGGAAATGGCCTCAGAGACTACATATCTAGAGCTCTCATTCTTAGAAGATTCTAAATATAGTCAAATTGACAATACAGATTATCCACCACAGCACAGTTGTAAGTTATAAAATTACTGGCATGTGTTACTCTTTCTCAGTGGCAGATGGTAATTGTGTAGCATCTTGGTAGACCACAGTCCTTTGTTTCTGGGGAAAAACACTACAGGATTTAGCACAGACTTTGCACCAAGTTCAACTTTTAGGTTAAGTCTGTGCTGCATAGTATTTTTAACACCTGGTTGGCATCCATATAAAATTTTATTTACAAGTACAGATTTTCACTTTTCTTTTGAAAAATGGTTAGGGCTGATAGCATCAGATCTATATCCCAAAATGACGGCGATCCCTTGGTCGTGTCTTGTTTCTTTTGTGCTGAGCCCTGAGTTCTTTGCTTTGACTCTCATTTTGTTAACCTACTTGACTTCATGTAGTTCCTGGGCTAGTGCTTAAGAATAAAGCAAAGTTCTGAATTAAAGCAATTTCTTTACCACTTACGGTTATTTGATCATACCAGCATCTATGTAACCTCCGTTACATGTACACGTAACCTCTGTGCCATGGCTTCCTTATTATCCAACAAGGATAATTAAACAGCCAGCCCCAAGGTGGTGAGGATAGAATGATGTGAGCTTAGGAGGTGACCTACTTAGCATGCAGTAACTATTCAGTAAGTGACTTGAACTTTTATAATCTGAGCTCAGAGTAGACAGCAGAGTGGTGTGGTAGATGTGGTACTAAGCTTTCTTACCCAGCTTGATTTCCACCCCACTATGTTGCTGTGAGTTTTTGTCTTGTGTGTTATATGAAGTAGTAAAGTGATATCCTAGTTTTTTCTTTTCTAGCTGCTGTGACAAAACATTCCGAGGAAAGAAATTTAGGAAGAAAGGAGTTTCTCTTAGCACACAGTTCCAGCTTATAGTTTGTCATGTCAGGGATGGCATAGCAGTAGAAGTTTGAGGGAGCTGGTCAGAGCACATCTATGATCTGAGAGAGAAGAACAAACACAGGCTTGTGTTCATCTCTCCGTCTCCACTCTTATGCAGTTCAAGATTGCCTGCTTAGGGAATGATGCCGCTCATAGTGAGCAGGATTTTTCCATCTCAATGTAATCAAGACAGTCCCCCATAGACAAGCCCATAGACCAGCCTGATCTACACACTAACTCACAGAGATTTTTTTTTTCAGGTAATCCTAGATTGTATCTCATTGACAGTTAAAACTAACCATTATATGTGGCATATGACAAGACGTAGATCACAGAAGAACCAAGTAAACTTCTTAAAGCAATGAAAAAGGAAGTTATTAGTATTTTTTGATGCAAGTTCTCCAAACACTAGAGCTGCATGTAGCTTCAGATGAAGCCAGAGGTAGCAATTCAGTGACATCAAAAGTCTACTCCTTACGGAGTGTTGTAGCTCATTCTGCATGTGGGAGGCAGAGGCAGGTGGATGTCTAAGTTGAGGCCAGACTGGACTACATAGCAAGTTCTAGACTAGCCAGAGGACACAGGAGACCCTGTCTCAAATATAAAACAATCCAAACAAAAAGAGTCTACTTCTCGTCATCTCTCTGCCTTTATGTCTGCAACATATGTTGACCTTGCAGATTATAAAGTAGTTAAGTGTGGATTGTGTACTTTACATTGTCCAGTAGAAAAATGAACAACTTCATTGTATTATTGTGCTCAAAAGCCCTAACACTGTTGGTATTGAAATTGGTTCCTGTTTTAAGTCTATTCCCAAGTCAATCCTTGGAACCAGTGGTATGGGAGGTAACAGTTTGTTGGCCTGGCATACTTTCCTGTACTTCATCATAGAACTGGGGGTGTAGTCATCTCTCCAGCATTTTATGGGTCTCCAAAGTCCCACTCAGTGGGGTTGGCTGCCATCAGAGTGTCCTCAACTCCCAGTTTTAGACTAGAGCACAGAGCTTGTTTTGATCTATTGTTGAATTGATCCTTGTTTTGATGTGGAAGGACCTCTCACTTGAGGTTCTCCAAGAAACCATATGGCTGTCTTAACACTGATTCTTGGCTTTATTTTCCATAGAGAAAGCGTGATTTGGTTTGGACTCAGGGGCTTTTTATGGCTGTTGTTACTAGTAGCTTTCATGGCAGCTGCTTTCCAACTCCTCCTGGTGTTTGCGTGTCATTAAAGCCAGGACTGAGTGTCAGCTTCTCCTAGAAATGAAACTGGTGTGGATATTGGAGGTTCGCTAAGCCAACTTCCAGCTATGTTAGCAGATACCTCAATGTTTCTGGGAGCCAGCTTTTTATCTCCAAAACAGATTCCTAGGACAACAGGGCTGTTATGGAGCTTGTGTTGGCATGCTTCCTGTTACTGTAACAAAATCTTGGAGGCTAGCTCCTTCCTATAGAAAAGGGGTTTTATAGGTTACAGTTTTGAAGGCTGTAAGTGCCAAGTTGGATAGCCCCTTTGGTTCACTTTCTATAGTGAGCCTCCAGTGGCAGATGGCATTGTGTCGGGAACCATCACATAGTAAGACATAGTAAGACATAGCAAGACATAGTAAGACAAAGATCACATAGTAAGAAGCCAGAGTACAGTGGAGCAGACAAATTTGCTTTTTTATAACAAACCAGTCTTGAGAACTAACTAAGGGCCTATGAGAAGTACATAAATGCCTTCCAAGGACAGCACAATTAGTGCCTAGTTGTCTTGTACCACTTCCCCGTCTTAAAGGCTCTAACACCACCTGATACTTCAGTAACAAGACCACAGTCCCAGCACAGGATTATTCGGTGTGTGTCGGGGTACATTCAGGATATGTCTAAGCCATAGCAAGACATAAAATATATGCACAGAGAATTTCTTAGCTGGAGGTAACATCAAGCCGAGCTATCTGCTCTTCAGAGATGGATCGTTTACTACCCTGTAGAAAGTATCCAGCCTCGCCTCTATCGTGACACACCCTTATGATCCTCATTGAAAATGATTGTTATTCGTTTCCTCCCACTAGAGTATGGGATCATGAAAGCAGGACGCATATCTATCTGACGGATTGTAGGTTACTACTGTGGGAAATTGAGGGCAGTGTTGTTGAGGATGCTAGGAGACAGAGGAGACCTCCAAGATCCCTTACTGAGAGGGGAAGGATGTGGGGTACTAATCCACTATCTACCAGTCAGTGGTCATGGGGTGAGGTCCTCTTATTACAGATCCTCTGATGACCTACTTATTCCACTCTGCTCTGCCCACAGGCAGAGTGGGACTTTCATGGCCAGAGTACATCTGTGCCAGAGACCCCTCTGCCAAAGAGTTGGGACTTGCAGTTGGTAGCAGCTGAGCCCACCTGCACGGAGATGGTGAGTCCCCGGGGGATGGGAGCGTGGATAAGGCAGCCGCAGCATCTACTCTACAGTTGACTGGCAAATGGTGATCATTTTGGGTGATTCGGGAAGACAGGCTTGAGACAGGGTGAGTGTCATTGGTGTCACAACATGTGGCCAACCTGGAACAGCCTCTTCCTTTCGTCTGATTATTAATCTGAAGAATGTTTTAAATCTCCCCATTCTAATTTTTGTCTGAACATCCTGAGGGGGCTCTGGGCTCGTTTTAGCTTCTTACTGTGGTCTGGCTAACATAGGGATAAAGGTACCAGTCCTTCCTTTATTCTCGATTCAGATTTCTCAACCTCAGGTGCACATTGGTATCACTTGGAGAGCTGTAAGGTAGCCTGATGCTCATGGTCCGGCCCTTAGGGAAGAAACCAGAACACGGCATCTCTCTTAAATGGCTATAGTGATTGAGATTTGTGGGAAATGCTCTCAGTTTCTTGGATCAAGGGGACTTTTCTTACAGAGTGGGGTGCTACATGGAAGAGGTTGCCTTACCCCTCTGAGTTTCAGGGTCCTCGTCAGTAAAACCAAGAACCAGCTTTCCGGAATGTTCTACCATGAGCATGGAATAGAGACTCTTTATAAAACTTGTAATACAGCCCTTGACAGATAATAGTGCTTCCATAAACCTTTTCAAGGAGGCATTTGTTAGAGCATTTTTTTAATGTGTTAGGAAATATTTAATGTGATAACACTGGGAAAACTAAGGTACATGGGATTGGCCCAAGTAATCATTTTATGGTTATAAGATGGAACTACTTGATCAATCTTTGGACTCTACTCTGTCAGCAGAGAGGCCTAGTCCTTTTCAACTCTGTATCTCTAGTTGCACCATAAGGGATTCTGGAATTTTCATATTGGAGTCTTGGGAGGAGCAAGCATATTAGAACGGAGGTGTTGTTTTGAAGTTGCATTTGCACATGGTCACAGTGTCTGCATTTGAACGGGATTTTACTGAGGATGGTTTAAGGGTGAAGGCACGTGGCCCCAAGAAAGTACTAGTAACCCAAGGCCAAATGGGTGGGCTAACCACCTCTTGTCACAACTTGCCTCTCCTGAGCTGTGGAGTCATAGAAGAAGTAATTGAGAGTGTACGAAATAGTTCTGTTTATTGATTAGAACAGGGTATAAAAGTACAGCGTTTCACAGGCATTCTGGACCTTCTGGGAGGGACATGCAGTGCTGGGCTTGAGCAGGGGATGGAGAGGAGGGATAGGTCACTGGACAGTGGTTTCCCTCCTGGGCATGTTAAGAGACTTGTTCTATGACCACAGGTGCTAGTGTGGGAGAATTATTAGTCCCTACGTCTGAAAATAAAAATGACATGGGCAATTTGCATCATTTGATATCACCATGCTTAATAATTCAGTCCTATTCTACATGTGTTGGACGCGGCCTCTCCCAATATTTTCATGGCAAGCTCTAATTGTTCCGTAGAACGCTCTTTCTTCCCACCAGAGGAAGAGAAGCAGGCACATTGGCTTGGGAGGCCATCGGAGGATGGTGCACATTTGGCTCAGATTCATCAGGGTCTGCCTGACTTGGAGGCAGTGAGTTGGGGATATGTAGAAGCATAAAACTGTGCACTATTGTTTAAGCTCAAGCAGAGGGGCCTTCCATGGGGCAGCAGCATGAAGAGATGGGCATGCTTCCAAAACAAACTCAGATTTCAGCTCATCCCTCTCAAGAGGAGGAAGGAGGAAGAGTTGGCAATCAGAGACTGAGCCACGTCGTGCCAGGTTTTGTAGAAAGTCTTCAGCAGAGATTTCTTCCAAAGTGTAAAAGGTAGTTCTGTCCCAAGAGTTGGTGTGTAAAATTGGAACAAGGGCAGATCAGGGCATTAAGGTGTTTGTCCGTGTCTCTGAGAGCAGGATGGCCAGTGGCCTTAGTTACATGACATTTTGGAATAGCTGTAGAGATCTCATGATGTTGTCATCCTGGGAGAGAGGAGTGGGAGAGAAAATGGTTACAGCTGTGTGAGGCTCCTGTAACTCTGAGCAAATCTCAAGAGTGGGGATGTTCTGCCAAAGGAAATCTGCAGCAACATTCCAAACAAGAAACAAGGGCCAGAGAGCCAGCTAGCCATCACCTGAAGGCCAGTGGCACCAAGCTGGCAGTTAGGGGAGAAAAATGACCCCATGCAACAGTGTGTTGTTTTCCTTTAAGATGGCTCCATCAACAGGTTGTATGAAATGATTTTCCACATCTCTACAGTTTGGTCACAGCTTTCCCTGTTTATTTAATTACTGTGATTGATTACACTGACTAATTCTTGGATAGTAAGCCAACCTTGCAATTTCCCATCCTAGGGCTATGATAGCCAGATTTCCCATCCTAGGGCTATGATAGCCAGATTTCCCATCCTAGGGCTATGATAGCCAGATTTCCCATCCTAGGGCTATGATAGCCTGATCAAGCAAGCTGAGAAAGTTCTCTTTTATTCTCAATTCCTTGAGATTAGTATTGTTTCTCCCTTACATATATGGAAGAATGCACCGCAGAAGCTATTTAAGCCTGTCATTTTCTCTGGGGTAAAGTTTTAAATTACAATTCAAAGCCTGTGAGACATAGGACTACTTACATTTTTGCTTTCTGTGTGCATTCACTTTAATTATCTGTGTTTTGTAGGGAATTCATACATGTTACACAAATTGTTAAATTTATTGAAGAATAATTATCTTTTAATATTGGTAAAACTGATAGTAGCTATTATTGTTTTTACTTCTGATACCACCAATTTGAGGACTTAATTTTTTTCTCTTTTTACTCTGTCTTGGTAAGCACATATCAATTTTATGATTCTTTCTCAAATCTCTTGGTTTTGCTCATATTAGAGCTTGTCTGCTTTTTATATTTTTTATCATATAATCTCTAAAGTATATTTGAGACAGGGTGACTCTGTGTGGCCCTGGTTGTCCTGGAACTCACTCTGTAGACTGGGGTGGCCTTGAACTTGGAGACCTACTTGCCTCTACATCCTGAATGCTGTGATTAAAGGCATGTGCCATCACACACGACTTTCTAACATATAAATATTGAAGGTGCAAAGTTCTTAAATCTTTAGATACCAAGTACCACACTTCTACATTTTGAATTAAAATATAGTGAAAATATGAAAATTTATTAAAGTGGTATTCAAGGAAATGGACCATGTATGTCTCTGTGTGTGTATGTGTGTGTGTCCTACTGAGTTTAAGGTTAAGGAAGCAGACTTTTGATAGAGAAAACCAAGAGAGACATTTTTCATTGTGAGGATCCGAGTCTTTATAAGTTGTTGTGTGTTCTGGAGTTAGGCAGCTTGTGCTCTTACTTCCTGTCCGTGTTACTTGTCCTTGCTGTGCCTCAGTTTCCCTGTGTATAAAGTGGGGTTAAGTTTAATATCCACCTATTCTGAGGTGGTGAAATAAAAAGAAAAAATAGCTTTGGAAGATCTGCAAATCCCTCTCACCTGGAGATCCAAGAAAGAGTGCGTTCATTGGGTGTGATGTTGGACATGAGTATGTTAGACAAGTCCACCTGTCACTCATGGCAGCATTAACCACACCCCTTAACACTGACAGACAAGGCTTCTTAGCCTGTTCACAATGACTATATATTAAGATATTTCTCACTCCACTGGCAAAGCTGCTGACTCAACTTTAGCCTCTACCTCCTTCCTTCTGGCTGCCTAGGAACTTACTTGGAACCCTCAGACTACCCAAAGATCTGTCAGCTACTGGGGGAACATCAGGCTGAGCTGGGACACTCTAGGACAGTGAAGAAAGTCAGTTAAAAAGGTCAGAATGGAACTTGTCCTAATTGTTAAGTATCTGGAACACCATGGTGTGGGACTTCTGCGTGGAGGGTTTTCATGTGGCTGGAGCTCTCTCTGTACTAATACAGTCTCTTCTTCCTGGCATTGCAGGTTTTTGGGGGTAGCTTAGACTCTGCTTTTGTGGAATGAGGTGGAGCGTAAACCTTGGAAGTAGATGGAGTAGATTTCCAGTTCAGTGCTTGGCAGGGCACCAGTGCCAGTTTATTCATGAGACTTAACCAAAGCACAGTCCAAGGAACAGCAGTGTCTCCTGAGGAGTGTGCACAAAGCAAGCCCGGCTTTGGACCTTGGCAGGCCTTGTCTGTATTTTAACAGAAGCTTCAAGGAGTCTGGTTTGTATAAGCAGGTTCTAGCTACCTTGGTCCTGGGCATTTATGACAATGGATAGGACAGAGCCACCTAGTCAGCAAGTCTATTTCATGATGACGTATAGCCCTTCACATCTCACAAACCTGTTCTTCTGCTATCTGCTCAGTTCTGTGCTGAGCCAGCCAGGCCGAGGCATGGAGATGTTAGGCTTCTGAGTCCAGGGGTTTAGATGGTTGCAGATTTCAGATCCTCCACTCTACAGTCTCAAACCCCTCCCCACCCCAGATTTCCTTTCCTAGAACTATTGTATCCTTACCTCCTGACAGGATTCAAGAAATTCATCTAACGTTACAATGCCATCTTTATTTTTATCCATTTTCTGAAAGACACAATAGAGAGGTCTTTAAAGAACCTGATATTTCACATTTCAGAATTTGCTCTGTGTTAACCCCAGAATTAGGATGGTCTTTTGCTAGTCAGTTGATTCCTGGTTATAGTATTATGGTCCTCATGGGCTTCCTTACATCAAAAGCTTGGTTTCAACACTTACATCATTGCTACATTATTATTTTGCGGACATCCCAACATGTAGTAGCCTGTTTCTGTTATTATAACAAAATAACTGAGGGTAGGTGCTGAATAAATAAAAGAGGTTTATTTATCTTATTATTCTAGAGCAGTGGTTCTCAACCTTCCTAATTCTGCAAGCCTTTAATACATTCCTCATGTTGCAGTGACCCCAACCATAAAATTACTTTTGTTGCCACTTCATAACTGTAATTTTGCTACTGTTACAACTTGTAATGTAAATATTTTGGAGATGGAGGTTTGCCACACGACACACAGGTTGAGAACCATGGTTGTCAAGGTCCAAGAGCACAACACCAGTTTCTCTCTAGGGAAAACCTCATGGGGGATTGGCTTTGTCATAGTGGGCACATGTGGGAGAGGTCACACACTGAAACAGGAAGCCAAAGAATGAGGAAAGGCCAGACGTGCTCATTCAACTCAGGCTCACGGCAACGAGAGCACTAACTAACTAACTAACTAACTCTGAGGCAGTGCTCCCCAGGACCTAGTCACCTCCCCTCAGGACCCACCCACTGAAGATTGCATGGCCTTAAACATCGCCACACCGAGGAGTCACACACCCAAGCCATAACACTTGTGTTCTGCACACTCTCTGGGTCTTTATCTGGCTGAAAGAACAGTAGGAGCAACAGGTTCTGACCTATCTCGGTGCAGATTTTCCGTGCAAACTTTCAGGATATCAGAGAGATCTCTGTTTTTCTAGCTTGGATTGGAGTGAACTCTGGCATTCTTTAGTACTCTCTATTGCTAGACTGGTTTTTTTTCCTTTTTTTTAAGATTAAGTGCACCCATGAAGGTACCACTTCTGCACTCAGTCAGCAGCATCCACCCATCCTCTACTAGATCAAGGCTGAACTGTCCCACTTAAGGTTTTTGCAGTCTGACTTTAACCAGGTTTCCAATTATATTCCCCTTTGCAGCCCAGACAAACCTGTTTAATAAGTGCACAGATGCAATGGATAAAGTCTTCTCTTTCCACTCAACCCCTGAAAAGATTTTTATGAAATTTATCATTGTAGTTAATGACGACGCACCCCTCTTCTCTTCTGTAACACTGGCCTGATTCTCAGGAGCATCTCCTGGCCAATCAGGGTAAGTCTGTGCACCGGTACATACGTACCTGGAAGAAGACATCCACGTGCTGCCTGGGAGTGTCCTCTTTGAGCACAGGATAGGTGTATTTCCCCATCATGTCATAGATGGCTTTGACTATGTCCATCATCTCCTGGAAGGGGACATGAAGGTACATATTGTTGGGACTGTGAGGTCATATCTTCTTAGGTGACAGAATTTAGGTTTTGCTTAGGGTTTCTCTTGCTAAACAGAGGAGTTCAGAGGAACCTCTGAAGCAGATGAATGAGAGTTAAGGGAAGATGACACTCCCTCCCCAAGGGAAAGTGGTGGCATTCACTCTGCCTTCATACATCTTGCACAGGCTACCTCTTCTTGCTCGCTCCTTGGGGAGGGATGACATTGGACTTCCCATTTGCAGACTGAGACAACGAATCATTCTTCTGACTTAGAGGTAAACACATGTTTTAGGCTAGTCTTAAAAACACCCTCATAAGTTCTATTGCCATTTTAAGTTAACAAAAAAGTAGTCAACGCAAGGCGTACCCACAGGATACTGGGGTTTTCTTCGAACCTGTAATTAATAATTTTAGACTTACAGAAAACTCACTGTGGCTGTCTTGTGACTGGTGGTTACTTGAGGAAGGAATTGTCTGCCAGCTCTCTGATTTGCTGGTCAACACAGCTTGACAGCGAAAGGGACCACTATGCTATTTGTTTAATGAAAATTCTATATTCCTTTAAAAAAGTTAATGTTTTTGATCAAAGGTTAAAAAATCCTCTCAGATTCTGTTTGCTATTTCAAATTAGGAGAAGGGAGCCAACAGCCAATATCCACAGGGCACTTGAAGCTTTCTTTAAGTAGATTAATAATTATTGATGTGCTTCTCTAAGCAAGAGGTGCCTTCCCCTTCATTTTTCTACATACTTATTCTTTTGAATATCTACTATATTTTGTCGGTGACAATCCAGTATTATCATGCTTTATTTTGTTGATTGAATCATTCTAGCTTTGATGTATTAAACGTCTTCTAGGCAGATGCAGCCCATTGGCCTGCTCCAACCAGCTTCAGGTTCACTGTCTATTTCCCATTTCCCAGCCCCAGGACGAACAGCTCTCTAAGAAGACTGGTTTTCTCTCTCTCTCTCTCTCTCTCTCTCTCTCTCTCTCTCTCTCTCTCTCTCTCTCTCTCTAATTGGAGAAAGATATTTAGGAAGAATGATCTGGGTGGCACCGAGGGTCATTTCTCCAGGATGCTCCCAACACATAGAACTAGGAGATGAGCTTATATCCAGCTATTCATTTCAAAAGACAGCACTTTACTAGCCTTTCACACCCCTGTGGCCATTGAGCGCTTTTCTGCTTGAGACCATTTATCCAAGGACGGATAGAAAAATAATTTTGAATGCTTGGGATTCTCACTGCCTGCAAGTATGATAAGAATGTCCCAGAATGATAGCTAGGAAGAGGTCTTGGAAAACTACTTACTCCCACTTATCTGCCCCCCATTAATTCTGCCATCTAATGATGTCTGATAGACATGAATGGGGATAATTTGATCCACTTTGCCCATTATAAAATGGAGGGTAGTTAGTAAGATTATTCAATGATGTGATGGAAAAATGTACTGAATCAAGGCTGAAGACCAGGAGGCATAAATGCCATCTGAGGCTCCTTTCTTTAGACGATTTGAAAAGTAGTATTTGAATATTTTAATTTAGAATATCATAGGAGTAAAGCATGGATCTAAGAACATAGCTGTCAATAAAATTGATGGAGTGCTGTAATAGTGCTTTAAAAAGTGATATTTTGTGGGGTTTTTTTGTTTGTTTAGATTTGTTTTGTTTGGTTTTGTTTGAGACAGGGTTTCTCTGTGTAGCCCTGGCTGTCTTCGATTGCTCTGTAGCCCAAGCTGGCCTCAAATGTACAGATCCACCTGCCTTTGCTTCTTGAGTGCTGGGATTAAAGGCAAGCACCACCACCACCTCGCTATAAAGTGATTTTAAATACATGATATAATATACACTTGTTAATTTCCTGTGACTTTTAAGCGGTCACCTTCTATTTATTGAGTTTTTGAAATCTGGGGCTGGAAAGATGGCTCAGTGGTTAAGAACATGTCCTGCTCTTACAGGGTTCTGTTCCCAGCACCATGTTGGTGGCTCACAACTGCCTGTAACTCCAGCTCTAGGGGATCTGGCACCCTCTTCTGGACTTTGAGGACTGTGTAAACCCACCCCCTCATACATTCATATACAATTAAAGATAAACATTGAGAAATTTAGAGTCTTTATGATGTGATAGAAATTCCACTGTTGATCTACTAACTTTGGTTTCTGTGGGTGTTTAATGTACACAGTGACGACATCTTACTTCCTTTTCACAATTATTTGCATATCTACTCTGTTCATTGTGTTGAATTTTAATTTGATTGCAAGAACTCTTTATGTGCTTGGGAGATGCATAAATTTATTCATAAGGCATTTGAAAGTATGCATCACATGCTAGATACGATTCCGAGGAAATCCAAAGGCAAGTGAAGCAGACGTGAGCGCTCTGTTAGCTAGTGCCCAGGAGGAAGGGCCATCACTTTCTGTAGATGGCAGATGTTTTAGCAGCTGTGTCACCTGATTTCCAACTTTGGCCATGCCATGTGTTTGAGGTGAAGAATTTAAAAATATTTAGAATGATGTCATCAATACTTTTCTTTGTGTTTTAATTTTATATGCTCCCCTTTCTAAATTTAGGTGTGACACCTACTTCTCTTTTTGTGGGGGGAGGGAGACAAAGACTTTATCTCATCTTACAGCTTACTGTGCATCAGGGAAGGAAGCCAGGGCAGGAACTCAAGGCTAGAGCCTGGAGGCAGGAACTGAACCAGAGAACAAGGAGAAATGTTGCTTCCTGGCTCAACTGCCATAATCCTAGGTGGTTTTTGTTTTTCATTGTAGTTAGAAGTCACCTGTGTATCTATGACTGACTTATACCTGTGACATTCAGAAGATTCATTTATTTACTGCTAAAATAGTAGAGCAGACCATTTTCCTTGGAATCATCTGTCTCATTATGCACAGCTGTTTGTACCGTTTCTCATGCTCCGTCTGTTATGAATGGAATTACTAATTGGTTCTCAGCTGCTTCTTCCGTTACCCCAACCTACCTGTGCTGCCTTGTCTCCTCACACAGCACAGTAAGGCACAGTTCCAGTGTCGACCTTTTGAAAATTATCTCTCTTATTGTTGGCTGGTGATTTGTCCAATTTTCTTCCCAAACAACACATTTATTTTAGTCACAAACAACTACGTTGGAAATTACTTAGAGACAAATAGCTATTTTTACAGTAGTCCCATTTTTATCACAGACTTCCCTTCAGAAAACATCATGTCTCTACTTAGTCGAGTCTTTTTTTTTTTTTTTTATTTCTCAGAAAAACTTTTTTGTTCACCTAAATTCTTAAATGCTAATGCACATTACATTATACTGTTACGTAATTAGAATATCTTAGTTACAACATTTTAACCCAGTTTATTTCTGTATATATGTTAACTACTGGACATGATCCTTAGTTCTAATTGTCTAAGTAGTTTCTCATGTCTTTCCCCACTAAGTATAAGATCACGGCATTGTTGAACATGGAGCCTGTCATTTGTAGTCCAAGTACTAAGGAGGCTGAGGCAGGAGGATCAACATGCATTCAAGGCCACCCTGGGCTACATAGTATGTTCCAGTTGGCTTGGGCTACAGTGTAAGACCTCATTGCAAACAAATAAATAAGTAGAGAGGAGAAAATCATGTTATTAACAAAGACTGCCCTAGCTTCCCAGATGTGTGCTTCTCTTCCACTGTGTCTGAGAAGCGTGTAGAAGCATGGGCAGATGGCGTGGCCTAATAGCAAGCACTCTGGTCTTCATCTCTGCTGTAGCCGACAGTCTCCGAGATGTCACCATGATGTGGAAAACTGTGTAGAAGGCTAGAGAACATTCTATTATGCTCAAGATGAATTTTATTCCCATTTTATTAGGAGTTTAAAAACTGACCAAGGATATAAGTAAACTTGATGGAATGTGATTTTAGAATTACATGGCTTATTCTTTTTATGTATGGATATGATGAATTATTTAGTAGATATTCTCTATATTGAATTCTGCAAGAAACCTGTTCCTTGCCTTGCATACTTCTTTAACTAGAGTGCTAAATCCAACTTCCTGGAATTTCGTTTAGAATTTGCGACACATATTTTAAGTGAGATTGGCTTCTTGTTTTCTCTTAGATACTTTGCCAAAGTTTTAAAAATTCTTCATTCAACACACTTTGAGCACATTCTATCATCTAGGTTAACCCATGTTACAGTGAGATCTCCCTTTCAAAAAATAGGGCTTATTGGAGTATAATTTGGTTATAGCAAACTCACTTATTTTAAGTCTCCTGCTTGATAAACTTTGGCAAAGGTGCACAACGCTGCTACCTCCACACTAAAAGATCTGGATTATTCTCATCACCTCTAGAAGCCTCTACATTAACTGCCAACCTCTGGCATCAAGCATTGCTGATGACACATTAGTAAGTAAAGACATTTTCATTGATGTGATAGAATTTGATGTGAATTGAATGATACTACACAAAGTCTCAGGCTGTCTATATCTAATGTGCATGATGGCTGCAGAGCCCATGCCATTATTGCCTGTGGCAGTGATTTCTTTCTCTCTGTTTCTGAGCATCCAGTGGATTCATAGACAGCAATATGCTTATCTGCTATCCTCTTTAAAGACAATTGGGTTACTTGCAAGTTGGGGGCTATTTAGATAAAGGTACTATGCAAGTCTTGTGTAGGTATTTATGAATTTACATATTTTCATTTCTTTTAGGCAAATGTGTAGGGGTGGGATTTCTGGGCCATATATTAATTGGGTGTTAGCTTTATTTGAGATGCTAAAATGTTTCCTACATAGTAAGGGTTACATTGTTCTCCATGAAGAGTGTGTTAGAGTTTCTAACTGTTCCGCATCCATGCTTACACTTGGAATTGTTGGCCTTTTTATTTGCGGCCATTGTAGTACATGCATAATTATTGTTTGTTATAGTTTTAAAAATCTGTATTTCCTTGAACACCATTATTATTATTGTTGTATTGCAGTATTATTATTGTTTTTTAAAAACATTTATTTTGTGTGTTGGGACATGTATGTCACAGTACATGAGTAGAAGGCAGAGGTCAAGGGTCAGGGGTCAGTGTTTTCCTACTAGCATGTGGGTTCCAGGGATCGAACTCAGGTTGTCAGGCTTGGTAGCATGTGCCTTTACCTTCTGAGCCATCTTGGCTTCTGAGCCCTTACTACCTACTTTTAGTGGACTTGTTTATTTTCTTATAAAATTATGAACATTTCTTATGTATTTGGATCTCAGTCTTCTATCATATAACAACCATTTACAAGCCATTTCCCCCATTTATGGCTCTCATTTCCCTTTTCTTAATGGCATCTTTTGAGAACGGAGAATTATAACGTTGATGAAGAGAAACATCAGATTTTCTTTCATGGTCTCTCCTTACTTGCCCTAAGATATTCTTTTCTCCTCTGAACTAGTGAGGATGGCTCTCCTACTCATTCTTTACCACAATGGCTTTTGATCTTGAGTTTAGGTGTCTATCCACGTCATGTTAATATTTGCTTTTGACATGAAGTAAAGATGAAGATTCATGTTTATTTTTACATGTTGGCTCAGAACTATGTGTTCAAGACATTGTTGTATTCTCTTTGGTTTCAGTTATCTTTTTTTGGAATGACAATAAGGAGAAGTCTGTTTGTAGAAGGGGATCAAACCTAGAGTCTTACACTTGCAAGGCAAGTGCTGTGCAGCTGAGCCCCAGGTCCAGGATCCCTTTGGACCATCCATCTTGATCTGGTAAGCTGTGTGCCTATCACAGTACCAAGTCTCCAGAATGGTTATCACTACACGTGCATGTTATTCTTGGGACGAGGTAGCTTCAGGCCTCTGCCTTTGTTCTTCTTGGTTGTTGTGGTTCTTGTATTTACATTTACATTTTGAACAATTTATCAGTTTCTATAAAGGGTCTGTTGTGTATTTGGTTGAGACTACACTGAATCTACAAGCTGAATTTTTGAGAATCTCTATTTTAACATTGTTGGGTAGTCACACAGATGAGCATGGCTCACCTGTTTACTTAGGTCTTAATTTTCATCAATATTTTATCAATATTTTATGGTTTTGTATTGAAGTCTTACATCAATTTTGTGAATTTATCAAAAAATTTTGTGCATATGGATACCATCATAAGTAGAATCATTTTAAACATAGTACACATACATATTGCTTTTTAAAAAATAGAATTTATATCTGGATACCTTGAGAAATAAGTTCATGATTCCTTCTAGTAGTTCTTTGGTATTCTTTTGTAGATTCTTTGAGATTTCTATGAATTGTTTTCTATGAATTCAAGCTTATTACAGATAAAACTTTATTTTTTTTCTTACCTCAGTTCCTTGTTTCATTCTTGACCTTGGGGGAAATTATGCAGTATTCACTATTAAGCAGATATTAGCTGCAGGATTCTTAAAAATATTTATCAGATACTAGGCTGAGAAAAGGATCTTCTATTTTTCATTTGTTAAAAACTTTACCATGAATGGGTAGCGATTTTATCAAGTGCTTTTTCTGCATTAATACCTTTTTCTTTTTGTTGTGTAAATATAGTGAATGACATGGATACTTGTTAAACCAACCTTACATTCCTGGAATAAACCTTAGTTACACTATACTGTATTTTTTAATGTATTGATGCATTCAGTTTTGATAGGCGTTTTGCATCTGTCATCATGAGAAATAATGCCAGTTGTCTTCTCCATAAGACCTTTTTTATTTCAAGTTTCAGAATTGGGGCATTGTTGAACTTAGCAAAACAAAAACAAAAACAAAAACAAAAAAAAAAAACAAAAAACAAAAAAAACCCAAAAAACAAACCAAACCAAACCGAACCAAAACAAAACAAACCCAACAAAAACAAAACAGTGGAAAGTTCCTTGCACTTCAGCTTTGTAGGTTTCTAGGTTTGTGTTAAAAGTCACCAGAAACTCATCTGAGGATCCTGAGCTTTTCTGGGATTTTAAATGTGAATTTTATCTCTCTTAGTGACAGGGAACTATTCAAATTTTCCTGCTGTCTTTGAATCACCTCTAGTAGTTAGTGTTTCCTGAAAACTCTGCTGAACTCCCAGTAGGTAGAGTGGACTCACTACCCCAGCCTTCCGCCGTCTGAACCCTACAGACTTACTGCCATGCTTTTCTTCCATCCCCTCATGCCCTGCAGCCACCAGCAAGCCTCTCTGGAGGGCATGTGGAACCCCATCTTCCTTGAGAACCCCTCTAGTGACTGTTCCTTCTTCCTGGGACACTTTTCCTGATTTGAGGAGCAACTTTCCCTTGGTATACAATACCGTCTTAGACAGCCCCTTGCTGACTCTTACCAAAACCTGTCATTCTACATTTTGCTGTGACTGTCCATCCCACTGTACTGCCCCATGACAGTCAGCCCTGGGCTGATTGTTCCCCACTTTGTCTTCAACACCCAGGAAATGGAATGAATTCTCAAATCTGTGCCGAACATCTGTGACTGGATGACTACAGAACATGGCTGTGTGTACATTCTGGATGTGAGCTCTTTCTTTACATGAGGAGAACTTTGCAGTGTTGAGGTGAAGGTCAGAGGTGATCTTCACAGCTCCAGGCATCATGCCTGAGATACAACAGTTCAGCAAGGCGATGCCCCAAATGTCATCCTCAAGCTCCTAGAGTGCACACAGCTGACATCCAGTGACTTGAGTGACAGCCTGTGGGTGATGCACTGGCTACACACATTCACCAAAACTCTGAGTGAAGCAGTGAAGATTCTGATATTCTGTTTTTTTTTTTTTTTCATTTGTTTTTTGTTTTGTTTTGTTGTGGTGGTGGTTGTTTTTTGAGACAGCTACCACTACCCAAAACTTTCTCCTTCTTTGGTTTTATTAGGCAGAATAGGCTGTGGGTAATGGGATCTGGCAGTTGTCACCTCTGTCTTAACTCTCTGCTCTTTTCTGGGCACTTCTTTCAGCCTTCCAAGCTCATATTGGGCTTTAATGTGAAACCTGGAGATGCAGGTTTCCTGAGAAGACTCTTAACCCTGAAACAAGACAATCTCAGCCCATCGCATCTGTGTGAGCCTGTGAGGAACGGCTTGACAGCTTCCTGAGCAGGGAGGGGTTGGGCAGGGGATGTCAGCGCTGGGCTTCTTCACATTGCTAGGGATGGACTCGCGTTCACTCAGTGTTTTCCTGGGTCTGGGGTTGCTTTTGATTCCAGAGCTTCCACTGTGTTGTTCATCTCATGTTCCCCGCTGTCAGCTCACTTACCTCTTTGTTTATGTAGCCGTCTTTATTGATGTCATATAAATTAAACGTCCACCTTAGTTTTTCATGGACTGTCCCTCTCAGTAAAATCGACAGAGCAGTCACAAAGTCCTAAGAAGAGGAGAAGGAGGGCCTCGTGTTAATCACTGAGGGGGTGGAGAGAACCTGATTGCTTTTACAAAATGACACCTTCCACACCTTCTTGTTAGCCGGATGGAAATGGCCAGTCCCAGCCTGGTCCAATCCTATCTTCCATTCCCCTACCTACACTGTCTCAGTTTCTGATGCCCCCTGAGGACGACTTGAGCTCTATATGTGTGGACACCTTTAGACAGTTAATTCAGTCTCCTTTGCTGATCCTAACCCATGGCTGCAATGGTTGCTAACATCTGGGGACTGTACATTCCAATGACTTTGAGCACAGGCTGAGGAAACACACTGCCCATGTTCAAGGCCTCTCTGGCTACTTTCTTCCTCTCTTTGATCTTGGAAAAACAACTCTGTCTCTGCCTCGTTTTCTTGTTCTGTAAAATGATAATAAATAATAATCCGACCATGCCTTAGAAGCACTATTATAGAAGTTAAACAGGTTAATAGATACAAAATGCTAGGTCCACTCAGCATGCAGAGTACAAGGGATCTCTTAGGCTGTCGGTCTCTACCACCTCCATGCTCAGTGTCTAGACAACAAGGAAAGCATCTTCTCTGACTTCAGGTGCTGTTTGTTAAATGAATCAAGTTTTTTTTGTCTTAACTGAAGACCTTTGATAATTCACTCTTGTCACCAGGATCCTCATATTTGGAAGGAGAGGCAATGTGGAACCAGGGGATCCCCCAGACTGGACTCACATACTAACCTCGAATTTTACAGAGCCTGTCTGGGTGGTGTCAAAGGCATTGAAGAGGTAATGTGCATACGTGCTGGCATCTGCAAAGTAGAGGGGAAAGGAGGTGAGGGGGGTAAGACTCTGCAGAGGCAGAGGCAGCAGGGGTGGGGCCAGAGAGAGGAGAGGGAGGATGGACTGAGACCCATTTGCTCAGCCTCTGGAGTTTAGGTGAGAAGTTACTTCTAGCAAAAGGTTGGATAGGTTCTTATCTCTCTTTCCACTGTGTCCCTGCCTGTTCTTCTGTGACTTCTTCTTCTTCTTCTTCTTCTTCTTCTTCTTCTTCTTCTTCTTCTTCTTCTTCTTCTTCTTCTTCTTCTCTTCCTTCTTCCTCTTCCTCTTCCTCTTCCTCTTCCCCCCCCCCCCCGTGTGACTGAATTGAGATGTCCTGAGCAGGGGTCATCCCCAAGGCATGGGCACTCCCTTGTGAGGAGAGACCCAAGCTTGGAGCAAAGCTGTTTCTATATAGCTGTGCCTGTAGACACCTAAGGCAACACCTCAGAGTATCCATTCCACGTCTCTGTAGAGCGGGATGTAGGAAGACTTGACTCTTGAAACATGTGAAGACATATTTTAAGCTGGAGCCTTCCCTGCCCCACAGTGAACTGTCTGTGGGGTGTTCATAAACTGGAAGTCAGGTATAGCATGACATGAAACTACTTCTCCCCAACACAGAGAGAAACCCTGCACTGAGTCCCACACCAGGGAGACACCTGTGCACTGTGGGAAAGGCCCACAATAGATAGGGCCCAAGAAGGATGTGGGACACTTGAGTCTTTATTTTGTGAGGACCCAGAAGAGGTGTTCTGCACCTGTCCACGTGACACCTGTGGACAGGTAACACAAGAAGGCCACAGGAGGAAGGATACGCTGATGTGTGGAGCCACTCCTAACTGGGCAGGTGGTGGGAGTACAGTGACCTCATTAACCTGACTTTATAAATAAGTACAACTTCACACTGCCCACAATTTATTATATTCAGTGATTTTTATGGTCTGTAGTACTTACTAATGTTGGTTACAAAATTTCAACCCGTCTTAGCTGTTTAAGGAACCAAGATGCCAAAGCTTTTGTCCCATATACTTTTCTATTTCGGGGCTACCCACATTTGAGCTGTGTGATCGTGAATAAATTGTTTAATGTCTCTGAAGCTCAATCGTTCCTTCTGGGGTCATGACGCCTGCTTCCTAGAGCTGTTATGGGACTTTCTGCTTCTGCAATATCCATTCTTTTTCTAGAGTGGGTCCAGTTTTGTTTGTCAGAGAGTTTTGTATTTGTAGTAAGAAAGAAATCTTGTCATGAATTCTCCTCTAACCCCAAAGAAGAACAGAGGAGATGAGGAAGGGAAGGCTGAGCACTGGAGAGGATGCCGGGAGGGTGCTCTTTTCAAGGATATACTCACCTCCGTGAGGGAAGAACTGAGCGTAGATCTGCTTGAATGTCTCTTCATTGACCACACCACTGGGGCACTCCTGTGTGGTGGGGAGAGAGAGAGTGGGAAGTGTCTGGGAGCCTGTGCTATGGGGTGGAGACTGAGCAGGTTCCTCATGCCCTCTCCTGAGCAGAGACTGGGAAACACATGCGTACTGGTATCTTCAGGGGAGTCTTGGAGGTCACTCTATCATGAAAAGCTGATTTGCAAATGAGGGAGGTCATTGCAGAATTGGGACTGGACTGGGAGAGTCTTGGCTTTAGGGCTAGAAAGGTGTAGGTTTGAATCCTGGTTAAGCCCGCTCTAAGGTTTTTGACTTTGTCCAAGGTGGCCTGCGATTTTGAACACGCCCGTGGAATGTGGTTAACAGTTCCCTCAATATTGGATGATACTAAGACGTCAAAATAATAAGTGGAATTTCCTCTATTTTCTAGTCCCCTCTCAGTCAAATGCTCAATTGGGCAACAATTTCCCAGGGCCTTGTTCCACCTCAGTTGGCTACTATTAACACGGTCTCTTCAGCATTAGAAAGAAGAACATCCAACGATAGCAAATCAGCAAATGACCAACATAGTAGACCAAGCTCCAGCTGGAGGGTGTGCCTGGAGGAACGTGACCAGAACAGGTCTTCTGCTTAACTCTACCCAGTGATTTGGGAATATGAATGTGCTCTAAGCTTTAAACGCAAACTCCATATCCAAGCTGGGGTAAGAGAACTCTCAAAGCATTCCAGGAGACAGCGATGGCCTCAGTGTGTGTCAGTTTTGAACTTCCTTCCTAACATACTCCTTTGCTAAAAAAGTGGCTGTCTGTGTAGCACACAGAAAAAGAAGATCACAGCAGTAGGACAGGAGTGTTGGTCCCACTGTCCTAACTTTCAAGAATAATGAAGCATTTGGGCTTACTCGTCAGTCTTTGCGGGCCTCATTAGCACGAATCAGTATAGCTCAATCCCAATGCTATTTGGACACCAGAGGGTAAAGACTGACAAGCTAAGGTTGCATCTTGGCTGAGAGGGCTTCTCTGAGGTTACACCACCCTGTGGCACCTCTGTGCAGTGGGTGAGGCTTCTGTCTGCTGAGGCCTTGTCCTCCTGTCAGCTAACTTTCTCACAAGGGGCGGGTTCATAGTAGAGGCCTTCCTGAATCTCTATACTCTGGGGACCTCCTTGGCATGGGAAAAGCTTAGTCAAGTGGCAAAAATCACAGCAGGCCTCCGAGTGTCTGGGGGCGGGGGGTGGGGGGGAGTGTCTTACGTTTTTGAATCCCCGGTAAAGGACTTGCAGTTCTCTCTTGGTGAAGTTCGTCTGTGCCTCAAGCTGCTCCAGTCCCTCAGGCCGGTGGCAAACCATGGTCATTTCTAGCTCATCCTCGATCTTGTCTGGAAGCAGAGAGGATGGTGTCAGAACGTGACCATCTCGGTTTTGGTTGGACCATAGTCTGAAGTGTTCAAAGAGTGATGTTGGGAACCGGGACTCTGGGCTTGGGCTGGATCACACTGCAGGTGGTCCTGGGCCTTGAACCCCACTCCCCTGCCCACTCACTCCGTTTCACAATCTGTCCACTGTGTTACTCTGGCTGCGGCAGACCACAGAGGGGAGGGACCATCAGCATCTCAGATAGGAAGCTAAGGGTAGAAGTGTTCAGAACACAGCCACATGAATACATCTCTTTCAAATGACCTTCTTTGCATATTCAAAATGACGCTCGCTAATAGGACTCTCTGTGCAGAGAACCAGGTAACTGAGCACAATGAGACCTTCCAAATAGCAAAGGGAAGAAATCGTAACTATTTTCAAAAGGGATGGAGTTTCCCCATGTGGGCTAGCAACGGGGATGCTAGGGAGACTTAGTAGGGACTTCAAATTATGCTATGTTAAGTATGACTTTAAAGAATCTGAATGTATTTTCCACGGTATTGTTCTATAATATCTGCTAGGTCTCCTTAAGTGCCAGGGAAGTGACTTCAATGTGAGCATCTTATCATAAATAAAGGTTTCCAGGGTGTTTGAAAGACTCTATAAACAGTTATAGCGAGTAGGGTTCAACCTCCCAAGTGTGCTGAAACGGTGTCTAATGGTCCACTGTTTGTTTGCAAAGTGCCTGTCAGCTGAATCTACTTATCTTCCTTCGAAGTAACTCAAAGTTCATCCATCAGTGGTGCTTCCAGGAGCTCAGCCCCACACAGGGATGAGTGAGTACTCACTTTCTTTGGGCCCTGCCAGGATACTTTCTGTAAATCTATTCCAGGCAAGGATCATTTACCATCTACCCTACTCTGCCTGTTGTCACACAGACATCAGCAAATCCATATATTGAATAATTCCAACTTTCACCTTGTGAAAACCAGGGTGAGCTGAGCAGGCTGCTGGGAACACACGAACCACCCGGCACCATGGCAAGTCAGAGAGGGGGCAGGCTGGGTTTGCATCACAGAACGGGTGAACAGGTGCAGTGACTGTAGGCGTTCTGTAAGCGGGGATGGGCTCTTTGGGCCAGATTTCCTACACTACTGTGACACTGAAATCCTAACACAAATAAATCCATCAAAATTTATATCTTGAGCAGAATCCCAGTGGTAATGGATGTTACAGTAAAGCCTCAATAATGCGGTAGCCGAGCCTAATGGTTATCTTTCTCACGTGCTGGGTACCGCACATCCCCTAATCCTTCTGGGACAGAGGCAGATGATGATTCAATATAAATAAGATACTCTGTTTATGTTACATTGTGGCAAGTGGTCAATTTCCTCATGACTCTTACAAAGCCTTTATTTGTTGTTAGGTTTGTAGCTAATGAGTTAAGTACCAATTACCTAAATGCAGAAGGCTTCTGTGTAAATCAAACGCCAGCGTCCAGAAAGAAAAACAAGGGAAGGGAGGGTATGCACATAGGTGGAATGTGGAAAACTCAGTGTCTCGAGAGATCGCAAACTCATCTTAAGAAATCAGTTGCTGGTTAGTCTTAGCACAAAAATGCCTGTGTCTTTAATTGTGTATACTCTGAAGAAACTTCAGAAGGACTGTAGAGGCTTATAATATACCCCACATATTGCCTGCCCTGCCCCCCAGGATCCACTGGGAATTCCCAGGTATCCCAGTAAAGGAAAAAGAATTAGAATATAAATATTAAATTATAAATAAAATGAAAAACTATATTTTGGAAAAAGATGGTTTATTTTTGAAGGACTGTACCTGCAAATATTTATCTGACCCAGAACAGAAAAGATGTTTTTATGTGTGTGTGGGTGTGTGGTGTTGTGCTATTTCTTAGTCTCCTGTGTCTGATTCCTTATTAGCTAAGGGGATTATAAACTTCCTTTGCAGAAGTTTAAAGGATTTTTTTTCCATTCGGAACCAGCATTCACTTCTCATCACCTTGCTTAAAAGTGCTAATTATTGAGACACCAACTGTTAAACCCACTTTATTAAGATGAGGAGTCACTCCTTATTAACCAGTGATAGGCTTGCTCTCTGGGAGGCAGGATTGAGTTCCAGGTTAAAGAGATTCTGTGGGCTTCAAGCACTCCATCATTGATGGGGAAACTTTTGCTTTCCGGCTTTGCTCTTCACTAATGATCAGTCTGTGGTCACATGCATGACGGGAAAAATTCAGGTTGTTGGGGGCTCAAGATGAAGGGAAGTAGCCACCCATGGGTACTAGGGGCTTAAACTAGTAAATAAACATGTAACTTATATAACAATACAGTGTATGCATAAATGCATGCAAAATTGTCGTGGAATATTTTGAAGGTAAAACTTCATGAGGCAGTGCTGTCTTGACTGATGTGAAACGTCCTTCAGCCCCGGCAAACCTATGCTGCTTGACTCTCATGAATCATGGCCTTTCATTGGAGAACAATAATTTAACATGTCCACAGCTTTTGCAGCTGTCTAGATGTGCCCACATTTGGACACTCCTCTCTTTCATACCACCCGTAGGCTTATTGTTCTGGGCCACTGTAAATGTACCTGTTTAGGAAGAGTGATACCCACATCTCTCCTGTCCACTCAGGGACTCCCTAGATGTCTCAGGTCAGAGCCAGTAGAGGGAGGACACTGGCCTAGCTCCCTGGTTAGACAGAATCAGAACTAACACACAGGAAGCCTCCTTACTGTTGTTTTTTTTTTTTTTTTTTTTTTATGAGTCTTTGATGCCAAAATGCTGCTTGCTGTTACTATTTTCATTACTAAAGATAATGATGAACTAATTAGTAAGTCAGATTGAGTTTGGATCAAAGTTAATCTTGAGGTTAATGCTATGGGAAATTCTGTTTGATAAAAACCAATGAGATTATTTTCTCTTTGTAATGTTCTCTTAGAACTGCTTTCTCGTGACTCTGTGTACGGTGGGGGTGAGGAGTCTGGTGCCCTCCCCACTTGATAGTTAGTTAATAGAAAAGGTAATTTTCTAACTTCAAGGGACTCACAAGGTGATGGATGTCTGCCCTTAGCGGTAAATGTGAACCAGAGCAGCCAAGTGTACAGGATGACACAGTGGAGAGTCCCAGACAAAACCGTGTATGATTCAGAGTAATTTAAAAAAAATATTTTAGGGTTTCAGGTTATTCAGGGTATAGGATGGATGAAAACTTTAGACCCTCTTAGAAAAATTGTTTTGTATCAAGTTCCCTATAAGCCAGTGAGTTCTGTATCTTTTGAACAGAGTCCATGCAAATATCTTCTGTTGTCATTCTTCCCCAAGCTCCACCACTGATTCCTTTTGTCTGAGGCTTGGGTCACATAAGCCAACAATGACAAGGCTGGACCTTTAACTCCCACCAGTCCAGGACTGTTCTGTCAGATTTGGCCTCCCTGTTTCCCCGAGGTGATTTCATTGGAGTACAGATGATAAGCTGGTTTGTGACCAGCCTTGAGGTACTTCTGCTCCTAAGAAGTGTCACGCCTGTGTACAAGTCAGGCCCACAGATAGATTGTGAACAGTGGGAATCCGGAGGTGCACTCCACTGAAGTACCTTCTCTGGAAGATGACAAAGTCCATGACCCAAAACTATGACCATCTCCTTCCTGGCTTAGAATACAGTTTCTCCTCTGTGTGTGTGTGTGTGTGTGTGTGTGTGTGTATGTGAGGGTGTGTGCTCACTGCACACATGTATGCTTCTTCCTGTGGACAGAGGCAGGATCTGGACTGTACTTTATACACACCCACTCACCCATCTATTCCATTTTGAGGTTACAAAATTGTGATTCTCTTAGCTTGAATGTAGTTCAAAGACAGGTTTTGTAAGAAATACATAGAAGCTCCCATTTTATATGAAACAAATAAAATACATTTTAAACTAGTTGCCAATGTTTATAGAAAAGAAATCCACAACCAAGTTTGTATTTCATATTTCTCTTGGAAAATCTTGAGTCTCAAATTCTCACCAGGGCATCATCTGCTGGAGCTGAGCAGGGACTGGGTAACCTGTCACTCACCTGGTTCTCCCCCTCTCTCTTCCCTCTCCCCTCCCCCTTCTCTTTTTCTCCCTCTCTCTGAGACAAGGTATCTCTATGTATTCCTGGCAGTCCTGGAACTTCCTCTGTAGATCAGGTTGGTCTTGAACTCACAGAGATACCTGACTCTGCCTCCTTAGTGCTGGGATTAAAAGTGTGCACCACCGCACCTGACTTCACCTTGGGCTCTTTTAACACACAAGCTTTCTTCTGGTTTGGGGGCCATTGAGTACGGGTCCTCCTGCACACCCTCTTCACCTCCTCGCCATCTGCCTTTCTCCTGTCTTAGCCACACAGCCTGTTCTCTCACAGTCTGCCTATTTAAAGTCTCCACTTTGTCTCACAAAGACCATGACGTGGATCACAGGAACTGAATAATAGAATAAAAACAGATAAAGAAAAATGGCTTCAGAAAATGTTGATGTGACTGGAGGTTCAGATCGTGTTGGAGGAGGGGAGGAGAACAGAGAAATTCCGGTCATTTGTTCTGAACAGTTAATATACTTAGGCTTCATATCAGTAACGCTCTGAGCTCTATCTTATAGTTGTTCACTTAGCACGGAAGGAAAAAAAATATGATGAGTCTCTTAGGAGGAGCAAAGCTGTCCTTAAATCTCATCCCTAAGAGAAATACCCCTAGCTGTTTCTACACAGACTGTGTTTGCTAACAAGGGGCACAAAAGTCTGGTGAATGAGAAAGCTAATTGTAGAATATATGCTTAATGGAGATGTCCTTCCTTTCCAAGTAACATGACCGAGACAGTCAAGATAATGTTGACTTTTTTTTTTTTTTTTTTTTTTTTTTTTACCTCTCTGATACTGGTAATACCACCAGGCGATGTCTAGGAAAAAGTAAGAAAAACATTTTACCAAATCTATTCATTTCAAAAGCACAAACACCGTTTATTGTCATTGGAGAGGCACTCTGAGGAAGCCCTGGTCGTCATCCAGCTTGCATCAGCAGAGCAGAGCCTGGCTCTCCCATCCCTTCCCCCAAGTCAGAACAGGTACCAGCATCGGGTCACCTCCCAGTGCCCCAGCTACCAGCAGGGCTCATCCAGCATGCTCCGAGCCATGCAGTCATGCAGCCTGAAGAGAGATGAGGTGGCATGTGGCAGAGGATGCAGATGTGGATGGCTTCTGGGACATACCCACAGGTGACATTGCAGAGTGGTTTTGAAGACACCCTCCACCACAAGAAGTTCCCATTACCTCTCTCTTGTCTGGGATTAAGCTATCGACAAAGCATCTGCTATTGTACAGGACAAGTAAACCGTCTGTTTCCTGCTCTCATGGAGCTTACAGACTACACTGTTTGGCTTCTCTCCTCCTCTCTTAAGCAACCCAGGTGGAGTAGAGAAAAAGTGCTATTGGTAGTAAGAACTGGCATATTAGGGTATGTGACAGAGTAGATGCAGATTAATTCTTTTACTGTGCCATGGATAAAGCAAAGGAGAAAAACAAGATCTGAAACCTACTCCACCCACCCACCCACCCAAGGCACGTAAACTGGGTGCGTCTGAGTTCCAAGGGAGTTCTGCTCAATGCCTTCTTGCTGGCCTTTCAGGTCTATGCGCTGCTCAGTCTTACTTTCCTATGCAGGCTCCTTTTGCGATTCCTTCCTGTCTTGCTAGCACCCTTGACCAAAGATGTGTCAGAGAGTCCAGTCAGCATCCTCAGTGTGCTTTAGTTCCCTCAGCCCCACAGGCCCAGCTGGAATGTTTTCTGTCTATACTGCTCCTAAGAGTGATAATACAAACTGCTGAGTATCTATTGTCTCCTGGTCTGTGTCCATGGGAGAAATTTATTTTACTGGATTTAGTTGCCTCTTTGATTACTCTGGTGTGAGTGAGAGAGAGAGAGAGAGAGAGAGAGAGAGAGAGAGAGAGAGAGAGAGAAGAGAGAGAGAAAGAGAGAGAGAGAGAGAAACATGTGCCTTGGGAGATCAGAAGAGAGCATCAGATCCCTTGGAGCTAAAGTTACAGGCATTTGTGAGCTCTCTGGCCCGAGTGCTAGGATTCCAGTCCTCATGATGGAGCTGCAGGTGGGACTGACGGCTGAGACAGCTCCAGCCCCATGGGATACATTTTTAGAGCAGTGTTAGATTTGTAGAAGAGTTGCCTAGAAATCACTGAGAAGTTTCCCTGTTAACATCCAGAGTTGGTGTAGCCTATTTGTTAAAGTTAAAGGACTAGTGATTGATGAGCTGATATTGCTACATTAGTAAAATGGAGGTCCATTACTCATATTAGATTTCAATCATTGTGCTTCGTGGCTCTATAGGTTTTGACAAATGCACATCAAGGGTCAGTTGCTCCCGTATATAAAGAACAATTTTACTGCCTTGCCCATGTGTTTACAAATATGAATTGATCCTCTCTGGCCTGCCAGAAATGTGATAGGTCCTGAAAGGAATGACAAGATACACCTGTCTACAATAGTCATGTTGGTGCAGAGGCACACGAGCAGACCAGAGGCTTCGAGTGAGGTGCGAAGGATCATTGGTAAGTAGTCTGGATGAGCACAGGAGACAGTTGCAATAGGCGTGCCAGGCACGAGAACTGAAGACTGACTCCTTTTGGTGAAAGAGCGTAGAACTCGCTCAACCAGCTGATTTCATGTGCTGAGTTCCGATTTGTTGAGAGAACCCATGAATAAAAAGATGTATGTGCCCCAAATTCTTGGATGCTATCAATGAATTTAACTTTTAGGACATGTAACATGTTCCAGTATAAACACGGCTGCGGGTAGGATGCCGGGAACTGCTGGCCTCAAGCTCTTCCCTGGTAAATCATTCTGGAGCAGCAGGGATGTGGCCAAGAACAGGGACCTGAAGGGAAGAAGTGACTAACTGATGCCACCTCCTAAAGGTACAGGACAAGATGGGAGAGATGTCAGAGAAGGTGAGAGAGAGGGAGAGGGAAAGGGAGGAGGGAGAGGGAGAGGGAGAGGAGAGGAGAGGGGGAGGGAGAGGGAAGGAGAGGGAGAGGGAGAGGGAGAGGAGAGGGAGAGGGAGAGGGAGAGGGAGAGGAGAGAGGGAGAGGGAGAGAATAATTTAGTTGAGTCTTACAGAAAACAGGGACAAGGGGTGAGCATTTCTGAAAACACAGAAGCTAAAAGCTCAGATATGCTGGGTTATTTTGTAGCTGTGCTGGACTCCTACAGAGAAAACCAGGGAAGAGAGTTTTAAAATGTCTCCTCTCTTTGAGGTGTTAGAAAGCTAAGAGAGGGTACCTGCCTCAAAGCAAGGCAGCCCCCATCCCGGTCTAGATCAAGCTTTCTTTCTTTATTACCTTCCAGAATTCAAAAACTGAGCCAAATATCTTCTATGTTAGAAAAGTTATGTTCACCATTTAATGAGAATTTGTTAGGCATATTAAAGACAGAATGTAGGGGAAATAGATGAACACAGCAACAGACACATAGGTAGTTTGGATATTAGATCAGACATAGAATTAAAAGCAACAGTGGATCTATGCTCAAGAACGGAGATTCTTAGACCTGGAGAATTCCATCAAAGAACCAGAATGTAAACAAAATGTTAGTGAAGAATTGTAGAATTGAGAATATCTTACCCCAGATCATCATCTCACCAGTCTTATTTCTAAACACATTATTAGACAGAGGTGAAATGAGAACCAACTATTTGGTGGACAGAACAGACAAGATAGAAGGAAAGAGAGGGAGGGAAGGAGGGGGGAATGGAAAAGAGAATGTAGACTTTTTGTGTGTGCGTGTGTGTGTTTATATGATTTAAAACTTCCCCAAAGGAGGGAGATAAATAGTGCCGATGAGGCAATATTTGAAGAGCCACTAAGAACTTTTGAAGATGGGCAAAACAGAAGAAGTCACAGATTCAGGAAGCTCCGTAAACCCCAAGCAACATAAGTACAAAGAGAACCACATGGAAAACCCAGAGTAAAACTGCTCAAAAACCAACATAAGTATAAAATCCTCAATGCAAGATGCTAATTGTTAGATAAATAAAAACCATGCGGTAAACCGATGCTGCCTGAAGGCTGCTCCAAGGAAACATGAACTAAGAAAGCCTGTGGTGGCTCAGTTCTATCAGGTAGAGTAGGGGAAGATAAAAAGGAGTTTCACAGGGTGAAAGGGTTGGTCATCTAGGATGGAACAACTCTAGATATGAATTAACAATATCATTTCAAAGATACTTAAAGCAAAGACTGAACTAAAAGGAAAAATAACCCATTCACCATCATAACCGGAGATTTGAAAGGTCTCCTCTCAGAATAAGCTACTGACAGTTGATGGCGGCTGGAGAAGGAAGGATCAATTCTTTTCAGGGGTCACAAGTGTGGCCATACTTCACTACAGCGCCTCTCAGCCTTCCTAATGCTGCGACCCTTTCATACAGTTCCTCATGTGTGGTGACCACCCCCCCAACCATAAAAGTCTTGTTGTTGCTACTTTATAACTATTATCTTGTTTCTGTTAGGAATTATAATGAAAATATTTTTGGAGCCAGAGGTTTGCCAAAGGGGTCATGACCCACAGATTGAGGCCTACTCTTCCAGTAGTGATTCTAAAATCATGCATATGTGGGCAGCATTAGTTAGACATTGTGGATTATTTAAAAAGAAGTGTGTGTGTGTGTGTGTGTGTGTGTGTGTGTGTGTAAAGGGAAGGTGTGGGAGGAACTGGAGGGGAGAAGAGGGGGTATGGATATTATAGAAATATATTTTATGCATGTATGAAATTCTCAAAGAGTAAATAAAAATATTACACACAGATACACAGACACACAGACACACAGACACACAGACACACAGACACACACACCTAAATAGCCCAATGCATCAGTTATTAGGAGATCTGATCAACACAACACAGCCTCATTGATTCAAACAATTTCTACCCAACTGTCACAAATATAGAGCATTCTTTTGCAGTGCATGAAGAACATTTACCCACATGGATACTTCCCGGGGACTTGGAGTTAGTCTCCATGACGTCTGTGGCAGGGTGTATTTTGTAGACTGGAATGAAGCATGGTGTCACCAACAAACCAGAGCTCTAAAAAGTCCTCAGCATGGAACCAAGTATGTCCCTGGATAATTCTCCATTTGCCAAGTTTATCACATACTGATTTCTAAGTCACGTTTGTCTCAGAAACACTCATGCAATAGCAAAACATTGCACTAAAGTACAATAACAGGATTGTCAAAACATGTGGGCCGTTGTTGAAGCCATGTTCAAAAGGAGATTTTAAAAACTGAAAATAATTTACATGACAAGGTAGACAAACAGTACAGAGCACCATAGTCTTTCTTAAAATCTTATTTCCAATGGTTCAGTGTTCCCCAGACTATGCTGGGCACAATAGAAGCCATATTAGTGATCATAGGTGATCATATGTTGCCATTCAAAATGTTTCAATGTCCCTCCTTGTCGATACGTATGAGTGCTTTGTTATGGGTGTGGCCAGCCGTAATTTTTTATCAATGGCTTCTCTCAACAATCAGGGTTAAAGATCCTTTTCTGTATTTGCACACAGCAGAGGGGGAAAGTCCAGTCTGGTTTTCAAATCTTAAGGCTTACCTTCTCACAGCTGAGACTCTGAGGTGAGTTCAAAATCTACCCAGACACACACAGCTCGTCAGCTCTGATTTTTATATACTTAACAACGAGTCCCGTGAGTGCCCCAGCTGAGCCTGATAAAGATTTTCTGAGTGTTCCAGATATTTTTCCCAGTCTTCTTGGTTCAATAAAACTCAAATCATGTTTTGCTTCAAGCATTTGTTCTCTTAATCTTGAAACCCCTCCTGCCCTTTTTAAGCAAAATTGAATTTACACATTTCTTATTCATTTACACCTCTGTCCTAAGAAATGGCCCCATGGAAACATCTTTACCGTTTACTTCTGTTAGATGGGGGCTGAGGATCAATGACCTCAAAGGTTCAGTACAGAGCCTGTTTGGGCTCATTGCCCCTTTGCCCAATGGCAGGGCACACTTAGTCATCTGATCCACAGGGCACTGAATGTGTGAGGATGACCTTGTCAAATGTCCCCTGCAGTTTCTGGGCAGGTGGCACTTCCAGCCAGAAATTACCTTTCGGAAATCTAACACAGCCATTAAAAGTCCACACCGTCACTGTACAAATCATAACATCCAAGTTCTGTTTGTGACAGGAGAATGTCACATCCGTTTAAATTTTGACCAGGTTTGAAAAGCAAATGGAAGAGATTTACCGAGATGTCAGTGTCGGGGAAGTAGGGATCCTATAAGGTGTTCCTGGGCAAGGAGCTGGCCCTGTTCATCATGTCCCCGTGTCTCCAAGCATCATTTTCTGCAGCTGAACCTGTGGCGATGCTGTGACTGAGACGCCTCAGCCTCCCTGGAGCTCATCAGCCACAGGCTGATGTCTAGATGATACTTTAAGTGGACCATTTTGTCTAGAAAAAGGGCCTGAGATGAAATTTTTGACAGTTTACTTAGTCGCTCCAGCAGTCTCGAGGCTCTAGGGGGCAATTAGTCAAACAAAGTCCAAATCCTACCACCAGCCAGCATTCAGATGGCAGTGGGGAAGCCCTACGGGCTATCCTTTGGACTCAGCAGGATGGTGACCCTGATCTTCCAGCCTGTGGAGCTAGCGTGTTAATGAGCATGGCTGGCCTGGGTAGGGGAGAGCAATCTCAAGAGCTAGGCTATCGCTGCTGGAAATAGCAGGAAAACATAGGTGGGTTTTTAATCACTCCTCTTGACTAGGAAATGGTGATGACAATTCATTATAAATGAAAAGTCTCCAGGAAGGAAGGGTCATGGGTTTTTTTTTTCTCTTCTTCTTCTCAGTTTAAGATGGAGGAGTAAAGAGAAATTGAAAAAAAAATGCTCAGAGAGGGAGAGAGTCGGAGAGGATTCATCTCAGGTGAGCATAGCATTTACTCAAGGTGGAAACTCACTGAATTGGTGAGGTGTGACAAGCTATACAGTCAGACAACTTGCTAGGTAAAGATGGTCTCCAAGGAGAGCATTAGCCTTGGTGGGTTTTTAAACATCTAATAGCTGCTCTTGAGAGGGAAGAAGATACCACTTACCACTGTCCTTACTGTCAACATTCCCACCATGGGCTGGTTCAGGCTATCAATATGAAGTGAAGTAAAATGGAAAAAATGATCCCTCAGGATAACTGGACCTCAGCACACTGCCATTGCTATTTTACGACATGTGACATATGTTTAACTCTCTCAAATCAGTGTGTGCAAGAGTTAAAAGCTAATTTCATCCAGTCAGCTTAGTCCTTGTAATCCAAGATAACAAGCCTTCCTCTTGTTCCTGGTGCAAACATCAGCTTCTGCGCATCATATGGGATATCTCAAGCAGAGAAGTAATGGCAGGGAACTGAGAGCCCGTCTGCTGTATCAAGTGCCTTGCTTAGTGGGCTCAGAGAGCATAGTAATAATTTTAGAATTGATCTGATCATCGCACTGTCCCTAGGAGGTACACAGTTATTAGACTAATATGAGTTATAATCATCTGTGCCTTGTAGCTGTAAATCTAGGTGAGATAAGGTCTGTACCATGTCTGTGTGCACAATAGGTGCCAAAGTACATAATTCAATTCTTGCTTGTATCATGATGGTTATTTGAAAGGCCTTCTCAACAGCTGAACCCAATGGTCAGGTAGTTAGACACCGTGTAGGTCATGATTATGCATATTTCCTGATGGATCTAGTTAATTAAGTGGACTTCTTTTCTATACAGGGGAATTTTCTTGTTCTGCAATTTACTCTGTTAAAAAGGCACTCAACTGTCAGTTCAGGTTGGACACTGACTGGCTAACATGCCCATTATCGTCTTTATTAACTGTAATGGCTGTTAGCAGACCCAAAGACTCTGGAAGAGAGCATCGAGACTGAAGATGGCCATGGAACAGGGCAAGGTATCTATGGGTAATGAGACCAGAAACAGTGCCTGGAGCATTAGCAAATAGACTTAATAACTGACAGCCATCGAGAAAATGTCCTGCCATTTTCTCCCTGGAGTTATCACGTGGCTTCATGTCCTCTGCCCTTAATAATCCAGACGGTCATTGTGTGTGTTGCTGTGGTCTGTTTCTTAGCTGGTGAAGGCTACTGGACATTACCCTCAGCTGGCACATGAACTGCCAAATGTGAGGGCTGCAGTCAGTCAGTTGGTATGAGAAGTGTGTGCCTGCCCAGAGGCGGGAGGCAGTGTCAAGGTAGCATCCTCCTTTCCAGGACTCAGTGTGGAAGCCTCTTAACTGTGCACTTAATAAATGAAGCCTTGGCAGACACACCTTGAATTATTAATGCAGTTATTCAGCTTGGATTGTTTCCTTCTTTTGGGGAAAGGTTATTCACTCAATGCCTTTGCTTAGACTACACAATACATCACAATTGGGCATATTTTATGTGCAACTTTATGGTGATAATAGTTCTGTCTCATTTAGAAGCAAATCAGACATTATGAACTTCGTGATTTATTAATATATTGATCTCCAGAAATGTCAGCGCATCTCACATCCCGTCAGAGAGCCGGGAGCAATCAGCGAAGAGCCAATAAAAATGTAAAATGAACCATCATAAAAAGAGGAAATACAGCCAGTTTCAAAGCCCCGCTGTCTTCCTAAATTGTTTCAGGACCCAGATCGTTACTACAAAGGCACCCCTACCAATGAAGCCCAGACGATGGGGGGACAGTATCAGGGAGGGTTCTGTCTCACTTAAATCTACTTTGAGTAAAAATAGAGTGTGTAGACTGAAACAGAACACAAGAGGTGGGGAGTGGGCTTGATGTCGAGGAGGACTGGGGCTAGTTCCCAGATGGTCCTGGAGGAAGACAGGGCATCCCTTTCTGTGAGGTTCTCCACTATGCACACTACTTGCCTTGCTGTGGTAACTTCAGGCAAAGCCCAGATTCACCCTGGCATAGAAAGATCTATGTTTACCTTTGAGTGTGATTTCTCCACAATCCCCCCACCATGGGTTTCCTCTGCAACAGCTTTGGGATCTAATCACATGCAAACCACTGTTTCTATTAGAGTGTGCTACTGGCTGACACCAGTCCCACCCATTCTTGAAATCTGACTGGAGTATTTAATTACTGAGTAAGCACTCAATATCTGTTAGCACTACTGGAGTACTTAGTAAGCACTCAATATGTGTTAAGTGAACAGCACTACTGGAGTACTTAGTAAGCACTGAATGTGCGTTAAGTGAACAGCACTGTAGGAGTGTAGCAGGAAACAGACTAAGATTGTTGTGTTACTCATGTGGCTAGTTCTGTAATTTGACACTTTAGCTCACAAATTATAGTTAGGATCCCAAAGTGCCATCATTAGCTCACTTCTTTTTACAGTGAATTCCAATATTCATCGCACATAAAATTTTGGAATGTTGTCTTCTCTAGAAACTGCGGCCATGTCAGGCCTCCACAGGCAGCAGGAGAGCAGCAGGCCAGTTTGGCCAGAACACACACTCTCCAGTAAGCTCCAGTCCCTACCACTCATTTTACCCCTTCAACAGGAAGTGCTGGGAGTGTTTATTCACTGTGACTCCCTGTGCAAAGCTCCAATCCCTACCCAGCAGTGCCTCTCCTCTGCCCTATACTGTATTTTTCCAAGTAACTTTTAGGTGTTTGTGGCAGTCTAGAAACATGACCAAAGTTCATCTCTTTCAGGTCCCAACCAACACAGAAGATTCAGGATGCCCTGGATAGACTCAGGACATGACCTTAGATATGTGCTTCTGTCTGCTTATGTCACACACATTAAAACCAGGACAGACGTATGGCTCTTGGGCTCAGTATGGGTTAGTTTTATGTTTTAGACTGTTCTGCTTGGCTTAGCTCCTGTGAGGAATACATTCCATTAATTCCATTTCACAGAGGAGGAAACTGAGGCTCAGAGAAGAAAGAGACTATTTGCACGCTGAGCATTCTGGGAACTTTGTTTACATCATTTCATGCAATCCCCTGCAGGTTTTCCATATCACTATTACATGCTCATCATTAGTTTATCATCAGCTATGTGTTTTCATTTCTATTTCATCTGGAGACACAGGGTCAGAGATATCCCAAAGGTGATGAGTAGAGAGCAGAGACAAGTCTCAGAACTGGCTTGATGTCAGATGCTCTGCAGTTGTCCCAAGTCCTGGACCCACTCTCATGCAGCTGTGGTTGTGTCTGTTTCACACAAGTTGCAGACCAGATCTTTCTAGTCAAGCCCATCTACTCTTATGAATTTGAGGAACCCAGTCCAAGGTGTCAGGAAAGGAGGTCTCTAATAGCTGCAGAAGTCCATTTCCCATGTCCCCCTCTGCCCCCAACCCCTGCCATCCATCTAGATTTCTACCTTTGTTTCCATTTCCTGAACATCCAGACAGCCTTCACTTCAGTTAATGTGTCTAAAACCAGGGGCATTCTAACCATGCAAAGGGGTTTTTATTTTGCCTTCTATAGCTGCAAGCTGGGCTCCTGGAAGGAATCTGGATTTGCCCAAGGTCATAACACTGACTCTCTGCCATGGAAAGTGAAACTTAGATACATCGTTTTGGCAATTCAGTGTTGAAAAGGAGAGCACCATTAATTCACCATGCGTTCATCCATTCACCGAATAATTTCCAAGTCTCTAACAGATGTCATCTAGACATTATTAAATAAGAGCAGCGGCCACCAGGCGCAAATGTGATGTTGGAGCTCTGATTGAAAATAAATGGGGTTATAAGATTGGAGAGAAACAGGTTGTGGGGGCATTGCTGTATATAGGGTAGCCATACAAAGCAGGGTGGTGGTTGGGTGACCATGGGTAGAGAAAGACAGGAATCCCAGCTCAGCAGAACCCGAGCAGTCACTTCTGTCTTCCCCAATTCAGAGGGTGCAGCAGCGGACAGATCACAGACACCTCAGCCTCCCAGTCAAGGTCAAGGTGACCTCTGCAGAGAAAGGCCTAGCTTCTAGCAGGCACTGCTTTACTGTCCTCTTCACTTGGAGGCAAAGCCCAGGGTGGTGGGAGAATCACTTCCTGGTGCATGTCTTTGCTGGGTTGTGAGTTGGGTGAGACCTCAGGAAGCTCACACAGCATGAGTATCCAGGGATCAAGCGGGAAGCCTTTTGTAGTTCATGAGAGTGGATGATCCCCTGTTAATTAGCCACGTGAAACTGTGAATACATTAGCAGGTCACAGGGCTCTGAGGCTGTTTAATCTACCTAGTGGTCACTGCTGATCCTGGCATGGTGTTTTAATGGAACTTTCCAGATGGAGTTCTGCCATCAAGTTTTCAATCCTGAGTGCCTCACAGGGAGGTAGCAGGGTCTCTTAGCATTTAGGCCTCAGGGAAGCTCACTATAAAGCTTCATCTGGGATTAAAGAATCTTTAAAAATAAGACTCACATACAAGAAACAGCTTCAAGTCATGCTAGGCATGGCACCTTTCTGCGCTCGCTCGCTCCCAGCCTGCACCTGCACTTCAAGTTCCAAAGACCTTCTTCATGAAGACCACATCTTGGAGGATTCTGTGACTGCGGTGGAGATGTGTCTTTCCCTTCAGTCTGGTGTGTGTGTGTGTGTGTGTGTGTGTGTGTGTGTGTGTGTGTTGGTGTTTGCTCGCACTTGCACATACACACACACATACATGCTTGCCTGCATTCCAAAGTGTGTGTATGAAAGTCGGAGGACTGCTCTGGGGAGTCCTCTTTCCACTGAGTGAGTCCCAGGGATCAAGCCTCAGGTCATAAGGTTTGTCATTAAGTTATGAGTTGGCCTTGTTTGACATTTTTTTTAAAGCCACAGATACAAATTGCATTGAGAATTGTTCCTTCCTTTCTCTCTGTCTCTCTGTCTCTCTCTGTCTCTCTTGGCAGGGGATAATAGATAAATTCCATGGGAAGAAGGGTTTGTGATTTCTGGTCTATGATGTTTTTATTGAATAAAATATGGCACTGTTATGGTCACTGCTTCTCGTCACTGTCAGCTTTTGTGTCTTTTCCTCCATATACTTCTTGGCCCTTGTGACTCAGTTTCCTTGTGGAAGCAGATACTTTGTGTAGCATTCTTGATACTGAGGAGGGGAAGGCCAGGTAAAGAATGAAAAATGGCATTGTGGGTAGAGGGGATAGCCTTTATAAGAACTTGAGGAGGAGAAGGAAGAGGAAGAGGAAGAGGAAGAGGAAGGTGACGACAGATGGACAGACTTACTGTAGGAGATGAGTGGTGGCCAGTGTGTCAGATTTGGGGTCAGGTGGCATGTGTTTCAAAAGAAAAGGAGGTCTTGAGGAGACCAAGGATCTTGGACCTAGAAGCCATGTTAGAAGTTCTAGCAGCAGCAAACAGCAAAGCAAGCCCAGAGTTGGTTTATGTGTGCTTTTGAGAAGGCCACAGAGAGCCATGAATTACGGTATTAATCGTCTTGTGAGGTCTGATGTCAGTCATAGGAGAACTGCGATCTACACTGCCCTTCTCCATTGCCTGGAACTTTGTAGAGATGGCTTTTCCTGGCTAGCTCTCTGCCTGAGGGCTTTGCTTGCTCCATCCCTGGCTTATTGCCGTAGAGGGCCCTGATGAATCACACAGGTCTGAGGCCGCCCACTAGGTCCCAGTTCTCTGAAAGTGAGGGCAAGGGAAAGAACATCCATTTCCTCTTCTCAGTTAATAAAAGCTACAATCTGAGGTATTTGAGGTTTCAGCTAGGATAGCAAAGGGCTTGAGAGTCTCTGTTTCAGCCCTGGCTGGAGACCTGACTCCATGGCACTGAATGTTATAAGGCTGGAAAAAAGTCTCCCAGGGTTGAAATTTTTTTTCTAGCTAATCAGTGACTTCCTCGTTTACTCTCACTTTAGGGCCACATGACCCTGCGGGGGAAACAGGTCTTCACAGTTGTAATTAAAAGGGAAAGATTAAACATGAGGAAAAGATGTGATTTTTTTATTGAAGCAAACTGGAAGAAAGTACGACGCAAGGAAACGAGGTCTAGAGATGCTGGCAGCACTTTGCCAATGTCATGAAATAGGAAACATGTGTGTCTCTCTCCACGTCTATCACATCATATCACATCATCACATATCATATCACATACCACATACCATCTCACATGTCATATAATACGTAGCACATATCACATCATATGACATATCACATCACATATCACACATCACATATCATATCACATAACATATATCAAATATATCACATCATATCATATCACAGCATACCACATATCATATATAACATATCACATAACATCACACATTATATCATATTACATAACACACATCACATTAACACATATCACATATCATATCACATATTATATCACATATCATATCATATACTGCATCATGAGTCTTGCATTGCTCTATTCCTTCTTGCTAAGATATACAGGCATGTTGGGGGAGTGGTTATCACTGAGGGTTAGGATTACATGTGACTGTTTCCTTCCTTCTTGCTTAGGTGTGTTTTCTAAGTTTTCTGTCTATGACTTTGGATTTCCAATATGAAGAAATCTGTAAGAGCCTTTGCTTAGGAACTTCAAAGGCAAATGTGAAGAGTTCCTCAGCCCCCAGAAACCCTGGAGGGGCAAAGCTTTGGTTGGGCTTGGGGTGCATCACTGCAATGCAGGCTGGGAAGCCAGGCAGAGCCTCTGATTTAGATATCTTCTCTGATGTTGCCTCAGCCACCTGTGTCATTTCTCAGCCTGTGCTTCAACATCTGGGAAAGGGTATGACTAATCTACATGTTGACAAACTCTTGTGACATTGAAATGAAATAATAAAAGGAGATGCCATAAGCATAGGGTGTTTGGTTATTGTTACCCAGCTACTAATACTTCTCCATCTTGAGAAGCTGGGAGCAGTGGATCAGGCAGGGAACCAATTCAGAGGAGGACTTCCTGAGACAATGGGGATTATACTTGGAGTACTGATAGGGAGACTTCTCATCACTATAACAACTAACATTCCAGTAGTGTGTGTCATGTGTTACCTTTGTGCACCATCCTGAAACCCTGTAAACTACATGTTACCACTCATTATAAAGGAAGAACCCAAGACTTAGGGATACAGGGCCTTGTAGCACTCAGTAGATGTGGATTCAAATCCAAAGCAGCTTGATGTAGAAGTCCACATCGGTAACTGCTGCAATCAGTGAACAAGTTGCATAACCATATATAATGATTTAAATCCAAACTTTTCCACTAGATATGACATGGCCTTGTGGTAGTCACTGCTCCTAAAAGCCTTGGTTTCTCATGAAAACTATATGTGATGCAATTCATGGCTCACAGTCCTCAGAAGGATGAAACATGCAAAGCTAGGACAACCTGAGCAACACCAATGTCTGTTCACCATGCAGATGTCCCTGGTGCCCCACCTGGTCCCTGAAAGGTCATTCTCGTAGTACCTGGGATTTTTGAGGCAGTGTCTCCAAGCCATGCTGCTGAAAAAGCAAATTTTTTTTTTTTTGGCTCTGGCTGTGTGGATAGATTTTTAATATTTAATTAGGGAGACCTTCTGCTTCGAGAGAGGGCAGGACTTGTTATTAAATCCTGCTGCTTGGTCTTTCTCACTTGCCCGTGGGATCATTCATTCATTTCCAGTCACACAATTTAATATTGCAACAGCTAATGGGGAGATGTTGATAATTTGTAAAAACTGGTTGGTCCTGAGGCTGTGGGAGAAGCTCCTCGCCAGGGCTGTGTGAGCCGAAGCAGATTTCTGGAGACCAGGGCTCCTGAGAGCTCTGTGTTCACTCTCTAATTGCACTTACAGGTCCGTGTCAGAAGCCATGAGGATTAGAAAGATGGTCATGGCACAGTTGCAACCCTGAGGTTGGAATTCCTGCATGCATTAGAACAATAGGCTCTGCCATCAGATGTACAGGCTCAAAATGTCCCCTTCGTCATTTCCTAACTGCAGCACTGGGAATTAGCCTTCTTAAGATTGGATTCTAAGGACCTGGCATACCTCTCTAAGACTAACTTCTGGAGTATACCAGCCTCCAGGATGTAGATTGGATCCTGACAATAGATAGGCTCCCTGTGTGAACACGTAGAAAGATATTTGGAGACAGTGAAGAGCAAGTAACTGTGGAGCATCTAGTAAGTGCCCATCTCATTGATAGGTATTGGTGAGCCAAGACAGATGTGGTTTTGTTCCCAGAGACTAAGACTTGATACACGAGGGAGTGAACCCAAGAGTCACAGGTGTGAAGAGTTACAACATTGGGATCTATTGCAAGAGAGTGTGTTGGCACTGTGGAGGAAGTAGCTGGGCTCGGTGAAGTGTAGGCATGTAGAGGATGCTATCCCTAGGAAGTAATGATGGGGAGGAAATCCAAAGAAATGGAACTTAGTAGATGGGAAGGTGTGTGCGTGCATGCTTGTGTGTGCCCGTGTGTGTGTGTGTGTGTGTGTGTGTGTGTGTGCATGCACGTGTGTGCACTCTAGTGCACGTATGACAGGGCAGGAGGGTTCTGTGTGTGGAGGGAGGATAAGAAAGACTTTCAGGAACCTCCTGTGCAAATGCATGGGAGCAGAAGGAAATAACATGCATTCAAGGGGGTATATCTGATCATGTCTTCACTCTAAAGCCTTCTGTGCTCCCATTGTCTGAGGGAAAGGCTACGCTTTTGAATGCAACATCCAAGCTCCTTTATGGCCTTTCTCTCTCCTACCCATGTCACCTTTGTCCTCTTCTCCTTCACCCTCTCTGTGCTTATTGCTTCTTCAGTTTGACTCCTTCACTGACACTTGCACACCTGACCCCATGATTGACACTTGCACACTCTGACCCCATGATTGACACTTGCACACTCTGACCCCATGATTGACACTTGCACACTCTGACTCCCTGATTGACACTTGCAACACACTCGCACATGCTCCTGCCTCCCTCTGGTGCCTGCTTGCCTTCCTTCGCACCTCACAGTCTCTTAGGTCTATCCCATTGTATCCACCACCCTCAGAGTTCTACTGACAGTAGACCACAGTTGAGTGGTCTTTCTTTATCCTTGCAATGCTATGGTACGTGCACAGACCTATACTGGAAGCACTTCAAATGTTCTTCATGGTTCTGAGTGTGAAGGGGAAGGGAAATAAATCTCAAAGGAATTTCTCGTGGGAAGCTCTGTGTCAAAAGCATTTCATACCCTAAACTCACCAAGCTTATGAATTATTTTGTAATTCCCATTTCCTCTGTCATGAAAGCTTGGTTATTAGCTCTCAGGCTTATACACCTTGTTTCCGTCAGCCCAGGGGTAAAATGTGGGATCATTTGGATGTTAGAGAATGGTTAGACTATCGCCTCAGTTCCTTCCTTGTGATGATGGGGTGAACTTTGAAGATTAGAGGAGCTTGGAGTTTCCCCAAGAGAGACCTAATCTAGTTCTTTTTTGCCATTTAAAATGTACCTGTTCATAATGTCTTCATATTATTGTGAGGTGTTATTGTTAGCACTAGTCAATTTGATGCATCCAGGAAGATGCTTTAAAACCAATTAAAAACACCAAAATACTTCCTTGAGATTGGCTGTTTGCATGTTTGTAAGGCATTTTCTTGTAATTACTAATTGATGCAGGAGGACCCCTAGCCCACTGTGGGCGGTTCCATCCCTGGACAGGTTGTCCTGGGCTGTGTAAGAAAGGTAGCTCTGCAAGCCAGTAAGCAGTGTTTCTTCATGATCTCTGCTTTAGTGCCTGCATTGAGCACTTGCCTTGGCTTCTCTCAATGTAACTTGTAAGCAAAATAAACCCTTTAGCAGCATCAAAGAAACAAACTCGCATGATAGGATACTGAAGACAAACCATCTGTGGTTCATTGAAAACAGTGTCTCAGGCTCATTAAAAACACATGAATTTTTATAGGATGGCCATATCATTCAAGATTGCCAGCCAAAATGCACTCGCTATTATTAATTTATTCTTAATAGACATCTTCCTTACAGATTAGCACTCTAATTACTCCTGAAAAAGTGTGCAGCTGTGACGTGAGACGGCTGATTAAAGTGGTCCAGAACATAAATCGAAGTCCTCGGTTGAGAGCACTTCAGCCTTCTCCCCGTCTTCCAACAAAAGCATCTGTCATCCTGGAGGGCCAGGCAGATTCCCATTTGTTCCTGATCTGCCTGAGGAGTCTGAGGTTCAGCAGTCAGTCATGGTACTTTACAGCAGGCTGTGGTATTCTACAATAGGCTGGAGTACTTTATGGCGGGCTGGGGTGCTTTATAGCAGTCTGGGGTACTTTACAGTAGGCTAGGGTCCTTTACTGTGGTTCCTGCTAGGGCAGTGTGCAAAAAGCACAGGGATGAAAGACGTGAGGGTGAACATCTCACTCTGTGTTTCTTGTAAGCCTGCATCTTACTTCTTGTTTTCCTCTAGGTCAATAGTTCTCAACCTGTGGGTCACAATCCTATTGGGGTTGCATATCACTATCAGATATCTACATTATGACTCATAATACCAGCAAGATTATAGTTATGAAGTGGCAGTGAAATAAACCATAAACAACTACATCACGAGGATCTGTATTAAAGGGTCGCAGCATTAGGAAGGTTGGGAACCACTGTGCTAGGTCCTTCCTAGTCCTTTCTTAATGTTTGTTAATCCTTCCTCCAAACAGAAAAGTGTCTGCCACAGTAATGTAGCTATAGAAAGGGAGTTGAAAGGGTTTTTCTACATATGTCCAAACAGAGCATTCATTTACATCTCAATGGGGGCTCATTGGTGCCTGTGTATGTGTGTTCACAGTGATTGAGCCTCTCCTGTTGAGATATTTTTGCATCCAGAGAGGTGGAGGAATGAAGTGAGCTGGCTGCTGAGCCCAGGAACTGAAATGATTCTAATCTCACCTCTGTCACATACTTTCTGTGTGTCACTTCCTGTCACTTCCCTGGTGTCATTGACTCATTATGAAGGACACTCATTTCTCAGGGCCTTCCAGGGGATACTAAGGATCTAAGAAACCAGGTACTTGTTTCCACAATATGCAGAGGGTGGGCAGTAGATTTTGATGCATTTCCTGTCCCTCTAGTCTGCCTATGTGTAAATAAAGGTGGGATGCTAGACCATGTAGACATTTGTGGTCACGCTGCCTAGGTGCCAGTCTGCCTCTGTCATCAAGATACAATGTGTAGGTCTGCTGTTCTGTTCCCAAGAATGTCAACAGTGTAAAGAACACGGACCAACAGGAGTGACTGAGAGGACAGGGGATTGGGGTGGGAAACCTGGGGGCTCACCTGCCCCCTAGGTCTGGCATAGGGACTTCCATTTTCTTGGCCCTCATTACCTTCTGCTACAAACCCAGGAGGACTTTGGGCTTCTGTGTTGCTACCATCGCTGACTCTCTTTATTTTCAGTTTATTAATCAGTTATGAATCCTGTCTTGAGTATGGTCTCTAAAGTCATTTGAACCTATGCTATTTTCAATTTATATGAATTTTCTCTCTAGATAGTGAGTTTCATTAAACATATTCATTTTGTGGAAGTCAACGTTATTTTAATCAGTCCTAATTTACTTCTCTTAATCACCTAATTTCAGCACCAAAAATTGCTCAGCACTCATACTTGTTTAACAAGCCCATCAAAGCATCTACCCCTATCATAGTCAGATAGCAGAAAAGACAGAGGGCCATTTATTGAATGGCTGCCTGTAAAGATAAATTAGATTTGTGTTTACGAGTCTCCCTCCATTGCCCCAATAATCCTGTGCAGTAATATGGTACCCTCCATTCTGTCCATCCAATACACCAGGTCTCAGAAAGCTGAAGCGATGCAGAGAGTCACCAGAGTCATTATTCACTCTTGTGTCTGAAGGCAGATTACACTTCCGGTAATTCTGTAATGGTGGTGTGGCTTATGCAATGTGATGATATTGATGTAACAGTCTGATGTGCTTCTCTTTCTGCCCTCCCCTTCACCCATCAGAAAGATGAAGTCATTCTGTCTGGTGCTGCTAAGCATTGAGTCCCTGCGTCACCAGGGCCTGGAGGATGTTTGCACTGACCCCCTTGCTTTATCTAAAATATTTCAGAAGAGGTCTGCAGATGCTGGAGGCCTCTGGAGATCCCATCCAGCAGCTGGCTGGGTGCTCTTGTGACAGAGGATCCCGTAGGATAAAGCATGATAACGGTTGTGGCTTGGTGGAGACCTGGATGAACTGCAGGCTGTATATTTAATGGCAGGCATGTTTATTTGCCTCTGGCCAATGAGCAAGCTGCATGCTTGGGGCTCTTCACTTAGGTGGTTCTTGGGGAAAATTGAGGGCATGTATATCAAGCAATTTTTGAATTATGGCTCTATTAGCATCTGTGAATGTCTCCCTGGGGAAGCCAGAAAGGCTCTATTAGTTGAGCAGTTTAAAGCAGGATTGGAGGAAGCAGTGGGGGAATATCCCATAGGGAACAATAATTATAAACAGCAGTTCCATGTAAACAGGTCTTAATGTGTTTTCTATATTGAATTCCTGAGAGCGAGGTCTTGTGGCATTCCAGCACCCCCTCCAGGGCCTCACCCTTGCACACTAGCACCTGGGGGCCAGTTTGGAAAGATGAAGAGGAGACTGGGGGTGGGGATACTGACTTTCCAGGTGCCAGGGGCCTTTTAGACCCTGGCAATGCTGAATCAGTCTGGTTGTGTCCACAGGCTGTCCATGGGCCATGTGATAGCAATGACCACTGGGAGACTGCTTGAAAGTGATGCTGGCAAGTCATCCTTCACGTTGTATCCTCGTAAAGTATTGTGGACAGTTTTAGGACTGAGTCAAGGTCTTACTCCATTATTTCAATTAAACGTTCCAATCATGCTGAAGGTGGGCCCTATTACTCCATTTACAGAAGAGTCACTAGGGAGCAGATGCAGAGCTCTGTCTGAATCTGTTTTGTTCTTAAATTCGAAATTTTAGGGTGATTTCTGTAAGATCAGATAATTTCTATACTTTTCGAGGTCTTGTGTGGTCAAGCAATTTATGAACCACACCTTGTCCACACAAAAAGCTCAAGGGCCTCATTCGAGTTTTCAATGCCTTCTTAACTTATTTAACTATAAAACCCTGGGAGGAAAGTCTTCCTCACTAGTTTTGTGTTGTGTGGCTGCTTCTAGCTCCTATATTACAGAGGTTAAGACCTGGTCCCACTACATGAATCCTCGGATGTACCCATAAAAGCATCCTAGCTGATGTTTGTAATCGTAACGGTGCTGTAGAGAAATGCTATGCCCCTGGGGCACACGACTTCTGACTACCTTGAAAGCAAGGATGTCATGTGCCTTCTTACAGAATGAAGGAAAATTATGAGATCATGATATTTCAGGGCCAGGGACAACTCATATTTTGTCTGTTGGTTTTCAAATTTGCATAAAGATCACAATTCTTCAGTGGAAGGAGTTCATGCATGAGAGCTCAGAATGCGCAACAGACAGATGGTTGGGTTAAAGTGGAATATTGGAAAGAGGAAGCGTTCCTTCCCCAGATCTTACAAACTGGTCCTAAGGGAGTGTCTGATGATCAACCTGGACACCACTGACTTAACTCATGCTGCTCATTGCACAGCTGTAAAGTGGTCCCTACGTGCCTGAGGGTCGGTGACCAAGGTGACAGTCTCAGTCTCTAACATGCCCTCTCTGTAAATATTCAGGATATATATCAGGGAGAGAGTAGAGAGGGTTAAGGAGTCAGGCTTTGGAGGAGGAAAGCCAAAACCTGGTAGATATGAGCAAGAGGTATATGTGCGGTATGGGTATTAGAGTCTTTATTGGTGAATTTGTTGTGGGCCACCAAATGCACCCAAAGGTATAAAAGAAAATATTGGTGAGAAATCTCCACCCAGTCTAACTACTCTCTACTCATTCATTCACTCATTCATTCATTCAGCACTTCAAGATCACCTGCTATGTGTAGGGTTGCATCCATGATGCTTCTTCAGAGCTAGCTGCTCCCCTGTCTACAGGAGAAATAGCCTTGCAGGTTTCCTTCGAATGAAACATAGCCGTGGAGCAGAACAGAGAGAGAGCGACATCAAACAATGCAAAGGTCCCACAGCAAGATGCTCCAACAGTTCAGCTCTAGCTCAGCCGTATTCTGCTTAGGGATACTAACTCTCATTTCTGCCCTGAGGTGGCGACTAGATTTCTGTTAAGCCAATCATTGTACTTCTCTTGAGAAAGGCCGAACTCTTCAACCCAACCTGAGTCTTGGCTTCTTTCCAGTGGATCTAATTCTTTGTGCTTCATGAGTGAGATGGGGGAAGAGGTGGAACATTTTTCAAGGGTCAAATGGAGTAACAGTCCTTTGTAGTTCAGCCAACCATGGGTCAGGATTATCCAAACTAAGATAGTTGCCTTAGTAGGAATGTGTGCATTTGTGTGTGTGTGTGTGTGTGTGTGTGTGTGTGTGAGAGAGAGAGAGAGAGAGAGAGAGAGACAGAGAGAGAGAGAGAGAGAGAGAGAGAGAAAGAAACTCAAGAGCAGGAAAAGGGGACACAGGCTGGGCAATTAATGATGCTGACAGACTAAAAGTAGAAGCTAAGGAGAGAATAAATGGAGGCCAGCTCCAGGGTCCATCACAGTAGGGAGCCCTGAGAATCAGAACAGAGGCTTGGGAACTTGGGGCTGAGGGCTGAGAAGAAGACAGATACAGAGAGGTGAGGTGGAGGTTGAGAGAAACAACCCATGCATAGCCTAACTCTCTCCTTTGTGTGTTCCCTTGAGGACAGTAAAAATTGACGGTGTAACTCACTCATTGCCAAGGAGAGCAGATCAATGGAGAACAGCTCTGAGAACACTTAACAAATGAAAGAGTCCAGCGACCTGCTCCAGTCTGGGGAGGATGGAGCTGCCATCCTTGGTGCACAGCTGGTTCAGCTACAACTGCTGGTTTGTCTGGGAATTGTATCCTGGATACAACTCAAGCACAGGGCAGGCTGCTATGACTCTGGTTTGCTGTGAAGACTTCCTGGAGAATGGAGGCTAAATGAACTCTAATAGGTGATGATTACAGAAATTACTTATACATTAAGTAAACCAGAGAGCACAGTGCTTACCTGAGGATTGGGAGGCTCTCTTGTTATTCCTCTTGGCATAACCCATCTCTTCCAACCCTGCCATGTTTTCTCTCTATGCTCCTTGCATCTCTCACCTTCCTATCTTACTTCTATGTTTCCCTCTCTCTCTTTCTGCAACTGAACATACTTGTAGCTCTCTTTTTCTTCCTTTACTATATTTATATTGGTTCTTCTTAATATAAGAGTCAGGTGTCAATCCCATGTCAGCAGTAGTCTGTCCCATGGTTTCTAGCATTTGAACTCAACTCTCCTACTTATCATGTTGTCCCAAGGATCATGATAGGATGGGCATACAGGCTTGGCATTCTGGAGCTGGAGACAGAGAGGAAGAAGAGACATAGAAGTGTGTAGTAGACATCTTACTTCATACAGTAAGGGGTTCCTGAAAAGATTCATTATGAATTCCTTGTGCAACCAAATATAAATAGAGAGGAAAAACTTAAAGCAGATGAACTGAATGAATTGTTTCTATTTCTTTGAGCAAAGTCAGTCTGGTTCAATGTAATCCCTTACTCTTGCACATATCTTTCAATTTTTTCCCTCAGGATTTACGATCTTTGGCAGCAAATTAAAATCCACAGCACTCTATCATCTTTGCTAGATTACACTGCAAAGTACTACCTATTCTGGTCCTCAAACCCCAGTGCCATTTGCCCTGGTTTTAGGAGATTCTCAGCTGAAGAATAACTATGGGGGCAAGCAGAGACACAGCAGGTTGGTCAGATTGGGGGTCTTCAAGCCAAGTGGAGGATAGAAGGCCTAGACATGGGCAGCTCTTAGTGTCCTCTGGAGACGGGAAGGCTAGGATGACTTCTGAACACAGGATGTTCTGCTGGTGAAGGAGAAAGGGAGGTGCCTCTTGCTCTCACAAATAGGGAAGTCGGCACCACCGAAAATAGAAGCCAGGGTTGGCCTTCAGCTGAATAAGATGCAGGAAGAGCTTCCTATTAGCCTTGGAATAAGGGCATTTTGGAGGTGATCAAAACGCTGACAATGTGAAATGACAACATAATGAATACACTTGGTAGACAGGATGGGGAAAGAAGAAAGGAGGGGAGGTGACCTTGTCTTCTCATATCCTGGAGAAGCTGGGTCATAGACACTGCTTAAAGCAAGCAGATAATCAACCAGGGCTAAACATGTTTACAATATGGCTACATCTTCAGACACCCTAAAAATGGGCAAAAGGTAGAAGAGACAAGAGGAAGGTTTGAGGTTGCAGAGGAGAAACGCACCTATGTCACTTTCTCATTAAAAGCTTTTAAAAAAAAGATTTATTTTTATTATTCATGACCTGTATATGTATGTGTCTGTGTGAGGGGTACGTGCATGTATGAGTGTATGTGTGAATGCATGTGTGAATGCATGTGTGAGTGTATGTGTAGTGTATGTGTGAGTGTATGTGTGAATGCATGTGTGAATGTATGTGTGAGTGTATGTGCCAGCAGAGTCCAGAAGAGGGTGTTGGATCTCAGAAGCTGCAGTTAAGGCAGTTGTGAACTTCCCAGTATATGTGCTGAGAACCAGATGTGGTCCTTTGCAAGAACACTATATGCTTTAAACCACTCAGCCATCTCTCCCATCCAGGGAAAGGGATATGTTTTTACTATGAGGAGTTCAGCTTGGCATACACTGAATATGTTGTCTTATTGCTGCCTGCCACCTTTAGGAAAATCTCTGCAGTCCCTCACTTTGGTGCTGACAGGAGGTCAGACCCACTTTTCCTCATCTTTCCTCTAATGCTGAGAAAGTGTAACCTGAGTCCTTATATTACTAGCATTCTGGATCAATAGGTCTATCCATTTCTGAGCTTTTAAGTGTGTGTATTTTATTTCATATTCTATTATAGCAGATGAAGAAATGCTTTAAAAGGCTTATGCATTAATTTCCTAAGGCTGTCACAACAAACTACTACAAGCCAATAGCTAAACTAGTAAACATTTGTGCTCAGCACAAGAGGCCAGAAGTTCAATCTCTTACGTTGAAATGAAGGAATTGGCAGGGCCACAGCTCTGAGGGTCTCCATAGGAATTAGTTCTTTGCCTCCACCAGCTTTGGGTGCAGGGGACTGTCAGCAGCCCTTGACTTATCGACACATCACTTCAAGCTCTGTTTCTGTCTTTCTCCTGTCTGTGTCTCAACTTTATCTGCCTCTCAGGACATTTGTCCTGGCATCTGGGACCCATATAACTAATCCAGATAATCTCATCTCAGCCCCTTTAATTTTGTCACATCTGTAAGGACCTTTTCTTTTAATGTAACTGATACACATTCCAGGGGCTCACAACTGGTCTCTTTAGGCAGCCATTATTCAACTTTCTACAAACCCGGCTGTGGCGTCAGGTCATGAGGATTTTACCAAGAGAAATAGCCTAGATACCCACTGAGTGGATCAGCGAAACTCTGTTCCAGGCACAATTTAAGCATAAGGATATCTATATTTGGACAGAAGAAACATAAGTCTGAAAATAATCTTTGAATTGCTTACTTACTCTGTGATCATTCTGTATGAAGAGGGGAGCTCAAGTCTCAATGTTCTTTAGGCCTATACATTTGATTCATCAGCAATATGTAGTTTTTGTTTGTATCATAGAGCTGTTCTGACAATAACACTGTATGGGTAGTCTATGAAGTATTAGACAAGTGAAAAGCCTATAAATAATGATTGAATTTAGGCACAAAAGATGGTGGGCTTCTTAGGAACCACATTCAATCTTTTCACGATCAAGTGGGTTTAGCAAGCTTCCGGAGTAACAATGTTAGTACAGTTTCTGCTAATTTGGAATGCACAGAAAACTGATTCAAGGTCCTCAAAGGGCCTGGACACTCATTATTTCCCCAAGAATTTGAATTATTGATGCTGCTATTATTTTTGGTTGAAGCTCTTCTATAGCCTGTGTTGTTAGCAATTTTGTGAATGAGTTACAGGTATAAAATAGAATGCATCTTAGATGTAGGATACATAGCCTTCTGAAGTTGCTATGCAGAACTCATGACTCTCTGGGAAGGTAGTGATCTTACCTGGTGGAGATGAGGTTACTGGTAAGGCTGGCCCACCAAGCAGCAGGTGAGAAGAGAGACAGCTAATGAGCAGATAAAGCTTTCTGATCTTCTAGAATCTGCTCACCTGCCCACACCCCACTCCAAGAAGCTCTTGCTATCCTCCCTTATGTGGAAGTGATAAAAGTTCAGTTGGTTAGCAGGCACTGCAATGAAAGCGAGTATGTATGCTGACACAGCATACAGAGCCAAGGTGTTTCTAGGATTCTTATTAGGGAAACTTCTATACTAACTGCTATACCAATTCTTTCCTGTCAAATCCAAGGGAAAGAATTCTATCGCCCAAGGACATAGCCATAGAAATGCATGTTTTTTTCCTAATGAATACTACATTCTTTTTATTGGAATGCTTTCAGGTCAAAGAAGTGTGAGGCACAGAGAAAGCACAGCCATAGGTGGGAAGGTTGGTCCTGCCCCACGTGTCTTTCATTGAATTCTGTATGCAGCTATAGGGCCATGACTGCTGCTGTTATGAATTGAATTACACACCCCCAATTGTTATAAATTGAATTGCATCTTCCCAAAAGGCTTATTGAAGTTCTAACCTCAGCCCTTATTTGGAAATAAAGTCTTTGCAGATGTAATGAAGTTAAGATGAGATTAGAGAGGGCCCATGACACAATGTGACTGCTGTCCTTATAAAAAGAGAAAAATCACTGTGTGGAGACAGATGCACAGAGGAGGAAGATCCTTGGTGGGTGTTGAGGCTGGGGTCATGCTGCCAGAAGCCAAAGGCTTCCTGGGGTACTGTAAGGTAGAAGAGGCCAGGAAGGACCTTTTCAAAGATGCTCCAAACTCCAGAGTTTGCCAACACCTCAATTTTGGAATCTGGACTCCAGAACCATGAAAGAGTACTCGCCTGTTATTTTAAAACACCTAATTTGTAGCAATTTGGTTTGAAGCACCCTTGGAAATTAATAGAATAATTGTACTAATCATTTTCTTACAAATGAGGAAAATGAAAGAGAGAAGACAGGACTTGCTGAAACTCACAAATAATGCAGGGGACACTCAGAATGAGGTCTCAGCTCTTCCGGACTCTGTATCCGACATCTCTGTACCACTGTAATGCTGCCCCTAAGAGAATATATTAAGAATGATACTAAGATCCTAGGAGAGACTACTGATGAGTTTCATAAAGGTCCTTACTCTCCTTAGAGTGATTATGTCACATGGATTCCAGAGACCTTTCCTGGAGGTGTGCTTTCTCCTCAGTATTCACTCCAGTAGGTTAATGGAGCTTGTAATGTCATATACACATTGAAAATGACATCACACAGATTACTGTGAGGTTTCTAGACTATGATTTCATCCGTGCTTAATGACAGATGGCTGACCTCATCTGGACCAGCTTACTTGATACATCAAGTAGATGTACATCATAAAGCAGAACATGGGACTCTAGAGGCAAGCACTTTCTCCATGCAACTGTATCTGTGGACCCTTATTTAACTTTTCTCAATCTGTCTTCTTTATATAAAAGGAATAATGGCATCTACTTTCCAGATTTATTTATTTCTTTTCCTTGGAGTGCTACTTTGCAGGTTTCACTCTTTCACGAGTATAAAAGCACTTAACTACCCATGATGCATTGTAGGTGCTGAATACATGCTCACCTCCTCCTTTTCCTCATGCAGGACTCCTAGCAATAGCACCAAATGTATGTCCCTACTTTTTAACTTTACCCCTTCCCTATCCCTTAAATATTAGTTGAATGACTGGCATCCTCTCTGGCAGCAAAGCAGAAAGGTACAATCTTTAGAAGCACTGGTCAAGGCGGGGAGTTAGATGCTTTCGGATGCCAGAAGAAAGAACAGGACATTCCTATGTTGTCCGTAGCCTCATGAGCAAATGGGCAGTGTATGCACTCACAGTGTCAGTAGCTACTCTGAAGCTCTGAACAGGGCTGACTGTTCTACTGGAATCCGTTGAATGACAGAGATATTATGTATCTGTTATAGATGGGTCAGCTGAGCTTGAATCTCTGATGGAGTACACTTAAGAGACCAGATCTCTCTGTGCATGTTGAACTATTCTGACAGACTTATAGATTTCAGGGTTTTTTTGGGGGAAGACTTTTTTGTTTTCTAAATGTGCTTCAGCTTTCAACATCTCAGAAAATTAGGGTTATAAAAACCATTGATTCACTACATTTTTGCTAAAGCTAAAATAGCTCCTAAACACAGGCCTAACGCAGACAGCCCAGTCAGCTGGGCAGAAGCAGAAGCGAGGTAAAGATCAGTTACCATCCAACCCACAGAACTCAGCTAAGAGAATTAGATCTAAAATTCTTTGGAGGAAAGATTAAAACACACCAGACAGAAAAATTCAAGACAGTTTGTGTTTGTGTTGTTTGTTTGTTTGTTTGTTTGTTTGAGACAGAGTCTCACTCTGCAGCCCTGGCTGTTTAGAACTCATAACATGGAGCAGGATAGCCTCAAACTCACAGAGATCCAAATGCTGGGATCAAGTACGAGTCACCACGTCCAGCCAAAGGAGGGAGACAGATTCTTAAAGACTAACTTAACCAGGATGAACTTGAGCTAGACTCTTGACTCTCTTGCAGGCTCTTGGTCAACCAAGCACTGTTATAGTAGCTATTATTGATCTACAAGCCATATTTCATTATTATGTAGAATTTAGCCATACAATGCCTGTTGGAGGGGAACTTCTGCCCACACTATGCAGTTACGAGAGAATACATATGGAATACATTTGCACATACTTTGTGTATGCATTGACTGTAATTGTTGAAGGCTGGCATTGTTTAATACTGCTCGCCAAATTTCAAGTCTTTCCAGGGACTTAATTTTATGGGACAATGATCAAATAGAGAAATTATATTGGAAACAGCATATCACAAGAAGGAAGAAAAATCAATAGAGTTCCTTAAAATTTGAGACACTTGCTACTAACTTTCTTTCATGTGGCTTTTAATTACTTTATTTTCAAAATGACTTAATTCAATTGTACGAGTGTTTAAGACATCATGTGACTATATGGTATATGTATGTAGTGTATGATAAATCTGGTAGTTAGAAATTCCATCACATGAAAACATTTTGATTAGAGCATAATAATTACACATGTCTAAGAAGTGTGGCTTGATGCATATATATTATTATGCACACACACACACACACACACACACACACACACACACACACTGTATATATCCAGAGGCATCAGGGTAATCAACATTTTCACCTCCTTGCCATTATTCAAAGGTTGCATATAAGGATCAAGTTCTTGTGTTCTACAGAACAATGCAGGAGAGCACAATTTGAAAACAAACAAAACCCTCTATTATATATTTTATGTATAACCAAAAGAGAGAAAGTCAAATGCTCCAAATCAGTAGATTTTGCAATCATAAACAATGCTGGTGACTCAGATTTATAGCTACACTCTCATTAAGAGCTGGAAGTTAAAGTCACAGCTGATAAAGTGGTTTTACAACAAGGGTCTTTATGGGGGTTGAGGGTTAGGGAAAGGAGCCAGTGTTTCTTAAATGCTTTCTAATTGTTAGGCACCGTGATTAGCATTTTTTTCCTCCCCATAATCTTTTCAGCTGCTGCAAGTTAATCAACATCATAATGACTTTTAAAAGTCTTTAGCTTCTACCAAAATATGCATATTTATCAGACACCTTCTGGGAGAAGGAGTATGCACTTTGCTCCTCTCATTCAGCAAACAAAAACACCCGGACCCACATGCGCTCCGCTGGCTCGGCACAGTTCAGTACCACGGACAGCTCCAGGAGGGCAAGGGATAGTTAGTGCAGGCGGCGCCACCAAATCTTCCAGGACTCCTGTGCTATTTTCCGCGTACTTCCCCACCCCCCCGCCCCCCGAACTACTTTCACAACAATCTAAGCCGAAAAACACGTTCGTATAAAACAGGGAAGCTCTGGGGGCTCGCTTACCGTCCGACAAGTCAATCAGCCCAAGGTAGTGCAATAGTTTCAGAGAAGAACACAGGACCACCACTATCCCTAAGGTCTGGAGCCCTTCGGACTCGCCCTGTGTCAACATCTCAGTTCCCGGGTAGGCAAGCAGGATGCAGGCAGACATTTAAAGCTGGAAAATCGCGCTTCTTTGCCGACAGGGTTATTTCCACCAGCCTAGCTTCTTCTCACTTTCTCCCTCCCTCCTGTCTACTCCTCCCTCCACCTTTCTCCTCCTACCTTGCAATCGCTACGTTTCATGGCAATCTTTGCTTTTATTTCCCCATTTCCTAAGGTAATTTCTCCAAAGGTTTAACCAGCCCCTAAACATCTGCTAGCCGAGAGAAATAATAATTGGCAACATCTTACAGCATATTCTCTGAAGGATTCAGGGAGTTGTGTGCCAGTGTATACCGTTTTAAAGACAAAAGACATTGATCGCTTCAGATGCCAAACCCAGAGATAAAAATGAAAGTTCTTTCCCCCTCCTCTTAACAATTTGTTTTTACTTTCCTAGTGGAAAAATCAGACAAGCTGGTACAGGAATACAGGTGATTCTAGCATTGACATCATGAAGTGGTCCTGGAAATGTTCGCCAAGAAAGTTGTCAGAAACTGGGCACACCCATGTACATCTCTCTTTTGGCAGTCTCCTCCATAATAGTGTCAGGAATTAAGTTGGTGACCAGGCTAAGCATGTGATCCCAGGGCTGCAGTGAAAGAGCCAATCCAGAAAAAAAAAAAAGGTGCTGTCTTACATGTTTAGGCTTCAGTCTGTTCTTACATAGAATGCCAGCGGCAAGCTTGTTGGGGGAAAAATTCAATGCACTGAAGGAGGAAGACTGGAGACTCCAGGGAGCCCAGTTTCCTCTTCTGTGGATCAGCTGACCTCCAATGAGAGGACAGAGTGAGGGCAGAGCTTCGGTAAGTGATAAGTAAAATCCAGGCCACGTCTTGGAGAAACTGTGTTGGCAACTGTGTGAGTATGAACACTCGGTGGGATTGCCAGCAGAAATACAAATATTTAAATAAAACTGAAGACATCGGTTTTTGTTTGTTTGTTTTTGTTCCCAGAGATCTCACTTGTATGGATGCATACCTATGTATACCAATATGGACAGACATATTCTTTGCTCACTTACTTATAGCAGCAAAAAAAAAAAAAAAAAAAAATAAAAAAAAATAAAAAAAAAGGCTGAAAATCTTCCATGCTTATCACTGAGGAGATGGTTATTCAATAGCATCAGGACAAAGAATACCATGTCGCCGCTAAAACAATGGTGAGCATCTCCATATATTTGGGTTCAGGCTCTAAAAATATATTACAGGGAAAAATAATTTGTTTTAATAGCACCATCTTAATGTTGGAAAGAGATAGGCATCTCCTGTCATACACAGGAAATATTTCTACACGGATAAAATAACCATTGACAAATTTGGGTGCCTTGGAAGAGAATTAAGGGACTGGATTAGAGGGTGACTCCATTAATGAGGTTTTTCCTCACATATCTGTAGAATGAATTTAAAATAATAGTAATAACTAAATGCGAACAAATCATTCCTTTCTTTTCTTATTTTAAAAGGGGAATAGTCTACATATCTCAGTTTATGTGTCCTTGTTCAGTCTCACTTGTGTCTGGACAATGGTATCCTGCAGTGTTATTTAATTTTCTGTTGCGCTAACAGAATAAGTGGAGTGATTTATAAATCAAAAGCTCACTCAGCTCACAGTTCTTGCTGTTTGCATCTATTTGACTCTGGTGAGGGTACCGGAGCAGATAGCATCGCAATTGAAAGAGTGTGTGGAAAGAAGAAAGTTCACATGGCAAAACCCGAGGCTAGAGATTGGACAGCCAGGATTGCTCTTAATGTAATAAGTTGTTTCAGAACCATTTACAACCAGAGTCAACTCATTCTCTTCAGACAGCTTTAATCCATTCAGGAGGTTAAGCCCCTGTGACCCAATTGCTGCTTCTTAGACTCCAACTCTTAAAGGTTCCACTGCTGGGGACCAAGCCTTCAGTAGTTGAATTTCTAGGAGCCAAACCATGCCAACCGCAGCTCCTGGAGTCAGCCTGTACCAGCTTATAAAGCTATCAGTTTTTCAAAATTAAAAAGGTATCATGGTAGAAACATTTATACTCCAGAAGTAAGCAAATGTTATAAATGAACATTCTTTTATCTCTCCACTACTCCTGGTTTACAAGACACCATGATGGCTTTCCAGATTCCATCTATCCAGAAGGAACCCTGACCAATCTGCCTGTGCAGAGTCGTTTTTATTAAGCATGTTTTCTACCCTCTGCGGGCTAGCAGACCAGGGAATCCAGGCACATGGAATGACAATAGTTATGGGAGATCCTCAAATTTCCAGGAAGCCCTTTATTCTGGCTTCTCTAGCCTGAGCCTTGTCTGCACCTGTCCCTTCCCCTCCCTTCATTGCTTCCTCTCTAGTAACTCTTGACTCCCTAAGACCGTGCTGTCCTGGATCCTCCTGCCTCTGCCTTCTTCATCGTTGCATGCATGCTTACTACTTCAGATGACAGCCTCGGGCAGATGGCTCGCTCCATCTTAGCTCCTCTCGTGGGCATCTGCCCCTCCCTCACTTCCACTCACTTCCTTATTTGATGTCACACACATTTCCACTTCCTGCTACCACCAGGTATTCTTGAGCATCTGTAAGATGCAGGAAACCAGATTTAATTGCTTGCCAAGAGTCTTCTGGGAACGAACGGTGCAAAGGGCACATGGTGGCTCCACTTTCTGCTTGACTGCCATCGTGTAGAGGCTAAAAAATTCCAAGAATTAGGCAGAATTTCTCTCGGATTGTCTCATAATCCAACATTTTAGGAACATCAGAAACATCAAGCTACTACTTCCAAGAAACTGCAGGATGTGAGCAGCACTTTTCCTCATTTTCAGGAAGATCAGAGGGAAACTCAGGTCTCCTCGCCTACTTGAGTCCAAGACTGCAGCACCCCGACATCCAGCTGATCAGAGCTGTGTCTGTGGTTTGGCATTTGTGAAAGCTTCATAATTTGGGGACTCTAGGAAAGCCCTTTCACAGCATAACCACTGTACAGAGCTCCCCCTACCCACAGCCCTCCTTTAAAATTCCATCTTTCACTTGATGAGAAAATTTTGCTCTCACTGGATCATTTGTGAAATTCATTTGGCAAATTGCCACTTCTTGTTTCCAGTGGATTATAAGGTAAATCTGTTTATGCTGGCCATCTAAGCATGCATAGAACTTGACGATTTTTCTAGTTAATTTGTCTCAAATTACTATTTCTGGTCAAGAATTTTCACCTTGCTGACCTTCAATCTTATTGACACTAACTGGTATTTGCCATAAGAAACAAAGACTTGATCCTGTGAGACTCCCTGGGTGACTATCGGTTTCTGGTACTGAATATCTGACTTCTGTTCTGACTCTGACTCATAAAAGGCTGGGTTCTGACATGGGTCTCACGCTCTCACAGGTGGGTGGGTCCTGCCATGCTTCATGAAGTCTCTCAGGAATCCCAGAAATCAAGATGGTGAATTTCTGCCAAATGATCATAGAGTCCTTGGGTTTGAAATTTAATGGTCACCTTGTAGATGGGGTGACCTTGGTCAAGTTGCTTTACTCTCTCATCTTCCTTATGGATCAATCCTGTGGCTGGAATAGTTAGCTGCACACTGTACCACTGAGATATACCCACAATGGTCTTAATGTAACAACCAAACAAGGCAGTGCCACAGAATGCTTAGCAAAGTCCCTGCTACAGTGTAACATAGAGGAAGCCAGACTGACTGAATTATGTCTTCTCCACCTCCGTGTTGGTCCCTGAGGCTTCTCATCTCTGAAACAGAATTGAAGAGTCACAGTTGTATCTGGGGAATGGAAGGGGTATATTTTAGACTTCCTCTGAAACTTCCTGGGTTGTTGAACTTCCCGTCTTCAGCCACAACCCCTCCTTCCAGGCAGGTGTTCTCAGCTGAGAATAATTTGTTGTTGCTTATTCGCTGCCTGAGAGTCTTCCCCAAGCAGTCATGAAATCAAATTCTATTTTAGCTACTTACATCTGCACCCCCCCCCCCCCAGCTAGCCTGCTGCTCTGTAATCTGAAGCTAATGCAGGGACCCTGTGGTTCAGTGACCCACAGGAGGAAGCCATCCATTTGGCTAACTGAAAACACATGCAATACACCAAGTATAAGCTCTTGACTCAACAAGGCTTGCTGCTAGCATGTGGCTTCTCTGAGTGGTTCTCCTGCTCTTGGGCCACTGAGACAAATTGTTCAGTTGACCCCCCTCCCTGCTAAGTAAGATACTGTCTAAACTTCATTTGGATAAACTAATTTGGTAGGAGCCTCATTTTCTGGATTGTTCTCTTGCAGAATATAATGCCAATAATTACACCTGGAGTTTTCTTTTCTTTAAAAGGTGTAAAAGAAATGAAAGAATCGCTCGGAGCAGCACCTTAGAGCTCCTGGTCCAGCCTGAAAGCAAATTATTTAACTGCAAAAATGGTTATGGTTCAGAGAGAAAAATCATTATTATTCCCATCACTAGTCAAAATGAGAAAACTATTTCTGTGTTCTTGAGCCTACCTCTTTGCTTCGTGCCCTTTTGGGGGCATAGGCAGGGCTTGTTTAAATTAGTTTTCTAATGATGATGGTAATTGTGTAATAATATAGTAATGATATCTCCCTTTCTTCCTACCTCCCTGTCTCCCTCTCTTCCTCCTCCCTTATTTCTTTCCAATCTCTGTTGTTCCCTGTCCTCCAAGTTCTGCCAGTGAATAGACCAAGAGAAAAGCCTTATATCCACCAGAAAGTTCATAATGTCTAGAAAGCCTCATTATATTTTTATTTGCAAATTACTATTTAACTCTTTAAAACTCTTTGCATGTTTCTGCTTTTCAATAAATCCTTGTTGAGAACATATTGTGCATTGGCTCCTAATTAGCTTCTTAGTTAGGATACAACATGGTCTGTTTTTCAGCTAAGAAAGCAAGGGCAAGGGGCAAGGGCTACCTGTGCATGGCTATCATGCAGCAGGCGCCAACTCGACTCTATTCTGGTTTCCTCCTTTGTCTTAATTATTGCAGCAATTAGGGTGATTTTCATTGGTGTCGACTTAACTGTGCAGTTTTAGACAGAGGCTGAAAGATGCACTTAGCTAGTAGTTCCCTGTCAGAATCCTGTCTCTGTCTTGCTTTAGGCAGCTTTCCCTGAGTCTGTCTGGGCTGGCTTTCCACTCCCATCGTGTCTCCCATTTCCTCCCCCACTGTCCCAGAAACCCACTCCTACACCCGTTCCCATTGCAGCTCTTAGTAGCCATTCTCAACCAGGATCTTATTGATAATTGACCCCATAGTGTCCAAGGAGAGGGACAGGTGACTACTGTAGAAAAACGTGCTGGTTTCTGCCCTTGAAGTTTAGGAAAACCCAGAGGAAATTTCATTGCAGGCATTTGGGAAAGTGAATTTGGAAGGACCCTGGTCTTGTGTCCTTTGGAGTGGATGGATGATAGGAACAATTCTCCAAATTTTTAGCTTGCAACGCACCTTCTCCCTTTCCAGTCTCTTGAACATCTGCCTCTCCTTCTTTGGCTCCAGGCCCAGGAGCAAAGCTGTGGGTTCTGGCTTAAAACAGATCAGAGAGCAGAGCTCTGCTTCCACTAACAGTGAAAGGCTCTGAGCGCAAGTATCAGTGAGCATCCAGTGTTTGTGTGGATCACCGGTGGCCCCATGTTAGTGTAAGCAACATTTGGTTGTTGTCAGTTGAAATAGGACCAGCAAGTGATAGTGTTTAGATAGCACTGGCTACTTTCCATATTTCCTCCTCTGCTTTCTCCAGAGGGCTCTGGGCTCTGTCAGAATTTCAGCAGACATTCCAAGGCAATGCACTCATTTGTAACCCTGCATAACAATCTGGCTAAAGCTAATTAACTGTGCTCCTCTCCTCTGTCTCCTCTCTTCTCACATTTCTTCCCTCTCTTCTATTTCTTTCTCCTTAGGAAGACATCACTCAGGATGCCGCAGTTCCCAAGTGCACACAGCAGCTCCACAGCATAACAAAGAACACCCCCAAATATGTACAGAGGTGAGAGAACTTGCCTTCCAGAGATCACTGGGAGGACAACTACTTCATAGGTGTGTTTTCTGATTCACTAGATGCTGCCGATCACCCTCCAAAGCCATTTCCGCAATGAACACTTCAGCTAGTAAAACACATTCTGTATATCACAAACTTGAGGCTTCAAAGGAGCATAGAATGGCTCAGACAAGGATGGCCAGTGACAGGACACTAATAATGCTTTGACAAAGACACAGATGTTACATCTCCCCAGAGAGGATTCAGCAAAGGAAGAGAAATCACATCTTTCAGTTAGAGTCATTTGCTAGTTTCTATTGCTTGCTGGAAACTACAGCTTCTGAATCTCCTAAGTGGACAAAGTGTCAGCAGAGGGCTGCACACCTTGATGACACAGGCTCTGAAGTCAGACGGAATGGCCAGCAGGCCCAAAGACAATTATTTACGAGCTCTTGCCTTAGAATAGACATCTAGGTTCCAGTTTCCTCATCTATAGGACAAAGTCCCTGATGAGCCACATCACAGAGTTGTGATGCAGATAAAGTGACAGGTGACTGTAAGTATCAGGTGTTGCAGTCAACTTCCTCATGGAACATTGCCTGTCTGACAGTAACAATCCTTTTATCTCGAGGTGTCATGTTGCCTCCCTAAGACTTAAGATTCCTAGTTCCATTATGACAATCTGGACCCCAGGGAGCAGGGCAGCCCACAGGAACTGCCAGCAGTTAGAGTTCACCAAACACTTGGAAAACAGATTTCAGTGGTTGCAGAAGTATCCAGTCATGCAAAAAAAGTAAAACAAATACTGCTACGATATCCCATTCCCAGAGACCTGCTGTACCAGGCAAACCAGGATGGCATTCATCAGAACACCAACTGCATGCACACCATGATTCTACAGTCCACAGACAACTCATTGTCCCTCCAATTAGAAGTACCCTCCTCTAGGGTTATTGCTGTCCACCCATCCGCTTTATAAGACATCTCAGTGAGACCTGAAGCATGGGCAAAAGGACGCAGTGTGGAACGAGCAGAGTCCAAATGAACAATGCCTGCCTGCCTGCATCTCATTTTCAACAGAGTCCCCGAGTTCTCCTCCATCCCCCTCCCTCCTGGGAAGACATTTGTCTTCAGAGGTTGGCAATGAGGCATTTGCCAGTACACCCGTTCTGACATATTTTACATATGCTCTAAGAAGTAGAGGCTAAATTACGCTGGTGAGTTATTAAAAACAGCTCTCAACGCTATTATTATTTATTGCGTTTCCAATTCTCAGCAGCAGCTGATTACACTGCTTAATCTTGTACTTTTTAAAAAATTTCCCACCCTGAAATGAATTCTCCCCGAAACGAATGAGCAAGGTCAGCCATACCGAGCACCCCTGAGGAAAAGACAACTTAGGTTCTGTGGAGAAGTGTCAGTCCACCTTGGTCTCCCCAGAACTGGAGTCCCCCACTTGAAACATGTACACCCTTCTCTACAGTGTCTCCAGAAGGGACCTCCTCAAATTCGAGGTCTCATGCCAGGCCCTTCTGCCCAGTCTATGGCTGCCATCTTTACCTGCTGCTGACAGTTCTTGGTGCAGGGTTCCTCCCTGCCCCCAGCCTCCCTTCTCCAGTCCAGCCCCTCCTTCCCAGGCTGTTTTTCTTCCAGCATTGGTCCCTGACTTCCAAGTTTCCAACATGGGGTCTGTCAGCTGAAGCCTGAGTCAGTCTGGGTTTTCTGGGCCAACATCTTTTCCTTTAGGCTCAACTTAGGGCTTATGCTCTTTGTTGAAGCCTCCCAATGAGGAGTCAGAGGCTTCCTCCTGCTTCCAGGAAGCCCCATGCTTATGGCCGTTGTAGAACATGACACACTGTGCTGTTGCTGAGTAGTCATATGTCTCTTGTTACATAGTTAGCTGATTGAGAGTAAGATAGAGCAAAGGTGTTTAAGTTCCCAAGATAAAGCCAAGCACAAAATAAGTGTTTCCAGGATGAAGAAGTCCAAAACTGAATGCAGTACAGTGAAGCAGGAAGAGCAGAGCTCTTTTTTCAAAATTAAATTTATTTTAAAAATTTATCAGTGTGTGTGTGTGTGTCTGTGTGTGTCTATGTGCACATGTGTATAGTGTCTGTGAAGGCCTGAAGAGGTCGTCCAATGCCCTAGAAGTAGAATTGCTGATGTTTTTCAGCGCCTTATGTGGGTACTGGAAACCAAACTTTAGAGTGCTCTTAACTGCCAAGCCATCTCTCTGGCCTAAGAGCAAAGCTTTTGAATTTGCATTAATCAATTAACTAACTAGTTAACTAATTAATTAATCCATCCATGCAATACTGAACATCTTTTATGAACCAGACTCTGTGTTAAGCATCATAAATACATGGTTTAATGCAAATAGCCTAGTGGGGGAGACATCCATGACCAAGTGATGGCACAGCTATGTGGTCATCAGCTGTGACACTTCTGTGAAGGAAAGCTACTCAGAGCAGTGGCAACATAAACTGTGAGTCAAACATTGGCTGGAGGGAATTGGTGTCAGGAGTTTTATTCCAGATGCTTCCCTTGAAGTGATGTTTTGAGTTAAGAGTGGCAGATAAATTAACACTAATTAGATGAGTGCTGAGGCAAGAACATTCGACCAAAAGCACATGTAAAGGACCTGAGGAAGGTGGGATTGATTGAAGTTGAGTTTAGGCATTTAGGAGTGGATAACGATGGAGAAACCATGGCAACAGATAAAGTTGGGCAGGCCTCTGCATGCAGGGTCAGAGGTACAGTGCACCATAGACCATATAAAGGATTTCTGTTTTTAGGCTGAGAAAATGGGTTTCAAGCAAAAGAATAACTCTCTCTCTCCCTCCCCCACCGTGTGGTGTGTGTGTTGTGTGTGTGTGTGTGTGGTGTGTGTTTAGAATGTCTATAAGAAGATGGAGAACAGAGTGCAGGGAGACAGGGTATACAGAGATTGGATTGTATGCAACTACAGATTACCTCTAATGTCTCAGTGGCAAGGTGGAGTAGTGACAAAAGGAACATGTGGAAGTGGGTAGCCTTCAGAGGTCATCAGGGTCACCTGGGCTATGTGCCTGGGTCAGAGACCTGCTCCAAGATACCCACTTCCAGTGTGATGTGTGAAGGAAGCTCAGCACATCCCGAAGCCAGTTGCACTCAGGAAGCCTCTGCTTCAGAGAGGGAAGTTCCCGTGGGCAGTAGCTAAGCTCAGGCTGGCTCTGTAACAAATAGATGTTGCTGTAGAATAAAGAGCCAAAGAACCAGCCCTGATCTGAAAACACGCTTCTAACTTCTCAGGTCGGGAACTGACACTTAAAACCGGTACATTTTGCCTCTAGCTTCTATATTTTGGAAGAGTCAGATGAGCTCCATAAAAGACTTGATTTACTACTTTGGGAAAAAAATGGGAACTTGGAAAGTCATCTGTTTGTCTCCATGCATCCATCCATGAATCTATGAATCCATGAATCCATCCATCCATCCATGCATCCATCCATCCATCTATGAATCCATCCATCCATCCATCTATGAATCCATCCATCCTCCATCCATCTATGAATCCATCCATCTATCCATCACATTCATCCACACATCCATCCATCCATCCATCCATCCATCCATCCATCCATTCATCCATCCATCCATGTGTCACCATTCATGCATCTCTCCATCATCCATCCATCTATCCATCCATCATCCATCCATCCATGCATGCATGCATCCATCCATGCATCCATAATCACTCATTCATGTATCCATCCATTCATGCATTCACCCATTCATGCATCCATCCATTCATCATTCCCCATTCATGCATCCATCCATTCATGCATCCATCCATACATCCAACATCCATCCATCCATCCATCCAATCCATCCAACACATCACATCCATCCATCCATCCATCCATCCATCTATCCACACATCCTACATACATCACATCCATGCTGCATCCACACATCCATCATCATCCATCCATCTCCAATCACTATTCAGGAAAACAATATGGAGGTAACCTAGAACCAGTTTGTGATCCCTGATGTAGTATGTATTTTGTCCTAGAATCTGCCATAGAGTCTGTCTGTCACTGTGGGGAAAAGTTATATGTAGCTCACAGTTTGTCCCTCAGTGTGGTTGCTGAAATGATCCTAGCAACCCTGCATTCTTTCCCCTGATTTAATTGGCCCATTATTTTAAACTTTTGTAGATAAGGGAATAAAAAGTCAGTAGAATATTGTATTCATCACACTCAAATTAATATGCTTCATTACCACAAAGACAAGAAGCATAGTTTGCAATATTTTCTCAAAACTTTTAATTGAACATAGCACACAGCAGGGCGGGGGTGAGCAGACACGGAAACCACTGAGCTCAGATGCTGTTTTTCACTTTCTCAAAATGTGTGTGGTTTGTGATCTGCTCATCTCATTAGTGTTAATTATGAACTGAAATAAAATGGCATTTAACACTGTGCTGAGACTTTAATTAAAGCCAAACCTTCATGCCCAGGAGCTCTCTGAAGTCCAGGATACTTATCCCAAAGTGGCACAACCTTCTGCTCTGCCAGTGGGATCTCCACACTTATGCTATCCCTGCTACTGGAAAAATGCTCTATCCAGCCTTGGTCTATCCATTGTCCACCCATTATCTATTCACCATCCATCCATCATGTGTCACCCGTTCATCCACCCATCCTTTTTAAACAAATAAGCTTTAAATTAGTTCTGGGAGAAGGAAACCAGTATTTGTTAAGCGCTACTACATACACCAGTTTAAATGCATTATATACAGTCTAATACAACACCAGAACATAGGGATATTCAAGTAGTGCTTGAGAGTGGTGGTGTATATATTATCTTATAGACGTATAAGACAGTCTCATATAGACAGTCTCATTTAATCCTCTGATGTGAGGGGGAATTGTTACTGTATCTACATTACAGGAAGTGAAACTAAGACTGAGAGAGATTAGACAACTTACCTCAAATCGCATTGATCGCATGTTTACCTCTTTTACAACACTGACTTGAGAAGAATCTTCTGGTTTACCTAAATTCATTCATTCAATAAACACAGATCACTAGGGCCAGCACTAAGGTCTTGAGAGAGCTTAATCTCCCTGCTCATAGGTTCAGATGAGTGGGCTGGTCAATTGGATGGTAGAGTGGATTCTGAGAAAAAGAAGCAGGGTGCTTGTGGGGCTATGATGCTGAGGTCACATGACACAGCTTGGGGACACAGGGAGAATACTCTGAAGAGGGAAATAATTTCAAAATTATTTCAAAGAGGGACCAGTGAAATAATTTCAAGTCCAGCTACCCAGTCATAAGGCTGGTCATCCGGGCCATCCAGTTAGATTCCAGGAATCATTTGGACACCCTGCCCACACAGCATTGCAAAGACAGCCCTTAGGTTGTCCACCATTGGTTGATAATGCTACGTGTTTACAGTCTCTTTCGCCCCTTTGTAGGTTCCCAAGCCAAGTAGGAACATTGCAACCACTCCCCCAGCCCACAATCTTGCTATTAGAGGAAAGTAATGCTTTCTGATATGTCCCCGGAATGAGGAGATTTGCAGGGCTGACTGACTAGGTGCTTACAGAACAACCCTCTGAATGAAAAGGACTAACACAGGCAAGCCATCTGTTCTGTGCCAGACAGTAGAGTCATTATTTGGGCCCAAGACTCTTGGCTCTAATCTGGTGCTATTTCTTTTTCCTGCCAGGGTCTTTAGGACACTCCAGAGATTCCGACAGAGAGGCTGCAGTTATTAAGTGCTTGCATCTTTGGAGCTGTTAATATTATAATAAGAACAGTTTTTACTTGCCAGGCCCTCTTTCCCACCTTCACCATCTTACTTAATCTTTGGAGACCAGGAAAGTCAGGTCAACAATGGTTCATAAGGAAGTATGTCTACCTCTTCAGAGTCAGATGGACATTTTCTGACTCTTGGCCTCTTGGGCCTTTGAGGGAGGAGTCCAAAAGAACCCAGGAAACAGAAAGGTCCAGAAAGATCCAGAAAGGCCCAGAAAGATCCAGAAAGATCCAGAAGATCCAGAAAGACCCACATGACTCCTCTGCTTCAATCACAGCTACAGGCACAGAAGGCATCCATGGGGATGCAATTGGGTCTGGCAGAGATCAACACAGAAAGGACTTCTCAAGAACCAGTCCTGTGGGGCTGGAGAGATGGCTCATTGGTTAAGAGCACTTGTTGCTCTTGCAGAGGACCTGGGTTCAGTTCCCAGTACCACATAGCAGCTCACCACCATTGTAACTTTAGTTCCAGGGCATTCAGTGCCCTCTTCTGGCCTCTTCAGGTCCCAGGCATACATACAGTGCATTACACACAGGCAAAACATTCATACACATAAAGAAAGAGGGTGGCTAGCATCGGGCAGAAGGACCTGGGGGAAATATTCCAAGTGCCAATGGTGGATTTCTCTGCCCTTGTGTTATGAGGAATATTTGTTTTCATCTTTATTCCTCCAAATACTTGCAAAAATTTTACACAGTGAAATGGATTAGTTTTTACTTAATAAAGGAAGCAAAACAAATGACAATCGATGGTGAAAAGCTAATGCAGGATTGGGTTCCTTGGAGAAATGATTGACTCCAGGGGTTTGACAGAAAATATTCGAGAGGTACCCAGAGCATTGTGTGGTGCAAGAAAGCTAGGAAGTTCCTACACAACACACACACACACACACACACACACACACACACACACATCCCTCAGTGGCAAAGTCACATAAAGGGACATAAGTACAAACTGAAAGAGCTCCCTATAGCCTACAGTGAGACGATTCAAACAGAATAAGAAAAAGAGTATTAGATCATCACCCAAAGTGTTGATGCAGACATTAATATAGACATTCGTGAGCCCACAACAACATAAGCAAGCTGTCTACACAGAAGTCCATCAACTTAGGTAGACACCCTCAGTGAGGTGGGTAATGAAGCCTCACTCCTGCCCTGTGCAGGAGTGACTTCCTCCCTGAGAGATCTGTATAATGGAGAGGAAGAGTTACCGGAACACACCACCTTACCAGGTTTCGGTCAGCAGTAGTGAATCAATATGAACAATGTGCACCCTTCAAATAATGTGAAATGATGGTACTTGCCTCTGTGTTCTTCCTTCCAAAAGCTCAGATTAATCAAGATGGGATTTAAGATGAAACTAGTGGGGACATTCTGCAAAACATCCACAGAATACCCCCTGGGTACGCATACCAAGGGAATAAAGTAATAGAGCAGAGAGCTCTCTGCGCATGCTTACTGCTTAATCACAATATGGGATCGTTCTGGAGGTTCATCAGTGAGGGGAGGTGGTGAAGAAGATATAACACACATGCACACATGACACATATACACACACGCACACACACCCCTCCACAGGTATACTAGTCAGCCATAAAAAATTGACATTTGGGATGGTGGTTGTTCACACCTTTAATCTCAGCACTCAAGAAGCAAGAGCAGGCAGATCTTTGTGAATTTGAGGCCAGCCTGATTTATAGAGCAAGTTCCTGAACAGCCTGAGCTACACAGAGAAACCCTGTTTAGAGAAACTAAACAAAACAGTCATTGGCATTTGTAGCAACATGGATGGAACTAGAGGCCGTCATGTAATGTGAAATGAGTCAGACCGAGAAAACAAGAATTATATGTCCTTGTCTGTATCTGTATATAATATCTGTATCTGTCTGTATTCAATATCTTTATCTGTCTGTGTATGAAATATATGCATATATATACATATTTATATGATTTCTGAATATGTCTGTGTATGATGTCTGTATCTGTCTATATATGATGTCTGTATACGATGTTTATATCTGTCTGTATTTGATGTTTATATCTGTCTAAATATGATGTCTATGTCTGTGTATGATGTCTATTATCTGTCTATATATGATGCTTTATATGTTTGTATGTCTGTATATGATGTCTATGTATGTCTGTGTATGATGTCTCTGTCTGTATCTAATGTCTGTATATGTCTGTGTATGTTTGTATATGATGCCTATATTTGTCTGTGTGTGCTGTCTGTCTAGCATATGTAGCTAAAACACTGAACCTGGCTGTGGCACAGAGGTGACAAAAGGTTGAGAAAGTGTCAGGGAGTTGAGGTCGATAGAGGGAGGATAGATTTGATTTAACACTGCAGTGTACGCTGAAACAGTGTGAATCCTATTAACACATACATGGCTACATGTTTAAAAAACCCAGATTCATGGATACTTCAAGGAGTGTACTTTGAGACAAGTAAACAACAAAAGCCGAATGTCTGCAGAATGCCTCCTTAAAATTGTCAAGGTTAGATTGGAGAGATGGCTCAGCTGTTAGGAACACTGGCTGCTCTTCCAGGGGACCTGGGGTTAACTCTCAGTACTTAAATGGCAGCTCACAACCATCTGTAACCCTAGTTCCAGGGGATCTGATGTCTTCTGGCTTCTGTGGGTACCAGGCACAAGCACAGCCACAGACACAGACACACATGCAGGTAAAACATCCTTACACATTAAAAAGAAAAAAAGAGAAAACAGCTAGCGTCATAAAAATGAAGGAAAGAGAAGAAATTTAACCAGAAATCTGAGGAGGCTTAACCACTGAATGTGAGGTGGTGCCCGAGAACAGAGAAAGGACAGTAAGTGAATCCAAAGGCAATCTAAATTAAATATGATCTTCAGTTAATAATACCAATATAGCAATTAGTTCATTACTGTGTCAAGGCTAACCTAGGTAGGGCATGAGAGCCTGCAGATTTCCTGTAAATAAAAAAATATTTTCAAGTGAAATTTATTTTGAGTCTTACAGGAGAAGCTGAGGCACACTTCAAAGGCTAAGGATGTTCCTACTTGCTGCCCTGCCTCCCTGAGAAAAGTCCACATTTTTGCATAACTAGAAGGGGACAAGATTATTGTGTCTAACTGGCTTTCCACAAGTCCCACTGGGTTCTCCTGGCAGTTAGATTCATTAACTTGGCATTTTCTAATGATTAACACTGATCAATAACCCACCGGGTCTGGTCCTTAAATCAATTGCCCATTAATGAGAATGAAAGCACCATTTTATTATCTGAGCCCAGGACCTTTCACAGAAAGGGCTTCTGGGTTTGGAACTTCCGTCCCCTTTGCTGCACAGGTTAATTAAAACACACGCTCGCTCTTGCTCTCTCTCATTCTCTCATACCACACACTGAGACCAGGAACAAAATTAACTGTAGGGAAAGATTTCTAGGAGAAATCAGAGGTTCCTTTTAGTAAGAGTTTCAATAGTTCCTTAAACAAATGTCCATTAAAGTCTATGTGTTAGGGCTTAGTCCTTAGGGTAGCATTACTGAGAAGTAGGGGAGCCTTTGAGGGTGGGGTCTATGGGAAGTTCTTAAGTCATTGAGATGTAGCCTTGAAATGATCTGTGGCTGCAGACTCTTAGTCTTCTTTGTGACTCCTGGTTTGAGTGTAAGTGATTTATTTATTCTCCACACTCTCACTGTGATGTGTGGCCCCAGTCAGAGGCCTCCAGTACAAGGACAACTTAGTTTAGGATTGGGACACGCAGACCTGTGAGTCAAAGCCCCTTCTATCTTTGTAAGTGACTTGTTTCATATTTCATTGCAGCCGTTCAGATATGATCCCTATAGTGAATGAGTTAAGTAAACATTACTGAGGACCAATGTGATCAAGTCACTGCGAAAGTGACACTTCCTTAGATCCATGGATCATCTTGTGTAGGAGAATCACATGCTCTGCTCTCTGGCCAATGGTTTTCTTTTCTTCATCATTTGAGATGCTTACCAAAGGCTTCTGAATAAAGGAGTGTGAGGAGCTTGTTAGGTACTGGACTAGAGAAGTGAGCGAGACTTGACTGTAACCTTGAGGTCTTGGAAGAGATGTAGACAGGATTGGAGGAGAGCTAAGAAAAGGCTCAGGAGGATGTGGAGACAGGGTAGGGAAGAGCAAGAGTGAATTAGCTCAATGACCTGGCAGGTGTGACAGTGACACAATGGGACCTGGAAGGATGGAAGGAGAGGAGAAGGAGGTTGCCACGATGTCTTGAAAGACAGACTAGACAGGGTTTCTTAACTGGCTGGTTGTGTGCAGCTAGAAGCAACATCAAGAGAACTCATGTATACTTTGGATCTCAGTGCAGAAGTTCATTACAGCTGAGGACACTTGGAAAAGAAACTGACTTAGAAGATGACCTGAGTCAGGAGATACGACTGCCACATTGCCTAAGGAATCAGTCCAGCATGGTGTGGGAGCTACAAAGGCCTTTGTGGTCTTCTAATTCTGAGAATCTCACCAACATCTTGCCCTGTGCAGGAGAAACAGTAGAGGTGGACTAAGGGTACTGGCTACACAGGGTACAGGTGTATGAGATGGTGGGCGGGGCGAGGCAGGAGGTGTCAGGCTAACATCATTCAACTTTATCCTTTCCCTTTGTTTGATGTGATGACAGTCTGTCTATGTGACCCTGACAGTTCAACTTGCAATAAATCAAGGGGATGTTTAAACACTAGAAACTTACTACTACTACTACCATTATTTAGCTCAGGCAGGTCTTGAACTTCTTGTGATCTTCTGCCCTTAGCCTCCTGAGTGCTGCTGGCACTACAGGTGTGAGCCACCACCACACCTAGCTTAAGGGCTAGAATTTTAAAGTCAAGCATTCCAGGGTTCTAATCTCACTCTGCTAGTGTCTATGTCTGGATTCACACCTCCTCCAGGAGAATATGGCTGGGAGTGCCCTGCTGGTATGGTTCATCAAGAGGCTCAGTCAGGACATGAGACGGGAGGATGTTCTGTAGTTCATGGGAGTGCCTTTCCTTGGTGCTTTCTCTTCCCTTGACCTTCCTGGCACCTGCAGTTGTGATGGAACTTCAGGGGAGGGCAAGATTATTAGGACAAATACCAAGAAGAATACCGATGAAGACCCAAATTCTGAAGCCCAGGATGAACTTTGCAACCCATGTTCTTGGTTTTTCCAGATCAAGTCTTGAACCAGTCAACCTTTAAGGCATATGTCTTAGCCATAGATCTGGAGAACATGTGTGACAAGCTTTCCTTCTTTGAAGGCTGGTGAAGAGGTAGCCCAGGCAGAAGAGAAGCAAGAGATGGGCATGATGGACCTACTCTCTCAAGGGCTACAGTGGGGATTATGTATGTGGCTCTGGGGAAACGAAACCCTTCCTTGGCCTTTGGATTCAGGATGTGCATACCAAATACTCTCTCCTGTGTAGCTTGGTAGTGATAATGCTTCTGTCTTTCTCCTCTGCTCAGGGAGTTCTGTGGTAACAGAAGACAAAGCATGGTAAGAGAAGATGGTCCTATCACTTGTATTGGATGGAAGATGCCCCTGACGGCTGAGGATCTTCAGCAAAGGGGTTAGAAGGGAGCAGAGAGAGAAGACAAGCCAACAAAGGCCTTGTCATTAAGCATAGAGGGTGATGGAGTCAACCGTAGTCCAATTCTGACATTGATGTGGAGGGCCATGCTTCCCATGGAATTCTGCCTTGTCAAAGCCAGGGCATTGGTAAGCTCTCTGAGGAACAAACCACAAATATCTCTGCACTCGTTGATATTATTCCAAGCATTCTAAAATTCCACAGAATGGAAAGCCAGTTAAGAAGTCAAGTTTAATTATTAAAAATAAATAGAAGCGATTCTTCTAGCACACTGTGTCAGTGGCCTGAAATCTGACCCATGATCTACAATATGATTGTGTTTGTTAAGTGCTGGCTATTGTCATTTGATGGTGGATTTGTGTCTTCTCCTGACTAGACTTCAGGTGGCAGTAAGAACCTCTGCTGGTGTCTGCAGCCATTTCCAGAGACAAGGACTCTGCTGCTACTGTGCTTTGTCTTAGCAAGTTATGTTCTTTGTCATGTCACGCGTGTTGAGAGGAGACCCAGTATGTGGAAACAAATGGTAAGAAGAGCTGAGCTTCTCTGGGGAGCAACCATGGGTCCGGCACAGGATCTAGTATATTTTTAGTTTTAGTTAAATAATAATAATAATAATAATCATAATTATCATCATCATCATCATCATCATCATAATTTTTTGAGATAATGTCTTTCTGTGTAGCCCTGGCTGCCCTGAAGCTCACTCAGTAGACCAGGCTGGCTTTCAATTCGAGATCTGCCTGCCTCTGCTCCACCAACGTTTGACTTCTTTTCTCTATTTTTAGGTTCTTAATTAAAGCTGAGGTAAATGGCTGTGAAGTACATATCTTTATGTTGAATTGCAAAGAGTTAAAATATGGACTATGGCCCCAAGTGAGCAATACCTGGTGTGGCCTTTTGGCTCCAACTCCTGCTTGTCTGAGAGCTCAGGAAAGTCTTTAGTCAGATTGGGGTGTGAAATGGAGGTAGGATCCAGATGGCAAGATGCACAAGGATTCAAGTGCAACCACATTCACACACAAGACCCACATGTGGCTTACAGTGTGCTTCCTATCATGGTGTCTGCCACATGTGTGACTCACGCCTTAGCTAATCTCCATTCCAGAGCACACTACATTATGTCCAGTGCTGGCTCTTTTCTTTCCTTCACCTCCTAGTTGACATGAGAATCCTCCATTGGTCCCAATTCTGAGATAAACAGCAGGACTATCCATGTGGATCTCACTGGGTTCTTGTGCTAAGTGCAATAGCATCACTGGCTGGATGTTGGCTCAGTGTCCAGGTCTCAAACTGAGCACATCTCCTCTGTGGGTGGTGGGCAGGAGTATGAAGGCAGGGAGCTTCTGGGTGGGATGGAGGACTTTATCAAGAGCATAGAGCTGCAGCTCTGCAAGGTTCTATGGACCACATGAGGAAGAAACAGGCCAGAACTGTCCTCTCTGCCCTCTATTGCCCTTCCTTGGTTTCTCCTGTTATAGACAGGCATCAGACATGGGTCTGAAATCTGGTATGTGCAGGACACTAGCACTAGACAGGAGGCAGACACTGGCAACATGCTCCCCTTGCCTGGGGTCTTTAGCTGCCCCCCAGCTAGTCTAGGCTGAAGAGAAGAGCAAATCTCATTAACTGGGCCTCTCCTTCCAGAAGTCATAAATCAAGTGTTCTGGTCTCAACCCCAACTGGCACCACAATGTAATTTATTTTTAAGCAGACAAATGAGTATTTTGTATAAAAATCATTCTCCTTTAAATATTAAGGGGGTGGGGCTTTCCTATTTCCTTTTGTGTGGCTTTATTATGTCTGGAGGGCAAAGACTTCCAATTTCAGGATGGAAATCAATGAGAAACATGATCGAATTTCAGAAACACCGCGTTACAGTCAGTGGTTTTGGACCGTGTCCGGAATTCCGAAGGCTGTATTTATCTCTCTCCATGACACGCACTAACTCTGGAGCCACCTTCATGCCAGTGATGTGCACACTTTTTTTGAGGGCAGAGACATTTGCCATAGGCATATTTTTTTTCTATTTTCTTGCAATCACTTCCATGACTCATGGTAAGGAATGAATGAACTCAGCTTGAGTAAACAGCTAAACAGAGAGAGAGAGAGAGAGAGAGAGAGAGAGAGAGAGAGAGAGAGAGAGAGAAAGAGGGGGGGAGGGGGAGGGGAGAGGGGAGAGAAGAGGAAGAGACAGACATAGAGAGAGAGGGGAGAGGACAGAGGAGAGAGAGGGAGACAGACAAAAAGGAGAGACAGACAGACACACATACACACACACACACACACACACAGAGGGAGAAGGAAAGGGAGAGGGAGAGGGAGAGGGAGAGGGAGAGGGAGAGGGAGAGGGAGAGGGAAAACGTGATCATTAAATTGGAAGCCCCAAGAGGCATGAAAAAGACCAAGGTGTCTTAGGAGAGAAAAAATGATAAGATGCAAGTGATCTATAGGACAAGGTTTCTCTCTAGATCAAAGTTCTGAGCACGGGACAAGGAACAGGCCTAGAATTAGCATGCTGATAAAAAAAAAGTCAATGTTCAATGGGTTCCTCAATAAAGTTTGACAGGACAACGCAAATCTGCTAACATCTTTCCAAAAGCTGAATGGAAGTATTCACTGTTCTCACCTCAATAAAGTTTTGAAATTTCAAACAACTAAGACTCCTGGAAGCTTTCAGGAGATAGAGACAGAGACTTTCCCACTCTCCTGTGCAACAGGGTTTCTTTCAGACTTGTTTTGCTTGCCAGTCGGTCCTCTGTCCCTCATTTCCCTGGTGACCACACATGGTATTCATGTAAGCCTTGGGTCCTGGACTCTCCCTGTGTGCCCACCTTAGGTCCTGTCTGTTTCTTGTCAAGCTCCTGAGAGGCACTTGACATACCCAGGTCATTGTTACCATGGAGACAGTAAAGGGGAACAACACTGGGAAGTCCCTTTGAGAGGATGTGGCTTAGCAGGTGGCTCTTCTTTGGGTTAAAAGTGGATGTTGACGGATGCTTGCCTGTATTTGAGAGGCGTTAATGTATGCATGTAAGAAGTGCTGTTGTTGATGCTAGCACTGGAATTCCTGTCTCAGTACATTTCTCAGCGCTGTGATGCTGAGCCCATGTACCATCGCAACACACAGAAAACAGAGGCCTCAAAGCTTCGGTGTCTGCAGCTTAAACTTTCTTCTCCGCTCTTGCCAGCCTTAGCGTTCTGGGAAATGTGGGAGTTTCTTGGTTCCATGACCTCTGGTTCTAAGGCAGTCATTCTCAACCTGTAGGTCACGACCCCTTTGGAGGTTGAATGATCCTTTCACAGGGGTCACATATCAGATATCTACATTTTGATTCATAACAGTAGCAAAATTATAGTTATGAAGTAGCAAAGAAATGATTTTATGGCTGAGGGCCACCACAACATGGGGAACTGTATTAAAGGGTTGAAGCATCAGGAGACTGAAAACCACTGTTCTAAGGGGAGCTCGTGGCAAGATCTGGCAGGAACTGTGCTCTCTGGCTCCCTCCCTGTTGGGGTATGGGTAATAAACAACAGGGTTCTACTGAAGGCCTCAGGTCTTGCTGGGCAGCTGGCCTGTAGTAGCATGTCCCTTTAGTGTCCTCTCTCCCTGCGTTGCTAAACCTTTACCATATCTACATGCACGATCCTATGATAAAACATCTGCCATTTATTTAGCATTGTTCTCAGACCATGACCGATATGTTTGCCAGCATTTTTTCTATCTTTATTTCCCCTCTTCACTTGGTCCATTTCAAAATACTGAGTGCCTCAGGGAGGGGCTGTGACAGGAGGGGCTGTGACAGGCAGGGCTGTGACAGGGAGGGACTGTGACAGGGAGGGGCCTGACAGGGAAGAGCGACAGGGAGGGTTGTGAAGGGAGGGGCTGTGACAGGGAGGAGCTGTGACAGGGAGGAGCTGTGACAGGTAGGGGCTGTGACAGGGAGGGGCTTGACAGGGAGGGGCTGTGACAGGGAGGGGCTTGACAGGAGGGATGTGACAGGGAGGAGCTATGACAGGGAGGGACTGTGACAGAAGGAGGGGCTGTGACAGGGAGGGGCTGTGACAGGGGGGGGGGCCATGACAGGGAGGAGCTGTGACAGGGAGGGACTGTGACAGGGAGGAGCTGTGACAGGAAGGAGGGGCTGTGACAGGGAGGGGCTGTGACAGGGAAGGGGCTGTGACAGGCAGGAGATCAGTGGACAAGGGAGGGGCTGTGACAGGGAGGGGCTGTGACCAGGAGTGAACAAACACCAGCAAGTGAGCCTGGATTTGTTTTCAAATTCAGAACCAGAACTGGCAAGGGTATGACAGCAGGATAAAATACCTCAAGACCAGCATGGGAAAATGGAGCGTTGCTCATCATTGTTCTTGAAAAACATGATCTTTGAGATCAGGGAATGAGAAGAAAGCCGAGTGGCACTCTAGAGGTCAGCATTCTGGGAGATTGAAAAGACCTCCAGTAGAAAATGGCAGCATCGAGTTTGCTGGCTTGGAGAGCAAGGAGCCTCAGATTTCAGGCTTCCAGATGGGCAGCAGGGATAGAGTAGTCATTCGTGAGGCTGAGCTAAGAGATTAGCAGCTTCTCAATAGAGAGTGTATTGGGTAGGAGGTAGTGTTGGATGGTGACTCAGTTGGATGAGTTCCAAGTGGTCCAGTTCTAAGGAACTTCCAAGGACCTTGTGGGTTTGTGTGTGTGTGTGTCGTGTGGTGTGTTGGTTTGTTTGTTTGTTCATTTTACCAAACTGGGTATCAGAGTGGCCCTGAGGAAGCTGTGGTCATGTCCACTCTGAAGAAGTCTAGAGCTGAGAGATACCTCTACTAAGGGACATCTGCTGCTCCAGGCAGACAGGAGAGGAGAGGACTCTGCCTCATCCTTCTTCCAACTTGCTGTCAAGACCCCATGGTGTCACAGACTTCAAGCCTATGTCTTTCCCTCTCTTGAATCTGGGCTGCTATGGCTGCCTTGGACAAGAGGATATGGTGACATAGTGCATTGGCATCTGTGACATCTTCATTTACAACGTAACTGGATTTAGAATCTCCCAGGAAACACACTGTTGAGTGTATGTGTGAGTGTGTAGCCAGAGCCATTTAATGAAGGAGGGAAGACCAACCCTGACTGTGGGGAACACCATTCTATAGGCTAAGATCTTGGACTGAATAAGAACACCAAAGAACATGAGCTGAGCCCTAGCATACGTCTCTTTCTCTCTGCATCCTGATTGGGAACACACGTGACCAGCCACTTCCTGTTTATATTACCTCTCCTTCCCAATCCCAATGGACTCTTCTTCTCTTAAACAATGGGTCAAAACAAATCCTTCCTTTCTCAACTTGTCCTGTATTTGGTCGTAGCAATGAGAAATGTAATGCACTGGGTTTGGCCATTTAAGGGTGGCTGGTGACTTCTTCCTTGATCTCCTGGAGTCCTGAATTGTTACATAGAAAGCAAGACTGTAAAACTCAAGAAATTCCTTGGAGGCTTCTCAGGGAGAGGGACTTGGAGTTCAGCTTCTTAGCTGTCTCTGACAAGGTCTTGGACATGATACCATGCGAGGTCCAACTGTTCCTCACCGTGTGACACCAGTAATGTTGCACGGAATAGAGGCATTACTCAGCTGTGCTTTGCCCACAGTTAGGTCACTAGTCTGGACGGAGTTCCTCAAAGGCCGTTAAGCTTACAGTGACAAGGAACTGAGAGTCTCTCATGAGTGATACCTGGGCAGCCAGTCGGCTGGGAGAGAAGATGGGAAACGTAGGCTTTCAGAACAGCCCACCGTATCACAAACACTCAAGATAGAGTCAGTTCTACTGTATCTTGGGGGGTAAGTCAGGGAGAGATTGAAATGGTTTTTCTTACATACCCAGCCTGGCTTGGAGCACATGATCTCCAAAGCACTAATCATATAGCATATGCTCTCCAGCTTCCATTTTATTTCTTGCATACTTTGTGCATGCATTGACATTCCTTCTGGTAAAATGAGCAAGATGCTCCTTTATATATTACACGCCGTCCACTAAAGTTGTCGCCCATGACTACGTTCCTGGTAACTGTAAGACGTGGAATGGTTATACACTCAGGGATATGTTGCCCCAGCAACATTAAGAAGGCATGACAGCTGTAGGTCTCAGCCTTGCAGAGTGAGAGCCATTAGTGCCAAACCTGTTTCCCCCCCCCCTTCCTCTTGTTTCTCACACCAGACCTTGCTTCCCACTCACTGTGCCTCCACATCTTTTCTAGAGTGGTTGTGGCAGCAGTCTAGAAGTTTCCTCCCAAGGACAGATCTTTTTAAAAAATTCCTTGCCCAGTCTGTGTAAAACAATCGGTCAATGAGGATGACTGACGAGTCTATGAGAGATGTTTCTAGAATAGGATTTCCCCCCACAGCAGGAACGTGGTGATTAAACTTTGTTACAGCTGGGAGAACAAAGTTTCCCCAAGCAGACTGTCAGTTTCTCAGAGCACAGTGCAATCAATATTGGAGTGGAAATAAGGTCACAGTGCCAGGCATGCGGTGTGCCCACTCTTCTAGCAGGGAAAGCCAAGCCTTCCTTCTACTCTGACGCAGTGAGACCAGGCTGGGCATGTAGAGAAATCATGTGCAGAGCTTTCTATGTTCCTGATGGACCATCCTTTCCTGTAGGACCTGCTCTCCTGCAGGTGGACATAAGAAACGACTTCAGATGGGCTGGACCTCTTTGGTGTTGGTTAAACGTATGTGACTTTAACCAAGTCCAACGGAGTAGGCGAGAGGCTGGCTGGGCTTTTGAGCCAGGCCTCGAGGAGGTGCTACCTGCCTTGCTGGGCTTCCATGTCCTATTCTGCCTAGAACATCTCACCAGGGCTGAGTGTGACCTGCATATGAGCACCGATGTATGTCAGACATACATTGATTCTCTATGGTACAGCCCCAAAGAAAGCCCAATATCAGCTTTTGTACATTTTTTTTTTTTAAAGATCTTTTCTTGCTGGTGTTGGAGGAAAAGAAATGGTTTGGTTGGGTGTATTTCGAGTTGGTTTATTTACATATATCATATTTTAAGGATGATTTAAAAGATAATGAGAGTAATTTCCACCATACTCAATTTTTATGTGTTGACTGCCGTTACTGAGCTCATTACTTAATAATCTTTTTTCCCCAGCTAACGTAAAGATTTTTTATTTTGGGGATTAGTAAAGTTGATCTCGGCTTATTTTTAAATTGTTCTGAGCTTCAGATGAGCATGCTTATAGAGTTTACTCAGGGAATGGGAAGGGGAGGTAATAGTAAGAGGCAAGAGAAGGAGAGAGAGAGAGAGAGAGAGAGAGAGAGAGAAGAGAGAGAGAGAGAGAGAGAAGAAAAGCTTATGAGCACACTGTAACCGGTTCCAAAGCAGGTAGTCATGACCTCATGAATGGCACTTTCTTAACTGTATTCTGAAACACACACACACACACACCACAACACACAAAGGAAAGGTTCTTTCCACACCATTAACCAGATATTTTAATGCAAGCCGTGGACCTAAATGTGAAAGCAGAACTCTCAGATCACCATGCAATTTAGTTGCTGTTGCAGTCTCTGACAATAAGGGCTAAGCTAGTTTGACCACAGGTGGACTGAGCCAAGTCCAGACCCTTGACATACAGGTAAATTGTGGACAAGATGTGCAGAGGAAAAAATAATGAGGAAATCCAGTAGCAACTGGAAAGAATACTTTGTTTTAAGTAATATGTTTTACTCTCATTAAATGCATTAATATTCATGAGAAATGGATTATATACATATAAATTTCCTACTGTAATGACCCAGATTCAACTAACCCTCCCTTTTCTAATGGATACACAACGTCAATGTACATCCCCGTTTCAGTACCGCTAGAGTAGTGCTGTGCACAACTTATGAATGGATTTCCTCTTTGTGAGTGTGAGCCGCTCTTATGTGAACTGGTAAAGCAGAGATATGGGTATCTGCTAACTGTCTGGGAGGCCACACTGGGTGTATGTTAATAAACATACACACACACACACACACACACACACACACATACATCATACATATTATATATATCTGGCAAGCATGCAGGCAGTATTCCCTCACCAAAATGGTAGGAACCAGAAGGGCTTTGGGTTTTGATTTTTTTTTTTTTTTCTTACAGAATGTGGGATATTTGCACTTACACTAGGAGATTTTGTCTAGGCATTGCAACTTACCTACTGTAAATTTTACTTCCCTTACATCTTATACATATAGCCTCAGAATAAATTTTATGATGTAATTTTAAATGTTTTTGCACGTGAAACAGTTTGCTGGCGTGGAGCTTTCACCTTTGGCATCATCAAAGAGTTTCAAAGTTCGAAGTATTTGCACTTTGGATTAGAATGCTCAGCTGGCCCGAGGAATTGATGGTTTACCTGTAAGTAAAAACAACTGGGGATGTCAAGGAGAGAATGGGAATGTTCTTGGGATGCCGGGTCACCCTGGACCCTGCATCCACATGAGATCCTCTTGCTGCCCTCCACCTGGATGCTCTGGGCTTAGATAAATAGAGCTGGTTTCACTCACCTGGCACAACCTACAGATTTTCATATTGCATTTGGAACAGGGGCTGCACGAGGCACAAGGCGCTTCATACTTTATTGTACAGAACCCAGCTTCAACATCAGGCAGAAACATGATGCTTAAGAGCAGGCAATAAAGAAGGTGCATTTGAGACTTGACTTCCTGTTAGTCGCTGAGGACCCTTGAGTGCGCACAGCTGGAGGTGAGTTTTTCACCCCTCTGACACATGACAAGATCTTAGTCCAGTTGCAGTCCCTCTCGGGTAGTGTGGGAAGAAAATGGGCTCAGAACTGTGTGTCTTTCCTTGCCTTCTCCCGTGGCAATCCTCCTGTGTCCTGCCTAATCCTGCTTGTCTGGAGCTCCAGTCTCTGCACGGCTGTGAGCAGTCCTTCCTAGGGGTGGGTGGAGGCAGGCCTCCTTCCTCAGGCCTTCATTGCCTCAGCTGTGTGATCTTGAAAATCCCTGAAAGCCTACTGAGGCGCAACATTCAGGCAGATTGCCTTCCAGAATCTGCCCTTGTGTCCTGAAGCTCTAGGAAGGCAGGGACTGTCTTCTTGAACTTCTGCCAGTTGTGCAGGGGTGAGGTGGAATGGTGCAGAGTGGTGTCGGGGAGGGCACCCAGCAGTCGCCTAACCACTCAGCACTCCTGTTCCCTCATCTGTAAAATGGGACAGCCGTATTGATTTTACCATGGGGTATTTTAGTGCCGTGAGCCGAGATGAGTACACAAAGGAAGTACCACAAGCCAGGCAGCCATAGGTGTTAGCATTCTGTCTGAACTCCACCCCACAGTTACCTGGCAACAGCCAGGTATGCTCTACCCCCTAGCCTGACCCACTATAAAAGGGGCTGCTTGACCCCTCCTCCCTCTCTTGTTCCTCTCTTGCCTTCTTGTTCCTGCTTTGTCCCTTTGCCCCTTCCACATTCCCTCCCCACCACCACATGCTGATGACCACCTCTCTTTTCTTCTCTCTCTCTCTCTCTCTCTTCTCTCTCTCTCTCTCTCTATCTCTTTCTCTCTCCCTTTCTCTGCCTCTACTATTACCTCCCTTCCCATTCCCTGAAGAAACTATTCTATGGTCCCTCAGGGGGAAGGGATGCCGAGGCATGGGCCAGCTGAGACATCCCCTTCCCCCATACTTCATCACACATCCATAGAACACGCCCCCTTTCTCTTTTTATAAACACATCAACAGGCCTGTGAGTGATGCTAGTCTCTCACTCTCCCAGCAGGGCATCCTTGAGTCTGACATCAAAGGTGAGCACACACAGTGACTTTTAACCTCCTGTCCAACCTTGCGCTGCTCATCCTACGTGGGCCATGTTGCTCTTACCATTTCTGGCTACCTCAGATAAAACCCATTGCTATTCTGTCTCCTATTCATGGCCCCCTGGAAGTTCCCCTCCCCCAGCACAACCAGCTCACAGGGAAATGCAGAAGCTTCACCCTACTCTTTATGTCTTGCTTTCGTCTTTCCTCCCCCACTGCCAGCCCCCTCTCCCATAGCTCACCCTGACAGCCACAAACGCCTATTTATTTGCCGGCTAACTTCCCAGTGGTTTAATATCCCCTTGAATTACTGTACAATCTTTCGAGTTATATTTGATTATTTTTCACATTTAAAAACATGAACACAATTACCCAGCAATGGCACGTGCCGTTACCGTCAGGAATAAAAAAGCACATATGCATCTTAGACAAGTAGTCACTCCCTGGGAATTATGTCTCTGGTATGGAGGGAGGGTGCAGTGATAGGTGTCATATAAATGCATATGAGACAATAAATACTTACAAAGGGAGAGGATGCTGAATAATTAATCCGCCGCCTCTCCAGGAACGTTCTTTATAAATCTGTCCCAGGCGTTCATTTGTTTTTTTACGGATACAAATATTTAAAAGTAAAGAATAAGTAATGTCCAGGAAGGAGACATAAAAAGAAAAAAGTCAGCAGGGGGAGGTAGAAGATTATAGATGGCAAAGGCTCCAAGACAGCTGTAACATTCAGGAATGCCGTTTGCTAAGGAGGTGAGGGGCGGAGAGGGGAGGGAGGAAAGGTGGTTAAGGGGAGAGCATTGGATTGGAGGCCCAGCTAAGTGCTTGGGATTCCGGCTGTGTTGATATCATCCTGCCTATCCAGAACCAGCTGTCTACAGCACAGGAGAAAGAAAGACCTCCAGGAATATATTTATAATGTTCTAGAACCCACATCCCTTCCTCTGGGGAAATGGATCTTCGAGGATCTCAGGACAGGACAGGCATTTACTGCCTCTTCGGGTGACTCTCTTCTGTCTCCACAGTCCTGACTGTTAGATGGTCTTGTTCTGTGCAGTCCACAGTCTCTAGCTGTACCCAAGTCATGTGTTTGCTTTGTCCTCCCTGTCTCTCCTCTTCTCCCTCTTCTCTCTTCTCTCTTTTACACACACACACACACACACGCACACGCAGCCACGCGCACGCACACGCGCACGCACACGCACACGCACACCACACACACACACTTTAAGCCCTTTAGGCCTTCTGTTCTTCAGATACATTAGATGGAATCCAATTCACCTTTTCTCCCCTCTATGTGCTCTAAATATGGGTGATGTAAATTTCCATTCAAATGCATCTTATTAAGCTCCGTGGATCAGTCATGTTTACCTTAGTGGGAGATGTGATTGCTCTTCCTTTGTTTATTTCAGCTTCACATTTAAAAAAAATTAGATACACACTTTGCTGCTCTCTGTCTCTGTCTCTCTGACTGTCTCTGTCTCCCTGTCTCTTTCTCTATCTCTCTGTGTTTCTATGTGTGTGTGTGTTCCTGCATGCGTGTGTTTGTATGTACACAAATGCATGTTCAGGCCAGTGATAGATATCAGGTATGTTTCTCTGTCACATCATATTATTTTCAAGACAGGGTCTCTCATTAACCCTGGAGCTCATGAATTCAGCTGGATGCAGCCAGCAAGCTGCAGGGGCAATTCTCCAGTTTCTGCCTCCCCAGCCATGGGAACGCAGGGCATGCAGCTGCACCTGGATTTTTACACAGGGACTATGTATCCTAACCCGAGACCTCAAGCTTACATGACCAGAATTTTATTGACTGAGCCATCTCATGAGTCTCTGGGGCTTTTGTTTTTATTAATAATGTTTTGGTAGACTAAGTCTAAAGTTTTGATAAATTCTAATTATTGAGTAGAGCTGTAAAAAGGGGCAACTACTTAAGAAAATGTGTTGACCTTTATTTTAAAGCTAGCCTCCTCTGAGTATGTGATTCATGCACTCGACTCCAAAGGGTTTGTCTGAGAGGAGTAAAAACCACACCTGTCCATGGGAAGCCGCGTGCACAGACGTCGAGGGAGTGTTATCTGTGATTGCCCAAAATGGTCCAGCCTGAATGTCTGTGGTGAGGTGAATGAGCAGAGAAGCAGTGGTGTGTCCACACAACACGACACTACAGGAAGTAGCCACATGGAAGACCAATCCCAAAACACAGTGAGTTAGCTGGCCAGAAGGGTGCACACCAAGCAACTGGGTCATACAAAACTGAAGATTACCAAGTTCTAATGGACAAAAGTGGAGTGATATTTATGTACCTGTGGTGGGGCTGGTGGGTAGGAGGGGGAGAGAAGGGGAGAAAGGGGCAGGAAGAAACTTTGGGGTGGTAATAACTGTTTTCAGATCACGGATTTTGCCTTATGTCAAAATGAATAAGATTGTATACTTTAATAAGTACAGTTTTGAAACACTTCAATTAGATCTCATATATTTCTCTCTCCTCTCTCTCTCTCTCTCTCTCTCTCTCTCTCTCTCTCTCTTTTCTTGTTTTTTTCGAGACAGGGTTTCTCTGTGTAGCCCTGGGGATGTCCTGGAACTCACTCTGTAGACCAGGCTGGCCTCGAACTCAGAAATCCGCCTGCCTCTGCCTCCCAAGTGCTGGGATTAAAGGCGTGCGCCACCACTGCCCGGCAATATTTCTCTTTTAAAAGGAATATTCATTTTTGCTTGTTTTTAAATTTTTGGGTTTTTTCTTATTCATGTGCCTGTGTATGTCTGGTATTTGCACCAGTGCACACGTGTGTGTGGGTGTCCATGGAGGCCAGAGAATGTTGGGTGCCTTGGAGTTGGAGTTACAGCATTTGTGAGCCTCCTGGTGTGGCGTGGGTAGGTGACTCCAGCCCTCTGACAGAGAAGTGAGGGCTCTGCAGCCCTCGGAATCTCAGTCTTTATGGGAAAGGTTCTTCAATTTATAACTCTTAGCAGCTCTTAAAATCTCATTTTCTCTCTTTTGATTTTCTTCCATTTCCAGCTGTGAGCCACAAAGTGTTCACCAAATTCTCAGCCTCTGAGCCTATTCTAGATCCTTCTCCTCACTCTTATCTCCTATCACCCACCATCACCACCATCACCACCATCACCACCATCACCATCACCACCATCACACCTCCATCACCATCACCACCATCATCTCCATCACCATCACCACCATCATCTCCATCACCTTCATCCCTATCCTGACATCGTCTGTAGTATTTTGAAGTCCGACTCAATGTACAATGAACTAATCAGAGAGACCATTTCTGCCCAGCATGTGTTAGGAATGTAAGCAGGGGTTATTTTGAGTGACCTCTATCAACCGATCGCCATACCTTGGTGAAGTCAACAGACAGCTCCTCCTTACCTTAAGATTAACTGTGTACCTGGATTCTTTCTCACCCACCCCTTTCCAGATTTGTTCATGAGAAAAGAAATCTAGAGACATCCCCCTCACCTTCATCCTGCCTCTCACTGATGTCGCTGCTTCCTGAAAGCAGATGTTCCCGCCAGTTTATGAGAGGATCCCACTGGGGTGGCGGGCTGTGTGCAGAGCAGGGCAGGGCATCCACAAACCTGGTAAGTGTCACGGTGTGCATGCTCTGGTGCTGAGGCTCCTTATCCTCTCCACCCCTCTTGCCCTGTTCCTCTTTCCCCTTCTGAACCCTGGGCCTCACACCAGCAGAGTGCTCTACCGCTAAACCCACACACCCAGCCCACTGCTGCTTAATGGCTATGCTCAGGAGTTTCCCTAAGGATAGGTCCCTAAGGATGATGAGTGACATCGCCAGCTCACCTTAGGTCACATTCAACTTTTCTAGACATTGTTAAATATTTTATGGAAAGCATATTTAATCTATTTTCCATATGATTATGTATATAATATGTATATATTTATAATTATATATATAAAATCTATTTTCCATATAATTATGTATAATATATATCTATATCTATATCTATCTATCTATCTATCTATCTATCTATCTATCTATCTATCTATATACACATACATATACATACACATACACACACACACACACACACACACACATATATATATATGTGTGTGTGTGTGTGTGTGTTCTTGTCCCATATTCTTAGTGATTCTTCACTAAATTTCTTAGCACTTGTCAGTAGGATGACTCTAAAATTGGGACCCATTATATTTAATGAATATTTTAGAGTAATTTTAGGTTTGTAGCAAAACTGAGCAGAATGTGCCACTCTCCCTTACCCCTGTGTGAACTCGCCCACATTACACCGCCCCCAGAGAGGCACCGCCCCCAGAGAGGCACCGCCCCCAGAGAGGCACCGCCCCCAGAGAGGCACCACCCCCAGAGAGGCACCGCCCCCAGAGAGGCACCACCCCCAGAGAGGCACCTTTGCTGTAGTTGAGCCTGTGAGCAGCTCCTCATCCAAAGTCATGGTTTCCATGACCCTCTCTTTCTCAGTGGGGCATCTCTCTGGACAGCCATTGTGATGACACACTGCAGATTCTCTTGCCTCTAAGTCTCTCCTGCTCTGCCTATTTGCCTTCCTTCCCTGTTAACCCCTGACGGTTTCTAGTCTTTCTAGTGTCTTCATTTGTGTTTTTGTTTTTTAGAATGTCATGTAGTTATAGTTGGATCAAAGAGGGTATGGGATTTTAAGACGGTTTCCTTCACTGACAGTGTGCAGTTAAGTGTTCTCTATTTCTTTTCGGGTTCAACAGCTCACACCCCTTTGCACTGAATATTCCCAGGTCTGGCTCTCCGATAGTCCATCTATTAACTCGCCCAAAGAAGGGCATATGGGTGCTTTCAAAGTTTTTCAGTTATGTATAAAGCTGCTGTAAGCAGCTACGTGTAGGTTTTGTTCATGGTGGAGGCAGCATTAAATGCTTTCACTCCACTGGGGTAAACATCTAGGAGCTAAATTGCTGGGATGTGGGAAGGGAGTGTTGAACTTTGTAGGGTACTGGAAATTGCCTTCCAAAGTAGCTGTGCTACTCTGCATTTCTGACAGTGAATGGGACTTGCTGTCATCCCAGAATCTCATCAGACCTTGACACTGTTAGTGGATATGGCTGTATAAGAACTGTGGTGGTACCTTGGTTGCCTTGGTGAACCCCTCAGTGACACGGGGGATTGAAACTGACAGCACACGCTTTCTCTCCATCTGTACATCTTCCCTGGTGAGCTGTCCATCTCTTCTGCTCACATTTGAATTAATCGGTTCCTTCTGATGTTGTTGAACTTAAAGAGTTCTTTGTCTATGTTGAACAATAGCTCTTTATTAGGTGTGTTTTCTGCATATGTCTTCTCCTGATCTATGCTTGATCTTCTTGTATTTTATCAGAAGCTTTTCAATTTCAATGATGTCCCACTTACAAAGCCTTTTTCCTCCTTAGGATTTTTCTCTGCTGCTGTATTTAGGATGTCACTGCCTTGCTCAAGGTGATCTGTGTTTTCTCTTAATGTTACCACCTAGAAGATCTTGGGGTTTGAATTTCACATTAGGTCTTTCAGATTGCAATCTATTTTAAGTTAACTGTTGTATAATAAGTGAAATCTGTGTCTAGATTTTTTTCCTGTGTGTGAAGTTCATTCGCTACAGCATTATTTGTGAAAATTTTGTCCTTGCTCCATTGATATCGATGTAGTTCTTCTTGATGTCCTCTTCTGTTCATTGAGCTATTTCTAATATTTTCTCCTCACCAATACCATAGTGTCTTTATTACTGTAGCCTTGTAGTAAGCACTGGACCCTTGTAGGACCAGCCTCCAATTCTGTCCCTCTTTAATCCTTAGTTGGGTACTCTGGGTCTTTAATTTTTCCACAGAATCTCCAGAAGTCTGTGGATGTACACAGAGTAGCTTGCTGGGGTTGTATGGACCCCACGCATCAGCTGTGGGGAATTAATGTCTTCTTGTTTGTAATTACGGAGCATCTCTTCATATTTTTTTTTAAATTCTTCCACATTTTCATGAGCATTTGAATTTCCCTAGTGTATATTTTATCAGACTTACCCTTTCATCTTAGGGTGTTGCCATGAGTGGTGATGGACCTTTAATTTCATGTCCTGTATGTTCATTCTTGGTGCACAGACAAGCAATTGACTTTTGGGCATTAGTCTTGCAACTAAGTGGGCATTGACTTGCAACCTTACTGCCATTATTTCTGTTTCTTCCTTCAGATTCTGTTCCAAAGAAACCATGTCGTCTGTGAGCAGTGATGTCTTTGATTTCTCTTTTCCACTCTCCACTCCTTTTCTTACCTCCTTTGCATTAGCTAGGTTTCCAACACACACACACACACACACACACACACACACACACACACACACACACATACACACTGGTGACGAGACACTGGTAGGTTGCTCCCACCTTCGAAGCAGGAAACTCTTCAAAATGAATATGTTAACTGTGTTTTTTTTTTTTTTTTTTAATAAGTTTTGTCGGGGCAAGAAAACTCTCTTCTGTCTGCAGTTTGCTGAAAGACAGTTTTTTGTTTATCATGAATAGATGTTGAATATTTGTCAAATACTTTTCCCACACCTATCGGTATAAGTTTCTTATTAAATTGATGTGATGGATTGTATTAATGATTTTTGGCAGTTAAATCAGCCTTACATGTCAGGAGTAAGTCTCATTTTATTGAATATATTGTATATTTCTTACAGGTTGTTAGATTTGGCTTGTTAATATTTTGTTATCAACATGCATGAGAGATACTGGGCTTTGTCCTTGTTTGGTTTTGATGTTAGGGTGAGAGACAATAAGAAATATTTTTCCTTTAGTTTCATATTCTGAAAAGAACCAGAGGAGAAAAATTTCTTCTTTAAATAGTGGAATTATTCAATGAACCCATCAAGGATGGCTGAGATTTTTTGTTTGTTTGTTTTTGGTTTTTGTGTGTTTGTGTGTGTGTTTGTTTTTTGTTTTTTTTTGTATTTGGTTTTAATTTGCAAGCTGATTTTTTGATTCAGTTTCCTGACAGATGAAGGTTGATTCATGTTGTGCATTTCCTTGTATATGACTTTTGGCTCATTGTATCCTTTAAAGAATCAGTCCATTTTGTAGAGTTTATCAAATCTGTGGGCATAGAGCTGTTTACAGTATTTTCATTTTTAGTCTGTAATGTGATCTATAGATAATCCGTTCTGATCTCAGTAACTTGTGTCTTTTTCTTTTTCCTTTCTTACTAATCCGGCTGCAAGCCCTACCTATTTTACCGTTGCAAAGAGCCAGCTTTGAGTTTTATTAATTTTCTCATGTTGACTTCCTGTTTCCAGTTTAATGGATGTATGCTCTAATTTTTATTACCCCTACTCTCTGCTTTTTTAGATTATTGATATTTGATTATTTTTTCTAAGCCACATTCAACGTTATAAATGCTCTTCAACTCATCCTCTCTGCTGTGCCTTAAGCATTTTGTCTTGTGTCTCCATCTCTCTTTAGCTCAAAACAGTTGTAAGTTTCTTTTGAGGCCTCCTTTTGGACCCGTACGCTATTCAGCAGAGTGTTCTTTAAGTCTCCAAGTGTTTAGGAATCTTCTGGGATCTTTCTGTTATCGATTTTTAGTTTAATTCTGGACTAGTTTGGGAACAGACATGATATGATTTATATTCTTGTAGATGTATCAAGATGTGTCTGAAGCCCAAATGTGATCTTCTGCCTGTCTGATGTGAGTGGGAACAGTTTGAAATCTGTTCCTGTGGGATGGCTGGTCCACAGCAGTCCACTGAGTCCAGCTGGAGGACAGCACCATTAAATTTGACGTTGTCCTCACACGTTTCTCTGGAGGGATATGGACATTTGTGGGAGTCAGATGTTCAAGTTTCTGACTGGAATCGTGGCTTGCTGCTGGTGGTGTTTATCCACCACGGATTTTGATGCTGTGTGTTAGGCACACACTCCCCAGTGACCATCTGTCCTCTTGGCTACTGAGCCTTTATCCATGTGTCACACTCTTTTTATCCCCAGTAACATTCCTGCTTGGTCTGGAATCTACACTAGCTGCCCCCGCTCTCTTGGATTGCTGTTAATGGGGTACAGCCTCCACCTTTGTCCTCTTTAAGTTTGCTTCCAAAGCCTAGTTGAGGCAAGCTTGTGACCTGGTAATGAAGAGAATCCTTCCTAGCATACACTCAGAACTCTGGATGTCCAGGAACAGCCAGGGCTTTAACGTTTGACAGAATAATGCCCACACTCTGGGAAACTCAGATCCACAACTTCATGTCATCAGAGTCAATGACAGAAGCCTTGGGTCAAACATAGAAGTTGCAATGGGACTTGGCAGCAGTAAAGGTTTATGCTTCTTCCCAGGGAGCTGTGCAGAAAGCCTGGGCTTGATTCAGGTCTTTGTGGCCAGAATCTAGCTAGAACTTGGAGACCTCTGTTCACATCTGAGGTCTCCCCGCCTCAGCACTGGATCCTATAAGACTATAATCATTGCTGAGAGTTTCCTGAAGACCTGCTTAAGGCTTACGGACAAAAAGCCCCAAGCTGAGGGCCTTCAAGAGCCCCCATGGGAACAGTGATGGGCAAGTCCTATCCCCTTAAAACACGAGGAAAACAATTTGCACAGTGTTTAAGGAAGTTTCCACTCCCTTCTACACAAGATACAGCTCTACTCTGCCTCTGGTCGACACTAGGGTCATGGACCTGTTGTTCAGAGAGAACACAGGTTGAAAGATGGGTTAACCCCACTTCTGGAAAGCCAGAGAAAGTCTGGGTCACACATACACATCTGGATTCCCCGTGTGCTCCTAGAAGGTACACCATAAGCCTTTGACATTTCAGTGTCACCAGTCACATGTCACTTGGAACCTGGTCCTACAACAAATGCTGTAGTTCAAACTCCTCTCCCCATTCCACACTGGTAAAGGGAACTAGAACTTGTTCCCACTGGTTGGACCCTTGGTGCAAGGTGATGGGTGAGAAAGACGATGGAGAGGGAGAGAGAACCTGGAGTGGGTGGACGTGGCCGGTGGGATGCCATGAGTTTGGAAACTGAGGCTGCATGCCATTGAGGATGAGGGCCTTCCAGAGCAGGGCTGATGAAGCCTCAGCAAGTGTCCCACCCCCTCCATTCCATGCCAGGAGGTCTCAGCCATCTGAAGCTGCCCGAAGAAGCTCCTCAGAGTCAATGTGGTGGATTGTGGGTAGATGCCACACCCCCAGTGGAGCAGGCAGCCCAGTGCAAGCCACATGCACAGACATCGGGGCCAGGTACTAGAGGCCACCAGTCATCCCTCTGTCTCCCCCCAGCCAAGGTCAGGGGCCCTCAGTGGGACCCCCTAGGCTCAGCATCACCTTCCAGATCCAGAGAAATCTCCCATGGGACAGAAGCCCATTCTGACGCCCGCCCCAGCAAAATTGAAATACCATGAAGCAATGGTGTCTTACTGTGGCGACTTTTGCTCCCACACCTCCAAAGGTGTCATCACACAGCCCTCTTGACTGCTCGAAACTGACTTACCTGCAAGAGAGAACACAGAAGGGTGGCAGCCACATTCCCCCAGGACCAGCACAGCCTCTGGAGTTGAGTTGGTGCAGCCCCTTGAATCCAAGCTAAGTGGGGTCCGACAGAGCTCTCCCCAATCAGGGCAAGGGCCATGCAGAGGCTGCTACACATTTCTCTAAGTCTTGACTAAGTCAACAGCCTGAGAGAAATGTCATGAGACACGGAGGCAGGGTCCAAGAAGAGGTTTTCTCCAGGAACACAGGGCAACAGCCATTGGTTAGAGGGACCCAAACTGCCATAGCAGGAAGGTATTTCTGGAGAGATAAGAGGTGGGATTGCCTCTGATTTGATTCTTTTCTGGAGGAAATATCATTGATCAAGATATATTCTTTTTTTTTTTTTTTTTTTTTTTTTGGTAACAGGCCACTGGTGAGTTTTAAAACTCCTCTGTATAACTGCAAGCCAGAAGGAATGAACAACTCTAGGTGGAATTTAGTCTTCTGTTGAAAGACAACCCTGTTGAAAGTCATCCTGTGCCAGGCTTACCTTTTTCTATGTGTTTCCTTGTTCCAGGTTCCCAGCCTGGCCTTCACAGCTCTCCAGCTCAGAGAGCATGTTGGGATGCGGCACAAGACAGAGCTGGGAGTTCTCCATAATGACACCTCTCCCCAGTACACAAACATGCCTGGTGCACACTGGGAGACTTTAAGCAAACTGTACTCCTTCTGTTACACTTATGTTTGTGTGTATGTGTGCTTGTGTGTATGTGAAGAAATGATCCTCTTTTGTTGTCAGAATCCCCGAGATCAGGTAGAGCAAGTTCTGTTTCCATTGTCTGCATGACTACAACTCATTTTAAGTCAATATATCGACCGCAATTTGGGAATACCACCCATCATTCAGGGACAGAGTCAAAACCGTAAGAAAAATGTCCTCAATTCGAGATGGTGGCTCTTGTGCACAGTAACCTAGATCTAATCACTTCTCCACAACCTGCTGATGTCTCTCTTACAATGCCCTGGCTTAGACAGTGTTCTTTCTCGAATGCCTTCTTCCATAAGCTGTGATGGTTTATATATGCTTGGCTCAAGAGAATGGCACTATTAGGAGATGTGGCCTTGTTGGAGTAGTTGTATCACTGTGGGTGTGGGCTTCAAGACCCTCCTCCTAGCTGCCTGGAAGCCAGTATTCTGCTAGCAGCCTTCAGATGAAGATGTAGAACTCTCAGCTCCATGCCTGCCTGGATGCTGCCATGCTCCCATCTTGTTGACAATGGACTGAACCTCTGAACCTGTAAGTCAGCCCCAATTAGATGTTGTCCTTGTAAGAGTTGCCTTGGTTATGGTGTCTGCTCACAGCAGTAAAACCCTAACTAAGACAGAAGCTAATAAGCATCATGATTTCTTTCACCACTTCCCAGTCATCGGGCCGCTGTGCTTGACTCACCTGAGGAGTCAGTTATCTACCCAGCCCCTATTCTGGCTACACGTGACTCTCTGTTGGCACCACTCTGTTTCCCAGTTCCTTAGCAAATCCATCAACAAGTCCTGTTGATCCTCCTTGGAGTTCTCTGGAATGGACTGCAGCTAGCTTACACCAACTCCCAACTGTGAAAATGGTTGCCTAGGAATCATCTTGGACTGTGAGATATAGCCATAGATGATGCCAGCAGAAGCAGCAGCCCAGGTCCCTCCGGCTCTTGGGAAGCTACTTCACCAGTTCTGTGCCAACTGCCCCCTGACTTCTTATGGTGAGAGCAATCAACTTCTATTTTCTTTTTTTATCTATTTATTTATTTTTTTTGGTTTTTCGAGACAGGGTTTCTCTGTGTAGCCCGGGCTGGCCTGGAACTCACTCTGTAGACCAGGCTGGCCTCGAACTCAGAAATCCGCCTGCCTCTGCCTCCCAAGTGCTGGATTAACAGCGTGCGCCACCACCGCCCGGCAGCAATCAACTTCTAGATGCCCCTAGATAATTTTGTCAAGGAAGGGGAGGTTTGACTATCCACAGCTAAACTTTATACACCTGAGTCACTTAGGCAAGAAGGGGATCTGACTCACAAATAGGAGTTCTCTGCCAAGACATGTCCAATGGCTTCTTGATTAGTGTGATTGGAGGCCTGAGGTAGGAGTGATTGAAAGCACCACAGGTGAGATTGAACCAGGGGAATGTGTGACCTTGGAGCCTCCAGTGATGCAGCGATTATCCCTGTGCCTATCACACAGACACTGTCCATCCAGCTGGATGCATAGAGAGATGCAGTCACTGAGCAAGGCAGCTGTGATGGCTTGAATAAGACTGTCCCCCATAGGCTCCTGTAAACTTGAATCCTTGGTTATCAGGAAGTGGCACTATTGAGAAGGATTAGGAGGTGTGGCTTTGTTGGAGGAAGTGTGTCAATGGGGGTGGGCTTTGGGGTTTCCCAAACCCAAGCTAGTCCCAGTGTCTGTTCCAGCTGCCTGTGGATCCAGATGTAGAACTCTCAGCTCCTTCTCCAGCACCATGTCTGCCTGGACACTGCCATGCTGCCCACCATGATGATAATGGACTGAGACCCCAAAACTGTAGGCCAGTCCCCGTTAAATGCTTTCTTTTGTAAGAGTTTTCATGGTTGTGGTGTCTCTTCATAGCAATAGAACATGGACTAAGATAGCAGCTCAGAGAGTGGACCATTCAAACTCAAGAGGAAGTCTGGCTCCAGAGTCCCACCCTCAATTGCTAACACCCTGGAAGCTTGTTTTTTTTTTTTTTTTTTTTTGTTTGTTTGTTTAATTTTTTTTCCTTTTGGGGCCTCGGAGATGGCTCAGCCAGTAAAAGCACTTGCTGAGCACACGTGATAACCTTAGTTTAAGCCCCAGAACTCATCGTGGAAGGAGAGAAAAGGCTGTCAAAATCGATGCTCTGGCCTCCACATGAATGCCACGACAACAGCCACCCCCCACTAATAACAGTAACATATTTTAAAGGATCAATGGATTGAGTGTTTTTATGTAACAATGATTTTATGAAGTGATAATTCTACTGAAAAGCTGACTCTCATCTACAAGACAGAAATCCTAATTGGACCAACTCTTAAGTTTGTTTTTGGTGTGCTGTGGACGAGGTCATCAGAATGGACTCTCAATGTCTGCCACCAGTCCCTGCTCGTGAGACACGACAGTTGGCTGTCAGTCTGAGTGCTCATGCTGTCTTGTTTCGGTGGCAGCATCAGCCATGGAAAGAGAGGAAGACACAGACCTTAGCCCGAGAGAATCTTGGGTGAAATCTTTTGAAGAAATAGAAGATAGATGGAACCCTGCAAGTGCAGCGTAGGTGTTGGACCCCAGAGAAATCTGGCTTGGTCTTGAAGTGGTCCTCTGTGCTAGGGCCTCTGTGCCTTCTCCAGGCTGCTGCTGCCCTCTGCTGGCCATTACTGGAATTGGGGCACCTCTAACAGAGCAGAGAGTTAGAAGCCGAGAGACAGGGTTCTTGGGGGTTCTCTGGATGCCTTCTTAGGGGGCTTGGCTCTTTCATCTCCGGACATTCTAGCATGAGGAGCGCATCACGGTGTGAGTTGTCAGGGGCTAAAAGAAGAGACCACTTTATGTAAGATATGACTTACAGGAACTTAGGATGCCAGGACCAGGGTGAAGAGGAGGAAACTGGAGGGAGGGGTAGGCCAAAGGGGAGGGGAGTCTAAGTGAGGCATCCAGAACACTTCACCCTCAGCCTCTACACCCAGAGCAATGATTGCTAATAATGTCTCCAGAATCTGCCACTCAGAATGACAAAATAACTTCCTTCCCATCTGTCAAGTCAAACTTCCTGGATGGATCTGTGCCTCTGACACTCTATGTGCGACCTTGGAAGGGCTACCAGCTACTTCTTGAGGAATTGATTATCCGGTGTGCATTTGGTGCTCCATCTAGCAGCTGTGAATGGGAGGACTCCAGGACCAGGAGGTGGGCTGAGGTACACTCCAGCATCAGCCAGGACTGCACAAAGCCATCAGCAGACCAGGATGCCAAGACCTACCTCCCCACTGCTCCTCGCTTGAAGCCCACCTGGCTGCTTCCTGTAGGACAGGTGGCCTTGGTCTTTGAGGGCTATTAGTGGTCGTCTGCCTCTGAAGTGATCGCTATAATCCAGGAGAGCTCTGAGCCCAGCCTTCTCCTCTCTGGGAACCACTTCTCCCTGGAACTTTCTTCATCTCTTGGGTACATCTCCCTGCTTTGAGCTGAACCAAGATGGGCAAGAACAGATATAGCTCTTTCCAGAGTCCCAGGCTGGTTTACTAGAATCAATATGTTCCACACATACTTATGGAATGAATGCCTGTTCTGAGCCCACCATCCAGGCTCAGTCAGGAGGACAAAGCTGCGATCTGGTCGCTTCGACAAAGTTTCTGTTCATCTAGAAAAGGGCAGGAAGGGGGCTGAAAGGAACTATACCAACAAGGGAAGAAATATGTTAATAGTGTGAAGGTTGGGGCAGTCAGAATGTGGGGATGGAGGAGCGAGTAGTCCACCTATGTGAGGACTGTACTGGTGCAGGCACCAGCATGTGCAAAGGTCTCAAGAGAGGGGTAAGGAGATAACTTGTATGGGTTGTCAACAAGGCCATGGTGGACAGAGCAAAATAGAGTGAGCTGTAGAGAGGAGGTGATGAGAACGTGGGTGTCATGACAGTACGGGGCTGTGCCTTTTACTCTGAGTAAGAGATAAAGCAGCAGAGGAGTCCCAAGCAGAGGAGTGCGTGGTCAGCCTCACCTGGAAGGCACCTCTTTGTCTATTGGCTAAAGTCAGACTACAACCAAGCCTCTTAAAACTGTGGACCACGTCCCATACAGAATCTTAACGGTGAATGAGGGAATCATGTGCCAATGTATGAAGCTTCTGAGCACATAATGACTGAAGATTAACTCAAAAGCAAACTTGCAATGGGTATGGTTGCTTCCAGCAGGCCTTGCCCACACATGCTGCAGGAAGAAACTCTGCAGAAGCCTCTGTTCTAAACTCACGCGTGTGCTGTGCATGCCACAGACCCCTCGTGGCTATTGCCTGCTGTGAACTGCAGTTATTGTAATCATCCAGTTTCTGCTGCACAGAAAAGCAATTGTTTAATTACAGGGGAAAAAGAGACTTCATGTTTTTCTACTGTCATTCATCAGCATATAACTTTCAAATTCGTATGTCTTTGGATTGTACTGTGTTAGAACACTTGATTTTAAAACTTGCTGTCTGAGTAGCTGACTTAAGTATCACAAAAAAAAAAATCATTCAGCGAATTTTGGCTTAAGTTTAGGAGAAAATTTCCAACAGTTTCTGAAATGGCCTTAAATATACCTTTTTCACTATATACATGTCTATGCTAAGTGGTGTTCTCGGAATTCACATTATAGAATACGAAGTACCTGTGTCCTGTGGTTTTGACTATTCAGCCATGATCCAATTCTTTAGGTAAATAAATAAATAAACACACTTATATCATGAGTATGAAAACTTGGTTTCCTTTTTAATAAACAGTAAAGTGAAATTATATCCGAGAGCTGTTTTAAAAGAAATTTACAATTGTCAGTAAGTGATTTTATAGTGTGATTGTGGGAATCTTGGGTGAAGGGAGTCACCCATGACACATTTAAAGGAAGCCAAGAAGCTCCAGACTGAAAGAGCTGGGGATGGGGTCCAGGGGAGGGAGTGTGAGGGGCTCCTGTAATAATCCAGGGGTAAGCTGTAAGCCGGTGGCTGTGTGCACTGGGGTGGCTGCTTCTGGCTGGGAAACCTTGTCAGAAGCTGAGGGCCTGAGAGGAAGAGACAGCTCTGGAATGTCACAGCTGGGCTGGTGGTTCCCGAGAAAACAATGCCTCTTTGCACTAAGTACGTATGGAGGGGATGTAGCTGGGAAGCGCGTAAGGTGTGAGCAGGGTGGTCGTACATGTGCCCTTTACTTTAAAGGGTTCTGCCTCACTGTGTTTTAGTAACTGCTCAAATTACTGTGTGTATATGTGGTGGTTGGATGTGAGCGGCTGGCCACGGCCCACATGGAGGACTTACATCTGGGACATCCTGATGAGCCATCCTGGCTCTGTCCCTTTAAGCCACGGCTTCAGATGGGTGGCTACACACCTGTGAGCCTATGAGGTGATGGGGGCGGGTCAAGAATGTGTGCTGAACATTTAAGGCTCTAGGCAAATACACCCCACTATCTGACCCCTAAAAATGCTCTCTCCTCTTGGCCAAGCTCTGGCTAGCCATAGGACTTGGGAGGAGCAGCAGTGTGTCCTTCCTAACAAATGGGGATATTCCTAAGATGAAAGCATCCGCTTGAAAATCTGGGGTATGGAAGTAGCCATGTCATCGCTACCCCATAACCACTGCTGAGGAATCATGACCATATCAGGGAAGTGTTGGGGGACAGTCCTTCTTCCAAGCTGAGGAGCTGGGGACCCCTTCTAGCTCTGGGAGGGTTCAGACTACAAGGAAGCAGATGGCTGAGTTCAGGGATGTTCCGGGTGCTGAGAAGGACATGATCTGTTTGGATGGAGGGTGAGAGGTCACGTCTGAAGAGGCAGTGTTGATGATATCAAAGAGATTTGTAGCTAGGAATCTTGAAATACCAATGTTAATAAGTCTTCCAGATCCATTTATGGAAGAAGAAGGAGAAGGAGGAGGAGAAAGGAAGAAGAAGAAGAGGGAGAGGAGGAAGAGGGAGAAGAAGAAGAAGAAGAAGAAGGAGGAGGAGGAAGAGGAGGAGGAGGGAGGAGGAGGAGGAGGAGGAAGAGGAGGGAGGAGGAGGAGGAGGAGGGGGAGGAGGAGGAGAAGAAGAAGAAGAAGAAGAAGAAGAAGAAGAAGAAGAAGAAGAAGAAGAAGAAGCAGAAGCAGCAGCAGAAGCTGCAGCAGCCCAGAAAGGTGAAGCAACATGTTTAAGGCCTCACAGCGTATTATAGAGCTGGAGTTACAAGCAGGTGATCTAACAATAAAGTTTATGACTTATAGATAACTGGCCAATGCTGAAGTTCCTAACAGAGATGTCTGAGGATGCTGTGAGCTATTACATGGCTAATACACACACACACACACACACACACACACACACACACACAGCACAGCACAGAACACACACACAGGACACACACACAGCACACACACATACAGCACACATACATATACAAACATATAGAACACACATAAACACATACATACCCACACATACAGCACACACACACACACATACATACATACAAACACACATAAGAATACACATACACACACACACACACACACACACACACACACACACACACAGGTTTTAGGTTTTCCCTCAGTATCCACGGTAGTCAAGGCATGGTGTTCACACATGACCTAGGTTACTTGTCACTCAGGACAGATCGGACATGCTCACTGCTTATGAGATGGTGACACCGTTCAGACCTCTGCACTGGCTAATCTGCCTGAATCACTCCCTGAGATCCAAATGCTCACTCCAGGAGACCTGACATGAACCTGGCGTCTTTGGGCTTCCCCAACAGACTCAGTTACACTCTCATTTCCTTGTCTACATAATATCTGTGAGGCTAGTAGTGTTCTAACCCCAGGGCAGAGGTGGCTCAGTAGCTCCTGGCTCTTTTCAACCTAGAATTAGTCTGCTCAAGTCCACCATGTCCTCTTTGGCCACCAGGTGGCGCCCCACACCGTCCATAGCTTCCATTATCATCGCTAGAGATAGTCCAGGGGAGGCCTGAACTGCTAGTAACTCCCCTCGTGCCTTTCCTGACCTGTCATGGAAATGGCTCCACGGAATTCACAGAGGAAGAGGGAGCAGAATGAATTTCTCCCCACTGGATCCGGGCACCATCCCCAAGCTGCTCCCATCCCATGCCAGGGACACAGTAGAGGGCTGTCCTGAGCAGGAATCCGTGATGTGGCTGCTTCGTTTGTTGATCCACTGAAAAAGTAGCACTGCTATCTGACATCAGTCGCTCAGTTCCCATTTGTAGATAAGGAGCTTCAGAAAGGCCTGCCTGAGGCAATAGAACTATGTAGTGCAGAGACGCCAGAGACGCGATTCTAACATGGGTGTGCTTGATTTCATCCTCTGTACCCAGATGTCTGTCCCAGTGACAATCTACTCATCTGGACGGAAGCAGCACTGAATTAGGGCCTCTTTGGGCTAGGGCTCAAGGGAGTCATCAAAGAAGGGTTACTGCAGTCTGCAGTCCAGGGGCTTTGGGAGGACATGTGGATATACACCCATTGGGTTTATTCCCCTCCCCTTCTAGAAGCACACACAGGCTCCAGGATCTCTGATGCAGGTGTTTATTGTGTGCTCTCAATGTAGATGTTCCTGAGAGGCAGATGTGGACTCTGAGCTGGGCCAGACACCAGTGGCGTAGTACTGGCCGCCTCCACTGTGCCACACTGCTGACTATCGGGGCCCTGAGGGTGGATGGGGAAGGGGAGGTACACTGTGTGGTCCGTTGGAATGTCCCAGAAGATAACGAGTAGAAGAACATAGCTGTAACTAGCTGGTAAGGGCAGGTTCCAGTACTAGCCTTTGCCAACATCTGCACATGCCCAGATGATGAAGGGGGGTGGTCTATAGGCCCTGAAGGGAATGCCCTGGAACAGAGAGTGGCATCTACTGTGTGGAGCACTGCAGGGAGATGGAGGGGCCTCACCACCTACAGCCTACTCCTTGCTACCCCGGCTACCCTGTGGAACCAGAGCCCATGAAGTTCAGCCTGAGCCTGGAGCACAGGAAGATGATGGCATCTGTGGGAAATGATTTGTTTGTTCTATCTGGGAGACCCTGCATTCCTCAGTCTTCTCTTTGGATCTGAGGGTGCTTCTGAGAAGCCTCACAACGGTTGAAAGAAATACAAGTGGACACAGCCACCATGGAGAAGTACATGAAATCTCCATCAAGACCTAAAGGTGCATTTACCACAGTATCTAGCTATCCCACCACAAGATAGATCCTGAGGAAAGTCAGCCACAGTGCCAAACACTTGTGAAGGCTGACCATGCACATGCCCACTCTACAGGAGCTAAGACATGTTACCAGCCCAGGTGCGTGCCAACACTTGGGCGGTAAATACAGCATGGTACTTGTATGCAATGACATATTTCTCAGCCATAGACAGGCATGAGATTATCTCACTGGAGCACAGAGGGTAGAATTGGAGGGGGGGGGGAGATCTACTGCAGCGTCTCTGCTGTTGCAGAGGTGAGCAAAGGTGAAGTAAGAATGCTGCTTGCCTTTGCTCACCTGTGCAGACCAAAAGGAAGTGGCCCGCCTACCTGAATGGAGAGCAGTGATTTCTGAAGGCAGGAACAGACACATGAACGGAGGGCTAACTGGGCAACACATTCACGTGCTGAAGCACCACACTGAGTCATGATACATGTCATCAATACATGCTACCCAAAGACAGTTTTATTAAAGGCTTTGAAGAAGGGAATGCTAGAGGTCAGTCACCAAGGCCTGATGACCATTATGGGGTCATGGGGTTCAGTATGGGAACAGCAGCCCCACCCTCAGCATCTCCCGAGTGCATGCTGGGTGGTAGGGACTTGAGCTCCCCCAGATGTTTTAGTTCTCTCCTCTGGGAGCTCCAACCTCACTGCACATGAGGTAGCTGCTTAGCCAGTTTTCTGGTCAACTAGAACTGGAACCTGCTACACACTGTGGTGCTTTTACATTAAGCTCAGTACCTGCTTTTCTCATAGAAGAGAAGCTCACAAAGGGAAGCTATCTGACCATAGTCACACAGTGGCCACTGACAAGTTACTCACCCCCCCATCCAACATCTATCCATTCATCCATCCATCCATTCATCATCATCATCATCCATCCATCCCATCCATCCATCCATCCATCCATTCCATCCACATTCCACATCCACATCCATCCATCCATCATCACATCCATCACATCCATCACATCCATCACATCCTCATCCATCCATCACATCCATCCATCCATCCATACATCCATCATCCATCCTCCATCCCATCACATTCCATCACATCCATCCATCCATCACATCCTCTCATCCATCAATCCATCACATCCATCACATCATCATCATCCATCCATCCTCCATCCATCTCACATCCATACCATCACATCCATCCATCCATCACATCCATCTCCATCCATCATCCATCCATCCATCCCATCATCCATCACATCCATCCATCACATCCATCACTCCTCCATCCATCCATCACATCCATCACATCCATCACATCCATCACATCCATCACCATCCATCACAAACCATCCATCCATCCACATCCATCCATCCCATCCATCATCCATCCATCCATCCATCACAATCCATCCATCCATTCCATCCCTCCATCCATTCACATCACATCCATCATCACATCCATCCATCCATCCATCCTCATCCATCCATCCATCCATCCATCATCACATCCATCCATCCATCACATCCATCCATCCATCCATCACATCCATCCACATCCATCCATCCATCCATCCATCATCCATCATCATCACATCCATCACATCATATCACCATCATCCATCACATCCATCATCCAATCCACATCCATCCATCACATCCATCCATCACATCATCCATCCATCCATCACATCCATCCCATCACATCCATCCATCCATCCACATCCATCCATCCATCCATCCATCCATCCATCCATCCATCCATCCATCCATCCATCCATCCATCCATCCATCACATCCATCACATCTATCCATCCATCACATCCATCCATCACATCCATCCATCACATCTATCACATCCATCCATCCATCCATCACATCCATCCATCTATCCATCACATCCATCCATCACATCTATCACACCCATCCATCCATCCCATCCATCCATCTATCCATCCATCCTCTATCCATCTATCCTCTACTTATCCATTAAACACCTGTCCGTATCCATCAAGTCCCTCTCGTCAAGCAGTTATTGGATGGACCCTTTTTGCAAGCCTTTTGTCTACAATAATGAGTTTCCTATTTGGAAGTGACATTGCCTAAGTTATTCCTATTCCCTAGAGTTGGCAACCTGCCAGAGTCCCATGACTCTCTCAAGGTCTTTGTATAGAATACCAGCTATTCTGGCTCTCAGCCCCTTCCTAGGCCCAGACAGGGCGATATTCAAAACTACTAGCTTTTGAAAACCCCACTCTTGGCTCCACCCCTGTTAGGAAGAGCTACTCCAAGGCATTGGGGTGGCTGTATGAGGTAGGGTCATCTGCTTCTATAGAGTCTCTTCTGTTGTCTAAGTGGCCTTGGATGGAAGGAATCCAGCAAAGGAGCTTGCTCAGTGATGAAACACAAATTCATTTTGTTCAGGGACAATGACAGCTGTGTCCCAACTACCTTCATTGAAAGCCACTGAGCAAATGATCATTGGAGGGTGGGCAAATGACAGAGACTTAGCTCCTTTTCTTGCTAACTTCTGATAAAAGCAGAAACAAAGCAGAGAGTCAGGACCACAAGCCATATCACCACGAGGGAGGATGCAGATACCATTTCCCTGTCCATGCCATTCATTCTATGCCACCAGCTCCTAAGCTCTCGTGTCTCAGACATACTCTAACATCCTAGCTGCAAGGGAGGCTGGCAGGGAATGACTGTCTGCAAAAAGCAGGTGAACCTTCTCATCTGTACTCAGAAGGCCAGGCAGGTGTTCTGCAGTAGTCACTGGAGTACCCCTCAAACATAAATGTCACTATATAAAATATTTGTGCCCACCTAGACTTTTCAGTCTAAGGCTATCTAGATCCACTGTTTCCTTCCTCCTGGACAACACCTGGGAACCAATGCTAGAGGATAATTTCCCTAGGGCCTTAGGAACAAGGACACCCTGCAGTGCCCTCCCCTACTCCCCAGACACATATTGCTAGAGTTTACATGTGTCTCTCAAACATCACGTGTTGGAAATTTGATTCCCAAATCCGTATGTCGAGGATGCTTGGAGGCAGGGCCTTTGAGGATAATCAGAGTTAGATAAAGTCATCAAGGTGGGATTCTCATGACAAGAGAAGCTGGATGAGAACAGGAACAGGAGCCTGTCCTGGAGCACTTGCTCTGTGTCTTCATGGGATGCCTTCCAAGGTTAAGAAGCACCAAGAGTTCCTTGCCAGATCCAGCACAATGCTCTTAGACACCCCACCCTTCAGAACCACAATCCAAAGGTACTTCCATAAGTACAAACACCAGGAGATGGGACTCCATTACAGCAGTTATCAATGACTAATGCCTAATCAGAGGTAATATCCCTGCATCTGGGAAGTATGGAATTTCTTGTTGTAAATTTCATCTTGAAACAGCTCATCCAATCATGCTCCATAGCAGCTCTGCTCTAGAGATTTAGCTGGTGGCAAGAGTGCCTGTCTAGAGCAGTGATGTTGGTTGCCCAGACTGTTCTGGAATGAAGATGGACTAGCCTCTAGCCACCCCATGGGAAAGCTAGCATACAGTCAGAAAGCCAAGGACATGGAAAGACAGGACATGGGACTGAATTTCAATCCCTGAACCAAGGAGTCATGGAGTCTTGGACAGAGGACGATGCCCTGAGCCTTGGTTTATCACTTTGCAGAGGCAGAGTTTACAGGAGGTCCTGGATGGGGGCATGCTAAGCCTGGCAGCTCTGTATGTAGCCATTTCTTCAGGAGCCACAGAGCAGGTGCATTCCACGTCTGCCCACACGTCCTTGTGCCCTCCAAAGTCTTTACCACAGCCTCGAGGTCCCAGAGGCACTGCTCCAACTCTGGGCAATATTAAGGCAACATTCATACTCAGGCTGCTTTGTTTGCAGAGCTGGGAAGGTTTGTCCCCACCCTGGCTGCTCTGCTCGTCCTTGGCAGCAGAGCTCATGCATGTCATGGTGTAGGGGCTGTGGCTGCCATCACTTCTGTGTCACTTCTTAGCACTTGTGGTCAGTTCTCATCTAGTGTATTACAGTGTGTCACCCTGGGCGTTCTCTGAAGTCACTGTAATTGTGGACAAATCCAGACACTCTATTACTTTGGGCTGTGAGCTACAGCTTGGGATCAGGTGCATGGGGCTGGGGGAATAATAGCTTTATATTCTTGTTGAGTCACTATGTGTGGGACCCAGGTTTTTGTGCATACCAGACTTGTGCTCCCCCTCTGAGTTTCACTCCCAGCTCCAGCCCTGCATTCTAAGCAGAGTGGCTGTGTTCATGTAGGAATGTTGGGTAAAAGTGGGATCCAATGTATGCCCGTCACCCTGTCCCAGATCCATAGACCAAGCTAGACATGTCAGGTGAGAACAGAGGAAGTGCAATGGCAGGAGTGGAGAACACTCTGGAATTTTCATCTTCCTTGCATGGAAAGTGCTTCCCCAGGCCACAGCCCCAAGACTGGGTGTCCATGAACAGAATGCTCCCTGAAGGGGAGGCAGGTACTTCTACGACATCCAGGGAGCCAGAGATGCCCGCATTCAGTATGGTCACAGGCCTGAAGCTCGGGGACAGAGCCCTTATGTACCTGATTCTTGTGGTACATGTGACCACGTGGATCCTGTTAGGTTGCAGATTAAGGAGGTACCAAGGAGTCTCAGGTGACTGACTAGTGTCAGGGCTGAGCCTGTGCCACCTGTGCTTCTCTGATCTATACTGGAAGGGATCCTCCATCTCTGGGGACTAGGTACACACTGAAGAAGGGGAGCAGGCCTGAGGAGTTTGGGGGAGAAGCCCTTCCCGCCACACCAGGAAAGCAGCTGGTGGGAATAGGAAGGCCAGTAGAAAAGAAGGTGAAGGATGGTGGGTAGATGTTGATGAAAGCCAAAAACATCTGCCTGCTTCCCAACAGCTGAAGGGCCTCTGCTGCGCTCTGGGGACTGGCACCGGGATGGCCGTGTGCTGTGCTGGACAACACTGCAGGCAGCCTGTTCTGGCCAAAGGAAGCTGCCATAAGGCCAACCAAGCCAAAACTTGTGACTGCTCTGCCAATTGCCACCCTCTGTGGGTCAGTGAGGGAGAGTGAAGAATCAGGCAGCATATCTTGTCTTACCCTGTTGTCCCTTCCCCAGGAGCTGGGAATAGAGCCAGGGCAGAATTCAAGGCAGGGTGCACATTTTAAGTATAGATGAAGCTGAAACTGAAAGTATTATTGAAAAATGCAAACTATTTTTGGAACGTCAGCTACAGTTACTGAAAACCCAGGGAGACTTTAAAATGGTCATAAAACAGAGAGGAAGGGATATCATGGAGGGAGGGGAATCATGAAGTCATCAAAGTCCAGTTGGTAAGTGAGCAGCCTTCTGTTTCACGTATGTGCTGTTGGTCTCCAGTTACCCTTTCCTTTCCTCTCAGTGACACAAAACCAGGGACTTTCTGCCACAAGTGCTTCAGGGTCCCAAGCACCTAGAACTTGTCTCTGATAGCCAGTAAATTTTGAATGTGTGAAAGAAAGCAATATCAGCCGAAGATAGGTCATCAATAGGTATGACCTATGTTTTTATAAAGATGTTTGACTATTATGTAGTATTTGCATTAGACTTGGGAAAACAGCCCAGAAAGCAGGAGGAACCAAGGGACTGATCACCCAGCACACAATGATGGGTGATCTTTGGTCTGGGCCGCTGTTTCTAGAACCTGGGTCATGGAGGCAAGCACATGCTTCAAGGAGTCAACCCCTTGAGACTGGTGTGTAGTGAAAGCTGGCCACGCCTCAGTCTTGAGATCCAGGAGAGCTGAAAACAGGCTCAGAGCTCTTTCTAATGGGAGTCTTTCTAATGCCAAGAACCTGTGGCATTTGATGTATGTCAATCCGGAAGCCACCAGAAGGTGGTGCACTCATCCCTGTTTGGAAGATCATTGCTGCTTTGGTCCAGAGCTCAGCCCCCGCTGGCAGCTTCAGAGCAGTTTCAAGGTTCAGTCTTTCTTCTGTATTTGAGGAGAGGGCCAAGGGAGTGGGCTGGATTCCAAGGCTGAAACGAAGTACGAGGAGCCTTCAAACAACAGAGATTTGGGCTTGGGAGGTGTGGCTCACTGGAAAAGCATGGAGTTCTGGGTTTAATTCTCAGCAGCACCAATTAAACAAACAAACAAACACCCCAAATCAACAACAGTAAAAACAAAACAAAAATAACAAAATTGCCATTTGACAAATCGATTGACTCCAAGTCTTGGGGATCAGGAGTCTGAAACCAGAATTGTCAGGGCAGCTGATATTCCCTCTGGTGACTAGGTGGTGGGGTGGGGTGGGGATCATGCTTGTCTTGTCCATCTGGCAGCCTCAAGCGATTCTTGGCTCAATGCTGTCATCCCTTCACTCCCTGCATCCATCTTCTCCACAGTCCCACATCCTCTCATCTTGTTCAGTTGCCACTCATCAGATGAGGACTCACCTTCATCCAGCATGAGTGCATCCTGAGATTCTAAACCAATCACATTTGCAACACTCTACTTAGATTACAGGGTTACATTTTGGGGTTCTGAGTGGGCGTGACTTGGGGAGCTCCCCTGTTCCCACCATGTCTCGGCAGACAAGTGGGGAGCAACCTTGGATCCGGTTTTCTCTCAGAGAGATTCCACATCTGGAGGAGAATCGTACAGCTGATTGGCAGGGGCCTGGGATGGGAGTTAGGACTCAGACCCCGAGTCCCCTGGCTTAGGAACAGAGTAGAGACGGGAGCTGCCAACTTGTTTGTCTTTCTCCTTGTCATCTATCAGGAGCCTAGTGTGTGTCCAGTGAACTCCGAAGTTCATAATGAGGAAGGAGGGGTAAGCATCATTGGTCAACATGCTGAACCCACGGCTGCTGGCCAGGTGGCTGGTGGCCTCCTTAAACCATGGTGGGCAGCAACCCATCTCCATTTATTCCTCAGCACCATTGCAGTTCACTTGGTAAGGGCAGAAGGATCCAGGAAGTAGAGTGTGCAGATTGCTGGTCCTCTAGGTCCATGTTGATGCTCCTGTACCTCTGAATTTCAAATGACTTAAGAGGGTCAGAGACATTTCTTGGAGAGCCAACAAATACAAGTGAATTTGCATGTCTAAAAGGATCCTTGGAAGGTCATGGCAAACTTCCAGAGGACATGGGAGTGGGCTCAGGAGGTCAAATTCTTGACGATTTTAGTATTAGTAAGAATTATTTGTTTTCTTTCTCTGACCGTTCTATTGGCTTTGGCTATGATAAGAGAGAATTCATTGAATCATGGAACTAGGCATAGATCATGTTTCAGGGCAGTTTGATCAGGACCTTGGCATCCTTCTAGGATAGTTATTTTTTTTTCCCACTGTAGTCCATGGGACAGGACCCTGTTCTCAGCAGGTCTAGCTCTCATTATTTTCCCATAGACGCCTTCCAAGAGAGGAGAAAGCTTTTTCTACAAAGAACAAGCCAGATTTTGCAGCTTAAGTCTCATTGAATCAATGTAGATAATGTATTCTCTCTGCAGTATTGATCAATGTCAAGGGAGACCAGTCCGCTAGAGTCCAGAGCCTACTAATGGAGCCATGGGTAGGACCACCCATAACAGCTCCTGTAGGATGGGGAAGGGTAGCATGGGCGTCCGAAGATGCCAAAGCCAATGAAACTCATAGCCTTCAAGTGCAGGCTAAGAAGCAGACCCCAAGTTAACACGGGTGTGTCAGCTTCATCTTAGAGAAGAATACACAGAGCCCCAGAGACCTCAGCTCACAACACCTTCCTGAAGCTGTGGAAAAATTTGGCTGCTTGCCCTCTGCAGATGTACTTCTGGTTCTATGGTCCTCCTTTCTCTCTGTCCCTCTCAGACCCCTCATTCCTCTTCCCCATAAGACCATAAATAAGGGCACTAACATAGAAGTTTGAACACTTACAAGTAAGAAGAGGACAGAAGCCAATGTTAACAGTGTGTTGCTAAAAGCATACAGAAGTCTCTCATATTGTCCGTACCACACCCCAGCACTCTTCTCAGAGGTCCCTCAGCAAATTCATGGATGCACGGTGTGTACTCACAGGGTGAACAACTGAGGAGCAAGGGAATCATCCGTAACATGCTCTCTGAGCCTGAGAGGATCGTCTGGTGTGCTGTCTGTGGCACATGTTCATTGTGCTCAGCATTAGAACCTTCAGCTGGGTTCTCAGGGAGAAGCAGCCTCGGCTGACACCCCTCAACTTCACGATTGGCTGTCAGCTTGGTGGTTCTCTTCAGAATCTCACTACATTTAGTCTAACAGATGTCCTGATATGTGGCTGATCTGCAGGCTCTGGGAGACCTCAGCTCTTTCCACCTGGTGGCCACGGATGAGGGGTGGGACTGGAACTCTGATGGGGGCACTGAAGCTTTGAGCATTTGGCTACCTAGCTAGGTCACATGATCCATGATCAGAGCCAGGCAGTAAACGCCTCCAGCAGCCTGTCCCTGATATGCTACTCCTGATCTGGGCACTGGGACAGGGTTTACAGGAGATGCTGTCTGCTACTTTGAAGGATAAGTTATGGGTATCCTTGTGGACAGAGTAGATACAGGTAACTGTCACTGCCAACAGAATCACTCATTAATTTTGTCAAGCATCCTTGTTGTCAGCAGCTATTGATTGAGCTCCTGCTGTGTGCCTGGTACTGAGGTTGCAAGGAGGGAAAGAACAGTTTCTCTGTCCTGGTAAAACTGCTTTGTAATGTCTTAGTAGTGTATGTGCCAGGGCAGACATCATGTCAGACAGACAGGGAAACGGGCTCGGCCAAAAGAAGGCACAGGGCTGAGATCACACAAATTGAGTGACATTACTAGAATTAGAACTTCAACTGCCAGTTCTGGGCCACATTGCCCTGGAGGCCAAGGAGACATAGGAAGAAGATGTCACCAGCCCATCACCCTGTCTCCTTTCTTGTCCTTTCCTCAACACATAGCAGACAACTCACTCTTCTATGATTACATGTGTGGTGCAATCATGGGGAGACTGTGTGGGACCTGGGACCTTCCTACTCTCAGGGGTTGGGGTCCTCAGAGAAAGGGCTTGCGTGTGTGTGTGTGTGTGTGTGTGTGTGTGTGTGTGTGTGTCCCTGCAGCCAGCCGTGGGGCTCGTAACCAGGCAGCACTGAATGGTCCTGTTTTGTCTGTGATTATGCCGGATGTTTACATCATTTGTAATGAGACAAATTGGGACAAATTGCCAAGGACACTTATGTAAATGAAACCGGCAGAGATGCTTGCCGGCCCAAGTGCGTCTTTGCTTTCTTTTTCCTTTCTCCCTAGGGCCCACGCCGGAAAGGAAGAACTTTATATTCCAGAGACCCTCTCTTCCTGCTGTCTGTTCCCTGCCTAGAAAACCGATTCACTTTGCATTCCCCGCCCACAAGTTGCTCAGCGAATCAAAGCAAGGATTCTTCAGTTAAGCTTAGGGAGTGGGGCCACAAAGGTTAGCACAGCTTTCCTTCAGAACTTCTCAGAGTCTGGGGTATGTTAATGAGTCTACCGCTCTTGGGGCTTATAGGCCCATGGAAACAGGATCTTCTACCAAAGCGATCTAGCCTTGGAGAAGTCAGGCCAAGCATTGTCTACAGGAGGGTTAGGAGCCCCTCTGGGTCACAAAATCTGGAGACTGACTGTTATAGTTTTCAGGCTGTGGAAGATATGGGCCCTGAGCAGGAAATGAGCACCCCATGGGGTATATGGCACCCTGAGGGTCAAGGTATTCAGGAGGCCTAGGGTGCCAGCATCTGACCTTGGTCTTTTTCCCACTCCCCCTGACCTGCTGGCCTCAGAAGGAGCAACTCATGAAGACCTACTGTGTGGCTCTGGCTGTATCATCTTTCTGCCTGGGGTATCCTTTACTCCCTGGACACTGTTGCGGCAGCAGAGGCCCAGGCAGGGTTGATTCTTAGAAGTCATTAGTTTGGCTTGTTGTCTTCCCTCTATGACCCACACAGGCCTGGGATCTACTTAGAAACCAGAAGGACTGTGTTCTTAATGGGGACGAAAGATAAGAGTCAGCTATAGTAGCAGGCATGGTGGTGTACACCTGTATGTTCAGCACTCAGAAACGGGGAAGGGGGACCAGGAGTCCAAGAGCAGCTTGTATTACAGGAGACCTAGTCTCTAGAAAGAGAGAGAGAGAGAGAGAGAGAGAGAGAGAGAGAGAGAGAGAGAGAGAGAGAAAGGGATTCACAGCTACAATTTACTGTAGATGAAGATGACCAGAGAGTCTGGCCAGCGTGGGACGCCTGGGAGGTGGAGTCTAAGGGTATTTCACTCCTACAGTGGTATGAGGGATAGGAAGTCAGGGAACTGCGGACAGGTGTATGGGAACATGTTCAGATCAGATGGAACAGCACAGGCGAAGGCTTAGAGGCCAGAGAAAACAGGCTGGGTTAAGATGCTGGATGAAGATGTAGCATGGCTCAGGAAACGTGAAGACACAGGTCTGCTGAAGACCAGGCAGGGCATCTACAACAGATGAGAGGACACGGGGCCCTACTGACTTCACACAGAGACAGGGGGACTGTCTCTCTTACTCAGACCTTGTGGGAGGAGTACCGGGGAGAATACAGTGGAAGGAAGGAGGTGTGTGTGTTGGGGGACAGCATCTTCCTTTATCCTGAGTAGGAAAGCAAAGTCACCCGGAATTATTTCAAAACTTTAAATTATCAAACTGAGAAAGCAGCTGATGGTGGGAGCACAGTGATGGGAACACCATAGTGGAAGCACAGTGGTGGGAGCATAGTGGTGGGAGTACAGTGGTGAGAGCACAATGGTGAGAACACAGTGGTGGGAGCATAGTGGTGAGAGCACAGTGGTGGGAGCACAATGGTGAGAGCACTGTGGTGGGAGTACAGTGGTGAGCACAATGGTGGGAGCACAGTGGTGGAAGCATAGTGGTGGGAGTACAGTAGTGGGAGCATAAGGATGAGAGCACAGTGGTGGGAGCACAGTGGTGGGAGCACACTGTAACTGGAGACTTGCCTCTGCCATTCTGATGCCAGGGCTCTTCTACCACCGTTACCTGGTCTACTCTGTCACTTCAGTCTGACCACTCAAGTACTCCGATGTCACCCTGTCAAGATCTGCCCTCTCTAGCAGTCCCCATTATACCCTGTGCTCCTGCTGGCTGACATTCTATGTGTGCCATCTCTCCTCCAGTCCCTGCCAGCTGGAACCATTACAAGGCTCAGCTCTGTGGAGGCGGGGCCTTGCCTCCATTGCTGCTGACTCCCAGTACCTCCGTGCCTGCACAGGGTCTGAAGAGAGTGTTTAAATACATGAAAGGACAGTAAAGAGTGTTGGATGCTTCCCAAACTACCCTACAGAACCCTATATATTGTCCTTCTGGGGGTAAGGCTCAGAAAAGTAAGTGGCTCATTTAGACTTCCAGAGCCTGTCGTTGGCAGAACCAGGTTCAAGCACAGACCTGAAGTGCTCCACTGCTCCATCCCTGTCCTCAGTCACCTCAGTCCTGCGTCTTTTAGGCCTGAGGAAACTCTTAGAGTTTTTGGAATTAAAAATAATAATGCAGCAAGCCCAGGGAGGGTGCTGTGCAGCAGGCACTTCCTCTGTGCAGCGGCTCTGTGCAGAGGCTTGGAAGGCCTTATGCCAACTCAGAGCTCAGCACGGCCACAGATGGGCACTCAGATCCCACAGGCAGACTGAGTAGCTCAAGGTCCTCACGTGCGCCTGGCAAGGTCTGGATTCAAGGATGGCCTTTGGGCTTGGAGCCTGATCTTGTCTGTTATCACAGCCGACAGAGGGCACCAGGTGACAGGAAAGTCTCCTTTTGCCATGGATGCCTTATAAGTTGGTAGAAACCCCCAGGCCACTGGGATTCTCTGTGCCAGGATCACACACGATCCAGGATGGGATGGCAATGGGTCTTTCCTAGGACAGGCAATTAATCAGGAGTATTAATGAAAAACCCAGCTCCACAATTGCAGAAACTTAAGTAATTTATTGGGAATTGAGCTCAGGCCATTAAAATGTCATTATAGACTTGTCAGCGAAGCACTGTGTGCTTGTGCCGAGGAGCCATGCCGGAATGCGACCCCCTTTAGTGTTCTCTGAACAGACAAAGCCTGGTGTGTGTCCTGCCAGTAAGGGCAACTCACCACTCTTTGTGCCCAGACTGGGGCCCAGAGGCTTTCCTCTGGGACGCACTGAGTACACAAGGCACTGAAAGGAGAAACAGAGATGTAAGCCAACAGAGATGTAAGCCCTGCCATCGAGGGGCTTAGAAACTTCCAGAGAGACCACATATGACACGGACATACCCAGCAGAACAGCTCATGCAATGGAGAAAGAAAGACAAGCTCTGGCAGATGAAGCACGGTCTCTGAAGACTCAGCGTCCGACATCATATTCAATAGGGACAAGAGCCTCCTGGTGGGGAGACACTGATTTTTTCTGGAGTTAGAGTGGGAAAAATGTCAGTCATTGTATTTTAATGCACACATAGGCACGCAGGGTGTAAGTAGAACAGGGGATGTGGTCAGGGAAAACAGCCAGTACAGGTAGTAATGAGTACAAGGTTTACAGTGTAAGTACGTGGCGTGCATTTGACTGGTCTGATGTCCAGTTACATGAGGTGACTATGGACATTTTGGCTGATCAGATGCTCAATGGAAAAGGAGTCAAGGCTCCACAGTCTTGCTGCTGGCCCACGGAGGAGTCCAGTTCCTATCTCTTCTCTACAGTGCGCCCATGAGGTACAGGGCCCCCAATCTGCATGGTCCCAGCCTTCCCTTTGGCTAGGGGCAATCCCCAGGATGAGTAGCTTTTCCCAGTCACTTGTCACTATCTGTGGTGGCTTCACCAGATGAACTATGCTTCCCATGGGGACACATTCCCAAGCATGCTGTCTAGGGATTTGATGATTACTTAGAAATCTGACAACTCATCTGTCTGGTGGGAACGGAGGAGGGCATCTTCCTGAACATGTCCTGTTTAGATATGGAGCTTATAGTCTTTCTGGGGCCACAGTGAGTCAGCAGCATTGATTAGTGGCCCCACTAATGGCTGACAAGGCATATCCCTCATCCTCTCCTCAGAATCTTACACAGAACTTATCTGTCACCTTTCTTCTTCCTCTTCCTCCCTTTACTGGTGTGTGTGTGTGTGTGGGGTGTGTGTGTGTGTGCATCTGTTGGTGTGGGGGATAAGCATGTTTGTATATGGGATATGCATCTGTTTGTGTGTCAGTATATGCATCTGTGTGTGGGGAGGGAGTACACATCTATGTGTGTGTGATTTCTCTCTCCCCCCTCTCTCTTCTCTCTCTCTCTCTCTCTCTCTCTCTCTCCTCTCTTCTCCCTTCTCTCTCTCTCTCTCCTCTCTCTCTCTCTCTCTCTCCTCTCTCTCTCTCTCTCTCTCTCTCTCTCTCTCTCTCTCTCTCTCTCTCTCTCTCTCTCTCTCTCTCTCTCTCTCTCTCTCTCTCTCTCTCTCTCTCTCTTTCTCTCTCTCTCTTTCTGTGTGTTCTGCCTTGTGTCTGCATATGTGAAGGCCAGAGGTCAATGTTGGGTATTTTTCTGTATTGTTCTTCACCTTATGTTTTTAAGACAAGGGATCTCACTGAACCTTGAGCTCACTGACTGGGATAGATATGGCCGGCCAGCTGGTCTCTATCTGCTTGTCTCTGCCTCCTAGGCATTGGGGCTAAAGATGCATGCTGCCATGCCTAGCATTTATGTGAGTGTGGGGTTCCAATGCAGAACCTCATGCTTGCAGAATGAGTTCTTCACCCACTGAGCCATCTCCTATCTCCTTCATGGTTCTTTCTACATCTAACAAAACCTTCTTGCTATGTACCTATGGGTTACCTTACAAATTTTGTTATTTATTTTATCAGAGAGATGTGCTGGGATTTGCTGTAGGGAAACAAGCCCTTAACCTCAATGACCCTGAGTAGCACAGGGTCATCTCCAGCCCTGTGCCTTCCCTCTGTCCCCAAGTCTTCCATCCCCCCGTCTCTGTGGGCTCTCACAGCTGGCCGGCTCTGTGCTTCTTCCTTTCTTTGCTTCCCACCTCTCTTATCTGAAGTGGGGGACAATAACAGTATCTGCTTAATGCGCTGTTGAGGTATTAAACAAATTAGCACACAGAGAGTCCTCGAATCACACCTGACATAAAATAAATGCATAATTAGTGTTTTGTCTAATTATTAGCTAGAATATTATGACTCTGTAGAAGAGATTCAAAAATGAACTAAAAGCTTTTCACGCCCCCAGTCTGAGACACGTGTTTGGGGTGGGAATAATGGGATAATGGGAGCTGGCAAGAGGGACCCAGGGTGAGCCAGGGATTTTCCAGGTATGGGCAGGGTGGACGGGACCAGACACTTTGTCACAACAAAGTGAGAAATTGTGTGGCTCTGAAGATGTCTTCAGTAGAGGAGAGTCATGACTGCGTGGAGTTTGTAGAGTGGACAGACCCAAACTCAGGCTGGGAGGAGAACAACCTTGAGGAGGCCAATGCTCCATCAGCAATCTGGGCGGGAGGGGTTTGAGGAAGAGGCATTCAACCATAGTTTGCGGCTGTCTGGGAACAACTCACAACCATTCTCTGAAAGAAGAGGCAGCAGAGAGTCAAGTCGGGCTGTGACACAGGGCACATTCAATAGGAGCTAAAGGTAACTTTGTTAGGCTGGGACTGGGGACTCATCTGCTCCTCTCCTGCCGCCATGACAATGACACGCCACTCCATTAAACCAATTGTCTCCATCTTCTCAGACTCAGCGAAATGGGAGTGATCTCTAGAGAGACCTGGCCCATCCCTGACCTTGGGTTCACTGGGGGAGCTGCACATCTTCAGTTCTGTGCGGAAGATACATTTGCTGTCCCCCACTAGCTCCCAGTTCTGCAGTCTGGGAATGTGTGAGTCAAGCCTGCTATGCACATCTTCCTTCTAGCTCTCCATTAGTCTCAGAAATGGAGCCGGCTGGGAGCATGGTGCTTCTGGCCTGTGATGGCTGCAATCTGCTAATTGCACTTAATTTCCCTGTGCTGCACCCAGCAGGAGCCTGCTGAGAGCTCTGAAAACTCGCTGGGCATTCAGCAAAGCTGGTTGGCCCAGGCCACTCAAGGCCTCAGCTTGCAGCTGAGTAAGAGATTGGGCAAGGGGAAGGAGGCAGGGGGTGGTGTATGGGGCCTACTCTGTGAGATACTTTCCAGGGACAGTCTATATTCTAAACTTCCTCCCTGTTCATCCATGCCCTGACCCTACATCTGCCTGACTGCTTTAGCTTGTAGAGTAGAGGTCGATGTCTCTGTACCTGACAAAGTAGTATACTTCCAGGGCAGCTGCTCTGCCAGGGTCTGTGGCTATCTCAGAGTGTTCTAGTTCTCTGGACTGACTCCTCTGAGGGATTTAATTGATCTGCCTTTCTCAGCTACATAGCAGCTGGGGCAGCAACTGGCTGTGCCCCACAAATACATGTTCAATGAATCACCCTTTCTAACAATCCCAAGATGGGGTGTATCATCCAAGGGTGATCATTCACTTCCTCTTGCCCCTTGCAAGCCTCATGAATTTGTTCTTGGTCACATGGCTTAACTTTGGCCAATATAGTAGAGAAGCCAGGCATAGCTTCAAAGTCACAGCTCCTTCCTTAGAAAGCTGCTGGTCACAAAGGAGTTATACCAGGAGGGAAGATGGGTAGGCTTGGAGCTCATGTGGGCCAGGTTCAGGAGAGATAGGATTGGCTCCAGGAGAGAAAGGAGGTGGCCAGCTACAGGCTTTCAATGTCTCTGACATATGTCACAACAATGCCTTCTTGAAAGGGTTACATGTATGATTCATATCCTTTGACCTTTCTTGCCTAGAGCATCTGGACCCAAACTTTTTGACCTGCCCAGTGTCTCCATACTCTGGGCTTTCTATGGAGACGAGCCTCACTGTTCACTAGTGCCCTAGGACTTGGGCACAGAATGAGCAGCAATGAGTTAGCCAGGATGGCATAACCATCTTGGAATCTGGACTGCCATACTCTAAGTCTGGGTATTACTATTCCAAAAACTGGACCTTCCCCCTACCCTAACTCCCCCATCTCTGCTAGTAGGTGTGAGAATGACTTCTCTCGCAGAAGCAAAGGATGCTGACATTGCCGTTGTAGAAAGTACCTCAAAGACCTTCATGCCATGGTTGGTAAAAATGAGTTGAGTTGCCAAATCAGAAGACCTGGAAGCAGACCCAACTGTGTGGCTTATTTCTTGGGACTCTCTCGTTTATTTCTTGGGTGTGGAGTGACTTTAGAGAAGTAGGCTCATGGGTGTGGACACAAGAGAAAAATGCCACTATCAATGGGCAAAACTGTGTAGAGAGGAGTGGTGTTTGGTAAAGAAGTCTACCCATGATTTTGGAATGTGCCCCTTGGGGATAATCCCCCTGGAAAGATGGAGTGATGTGAACATGGCGGGGGCTCGGGATTCATCTGCACCCATCGATACCCAGCTTGTCACCACAGGCCACTGACTAATGTCTGATTTGCTCTGCAAAGCTTGGCTCCCAGTGGCTATGCAAGAATACTCTACAGCCCCGTTGCTATTTGGGCCAGCACACTGTATGTCTGGAGGATGTTGTTTGGCCTCTCTGGAATGGCTTTCAGTAAATGGTGCCTTGATAGGTCCTGCAGGTCTATGCTGAGGACAAACTCCAGAAGCAGCACCTGGAGTTCATGAGGATGTTAACATTAGGTGTGTGGTCCAAATGACAACTGCACACAGCATCAAGTTCTGTCTCAAACAGGATTGCAGAAAATGGCTGGGTTTTGTTGTTGTTTGTTTGTTTTTTTCCCAAATGAAGGGTAAGGATCCAGGATCACCTGCAGGACTTATTAAGCACGGGTATCACACACCCAGATTCTTCAGTGGAGCACGTGAATCTCTGGAGGAGCTACTGAAAAGCCCAAGTCAGAGACGGACTGCTGCAGAGATTTACCTTGCAGATCCCCGTGCTCCTTTGCCGGGGCTGTTATGAAGTTGCACATAAGAAGCCACTGCAGTGAGCTCACAGCATGATTTCTTTTTGTTGTCAGAATTTTCTCACTTACATAAAAAGAAGCTATGACTTAAAAAGCAAGCACGTCATCCCCATATCCGTGAAAGTGCACGGGAAGGACTTGAAGTCCAGCAAGTAGCTAAATGCCTTAGTTCTGATGACGATGACACAGGGTACCAATGCAATTACTCTTCGAATAGGTAAGGTCTAACACCAACCCAAAGGACCAGTGCCTGCCCTGCAGCCCTCTGAGGTTTGTTTAGATAGCATTCAGTGACATGCCTGTCCTGTGTCTGCAACAGGCGGCTCAGGTCACGTGAGCAAGCATTTGCGTTATTGCTAGGCAGAGAGTAAACAAACAGTCTCACGCCGTTTCTACTGCTTGTTGACTCACCACGTGATTGCAAGAGAGAGAGAGAGAGAGAGAGAGAGAAGAGAGAGAGAGAAAGCCCTTTCTCCATATGTGTGCCAAGAAGCCATGGTGGAGAGAACAGCTTTCTCTTCCAATCTGTGCTGTATCAGATTCAACAGGTGTTGCAGCGAACAGCACACACTACAACAGCATTGTGGGGAGCCCCAGGATACCTCGTTACACTGCCACTGCACAGGCGGAGACAGTCATCTTCCATGTGAATGAGGGAAGATAGAGATGTTAAATATAAAATTCAGGCAGACAACGCAACTTCCCTGCCTCTACTCAGGATGACACTTATCTTGAATGTATAAGTTTCCTTCAGTGGCAAGTTTAGATCAGGTGCCAGCACGAACAGTATGACTGAAGCTGTTATTTCTCCGAGTAAAATTTTCCCCACACCAATTTCTTCTGTATTCTAATCCCAACTCATTGTCAGTCAATCAGGGGGACAGTTCTTCCCATCTTATGGATGGGTAAACTGAGGCTCGGAGAAGCACAATAAGTTTCTGAGGTCACACAACTATACCAATAATAGACTTCATGTCCCTTTTTAAAGCACAACTCAGTGACCTCTAGCAGATCTTCAGTCTAGAGATAAGGTTCCTACCAATATTGCTTCTGTCCGTATATCTTACTATGGGTCAGATAGAGTTTTATACCCCTCCCAAAAAAATCATGCTGGGCCTTTCATGCCTTAGTGCATCATTGTGAAGAGGAAGGCCTAGCAGGGTGTACCTGCAGAAGAGATTAATGCTTACCTCATGAGACTGGGTTAGGTTCCCAGGACTGGACTAGCAACTCATGAGACCACAGAGACCTAGCCCACTCCCCCAAGATGCTTGGCATTCTCAGTTTCTCTTGCTTTGTCTATCATGTGATCTTTGGTACATATGTCCCCATGTGTTGTCATCCACCATGTGACAGCAGCCAGGGTCCTCTCCACACGGTAATGCTCTTTTGTGTAACATTTCTGAATAGATATATTACCAGACCAGGAGTCATGTGACTCCCCCCCCCTTCTTAATGCATCACCCCATATCAGATATTCAACACACATTAGACTGAGATGGTTTACTCATTATGCCACAAGCCTTGGGGAGAAAGGTGTATCCCAATGAAACAGCTGGAACGGCTGGTTTACACCATAGGCCACTCCCTCAGAAGGTCAAGAAAACAGGTTGGAAGTGTGTGTTATTGTGGACAGAGCTCTAGCCTGACCCAAAAGACCAGGGCTGTCCTGGTTCTGCTGTTTGTCAATACTGGTACGATCCTGAATGTGGCCTGAGCCTGATACAGCCCTCTGGACAGCCTGGTCTCTGTATACTCTTATCTTCTCTCCATTACATCTCCCCTATAACGGGCTAAACCATGGCCTGATCCTGATCCTGATCCGAAGAGTTGCCTAACAGAACATTAAGTAGCAAGGATTTTGCAGCGGGATTAGTTTAGATTATTCAGATGATCCCTATAGGTAAGAAGAAGGATCCTTGTAAGAGGGAGGCCAAAGGAGATAGAGATAGAGAGAAGTCACTGTAAGCACAGAAACAGGCACCATCACTGTGGCATGGCCACAAGTCAAGGGACGCTGGCAGACATCACACTGGAGGAAGCCAGGACACAAGTCCCCAGCGGCTGGTGGCCTCAAGATGAAGTGAAAATCTGCAGATGCTTAGACTTTCGTCCAGCGACACCCATGAGGACTTCCAGCTGCGGAGACACCTGGATGAACTGCTGTTTTAAACACACTTGCTCGGTGGTACCCAGTTCTAGGCATCAGAAGAGATGACTGCAGCCATAAGCATCCTCCTTTCTAAGAGCCTTGGCAAGCTGCAACAGAGCTCCTTGTTGGGGTGGATACCCTTGCTGATGGTGCATAGCTGGGAGCCTTCACATTAGGAGCCTCTGTCCTTGCTCTTACTGGAGACCCTCAGTTTACCTCTCCATGCCCTCTCTCCAACTGTATAGGTCCCTGGTAGTTCCTACATGGTCATCTTAAGTTAAACAGTCTACCTGGCCAACAAAAGAGCTCCTTTGGCTGGGAGCCAGTCAGAGGCTGGGCTCAGCTGTTATAACGGAAGACTTTACCTTGAGTAAAATGAAAATGAACGTTAGATTCAAATAAATCCAGCCTATTCTCTAGACCCTGTCTCTCCCTGACGTAGGATGAAAATCCATCCCAAGACAGGGTGGGCTAGTGACCATTCCTAGTTGGCCACTTGCCCCACTCCATCAATGACCATATTAGACGTGTTGCTGAGGTGCACAAGCTTATGCTGAATAAATGGGTATCTTCTTGCTAACCTACGGCATGGAGACTGTGGACGCACTCTTACTTCATCATCAGAAAGCTGGGGCACAACAGCTGATAGTAAGCTGAGCTGACATGGCTGATAAATGGACCCTGAACAGAGCTTAGCTCCCTCTGCCAATGAGGACCAATGGAGATGTGGTAGACAGAGGATCCTTGGAGATTCTTGGGGGATTTGGTCATATTGGGTATGCTAGGGAGCCCACGTGGCTCCTTCAGGAGCCTTGGTAAGAAGCTCCCGGGCTGTTTCTGGTGGGGGGAGTGGGGGAGGGAGATCATAAGAGCAGCTGGGAAAGGAAGAATCCGAGCCCAGGCTGTGGCAGCATATGGCTGCCGTGGGCACCTGGCCCAGTCCAGGTACTGTGTTGAGGGAAGGAGCAGTTTCTTGGACAGTCATGTTTCGGTGGAGGGAAGTGGGAGTCGCAGGAAGTAGAAACAGCTGACGAGGCAGCATTCATGGCTGAGTGCCGCAAAGAGGTGGGCAGAGGAGTCAGGGAGGCTGGGGCTGCCGCAGCAAATGTGCCTTCACTGCTGGCTGGCAAGAGAAACTATTAATTTCCCTAAGTGCTGTGATGAGGACTAAGTGAGGCCATGTGTGTATATGAGACATGCCACATGGCTTGCCAAGCCCTGTCTTCTCCCTCTGCCCAGTCTGTAGCCCCAGAACAAGGGGGAAATCGAAATGGCTAAGTTCTGGGCTGTGGAACTATAGGCTCCTCCCACTCTCCTGTTCTCTAGCCAAACTGAGTGGTCAACTAAAGATATCAATTATTTTATTTTACAGATTATCAAGAGGTCACTACTTGGTGATGTAAAATAAGAAAGAGGGACACTCGTGCTCTCCTGGAGGGAATGCAACGTGGCCCAGCTATTGTGGAAAACAGTCTAACAGGTCGTCATTAAGTTAGACATAGGATTACCATATGGTCAGCAATTCCATTTCTAGGTTTTCACCCAAAGAACTGAAGATATATTAAACAAAAACATGACTACAAATGTTATAGCAGAATTATGTGTACAATCATCAAAAGATAAAAACTATTCAAATGGCCATTAATTGATGGTTAGGAAACATACATGTCCACACATTGGGTTGTCATTCATTCATTCATTCATGTGCCACACAATGGGGGAACTGTGAGCACATTATGGTAAGTGACAAGAACTGGGCACATAATCACATGACATGTGATTCCATGAACTCTCCAGAGCAGACAAACTCACAAAGACAGACAGCAGAGGCTGGGGAAGGAAGGGGATAACTGTTTCCAGGGAACAGGGCTTCTTGTCAAGGTGATGAAGTCCTGGAAGTGGGTCGTGGTAATGATCAGAGGACATAGGATGCCATCAATGCCACTGCAACTGACATTTAAACCACACACGCGCTTTGATTTACAATAAGATGACAGCTCAATAAACCACTGCAAATGGAAAAATCACAGGTTGAAAATACATTCAATACACTCAACTTACCAAGTGTCCATGCCTAGCTCAGCTTCCCTAAACCTACCCAGAACTCTTACACTAGCCTACAGTGGTGCAAGCCCCCCCGCCCCCAGAACAGAACCTACTTTCTCTTCAAGTGTTGAGACCTGAGAGAAGCAGTCATACTGCTCCAAGGCATGTCCCAAGCAGATGACAGGGAGGTTCTGCTTTCCCACATCACACTCAGACATGCAGAAGACAAATGGCTGTAAATCGTGGACCCTCTGTATGAGATGAGCTTATTTGGTCATGTGTATTCTATCACAATAGGACATGATGGGCTGGGCGGCTGAGTCTGTATCTGTTTCTCACAGAAGCTGCAGCTGGCAAATATGATGAGGTGTGTGTAGGTGGGTGGGGAGGGGCAGAGGCTGAACCGTCCTGAAGAAGGGTAGACTCAAGAAGCCTTCTGTGCTCGCTGTCATCTGAGGATATGTGGGCTTGGATAAGCAGAACTCAGGGCTGGAGAAAAGGCAGAGAAGAGAGGATGAGCTGTGGGCTGAAGGCCAGGGGTATGGGACACGTGCATCCCGCCACGGGAGAATTCAGTGGCCAGTCCATTAAACGCCATCCACCATCAGCTTCAAATGAAACCCAGGTTCTCCTGTGATCAAAACCTTTCCTCCCAGCACCGTGCCTGCAGGTTGGGTAGACATTCTGCCCCAGTGGCTAGCTAAGTAGGAGGTGGGGAAATGGAGACTCTTTGGTTAGGAGCAAGCATGATCAGGAAGGAGGGGCTGCTGGACGACAAGGAAACAGTATCTTTTCTTTAAGTGTTGCTTGCTTGCCAAGGACTTCTTCACTACTGTGGTAGCTCTGAGACCAGAGGGTTTCCTTTCCGGGGGTGGAACTTGGGCTGTGTGCAATTCCCTTCATTCTGGCTAGGCGGTGCTGTGGAGCCAATTCCCACAGGTGGGCAGCTGGGAATGTACTGTGTGTTGGGGTGGGGAGTGTGAAGCATCCAAGATGGGATCTCTGATATTAGCTTCAGTATCTCTGAGGTATGCGTGTGTGCGTGCGTGCGTGTGTGTCTGTGTGTGTCTGTGTGTGTCTGTGTGTGTCTGTGTGTGTCTGTGTGTGTTTCTGTGGCTTCCTTCCTAAATCTCCCTAGGTTGCTGACCCTTGTTTGTTGGGTCTCCAGGAGACAAAATGGCACCAATGGATCATCATTAAGCAAAGCCTTGCCATTCACAGCTGTTCTGTCTTCTTCTTACTAGCGTAAGTAAGATGGGCACAATGTAGATCAAGGCGGCTCTGGGCCTAGATCTTCATTGTTCTGCTTGGCTTCCATGCAGATGGTGCCCTTTTGCTCCTGATCCCCTCCATGGACATTCTACTATAGCCAATGCGTTGGTACATTATGGGCTTTGTCATTAGCTCAGGCTAACATGACTCTAGGACACCTCGAGTCCATTTTCACTAAATGCCATGAATCGATCCACCCCACAAGGTAGAGGTGGGTTTCTATCACTGCCAGGAATTCCTTCTAGACTTGGACTTGCCCATCCCACCTCCCCATCTGAGCAGATGGCGCCCCCTGTTGGTCACAGCAGACACTTGCGCCATTGCCAGCCCTCTTTCTAGCACATCACTGTGGCCAGCTGAATGTGACCTTTTCTCCCCATCTCTCTTCCAGCCCCATCATCTCTTCCTTTAATGGTTATCTTTAATAGTTTTCCAACTGACTTCCTGTTCCCATCTCTGCCGATGTCCCCTCCAACAGTACGGTGTTTCTCTACTCTCATCTGTTCTTCTTGGTTGATACCTTGCATGTCTATCCCCCAAAGCCCTCGTCTGCTTGCTGGGCATTCAAGGCCAGAGGGAGTGGTGCTGGGTGGAGCCTCCACTCATCCCTCAGCACCAGCTAGGACTCTTCCCAACAATTTTCCCCTAGCTGCCTCTCTCCTGATACCCTCCTTTCCCTTCTGTCTGGCTAATCGTCACCTGCATGACCTCTGTCCTCACATGCCTCAGGCACATCTCTCCCCTGATGTCAACTCAATCCTGAACACCCTGTCCTGTTGTGACCCTATGAGGTGCCTGTCCCTGTGAGTTTGGTGTGCCCTGAGTTGACACCTGTTTGATGTGTCACTGTGTCCCTGCCTCCCACCACAGGGCTTGTTCTATAGTAGAGGCTCCATGTGAAACCAGTCAATAAATGACAGGAAACCATCACCAAACCTGAACTCCCAGGCAAAGCAAGTGGAAGTTGTTGCTTCAGCAGCCCTCGCTACCAGAGGTGTGATGTGGCCCACGGGACTCCTTTTTGCACCGATTCTGCTCAGCAGAATCTCCAGTGACACTTTGAATTCCTGTAAATTACTTCCCTGTTATGACTTGTAAGCCATGTTGCCAAGCAACAAGAGGGGATTTGGTCCTTATCACAGAGCCTCATCTGCACGTGATACAATGGAAGAGTGTCCTAGAGCAGGTCTGGCATAGGAAGACTCAGAGTTCTTTAGCGTCATCACCCCCTCTTCTGCTAGCTTCAGTCTGGGGCTGACCCGTGGCCATGAAAAGAGCTGGCTCTGTGGAGTACTGGATATTCCACACTCTGATGCCATCTGACTGGCTCACTACAGGACTGGAGACCATAGGCTCATTGGTCCCAGGGCTTAGTGTAGAACCTCAGGGTCACTGGCTTTGGGATAAGGAAGGCTAGAACCCACACTCCAGAACCAGCATTGAGCTCCATGCCTAGAGAGAGTCCTTTTCCTTGGTGGGTTGGCTTTTCCTCTGGTCAGGGTAATACTAGGACCCATTTGCTGGCTGCAGGGTGGTAAGGACAGCAAGGACTCTGTGATGTGGCCTCTCCCAGGGAGCAGTGCATGTGTGGCTGTAGTCACTGAGCACTCCAGGTGCGATGCCACCCTGTGTTTAGGGACACATGGCCTTGGTTGCCAGGCTTACCCTTAGCAAAGTGTGGGAGTCACCAGATGGAAATAAGAGAAACCCATGTTGCTGCTGTGGCCCTTTTGAAAGTGTCCTATCACTCATTCCAAACATCAAGGCCTGGAGAGCAGATGGGTGGATGCTCAACCTAAAAGATCCCTTCCAACAACAAACCTCTAAAGTGCTGTTTACTGGGCATCGGCAGCATCCAGGAACCCAGCCAGGGCTCATCAGCATCCGGCAGTCACCACATGCCTGCCCATACCCCGGAGTTTGCTTGTCCTCTCTCTATGACCAGAGGCTCTGGGACTGGATGCTGGTCTGAAAGTCCTCTCGTTTCTGAGGGACATTGTGGGGTGCACTGCTGTTGTGAGCCTGGATCAATGCCTAGGCATTTGCTCCTCTCCCTGAGTATAGCTTACTGACTGAAAGCAAAGCAAAGTGGCACATAGCTACATAAACCAAAGGCACCAGTATGGGGTCTGCATGTGGTAGTAATGGGCTCCTGGGGCCTCTGTGATAGACATACAGGCAGCCGCTCTGATGGATACACAGGCAGCCTCCTGTATCCTGCATCCTACAAGAGGTCAGATGGACTTGGTGATTACCTAGCTTGGGTCTCATCTCAGTCCTTTAGGTGCCACCTGAGGCTTGATGTCAGCTGCCATCTCTGCTGACCGCTCCGTTGCCCTCTGCCAAGGACAAATCTCAGGTCAGACTCCAGATAGGGTGCTCCTCTGCCTGTGGCCTCAGGCTTCACTCATACCTCCTTTCCGAGGCACCATGACTTTGTTCTAGGGCAAGGCTCACATCCCAGCGGCCTTGTCCTATAGCCAGGGAGATTCTTGTGCAAGACCAGGCCCCCCATCTCTGTCTAAGGGGAAAAGGGGAGTGGATGCTCTCTATTCTGCTTCTGCCTCTGGTCAAGTATTTATAGTTTCTGCTCCCATCTGCCCTCAGATTTCATTCCTTCTCCTTCTCCCATCTCATTTGCCATTTTTATATGAGCAGCATCCTACTGGGAGTGAAAACTACAAGAAGCCCAGAGCGGACAAAGTACCCTGTCTGAAGACAGGGCCCAAGAGTGTCGGCCCTGACTGAAGGAGCAGCATTTTGTGGCTATTTCAGGCTGGCTTTCAGACAAGGTCCTCCTTGGCCTCCCTCCTCCCCCGCCACTGTCTCTGGGGAGGCCTGGCAGCTGACCGTGGTTCTGATCTAGTGCACTCATAATTACTTCCAAATGTTATTTTCATGAAGCCATATTCTCCTCCACACGTCTGTGACTTCCAGCCGTCGCTGCCATGTGCCCCATTAGCCCGGGATCGAAAGCTGATGTGTTTAGAAGACAGTGCAACTGGAGTCAGACTAGGCAAGTGGACAGGCGCATCTGTAGAGTGCAGGGGGCAGGGCTTTTACGCAGCACCTACGGCGTGTCTGGAATTTATCAGCTTTGCGCTCTTTAAAATCCTTGTAACCTTTTAAAATTATCTTTTGATTGGCAGATAAAGATTGCATATATTAGAGTAACCATCACATCGCTTGAATATGTGTATACTGAACCAACTTGGTTAATGTACAGGATTCACAGTTTGCACATTGCGTGTGGTGAGGATAATTAAAGTCTATTCTCAACAACTTCCATACATCCCTGTTATCTTTAAAATAGTAAGACAAATATACACATAGGACATGAAAGTAGATATACATAGGCAGATATGTAGATATACATAGGCATACATAGATATTATATGTGCAGAAGAAAAAGCCAAAGTGAGAGAGAAAAGAAAACAAGAGAAGGAGGTGGGAGAAGGGAAGGCAACTATGAAATGTTTACTCTTGTGTCTGGAAGCTATCTGGATATCTATCTATCCATTACATTATCTATCTATCTATCTATCTATCTATCTATCTATCTATCTATCATTTATGTATCAATAAATCAATCTTGCATAGGAGAGAGAGAACTATTTGTGGAGAGGAAGAGGCCCAGCAGGGGAAGGAGAGGGATAAGAGAGGCTTAGGACCAGATAAATAAAATGACACACGTGTATGAACATTTCTTAATAAATATAATAAAACTCACTGTTTTGCATTGTAACTGAAGGTAAGAACAGGGCAAACCTGTTTTGTAGATTAAGGATTGAGCTGAGGGATGGAGCGACTTGTCTAAGACCACACAGCTGGTGAATGGAGAGCTGGGATTGAAACCATCTCACCAAGAGCTGGATTCTGAGGGGACCTGTTTCCAGCTTTGACTGGCTGCCTGCTGCATTCCGGACCACTCATCAATACATAGTTTCTATCTCACTCAGCCATTAGTGACGCCGAGAATGTACTGTTTAATAAGAATTTGCAATGTGTGGAAGGAAGGGGCACTTTGGACTGCAGACTAACTTTTCAGGCCCTCAGAGCTACCAAATGGCTGGGATGAGACCTGAATCCAGGTCCTTGGAGACTTGAAGTGTAGGCTATACCCATTTTGTGACCCTCTCCTGGAAAGCATTAGTGTCTGTTGAATGCAAGGCACCAAGCTGGGCCCTTGGCAGACTGCAGTGATTGTGACGTAGGAGAGCAGCATGGTGTGATGGGTTCCGGTGCAGTGTGCTGGGCCTCACCTGTCTGTCCAGGTGCTGGGAGCCTGGTGCACCATGGGTGAGTTGCTAATTTGTTCTATTGGGTTCAGGGTGCCAAAGAATTCCTAAGAATAGAGAAAATTTTAGCTGGATTTTGAAGGATTTGGGTTGGAAAAATTAACAAATCAACTAACTAAACAAGGCCCAACATCTAAAAAAGGAAAAAGAAGAAGGAACAGTATGTGCCAAGGCCCTGGAACGAAACCATGCATGCAATGCATTCATGGAAACACAAGTCATTTTTTACAGAATTTGCCCTCAGACTTCAGATGGCAAGCAGTGTAAGGTGTGGGCAGAGAGGCCTCATTCAGGACCAAGGTAAATGAAGCCTGTGGGCGAGAGCTAACTATCCTGAGTTCAAGTCCTAGTTCTAACAGTAGCTAATTGTGTGGTCCCAGGCATGCTAACTGGCCTCTCTGGGTGTCGATCCCTTCGTCTACAGTGGTGACAATGAGAGAATGTATTTTGCAGGATGGTTTTATAAGGGTGGTATGATCTGGATCTTGTAACATTCGTGGCACATAATACATTCTCAACAAAGGTTAGCCCAGGATCCCTCAGGATCCAGAGAACTGAGCTAAAGAGCTTTCATTTTCTCCTGCATAGAGTAGGGAGTGGAAAGGGTAGATGGCTCCTAAGACAGGCATGTGCTGATGTGTGTTCATATGCTAAGTCCTTGTCTGATTAAATCCCCTGTGTTCTCATTCTGGCCAGGATGGAGAAGATGCTCATGATGGACTCAGCTGCTTGGCTTCCTTGGTCCTCCAGCTTCTCCTGTGTCCACTCAGAGGGACTTTCCAATGACCTCATCTCCCCAAACTACCACATGCCCACTCCATAGTTGGGAAAATAGCATAGAATCTGCTGGAAGGGGCACCTCTGAGCTGTCCTTGGCCTTCTCTTTCACCTATGACCAGGAAGGCTCTATTTGATTGCCTCCAATGATGGGAAGGCTTGTCGCTTAAGGCAAAAGCTTTGGCAGTGGTAAACCAGTTGTCTTGATTCCCTCAATGTTCCTGTGGCAATACAAGGGATTCCTGGGGAGGGAGGGTCTGTTTAGCATCTGAGCAAAAAGCTAGTGTAAAGACAGATGCAAGAAGTTCTAGGGAATATGACCACTAGCAATAATTGAGCACTTGCTGTATGCTGGGTTCTTGCCCACGTTTGTTTTCAATATTCTTTGTATCTCTATCTGAATGCAAATATCCAGAAAAGAAATGTGGTAGGGAAAGGAGGGGACCGAGCCCTGCCTGGCTCCTGCTCAGGGGTCTTTTTCATCTTTGGCTATAATTACAAAACATTGACGGTCCTCAGAGCCTGGGCATCCATTGGGAACTGCAGACAGCCTGTGCAGAGTTGGTGCTTCATCTTTCTGCTCTCCACCTGTTTCTCCTTTATTTTTGCCTCATATGCTTGCAGGGAGGGTAACAGAGGGAGCACCCAGATGGTGCTCCTTAGGGCTGTTCCCCTCCCTCCTCCAGTTTCAGCCTACAAGAAGCTCCTCCTCCAACAAAGCCTGGCCGAGTGACTGTGTCCAGTGGCCCCAGGCAGAGCATGGTGGCTCCCTACTCTGAGACAGCCCTGGGGAGGTGAGGGCCTCCTGGGGCATCTCCAGGTTCTCTTAACTGGACAGAATCTCCACTTCTGCAAGCAGCTCCTCTTGAGTCTTGACTTCAAGTCTCTCAAGCTTGTCTTCTCTGCAGGTGTCTTTGATCATGGCTGGCACTTGGGACAGTAGCAGGTGGTAGCCCTGGCCTGTGTCTGAGTATGTACCAGGTTTGTGTGACTGATCTATAGAACGCTAGCTAGATACAATTACAGAAGATTGCCAATGCTGAAATGACATGTAAGTCCCGAGTGTAAAAATCTAGGTGTTTCTCCATTCTTACTCTTTTGAGCCTCATACAGTTTCACAAGAGAGGCCGCAGGTACATTTATTCCCATTTTACAGGTTAGAAAATAAATGGAACTTGGGAAAGGTGATGAGGTTTGTTTATATGGGCTGCAGAGAAAGCTCACAGCCAGGTTTCCCATTTCCTGGTCCTTACATCTTCCATGTGATCTTTTTTTGGAGGGCGTGCTCTTGAACTCCTAAGGCTGGGTCAATCATTGGGGTCAGGTGTCTGGAAAGTGAGGGAGAGAATCTGAACTCGGTGACTGTGGGTCGGCACCTGTGTCAAACAGATGTTCATCAGCTGCACGCAGTGACCCACAACGCCGTATCCTCTCCTCAGCCTCCTGCCGCTCTGGATTCCCTCCTGTTAGTGCCAGGCACTGTACTGGGCAGGGGAGGGCTGCAGCTCTGCCCTCCTCTCAGCCTCCCCGGGCTGCCTCAGAAGCAGGTGGCTTCCCCTCATCTTCCATGCAGAGGGCGTTGAGCTGGCAGAAGGCAGATGAATGAGCTCGTCAGCCAGGGAAGATTCTGTTGCTAAAATACACGGTCTGATTAGGAGTGATTGAAGGGCTAGAGAGAGGGAGGCTGTAGTTTGGCCGTGATTTGTTCCGATTTGAAGTACTTCTAAACAAGTCACCGGGAGGCAGGAGCGGGTGCGCACGCAGCGGTGGGGGCGGGTGTCGATGATGATAGATTTGTGTGGATGCCAGGCTGTCCCAGGTGATTCTGGACAGAGTTTCGAATAGTTTTTTTTTTTTTTTTTAAATTAGATTCAGTGTGTTTATCTTGTTTCTTTACTTCTTGGCATAAAAGTTTCTGTTTTTTTCCCCCCTCTCACTTCCTTTTATTTCTTATTTTCTCCCCCCGGCCCCGATCTGTCTCCTCCCGGCCCCAACCTGTCGCTGGCATTAGGAGTGGGCTGGAAATGAAGTGGAAGCGGCTTGGGAACAAGGAAACCAGTCTGCTGTGGAATAATGATGTTATCTGTGGCCTGAGCCCTTGCCTCCCGTGTCTCCCTGACAGGAAGAATGTGCTAGGGGGATTTCATCCTGTCAGGAGTGAAGGCAGTAATTGGGGCCAGTGATTCATGGCCCATTTATGGGCCATGAATACATTTATCTTCCAGATTGTTCTCATTTCAAAAATCCGTGATTGTCTTTCCTGCGAGAGGGGTGGAGGGGTGGGCTGGTGTCAGGGGGAAGACCTTCTGCAGACAATGAGGAAAGGAGCTCACTTGGGGAATGCTGCTTAGCAGTGTTTCAATTAGACAGGTTTGCAGGATGACTGGGTCAAGGGTCAACCCGCAGTAGGGACAGCTCCCTCTCTCCAGGAGACCACCATCAGAGAGTCACTGTCCCCATTTGTCACTCTGCCTTGCTTTGAGCCCAGATTGTTACTGCTGCAAGGGACTGTCCTGGCACCTAGCCTTTAAATGGGACTGAACAAGTCACGCCCACTTGGGGATCCAAATGATAACCTTGGACTGACCCTCAACAGAGGCAGGACTGACCAGTGCTTAGGAGATGAGTTGTTAGTGTTGACTCAGCTGGGTTCAAACCCTGGCTTTTTCTTTCAGTTGTGTTATGAGCTTTATGCTTCTTAAATCCTCCAGGCTCTGGTTTTCTCTTGAAACTTGCATAGCTGAGAGAACTGGATGCATATTCAACACAGGAAGATAGCAAATGTCCAGCAGTGTGAGGTCACTACCAACTCTCCCGTTCTACTGCTTAGCCACACGCTTCCCTGAAGCTCTGATCCTTGACTTTGATGTTACTATCCAGTCTCACTGGCTGAAGAGTTCTTTGGGGAACCCTCATTTGCTATTAGCACTTTATCTCCTGTATTCAGTTTAGACCTGATCTTCCCTCCAGCTCTACCCCACCCCAAGAACATCACTGGTTATTCAGGCCCTATGCTGCAGGGTGATGAGGCAGGGGGAGTGCTCAGCTGGGTGGTTGTCCCACTGTGGGTTTGCTGTTGGCCAAGGCTCTTGGAGGGATTACATACATTGTACTTGGAGGACAATAGTCCTGGCTCCTACTGTGAGCCTCTGGATGCTGTTTCCCCCAAGGCATTTTCTCTCCACCCTTGAGTGGATCTTGGGCTGGAGTCCTGGTTGGGGATATACTTTGCTTGTAGACTACTATATCAAACCCTGTTTCATTGCTATGAAGAGACACCATGACCAAGGCAACTCTTATAAAGGAAAAACATTTCATTGAGGCTGGCTTACAGTTTCAGAAGTTTAGTCTATTATCCTCATGGTGGGAAGCATGGCAGCATGCAGGCAGACATGGTGCTGGAGGAGGAGCTGAGAGTTCTACATCTTGTTCTTTAGGCAACAAGGAGTCTGTGTTTACACTGGGCATAGCTTGAGCATATATAAGACCTCAAAGTAATCCCACCACTCTCCCCACACACAGAGTGACACACTTCCTCCAACAAGGCCACACCTACTCCAATAAGGCCACACCTCCTAAGAGTACCATTCCTATTGGCCAAGCATTGAAACACATGAGTCTATAGGGGCCATACCTACTCAAACCACCACAGACCCCATGTCCCTTTAAGCAGTGCTCAGTTTGACTTGAGTTTCTAACGTGGGGGTTTCTCCCCTAGCCCTTGGCCCAGGAGGCAGCTGCAAACTGCAACAGGACCTCCCCATGGCAGCATTCCATGCAATTCCTTGGCATGTTGGCGTGTTCAGACATTCAGATGCATGGATAACCATGCATGAAGTCTTGAAGTGGATCAGAGGGCATTCTAATCTTACACAACAAGTTGTGTGGATTACTGGCTCTATTGTGCATAAGAAAATGAATGAAACCTTTGTACTCTGTACAGAACCCTGGGACCTCAGAAGCAGCCTTCTGGGTCCGCTCATTCCAGTACTGGAAGGGAGCCTGGAGTAACTTAGGATTTACTCTGTATGCAGTCCAGGTACTCAGGCAGGCTCTGAAAGAACCCAGATGAAGAGGACCACTGCAGTACCCACTTCTGCTCATCCTCAGGACCATACTTTCTCTAAGGTCAGGGGACAAGCCCTCATGTCAGATGGACTGTCTAATTTCACAGTCAAACTTGTAAAATGTATAGGAAGCAGCAGCAGAACTGCTGAGAAGAGCTTGGTCCTTTTGGAATGAAAGATCTTGTTCAAACCCAGTGATGTGCTAGCTGTGTCAATCTCAGCAACATTCTCTTCTATCCCTAAGCCTCAGGTTACCCGTCTGTAAAATGGGATACAAATGTCCTGTGGGATTGTTGCAGTAACAGTGGCTAATCCTATTACATCACAGACATCCTCCTTCTCACTTCTAAAACCCATACACTCCAGTCTGTCACAGGCCATGTGATTTGGGGGGGAGGGGGCTCCCATGCACTCCACTTCTAAGCAGGAATTCAACTGTTTCTAATACATCTCCCTCCTCTGTGAATTGTCCTTCCTTCCATCCCCACAGCTCCCCTGGCTCCCCAGTCCTCCAGTTCTCAGCCCTAGCGCAGCCCACCACTGGTCACTGCCATGAACACCTGGCACTCAGGGCCTTTTGGAAGAGCTTGGCCTAGGGGTGTGTTTGGTTGGACTTTGGAGTCTTTCAAGTATACCCTGACTCATATATATTTTGAAGGAACCGTTGAAGACAAGGGCTGACTAAGTTAGACTGAAACAGGAGTGCATGCAAGTCAAAAGCCCAGGGTGGTGTGGTACCTGACTGTGCCCTACACACGATTCAGGACACAGCCAATGGGAATAGTAGCTAAGGGTTAGCACATGTAGTCATGGCAACAGTCATTATGTCTGAAGAGCAAGCTGTCCTTGAACCACGACTTTCTGACTGTGAAGTGTTCCTGTTTTAACTGTATGGCTGTTCCCTTTCTTCAGAGTGGAAAAGATTAAATGCCAGCTTTTCTCCTCAACTCAGAGACTGGTCTTTGATCTTCCTGGGGTGCTCAGCATACTGTGCTCCAGGAAGAACCAGCAGGAATAAAGCAAGCAAGGCACACATGCGGCTCCTACTGTATGCCTCAAACCATGCTGGGCACTAGTGAGTATTCAATTGTTCTTAGCTATATCATGGAAGTTACATTATCTTCATTCTGAGGTGTCTTGGATCCCCGATCCATAAGACTGGGAGCCCTCTCAAACAATGTTACATGTCTCCTTACTGGGTAGAAATTATACTTTGACTCAAGCTCTCCAAGGACCACCTTGCTTTCTGTTATGTATCAAAGATCTCGAAAGGACAATAGACTTTCACAGCCTAGGCAAGCACCTAGATTCCCAGCCTTTTTTTCATTTTTATTTTAGTACTGGGCTTGATGACAATGTCCTAGCTGGCCTTGGATTCACTCTACAGCTCAGGCAGACTCTAACCTTGCAATCTTCCTGCCTCTGTCTCCTCTGTACCTGGATCTCCAGGGTTGTTCTTACATGCCCAGTTCAGGAGCCATTTCTTCCCATTGGCTCCCATTTCCTCTATGTTTTTTGTGGAGATGTGTGGGAAGGGAATTATACATCCTCAAATCCTTGCTTTCTCCAGAGGTCCACATTTCTACAGCATCCTCCCGTCACTCTCTGCTCAGGGAGTAAGTGATTGAGAGCCCAGGGAGGAGGGACACCCCAGCCAGGGATGAAGTCTCACTTAATGAGGGACTGTGGGAGGGTGGAGAACACACCCGATTTATCTCTGTTGCCTAAATACCTCTTAAATTCTCTGTTGAATACTTCTAATTCAGCAGAATGTGAACAATTATAGCAGGAAACTATTCATAGGTGGAAGGGGGCTGATGGAATTATTTATCAAAGTGACATTTTAATTATAGTGAAGAATGAGTTTGTTGTCACTGAGTTGGAAGGGTGGTGTTTCCCGGCCTCCACACTCTCCAGGGTAAATTAAAAAAGAGTCCCCTCTTCACGATAAGTCCATTAGGTGTTGGAAACACAGGAAGCCTATGGCAGGTTTTACGGGAAACATTTCTGAGATGGGATGAAGTGAGTCCCCGTGAGAGTGTCTGCTTCATGCTCAGAAGTGTGGGATCTCCAGGATATGATGAGTTGGAAAGCAGCATCCAGATGTCTCTGGCAGGTCCCTTTTCTCCCCAGCTTACCTGTGAGACAACTCTCCTGCCCACACTGATCTGGCTTGACACTGTGTTAAAAAGTAAAATAAATGCGTGGCAAATTCCAGTGTGCCAAAGTGTGTGTGGACCAAATTAAGTCACTTGTAGTGAATGCAACTGTTTCCTTGACCTCCCTGACCTCAGTTTTCCTTCTCCAAGGCAACCTACACGTCTAGATTCTCCTGGATCGGCCTGGAGATGATTGACACATCCATAGCTTATTTGTAGTCTGCATTGCTTTCACTTTTCTACTTCAGTTCTCACTGGCGTATTTTATCTCCCCAACTAGGAGGGAAGCAAGCAGAAGGCATGAATTATGTTGGAAGCTTCTCTTGTGTTGGCCCATAGCTCAAAGAACGTGGCATTAATAATTCTGCAACGCGGTCTCCTGCCAGACACATGCATAACGGTCTGCAGAATCTCCATTCAAATCTCCCGTACAACCCAAAGAGGAGTCTATTTCTACTCCCGTATCATAGATGAGGCAGTGCAGGTGGGCTAGTCTGGAGTGTTCCTGGTCACTGATGCCAGGTGACTTTTGGGGGTAATCTTGGCCTTGCTGCTGTACATTCAAGACTTAACAGAGTCACATGTCTGCCAGCCATCGGGACACGATCTCTGCTCTCAGAGCATTTAAATTTATGCATGGAGCAATGGAAAGGAGAGGGTGGGTAAGTATGCCAGCATGATAAGACGCAATGATGTCGGGATGCACTTAGTGTTCAAAGGAGGAAGTCCAATGTTTAAAACAAGCTCTGTCGCCTTCTTGGTGCCTGGCTTCAGAAAATTAACTTGTTCGTTTTATGCCTCAGTTTACATTACTGTGAAATGAGATAAGCCTTCATCTCAACGAGACTGTTCCAGGGTTAGGAATAATATCTATGAAGAAGTGAGAGGTGTTGGATGGCCATTTTGTCCTGAGATAAATAAATAGCTAGTATATACAAGGAGTCTCAGTATCATTAACCTCATCAGGGAACTGCAAATCAGAGCCATAGTGAGATCTGAATAACTTGGCTGCCTTGCCTCTCACCCTATCCTAGTAACCAACAGCACAGCATCCCACAGGCACACATACACGATGATACTTGCTTCATGTGAAGTCTTGCAAGACTACAAATCGTGCACTCAGTCTCTCGTGGGAATGGGAAGCTCCCCTGAGGGTAGGCTGCGCGGCCCCAGGAATGGGTTTATGAATCATGTGTAGTGAGCATACGGATGCTGGTTGTGCAGAGGGCAAATCTGTCCTGCATTAGTTGTGTGAGTGCATATAGCCCCTCTCTGCGCCTCATCTGGGAAATGACTATTGTTTATCAGATAAAAATATTCTAGGTTAGGACTCAGGTCCCTCCTGGCTTTTGACTTAATGGCACTCATTCCTTTATGACCCTAAAATGTTTAACTCCTTGCAGGTGTGACCCTGACAATTGAGGTCACATGGATGGGCAAAGAAACAGGTGTCCAGAGTGCATTGGAACGCACATCAAGGCTCAACCTCCTTGCCAGGTTAGTGTTTGTTGTTTTTCTGTCTGTGTCTCTCTGAACCTCTGATGCTTTAAATAATGAGCTTGGTGACTGCAAGACTTCTTGCCTTCCATGGATGTCCAGAGGTAACTCCTGGAACCTCCAGATACAGTTCCATATGTAGTAAGCGGGCTGTAGATGCGCTTACATGAAGGGCTCTGGTTGGAGGCTTGTTGTAGCTTGCATGCAGTTGGACTTATGTAATCTCCAGGCCTTCATGAGAGAGAGGTAGAGGACCAGAGTTGAGGAGACATGATGGCAGAGTAAAGATAGAGTGTTGAGCTCTAATGATGGAGGACTCCCTACAATGGTCCTGAACACAATGAGAAGCTGTGGTCCAGACCTAGAGGAACGAAGTTCATCATGCAGAGGATGGTAAGTTTGGTATACTCGCTGGGTTCTAGGGTTAACTCAGTTTGCACTGCAACAAACTGCCACTCTGTGACTACTGAGACCTGCTAGGGATGCTGATATTTACCTGTTCTCCCTTTCCTCTTCCTTTCCATCACCACCACCACCACCACTGCTACCACCACTGTTATGGCATCCTCCTTCAACATCTAACAAGGTCCGCTACAGACTACTAGGAGCATGCTTTCTTGAAGTCTTGGCAGTTTCAGGGGGTGGGCCATGCTGCAGCAAGTTAGAGAGAGAGGAATGGGTGAGAATAACAACCACTTACTAAATACTTGCTATGTATCAGGCACCAGGCTACATTTAAACTCACAGAAGTATTCTCAGGACCATTCTCTAGGGTGGTCATTATCTCCACTTCATATATGAGGGTACAAACCTCCACACACACTGCTCAGCTTGCTCAGTGGTGAGGGGAAAGGTCACTACTGAGGCATCCCTCTGCTCCCTAGCTTCTATAAGAGCCGGGGCAAGACCAGGTATTCAAAAGAAGTTGTAAGAGCTATCTGGAAGTACCAACTCCTTCTGGCTTTGGAAGTACTGGGTGTAGAGCTCTCTGACGCACAAACTGAGAAATAGCCATGATATGGTGGGGGATTGGAGTGGCCCGTGTGAGCACCTGCTATATGCCGCCTGGAGAATGGACCTGTCTGCCTGGAAGGATACACATGGTGAATGAATTAAGTTCTAAATCCCTCTGTTCCCTATGCTATCATGAGCTGAGTTCTGGAAGCCACTGGGGGTACTGATTGCTTCTGTAATGACAGAATCATCTTTGCATCGGGGCTGAGGCATGGGCTAGGAGGCTCACAGGTGTCGTGGTGGGTCTGGTAATGGACAGAAATGAGGCAGGCGAGGGGAAGATAGCAAGCAGAGCTAAGCAGCTCCAATCAAGGTGAGGATGAGCTAGAAGGATGGGGGTGTGTCACAATCACAGACTTAGTCCTCAGTAAGACCTGACTGAGGAGATGCAAAGATCAAGACATGCCGGAGCATACCTAGCAGCAGGAGTGCAGTGGAAGTCACCAGGGGACGTGATCAGGGGATGTGACCAGGGGATATGACCAGGGGATGTGATCAGGGATGTGCAGGAAGCTGTGAATCTCACACACAGTTCATCTGCTAACACTGCTCACCTTGGGTGGACCACTTCCCTTCTCTCTCTACCTCTCTGAAAACTGAAAGAGTCAGGGTTGGGAGATGATTGACTTGGTAATGTGCTTGCTGTTCAAGGGTGGGGACAAGAGTTCAGTTCCCCAGCTCCCATATACAAGATGGATGCAGCATTCAGGGTAGAGACAGGCAGATTCCTGAGGTTTGCTGGACAGCCACTCAGTGAGAGAGCCTGTTTCAAAAGACAAGGAAGAGAGAGGGATAGAGAGAGACACCAGACATTGACTTTTGGCTTGTACATGTACATGTACTTGTTGGGGCGTGCGTGCATGCACCCACTCCCCCCCCACACACATACACACACACACACACCACACACACACACACACACGAACAAATGAAAAGGAAAGAAGACTGATGTCTCCAAACATCTGGGAAATAATATGGGTTCTTTAGAAGAGGCACATAAAGACAGCAAGAATTGAACCCTGGTTGTTCTTTAGGTGATTTAGAATTCTGGATTTGGGGAGCTGGAGAGATGGCTCAGTGGTTAAGAGCACTGACTGCTATTCCAGAGGTCCTGAGTTCAATTCCCAGCAACCACATGGTGGCTCATAACCATCTGTAATGGGGTCTGATGCCTTCTTCTGGTGTGTCTGAAGACATTGACAGTGTACTCACATATATAAAATAAATAAATCTTAAAAAAAGAATTCTGGATTTGTAACTACTGATTCCGAGCCCATGTCCTTCTCTGTACACTCAGAACCACTAACATCAACCTTGGAGGGCTATTAAGAGACTCATGCCAGTCAAGGGTGAGGTTGGTGCTGGACCTTGAGAGTACTGGGCAAAGGCAGCCATGGTGACAATGGCCACGAAGCCAGGAGACTGCTCTGCCGTGGGTGTCGGCTCTTTCCACTGAGGGAGGAGTGTCTGTCTTTGTGCAATTCCAGAGGCTGGGGAGCAAAGGAAGGCAGCACCTGGCTTTCCTATTCTCACTGATTAGAGCTGAAAATAAACCTGAAAGTCAGCTGGAATGGAGGGAGCTTGTGAGTCATGGAAGAGACCCTCTGCCAGCTACTGAGTCCTGGAAGCTGACTCTATGGCTCACTGTCCTTGGCCCTCTGACCCTGGTGGCTCCACCATGCCTCACACGGACTCTTCAAACTGATCTTTTTAGCTCCTTTGTTCTATACACAGATTATTAATGCTCTATGTGTAGGTTATTAATGTCAAGTATAGATGTCTTACCATTATTCCCAGATTCCTAGATTTTTCTGACTCATGGGCTTCTGAGTGAGTTAGCTATTATAAATGTTTCTGGGTTCTAGTCTCAGGGTCCCCATAGACCTTATCTCTGACTGTCTAAGCTGGCTTTCAAGATCCCTGTGAAAGGGGCAAGCAGCCTTTCTCATTTCCTGTTTCAAACTGTTCTCTAAGCTCAACTTTAAATAAACAATTCACAGTGGAGAGTGGGGGGCTCATGCCCTTAATCCCAACACTTGGGAGGTTGAGGCAGGAGGATCCCTGTGAGTTTGAGACCATCATTATATTGCAAGTCCCAGGCCAGCCTGGTTTACAGATGATACTTCATCTCTCACAATAACAGAAGTAACAGTTCATTCGTTTATTGATTCATCTATTCAGCAAATGACAATCCAATTTCTAAAGAGCATGGTGTCTCAGAAGTGTGACACACATTGATGGCCCATATAGATCTCCTTGTCCAGTGCCCATGGCAGACATCACTAATATATCACAGAACTTACTTTCTCCCCAATTCCAGATCCTCCAAATTGCCCAAAGCCATTCCTCAGGCAGCCTCTCATTACCCATTGGTTTGGCTCAATCATTACTACGTCTTTGGGTAGATGGGGATGGGGGTTCTAGCACCACCACTGTGGTCCACTGTAACCTTAAAAGACGTACACATTAATTCTGAGTATCCATGTCCCCAGATTAAATAAGAACACTTATCTTTAGCATGCAGGATGGAAGGATTAGAGTTAATGAGCAATGCAGAGTAGTATGTGGGTTTTCTGCTGCCCTCCCCTAGTGGCTCAGCAGCATTCCCTGTCTCAGGAGGATGTGAGGCTCAGGAAAGCTGAGAAAGGATATTCAGGTTATCGAGCCTCAAGATCCCAATCTCTGAAGATCATTTTGTGACTCGAACAATAGATTTCAGAGCTCATAGGTCAGATAAATCCTCCTTAAATCATTTGGTGGACAGGGAGAGGATTTGGATGCTGACAATCCTCTGTGTGTGTGTGTGTGTGTGTGTGTGTGTGTGTGTGTGTGTGAATAGCTTGGAGATGAATGTGTAAGATAAGTAACTAGGCTCCAGTATTTCTCTGTGCTTAGCACAGCGTGGGAAGTGGAGGGAAGCCCAGGGAGACAGTGTGGCTGGCCTCCAGCCTGTGCTCTGCTCCTTCCCCAGCCGGAATATGGAGTCCTCTATCCACAGTCAGAGAACCTTCATGTGCAATGTGCAGGCAGCTTCTCAGGAGTTATGAAGACATATGAACTGACAGCTCTTCAACTTGGTTGTCAAATACATTTGCTGTTTACTAAATGGTCTTTAAAGGCTGTTTTGTACTTTGATGAACTGGGGCATAGCAGGCCTGGGAGGCAGTCTGTGCCTCTGTAACTACAGGATCAAGGCCCGGAAGGTGAAAGAGGCCACTGTCAGCTGCTGGCTTTCCTCCTGGGCCTCCTCTCTGTCAGCTTCAAAGCCAGTCCTTTTGAGGGCAGGATTCCTACAATTGGCCACATCCCAACAGTCTAGGGGTGAGGAGCAGTGTTCCAGAACTGTCTTGCAGTTCTGTTGCCACTAACCTTTGGGTACCCGGAAAACAGTTCCCGAACTGAGGAAGGGCAGACACAACTCACGGAGGGCACTGGGCTTTTGCACGTACCTCAGTCACTTGCTTAGGTTTTTTTTTTTTTTTTTTTTCCTTTTTCTATTTCTCATGGCTGTCTTTGCGGGGAAGGCATTTCTCTCAATTTAGAGACTTAGCAAAGGACCTCAGAGAAGCAGCCACTCATGACCACTATGCAAATGAGCAGGAAAACCATCTGTTATTCTCACTGCCAGTCATTCAATTCATCTACACGCCACACGTCCCATTGGTGGGTGTATGTACCCATCATGCATGTATCCTTTAGGGTTTGTTTTTTTCCTTCAATAACAGAGATGGCTAAGACCTGAGTGCACCTCACGATCTTTTCAGTAATGTTAATGTCATGTCCACAAAGCTCTGGTTGCACATCCGGAAAGTCACCAACTACCTCACAGAGGACAAGTCTTTCCACACTGGTGACTCATGAGTGAGTCACAGAACTCATTTCCACTGGGTCCAGATGTATCTCACAGTCTGTTGGATAAGTATCCCTTAGAAAACCATAACCAGACAGAGCACGGCAGAACAAACTGCAATCACAGCCTTGAACTCAGGAGATAAAGTAGGAGCAGCAACCGTGAGTTCAAGACAGCAAGCGGATTCCTGGCCAGCTTGGGCAACAGAGCAATGCCCATTGACAATAAAAGAAAGGAGAGGAGAGGAGGAATGAAGGAAGGGAGTCGTAGTAAGAACCTAGGGCCTGTGGCACACACCTGTAATCCTAGCTACTCAGAAAGCTGATTCATAAGGATTGCAAGATAAAGGCTAACCTGGGCAACATGGTGAGACCTTGCCTCAACATAGAAAGTAGAAAGGAGGGGGGTAGGGAGAGGGAGAAAGAGAGGAAGAGAGGGAAAGAGACACAGATAGATGCAGAAAGAGACAGAAATACAACTAAGGAATTAACAGTTGGCATATGATGTGAATTCTATTGCCTGGATGAAAAGACCACCCACCAAGGAAGCATTCTGTTCTTGTTGAGAGGCAGGCTCCTGTGTCGAAGGTTTGATCCCCATTGTACATGATTGAGGGATGTGGAGCTTAAGGGGAAAGGGTAGGGGTTGGTTAGATCACTGGGCAATGCTCTCAAAGGGTTTTGAGATCTCAAGCCTCCCTGCTCCCTCACTTTCCTTCCATGAGAGGCTATCTCATCCAGAGCAACAGAACCACCTGATGATAAGCTGAAACTGTCCTAACTGTAAGCCAGACTAAACCTTATCACTTGGTGAGCTGATGATCTCGGTCATTTGTTATGGTGACAGAAAGCTGACTCTCACTTGTTCCCTTGAGTTTTGTGTCTTGGTACCAAAGAAACATTATCCTGGAATCACGGGGCTGAATTTGAGTTATCAGGGAGACATAGCTTTCAGCCATTTTCATGACCATGCACAGAGCTATCTGAGCTGAGACTCAAATGAATCACACAGGAATTGCCTATTCTCAGGATCAGAGTGGTTATCTGTATCTGACACTGGGACCCTCTCCACTCCATCTTCACAAGAAGACACCAAACTTCTGCCTGAATGTCTCCAGGGAGATTTCTACTTCTCAAGGCAGGGATCTCCTTACTTGGGCATCTCTAAGTAAAAGCTTTCTCTCATGGATTGTTATTAATTTACCTCATTGGATTTTAAATTCATGGACCCCAGAGGACCAGCTAATCCCTTTTGCCTCTTGATAGAGCTTCAGGTATTGGAAGTTAATGTCAATGGCTTATGCCTCTTTATCGCTGCTTGACTCCTGCTGTTTCTCTCCCTTTTCTTCATGCTAAACCAGCTCAACCAGGCCTTACATGATGTGACTCTAGGTCTCCATGCATCAGATATTCCTAGGGCTGTCTATGTCAATATGCAACCTCAACAGAGAGATTGAATTCTGGTCTGCTCAGGGTAGCTCATCATAGGACTGGTTGAATTTAGCACCTGAATCAAATGACTTGGATCTCAACTCTGTGTAAACATGCCCTGGCTTCACCTGGAAATCAGAGCCATTAACAGTTCCTGACTCATGAGGCTGTTAAAAGGGTTAGGCTGAGTGATACATTTAAAGTGCATCTAGGCTGTGCCCGATTAATTTGAGCTTCAGAGTGCACCCAGGCAGTGCCTAATTAATGTGAGCTCTTATCACCCAGACTGGCTAGAGATGGCGATACTGTTAATGGGTCTAAAGAAGCACCTTTGCAGCAGAGTTTCTAAGAAGCCATGGTCCCTGGGAACAGCTTCATGTTATCTACAATGGGACAGACAAGGGAAGACTGGGTGGAGGCAGAGGCTGGGGCTGAAGGAAATAGGACGTCCAAGTGATTAACAGCTGGGAGACTGACGGGTTTTTTTTTTTTTTTTTTTTTTTTTTGCCTTCTTAAAGACGCAGAGAATCAAATTTAGAGCAGAAAAGGCTAAATCCTAGCCTGGCAAAATGCACACATCTATGAACTGGCAAGACAAGTCATTATTTTTATTTATTCTTTCCCATTTAGGACCATTTGTCCCAGGGTGTTTAAATGCTGATTTGGGGCGAGGTATATAAACCAATAATGAGCTTTCGGAATATCTCCTCTCTCTCAGGCAGGGATCAGAGAAGATGCACACAGGGCTATGGGAGAAAGGTGGAGAAGGCTAGCTTTGATTCCTTCTGAGCCATTCTAAGCTCCAGCCCAGCAGGCCTTCCTGCCTCCAAGCAAAGTCAATCGGCTCTGAGCTGGGGATAAGGAGCCTTTGGGTCCCAAGAGACCCTGCAGGGCTGTTTGAAGGATCTCTGCCTTTGCTCCGACTTTAGTAGCTCTCAGTGGGGAATAGATTCTCAGGGGAAGCATGTCACAGGCAGGAGATGAGGTTAACTCACGGCTTTTTCAGTTGTGTTACCTTGAATGGATGAGCACACTACTAAAAATGTTCAAGGTTTGGCAACACTGGCACATGAAGGTGGGGGGCAGGGTTCTACAGCCAACACCCTCCTTTTTTAAAAATGCTGAGTGGAAAGACACGTGGTTCATTGTCTGGTCTGCCTGGGGCTGTCTGTGGCAAATGTTTCATTGTTATTTCTCCAAGTGTCACCTGCAACTACTCTCTATGTGGCTACTTGATGTGAGCATTTAGGATGCAGGACTCTACCCACTACTTTGAGTCACTGTCTGGAGTCCAGGGGCAGCCACAGGTGCTTATCAAGGTGACAAAGCTCGTGAGCTTTGAGTCCAGAACAGAACAAGTTCTGTTCTGAGGTGGCTGTCACTTTAAGATAAGCTGCACGTGTGGAGGAGGGCATGCGGACAGGGTTAAGAGACATCACGCCTGGCTCTAGTGTCTACTCAGCTACTCTCACGTTGCTGAGTTTGGTGACGACTTGCTACCTAGCATGCTGAGGGTTGTTATCCCGACTCTAGCCATTTTTAAAACTGCCCACTGTCCTCAGTATTCACATCTCAGCTAAGCCTCCTTCCCTTTGAGGTTCTCCTTGCTTATTCTTGGGCAGCTGTTTCTGTTGACCCAACATCTGCATTTTGTCTAGTGTTTATCCACTCATGGTCCATCCATTTCTACTTTAAGATCCTTCATTGAGTATGTTCATGGCAGGGTTGTCAGTACTTGGGCAGAACTGTTGGCTCTGTCTTTCTCTATTCCCTGATGAACCCTTATTTTTTATGACTGTCTCTCAAGGAACCTTTGCTTTTCATACAGCTCCTAATGCATAGCATGCTTGATCACAGTTCTGGGAGACAGCTCACAGTCCGAGGTCATGGGTAGCCTTCCTAGAGAGATGGCTTTGGCTTGCACTCAGCCAGCCAGTTCTCATGATTCCTACCTTCTACTTCTGCCCCTCAAAAGCCAGCTGTCCCCTTCTGTCAGTCTATTTCTTGAGCTCTTGAGCTCCACCTCAATCAATGCTGTCAGCACTACAGTGCTTGGAGACTCCCGTGTCTACAGTCTCCTCCACGCTGCTGCCATATGCTCAACTCCTCCAGTTTTCCTCCCCCCCCACCCCAGACCATTCTGTGAAAATGAGAACCCTTTATCAACCTTTAGGTATTTAGAGAGGTTTCCTCCTGGCATGTGGTGAGCCCTCAGGCCACATTTGTGATGCAGTGAATAAGTGTACCCCATGCCGAGCCCCAATAATTCCATGCCTACAAGTTTATTGGAAAGAGGAATTCTGACTTCAGCAAAGTTGTTCACCAAGGCATTTCTAGGATAGCATAACACGGTAAACAATTTAAAATCAATCAATAAGAGATCAGATAAAGAAAATGTGGTGGAGAGACACAGTAGAAGATTTTTGGCCATAAACACAGTAAAATCCTGTTATGTGTGGCGATGTACTTGGAACAAGAGGTCATTATGTTAAGTGAAATAAGCCGGGCATGGAAAGACAGGTGCTGAGTACTGTTACTCTTATATGGAAGCTCAAGAAGTTGATTTTTTTGAGACACAGAGAGCAGAATAGTGGCTATTTATAGGCTAGGAAAGGGACCAAGAAAAGGAAATAGAAGGAGTCAGATAACAGGTATCCCAACATGGTTAGTTAGGACAATAGATCTTACTGTTCTGTGCCAGATCAAGAGGTGGCTACCGCTTACCACAACTTATTATATGTCTTATCAAAACAAGAAGGAAGGAGTTTGAAAGTTCTAGACATCAAAAGATGATGAATGTATGAGGGGATGGAAATGCTAATTATCCAAATCTAATAGATAAATCTATGCATTAATTATCTCATAAATATGTACAATCATAGAGTGTCAATTAGGAAAAGAGATGGACCAAGATGTTCTATGAAATCGTGTGGCCTTTGGAGCTGTTGACTTGAATGCATTCAGGTAACTTTCAATGTTTTCCTTTTTTGATGTCTGTAAATGACACTGTAGGACACCCTGTTTCTTGTATGTGTATTTATTTCTGCTGTGTTGCTGTGTCTAATATAAACTCTTTAAAAAAAAAGAGTCTTTCTCTTTCCAAATTCACAAACCTATATCCCCAATTCACCAGCAGATTATTTCAAGTCCCTGTGTTAACACTGAGGTTTTAGTTTGTTTGTTTCCTTAACCTGTTTTAATCAAACAAAAAACAGTACTGCCCTGGAGTGGAGAATTAACAAGTGAGACATTCCATATTAAAAGATTCTGTTCAAATGAAGACAAAGGCATCATACAAGCTCTGACACTTACATGCAACAGACACATAAATGGATTTCTCATAGGCTCCAGCTTTTGACTCGATGTATCCAGGCAACAGAAGCCTGGATTTAATAACAGATGTTCGCTGCATAGCAATCACCATATAATGCCAGGGTAGACTAAAACAGCATTTTATCAACCAATAAATGTGCTGTTTGCTTTATTTTACCATGTTGTTCTTCAGTTCTCTTCAAAGCCGAGAGGACAGATTGAGTCACTCGGCATCTGCTGGGAGCAATATGCTTGGCTTCATTTAAAATGAAAAATCAGGTCTGTGTTTACATTTTTCACTAAAGCATGGGATCCGATGCGTTAACACTCCCAACTGGGCTAGCCGGAAGGGCTTTCAGGAAATTCTCAGGGAACCTGGGATGGACACAAGAAGTTACTTGCCCTTCTGGGAAAGACATATGGTAGCCCTTTCACTTCAATCAACTTCAGCAGAGGGAGGTCTGCTTTTCTCCTGAACCCTGGCCCCCCAGGAACCCCACCTGGGCTCCTTCATAGACAAAGGCTCCTAGACTTTGAAAGACCAATCAGCCAGCAATGCTTGAATCTCTACTAGGTGGCACCCATATGCTTATGGGCACAATGATGCAATTTTTAGGGTCAAATGTTACAAAGTCAATAACCTGGAGGAATGCAGTTTCAAGTTGGTCTAGGCAGAAAGAGATTATATTGAGGAAGAGGAAACTCGGGCAATATTGGTTTAGGATGGTCTGTCAGCCTCCCTATCTGCAAGCTGTGCACCATAGATTCAATGAATAGAGAGAGGGTCAAAACTAATTGAAAAAATTCTATCAATATTGAATGTGGACAGACTCTTCATTAGTATATAAACAATACAGGGTTACAATAGTTTATATTGCATTTATGTAGCTTTAGTTATCACAAGATGTCTGGTGATGATTTGTAGTATGCAAGATGTGTTGAAGTTCTATGGCATTTAAATACCTAAAGAGATCTCAGCATTCCGAGATTGACATCTGTGGAGGATTCTGGATCCAATTCCCTTATGGATACACCCAGAGACAACTGCGGTATGTGCTAAACAGCAGGCTAGTTTGTTATATATTTTCTCATTCGGTAAGGTGAATGTAGCAATAATCTGAGCTAATACTCCTTTGTTACATCTGAGGCAAGCTAAAGGACTGGAGAATTGTAGCCACTTGTCTAATCAGCTAATAAACTATAGGCTGTGGGAATAAGGGAGAAGGTTCAAACTTGTGCTGGCATTGCCTGTAGCCTGTAGTATTTTACACTGATGCTTAAAATAATATCTCCCTTATGCTCTCCTAGAACCGTAACACTTCATTAAGAAACTGACTCTAGGGTTAGGAGATAATTCAGTTGGTAAAGTGCTTCCCCCCTGCCCCCTTTTGTTTGAATTTGATTCTCAGAAACCAAGTGAAAATATCCAGGCAGGGTAGAATATGCTTGTAATCCCAGTGAGTGAATAGACAGAGATGGGAAAGGATCTGTGGACCTCACTAGCTGGACAGTCATGTCTACTTGGCTAGTTTCAGACCAATGAGAGACCCTGTCCCTAAAACAACAAATAAACAAAAAAAGTGAACAGCACTTGAAGAATGATACCTACATGCACGAGGGGGGGGTGAGAGGGAAGGGGAGAGAGAGAGAGAGAGAGGAGAGAGAGAGAGAGAGAGAGAGAGAGAGAGAGAGATATTTTACCTTTATATGCTCAAGTTAGATGATGCATGCTAACCAATAGATGTAGTAGTTAGGTGCTATACTTTGCCTCCACCAATACTTAGGTTGAAATTTGACTTCCAGTGTAATGGTGTTGAGAGGTAGTGGGACTTTGAAGAGAAAATTAAGTTTTAGGAGCTCCACTTTTATGACTGGATTAATGTTTTCCCAGAGAGACTAGGTTATACCTCACAAGACAGGACTAGAGCTCCTGGACCTGGGTTAATTACAAGAGCAGGATGTTATGAGTGAGATTATCCTTGGTATTTTGTTCATTTTCAAATGTCCTTTCTGTTAGGAAGCCCTTGCCAGAGCCAGTGGGTTCTGGCCTCAGCATCATGTTCTCTGACCTCTAGAACCTGAGTACTCAGCCTTCAGTACTTTGTTTTAGTAACGAACTGCACTCTGACAGGAGGCACACTGTGTGGCTTCTGAGGTTGGGACACCAAAGGTACTACAGATCTGACTTTGCTTCCTGGAATACTAACTGTAGAAGACTACAGCTACTATGTAAGAAGTTCAGTTGATGTGAGATTGCTTTAAACTGTGAGGTTCAAAATAAAGATGCTTATGAAGACAGAAACCAAGCTTCTACTGAAAGCCGGGCATATAGCACCCATTGGGGAAGAAGTTCAGAGCCTTGTGTGTGCTAGCCACACGCTCTACTGTTTAAATGCATCACCAGCCATTCTGAAAGCAGATCTTTTATATTCCACTTGCACTACATCAGGATGTTTTTCAGAGAGCAGACAAATACCTCTGCACGAATTGTAGACTCAGACTCATGAGCAAAAGAAATTATTCTCGCTGTTATAAGGTATTGATTTGGGGTATTTGTTACTCTGCAACAGTTAACACCGAGGAGCTTTGGCTTTCCCTTCACCCTGCTTCTTGAGTACCCAGGTAAAACTTTTCAGTTAAAAATAATGTAGAAACCAGTGGGGAAGTTGCAATAAGATACATTGTTACATCCAGTCCTTTTAGCAACCCTCTTTGCTTTCACAGTGAAAAGTTGAGCCAGCATTTTGCTACTGAAAGTTTACTGAGAAAAACTCCACCCTCTTTGCCCAGAAGGAGAAAGAAAAGTGGGAAGGTAGACAGGCAGAATGACTAAGTTCAGGGCAACTTGAGCCTCTTCGGGTGACTATTATTCTCTTAAGGAAAGAATAGTTCTGCACACACCAATGCAGTATAGACAAAGAAATTGTGTTTGCACTTTCTGTTACTGTGATGCCCAAAACAAATTAGGTTATAAGAAAGAGACATTTAAGTTTCAAAGACAGGGACTGGTTGGTTTGTTGTTGAGTGAGGTGGTGAGGTGGCATATCATGAAGGCGGGAGAAAGCCTGCTCATCTGGCGTTACCCAGAAAGAGGAAAGAGAAAAAGAGACCCAGGCTCCACTACTTCCTTCAAAGACACATTGCAATAACCTGATTTCCTTCCCCAAGATCCCACTCCTTGAAGTTCCCACCACTCCCTATAGCATTGTTAGTGACCAAGGCTCTAGTGCACACTCCTTGGGGAAGCGCTTATCCAAATCAGAGCAACCAATATTAATAAGTGGCCGTTGGCCCACCAGAGAACTCAGTATCAACTTAAGCTTGGGTTTTTTATTTGATAAGTCCACACAGAGATAGGAGCAGAGATTCCCCAAATAACTGAAGCGGAATTTTCTGCTAGGGTGGCAGGTAGTGGCTCAGGATACTCTGATTTAAAGACAAAATGGAACTAAATTCTCTTACACCTATTTTTCCTCCTTAAATGTAAGCAACATATGCTTTATGAAAGGGGACAATTTCACTAAGCATTGATTTAAATGATTTTTTTATCTTAATGTTGCTTAATATGTATAAACATAAAACTTAGATATAAAATCCGTATGCTTGTAGCGCCATTCAGCTATAAAACTGAAACAAATTTCTAAATTAAATACCAATAAGACTGTAGAACCAATAAACTTCAAATTAACAACATTAGCTTAATATAAGGCTGGTTGTTGGAATGGCCTATAGATTGCAATTTGCCTGAAGTGTAAGGTTCATGTTTTTATATCCTGTTTCAGCTTGCCCACGAGACCCTCTGTCCCTCTCTGCAAGGTCTTAGAGAGTTACATTTCTTCTGCTGCATATGTTCTAGTACTGGAATCTCATCCCATCCCATTCCATCCCATCCCATCCCATCCCATCCCATCCCATCCCATCCCATCCCATCCCATCCATCCCATCCCACCCCACCCCATTCCATCCCATCCCATCCCATCCTGTCTCTCCCCCTCTTTCTCTCTTTCTTGTCTTATTAGCCCCAGTGGCACTAAACACAACTATAAAAAAGACATCTGGTCCCATTCTGCCAGAAGCATAAATGAGGGATGCTAAAAATTACATCCCATAGGGCAGGGCTCAGCAAAGTTTGTGAAACACCGAACAGTAAACATTTTCAGCTGGTGGGCCATACAGTCTCTACTGCAGCTACTCAACTCTACTGTTGTATTTGTGTAAGCCGCTTTGGGTGTGAAATAGAGTCCTCCATATCTTTAGGGCACTGGTTTGAGGGGGACCTGCAGAGACCAGCATCTGTGGATGCTCAAGTCGATCCTTCCCACAAATGCCATCGTGTGTGCTTTTGAGCTCTGCACATCCTTGAGTACACTTCGATCATCTCTGGATGACTTATAAAATCTAATACCCTGAGAGCACTGTGCAAATGGCTGTGATACTGGTGCGTGCGTGCGTGTGTGTGTGTGTGTGTGTGTGTGTGTGTGTGTGTGTAGCTGTGTGTCTTCTTAAACTGTGGGCAATGGCAACTAAAGGTGGAGAGTCAGGGAAAACATTGGCAATGGTAAAGTATTTTGGAATGTTTAACAACCAAAGATTCATTCAAAATCAAATGTCTAATGGATTTGGGGTGTGTCTGGCAGCAGTCATCTATGTTTTAGTGCGCAACTTCACCAAAGCTTGGGTTCTGAGCACACACACACACACACACACACACACACACCCCTTTCACAGTGTATGCTGTCACAACACACACACATCTTTCACAGTGTATGCTGTCACAGCATGCAATGTCCCAAGCCCTGCCCAACTACAGACTGAGTTGTGAACATGGTTTTTTTTTTTTTTTTCTTCTTTCTGGTGTACATATGGAGTTGTCTTCTCTTACAGAAATGTAATGAATGAATTACAGGGAAACAAATATTTTTTAATGTATTCCTACTGTCATTCGTTGGCAGGTAAGTCTTGTCAATATGTCTTTGGATTGGATTATCCTGGAGTGTTTGGTTTTAAAAATTGCTGTTTGAGCTGCTGCCTGTGTTTCATAAAAAAAATACTCAGGGAATTTGGGGTTGAGATTAGGACAGAATTTTTATCAATTTTGAAATGCCTCTAAATGTACTTCTGCATTTTGTACCACACATTTATGTGGAGTGTTGTTCTCAGTGCTGATGGTTATAATATCAAAAAGCTGATCAGTTTAGAAAACTGTGGAAGATGCTCCACATTCAGAGCCAAATATTCAGCCAAGAGCAAAATTTTCATGTAAAAATGTACATCCATGTCATTAGTATGCAAGTATACTCCCATACTGAATAAGTGATAATATATCTACCAATTAATTGTTTTAAAACATATTTCTTTATCATTTGTTATCACTAAATTTTTAATTTGTACATCTATTTTATATACCCAGGTCCTGTAAAAATTTATTTGGTAAAGAGGGGTAATGATGGAAAAGTTTAATGTCGGTGCTCAGTGACGGCCAGCTGACTTGTGTACTTGCACATGGTGAAGGAAGTTGCTGGGTTATGATATTACAGGCTCTGGAAATCAACTTGTGTGAATCTTTGAAGGGTCCTGAAATACTCTTCTTTTGATTTTTTTTTTATCTCAATGATTTAAATTGTGAAACTAGTCTCTCTGTGTAGAACGTATAAAAACAGATTGAGGACTCACTGAACAGCCTGCACGCAGCCTGGAGTTTGTGGACCGCTAACATGGACAGCTAGGAAGAGAACAGTATAAAACAGTTGCTGTAGAGTTAGATTGTACTGTTACATCACTGAAAGGTTTAAATCAAAGGCGGCTGTCACTCTGGAGGATTCACAGACCCGGGGAATCTCTCTCAGGATTTGAGTGTGAGCAGACCTATATGGGGGCAGCCCGGGGAGCAGAGTGTTCAACAGGACTCCAGAAGAATATCTGAAGGCTCTGGAAAGAGTTACATGTCTTTAGAGGGCCACTGAATCTTCTGTCCCGGCTCCCCACATTAGGAAAACACCAACGGAGGTGGGGCTAGCTAAAGGGCTCAGTGGCACATGCATGAGATCTAAATTCAGATTCCTAGCTCTCATGTAACAGTCAGGCATAGTGACACACACCCACAACCCTAGTGCTGGGTCAAGAGAGATAGAGGGGTCTCTGGGAACTTCCTGTCAGTCTGCCTAGCTAAAACATCAAGCTAGAGGCTTAGAGAGAGACTCTGTCTCAAAAAATAAGGTAGAGAGAGCTAAAGCCAACCTGTTTCTACATGAGCACAAAGGGATGAAGGTACTGTACACATGTACACACACACACACATTTACATACACATAGACACACACACACATAGACCCCCACACATAGTTACACACACACACTCTCACACACATAGACACATACACACATATTCACACACACATAGATACCATATACATATACTCATACACATAAACACACTCACACACACATAGACATATACATACATACACATAGACACACCACACACACATAGACACACTCACACACATAGATACATACACACTCACATACACATAGACACACACATACACACACATAGACACCTCACACACATATAGACACCACACACACATAGACACACTCACACACACATACACATAGACACACACATACTCTCACATACATAGACACCACACACACACACACATAGACACAAATACTCATACATACATGGACATCACACACACAGAGACAACACACACATAACACACACAGAGAGACACAAAACACACAGCAAACAGAATCCCAGACTGTCCATGGAAGATTATAGTAACCTAAGTTCCTAAAAAAACAAAACAAAACAAAAAAATGAAGAAGCAAACCCCATTGCTTGCTGTCTAGTTTGGCTTTTGTTGCTCTGATAAACAGCATGACAAAACACATCTTGGGATAGAAATGGTTTATTTGCCTTAGAGATGACCGTCCATCACCAATGGGAACTAAGATTTGAACTTCCCAAGTATGGCAGTGGGTGTTAGAGGTCGAACAGAACAGGTACAATTAACCTTAGTAACTGCTGGTTCCAAGTCCTCAGATCCAACCACTGCCGATTGGAAAAAAATCAGAAAGAAATTACATATGTCCTGAGCACAGATGGACTTTTTCTTGTCTTTATTCCTTAAACAATACAATATAACTACTATTTACATAGCATTTGCACAGAGAGTAGGAATTAGAAGTCATCTAGAGATGATGTAAAGTACCCAGGAGAATGTGCAGATAATGTACAGGGTTTTTTTTAAATTTTGTTTTGTTTTGTTTTTTTTGACAGGAACTTGAGCATCTGCAGAATTTTTTACCCTTGAGGATTCTGGAAGTAATTTTTGGGTAACAAGGGACAGCTGTGTATGTGGTGTGCTTGGTATAATAATACTACATAGAGCTTTCAGCGGGATAACCATTAAAGAAGCCATATTAACGCTTGTTGGATAGTTGAGTTCCATTAGCCCCATCAGAGATTGAAGTGGTCTGGGGTGGGCTGAATTGGGCAGCACAGAAATAATGTGCAGCTTGTGAGCCTCAGGCAAGCATTGCCTCACCCTAGAGCTTGCATGTTCCAGCAGCTAAGCTGCACAATGAATATATCTGTTCAATCAATAACGTTGTACAACTTGTGGTGGAAACCGAATAGCGATTAATCATCGGAACAGGAAGCATTTGATCCCTCAGCAGAGAGGAAAAAGGAACGACTTGCCAGGGAGTTCAGCTCTCTGTGATCTTTTAAGTGCTGTTTGTTGGGCTTAGGAACAGTTTTCCTCTGGTGTGGTGGTTTGTTGAGACTTCAGGAAGGCACTGGGAATCTGAGAAAGGCGGGCTTCAGATTCAAACAAGTACTCAGAACCTGGTGGATTCTGGAAGTTAAGGGTCTCTCCTGAATTCACCTGCAAGGCAAATTTATAGCTCTCCTTGGGAAAATTCATGTAGAGGTTGTAATCTAAGAAGCCAAACCCCTGCACAGACGTTTGATTGTGTATTTGATTTTTACACGCGTGTGTGTGTGTGTGTGTGTGTGCCCGCGCGCGCGTGTTTAATGAAGGCAACTCTTCAGAAATTTGGAATATTATACATATGTTCTGTTCTAGCGTCTCTTGAAAATGGGAAATCTGGCCACACGGCTCCAACACTCCCCAAAGCGCAGAGGCTGGAGATGGGCAGCAGGCGCCCCCTGGAGGGTCTGTGAGCCTCAACTGCCTCACCACCGCCCCTTGCCTCTGTCTGGCAGGCAGAGCCCCGGTCTGCTTGCCATTTATCACTGTGCTCAGGGTCTATTTGTCTTGAAGTAGAGACACGCTCTCTGTAATCACATCTCCATTTAATGTGGGGAAATGAAGGATAGATCAAGAGGGGTACATTTTTCAAGAAAAATCATGGAGCACACATTTTTGTGTGATATTGAATAATATTCTTGGTTATTTTATATGCAAATGGCCACCTTGGCTCTCTTGCTTCATCTGACCAAGAACTGCAGACTGCCCTGTTCTCCAAGCTTCCACAGACTCTGTGTGGGGGCACAGACATGATAGAACTCACGCAGCCAACATTGGCTGAGGTCCTGCTTTGTGCTAAGTACTGGGCTCCAACTCAGGTAAGTGGCTTGAGTACCTTCTCTGTCCTCCTCCAGCCTGGCCATTATAAGGAATTCCAGCAGTTTAAATCAGTTTTTCCTAGGCTATTGATGGAAAGGCACAACCACATGGTGTGAATTGGTGGAGCAGAGGGAGGGGTGGGAGTGGAGAGTGGGGTAGATAATTGGGGTCTGACAGTCTTTCCAGAGAGAAGTGCTGTCTCCATGGAGCTGTGCCAGCTGTTCCAGATGAGGAAAGATGGGCCAAAGCAGAGGAGCAGGAGGGAACAGTACAGGAACTGAGGAACTGGAGGAAGCCAGGGCTGTCTGGAGTGTTCAGCTTATGTTGCTGCCACTGTGTAGGAGGACCTGGATCTGGATTTTCAGCAGGGCATAGCAGCACTTACCTGTGACCCTCCTGCTGAGGGGGGATTGGATGGAGACAGGTGGATTCCAGGGCCTATCTCAAAAAGTAAGTTTGAGAGAGATAGAGAAAGACACTTGAAATTGACTCCTGACCTTCAGACACGCATGCATGGACATGCATGTGTACACACAGGCATAAAATGCACACACGTACACACATGCAAACACACATACACAGAAGCCTACATATGTACGAATGAACTGGGCTGACAAGGGATGAGTGAATCTAAGGGCAGTGGCCCTTTAGCATATGCAGGAGACCTTCAAATCTGAGGCTTGCCAAGTCTCAGGAAACAAATTAAAAGGCTTCCAAGCAGGATAGAGCTGGTGCCTGGCTTTAGGAAACTACTGGACATTTTCCAGCTTCAGTTCCCTCGTTTATAATCAGGGTAATGACAAGTGCCTCTCAGAGTAGCTACAAGGTTAGACGCAGTGGAACGCTCCCACGCAGGGGAAAACTTAATAAGAGTAAGCTAATTTTCAGCAGATTCAGGTGTGCAGTTCCAAACTTGACACCTAACCTAGGACGACTTAGCTTCATTTCCTCCCATGAGGCACCTCCTGCCTGAGTCCCCGTTGGGAGGAGACCTCCCTAGTCGCTGCCCGCCATCTGTCGCTGGTGCTCCAGTGCCGACCTGCTGCTTGGCACAGGGCTGCAGTCATAATTACCACTTCTGAATCGATTCCTCCGAGCCCTTTTGAGAAGGCCGAGGAATGCTGTGATTAAAATGATTTAAAACCGGCCTCCTCTTTCACAGCTTTTAATATTTGATAAGATTTTGGAGGGAGTGAAGGATGAGGGCAAGGCGGGAGGTCTGGTGGTTTGCAATCTCAGCTGCAGCTGGGTCTGTAACCTATTGGGATATTCCAAACAGGAAAACAGGGTAGGGGAGGAAGGAGCGGGGGTGGGGGGAGAGAGAGAGAAGGAGGGAGAGACAGAGAGATAGAGAGAGAGAGAGGAGGGAAGGGAGGAGAGAGGGTAGAGAGGGCATAGAAGCAGGGGTGAAAGAAGAGAGGGAAAGAGAGGGAAGGGAGGGAGGAGGGAAGGGGAAGGGACAAGGGAGGAAGAAAGGAGAGAGGGAAGAAGGGAGGGAGTGAAGGAGGAGGGAGAGAGAGAGGTGGGGGGAGGATGTGGGGGAGGAAACCAATGGTACATTCTTTTCTCCGAAGGAGAAAATCCCAGAAAGAAAGGGAAAACCTTATTCTTCCAAGCTGTGGGTGGATTTAAATTCCAACAATAATTAAAATTGCTATTATAGAAATAATAATAAGAAAACTATAATAGCAGTCAATTATCAGGGACTGAGAACTTGTTTGGCATGAGTGTTAGGAATATATCTTTTTAAAATTTTCTCACACGACAGCCACAGAAGCAAGTTTGGTTTTTCCTAAGACACTGGAGAGGCTCAGAGAGGTAAAGTCACTTTAGCTATTGTTCAGCCAGTTGCAAGGAAAGCGCAAGTCCAGCTCCATCATCCCTCACACAGCTGAACGAGCATCAAGGTGTACACTGGAGACAGAGAAGCAGGGCATTCCGGAGGATCCTCCTGCCACCACCCACAGTGGTTATCCAGGAGCCAACTCGCCCCACGGCTGCAGAGCACTGGCATTTATTATTCCCTTAAGAGTCCTGTTCTGCTCTCTTCCTGCTAATTTCTTTCTATCAGTTTCTGGCATCTTTCAGGAATCCTCAGTCTATGTCTATGACAGTGTAAACAAAATTATCCTGGAAAGCTGCACTAGAGCTTACTAAGTACCCGGCATTGTTATCCCACCCTTTCCCACCCCTTGCCTAAGGCACTGTCCTGGCTTTGCCTAACAACCTCCTGAGTCCAGTACCTTCATCATCTATTTGGCCCCCTGAGGAGAATAAGACTCAGAAGTGTTGGAAAGTTTGTTTTAATATCTCCTGGGTGCCAGAAGTGCTGTGGAAGTTTCACAGAACTGGGCTACAACATGTACCCTGAAATGTGGACATGCCCGAGAGAGCAGAGAATACCTCAGATTCCAGGCAGTGTATCTACTTGAGTCTGCCTGGAGAGCTTTGTTCTCTTGATCTCAGGAAGGTACTGATCAAAAGTCACCACTGAAGAGCTGTCTCTGTCTTTCTGGGGACAATTAGGTCCCCTGAAGAACCTGAATGTTGTGGGGATAGGGGTGGCAGTGTTGCAGTAGTTTGCCTCTTTCCACTTTGAAGGGAAGAGATGCACCACAGTTGAGAAGGCTCACCCAGTCATTGCAGAACTAAAACTCTGCCATGACAATGGGAAGGGATGGGGTGGGAGATATGGCATTGCAAATACCCATGGGATGGGAGAGAAAGGCAGCAAGGTTAGATGGTTACACACACACACACACACACACACACACACACGTACACACACATACACAGAGAGGAGGGGAGAGGAGCAAGAAGTTGTTAGTTTAGCACAGGTGTGTGTCAACACTCTCCTGGTCCAAGTGGTCTGTCTGTTAAGCCAGCTGTGTCTTCAGAGCTTCCAGCCACTGGAAGTACATGAGCCCTGGTACCAACAGGAGATATACTTAAGTGTTAGAATAAAGTTCTTAAGTTTCAACATGTCTTTCAACCCCAGTAAACAAATAATCATCTCTATTCAGTATGTTTGAAATGTACTAGATGCCCCAAAATGCTGTTGGATGAATGAGTCAAGATTCTCCTGCTCGACTTACAGTATCATTCTAACAGGGATAATAGCGATTTGCCAAGTCCTCTAAGCTTTAAATGCTACACCAAGGTTATCTCTATTGTTCCCATTACAATATTTATCTTTGTGTATGTATATGTAGTACGTGTATGTGCATGTGTATGTGTGTGTATGTACCATGTGTACGCAGAAGTCTGTGGAGATAAGAAGAGGTGTTGGATTCCTCCAAAACTGTAATGAGATTCATGAGCTACCATGTGGGTGCTGGAAACAGAATCCACATCTGCAAAGCCACAAGTGCTCTTATTCGGAGTCATCTCTCTAGCCCTAACTCTCAGTTTATAGGTGAGGAAATGGAGCACTCAAGGGAGTCAGCCACCTATAAAAAGTCCTATCTGTTGTGGACTGTGGACCTAGAACTTCCTGAATCTGACTCTGTGGCCCATGATCCACGCACCAAGTTCCAGTCCGACCCTGGTTGCCAGCTTCCCACTTTGCTGAGGGCAGGACTTTTCTGGGGGCCTCTGGGTTCACAGTGTGGGTATTGTTAAGGCCAGCTCAGGAACTGTGCAGTGAGCAATGACTTACATAGTTTGCCTGCAAGGCTTACTCTTTCCTGCTTGGCAATGATTGATCAGAACCCTGCTATCCTAAGAGAACCCTCTTGTCTTCTTCCTCCTTTGTTTTTCCCTCTCTGGAAGTTCTCAGCCACTGCAGGAGGACTACTACCCAGTGACCCTGCCCTGACCGTTAGAGCCTGGGGTGAATGTTTGAAGCCTGAATTCATTGTCAGCCCCTGGTCGCAAAGCACCCACAGATTTATCCAAACTTCAGCCCGGAACAGCATCATCTTGGACCACATCTGCTACAGATGTCCCTCACCCAAGCTCCTCATAGGAGGCCTTTCTTCCTGGCTATGGCTCCAGCCGTTCTCCTCCATTGCATGTAGGTCATTAGGGGTAGAATTCTTACTTTTTAGCTAAGCACGGTGTTTGTTTCTACTTTCTGAATTTCTCTAGGACCGTATAATGTAGTGGTTAACTGCCATACTTCCTTGTGACTCTTTCTTCCTGATCTCCCACTGGATGTTTGCCTTGACCCCTGACCTTCTCGCCTCCTCTATCCCTCCTCTCAAATATTCTTTGTGTTGACAGGGTTTTATTTTTTTTTCACTATTGCAGTCAGCCAGGCCTGGAACCATGTAAACTAGGTTCAGCTCAAATTCAAGATCCTCCTGTATCAGCCTCCCAGGTGCTAAGATTAAAGCTGTACATCAGTTTCCATTCATCCCTAAATCGGGGTTGCTACACAGTGACACTGGACACTTTGAATTTTAAATTTATTATTATTATTATTATTATTTATTATTATCATTATTACCATTCCTGGTGGCTGGTTAGCAGCATCTCAGGAACCTAGGTAGTAGATATGAATGGCCAGTGATACTCTAGCCATGACAATGAATGCATCTCCAGATATGACCACATCGTATGCACAGAAAGTGTGCTAGATCCCATTCTCAGGATCAACTGGGACTCTGGCACTTCTGTTTCCAGATTTAGATACCAGCTACTCAAGGTCCCCAAGCTCCAAAGCCCTGACCTACAAGCCCCCATCACACAGCTGCTGGCTTTCTGTCCTTGGTACTCCACGCTGCTTCTTGCTTCTTCCCGATTCTTAGTGTTTGTTTTTGGCCTTCTTCTAGTTTATGATTTTGCATTTTAATGACCATCTCAATTTCTTAGGTGCTCCGGGTGGGTCATTAATTTCACGGTGCTCCACTCTCATTAAGAGTTTTGGCCTTGACAATCAGGGACCTGTTGACCTCTGCCTCCCCTCCTCTGCCTTGTTTTCTGCTTCAATTTAAGCCTCTCTCACAGTCCAGTCTCCAAGAGAAACCAACACTGTTGTTTGTATCATGGGAGGCCTCCCAGGGCATTGCAAACATGCAGCTTCAGTCCCATATGTGGCCTGCTCCTTATTATGTGACCTTTGAGAAGCCACTGAATGTCTTTGAGATGCTCGTAGAGGCGGAGGGCTTCCCCTGAACGGTCCTCTTCTGTGCCCTGCCCATATGATTACTACACTCCGCATTTGTTTCATTTTTCTCATCTCCTCTCGTAGTAAATACTGTCACACTTGACTGTGTCTTAGACAGTGGGTTTAAGTACATTATCTAATGACTTCTGACACAATCACAGATACGATTTCTTTCCATTTTCCAGATGATCACAAAGTCCCACCAGGAGAAAGACATAGGGTTAGATTTTATATTTTAATTATTTCTACTTAAAATGCTTGCCTTGCATATTGCATTGATCCTCATATGAAACTAACAAACTTGAATATAATACTACATAGAAAGTAATATAGTAAGACAGATCTGGCCCACTAGCACTTGGCATACAGCAGGTGCTTAGCAGGTATTAGTCCCTTTCCTATTTGGGGATGGGTAAACACATTTTAAAGTGTTTAGAAAAGAGCTATGTTTGGGAACTTCTTCCCTCTTTCCAGTCACTTTCTACTGAGATCTAATTTCCTTTAAGCTCAAGTAATGTCTGTCCATGAGATTAAGAAGGACTAGGAACACCATTTAATAAATAGCTATTGATTTGGATACTAGTTAAAGCAACACACCTCCACAGTGACTCTGGGGGGTGGGGGACGGAGTTGGTACTTTGGCCCCTGGCTGCTCTCAGACAAGGACATTTGTGTATCTGGAACAAGCTGTCCCCATCTCTAATAGAGATCCGAATGTCACTAATTGGCAGGCAGAGGCTGCGTTCTCTCTATGGGACTCAGAAGGAAGCTGAATGTGCCTTGAATGTTAATCTCTTCATCAGCCTGAACTTGGGGGCCAGGGAGAGAAATGGAGAGGGAGCAGGCTGAGGGACAATAGATACCACACACAGAGCTCTGGTGTTCTACATTTGTACATAATTAGAAGCTCCATTCTATGTCCGTTCCCTATACACTTGCACACACGCTTGTGGTCATTCCATGAGAATGCCCTATAGTAAAGTTGAAGGACATAGGATTTGGAAACTGGTAACTTAGAGCAAGTTCTGAAATCTCTTTGTTACCAGCTAAAACAGAAGCGAATCTCTTAGTTTGTTGGTCCCAGTTTTGTGTCTCTTAAGTAAAACTAAAACCATAAGAAATGCAACCGGTACAAAGATTTGTTGCATACATTGGGGGGATAAATTGGGGAAAAAAAAAGACACAGCAATATATATGAAAACTGTTCTGCAAGGGCATGAGCAGATATCAAAGTGTCCTAAAATGTAGATCCTGACCAACTGCACGCAGGTTACTGGAGAGGGTTGGAAAAGACCCACCTCCTTTAAGAAGCAGTGTGTTGTACCAGCAGACTAATGTCCATGCCCAGGTCGGGGTTTGGGATGCTTTTTAAGAATCCAGATCCACAGGCTACATCTTTGATCAGAGTGTGATTTAACCGTCTGGAGACCAGGCAGGGCCCAGGCATCAGAGGTTTTCTTCAAGTCTGCGACAATTCTAAACACAATGCTGGTTCAGGACCATGGTCAGCGCCATGGTTATAGTCTTTATTGGCAACACTTTTCTCTGATTATAAGGAAGACTGAAAAGGGTATCAGAGCAAGAGTGCTGTTCAAATAAGTGGGTTTGGTCAAGTTTGCCTTCCCAGACATCTGGAAACATTTCAAGTGCATTTGTAAGATAATCGGGTATGCTGGGCTACAATTTTTGAATACTTCCTGTATACTATGTCATATGAAGTACACTGTATTTTATGATTCATTCATAATTTCATAAATTTAAAATTATAAAAACTTGTTGCTAGGAAGCCCAATGGTATCTTCCTGAATCTGCAAAGTCTAGTAGAGGAGCCAGGGCTGTCTGTGTGTGCAGGCACATGGTATAGGACTCTTTTTTTTTTTGTTTGTTTGTTTTTGGTTTTTTTTGTTTTTCGAGACAGGGTTTCTCTGTATAGCCCTGGCTGTCCTGGAACTCACTCAGTAGACCAGGCTGGCCTCGAACTCAGAAATCCGCCTGCCTCTGCCTCCCAAGTGCTGGGATTAAAGGCGTGCGCCACCACCGCCCGGCATGGTATAGGACTCTTATGAGTGCACCCGAATCATAAAATCCCAGAAACATTACACGTTTCCCTTCCTAAGATGTGTACATCTGCTTTTTCTACAGAAGAAAGATAAAGGGAATAGAGAAGCTGAAAGCATGACTCAGAAGGAGAGTCTTCCTAACCCAGCAGGTGTGAGGTCCTGGGTTTATTCACAGTACTAAAAACACAACAAGCAAACAAGAAACCAAGATAATTTTCTATATGTCTTTCATTGGAAAGAACCCCCCACTGTGAAGCCTTGAGTTAGAGCACAAGGTGTGGAGCGGAGCAAGACAGAGCCCTGTAGAGAAGATGCCACATCTATAAAGCTGTGATAAGGATGGTGAGCTTGAGTCCAGCAGGGTCTGGGTACCAGGCCATCAATAGTAGTCTCTGGGCTAATTCCGATCAACTGAGAAATGGATTGATCCAAAGTCAGAATAATCACAAGACTCCTCCACTTCCTGCTGAGCTTGTGGGGAAGGGTGGTATAAACTGTGCCCCAACTGAGGTGAAGAACAGAAGCATCTGCTAAATTAATCTGTGATACACTGCCCTCAGGGAGGCTTCTCATCGGGAGTAGGGATAAGGATGTGATCTACTGGTAGATGGAGGATGGAGAGGCTCTGGCTTTCCTGTCATCCTGGCAGGTCCCTCCAAGTGTTTAAGACTAGAAATGCAGAGTGTAAAGGGAATTAGGTTGTGTGTGTGTGTGTGTGTGTGTGAGAGAGAGAGAGAGAGAGAGAGAGAGAGAGAGAGAGAGAGAGAGAGAGAGAGAGAGAGAGAGAAAGAGAGAGAGAGAGAGAGGAGAGAGAGAGAGAGAGAGAGAGAGAGAGAGAGAGAGAGAGAGAGAGAGAGACTGACTCTGGATATCAGACCTGCTGCCCAAGCACTCAAGGGGAAAAGAAGTGACTATTTCTTTGCTGCTGTGGTTGGGATGGGATGACAAGAACTCCAAAGATCTGGGCCCTGTGTGCTCCTATAGAGCCTGAACCAATTCTGGGACAGTGCCCTACTTGCTGGGGTTTAGCTCTCCAGCTGTAGCTTACAGCCCTGGCTCTGGAAGACAGATTTCTCTGTCCTACAGTTCCAGGAAACTTGGAATGCAAATGTGCCCCTGGCTAGGAGGGGTTTTTATAAGAAAATGGAACATGTGTTCAGACTTGATACTGGTACAGGGACTGGGAGACGGTGTGCAGGGAATTGAGATGTGGGACACTCAGAGGGTGTCAGGCATTGGGGAAGACACTTGCTAAAAGGACCCCTTTCAGGGAATTCTGGACTTTGGCAACTGGGCAAAGAGAATGAGGCCAGATTAGAGATAACTCATGTACTTACTGGACAAATGCTTACCAAGTGACTTCATAGAGCTCATGAGCTGGCTGCTGAACCTTGTGTGATCATGGGGTGCTTGGACAAAGCTTTCACAATGGAGTCGCTGTGCTCAGGACTTACTCTGCTTATCCGTTATTCCAAGGCTCACTCCTGCCTCCACACTGGTGAGCCTGTCTATAAATGCCTAGCCTCTTTTCTGCCTCAAAAATGCATATTCATCCTGGGGATATCTCAGCTTCATTTAATCCCCATCCTCCAAGGGTGCTGCCCTGGAAGCTGGGCGGGATCCACTGCCTCTCTGCTTTGCTTATATCTAGCTTAACCAAAGAATCTGTTCTTCTTTTTGTCTTAAGAGCATCTTCACTATTTTCCAGCCTGTTTGTGGGATAATCCTGGCACACCCAGACACTTTATTAATATCTATCTACATATTAAATACAAGTGAATAATGTGCCATTTCTGAGTTTCTGGTGTGTGCTAGATACCAGATACATGGGTGGTACAGAGATTGATGGAATCTCAGGAAACCTCCCGGCTAATGGGGGATGGTCAGCACAGACACAGACACTTAACAGAGGTGAGTGCAATCTGTTCCCCACACACCACAGGAATATTTAATTTTCATTATGAGATGCAGAAAGGAACATGGCCTTTTGCAGGCGATTAAGCCTCCTGCCCTTAGGAGTTTATTCATCTGTGATTAGTAGATATTGTTGATTAATGACATCACTCTAAGAGAAAGTTTAGTGCTAGGTCTCTCATGAGACTGTCTTAGTTAGGATTGTCATTGGTGTGATGAAACACCATGGCCAAAAGCAACTTGGGGGAAAAGGGTTTATTTGGTTTACATTTCCACACTGCTGTTCGTCATTGAAGGAAGTTGGGAGAGGAATTCAAACAGACAGGAATCTGAGACAAGAGCTGGTGCAGAGGCCATGGAGAGGTGCTGCTTACTGGCTTACACCTCATGGCTTGCTTGACTTGCTTTCTTATAGAATTCAGGACCACCAAACCAGGATGGCTCCACCCACAATAGACTGGGCCCTTCCCCATCCATCACTAATTAAGAAAATGACATACAAGCTTGCCTATAGCTTGGTCTTATGGAGGCATTTTTTTTCAATTGAGGTTCCCGCCTCTCAGATGACTCTAGCTTGTGACAAGTTGACATGAAACTAGCCAGCACACCATGTAAGACTCGGAGTCACTCTGGGACTATGTTAGCAAGAAGGTTATTACCAAATACAGGCCTTCAACCTTGAACCCAGACTATAAGCCAAAGTAAGCCTTTTCTCTTTGTAGCTTAACTGCTCTGCTGTATTGTGTCCTTGGCAGAGAATGGACTGGGGCAGTCTGGTCTGTGGGAAGAGAGCTTGAAGATCATTGCTGTCTTTAAACTCATCTGCCATGGGCTCCAGCCAGCCCCCTCCCACCACACACATACTTTCTGGTCCTGGCTACCAACAGTAAGTATATACCATTCTCCTTATGAAGAACTGACAAAAGCAGCTTATAGAAGGAAAGGTTTGAAGAGACCAGGGTTTAAGGTACAGTCTGTCACAGAGAGGCAGTATGCCAGGAGTGTGAGGCAGCCAGTCACTGTTCTGTAGTCAGGGCCCAGAGACAGCTCTGCTCATGTTCTCCTTATCCAGTCCAGGACTGCTGCCCAAGACCCATGCTGCTCACACACTGGGTGAGCCTTCTCAGTTAAACCTTTCTGGAAACACACACAGACGCACCTGGAAGTTTGTTGCCAAGGTAATTTTAAATTCTGTTGAGTCGGCAATCGGAGATTAAACAGCGCAAGAAGGGCACAAATGAACCTTAGCTAAAGCTCTAAAAGGCTGCAGGAAGGTTCCAAAGCCACCGCTGCCTCTACACGCCCACATACTCTAGCCAGCGCCCCACACTCCCCTGGTGCTGCCTAGAGCCATTTGGTTCTTGCCTGGATTCTCACAACACCTCAGCCAGCTCAGACTTTGTCCATTTCTGTGTCATGGCCACTACGGGCTATTGTGTCCTCTGCTTGCCAAAAGCCCCCAGTAGGGCTGGCGAGGCAGGCTGAGGACAATACTCATCCAAGGATCTAGGGCCAACCAAGCAGAACAGGACTTTTTAATTGACATTTAAATGTCAACACGCCACATTAAATGTTATGGGTGTTTCATCTCAGCCCTCGAGGAGCATAAACACATCTCTCACTCCTTAATCACTGCCCACATTCATTACAGATGCCCTTTGGTAAGTGGAAATACACCCTCTGCAGGGCTGCACTCTAGCCAGGAGGCTGTGTCCTGCCTACAGGGTGGACTGGACGTGTGTCCATCTCACCCAGCACTTTGTCCCCCTGGCCACTGGGCTACAGAAAGGAGAAGGGTGGATAACAAGAAGAGAAGGTCCGGAGGAGGGAGAGACAGAAGAAAGAATAGAGAGGAAGAGAAAAGGGAGAGGTAGAGGAAGGTAGAGAAGAAGCACATACAGCCATAACCATAGAGAAGCTGGGGCTGGGGACAGGGATGCAGGGAAGAGACCTCAAGACGGCAGATAGAGGAGGTCTGAAGGGGACAGAAGATGAACATACTTAGATGCCTTTTACAGATCACTGCTCACCAGTCACTGTCCACATCCCCAGCCCCATGCCCAGCTCATCTTCCTGTGCCTGTCTGCAGCCTGACCCAAGGTGCTTACATTCTAGACTGGAGGTAGCAGTTCTGGGGCAATGGACACCTTGTTGGGCTAACCTATGGTAGATGGTCATTCTCTTGAATGTACTGGAAGCCCAGAAGCTAATTGAAGAGCCCAGAAGCCTGAGGGAAGAGCTTGGCCCACAAAGTACACCTCACTGAGCCCAGAAGAGGCAATGTATAATGGAAGGTGGAATTTTGGAGTTGGACTTCAAGAAAGTAGTCTACCTAATGGCCAAGAGCAGAGTGCAGTCATCTACAACTGTAGAGAAGGTGCAAAAATACTGGGTTTAAGAAATTAGAGCATATTTATAAATACTTCCAGCGTTAAGATTTGGGAAGGAACCAAAGCTGAGTGGCATCTATTTCTGAATGCCATTATTTCTTGGATAAGGATGACAGCAGTAGTCTAGAACTAGAGGAGTGGAATTCTGGAATGGAATGCTCTTTTTCTTACACCACTATCAAATTTACAGAAGGAGCTGAGGTGGAAAAGAGGGCAATTAATTCAGTCTACAGGGAAGATAGATGCTACCATTAGAGGCAGTTCTTAAACTGGGCCCATGAAGAAGGTTCACAGATATGGTCTCTAAGATTCTAAGCAATGCAGCGCCGCCCAGCTAGGAAAAACTCAGAGTCAATCCTGTTAGGACAGATGAAAATGGAAAGCATTTTCCTTCCTTCCTTCCTTCCTTCCTTCCTTCCTTCCTTCCTTCCTTCCTTCCTTCTTCTTCCTCCCTCCCTCCTTCCTTTTCCTTCGCCTCCTTCCTTCCTTCCTCCTTCCTTCCTTCCTTCCTTCCTTCCTTCCTTCCTTCCTTCCTCCCTCCTCTTCCTTTTCTTCTGTCTCCTTCCTTCCTTCCTTCCTTCCTCTCCTTCCTTCCTTCTTCCTTCCTTCTTTTCTTCCTTCTGTCCTGAGTGTGGTACACGCATGTGACCAAAGGGTAGACAGGCTCATGCATGCAGAGGCCAGAACAAGAGACTAGGTGTCTTCCACTATCTCCCTCTTCTGACTGTGTATAGACAGAGTCTTTCATTGAATAAGAGCTCATTGTTTCACCAGGGTGGGTGACCAGCAAGCTCTCTGGGTCCACTTGTCTTCTTCCCTGCCTACATGCTGGGGTTACAGTATACACAGCCAGGCTGGCTTTTCTTCATGGATGTTGGGGATTTGAACCCAGTGCTCTTATCCACTGAGCCATCTCCTCTGTCCAAGATGGTTTTCTATAAACCTAGTATTCTGTAGACAGAGAAACTCAAAGCCCAGGAGAAGATGGGAGGTCTTTCTGCAGCCTTTTATATCAATCTGCATTTCCTGAGTTTTAAGCAACTTTTAGGTTTATAAACATTTTGTTTTATTTTATTAGACATGCATGTCATGGCTGATGCCCCCAAGGCTCTCTGTTTGTACTTTTACAGCTCATTAAAACATAACCATAGGCTTGGGACCATTTGGGTTTCAGCTCCCTGAGTCAGCATTCAGATGCCTCTTTTAAAAGATGTGCAGGTGGGCTGGATGGAAGCTCTGTCATTCCCTAGCTGACCCCAGAGGCTGTGGGATTGTGGGATGCTGGATACAGCTTTCTTCTTCTTCTTCTTCTTCTTCTTCTTCTTCTTCTTCTTCTTCTTCTTCTTCTTCTTCTTCTTCTTCTTCTTCTTCTTCTCCTCCTCCTCTCCTCCTCCTCCTCCTCCTCCTCCTCCTCCTCCTCCTCCTTTTCCTCTTCCTCTCCCCTTCAGATTATTTATTTATTTTTAATTAATTAATTTATTTAATGTATGAGTGCTTTACCTGCGTGTACACGTGCATGCCAGAAGAGGGCATCAGATCACATTATAGATGGTTATGAGCCACTCTATGGTTGCTGGGAAATGAACTCAGACCCTCTGAAACAGCAGCCCAGTGCTCTTAACCACAGAAGTGTCTCTCTAGGCCATGGGTGCAGCTTTCTTACAGCCCTGAAAGATTACTTTGAGTCCTCTAGACCTTGGATGGAGTTGGAGTTGCTTCGCATCCAAACCTTTCTTTACGAGTGGGTCTGGTGATGTACTGTACAGTGAGGAGGCAAGAAGGGATTTTCTCCTAGAATTCCCAAGCCACCATCCTGCCTTAACTGGCAAGAACAGTTTAGATAATAAGAACCTAACCACTGAGCTTCATCGCCACTATAACAGTGGTCTGGGGTGTGCTGCAGCTACTCTGTAGCAATGCAGAGAAGGACGGTAACCCGATAGGTCACACAGCCAGTGAGATAGGTCAGTCAGTCAGTGAGCGGCGGAGTTGAGGCTTGATACCCAAGTCTTTCTAACTTGAAGACATCTCCCTCCTATGTCAAAAAGTCTACGACCTTCCTAGAGAACCCAGAACTGAGTGTAGAGGAATAGGGACGACCATGGTAAAGGCTAGCCATCTTCTGAGGCCCACCTACACGCAAGGTCTGCTTTAAACACTGTCTTGTTGAAAAGATCTCTCTTCTTTTGGTCTTTATTAGAGCCCTATGCTAAATACTCAGTTTATCTCAAAGGTCTCACAGTGGCTACAAGTCATGGTGAGTGATCCATGGCTACCTCTCTATCTTATTCACAACACATTCTCTCTCCCTCCACTTAGCCACTCTGGCCTCCTTCCTACCCCTCAATCTTGCTTTCACCTCAGGGCCTTTGCACAAGGTTTCTTTCTGCTTAGAAATGTGCTTCCCACTGACCATCAAACTTCATCCCCAAAGAAGCCTCCTCTGATTCCCATGTGGTATATGTCACCATCCTAGTGGATTCTGAGGAACAACTGGGGCCCATGCCCTCCCTGTCTCTGAGAAGATGGGGTCCTTGTTGCTCTCATTATTGTTGTGTACCTAACACACAGTTTAAGGCTTGGCACAGAGCAGGCATGAGATCCTACACCAGCCACTGCCCAGGTCATACCCATCTGCAGGTGTATCAGCCCTGATCCTCGTAGCTGATTCTGCATGTGGGCCCCAGACTGACAGACTCCTTCCTTCTCCTCTGCCTCCAAGATCAGAGACAGCCTGGTGGTGAGGAAAGACTGGAGTGCCTTTCTGTTTTGTTTGTCTGTTTGTTTGTCAGTCATTTTATTTGAAAGACAAGGTTTCACTGTGTAGACAAGGCTATCCTCAAACTCACAGGGATCTTCCTGCCATCCAAGTGTTTGGGGTTAGAGGTGTGAGCCACCACTCCCTGCTGTGAACTACACTGAGTTTAGCCTAGGTTTTGAAGCAGGAAGTGGGAGAGGCTGTTAGGACCCTGCACAAGGTTCTTAAAGACCAGCTCCGGCATTCACAGATGAGAACTGCTGGGTACCTTGGGATGAGAACTGTGGGTTCCTCGTCAACCACAGAACCTTTCTGCTTCCTCTAAAACCTGCGAAAGGGACCTTCCATCAGCCACATGGGCCTGAATGCTCCTAAAATCCCACACTGTGCTGCCGTTGTCTGTTTATAGTATCCATTCTGTATAAATCTCTTATACCAAAAGACAACCCACCTCTGTGTCCCTCTTAAACTCCAAACCTGAAAAACAGGCATTTTGGTCAATGCTTACAGCATGAGGCACAGGAAGGATGCCAAGGAGAGGCAGCAAGGAATTGGGAAAGGAAAAAAGCTGCTTCCTCCTGAAGCTAACCTCACAGTGGATGCATCTTTGCAGGAAAAAAAAAAAAAAAAAGAAGTTTGACTGGAGTCTACCTGCTTGAAAACAGCCACATGCTCTAAGAACAGCTAATGTGTCTGAGCATTTTCGCCAAGAATCTGATCATTAAGTGACTGGATTTGCTCTGTTCTGTCAGCCTTATATGATGGATTGCTGTACCAGCCTGATTTTACAGCAGGGAGAGAGGCCCTGGGGTCCACATCTATTTGGTCAAGGTCACACATCCAGCAGATGCTGAGCTAGCCTGGAGTTGGTTCTGGTCTCTGCTGCTAAACTTTAGGACCTGCAGTTTCTCACAGGAGTTGAGAGGACCTGTTTCAGGTCAGACAGAGAACATCTAAAAACTGCGGGTGAATATTTGAATGGGAAATGCCAGCGTGTAGAATCTAGGCCCCAAACTAGGAAGAATATTTTAGAGTTCCCTGTGAGATGGGGCCTGGAGATAGTCTAGACATTGAGGGAGAAACCACTATAAGCATGCCTGCCTTTCCTAATGGTGGAGAAGAATTTAGGTCAAACAAACAAACAATTCCAAAACAAAAAAACGCCCGTCTTCATTCACAAACTGTGTCTTCCACAGATGGGACTAAATGGAGACAGATGAAGACATGGTTTAGACTGCCAGACAGGGAAGCCAGCTAGGGCTGTCTGTCTGCAGCACCTTTCTGCTATGGTCTCACACTGCTAGCCTTGCTTCATCCCTCTGCCCCCGCTTATGCAAGGATAGTTCACCTAGATGGTACAGGGCCTGAAAGCCCCGGAGGCAGAGGTTAACCACACTCTTACCTAAAATCTTCTTCATAAACAGAGTTGAGGTCTGTGAACAGAAGCATATAGAGAAAAGGTTTGAATGGTGGTTTAGACCAGTGGGTCTCAATGTGTGGGTTGCAACCCCTTTGTGGGGTAGAATGACCTTTTCACAGAGGTCACCTAAGACCATCTGCATATCAGATATGTACATTACAATTCCTAAAAGTAGCAAAATTACAGTAGCACAGAAAATAACTATGGTTGGGGGTCACTACAATACAGGAACTGTATTAAAGGGTCACAGCATTAGGAAGGTTGAGAACCACCGGTTTAGACAGTGTTGCTCCCACCTGTTTTGGGGGTCCCTGTATTTGCTGCTTGACCTAGTGAACAGGGTCTGGTGAGGTCCACTTTGTCCTGTCAAATGGGGATTATACTGCCTACTTCACAGGCTCTTGAAAGTTTTGTGTACTGATATGTGCTGTGTCTGGTATGCGGTCAACAGTCAAGCCATCTTTGTTGTTCTGACGGGGTTGTGTCTGCACCAGCTTTGTCTCATCGTGGACCAAGAAGCAGCTGAGAAGGAACTTTGTAATGAGGCTGGGCTGGAGCTGGGGTCCCTACCATATGTTACTCTCATCAGCCGCCTCCTCTCCTGGCCTGTATCCCTGGGGCCCTGGTTTCCCTGCAGACTTGATGGGACAGTCTCTGACCCAACACTTCATAATGCTGCACCTGCCTTGGCTGTCTAGTACTTTCGGACATACTTCCTGAATGAGGTGCTGCCAGAGAGGCAGGGGGCCTGTGACAGATGAGGGCAACCTCACAACAGTCACATGGGTGGCATAACAGAGCAAGATGTACATGCTCTGATATGGCCAGAACTTTCCAGAATCCACTTAGGATATTCAGACAGAGGCAGAACAGGTGTGTGGACTTCCTGGGAAATAGTGCTACAGAGTAAAGAGGACAGAAGCTGCAGAGCCAACCAGCTGTCCTTTGTTAAGAATCTCAAAACCACCCCAAATGACCTTGAGGCTTCTCTGACAGGGCCTCCATTTCCCTATTTATAATAGACTGATAATGCCAAGCCGCAGTTATTGAGCAGGTTAAGTTCAGTGCTCAGTGGGGATATAGTAGGTGCCACAGATATGTTGGCTCCTGGAGGAGAAAGAACAGTTTTAGGGGTTGGACAAAACTGACTCCATTCTTGTCTGAAGATTCTGCTGGGAAGCTGCTTGGCTCAAGTATAAAACAAGGAGGCAGAGATACGGCTGGTCTCCAGGCAAGGCACGAGTGTACTGGACTAAGTCCTGCACGGGGCTCAGTCTCACCTGATCGGTCAGTCCAGGAGCGCAAGTCACTTACAGGTACAACAACAGGGAACCCAAGGATTCTTGTTCACAGAAAGTGGTGCCAGGAAGGAAAGGGATTCTGCCTATGCCTGCCAGTGCTGAAAGATAATTACAGGGCTTGTCAAAATAAGACATGGAGATGGAGCCTTCTCCTCGACAGCCAGCTTCTCAGATCCCTGGGAATTCCTGCTTTAATTAAATACCTGGTGCAAATTCGAGCTCAGTGCTGGTTGTGGGCAACACGCCTGGATTAAAAGTCCGTCCTAAACAAACCTGATCACAAGCTCGGTGGGTGGGGTGGGGTGGAGGAAGAGCTGGGTGAGGAGAGAGGAGAGAGGGAGGGAGAAAGATGATAAACACTGGAAAGAAACAAACAGAGTCAAATGAGGCTCTGTCTGCAGCAGAAGGAATTAAGTAGGACATAAAAAGAATTTCCCAACTGGGAAGCCTGCCTGCAAAGAAAATTTCTGTCTTGATTAAGAAAAACCAAACTCACATCCTTGCAATTGGCCATGGGTGGTAAATCTCTACAGGGGAAGGAAGCTGGACCTTGCAGTCATGGACTTTGAGCTGATGCTCCCTGGATGCTTGAGAGCCTCCAGGCCCCCTCACCCTCAGGGCTTTCTCTTCATTGCCGTAGTTTGGCTTTGTACACAAGACACGTCCTTTAATCCCCTTACAGAATGGTGAGCGTAGCTGCAACATTAGACAAGACTTAACTAAAATCCTGGGGTGACAACCACAAAATACACAGTGAGCACATCTCCAATCCAGATAAGCTGGTACACAAAATGCAATTTCCTTTTGGAGGCTCCTGGGACTATCATAGCCTTCATAGGATATAGTGATTCCCAGCCCAGGGCCAATGCTGGCCCACCTCCCTCTTCCTTACTCATTCTAGCTAGACTGATGGTCTCAAACTATTGGCCTATAGACTTGTCCCATGTCTAGATATTTTGGGGGGAGATATACAGCCTTAAAAAGAGTGAGAAACTTTGAATGATGTCTGCATATCTGGGTGTTCATGAACAATCAGAGGACCTGGCCTCAGCAGGTGACATTCCCACAGGTATGAGCTGCTTTCTTTAGTCAACACATGCTCTTGTTAGCATCTGACATTGTCCCACAGGTTCAGACACTAGAATGTGAGAGCAAGGCTCATAGCTGTGACTCTGTGCTGCTGTCCTCTCATATTGAAGTGGGTGTTGGATCTGATGGAAAAATCTTTGCCAGGACTTTCTCATCAGCAAGTCACCTCATTCTCCTTCACCCACCTGGCCAGGAGTTCCCTTGACAAGCACCAAGAGGATGACTTCTGTTCCAGCTGGTATCAGAAGATTGACCAAGGCAGACTTCCTGAGCCCAACCCTTCCCCACAGGCTTCCTTTCTGAGAATGTCTGATTACACCATCCTCCGAGGAGGTGTGTGGTGCTTAGCATATCCTACGATGAAGTCCATGCATATGCCCCACCATGCTCCTGGAAGACACAGAGAGCATTCTAGCTTACTGGCTCATGGACAGTAGAGAACAGGCTATGAAGCAATGTAAAATAGCAGCCCTTGTAGGCTGGCCTGGGCTTAAACCCTGGGTCATTATGACCTAGGACAAGTGACCCAGCTGCTCTGGACCTCAGTGATTGTTCCCATTGTATAAAGGGCATTGATATCTGTTTAGGTGAGTGAGTGCAGTAAGCATTCTAGTTGAGGATGCTATTAGCCATCAGTGTGAAGCAGAGGTGTGCAGCCTCTGGGCTGGGCACAGATCACAGGATTTCCAGATAGCCTTCTCTGTCCAGGATTGGATGAGGCAGCTGAGGTGTCCCTCATGGGACAGTTGTGTGGAGTCTAGAGTCTGGACTATGGAGGGGTAGAGGGTTCATCTGAACTTCTTCCCCTACCCTCTAGGCTGACAGCTTCATGCTGAAGCATTTGGCCTCTGAATACCCTTGGGAGGAGTCCCCTGCATATCAAGCATCCCAGATCTGAGGATGACATCATTCTTGGGAGCCCTCCAAGGCCAACTGGGCTGAGTGTCCACAGTCTCAGCCTGTCTGAGTGCTGGCCCTCTTCTTGGCCAGCATTGACTCGACCTGAGCAGCTCCTGATTGCCTCGGTACAGCATCTCAGGCCCCGCTGTCCCTTCCCACACAGCTGAGCTATGCAAAGCAGCAACCAGCACTTTTGACCCATGCTCAGCATCTTCTATCAGGTTCCTGTTGCACTTGGGAACCCCTCTCCACTCCCACCCTCTCAGTCCAGAAGGCCCCACAGGATCTGTTTCTTCTGATACCCCACCCCTCATTTTCTGAGGTCCAACCACTGCTGGACTCTCCTTTCTCTTTTCCCTGCCTAGCCTCTCCCAGATGTGCTATCTTCCTGGCTTTCCCAGTTACTGAAACTTGAATACAATGCCACCTCCTCTAAGAGCTCTTCAGGATTTCCACATTCAAAGGAGCTCCTTGCTCTGTCTGTATTCCCTGCCTATGGCCTCTGGTTTTACTTCCTTTGCATAGCTTGTAGTTGCCTGGAATTATCTGACTGTTTATTTAGCTGTCGCCTGCCCTCCCCCAACTATTACCGCAGTAGAGTATTAATTCCATGGAAACAAGAGCTTGATTTTCCTCAGTTACATTTTAGATCTAAATCCCAGCTGCCAGCACAGTGCCTGGCACCCAACAAACTCTCAATAAATATTTTAGGAATCAATATGTGAATTAATGGACTCATTTCTTTCAGATGCCAAGAGCTGCAGCCTGGTCCCGCCCAGGCCCGATGCTGCACAGACTTCTTTTGACAAATGGTTCTAATTTTACTAACTTCCTAAAGGCAGAGAAAAGACAATGTCCTTGCTCAATACAGCAGAGAGGCCTGGGCCACTCTCCAGCCCATCGTGGCTGTCATGAGCATCTGCACATGCCACACACAATTCCCTTTTCAAGCACGAGAGAGCTTGTGGATGAAGGAAAAGACACTAGAATCTGACCTCAGGTGGTGAACTGAGTCCTGACCTGAGACTGCTGGGAGATGAAAGTCAAGGCAGATGCTGCCATGACAATCACATGGTTGTCATTTTAGGGGAAGGAGGTTTTATCCCGTGTGTTTGCAATGGTTACCCAAGTGTCTGTGGTCTCTATTCTGGAAGGGGGTTAGGAACAGAGTGGTATGTCCATACCAGAAATACCTCCCAATGTAGACATAGATGATCACATGACTTTGAGTGTGGTGAAGTTCACATAGACAGATGCAGAAAGTATTGCAGAATCCATCCTAGGGAAGAAACTAGTCAAAGTCCCAGAAAGGCTCAGAGGAATGAACTCTGTAGGGTAAATATATATACATTTTGTAAAAGCCAACAAAGAGAAAAAGCAAGTGGGGATAAGTAGAGAAAAGAAAGCACGATAGATTATTATCACATCATTGCAATCACCATGGTCACCACAACCATCACCACCACCATCATCATAACCATCATCACAATTATCACTAACTCCACCATAATCATCATCATGGTCACTATCCTCAACATCACTGTCATCATCATCACTGCCATGATCACCATCACCGTCTTCAACATCATCACCACCACCACCATGATCACATCATCATTTACATCATTCCAGATGATGTTTATCAGACTTGGACCATATTAGAAATTGTTACATAGAGATTGCTTGAGGAGGAATCCTCAGATCCACAAAGATTCTGTAAGTCGTAAAAATCACCTATTTGCTATATCTTAGTTACCGTTCTATTGCTGTGAAGAAATACCATGGCTGTGGTGGTTTGAATAGGTATGGCTCCCATCGTCTCCTGTGTTTGAATGTTTGGTCCAAAGGGAGTGGCAATATTAGGAGGGGTGGCCTTGTTGGAGGAGGTATGTCAATGTGGGGTGGGCCTTGAGGTCATATATACTCAAGCTACACCCAATGTGGCACACAATCTATTCTTCTGCTGCCTGAGGACCAAGATGTAGAACTCTCAGCTCCTTCTCCAGCACCATGTCTGCCTTTATGCTGCCATGCTTACTGCCATGATGATAATGGACCAAACCTCTGAAACTGTAAGCCAGCCCCAATTAAAAACTTTTCTTTATAAGAGTTGCTATGGTCATGGTATCTCTTTACAGAAATGAAACCCTAACAATGACCAAGGGAACTCATAAAAGAAATAATTTAATTGAGAGTTGGCTTACAGTTTCAGAGGTTTAGTCCATCACCATCATGCCAGGGAGCATGGGAGCAGGCATGCATGGTGTTAGAGAAGTAGCTGAGAGCTTACATCTAATCCACAAGATGGAAGCAAAGAGAGTAAGAGAGAGTCCAGTGTGGGTTTTTGAAACCTCACAGCCCACCCTCATGATATACCTCCTCTACAAGGCCACACCTCCTCCACAAGGCCACACCTCCTAATCCTTCCCAGATACTTCCACTAAGCATTCAAATAAATGAGCCTGAGAAACGCTCTCATTCCAACCATCACAGCTTACCTAAGCATCCTTCTCAGACTGCCTTTCCTAGAGAAACCCTCTTTCCTATTTCTATAACCAAGGGTGTTTCTATTTAGTCTTCCTTATGGATCTTGAGATGGGACACTCATATCAATAAATTTCCCCTGAAGAGACAAAGTAACCTGTGTCCAGCTTGTGGACCTCTTCCTTGACTACTGCCCAAAACCTTGAGGAGCAACTGGGTTATAACTGCTTCTTAGGGCCTGTCATGAAAGCCTAGGGCTCCTATAGTCTCAATGAGATAAAACCCACATTTACCTTACATCTCAATAGACACCCACAGTTGAACACACTCTGGGCTTTCCACAGATATTTGCTGAATAAATGATACTTTAGCTATAAAGCACTTCTAGGTATTCTCTGATAATAAAAAACAACATTGGGTGATTGGTGTTCTGAGGGCTCGTGTCTCTGTGACCACAGATGGTTTGGAAACATCATGTCAGAAGGTAAATAGACTTTCTCTATTGCAAGATGCCTCTGAGCCATCGATGTGTAATATACTCTGTGAAGTTCTTATCTTCCAAGAGATACTTCAAGACAACAACATTCCCTAAGCATATTTAAGCATGAAGACCCTTCTCTCATAGCTCAGTGGTTTTAGGAGCCCCTCCAGGAGTGCTACAGTTAATTGAATGTTTAGTGATTCTGTCTACAGTAGACAGGTTATCTTTTCCTCCCCAGTACCAGGGGTTGAATCCAAGGTCTCACAGATGCTAGGCAACCTTCCTTTTTTTCTTTTTCTTTTCTTTTCTACAGGATTCTCATTAAGTGGCCAGGCTGCCCTTGATCTTGTTCCACAATCCAGGCAGTCTCTAAATGAGTGACTCTGATTCATCAGCCTTCTGATTAGCTGGGATTACAGGCCTGGGTTACCAGTCTTAACCCTTGAGTGTATTCTTACTGTAGTTACTAGGTAGATAATGATTTTATCAAATGGCTTCACAAATAGTTCATTAGAGGTTTTCTTTGAACGTTACCATGGTCTAATGCAAGACCTAAAACCACCTCACTGAAAAAGAACCAAAGGATCCATCCTTTGAAATGAGCATGAAAGTTTAGGTGAATCGGGCTGCTATGTGGAATCTGCTTTTAAAGCCCATGTGAGATTTCTTTTCATTAGGCTGAATAGAGCTGACGATGACAAGATTCCTGGCTCTAGCAGAACTGGCGTGTAGGCAGAAGGGCACATTTCCAGGAGAGTGAGTCCCCCAGTGTACTGCTTGCTTCTCCAGCCCCAGCTGCTATGCTAGAACCACCAGCATTGAAGATTCTCCTCTGCAGGTACAGGGCTGATCCCACTCTGAGACTGGGAAGAAGACCCATAGCCTGAACATGTTTAGCTGTCAAGTATTAGTGACTCACAGGTCACCTCTAGTCTTGCCTGAGATTATATTTGCATGGAAACCTAGAGGTGATAGCTACACCCTAGAATGTAGGTAGATCCCCTACCTTGCTCCACCTAGATCTCAGTGTGCTAGATTGCTATACTTAAGATGGATGAGCAGTCATACCCTTAGTATGAAGAAGAAAGGCATGTGAAGTATCACAGAAAACCTGCCTGCCCTGACTTTGATTCTATAACATTCTGAAGAATCAAGGATTCTCTAAAGAGATGTCCATGCCCCTCCCTTTGGCTATCAGACCATTGAAACAATCGTTCTCAAGAAACTGGAATTTCCTCCTAGGAGTATCGTGCTGGGAGAAGGAGAGTGCACAAGCCTGGTACCAGCCAGGAAGAGATCTTGTTTTTCAAGAAGTTTCACACGGTGCTGACAACTTGTCAGACTACCATGTAGGGAGAGACTGAAGCAGAGACGATGCTGCATCGGAGGTGCTGAGGTGACATCTTGACCTTGGTCACTCAGCTACGAATGCCTCTGGCCTCCTACTTAACACACACACATCAGGATCCCTAAAGAGGAACATGGAGAGGGGCTATCTGGGCCTCTTAGTCTCTCTTCCTACATCAGAAAATCTATTTTTCCTGCTTTATACCACCAATGTGACTCTTTCATTGGCTCATTAAGGATGGTAGACAGACCTGGTTCTTTAGGTCTGCCAGGACTCAGGCTCTGATCCCGAAATATTTGGAAATAAGGTATATGGCAAAGGGAGGGAATTTGTGTTCCCTGAGAATTTGTAACTAGAAACAAATGCTCCCTTGGATTTGTTTTCAAAGGACTCAAAAATGAAAAATAATTGAAAATGAATTTGAGTGGGTAGCTCAAATCCAGTCAAGTCACTGAAAAAAAAATATATATAATCTTTTATAGAGAAGTAAAAGATTAACTCAGTCTTTAAGGAATTCTTAAGGATAGGGTCCATGGATCATTCTTGTCCGAAGTTCTCATATACAAGGGGGCAGCACACCATGAGAGCGAGCTGTAGGACCAACAGATAGAGAATCAAATCTGCGGAATTCAGATGCCAGGAACTCATGAGATGAGAAAATGGTAATATCTATTTGCTCAAATAAACAAAAGAGATATGAAAATCTGATCAAGCAATAAAGATATTAGAAAAATGATCAGGTTTCAAAAAGGTCAGTATCTAGAAATTAAAAAACTAAGCATTTTAAGTTGTAGTCCGTGGGTAGTGAGGCAAAAGAGCAAATTCGTTTCCACTAAGAAGTAAATTTATAAAGAATAAGTGAGCCCTGAGTAAATTGTCCAGAAAGCAGGTGGGAGAGGTAGAGAAAAATCCATGGAAGATCATAAGACATGGAGAAGCCTAACTCCCAGCCAGATTCACAGCTGCTCAGATAGCACACAACACAGTTCTGAAGGCCCAGGAAGCCCCAGAGTCTGTGACAGAGCGGAACTTCAAACCAGCTAAAAGAAAGAACAGTTATGCTAACATCTGTCAGCTGAACAATAACAATGGAAAGCCAAAGATGGGAGAAGGTTTGTTCATGTGTCAAGAGAAAATTGTAGACCAAGGGAAAGGTATACTAGTGAAGTTAGAACTCAAGAGTAAGAATAAACTAAAAACATTTTTACACAAAAATAAACACAACTGAAGGTGACCACCAACAGGCTTTCACCAAAGAAAATTCTTGAAGATGTAACTTATTCAGGAAAAAAATGAATCCAGATAGAAGGTTTGTAATTCAGAAGACAAATATATGATTAATATATATGTTGATGTATCTTGAGCTCACTGCAGAAATTAATGATGCTAAAATCCAGAGTTTGGAATTAAAAACAAGATAGGATATCGAGTTCACCTGTGATTCAGTAGGTAGTGGCTTGCCAACTCCCCCATAGCGACTACTATAAGTAAAGTAAAAAGAAAATCTGTAAGAATAGAAGTTTGGGAAGACGGTGGAAGGGCCACAGCAGCAGACATATCCTCTCAAGAATTCTGATAGCTAGAAAAATATTCCTTAAGAGATATTTTCTGAAGGCTGATGCTGGCCAGGGCAGAGGTTACCTACTGGAAGATGAGAATGGAACTTTTGGTAGCTAGGCAGGGCTGGCAAGTGAACTGGAAGCTAGGGAGGCAAAACACTGAGGGCCAGGCAGTGGAGGTTGGAACCCAAGGCCAGAGCTGGGCAATGAGGTAGCACAGGTCGCTGGGCTGCTGGAGGGGGAGGCTGGAACGTTCTCTTCTGATTTTGTGGGACACAGGACCTCAGTAGAGTTATTTTCTTGACTCTGTCCCTTAAGACATTCAACAGACCTATAAACAGTCAAAGCTCAAAGTGTCACAAGGCCACCTTGTAGTTTGGGTCCTGAACATTCTCCAGCAACTTATGTTGGTTCCCAGTCTGGCAGTAGTGGGAAGAAGTGGGGCTTTTGGGAAGTGGAGCCAAATGAGAGGTTTTTAGGTCATTGGGGTGCAAGCCTAGCCCATTCAGCCTTTCCTAACTCCCTGGCTGGAGAAGCAGCTTGGCTCCACCTCAAGCTTTTGCCATATGTGCTGCTCCATTACAACCCCAAACAAGAGGCCCAAACCAGTCACAGTGAACCTTCACTATTTATAACTTAATTATCTCAGGTCTTTCATTATAGAGATGAAAGACTGACAGACAGCAGGGAGAGTCTTGTTAGACTAAGCAAACAGACTAGCAGGCTTTCAGGGAAAGATCACAAAGAGTCACAGACTGACAGAGCTGGCCTCTGTCTCTCTAGAACTGTGGTCCAACCCCTTTGCAGTCTAGTCAGCGGTAATTGGCCCTTTCCCCTGCATTCCTAGCAGAGGAAAGCCCCAGATCCCCTGGAGGATAGCAGAATTCCATGAAGTTCATCTGAACACAAGATCTATTTTGCTGCCACAATTCCTAGGCCTCAAAAAGGCAGGAAGGGGAAGAGAAAAGGAAGCAAACAGTAAAAGCAGACGCACAGATAATCTCCAAATTATAATCACTGGAGAAGGACTTCAAGCTATGATTACTGTGTCGAGTGACAAAAAATAAATAAAATAGACAAAGCGAATGGAAACAGAGCCTTCTGCTCAACTGTCAGCAGTTATTCCCGATCAGGAGAAAAATATGAATGTATCGGATGGGTCTGAGAGCAAACTGGACTAGGCAGAATATGGAGTATCAGTGATTTAGAGTCAGAACCACAGACAGCAAACTTAACAAGAGAGGAAAGAGGAGGAAGTGCTAAAACACACGGTGGTGTGAGCATCATACGGGCACAGCAAGGGACCAGTGTGCTCAGGACTGACGTCCTCCGAGCAGAGAAGCCAGTCACAAGTGACATTGAAAAAAAAAAATCACCATTAAGAGTTTCTGAACTAGTGTAAGACACCAATTTGGAATGGGTAGTGAACTCCTCCCAAAGGAAAACACAAACAAGATCACCACCAAATACTCCTCAGCCAAAATGCCCAAAACCAAAGACAAAGAATCATTCAAAAAAAATCATACAGAGAAAAGACAAAGTATTTCAAAGAGGGTCCAAGGCCATTGGTTGGCTTTCCAACAAACCAGGATGGGATCTAGAAAGCAGTCAAAAATGATTAAACTGAAAGAAATGAAAAGAAATGAAATGAAAGAAATGTCTCTTCTCCATATGACTTATACAAAATAACAGTCAGACAATGAAAGTTGAAAACTAAAAATCCCGAATGTCATTATGCTAACAGTAGAAGACAATTTGGTGGGGAGTCTCTAAGACGAGGGAGAAAGAGGGGTTCCAGCCAGAGCAGAAGACTACAAGAAGGGAGGGAGAGAATCAGAAGGTAAATATCTGAGATAACATAAAAGAACATTGATTCTTCAAAATGACAGTGCTGGTGACTTATGAGATTCACAGCAGAGGCTAAGTGTTCAACAATAGCACAGAAATCAAAAGGGAAGCACTGAGTTCAACTGTTGAAGGTTCTCGCATTGTTCTGGAGGAAGTGACAATGCTAGCTTAACAATGAACTACATCCAACACTCAGGAGCTGAGGCAGGGGGATCATGGGTTCTATGTCAGGCTGAACCATGCAAGACTGTGCCTCAGAATTTTAAAAAGAGAGCTGTAATGAACTAAAAGTACATTTTGACTCCCAGACTCACCCCTGAAAGTAATTCAAGAATATGAGCAAAAAGTAATGGTGGAAAATATAATAATAAAAAATGTTTGGTTGGTTAAATTCAAAGATATGAAAGGAAAGTACAGTAGGAGGAAAGGTAGTGCAAACAGGAAACAAACGGCCAGTGGTGCTGTGGCCTAGATGTTCAAGGCTCTGGGTTTAATTCCCAGCACTACAAAAAATGGCCCTCAAAACTCAGTTGTTGCTGGGGTGTAGCTTCGTAGCTGAGTTCTTGTTTACAGGGGCAAAGCCCTGGGCTTTATTCCTAGCACAATGAAAATAAAATAGCAATAACAATAATCCAATAACACCAGCAAACATATAAATGAACTAAAAAAAAAATAAGATAAAAATCAAACCAACAAACAAGAAATAGTGTGTGCATCAAGAAGGAGGTAATCACTGTCCAAATACTTATTATCCTTCAAGAGAAGGGCGAAGTAACCAATGAGTTCTATATGTCAAATGCTAAAGAGTACATGCATTTCTATTCTGAACTATGTTGGAAAGGCCAGCCACTCACCCTGAACCTGACAATATCTTTTCTTTTTTTCATGTCTGCAGCTATGAGGTTTGGAGGGAAAGAAAAAACTCCTTATAGTTAGGACGATTCACTAAAGAGCTAGCCAGGCTAAGTGCTTCGCCTCTGCTGACACCAGCTTCTGTCCCTAGTCATCTCCCCTGTAGCTTTTGTATGCTCCTTTTCCTTGGCTGCTGGAACCATTTGAGGAAACAGTGGGGATTCAGAAGCAATTGATGGAGGAGAGTATGTGTCTCACTAGAGCAGTGCCTCACAGTCTTCCTAGTGCTGCGTCCCTTTAATACAATTCCTCAGGTTGCTGCTTCCAACCATAAGATTATTTTCCTTGCTACTTCACAATCATAATCTGGCTCCTGTTAGGAATTGTAATGTAGACAGCTGTGTTTTCCAGTGGTCTTAGGTGACCTCCGTGAAAAGGTCATTTGCTAACCCGGGGTCGCGACCCACAGGTTGAGAACCACTGCGCCATAGCCCCAAAATGTCCTGAAGTCAGCCATGTGCTGTTGGATGACTTCTTCGCCCACGTTAAACCACAGACGAGTGAGAAACTAGTCATGCTGAGATGACAAAGAAGAGAGAATAACAAGGACCCCTAATGCTACAAAAGATTATTTGATTATGTTATCACTTAGTGGTGGGAGGATGTCCAGGGAGCACTGGCAAAGCTCTGAAACACTCATCCTGGTGGTCTCGTCCATCACGAATGCGGAAGTCAAGCAAAATGAGTGACAGCTTGATTCAAACCTTTCCCTCATGCTGCTTAAGGATGAGCGTTTAACTCTTGTTTTAAGATGAATCTTTAAGAGGTGTTTAGCTCTTGTCATTTCCGTTTAGCGTGTGTATACATATGTTCATGCACATGTGTGCAGTTGGACGTCAGAGGGCAATTTTGGGTGTCGTTCCTCAGGCACCTTACAGTCTTTTGTTTGACACAGGGTGATCTTATTGGCCAGGATCTTCACCAAGGAGGCTAGACTGACTTTGCAGTGAAATCAGGGGTCCTTCTGTCTCTACCTCCTGTCACTCCACCCCTGGGTTAACTTGTGCATGCAACCATGCCTGGCTTATTATGTGGGCTCTGGGAATTGAACTCAGTTCCTCATGCTTTGAGGCGAATGTCTTATCACTGAACCATCTCCTCAGCCCTATACGACATCTCCTGGGATCAGCTGTCCTGAGAATGATGAATACGGTCTGTCTTCTTTTTTCTTTTCTTAACTTGGAATATAAGAATGCGTTGTAGTCTGAATTTTATATCTTTCCATGCATACACTGAAACTCAACGCTCAGGCAGTGTTGTGAGGTGGGGCACTAGGAGGTCATCATGTGGTAAGGGTGGGACCCTCACAATTGGGATTAGTGCCCTTTATAGAGGAGATACAAGAGAGTCCATTGTTCTAGAGACCAGGCCCTCACCAGACATTGCTAGTGCCTTGATTCTGGATTTTCCAGCCTCAGAACCATGAGAGCATCAGATAACTACATTTTATAAATCACCTACTCGAAAGTATTTTATAGCAATATGGTGGACTAAGATTGCTTTGTCTATTTTCTTTCCTTTGCAAGGCTAAATCTTGACACTTGACAGCTGTGAACTAGGCACTGAGGAAAGTACACATCTCAAGCTACCCTCCAGCACTATAAGACATTTAGAGAAGCAGAGGTCTAGAAAGTTCACATGATGAATTTTTCTGGTGTCTCACAGTGAGTCTGTGACTCAGTCCAGCTTTACAACCCACATGGGCTGGGTTTCCAAAGGAGCTTGAAAATTTGATGCTACACTTCATAATTTATTTTTCTCTCTATAAGGTCACAGCAGAGCCTATTGCATAGTAGGTGTTTAATTAATGCCAGCAGGCCTGAACTGTTGCTCAGAATCAGCCCTTGGTTTGGTCAGTGTGATATGGTTAGGTTGTGTTGTTATCATCGTTTAGCCTGACTTTGGATGTGTGGCAAGGAGCCCAGGTGCTACAGTCTGTGATGGTGACACCTCTTCCAATCGTTCTTCATACCCTTCTCTGTAATCAATATCTCTGTTTGTGTAGGGGGTACCTGGAAGGAATCCAGGGGTCATTAGATTGCTCACGCTGCCAGGCATCATCTTCAGACCCATCAGCTGCATCTCCTAGAGCTCTGCGGAGGCACCGTCATCTCACTGTGGAGTGGTGAACAAAGTGGACCTCAGAGAGGTGAGGGCCACCCCAAGGTCAATGAGCCTGGAGTGGCAGGGCCTGTTAGAGCATTCAGCTGTGAGCCTCTTCCCAGCCTCCCTGTCACTTCATCACTGTGGTGACAAAGACTATCTCAGACACCGTGGGAGGGGTTCACCAGGGGACACTGTCACTGCTCTGAGAAGATGACAGAGTCACTCAATCACCTGCCTGCTGGGGTGTGAAAGCCTGCTGACCTGAGGCACAGAGTAACCCATCCTCCATTCCCCGGCAGGCAGGGCTAAGCATCACTCAACGCAGCTGAGACTGATGAATCCCTCCCAGGGGATTGAAGGAGTTGGTAGTAATGGCTGTCTGGGGCTGGCTAGACGCTTATCGTGACTTCAGATGGAAGTTTTAGTATCAGAAGGTAGGAGAAATGATTGAGACAGAGTCCATCGAGGAGGACAGGGCACAAAGTGAGCAGCCTACAAAGAAAGCCTCAGTCTGGGCACACCAGAGGGGGTCATGGGCCACTTGGAGCATTAGGTCACATGCAAGCTAGAATCATTTAGAGCAAAAGCAATTCAGAAGTGGTTTGTTTCCAGGTTTACCACTAGCTAATTGAACAGAGGGAGAAACCCAGACTCTGAGAAGGACAAGGACTTATCCAAAGTCACACAGCCCAAAGAAGCATGCTGAAGAAGCTGGAGGTCAGAAACCAGAAATTGTCTACCTGTGACATTATCTAGGCTCACAGCCCATTCTATAGATGAGGTCACTGAGGCAGAGGAAGCCCAAAGAGGAAGCAGTTCAAAGCAGACACAGAAATGGCTCAGCAGGCAGGATTGGACCTGCAGCTTCCACTCCTCTTGTGGTGTACCACTAAGCCCTCCTGTTCTGGCTGGTTTTGTGTGTCAACTTGACACAAGCTAGAATCATCAGAGAGGAAGGAGCTTCAGTGAGGAAATGCCTCCATGAGATCCAGCTGTAAGGCATTTTCTCAGTTAGTGATCAATGGGGGGAGGACCCAGTCCATTGTGGGTGGGGAATTCCTGGGCTGTGGGTCCTGAGTTCTATAAGAAATGGCTGAGCAAGCCATGGGGAGCAAGCTAGTAAGAAGCACCCTCCATGGCCTCTGCATCAGCTCCTGCCTCCAGGTTCAGCCCTGCTTGAGTTTCTGTCCTGACTTCCTCCAATGATAGATGATGAAGTGTAAAAGATTTTCTTTGTCACCTCAATTGTTGCTGGGTGTAGCTTCGTGGTTGAGCTCTTGTCTACAGCTGCAATGCCCTGTGTTTCATTCCTAGCATGAGAACAAAATCACAAGGGGATCTTGGGTCTTCCTCTGCAAGTGAAAGGGCCAACTTGCTTTCTGGTCATGCTGGTTTTGTCACAGCAATAAAATGTCGACTATGACACCTCCCTTACCCGGGTGCAAAGGTCTGGACTCTTCTTATCTTATTGGCCACACAGTTCATACTTTTTGCCTGTAGTGGGTTGGGCTTTTCTGAGACTCCATTGCCTTCTTCTGTTGAGGGAGGGCCAGTTTGGAAGAGAGAATTACTGATTGACAGGGGTGGTTTTGATCTTTGGATGCCCAGGGAGCAGGCCCATTCATAATAAATGACCAAGGAGGAGCTGTTGTCATGTTTTAGAATTCTCCACCTGTTATTATCTGAATAGCACCTCCATTGCAGTGTGACTATGGATAAGTCACAGTCCTGAGAGGCATACAGAGAGCTGGGTGGTGGCCTCGGGACGCTGTGTGAGGAGGGATTCCTTTACTGTTGGGCAATCCCAGGGCTGGGACTATGCTCAAGCACCCTCAGGTTTCCACTGTACCTCAGAGAACCTTTCTAAAAATTTTCAGGAAGAGTGGCACATGGAGCAGACTCTATGCTGTCCAGGAAGCTCAGCACATGGTCTGTTTACAGTGTGTAGGCTGTGAGAACCACGTGCCAATCAAGCTTCTAGGGCCTCTGATTTCAATATGGTTGAACCCATGCTGAGGCTGGCCCCAGTAGGATAGTATTGACAAGTCATAGGTCCTTTAAGAGGCATTTGGGTCTTGAGGGTGGATCCCCATTAGTAGAGTGTGGAAATGGGAACTTTAGTGATTTTTCTCTTCCCATCTTCCCTGCTTTTCTGTCATGCTGGGAAGCAGCTCATGGCCCTCACCAGAAGTGAGTTAGATGCTGGCACCATGCCTCCTAGTGTCCAGAAGCCAAGTAAGCCTCCTCTCTTTAGAACTGGCCCCGACTTCCATATTCTGCTTTAGCAAAAGAAAGAGAGTGGAGCCCTTGGGAAATCTTGGTTGTCTTACATTTGAGTTTTCCTCAGAATGAGGGGGAGAGGTTCCTTGGGACTCAATAGGGAAGCATTTGAAAGTGGACAGATCCGACCTACACATCAGAAGATGGTGCCTTTGAGGCCAATACCCAAGCTGGTGGACAATCCCTTTATTTCTGTGAAGTCTCATTACAGCCTGGGTGTGAGGGCCCAACAAGGGCAATGTTTCTGTTCACCAAGCCTGCTAGCACTCAACATGCCCCAAGAGCACACTGAACCAGGCTTGGAAAGTTCTAACAAAGACTGGACCACTAAACACAGAGCCTAATTAACCCTGCTGGTGCTGGGACCTGCTCCTTGCTATAGCTTGACTGCAAGCCAACCAAGCTTCTAAGGCCTCTGATTTCAATATGGTTTAAATATCCCCCAGAATCCATGTGTTAGAAACTTAACCTCCCAATTCACAGGCTGATGGTATTTTAAGGTGGGTCTTCAAAGAGTTAAGGGCAAATGAGGTAGGCCCTCTGTCAATCAGCCACTTAGTAAGACAAAATGGGATTCCAGCAAGTCTTCTGGATCATGTGTTATCCTCTAGCATGGGAAAGGGCAGGAGGCATCTCCACACATCAGCACCCTGATCTTGGACTTCTTAGCTTCTAGACCTGTGAGCTCTATAAACTTCCAAACTTCTATTGTTTATAAAATACTGAGTCTTGATTATATTGCTGCAACAGAAAGTGGACCAAGATATCGCCACCCTCCATTAAGTTACTTGCTAGGAACTCAAGCTATGCCAGAGAAGACAGTGGGGAACAAGGATGATAAAGTGTTTGCTCGAAGGGCTTGAAGACTAATGTGGTGTCAGGCAATAGATAAGCAAGCCAACAGATCCAGTTGGCTCTTAGTTTGGGATAAGTGCTATAATGGGAATAAATCAGGTGACGAGAAGAGACACACCGTGGGGGTGCTTCAAATGGCGTAGTCACAGAAGACTTTTTGGAGGAAGGAGCTTTTTGTTCTAAGCCTTAAATAGTGAGAAGGAAGGTTGGCTATGTGGTGTGGGGGGTTGGCCGGCTGCAAGCAGGAAATATCCTGCTGTCTGCAGAAGGACAAGGATGTACTACCACAGGAGGGGTGGATTAAGGGAGAGCAATGAGGTCCTGAGCAGGTATGGCCTTGAGGGCTGGGCTATGGATTATACTTATGAAAAGGCTTTGTGCTGAGGTGCGACCCTGACATGTAATTGATGTGGCTTGCAGAAAGTAAAGTTTGTAGGAAGACGATACTTTAGAAACCACTGCCTGTCACCTAAAGCAGAGATGAGGGGTGGGAGAAATAGAGAGAAAAGGGGGACGAGGGACAGGTTGGAGGTCAGGGTTACAGGATCAGTAGATTGTCTATAAGCAACGCTTAAGGCAGAGATAATGGATAAGTTTGCAGAGATAGAGGACAGAAAGGCAGCCCAGAGCCTAGGAGCTGGGTACCATTAAGTAGGAACCAGTGGAAGAGAAGCTCAGTAAGGAGAGTGAGAAAAAGTGGCTGAATCCTGATTCATTAACGCCGATTAAATAAATAAATGAATAAAGGGGCATGGATCTTTATGGAGGAATATAAAATAAGCTTTTTTTTTTTTTTTTTTTAGAAGGAGGAAGGGGAAAGGAAGAAAGGGGAATGAGGAAGGAGGGATGAAGGAGGAAGGAAGAAGGACTAAGGAAGAGGGAGGAGGAAGGAAGGAAGAAGAGAGGAAGAGGAGGAGGAAACCCATCTCAGGAAGTACTGAGCATCCTGTGATCAACTGCTTCAAGTCTGCCTCCTCCATGGACTCAGAGAATCCCAGGGAAGCACATAGGTCATAGTTTGGTACAAAGAGGGTTCTGGAAAAGGGGAATGGATACAGGTGAGGGTAGAGTGGAAATGAAGGGAGAGGAGGCACCGTACAGACAGAGGTTCTATGACTCTCAACCAGAAGACTCTGAAGTGTCATTGAACTGGAGCAGGAAGAAGAAAACCTGCAGAGGCCTTTATAAGTTCAGGACCAGTGAAGCTATTTGCTCCAGTTTGTCCCCAGGATTCACGGGTTTGAAGCTTGTCTCTAGAGTGGTGGCACCTTTAAGACGTGAGGCCCGGTCATTGAGGGCATATCTTTACAAGGAATTATCATAGTCCTGACCACCACTAACTCTCTCTTCTCTCTCTCTTCTCTCTCTCTCTCTCTCTCTCTCTCTCTTTCTCTCTGTGCCATGATGCCACTTATCATGCGGTTGACACAGCTAGAACAGCCCACTCAGTATCAGTACTATGCTGTTAATTTGTTTTTTATAAAAGTTTTTAGCCTCAAGAATTGTGTCACAGTAACAGAAAAGGGATCAATACACCACTCACTTCTATGCCAAGCTATGTGGGGCTGATCAATTACCCTTGTTTAATTATCAGATCAAGCTCTAGACTGTCCAAGTACCTCAGAATGATTGCAGAAAGGTCAACCACTTGGAAGTGAAAGTCCATGCCATGGAGGTTCAAGCACGTGGTCTTAGTAGTTTCTCTACTCCCCCGGGGGAGGGACTGAGGATAGTCACTGCAGCCTGTAGGCTTAGCAACCGCCCTTTGACTGAGAATCATTCTCAAAGCCTTGGCTTCTTCATCTGAAACATGGGAAGGGCTATACTAGTGGCTCCTCAGGACCCTCTGGTCAGGTGAGGTGATCACAGAGATGGACTCCACACTGTTGGTTATTCTTGCTTTTAATGGTGCTTAGTCTGTGGCCATAGGCAACAGCTGCTTCTGTTAGGGTCTCCGCAAGACACAACAGCCCACTCCCAGTGAACAATTTGAGGATATAGTTTAACGAAGAGACTGTATAGAGGGGGCCTGTTTCCCAAGCACACAGAGAGTGCATTTGCCCCAGGATGGAAAGAGGGCCTTTCCATGAGTACCTCAATCTGAGCAGTAGTGGGAGACTATCCACAAAGAACAAGCAAGAGAGGATGAACCAAAAGAGCCCAGTAATATGTGTAGCCTACTGCAGCCCTCAGAGGAGGTGACAGTGCCCACTCCTGTCTTCAGACTCCTGCTGGTGCTTTTGCTTAGTAAACATATACAGGAGGCAGGGGGTTTCTTGCCAGGGTCCTCCCAGCTCAGTCTCCTAAGTTCAGCTTGTAGAAAGGTGATCACAGAACAAATTCCAAGGACCAGCAGAGAATGTTCAGTATGAGGGGGAAGTGAGGGGGGGTGGGGAAGTGGCTGCTTAAGTATGCCCATATGACACATAGAGACGAGGGCTCAGAGGGGTCACATTGGGTGCTCAGGTAGAACTTCCTGGCTTGACTCCCAAGCCAACATTCTCTCCCTGAGCTACACACCTCAGTTAGGTGTCATTTTCTTCATTTTACAGTCCATGTATCATGTCCACAGGAAGGTAAAGTGACCCATTCAAGGACGGACACACACACACACACACACACACACACACACACACACACACACGACTATCAGAACCAGGACTCTAGACACCAGGCCAGCTGCCCCCAACACCAGGCTGTTTCTATCACTCAGCACCATTCTGCTTTCTTAGGACAGAAATGCATGTAAATTATGCCTAGAGGTGCCATCTCTGAGTGAATGGAAGTGAGGTGGCATGTGGCACACAGGTGGCCCTGGGGTGTGTCTTCCCTGGCAGCACTGGCCTAGAATGAACTCGCATCTCAATTTGCAAAGCCACCTTCCAGCAAAAGCGTGTGGTGCACGGTCTCCTCCGGCAATGATTTTTCCACGGCAGGGCTTCATGGTGTGGTTTTCCTTAATCCATCCTGCTGATCGCCCTGGAGACACATCCCTGCTACCGCCCCCTCCTTTGCTGCCCTCCCCACCCCAGCAGCCGTTCAGCCATTCAGACATCAGAGTGGGTTTCCTCTGACTGCTCTCTGCTCTAGACAGATGATACACAAGGCTACTTGCCAAGGTCATTTTTAACTCGGCGCACTGCAGGTGAGAGGGAAAGGATAGTTAAATCACAGACCAGACCGCAGGGGCAGCACATGCCTCGGGGGTCTCAGCAAGCATGCAGGGCAGGAGGGGCCACTTTATCCTGCTCCCCCTCTTCACTTCAGCTTGACTAGGGTTGGAGGACCTGGGCTAGCAGCAGGGTCGTGCTTAGTGTCATTGATGAAGGAAAAGACAAGGCCATTGCCATAACCTGGGCAGGAAGTGGTTACTTCTTGAAAGAAGATAGAATAGGGCTCTGTTTGTTCCCAAGGGTAGAGCTTTGGCCTTTTCTCTAATAACATATCACCTGATGCTGGGAAAACTGAGGTAGGGACAGTAAGGCTGTATCCAAAGCTAAGCTGTCCATGGATTTGGTTGAATGAGATGGTCAGCCCATACCTCCTGCCAGTGGCTGGGAGAAGGCACATGCAGTTAGAACCCAGGAATCCTCAGCTCGAGTCAAAGCTTGGCACCAGCTTGCTATGTGACCTTATAGAAGCCACAGGCACTCTCTGGCTTGCAACATCTCACCGAAGCCTTAGTTTTTAACCTGTCTAACGTGTGAGGTATGGAGATGCAGCAGGAAGCAAGCAACTACCCTTGTGCGGTTTATATCCCAGGCTGTGAGCAAGCCTGAGATAATGCATGAGGCCTCTGCTACTAATGTCATTTCACACAGGACAAGATTGAGTGTCATGCCTACACGGGATATTGGAGGGTAGGGGATGAGATGATTCCTTGGGTCCCCTCTTACCCTGATGGTCTGTCTTCTGCATGAGAAGACACCCAGCCTTCTCCACCCAACACCACAGATCTTGGAGTGTTGGAATCTTATTTATTTGGTCTACAGATGAGCAATGAGATTTTTTTCCCCCTCAAAAAATAGATTTACTTCTTAATTATGTTTGAGTTAGAGTTAGCATGGTATTAATTCTCAGTTCTTGAATAAACATGGAAAGCAGGTGTTTGCTTTGAGAAAGGCCTCTGCAAGTGCAAGGGGCAAGGGAGGGGTAGGGTGCCAGTGTGCCCTGTGGGTTCTTAGAAGACAACAGTCACAGAGGAAAATGTGTGGGGGCAGGGCCAGATTCCAGTGCCCAGAGGAGCAGAGGAAAGGCTGTTGTCATAGCATGGACAGGAAATAGCAAGGCTCTGTTTGTTCCCAAAAGCAGAGGTTTGGGCTTTTCTCTAATAACACATTCTTCCCTTTAGGGACCCCTGGAGAAGAAGACAGGTATAAAGTCTGTTATGTGGATCTGTTCCCTCTGAAACTCTTACTTGAGTTTGATCCCCGTTATGAAACATTAGGAGAGTGGACAATCAATCTGATTATGGTGTTCAGTGGTGGGGCCTTTGTGGGAAATTGAGAGTAGATAAGTCACTAGATAGAGCCTCATGATTGAATAAAAGGAGAAAGAGATCAAAGGACACACACACAGACACTCATACACATTCACACATTCACACACATACTCACACACACACATACACACACTCATTATATACACACACACTTATACACATACTCATACACACAAACACATACATACAGACACTCAAACACACACATATACACATACACAGACACACACACAGTCACACACAGTCATACACAGACTCATACACACATACACACTTATACACACAGTCATGCACACACACTCATAATACTCATAAACATATACAATCATGTACACACAATCATACACACGTTCACACTCCTACACACACACACCACACACACACACACACACACACACAACATTCCTTGTCTCTCACTATGTGACTGCCTGTGCCACCTTGGCACTCCATGAGCAAGCAGACTATGTCCAGAACTTTGAGCTAAAAATCTCTTTTGCTTATAATGTGTCCCTGCATCAAATATTCGATTACAGGAATCTCAAATGGTCTAATGGGTTAGGCAAGCTTAGTCTGCGGTGTTGTGTGGGGACATCATTCAGGCAGAGATGAACCACCTTTTCTCTTGACCCCTGCCAAGTGTCTGGGACTGCACTGGGACTGCAGTCTTTGCAGCCCCTGGTGGCTGAGCCACCGGGATGATTTAGCAGCTAATGAGAGACAGAAACTAGAGCAAACAAATGAAGCAGCTACTGCCTGAGGGAGAGAAACACATTTATCAGACTGCAAAGAAATAGAGGCAATCCATTGTCTTACACAGGTGCTGCTAAGGCTCTGGGGTACCAGCACAGGCTAGTGGGAGGATGCCATTGGATACCTGACTCCCAGAAAGTCCCACCTCACCTGCAGACTCAAGTCTGTCCTATCCTCATCTCCATAGCCTCTATGAGGCACTGATGCATGACAGGGCTAGATTCCTCCTGATGCTTTAAATCAATGTAGAGGCAGCTACACAGGAAAACACTTGAGGGTTTGAACTCAGTCCATATAGCTAGTGAATGCCCCCATCCCTCTCTCTGCTGGAACCACAGTTACTTACTCTTTCTTGGTGTGTCCTGTTATAGTCGAAGAGCCTGGCTTTGGAAAGGGCATGTGATGTCCAAGACAGGCACTCCAAGAGCTGAATATGAATTGCTTCATAACAGTCTTGGGGTTTGGTTCAAAGTCTGAGCTCTTTCAGACAAAGAGCTTAGACTCAGTGACCCTGGTCATGTCTTCTATAAGGGCTTCTACTTTACAGAACTCCCACTTTAGAGATGAGGAACTTGGGCTTAGCAGGTTTTTGTGACTGATCCACTGCCACACAAGATGGTACACTGTTATGATGTCTAGGCAATACTCTGAGTATGTAATGTAACAAGGTAGAACCAGATTGCCATCAGCACTGGAATCCCTTCTGCTTGAACTTGACTGTTTGGTACCCAGCACCCAGCTCCACGCCATGCCTGGGCTGTGGCAGGGAAGTTCCACATGGACTACCTTCAGAAAGTAGAGAGCACAGAAGTTGCCCATTGCCTTCTGCACAGTCTTGTACAACTGCAGGCCTAGACCACAGCTGGAGAGTAGAGGCTTTTGACTTCCTGAGTTCTCTGCATCCTAAAGTCCAGAATTCATAGGACTTATATAAAAAGGACAGATTCTAGAAAACATTTTTAGTGGAAGAAACTCCTAACACACCTTCTCCTCTCCTGACCATCAATGAAAATGTGCCTGGGTTGGGAATGGGGGAAAGAAGAGGAGAAGGAAAAGGGAGAAAGGAAAAAGAAAGAGAGAAGGAAGGGAAAGCAGAGAAGGAAGAGGAAGGGGAAGGAAGGGAGAAGGGAGGGGAAGAAAGACTAGGAGTTGGGAAAAGGGAAGAGGAGAGTGGGAAGAAAGGAGAGAAAGGAAGGTTATGTGTTTGTTGGGGGTCACTGGAAGAGTGGGTGTGACTTCACTTTCCAGCTATGTCCTCATGACAGGACAATGCAAACAACCTCTATGGTGACACTGAACAGTGGGTCTGAGAACAGAGGGGCCTCACACAACAGCATTGAGGTGTCTATAGAGGAATTCATGCCAATGGGTCTGAGGAGTCTCAGCTGGCTGCTTTGAGAAGCTCGGAGTCTCCTGAAGTCCAAGAGGGTCATGATATGAGAGATATAAAGAGATTGATTGACAGGCTCTTGAGTTGAGATGACGAGACTTCGCCATGATGATATGGGTCAAGGTTATCTCCGGAGATGCCAACACATGCATGAACTATGTTTTGTCTGTGTCTGAGATGGTAAGATATTGTCTCATCTGGAAGTATAGCCCCAGAGAAGAAGGAAGAGTCCCAGAGTTGACTAGGATTCCATTTGTGTTTTGACAAGAACATACACTTGATGTTGAAATTAAGTTCAGCAGTGGAACGATAAAGAAAACAGAATTAATTATATACCCAGGTCTGAGTGTATGCCAGGCTATAAGCAAAGAAAAACGAGGTGCTAATCTCCATGATATAGGTCACTTACAGACCAGAAAAAGGAAGATAGAAAGAAAAGAATACTGCCTACAGCAGGTGACCCAGGAACTCAGTCCTGAAGCTACAGCAGAGCTGAGCAGATGGGGAAGGGTGGAGGTGGCACATGTGTTCCAGGCTGGACAACTGCCTCTGCACAGGCTTGGCAATGAGGCATCGAGGAGTGGACTGGCGCCAGGAGGCTGTGGCCAACAGTATGAGCTAGATTTAGAGAGAGCCAGGGCCAGTGCTGGGTTGCTTGTACTTGGTGAGGGTTCAGAAGTCTGAATCTACTTCAAGAGCCCGATTCCCCATGAGTTCTGGGGTTGAGGAGCAGGGGCCCCATGGCTTGTTGGCTCTCCCGGACTGACCTGAGGTCACAGACAGCAAGCTACATTCCTGTCACCCTGCTCCACAGGGTAATGGAAATGGCTCTGCTTTTTCACAAAGCAAATGATTAAAATGTCCTGTTAGGAGAATGCCGGTGTCACCAAGTGTGCTGATTGTGAGTTCTGAAGCTCTCATTGCCTTAGGACTGGCTCTCCAAAGATGGGAATAATTGTCTCTGGAAGACTTGCCAGGGGACATTTTGGTCTCATTATGTCATGAAATTGAAGTTGGCATCTCTGAAACTTGCCAAGTTTTGCCTGAGGCATGAGCAGCCTGGAAGCTCACCACCTCAGGTGGCCTTCATCCCGCTGTCATCAGAGTGAGGCAAGACAGGGCTTTGATGGGAGTGCAGGGTACCAGGTCCCAGTCCCAACTCCAATGTACCTACAGCACGGCACAATGAGCTGTGATATGGATGGTGGAGAGATGGGTCTCGCCCAGCAGAAGTCCTGGGAGAAACATTCAATGATGCTTTACTTAATGATCATGACCAAGGGTGGAGTAAAGGATGCTTAAAGCTGAGAATCCAGATGAACAAAGGAACAGACAGGTCATGTGCAAGACTGTATGACTTGGTGACCAAGAGTCTCCATTCTAGAGTCCTAAAGGTATGTTTAAACCTCGCAACCACCACTTACAAGTCGCGTCATTGGGCAACATTGTTAATCTACCATGTATGTCTGAGGTTTGCCAACCGTACAATGAGGATAACAGCTGAATGAATCAGGGATTCCCGGAGATGCACTGGTGACAGAAGCAGGTGCCACATGAATGGAAATGGTGACTACTGATGATTATTCTGGCTGGAGAAACCCTGTGTCTTTGAAGAAGGCAGCAACATGTTTAGTTTCTGCTGACACTGCATCCATTATTCTTCTAGCAAGAGGCCCTGCCTCTCCACAGCCCAGCACAACCTCCATCAGAGTTGCCTTCTGGAGCCATTCTGGAAGGAACTCGTTTTCCTGAGTCTACATTGTGCCCCAGTGATGAACACGTGTCTTTTTTACTGTCCAATCAAGACATGCAGGAAAGCTCCACTCCTCCAGATGCAGGAGGTTTCAGCTGAGCTGTGGTGTGGCCAGCAGCACTTTGCTCCAATCTAGTTGATGCTGGGGGATGCTCTGAGGCTCTTACAGACTTTCCAAACACTGTCCAACTCCCTGGAGAAGCTGTTGACACATGTAGCTTAGTCCTTGAGCATGAGGCCTGCTGACTGGAGAACACCAAGTGGAGGTTGGGAAGGATGGATGGGGAAAAGAGCATGGGGGCCCTGAACCTTGGTTTTCAGAGCTCATCAGGGTGATTGGCTAATGGGATGCTGGTGTCCTCTGGGGATGTCCTTAGGCAAAATCAAATATCTCTGGCAGCCAAATCCTACAGCTTCTAGAGGATTCTCAAGCCCTCCCAAATCTTCCAACTCACAAAGATCATTGCAACATGACCTGATCCCCCACCCCTCCCTATGTGCAAATGAAGGCTGACTAAAAAGTAAAATGACCCTTTTAGAATGTTCACATAAATAACTGCAAGATGATTCTCGTTTAAAAATCTATTAATATAAACTTTGTCCCCCCCCCAAAATAAGTGCTACGTGACATTAGATTACATCATGACTCTTAAAATAAAAGCATTTGCTTTGTTTTTAAAAATACCTTTACAGTGACTAGGAACCCAAGGACAAATAGAGGGGAATACAGATGTCCCGAGGTGTGTGTGCTGGGGGTGAGCTTGTGAGTGTGTTTGAGTTCTGCAAACTCACAGCTCAGTGACTCTCACATACCAGATCTCCAGGGAACACCCTCTGAGAGGGTACCCCCTGCGATAACAATGGCCACCTGCTGTGGCTACAGATCATTCCCCAATAGTTTAAAAGGCCAATGTCAACATAGCTGCCTGTTTCTGCCATGTCTCTGAGAAGCTGATGGCATGTGGCTATGGTTGCTGCATTCATAGCCTCTCAGCGAGGTTTTGGAATGACAGACATTTTGCCAAAGGATCACAAGAGCATGGGGTCAGTGTCAGAATTCTTATCCATGTCTTCCTGATGCTTGGGTCCCTGTTTTCTCTGGGCTGGCAGCCTTGGTGGACTCAGTTTACTTCAGCTCTGTAAATACTACCTTGCCCATTCAATAGCCTTGTCTCTTCTCCATTTAGAATGTTTTTTAAACATTTATTTATTTGGAGAAGGCAGAGTATGAAGTTGTGTGCTACTGCACATGTGTGGCAGCGAGAGCCCAATCTGAAGGAGTTGGTTCTTTCCTTCTACCACAGGGGTCCTGGGCATTGAGCTCAGGCTGGCAGGCTTGGCGGTGAGTGAGTGCATTTGCCGGCTGAGTTTTCTTGCTGCCCTCATCTCTCTTTTTATAACAAAAGCAAAAATACTTGCAAGTGGGGATGTGCATAACTTCAGCTCTTATGACACTGTGCTGCAGAGGCCTGGCCTCTGATCTCTAAGCTTCCTGGCTTAGAGCTCCATATCAGAGTGCTTGTGAGGGAGTTTGGACAAGGAGAAAGCTCACCTGAGCTGACTTTGGAATGAAGGAGGGACCCGCCTGTGCTGTGTCCTGAAGCACAAGAAGGCACCAGGCAGATGAAAGGCTGGGCAGAGGTGTTCCAAAGAATGGGAGCCCGTGAAGAATGTCAGAAGTGTAAGAAGCAGCTAATGATAGCTAAGTCTTCACTCCCAGATGCTGTTCTCCAGGTTTTATTATACATTTTCCAAATCTGGCAAAAAGTTTTGAGGCCCAACATGACAGATTCCTAATTCAAGGTGTATATAACCTGAGGGAGATGCATAGGTCCCATGGAGGGAAATGTTCAACCTGCCATGCCAGTCAGCTCCATAGAGCCTGGAAAGACCAGAAAGCCAGACCCAAACCTATCAGGCCCAGTGGGAGCCCATTCTGTCCATATATCTTCCTAGCCCTGGTGCCTGCCTGTTTGTGCTCCCAGGAAGGGTGGATAGTGAGGATGGTTTCCATTGACCAAGTGAGTATGGCTAGGCCCTCTTCTCAGTCCTGAAGGTGCCCCCCCATACCTCTGCATACCAGTCACCGAGACAAATGAGGACACTGAGTCCCTAGAAAGTTGTCCCAGAACTCCTGCATTACACTGCCAACTTTTTGCCCCAGATATGGCTAAGATCTACACCACAATGGGACTGTTCCTTGGAGGCTCTGCTGACTGAGCCTCCTAGACCTGGTACATGGGAGATCATGATCAAGCATGGCTGTGAAATGTGTCACCCCAGAGGATCACCCCAGTTGGCTCTGACTTCTCATCCATCCTGTTTCCTGGAGACTCTGACACAGAAGCCGGGTACAGGGTATGGTTTCTAATCCAGGGACACAGGAGGGAGGCCTGACCCATACGACCCTTTCCCCTGGCTGAGAGAGACTCAGTACGTTTTAGAATTACTACGACGACAGACCCCATGGAGTCAGATGGCTGTCTCCAGCTTCCAGAGTATTACTTCTCCTCAGGAAACCGAGGAGAAGGGGCTTGTCACATGTTTGGCTAGCACTGCAATATTGCAGTCTGAGTCAGAGACGCACACGACAGGAAAGGTCACAGGCTCCCAAATTAACTCAAGGAAAAACTGCCAATCAGCAAAGATACACTCGGAGTTTGCAGGGAGGTTCCTCTTCCTTTCTCTGCATTTGAGGTAGGGAGCACACACTTATTATGCTCAGAGACTGGGTCCCCAACATACACTACTGCACTTCCCAGAAGTTCATGAAATCCTTACTAAACTGCAGACACTATCCCAGTGCCTTTTTGCAGGCAACAGCTTCGGCAAGGTTAAGATTAAAGGCACTTGCTCAGAGTCACCGTTTAGTGATGAACTTGGGATTAGCAGCAGACAATTTGCCAGACTGTAGTCTCATAGAACCTCTGTCTCAGGCCCTCAGAGACTGGGAGCCACTTCTAAAGCACAACAACCTGGCTCGTGGGTTTGGATTCTCAACCCAATCTTGTACACACAGGGTGGATCCAATATGTTGCCCACCTCAGATGCAGCAGCACAGGTCCCCAGTGTTTAGCAAAAAGCATGGACTGAAGCTTGCTCAATCACTCTTGCCACCAGAAGACCTTTTATTAGTATAATATCAACCAAGTTAAGGTATAGACTTTCTCCTCGTTCTGTGATCTGCTTCTTGGAGTCAGAGGTTATGTAGGAGAGGAATCTGTCATTTTGGGCAAGTTCAGAGAATGGGGTCCTCCAGAGGAAACAGACTTCGCTATACCAGGTAAATCAGGCCTCAGGTGGCTAGCATCGGACTACGATTGAGCATCATATCGGAGGATGGCCATGAAGAGAAGTCTCTTCCTGTCTCACATCTCAGTGTCTCCCCTGGAAAGCAGACTAGCTGGAATGTGACTTCTGTTTTCTGCTGGGTTTGACATTTCTTGAGTATCTACTCAGACAAATACTTGATGATGTAGCTACCATGCACTCATCATGTTCTGAGTGCTTAACCTGAGTTAGGTTATTGAAGCTCCCAGAAGTTTTCTCACTGCTGCAATTTCCATGTGACAGAAGACAAGAAAGAAGTACAGGCAGTCAAGGTCAACAAGGGTAGCAATGGTATACAGCAGGATCCAACCACCTTTAGACTGGCTCCAGAGCCTAGAGTGTTTACCCTTAGAGTATTCTATTCCATCTTTGAATTTTCAGGCACAGCAAAAACATTCCTGAGAATCTGGGGTAAGTAGCACCCGATAGAGGAGTTGAAATGAGTGTAGCAGCTGGGCTGGTGCATAGGCAGATTGGAAAGGGCCTTGAGCATAGCCTAAAGGGTAAAGCAGGTGCTGAAGGTGATAAAGGAAGCCAGGCACAGGAAGAGACAAGCAGATTTGCATCCAGCAAGACAGATCTGGAGGCTTTGGGAGGCTGATTTCTAAGAAGGGATACACAAAATGAAGAGGTAACTTCTAGAAAGCCATGGATGCCCAAGAAAACTGAATGTAACTTTGTGGGTGGAGCAGAAGGAGGAGGCAGAGTATGATATATAGATACAGACCAGAGTGATATAGGTATTATATATAATATATAACATATATAAAATATAATATAATAGTATTATATATGATAATATGTAATATATATAGTGATATAGAGTAATGTATTATATTATCAATATCTCTACTTATCAATCTATCTATCTATCTATCTATCTATCTATCTATCTATCTATCTATCTATCTATCTTGACACAGCGATATAGTGGCCTGGCTTCAGGTGGCCTGCAAATGACAGTGGAGCAAGAGAAGGTAAGAAAGATTCTTGAGTCCTAACTGGGATTCTGGGAGGATGGCTGCTGCTAGCTGAGAAGATGGAGAGACAGCAGACATGGGCCTGATGAGCTCAAGAACTTCAGCATCAGATGGTGCATGGCTGAAGCCCAAAGGTCAAGATTGGTGCTCAAGCACTGGACATCATTAGCATCCAGGCAGGGGCTGCTGGAAGGTCGAAGCATCCCAGGGAGAGGGTGCCTTAGAAGGGGTTCAGGGTTAGGGTGCAATTCTGGGACCTTCTCTGGTAAATGTATGAACAGAGGAAGGGGGAACTCACCAACTCTGCCTCTCTTCTACTCTGCAAGCCATCAGCAAGGGCATTGGAGTTCTAGGAGGGGGAGGGGTTATCCTCTTTTAAACTCAACTCTGAGAAGCAGCAAGCGGCCATAGTCCCAGAACACTGCCTCTCTGCTCTGGCTCCAGCCCAGGGTTTTCCAGCAGGCTCTGAATTGTGTAATTATCCATACAATAATTATGCCTGGCAGAAAGCTTCAGCTTTCCTGGGGGAGGCTTTCCAGCCACCACCAGCCTGTTCTGCCTGGCTCTTGATCTGCTCAGGATCACCGAACAACCTGGCTGGGAGGGAGCCCAGGCAGCCTGTGCTGGGGGCAAGTGGGCACCTGTCAGACAGAGGCTCCAAGGGAACCTGTCAGTACCACTCAGTTTGATTTCCTGGAGACACACAGCCCCATCCTGGATGACTCCCACCCACAGGGCTCCCACCATTTCCCAAGGCCCCTATTTGTGACCCAGAGAGAGGGAAAAAAAAATCCATCAACTCTGCAGAAGCAGCTAATCAGTTTACTTGGTTGCCTGGGGTCTTCCAATGTAATTATAATTCTTACTAAGGCGCTGGCGAGTGTCAGAGGTATTTCAACAACTGCTGCGGATACGATAATCAAAGCGCCAACATTCCTTTGTTCCAAGTCTTGTAGAGGGAGGCTCTCACAAGATATGCTTTGGAGGGAAACTCCAAGATTGGGTTATGTTTCTCTCGCTTCCTCTCATTCCTGTTTTCTTCCTTCCAACGCTGTCAGAAAGCTTCCTTTGCAGCTGGAAGCAGAGTTGAGCCACGAATGTGGCTCCCAAGTGCTTCTATCAGGCCAGAAAAAGCCCCATGAGGGACAGGAACACTGCACACTAGAGGCTGCTGGCTGCTTCCCAGAGACCTTGCAAGGTGGCATTTACCTTGGCGAATTCCCCAGCCTCTGGCAGACAGCCGGGAGATTCGGAAGCTTGATTTTGCTGGCACACCCAACAGGGTCCCATCTGTTAGGAGAATACTCCTGTTAACTCAGATCATGAGACCATGCTAGAAAACACAACGTACAGAACCAGGATGCCAAAGCTGCCAGGACCAGCATCACTTCTCTCTGAGGCAGTGTGCAGTCTTAGACTCTTGGGGATGCTGGGTGAACCACTGGGGTGGTTAATGGCATTCATCTCTAGCCATCTGCTGCCTCCCCTTCTGGGAAAGGGAGGTGTTCAACAGTGAGTTCACATAGACCTTTTCCCTCAAGGGGTTTGGTGTGAACCTTTTCCTGCTGAATTCTGCTTCCTGAGATTCCCAAGTGGTCTCTGGACTCAGATTTACCAGACCCCCAATTTACCTAGTGCCTGCCATCCCCCAACTACTGTCTGTAGCAGACCTGGATGTGTCATCTTTCCTACTTCTTCTATTGTGTGCTTCTCCAAGATGGGTAATTCCAGGGCTGGGCAGGGATCAAACTTCCTCCTCATTGCAACTAGATAAGGCTTCAAAGCCTAAGTCGTGTTTGCCACTGTTAGGCAAAAATGCTAAAAATTGGGGTGCCATTTCCCCACTTTCTCCTAGATATTAAAGAGGCCCTGGGCTGATGGAGTGACAAGGTAGAAAGAGGCTAGATTTCTGAGTACCATGTGGAATAAATCTGCTTGCACACCTTGACTCATCCTATGGAATGGTCAGTGAAATTCTGTTAATTAAGCCACTGAAACATTGGAGTTTATTTGTTATGGCAGCCCGGGCTGCTTAGTCTAAGGTATAAATTATTCTGAGCCTTCCTCTTGAGAGTGCAGTTGTCAGCCAATTTTAGTATTAAATATTTTGAAAGAGTCCAAATTCACATTCACACACCACCTCTTGTATGACTCCCAAAGGTGGCTGAGGGTATGTGCTGTGTGGGAATTTCTTCCCTGCTCTGATTCCTTTTCCAGATGTGAACTGATGCTACTTGCAGATCCTGAGTCTGACAGATAAGATGTGGCTGGTGGAATTCCTAAAGGTTGGAGAATTTGTACAAATAAATCAATACACAGATGACTAGAGTGATCTTTCAGTGTGGAATAGTTTCACACACACATACAACACACACACACATACACACACACAGACACACACAGAGAGAGAGAGAGAGAGAGAGAAGGAGAGAGAGAGAGAGAGAGAGAGAGAGAGAGAGAGAGAGAGAGAGAGAGAGAGAGAGAGAGAGAGACTGTAGAGAACAGGCTAGCCTGTGCAAAGCAGAAGGAATTGGAAATGTGAATTTGGTCAGAACTGGAACACAGATAACTTTGCCCTGGTAGTCTCTGCTTAGAGTGCTGTCGAGAAAGATCCCGAGGTCACACTGTATGCAGAGGGAAAAGGTTCTGTGATGGGTGATCAATATCTGCCAGGAGTAATGGATGAGGGGGTGACAGCACAAGCCAAAAATTGTCATATTTGTAACAGTCGTTAGACTTGTGACTGTTGAGGAATTTGACTTTCCTTCACAGCACTCCACGGAGGGAGATCATATCCTTATCTTACAGATGATGAATCTGAGGCTCAAATACAGTAGGCACTTATCCAAGATCATGCATTCAGTGGAGGCTTCCTGGCTTCTAAGTCTATGTGTGTTGTTACATGGACAGTCTTCTGGATCAGGAGGAGAGGGACTAGTGGCAGCCTGGAATGCAGCTTCTGCCTTGCAGCATACATAGTAGAGCAATGGTGGAGAAGGACAGCTGTGGTGACAGCATGTAGATGCCAGGCAAAGGGAGGGAGATCCATGAAGCTTTTATCTTTTGAACTGGTTTATTGGTTTAGTGCTCCCCCAAAGTTTTGGAAGTCAGCCAAAAAAAAAAAATTAGGAGGAGGAGAAAGAGGAGGAAGAAGAGAAGAAGGAGGAAGAGGAAGAGAGGGGTGAGGGCCCAGGGAAAGAGAAGAAATGGGAGATTGGGCAGTCTGAGCTGAGATTTGGCCTCCTGGTCCTACAGGTTGGCTGTACAACTGTAAGCAAATTTACCACTCCTGAGCTTCAACTTCCCCAGCTCTCAAATATCTGGTGGTAGGAACAGAACCTCAGACCTAACGGGACCACCACAGCTCCTCCCCTTCCCACCCACGTGACCCCAGGTTGTTCCTCCTGTCTCTACTCTGAGATTCTATTTTCTTACTTCTGAGACGCGGATCAGATGGCACTCTGCCTCACAGGGTAGTAAGGTAATTAGACAAAATAACGTGGGGGAAGTGCCCAGCATGCTGTCTGATATTACACACACAGCAACACGTGTTCTCTTTCCACACATGTACACACACCAAATGCCCCTTAAGAAACACCTACTGTTTGACACATGGAGCTCCCATGTGGTATTGAGTATGTGTGTTACCTTGCCTCAGTTCCCACCTTTGCAGAATGAGCCTTGTGACCTGTCCGTGTGTCTTCTCTTCTCCTGTACCATATCTTTGCTGGAGTTGTTCCTAGCCAGCCCCCTTCTTCCATCTCTTTTAACATGTACATTCACAACATACAAAAACAGCAAGCAGGTAATTCTCCCATGTGGACCACTTCCTTGGGTGGGCATTGGCTACTTCCGCTTCCCCATGTTTACATTTCCTTCCAGACTCCCACCCTCCTTGAACCCTCCTTTTCTTCCTCTCTTTCTTGATTTTGTTCCAGGATTTTAGGGGAACAATAAATCAATTCCAGAGACACATAAAGGCTGCAGGCAGCTGTAATCCCCAAACCACTTTGGTCTTTCCATTTTCTCCCGTTCCGGGCTGCCTGAGAGATGAATTCTCACCCCTGCTCCATTTACACTTCATTTTCCATACTCTTCCCAAGGAGCCCATGTGGTCAGCCTTGCCAACCTCATGGGACTCATGAAGAATCCAAGGCCCAACAGAAGGAGTGAGCTAAGGTCATGCAGGCAGAGAAGGAAACTACAGTGTTTAAATCTAAGACCAGTTATTATCCAGTTAGTATTCCTTATTTGGGCAAAATGGCTCTTGTTCAAAGATCTAGGTTTATTCTTATCTTTCTCAATAACATGTGATCTATTCAAAGGGTCCATTAGGATCAGAACTATGGGGTCTAGAATCCAAGACAATTGACAGCCATACCTGTAGCACCAGAGACACAAAAGTCTAGTTTGATTGACCACTTGGTGCGTCATCTCTCCGGCAGGAATAGAACAAATCTCAGTATTGGTAAAGGATACACTTTACTTTGCCCTTATGATGTGTCAAAAGGCTATGCAGATGCTGTACTATGAGCACGTGATTACAGACACACCCCAGATTACAACAGTTTGACTCAGTGATTTGCCAGCTTGCTGACAGGATGAACATGATACACATTCAGTCAGAACAGTATTTTGAGTTTGGATCTTTCCGGAGCCAGTGAGATATAAAATCACACTCTCACAAGATGTTTCCAGCCAGCCCCAGATCATGGAGGAAACCACTGGCTCTTGGCCATGAGCTATCTGAGCACAGATGTTTGGCTGGCTGGGTAGGTTCAATACATTTTTGATGTATATAACATTGTCAGTTTAAGACAGGCTGTCAGGGCATAGCCTTATCATGAGCAAAAGGCCTGTTTTGTTTTCCACACACAGCTAATGGAAGGTTTACAGGTGTCTCTCACATGTTGAAATGTGGAGCCACTGGCACTTGAAGTCACTTCTGCAGTGTTGATGGGTATGGACCAAATACCAAAAAGAACATCTCTGGCCAGTGGATACATCCTGTTCCTGCTTCAGAGCAAGGGTACAAGAAGGAAACCCAGGATACCTCAGAAGTGGTTGGTATGAGTTGCCATCTCCCTATGGGTCCTAGAAGACATAGCTCTGGGAGCAGATGGTGGTGGTGGTGGTGATGGTGATGGTGGTGGTCCAAGGAGTCAACATCTAAGGGGTTCCCAGGGCAGAGCTTTCCAAACTTGCCAGAAAAGAGTAGTTGCAGAGCCCATACTGCATGGTGTTAACACAAGTGTCTTTGGAGATGATGGAGAACTTGTACCAAATAACCCCTGTGGGGTCCTCAGAGATGGGATGCTTGACTGATGAGGACATTCAAGATGGCTGTGTGTTTTCTATAAGTGTCTTCTGATATTGCACAGATATTTACTGCAGACATGACTGCCTACTGGGCCCGACAGTGCATTATGTGTTGGAATGCAAGTGTCAAGAAGACAGCTTAGATTACAGTTATCCTGAAAGTCCCAACTATGTAAGGAAAAGAAATCAGAAGGCATTGGGTATCTGTCTTACTCTTTTCTCCTTCTGACAAATACATCTTGGAGGTGGGGGGTGGGGCTCAAGTAGTAGGAGTTGAAAATCCTGCGAAGCCTAAGGTAGTTAGTTAATACAAAGATAATGATTGTCCCAAATCCACCATTGCCAGTCACCACTTACTAACCACATCACCTGTCTGTGTAACCACCGTCATTACCATTACTACCATCACCTCTATTACAACAGCATTGGCCCTACTAGTTACCACCATTACCATTAACACAGTTATCCTGCATCAGGGCAAGCAGCACACATCTCATCTCTAGTTCCATTGTTGTTATTCCATCTGCTATTATTGTTGTCACCAATACTTACACCATCATCAATAACATTTCCCCTACAGTGCTCATTACTGTCTCTGATAACACCCACTTCTATCACTGCCACCACCATTATCTCCAGTACTACATTTTTTTTTTTTACCAACATCACAACTGTAACCATCATTAATGACCACCAGCCACAAACATCATGGCCATCATAAAAAAAGAAAATCAATCCTACCACTATGACAGTTAATCTGATATCAGCAACCACTACTTAGGCATTGTCTTGAAGCTTCATAAACACTTCTGTTATCTCAGTCAGTGTGACAAGCTAGTGAGTTAGTCCCATGATGAATGTGATTTAACAGATGAAGAGACTGATGTTCAAGGAAGATCCCAACAACTCAATTAAGCTACAGCTTATAAGGACGGGCCTTCTGTGTTGCCTTGCCCAACATGCTGTACCTTTTTCCCCCATCAACTCTCATCTATATAGAATGGCCTCCAATATGCTATTTTGCTCCAAACCAGTGGTTCTCAACATTGGGGACTACTGACCCTTTCACATTGGGTTGTATAAGACCATCAGCAAACACAGATATTGACATTATGATTCATAACAGTATCAAAATTGTAGTTATGAAGTAGCAATGGAAATAATCTTATAGTTGGGGGTCAACACAACACAAGGACCTGTATTAAAGGGTCACAGAATAAGCATGTTTGCTCTAGACAGTAGAAACTACTTTCCATGACAAGGATCTATGATGTTTGTATCTATGTATATGCTGTCGGGGCTCAAAGTGATGCCAAATGTCGTTGCCATATAGTTGCAATTAGGAATTGTGTATCACTATGAGATATGACTTCAAGTCATTAAGTGTCAACTCTGTGCCTAGAACTATGTTAGTCTTAGGAATGCTCAGAATGACAAAGAAAGGCCTTTGAAGAAGGATGCTGATGTTAGAGAGGCAAGTATGTTCACAGGAACGGTTATACAACAGGTCAGGGCAACCAATGCTAAGCCAAGGGAATGGCCAATAAGTAAATGGCCTTGGAGAAGTGGAGGGGGAAGAGGAGGAGGAAAGAGGAGGAGGAGGAGAGAGGAGGAGGAAGAGGAGGAGGAGGAAGAGGAGAAGGACAGAGCAAATGTGACTAGGAGCAATCACGGGGAGATGTCTTGGGAAATATGGGTAGGTGAAAGGACATAGTCCCATTCCCTCTTCCTGAAGCAATTGTTGTCTGCCACCTCCCAGGATCCACCTTCTTGAATAGGAGAACCTTGACTCTGGTCTTGGCTTCCATCTCTTCCCACTTATTTCTTACAGTCACTCATCCTCCAAGTCCCCCAAATACAAGCTTTATAGCTCAGATTCAATTCCTTCTTCATCCTGTTCCCTTCAACACCTTTGCTCTCACTGTTTCCTCTCAGAGCTTCCTAACCTTCCTTCTGGGTGGAATCCTAGCGTCTTTGTTCAATTTCCTTGCCACCTACTTTAGGCATCTTCCCTGGTTCTTGATGCTCCACCTTTCAGATTAAAAAAGCTCCCTCCCCCCTCTGAACCAAATAGTGCTTCACACTCTGTAGCACATCACAGTGAGATACCAGATATAGCCCAGCCCTGTGATTAAGCATATAGATATGCAAGTGCAACCATTGGGTCCAAATACTAACTCAACCATTCCTAAGAAATGAGTGAATCGAATATCCTTGTTTCTTCACATCTTGGAGGAATTATTCCAGGACCCACTGGTTAAAAAAAAAAAAATCTGGGGATGCTTACAACACATTAGTAAAATATATAGTATTTTTATGTAGCCTCTACACATTCTCCCATATACCTAAAAATCATTTCTTGGTGACTACTACTACCTCAGAAAATGACAACACATCACTACATGTATTTACTTGGCATTTTGGCCTGCTGCTCGGTATGGATTCTGGGGCTTGAACACATGTCCTCCTGTTTGCAAGGAGCGCACTTTATCACTGAACCATCTCTCCAGCCCTCAAGTTTTACCTTTGAAATGTTCTGAAACTTTCATTTCTGAATATTTTCTGTATGAATTTGTTGAATCTGAAGCCATGGAGTTCACAGATATGGAGGGATAACTTATCCACTCATGTCTTTTATCCTCTCCTTTCCTTGGCTGGAAATTGTGTTTACAACCTTGCGTACTTCAAGGCTGAAAGAGAAACAAACTGCTGGGCTGTTAGGTGGATAATCTACAGATTTTCTGCCCTCTTAGTCATTGCCAGACTGAAGAACCTCAAGGACAAAGGCTTTAGAGTCATTCCGATCTGGTGCCAATCCCTAGTCGTCTTACCAGAACCTGAGGGAACTTGAGCAGGTTGCTTCTTCCAGAGGCTCCACTAGCACCGACATCCTGCTGTTTGAGACTGCATGGCTATAAGGGTTAAATCAGTCTACAGTATCAGAAGTACTTAGTAAAGTACTGGGCACAATGAGCCACATAAACATTTTGTCTGACTCCTCTGCTTTCTACTCTGTCTATTTAACTACTGTTTTTCATTTTGTTGTTATTTTGCTGACACTGTGTGCAGCCTCTAGCACACAGTGGGTCTCCAAAGCACCTTTTTCCTTGTTGTCTGCTCTGATTCCAATGCTCAGACGTCGAAAATCTCATTCAAGATGTTCCTACGGCATCAGCAAAGCACTGGCAACCAGACACTGAATAAATGTGTTTTGACAACATATTGTATTCGAAATTTGTTGCCAGTGTAGTCGTCATGGGAAGAAATTCAAATATTCTTGGGTTTTTGTTTTCTTAAGTGTTTTGTCTTGAATTGTCTAAATAGCCGTCAGTGGAAAGTTAAGAGATGAGATTATTTTAGTGTTGGGGTCTATGGGCTTGGAAGCCTAATTCAGTCCAGGTCTCATCATGTACAAGAAGAGAAGGAGGGTGAGGAGCCCTTTGAAACCACTCTAAGATATGCCTGCTGCACATGCAACATGACCTTCTGGGAGAGTCCTGTGAGGCTAACTTTGAGCCTTCTGTGCATGAATGTAAATGCACTGGCCTTCCCTTAGAGGCTGAAACTGCATGGTTTCTCTTAGAACCTTTCTCTTCGCAGGTCAAAGTCATCAAAGTGAGGAGTTGATGGAGCTTATTGTGGTTCTGAATTTTTTTAAACATAACTCAAAAAGTATTGCTTGTTTGAAGGCTCTATAGAATTCTTGTATAAGTATATCTGACCCTTGGTATTTTGCTTGTTTGTTTCTTTTCATTTTTTCTGTTTGAATGCTTTTTAAATTTTTTGATTTGCTGAAATAAAAAAAAAAAAAATCAAAAAAAAAAAAAAAAAAAAAAAAAAAAAAGAAGAGGCTGATGGCTGCCATTTTTGGTTCCTAGGAACCCAAAGCTGGCAGCACTTGTTAGCCTCTCCCTAGGGATCAGAGGCTAGAAGGTGTTGCCTTGGTATCAGACCTGCTACAAGGTGACTCACTGTCTAATCACTAGACAATCAGACCCCAAGCCCCTTATTTCCTACTCTATAAAGAATACAGTATAGCTGTAGAAGCCAGCATAAATGTGGAACGAGATTGTAGCACCTAGCCCGCAGAGGGGACTTGACTTCATGCTTCAGGGATTTCTTTATCTGCTCAGAATCCACTAACTTCTATTAAGTTTTCTGGCTTCACATCCCAACTCAAAAGCTCTGCATATACATCTAGGCTGCTAGCCTGCTTGGAGGATCTGGATATTCTCAATGCTATCTCCTGTGCTGGAAAGTGTCTAGTTGCAAGCCACCAGGCTCTGTTGTGATTTCTGTCTTAGAAAGAAGGAAAGAGGCCCAAAATCTCTGCTCATTGTATCTTCAGGTAGCAGAGAACATGGTTGGTAGAATCAGTATTGAGTCTTTTGGTTGGCTGGCCTAACAGGTTCAGTTCCCAGAACCCACATGATGGTTTATGACACACTGTAACTTCTGCTCTTCTGGTTTCCATTTACATGGAACGCATAAACTCATACAGGCTTACACATATATGCACAGATAAATTTCTAAAAATTAAAGTGTATGCCTAGTCCTGCACCTGTGTGTCATTGAAAAGAAAGAAAATCTCAATTGTGGAAATGCTAATCTTAGGACTCTGTAGTGAAATAAGTCATATGAAGACAAGCGACCAAGGCAGTCAGTCAGGCTGACATTCAAGTCATGTGACCATGGGCAATGCACTTTCCTTCTTCATCTTTATTATCCATAACGACAGGCTTGAGCCAGAGGATTCCAGAGGTCCCTACCTACTTGATTCATCACCTTAGGTCACGTAACCTATATATTTCTAGAATACATGTTCTGGTCCACTGCTTCTCAAAGCTCATGTGCATACAAACCATCTGGGAATCTTGTTAACACGCAGTTTAGGATTTTCTAGGGCTGAGTTGGGGCCCTAGATTCTGCATTCCTAAGAAGCTCCAAGCTAAGGTGAGGTTGCTGGTCTGAGGTCATGCTCTGAACCAGCACAAACAGAGAGAGCAATGACTTACTTTGATTGGATTCTTTCTGTGTGCTGACCACACCTTGAAGGTATTGCTGCACTTATTTCACATGACAATATTGAAGGCATTACTATCAGTGCCCCAATTTTTCCAGATGTTGTGGAGATTAAAGCTTATATAGACAATGTGATCCAGCCAAGGTCATGAAGCTAGTATGTTGCAGAGAATTAGGTCTGTCTAGCCATGAGTATGTATGTACTCATGGTGAGTGCCACATACAGGTGACTTGAGCTAAGGATGCCCAACAAAGGACAGGGTAGAAGTAAAGAGAAGGCTGCTGTGTATTTGCAGGTGTATAGCAGTCTCTTGCATCTGGCTCCTTTGCATGGATACCACTCATAATCTGCTTGAGCCCTCCTGCCCATCTAGACCATGTGAAACCCTGGGCTGACGGTCTACCACCGGAGCTCTGAGAATCTAAGAGGCTTGAAGATGCTTAAATAGTTGCTCGATCCTTCCCTGACAAGCCATGATGGCTGCAACAAAGGGAGAGATATCTAGTTCACATAAATGATTAGATGAGAGGAGAGAGGTTTAATCCTATTAATGAATTTGCTAATTGGCCTTCTGCCCCCAATCATTTCAAACTCCAGCTTTCACAGTGTCAGACAAAATGAAAGTAGATCCAGGAGTGGTTTGTAGACAGGCTAAGAGTGTTTTTCTTGGGTTTGCAGGCAACTCACTGCTCAGTATGGCTAATGAAGAGCTCCAGTCTCTCCTTGAATATGACTTTTGACATCCCACCCCATTTGATGGCCCCCAAGTCCCTGCTCCTGGTATGAACCAGGAGGGAGGAGGCTGGCATGACTTCTTGCATTGGCCAAGGCAGACTTGCGTCTTTGGTTCTAGGCCCAGCAAAGCACTTCCTTCTAGAACTCATTTCCTTAGTATAAAATGAAATAACACAGCATCTTGTCCTGAAGGGTAAAGCAATCAGAATTGAAGAGCAAGAGCTGTATCTTGTAGAGCCTTGACCAGTTTTAGTAGATTAGTATGAAGTGATCTGTTTGCATATCTCATAGTTGGGAATTCTGTTATCACTGAACTGACAATTTCCCTAATGGGAAGGTATGAAATGGCTCAGAATCTCAGAGACTGTGGCTATAATAGCTCCGGGTCTCCAAGGCATAGAATCAAATACCATAGCTGAAAGGGGTAAAACATTCCTATAAATAGAGTGACACAGGGTAAAGTCTTTGTAACCTTGACACAATGGCCCTAACCATTATGCACCCCTCTCTTGGCACCCTGAATTTAATGAGGTCTCTTTCTTTCTCTGAAACAGGTTATTATTAATATGGCCTGGAATAATAAGAATTAATCCAAAGTATTCCCATCATGGCTAGCACATGGGGAAAGAGCAATATCCCATCTGACTACGGCTACTTCTAGAAGGTGACCTACTTAAAATAGCACCTGGAGGGAGCTGAGGAGCAGAAACTAGATTCTCTGAAAGCCCCAGGACCTTTCTTTCTCCCTCTCTTCCCTTTCTAATTATGTCCTTTCCCTGCCTGACAAATGGGAGCACTGGCTCCAGGACATTATGCGGAATGTTGCAGGCTTCTTCCCAGGTGCAGACTTGGAACTTGGATTTCCCCTGCACCAAAGTGAGCTTTCCCTCCCCCAACCCATCCATTCCTTCCTCCACACAGCCAACCATCCATCAAGACTAGACCAGGTGTCATGCTTGAACGGGGCTCTGGAATAAGAATCAGCCCTCCAGAGCCAGGCACAGGAATAATTGTGTAAACCCATAATGATAGCCTCGCATAGACAAAATCTCAATGTGTGTTTGTGCAGTGTAGCATCAACATCCATGGAGGACCAGAGAAGGGGAGAATTGCTCTGTCTGCAGGAGTGTGAGGTGATGTTGGGTAGGGCTTTGAAGAATAAGTAGGACTTCACCAGGTGACTGGGGTCGGGTAGGGAATAGAGATGGAAGGAGGCACGGAACTGGAGTTGATCTTGGGCAGAAACAATACTGGGAGCAAGGTTAGATCATAATTATGGGATTGACCAAGTGAACAAATGAAGGGTGGACATGTAGACCAAGTAACAATGAATGTGGAAAACAAGAGGTGATGTTGGAGAGGAATCCTGCCCTTTGTTCAACAAAAGTGTGAAGCCAAGAAAGAGATCGGCTACCCCCTCTTCACTTCCCCTACAGACACTACGTGCCTATTGGCAGCCAAAACGTCCCAGGACCTTCTAAACTGTGCTCCAGAAGGTACTTCCTATAAGTTTTGCTATCAACTTTCTGCACTAAAGTTTCCTGTGCCTTGATTCCTCTACGTTTCCCTATGGGTGTTGTTACTGCTTGTTCCCTCTGAAGCTCTTGTGAGAGCCTGATTTCTATCATGGGGTATTAAGGGTGGAAACGTGAACTATCCAATTTAGAGAATTTGGGAAGTTAGTGATTCGGATTCAGTGAGGCCTTCCGAGTGGAGTTATCATTGAGCCTTGGAAGATACTTTTAAAAAGACAGGAAACCCCTAGGGTGCCTCTCACCCTGGGATTGTGTGCCTCAGGACTCTGCCAGCCAGAAGGCTACCAGTGCCCACATGGACTACTTTCACCTATGACCATTAGAGCTTCATTACTCCAAGCTGTAGACCATAATCAGTGGGTTTTTTTTCTTTAACTTACTCATCTTTGGTCTTGTGTTGTTAGCAGCAGCCATGAACTGAGACAAATGCATAGGTACAGGAACGAGGAAGCACAATCATTGCTATTAGTTTTCATAAAAAATATCTTTTTGCTACAGTTTTTCCAAGACTTCATCATTCATTCATTCATGGATGCATACATTCATTCATTTATTCATTCATTCATGGATACAGTCATTTAATCACATATCACTTATTCAATCATCCTCTGCCATTCATTTGATTATTCACTTGCTCCTTCATTCATTTTTCTTGTTTATTGATTCTCTTATTTGTGCAATCATCCATCACTCGCTTGTCTGATAAGGAATGCACTTACTCTCCTCCTCACATAGTTACTGAGCAAAGCCCTTCTAGGTAGACAAAAGGGACTCTCGGTCCAGTTCCTGGAACCAGACTGTAAGCACCTCTGATTTTAGGCAGCACATCCCTTTACCCCTATCCAGTGAAAATCAAGAGCCAAGGAGTGGAAACACTGTTCTCAGCGCTTCCTTCTAAATGGTAAACAGACTCAGTATACTTCACAGACCAAGCCAATTCAAAGCCAACAAATGAAATGAGAGAATTCATTCAGGCAGAGGGGCTGGTAACTGAAAATCAGTAGTGAGATAACTTTTTCTGTGGGGCTGCAATTCTTAGGAATAACTGAAGAGAGACCAACCATCTCATTGTTTATAGTTTTCATATAGTTGAAAAGTAGTCACTGAGTACCTACTATGTGCAAAGAACCAAGCCACAGATTGTGAAGAATGACTCAGACACATTTTTGGCCCCAAGAATCCCATACTATAATGATGGGGAGAGGGTTAACACTTCCAGTGACTGTCTGATTCCAAGCATGAGTTGTGAGTGAGGAGAGCGTACGCCTTAAAAATGTTATGAATTCCGATGGGAGAAGTCACTTCTCTCTGGGGCTTGGAGAAGGCTTCTTGAATACAGAAACAGCTGAGTGAGCTCTTGGGATGTGGGTAGAATTTGTATTAGTTGATGAGATGGGGACGTGGGGGGAGAGACATACAGAGCTTAAATGATGGACGGAGATGCTGAGGTGAGAAAAGCCCACAGCACACACATGTCTACTGCTTGATACTCCCCTTTCACAGAGGAAGAAAAGGGTATTTCTAAGGCAGAGTGATTTGCCAGTGGTCTCTCAACCCATGCTGGTATGATTTGGGACCACCGCTTCTTCATTACTGTCTGCCCATCGCTGCCCCTGAAGGATCTCTAGAATTAACATACCATCCCATCCATCACTTCAAGGCCAGACTCATCTGGCATTCTATGTTTCTACAATTCTCCAAAAGACTCTCCGATTTAAGACCCACAAGACCAGTCTCATATTTGACTCTGTCTTGCCATGTGACCTAATAAACATTCCCCAACAGACATGGGTTCTTTCTCAGTGACTCAGTGTGCACTGGGGAAGTCTAAAACTCAGCCTCTCAAAGTTCCAAATGCTGTACTTGATCATGAAGGAACTGGAATTCAGTTACTTAAGCAACACAGGGGCTATTTGCTTACAGGCAAAGTCTCTGTTAGATGGAGCTGGGCTAGTGTTTTCCTGAAGTCTCCTGATTCCCATGGACGTTGAAACTGCATCTGCATGCTCCTTCTCTGTTTAGCCATAAGCCATCCTTACTTCCACATTCAAACCCGAGAGCAGAGTCTTTGGAAGAAAAAGCACACAAGAAACTGCCTGCAAAAGAAACTCTACCTAGGGTTGGGGACAATGCCTGAAACCCCCAGGCAAGGTTTTTCCTATTTTCAATTAAAGACACACCAAGATTCCAAACAGAGGACAGAAAGTGAACTCTGTGCTTTTCTTCTGTGGCAAAGCTCTTCAATTACTTTAGATTTCTGCTGCCTTCAGGGAGTGCTTCCTGAAGTCGAGGTTGAGCTAGGTGCATTCTTTTCCCAGCACTAATCATATGGGATTGCTGCCCTGTTTTAAAGATGTGCATGTATTTCCAAGTTGCATTTCTAAGCGCTTGGAGCTGTAGCTGAGTCAGCTGTGGTGTTTCCTGGATCTGCCACAGTGCAGAGGGTCAGTGGGCCGCCGCAAAGGCTCAGCATCCCAGTGCCTGGCTTTTGGTGTTGCTTGCCTGTACAGGGCTTGGATGGCAATCCAGGAATGAATTGTAAGACCCTCAGCAGTATTGCCTACTTGCAGGCTAGCCTGTTCTTGGCATTCAGATGGCCTAAGCTGTGTAGGACTGAACAGGACCTAAAAGTTGCTGACCACTGATCACGTACAGGGTCTGTGCAAAGTGCTTGCCTTCCATCATCCCTGAAACAAACACAACACAATAGCTATTTTAAGATGGTAACTACTACTGTCCCTGATTTCACAGTGAAAGAAAATAAGGCTTAGTCATACAGCTAGTGTGGTAGAGCTGGATTTGAACCCAGCAGGGAGACAGATTCTTCTGTTGAAAATCCCCACCACCGTCTCCTGACTGCATCTAATTAGGTGTGAACCTGACATCTCAGAGCTGGGAACAGTGGTTCCTGTGACAGCACCAACAGTAAGGCCTTTAGAATCTGAGGACCAAATGGAATCTGAAAAATGTCCAGTGAGATGCCTCTCCTCTACAGTGATTAAAACACTAAGCGAGAAAGTGAGCACAGGATAGGATTCCTGAGTGTGGGCCTCCTAGCAGAGCCCTGTCCATAGCCCTAAGCTTCTCCCCTTAGGAGAGTCTTTTACTGATTAGCATTCTGATGGGCAAGACACTGAGGCTGGACTCTGTTCTGGGGACAAATGCTTAGAAAAAAATATATAGCCGCACCAGTGGACAGTTCAGGCTAGAGTCTACTGCTCTGAATAAGAGTCAGCCTGGAGACCCAGCCAGTGACCCTGAACACTCTTATAAAGATCAAATGAAAATATTTGAATAAAACACTGTGCCAGACACTCCGTGGTGGCACACACAGTGGGTGGCGATACGCTCTCCTATTTTTTAAGTTCCTAGGAGAGAGAAAATGGTTCTGTGGCCTCAGGAATCCTGCAGGAAGTGTCCCCAGGTGATCTGGATTTGGGAGTGAGAGACTGGAATCGCAGATGATGACCCCTGAGCCCTACAGCTCTGTGATGCACACAGAGGCCATCAGTCATCCCTCCATTTGCTCATACAACCTCTTGAAGTGGCTTCAGAAAGCACAGTATGAGGTATCCCTCCTTTCCTATTCGCTGGCTTTCATAAACGGCAGCACCCTCATCCATTCCATGTAGATGGAAATTGAGACTGATAGGGAGAGTGATATTTGCCCAAGGTCCAAGACTGAAGTGATAGGGATAAGATTCCCACCTGCACTATGCTGGATTATAGAGCCACAGACCTCTCTGTGATGCCTCGCTGCCTCTCACGGAGATACAGACATTGTAGGTGATTTTAAAGAAACCCAAGTTAACTGTGCCCTGCAGTCCCCTCCACAGCCTGTGGGACTTCATGTTAAAAAGGATGATTGGGGAGCTGACTTGGACTTGGTGTTGAATACTGTTCCAGTTAAGCAGAACCTCGGGATTCTGGAGAGACAGAGCTCAGAGTATCAAGACCCAGTGACAAGGTTTGCAGACCTGCCTATCTCTGGTCTACTGAAAGGTACCAGTACCTTCCCTGCAGGGCAAAGAACTTAACAAAAAGTAGAAACCCCTTCTGCTTCAGGTCTGTCATGTAAGCCTGGTCTCATCACCTGGGATCTGCACCTGAAGATCCTCAGCCAGTTTGCCTCTGAGGACTGACCCTTGCTTCCTGGGTATCCCTGTGTATGATCCCAACCAAGACGAGATGAAGCAGATCCCACTATCATTCTCACACAGCTCTGGTCACCAGTCAGCAGAAGGTGTGTGTTGTGCCCCCACCTGTAGTCAGAATAGATTAAATATCAGAACTTGGATATTTAAGTGTGAAACTATTCAGAACCCTTCTGCTGTCTGCAATGGCTTTTGAGCATTAAGCAAACCAAGCCTGTCGTTATCTTTTCCTGATTGTTTCCAGCCTCCTTGTTCCTCTAAGCAACTTTTTGCCTGTTGAAAAGGAGGCCTGCATTGCATGCTTTTGGCCCAGCAAGGTCACTTGACTCCACATGGACATCTAATGACTGTCCCACTGTTGATGGGCATGCCACAGCTGGAGAAAGGCAGCTGTGGAGAAGGTTCCTGACAGGGACATCCCAGGCTATGTGAGCTTGGCACCCCAGCCACCTTTTTACAATTCTCCCATTCCTCTGAAGTCCTCAGACCACCGTTGCAGCAGAGTCATGCTATTTGTTCTTTCCTACAGACTGCTTGTGTCCCAGGACCTGTGCCTGGGAGTTCTACCACCTGGATGTTGCTGATTCCTTTTGGCTTGCAGAGGTTTTTAAGGATGGACAGGTAAATCACTGCCTCCCTCATGGTTAGACTCCCAGGTCAGCACCTGGCAAGGCATGGCCATTCCCAAGGAGACATGCACGAGTGTAAGCACCCTTGCTGGATGCTCGAGGTTGCACCAACGTCAGCCCTCATGGGAGCGGGAAGAGCCTCCCAACATTTCTGCCCCCCAGAGAACGCAGTTTTCTCCACCTGTGAATCTGCCTCCTTTTGCTCCCATATATTCCCTAGAAGAGAAGGTACACATACCCCTGCTGGGGGGCAGTGCCCACTCTAGCTGCTGCCCCGGGGTGTTCACACCGACCCTCCCACAAGGTTCTTAATTCCTTGACACATGAGGCTATCCAAAACCCTCATGGACAGTGGATTTGGAACTAAGGGAGACAGACGTTTCATCCCAACACAACACCCAGTGCCCCCAAACCTATCCAGGGGAGCAAATGGAGGACAGAGTGCTTACCTTTAGAGGGTCGCCTTTGTTTGGTCTGCAGGGACGAGAAGGTGCCCATGACGGCCCCCATGGCAGCGAAGACTTGTGTGAGACTTGGGACCCCAGGCCCTGTCTCTTCCCTCCCCTGAAAAGAAATCGGCTTGGATTGCCCACTTTGAATTGGAGGAGAGGGAAAGCAGGAAAGCTAAAAAGCCCCGGGCAGCTCGCCTGCAGCTTGGTATTCAGAAAGCGTGGGGCCGGGGGCGCCTGGAGCTTGTGGCTGCTGCCTTCTCCAGCCAGGCACATGCACTGACTCCCGGGGCCAGGGGCTCGCGGGAGCCTTCACAGGCACCCCCCTGTGCGGGCACCTAGCCGGGCCACTGGCTCTCCGAGCGCCAAGCCCCGAGCCCCAGAGCCTGTCTGATGCTGGACACGGGGCCGGCGTGCCCGCCGGCCGAGGCTGCCGAGCCCGCGCCGCGTGCGGTGCGGGAGCTGCGCTCCGCCCGCCCGCCCCTGCTGCCACCCGGCCGCTCCGCCCCGCGCTCGGGCTGGATCTCAGGGGGCCGAGTACCAATCATGAATGAACAGCGCTGGGGACAAGCGCGGAGTGTAGCGGGTCTGAGAACCGGGTGCGGAGCGGGGGTGGGGGGGAGTGTGAGTTGGGGGTGGTGGCGGAGGCCGCTGCGGGGGACCGCGGAGGGGCGGGGTGGGAACCTGGCCCTGCTGTCTGTACTGCTCTACTCCTGGCTGTGTGGGACACTGGGGATGGCCTCCTGGGCAGACAGATGCGGTCAGGCACCTGGCTGTGGATGCGTTGGGAAGGAGGCAGCAGGTGACCCCAAAGATGAACATGAATATGTGAGTGTGAGTTTTGTTTAGGTGTGGTGTGTGCCTGTGTGTGTGCATGTGTGTGTGTGTGTGTGTGTGTGTGTGTGTGTGTGGTCAGGAGGGCGTTAAGATTTCATTTGACTTCAGAGAAAATCATTTAGCCACTGCTGTCTTTCTGGGGTGGGGAAAGTCTGCCCCACCCAAAAAGAGTTGTCATCAAGAAGAAGGGCTCCCTAAACTCTGTAGGAGGTGTTGGGGACCTGCAGAATCCCCCAGAGCCAGGGCTTGTGGGGGAAGTGGGGAAAGAGAGGTAGCTGCAAGTCCCCTTAGCTCTTGCTGCCCTCCCCCTCTTTTGTGTTCTCTCTCTCTCTCTCTCTCTCTCTCTCTCTCTCTCTGTGTGTGTGTGTGTGTGTGTGTGTGTGTGTGTGTGTGTGTGTGTGTGTTTGCTTTCTCACCTGCTGATAAGTCATCTGTGGGGCAGTCCTTGAGTTAGGGACCCAGGGGGTAACCCTTGAATTTAGAAAGTAATCTCCCGTCCATGGCCTTCCCTTCAGGTGACAAGGACCCTCAAGCCCCACTTCAGCTTTCCACTGAAAAGCCAATGATTGGGGACCTGTGGCCTCACCTCCTGGTAGCAGCTGATGACAGGTGTCTCCCTAGAAAGCTCCGAATTTCCTCTTTCCCAGCCTAGCTGCCTGTTTACCCTGTCTGCCTGGACTTCCACTGAGAATTCCATGTGCATTTGCACCAAGAATCCCCAACCCCGCTGTTCCCAGACCCCTGTCCAGTCATTTCCTCTGCAGCACCCAGACACATGCTGTGTTTGGAGCTCACAGCATCCCTCAACATATGGCTTCATAAACACGCACACATATATGCTACCACGAACATATGGGCACAGGTCTCTCAAGCCTACACAGACACTGAGATGCTGCACACAGACTTCCAAACCCATAATACACACAAGGGGGTGTGTGTGCACCTGTAAGACCTCAGCCAAGCCCCTCATATTCGCTCACGGTGCAAAAAGCCATCAGCTCCCTCGAATACATAAACTTGCACAGAGAGGAGTGTGGTCTGACTCCAGTTAGGACTGGTGATGAACTACCTCTCTTCATCTAGCTGCCCCTTCAGGGCCACAGGTGACTAGCGCCTTGGCTCAGGGACTCGGAATAGTGTGCTTCACCTTGGCAGCACTAAACCCTTGCTCATATCCCAGCATGAGTCCTGTTTTGTGCATCCAGGATGATGCACTCAGTATTACGTGTGCCTTTCATTTGCATTGCCCCCTGTTGTGGAATCACATCACCCATGTGACGCCCACGAAAGCCCTATAGACCGGTTGCTTCAGGCCTGCCATCACCATGGAGAGAAACTGAGGACTGTTCAGAATTAGGAACTTGTTTGAAGTTGTCCAGCCAGAACTTGGGGCTAGAATTTATTATCCAGGGCTCTGTCATAATCTCCTAGGGTCATTCGTGTTGGCAAATGAGGGCACTAGGGGACCTCTGGGCTGAAAAGGTCTGCTCTGAGTTCCACTCAGTTCAAAGCCTCAGCTCTCTATCAGGTGTTTCAGGATTGCCTGAGCCTTTTCCCCTGGAGTGCTGGAAAGTGATGGACATAGGAGGTGAATCCTTTCTCTTTCTTGTTCTCTGGGAAAAGTAAGAAAGCCTGAAGTTGGGGTTCCCAGAAGATGACTAGTCTAGTGTGACTCAAGGAACAGAGGAGGGTCTTGATAAGGAGGACATGGTGCTGCCCCAGACGTCTTTAAAGTTCCTACAATGTATCATACGGAGACATTGTCCCAGCTGGCTCTGCTAGTCACATGATTTGACTCCTCATAAGCAGGGCAGTATTTGCAAGGTTACCAAAAGCCAGGATGCCACTCTCTTGTTTCGTTGCTGCAATCCTCTGAAGAAGCGGCCTACAGAGGAATCCTTCTGCTTTACAGACCAGATGTAGCTAAGTTCTAGAGGTGTAGATTTAGTTGTCTCTGAGCCATGTGAATAGCATGAAGTTACCGGTATGAAGTTCCAGCCGCTGAGCCTTTTGTAGCCTGGCTTCATCTACCAGTTCTTCCTGTCTATTGGTCTGCCTTTGGGGATCTAACCACACAAGCCCTCTCTATTGCCCAGAGGTGCCCTCTAGGGCTCTGCTTCAGGCCACTTGCATATCCTCTGCCTAGTGTATCCCACATCTGCTCTCTCTCTGGTAACCCTCTGCCAGCGTTGATCTATTCACATCTCATCTCCACTAGGAACCTCTCCTGGTGCCCAGCCAGTACCTCCTTTGGAGTTTCCAAAAAGAAGCACCTGAGGCTCCGTTTTCCCACCTTACAACCTTCGATTTCATTTTCTTTCTTTCTATTTGGCTTTCCCTGTGCGCTGCTATAGCACTACCCTATCTGTTCAGCTGCTGGTCTGACACAGATGTAGTCACTCTGTGTGGGAGGGAGGGAGGAAGGAAGATGAGAGCTTTTTGTTGTTGGTTTTGTTTTTGGCTAGGATCTTAGTTACTTTCTTTTAACTGTGAAGAGATACCATGTCCAAGGCAACTAATAGAAGAAAGAGATTACTGGGGACTTGCTTACAGTTTCAGAGGGTGAGCCCATGCCCTTTATGTCAGGGAGCATGGTGGCAGGCAGGCAGGCAGGTAGGTATGGTATTGCAGCACTAGATGAAAGCTTACAGTCTTATGCACAAGCACAGACAGAGATAGCTAACTGGGAATGCTGTGGGCTTTTGAAATCTCAAAGCCCACCCCAGTGACACACCTCCTCCAACAAGACCACACCTCCTAAATCTTTCCAGTCCCACCAACTAGGGACCAAAAATTCAAATATATGAGCCTCTGAGGCCGTTCTCATTCAAACCACCAGGCTCAGTGTTCAGTTAATTACTAAAAATTGATGACTGCTAGATTATTCTTGACCATTTAAGAAGCACACTGTCTCAAGTGAAGAGTCATTCACTCCCTCAGTCATTCAACAACTGTGTGTGACACCTCTGCCCACCCTCAACCAAATAGTTACACTCAAAATAGCCCATTTACTCTTGCTATTACTCTAAGGGGTAGGTCTTACTCACAACTAAACACCACACATACCATACACTGTGCAACAAAATAGCATACATCATGTGGGACACATTCAAAAAGTCTGAGGAATACATGGAGAAGAACACCAAGAAGAAGAGGGAAAGGAGGCAAACACAGCCCCTCTCCTGTCCCTTGGGAGCTTGCACAACAGCAGCCAACTATATAGGGAGGGAGAATGCAGGCAGGCAGGTATGGCATGCCAGGGGCTGCTCGAGGAGCACACCATCGTCACTGGCTGAAGGACCTACTTGTGCTGCAGTCTCTGCCTGGAAGTGCTGGCTACCATGGAAGACTCATCCAACTTGGTCCAACCTGAGCTTCAGTGCTGCGTGCCCCTCTACTGTACAGCTGAGCTAGCTCATTTGTTCCCCATTCTATCTCAGACTCCTCTCTCATCTGTCCTACTGTGAACTAAACTTTTGTGTGTCCCTAGTTTGTTACATTAAAACTGTAACCCCTAGCCTGGCTGCATTTGGGGACAGAGTCTCAAGGTTAAAGATAGCACTCTGGTTTTATAGACTCTGTCTCTCTCTTTAAAAAAATGTCAGATCCACTCCATGAACCCTACATGCACAAAGATGGGTGTGCATACTGGGATTCTGTGCCACTTGTGATCAATGATTTCAGGTCTTGGTTGTAGACTTCTTGAGTCTGGGACTGCAAGAGACGCTCCCTATTGCCTGAGCCACCTTGACTCTAGGGTATAGTGTTCAGTCTATACCCTCAGAATGCACAAGAATCAAGGCATGAGCTTCTACATAGTACTCCTTTAGAACATTCCTCTGAGGCTATTTGGAGGGAGGGGGAGTGGTCAGAGGTATACGGGGATCCTGGGAAAGTATGTCAGTGCTTATCTGAGCATATTTAGCATAAAGCCTGTTGTCACCCCTTCTCTGGCCACTCTGCTGCTCCCTCCTCTTTCTTTTGTCCCTAACTTCATTCTTTTCTTGTCCACATCACCTTTCACCTTTCTTAGTTCCCTCTTCTTTTCCTTCCCATTCATCCTCCCCTCAACCTCACATCTTCGCATCCATAAGGTCAATGGCAGTTCCTCTTGCCACAAACAGAAGTAACAAGATGGCTGGAGTTTGGGAGTTGATAGAACTGAGTTCAGATCCACCCCACCCCCTTGCTGTGTGACACTGGGTATGATGAGCAATTTCTCTGAGCCCTACTTTCATCTTGTGCATTATATGGGCATTTCCCTCACCCTGCTGCTGTGAGGTTGGTGAGACACTTCTTGCAAAGCCCTCAATATGTACCTAATACATCCATAAGCCTGTGATGGAGGCTGGCCACCTGCCGTGCCTGCTGCTGTGGACCAGGCATGGCGATGCATTAATGGGTACAGAACCCAGTAAGCCTCAGCCTTTCCTGTGGCTTCCATCTTTGCTCTTCATCTGTCGGGTAGGAAATCTATTCTCAGGGTCCCCATCTGGTATTAAAAGACTGAGATTAGTGAAAGCAGAGAATGCGGTTGGCACCTGATCATGTGCAGTTCAGTGCTACGCTCGCTCACTGCTTCTTGTCCCATTTCCCAAATGTTCCGCATACATAAGTCGGCCTCCTCAAATAGACAGAAAGCTTTAGAAGGCAAAGGCAGAGGTCCCTGTTTTGCATACATGCCCACTCCACCTCATCCCATCCCCCACACATGAAGGAGCTCCAGAGACTCCTCAGGGGCCACAGATAATCAACCTGACACCAGTCAAGATGTAAAGATGATTTCATCACTTAGCTCCTGAGGTCAAGTCCCTTCTAGTGACTGTGTCTTTGTGTCTACTTCCTCGTCTGACACATGAACATAACCACTTTATGGGTTGGCATGAGGACTGGGTAAAACCAAAAGGAGAATGGACATTGGCACCCTCCCCAAAGCACATGGCCCATGTGTTGTCATTTACGTGGGTCTCACTTAGCAATCTGGTCATCGATTCTACCCATGATCGTTAAGTACTGTATAGCTAAGTCAGGCTATATCCTGATCATGCAAGTTCACACTGAATAAGAAAAAGCAAGAAGTCCTGAGCTCAGGGAGCTGCTAGTTGTGACTGCAGATTGTCCATCCATCAGTTCAACCCCTCACAGTCTCAATCCATGCTGGAAGGAAAGAAGGATGCTGGAGAGTTCAGGGTGTCAGGTACTCGGAGGATCCTCACAGGACACATCTGTAGAGACTGATGCTACAAGCACAGTGACACTTCATGGACCAGGGATGTGAATACAACTCTTAAATCAGGTTGTGAGTTCCAGACTGGCTATGTGACCTTGGGTAAAAAGCATCTGACTGTTGAGAAAGCCCCTCGAACCCCTGAGCTCCATACCCCTCCCTAACCATGCTGAGAACAACAATGGCAAGAACAGGGTGAAACTGGAAGTGGTTATAATTATCAAAATACCTGGTGGGGGTCTCCAGAGCTGGATGACTGTCCTGACTTAGAAAACTTCGCTCTGTGCCTCAATTTTCCTTGCTAGTCCCTTTTACTTACATTTCCTCTGTCTCCCCAGGAAAGTGAAGAGACTGTTGAATAGGACTTGGGCTCAAGAGGAGCATCCTCTCAGGCCATGTTCCTGTGTGTCAAGCATGGCTTCATCTGTCGAAGCTGATCACGTTCTCTTGGGAGCAGAACTAATGTGAGCTTCAGGGGAAGGGAGGAGGGGGCTGGGGACATCCAAATGCACAGGCTCTGGCACGTGCCCTGAGTGGCTGCACTGGCTCAAGGGATCCCCCTTCGTACTCTAGCGCTGGCGCAGGCGTCGCCAGGGCCGGGTGAGTTCAGACAGAGTGCAGCCACCCACGCAGCTGAGATGCTGCCAGCAGAGTGCTAAGTCGCCCAGATCCTGCGGAGGAGGGGGATTCCTGGAGCCCAGAGGCTTGGTGCCCACACTACACGAGGAACAGGGTAGACACTTCATGCCCTTGATCGAGTGGCTCTCCAGGGGTGGGCATGGGAAGATGGGTGGATTCAGATCTGTTCAGGCAGGAGCGTATCAGGAGACACTCTCGACCTTTTCCCCTAGAGCAACTGTGTGCACATGAGCATGCACTTAGACTATATAGAGTCCATAGTCTACCACAAAGCACATTTGTGGACATCTGGTTCAGAAACTACACCTATGAAAGAGGGAAGAAGGAAGGGGCATGACCTGTTTGCCTCGGAGCTGTGTGACTTCAACTTTACAAGGTCCGGTATGCACATCTTTAAAATAGGCATGGTAACATCTAGGGTTAACTGAGGGCAACATGTAAGGGTTTCCGTGGGTGGCTCAGAGGACTTCGAGGCCCAAGGTCATTGTTGCATTGATGATGACCTTCATGCAGTCATCTGTCACACCAGTGAAGGTGCTGAGTGAGCGCCTTTTGCTTGTCACAGCCGAGCCTTCCTTGGGGATGACAGGTCTGTGCTTACTGTGTTGCTCACAGTCTCAGGGGATGAAAATCTGACAAAAAAACCTGTCACATGCCAGCCATCAGAATCCCCTCTCTGTGTATGCCATCTAGGACACTAGGCTTGACTCTGGCCACTGGCCAGCCCCACTCAAAATCCTAGGATAAGTAAACGTTGAGACCACCAGAGGTCTAGGTCAGCTTTGGAAGGTGAAAATCATAGGATTTTCACACACACAAAGGATGAGAGTCAGAGGATGTGGAGAGTCAGGGATGAGGGTCTGAGCAGGGATGGGGCAAAGGTGAGGGAGGCTGTGGTTCACCATCCCTTGTCTCCCTGTGGTATTGAGCTTCGTGACAGACATGCACTGTGAAAGTCACTCAGAATTTCTTGTCTTTGTTAAGTATGTGCAGAAAGTGGCTCCCTCTCACCTGCTTGGGCAAGTGCATTCATTCCCCAACATCACTCTTCTCTGGTTATGTAATTGTTACGTTAACGAGGGCAGCCATCCTCCTTGGTGTTCTTACCATGTTCCAGTCACGTGCCGAGCCTCACTTCATCATTTCAATAGCCTCATGTGGCCAGCACTTTCATTAGCTCCCATTTAGTATATGAGGCACCTACGGCGCAGAGAGGGTGCTGGCAATGTCGCATAGAAAGTGAGTGGTGGAGCCCTCTTGCAGTTCAGTACCTCTGCCTTTGAGCTCCCAGTTTTCCCTCCTGCCACCCTGGAAACTGACATCTCCTCTGGGGGAGGCAGAAGCATACAAAGGGCTACCAGATATTCTACATTTTCTCAGAGCTGAAAGACAGAAGCCAAGTGAAGGTGCAGGGTCCTGGAACCTCTGGATGACAAGTCTAACTCTCAGGGTACCCCACAGTGCTCTGGGGGCTGCAGCCATAGCCTGCTAGGGCATGTGGAGGATCTGTTTTTCCTCCACGCATTCTACAAATGAAGACCAGGACGAAGAGGTCAGGGAGGGAGGATGGAAAGGCAGCCAGAGGACCTGATGATCATTAGTAATAATGCCAGCTATAAGCGGATGGCTGCACCTAGCACCACACCGCAGCCATGAACCTGTCAGTATGATCCAGTTCCCAGTGCACACAGCTGTCTGGGAGTAAGGCAGCCCCAGCGGAGTGAGGGGTAGAAGGACTTCTGTCACTATTGTATTGAGGGCTGACTCTGGGACAAGGTCTGCTGAAACATGGGAGTATAAAGCCGGGGGAATCTTCACAGAATTTGTTATTTCCTGTGAGCATATGCTCAGCTCCATATTTGAGACCTGAGAACTCTCTTACCTGGGCTACAGGATATAGAAACAGTGGGTTATTTTTTTGGGTTTTGGCGCATAGAGGTTTAGCATGCAATAAAAAGCCTGAAACAGTCTACTCTTACCAGTAAGAGAGTAGCTGAGGGAGATTTCGTCCTTGACAATTGCAGGGGGCGCCTGGGGGTTGGTATCTGCTTAGCTCATTGGAAGCACAGGCTCTGGTAGGGTGTGGATGCTGAGAGAACTCCAAAGACTGGATATGGCTAGTGTGATGGAAAGGGCTCCTTTCTGTGTAGGAACGTTATACAGCTGCAGGCCTCATGTCTACACCAAACAAGAGTCTTGATCTGCCCCTTCTGGGTGAATCTCTCGAGAACAATCATGCTCCCAAGCCCGAGAGTCGCTGGCTCAGAAGTCACAGGGAGCCAGCAAATGTCTGGTCTAGGCTGAGAGGTCCCAGCTGTGACCCATTGGCACAGCGATCAGACTGGGCATAAGGAGGGGCTATCTGAGGCTGCATACCTGAGGTGAAGTCTACCTCTACTGCAGTGTACTGTAAGCCTACTCCAAATGTTCAGATGATGTTGGGCACTGGGTATTTTGAACTATTTTATTATCACTGAGAGAAATGGGAACTTGGAACAGAAATTAAAGTTCAGCCATTTGTGAAATAGGCAAAGCCACATTGCTGGCACATCACAGTAAGATATGGAGATTCCAGCAGCATCCCTGTAGCAGGTAGTACTCTCTTCTCCATTTCATAGATTAGTAAACCAAGGCACAGATTGATGATGGCACTGCCCCAGACACAAACCTGACATGATCTATAGCATAAGGCTCTAAGCTCAGCTCTGTCTGCCTTCAAGGGCCAAGCTCTTCTCTCAGATGAGAAGCCAGAGAGAAACAAGGAGCCAGAGAGAAAGAGGGAGGTAACTGTGGCATCATGAAGTGGGGTGACTAAGGATATGCACTCCCATACTCCAGAATGGCTACCCACATCACAGAAGAGCAGTAGGGAAAGCCTTTGTCTTGGATGACATCACAGAACCCGTGCACACAGCTCAGCACATCTAAAGGCAGGGGGAGTGGGAAGAGGAAGAGGAGGAGGAAGAAGAGGAGGAAGAGGAGGGACAATTGCTACCTGCCTTCCTCAGAAGACCACCCTTTCCCCCCAGGAGCTGAGGGGGAGGGTAAAAGCCACAGGAGTTGAAACTGCTTCTCCCCTCAGTGTATTTTATGGAAAGTTTCTCTTCCTTGTTCCCACAGAACAGTCTTGGCAGTGGTTGTCCATCGGACTCATTTCTAGTTTCTGTTGCCCTGTCTTGCACTGAGCTGACCCACAATGTCTGAATGTGTTGGGTTCATTCTGGTGCTAGGGTTGCTAATTGATAGTCCTGAGCTCATTTCTGGGCTGGAATCTTCATGGTGCATTAGTATTCACGCTCACAGCACGGGGATGCTCCAGATGGGGGATGCTAGGCAGATGAGCCTCACTTTCAGGCTGATGCATACTGTAGAAGAGACAGTTTGTGAAGAGACAATGATATCAAGCGAGAGGACGCTAAGGAAAGCAAAAGACCTAAGGCCAGATCCCTACAAGAAGAGAAAGGTAAGTTGTCATGAGTCTTGTCCTCAGGAAGCTCACAGTCCTGAGGAGATCATTTGAAGACAGAGATAGGTAAGAGCCACATTAGCTTAGAGAAGAGACATAAAACTTAATTTAGGAAAGAAAAACTGAGAGGGTAAATGGCCAGACAAGACTCTTTCCAAACGATGTTTGACTGGAGCCCTGAGAGGCCATAAGAATTTGCTAACATAAGGCTTTTGTCACCAGATGATTTGATGCATGGACCTCCCTTTCCCCAGCACAAAGGAATCAGCCTATTTCAAGTTCATAGGGGGAGCCTGCTGGGCCAGGCAATAGTGCATCATGAATCCCATTATGGATTTCCCAAACCTACAGCTGGAGAAAGCAGATACAAACATCATGAGTGGCTTCACAAAGCCTGTGATTCATGATTGAAAGGAGGGGTTGAGTCAGCCAGAAACAACTGGATTGTCCTAAAGCTCTGGGGATGGAACCTTCCTAGCTTCTGTAGACAACCTCTGTTAGCCAGCTTCTGTCACAACCATACCTGAGAAAACCAGTGTATGAAGACTAAAGGTTTTCTAAGCACTGGACCTGCGGTGGCACACTGTCTTTTCCTTTTACTGTTGTTATAAAATACCACAGCAAAAGCAACTTAAGGGTGGAAGGTTTTACTTGGCCTATTAGTACCAGTCCATCATGGTAGTAGGAGCGTGAGGCAGCTGGTCACACTGCACTTGCTGTCAGGAAGCAGAGAGACGGATGCTGTCAATTTCTAGTTCATTTTTACTTAGTACAGGATCCAGCCTGTGAAATGTTGCTTCCTACTTTTAGGGTGGGTCATCCTACCTCAGTTTACCTCATCAGGAAAATCCCTCATAAGCATGCCCTAATTCCTAGCTGATTCATAGATCCTGTCAAGCTGATATCAACATAAAACACCATAAATCTAGCCCTTGTCAACTTGATGCCCCACCATATCACTTTAAAATCATAATGCTTCATCCTTTGTCTCCATAGGTTCATGGCCATCTCATAATGCAACATGAATTTCTGTCCAACTTCAAAGCCACCAATAGGATTTATCAGTTTCAACATTGTTTAAAAGTATAAATGTAGAGTCTCTTCTGAGATGCAAGTACTCCCTTAACTCTGAGCCCCTGTACAATCAAAAACAAGTTACATAGTTCAATTATTCGATGGCATAGAGTAAACATTCTCATTCCAAAACAGACTATAGCAAGAGATGGTTAGATCAAAGCAACACCAAAACCCAGCTGGGAAAACACCATATGGGTGATGCTGCAAGTTCTGATAAGTTCCCAGGAGTGTGAACAGGGATTGGTACAGAGGGGAAGGTGATGGGGCTTGATCCCAGTGAAGCACAGCTTAGTAGTTTTGTGCACTGATCCCAGGCAAACACTTCCCTAGGTATTTGCTTTCTAGGAGCAGAAGACCCCTTCAGCTGAATTCTCTGTTCAAACTCTCTCCTTTCAAATAAATTTACATTTTTAAAAGTTAGAGCCTTTCAAGGTGGGATCTTACACACACACACACACACACACACACACACACACACACACCCTACTATCCCATGTCAGGGCAGGATATTGTTCTTTAACCATTATAGCCTCCTTTGAAGCTCTCATGACTGTAATTTTTAGTGTGTTCAAACTCTTATCCTCAACAAACTGCACATTTTTAATGTGCCAAACTTTATGCTCTTTTCACTACAGACTTGAATAAGTGCAGTAAACAGAAAAGCCATATCCCAGTCTGAATATTTCCCTGCCTTGAAATTTCCTCTATCAAACAAAATAACAAGTCCATTATATTTAGATTCAACCTCATGCAAGCTCTCAGAACACGGACAGAATGAAGCCAATACGTGGATTTTCTAAAACATCACACAAATGGTCCTTAACCCTTTTCCCTATGTAGCCCTTGCTTCCCTCTCAAACCTCATGATCCACACTTCTATTTTCCACGTTTCTTTCAGCGTTTCCATATTCCAAGCCCTGAGAGAATGGCTCATTAAGCTCTGCTTCCAACATGCCAACCTAAAGTACCGAACACTTCCACATTTCAGCCTCAAAATATTTCCCAACAACGACACAGTCAGGTTTATCACAGCAACGGTCCCACTCCCCCATATTGTTTTCTGTACTTTTCTTACTGATACAATGGAATGGTTGGCTCAAAGCAATGAGAAAGAGAGAGTGAGAGAGAGCGAGAGCGAGAGCGAGAGCGAGAGAGAGTTTATTTTTCCTCTCTGGAAAACAAGGTCTCTCGTGGAGCTACCACACCCAATGCTAAAAGGGACTTGGCCTGTCAACATTTTACAGGTGCTCTGGAATCAGCAGAAAGAGAAATAACCTGGGACTGTACTTGAGGATCTCGGAAGCTTCTGGCATAATTTAGAGCATAGAGACGTTTTCACTGTCATGACTTTCCATCTAGAGCTGGATTGAATTTGCTCTTCAGTTTCCATGAGGCACAATGCCATGAAAGAAACAGAAAAGGCTTCTGTCCCAATATGTCCCTCCTTTCCCTGATTGACTTTGTTATTAGTGGGGACGTTGGCACTAATATGGAATTTAGGCTAGAGCAGAAATAGCCTAATTGTGAGCCAGACTGCCCAGAGTAGTGGTTAGCAAAAATGTTTTGCTAGGGAAGTGTTTTCCTAGGGTAAGCAGAAAAAAGGGCACTTCAAGGTGGGAAACACAGATCATGACAGAACCCAAGGGGCATTATTGATGAGGGAGGTTTCCACATGTAACCAGTGGCATAAATCCTGGCTGAAGATTTGCACCAGGCAACTTTCTCTGACCTCTGTGGGAATGTCATCTTCCATTGTGCAATGTATCTCATCATTCATTCTATTCATTCCCTCACACATTCTTTCATTCACTATTAATTGCTATTCACAAACACACACACACCTACACACCTGCTTGTACCTGTTTGTCATTGCAGGCATCAGCAAGTACCCATGACCAGCCCTGACATTTTTTCTGCTTTTTGGAGCCAGGAGTCTGAATTCTGAAGAGGATAAGACTTTCCTTCAAGTGCAGTATTTGGGGTGCATGAACTCGGCTGTGGGATGGGGAAGCAGAGAGATCCAGGCAGTGAGAGGTGAGCTTGGTGCAGAAAGGACTCAGAACTGTAATGGGGAAGGGCGAGAATGTTCAGAGGAGACAGAGAGGCCAGAAGGCTCAAGTCTGAAGTCCTCAGAGACGGGGTTGGGATCTCATTCCTGGGGGTAAGGGGAAGCCCCAAGGAGTTTTCTGAATAGAATTTTTATTTAGAATCACAGACCCAAAGGCAATGCTGGTGACTGGTGGCATCTTGCATACTATGTTAAATACTCACATCAGGACCTGCCATTGGGACCACCCGCATGCCTGGCTCAGCTCTCACCAATGTTGCTGGTTCCACTTGGCTCTTCATATAGTTCTGAACTGTGTCTCCCTGTGGATTTGTGCAACCAACATCAGTTAAGATGTGTGTATGTCCTTGTGTGCACAAAAGGATCCCTGTCCTGCCTGGTTAGAGTCTCCTCTTGCCCTTCACAAAAGGAGAAAGCTCAGAAAAGAAGTGACTGAGAGAATCTCCTGGGTCAAGGCCATGGCCTGACTTTGGATGCCCTAAAGGCCTTTGGACAAATACCTTCTGCTTGAAATGGGCTTTGTTTAGAAGTCTTCACGTTGCAGTTGAAGATCATAAACAGAGAGGCTCATCAACAAAACCATCGTCTTGGAGTACTACTTATTCATGGCCTCCCAGAGGTATCAATTTAGAGACTTCTAACAACTGCCACATGTCCAGAGTAGAAGAATGGCCTGTCACCTGCCTCAAACAGTCATGGTAAGGAATTGATCAGCAGATGCTTGCGAAATACCAAGTGTAAAGAAAATGTTCCACTCTGAACATGTTGGCATTGGCCCAAGGGTAGTTGAGGAAAACTTGTTTTCCTTCATTCTCTCTACCAGAGAGGGGAGGGGCGGGTGAACTCCTCAGCAATGGGCTGAAGGCTCTCAAAGCCTGAAGCTCTTCCACTATGTGACTGCCTGGCCTATGCTCCTGGAATGTTGCATACATCTCAGGTCCAGCATAGCTGTGGCACAAGAGGAATGGAAACTCTGAACCTCTCATGGTTCTGATGAGTCCCAGTAAATAAGATGACTCCCTGAGGCTAGAGGCTAGGTGTGACTCTGGGCTCCAGCTCCCAGCAGTCCTGAAGGTACCTGAGCCTGTCTACCTCCCAATGATTCAAAGAGAGTCATGCTTCAGAAGCAAGCACAACTGTGGATCTAAATCCCTGCCTCAGATAACGGATTGTTTGGCTCAGATTATCCTTGGTGGAATATTATATTGATTGAAAAGCTGGATGAGGCAAGATGGAGAGCAGAAGAGGATTTAGCAGCTTGTGGCCTTTGTTCTTACAGCAGCCATTAGCTCAGGATGGCCACCTCTACCATGCCATGGTAGTCACCAGACAGCCTCATTACTTTTCTGTTCAAAGGCACATGGTCCTGCCCTCTTCTGTCTCCGGGGCATCTCTGCCGTTTCTGGCAGACATTCTCATCTGCCGAGGGCACTGCTGAGCTGATGGATGGAGCTGCCTCACCCCCTTCTTATGTTTCTGAACTCTCAGGCTGCTCCATCACTGTGGTGGAGCTTTGAGATCCATCTTCCATCTGCCCTACCAGTGCCCTCCAGGCTCAGGAGAGCAGACACAGGCCTCCTCTCCATTGCTAGTGAGATTCTCCTGCTAAGCCACTGTGAGTGTGGACCTTGCACAGCCATGCTGGCTTGGCTTCTCCATACACTGTCCAGAGAGAGGCATGGGAAGTCCTCAATGAGTTGTGGGGCCTGATGATGTGTTTTTAAAGGCTTTACCTGCCCACACGAATGCTCTCTTACCCCAAATCCACACTCAGGACACCTTTCCATGCCCTGTACCAAATGCTTTTGTGGTCCTGGATTCTGCACATTCTGGTACACTTCCTCCTGGAAGCCTTTCCAAGGATGACCAAGGCATTGGATGACTGTATTTGTTTACAGTAAGGATGTTGGGTCTACCTCTAGTGTGTCAGGGCCATAGGGTACCTGTCACTTGTTCTATAACACCTTCCTCCCCAGCGTGAGATGCAAGACAGTCACAGTGACTGACTGCTTCCTTTCTTCTAAACTACAGTTCATATCACCATTTCAAAATGTTCATCATGGGGGGGGGTTTAGATACATTAGTAAACCATCTAATCCAAGGGCACAGAGTGACCCAGTGTGGCCCACTCAGACCTCAGCAAGACAATTTGATGCAGCTGCAGCACTGTAGTAGTTGAGTTGGGCTTATTTAATTTTTTTTTTAATTGCAAGCAACAGAAATTGAGTCTAGAAATGATTGGGAGGGTTGGTGGGGAAAGGGGTTGCTCATGATCAGAAAATGCATAGCAACCGAATTCGCAAGCTGGCAGGCCAGTTAAGACATCTTGGCAGCAGGAGCTTGCCAGCTGCATTTCCACAGGGTAGATCAGTCGCCATCACCTCCAGCTCTCAGTTGCTCTACTCAAAGCTCCCACTTGCCACAAAGAGAGTAAGTCTGTGCACTGCTCAACTTTTGTGCAGGAGTGAAAGGTGGGAACCTGCCCTTCAACCTTCTTACAAGATGCGGTGTCCTGGAAGCATACTCAGGGGCTCTGCCGAGCAAAAAAATGATACAAGTTGGCAGGGATAGCCATAGAAACTCACACCACTGAACAACATTGAAAGCTTAGCCAGCCAGAGAGTGTGTGCAGGTCTGGGGGCCAAGGCATTAGATGACTGTATTTGTATTATCAGTAAGGATGTTGGCTCTCCCTCTAGTGTGTCAGGGCCATAGGTACCTGTACTAGTACACAAAGTCCAAGGAGGACTAAAGCAAGCTAGACAGACCCCCCACACTTTGTGCTGTGTGGTCTTGGTTAATCCCGTAGCTTCTCTCTCTCTCTCTCTCTCTCTCTCTCTCTCTCTCTCTCTCTCTTTTCTTTTTTGGTTTTTTTTGTAGACAGGGTTTCTCTGTGTAGCCCGGCTGTCCTGGAACTCACTCTGTGGACCAGGCTGGCCTCGAACTCAGAAATCCGCCTGCCTCTGCCTCCCAAGTGCTGGGATTAAAGGCGTGCGCCACCACCGCCCAGCTCCGTAGCTTCTCTTAACTTCATCATGCTCACCCACTTCAGAGCAAGCATCTAACTTGATGGCTACATATTTCTGGAAGAATTAAATAAAATGACCCTGGGAAGGTGCCAGCTCAGAGTGTTCTACCTTCCAACCATGCCTTCTGCTCCTTTCTTCTATGGAAGGACTCCGGTCTTGACAATAATGCTGGTTCTGGAAGAAGGGTGTGGGAATCTTTTCCTGCCTGTTCTCGTGGTCATGAGCTGTATGGTGTTGATCTCCGCTAAGTGTGGACTGTGCATAAAGCAAGACCAGTAGAGAGGTGGAGCCGGCATCCTAGTGTAGCCTATTGCTCACGATGCACGTGGTGACAGTGGTGTGAACAACTCAGTAACACTGCCTGTCATGTACAAGCTTACTTCCCTCAGTGATGTACGGGGCACAACACTTGATAATCATAATAAATGACCATGTGTCACTTACATATTTACTGTACATCACTTCAATCAGGATTTTACCATGTCCTCCCTCTACTTATAAAACAGTTTATGGAAATCAGTATTCTGAGTTATGGTGGCAGTGGTCTAATCCATTTCCTTTATCACATCCTTTTCTGGCGTCCAGAGGCCATGTCAGACAATTGGTCTATCCCATCCAGGTTTGTGTAAGTGCATGCTGCTATGCTTACTCAATGATGGACTTGCTTAGTGGCATAGTCCTTGGGAGACATCCTAGCATTAAGCAATATATGCTTATGATCTGAGAGCTGAGGCTATGCCTGGGGTCCAGACTGTGGGTCCTTGGACTGAGCTAAGTTGTTCTTTCTTTCCTCTTCCTACAACAGAAGGAGTGCCCAAGCTGCTCTCCATCCCCTGAGCACTGTGTTCTTAGCTGTCCCCCCTCCCAGGCCCATGAGAAGGGAACAGAAACTCAGCCCCCTGAGAGGAGGAGGGCGGGTCCCATAGAGAGGCAGCCTTGCCCTAGCTCTTTTGTGGATTCCTGGAGGTGGTTTCCAGAATAGTCCTCACAAACCCACACCACTCTGAAGGTAGGTGCTCTGTGTATGTCTGTGAGTGTAAGCGTGTATGTGGTGTGTTCTAACTGGCAGGCCTCAATTCCTAGACATCAACTGCCAGGATTGGCCATACCCTGGGCCCCAAGCTGAATCTGTAGGCTTCAGTTTGGAATGCAGAAGAAGGCTGAAAGGGCAAGGCCACCATGGTGAAGGAAGGGAAGGTGGCAGGATTCTTCAAGGCCTGGTCAAAGGGCCTGCAGGCTACATAGGTATTGTCTGAAGAGCCAGCTCTAGTGTACCCCTACTACACACTGGTGGAATTTCAAAGGAGGAGGGAAATGGCAATGGGAGATATGGACAAGGAAGTTAAGAGAGTCCAAGCTAGACTGATGGTGCACCAAAAAGACAGTGAGAAGGAGAGAGGGGCAGGTGAGTGGAAAGACAGAGGGTGTAAGGGTCACAGGAAGAAGAATCCTGGTGGAGAAAGATTTAGAAAAAGAGGAGAAAAGGAGGGAAAGAAGAAAGAAGGAGCAGGAGGGAAGGTAGAGAGAAGGAAATTAGAGAAAGGAGAGGTAGAGAGGGAAAGTAGAGACAGGAAGGAGATGGGCTTGATAGACATGCAAGGGCCGATGGAGCAGAGCAGGAGGAGCAGTCAGCAGGCCCCTGCCAGTCGCCACCCATATGTGAGGCAGACTCAAAGAGGAAGCCAGTGCCTGCTTAGTGTCTTTTGACTCTCTGATGTGTGACATGTTCTAAATGATCTATTAAAGCAGAGTGAATTCTACAAATGCCTCCACCCACCACCACTCCCTGGGGAAAATACACTATATTTGTGAAGTGACTCATCTTGGCTGCTGCAACCCCTGGAGATCAGAGGCAGAATGTTTCTCATGAGTTCACCTTCAAAAGACCACAAGACAGCAGGAATGGGCCAAGAGGGGTGGGAGGGCATGGGCAAAGCACCCTGGGTGAGTGAGCTTGTCAATCACATTGGGATTGTTGCTATCACAAATGGCCAGAGGCACAGTGAAGTGATAGCAAGATGTTGCCAACATGTCAGTTTGTCTTGAAATGCAAGCCTTTCTCTCTTGCCTTGTTGAAGTAAATTCCACTGGAATGACCAGAGACTATAACAACTTCCTGTTTAGCTTGGAAGCAAATGGATGAGCTGGAAAATGGTTGCTCTTCCGTCATTCAACGCTCATTTCACGCTGTCGCTGCACTTCCTTCCTGAATGTTGCTGTATTCCAGGCAGTGTGACGTGTTCTCATTATCATTAGCATCTTTTGTGCCAGGAGACCCAAAGCTCTGTTTGTTAAAAAATGATTATTGGTCTGGCTCACCGTTTTATGCTCAGCATCCTGGCACCCTTAAAGACCAGAGAAATAGAACCAAACAAGTACATACAATTTTAAAAGAAGGTTTATTAATTTAGTTTACATGATTAGAGGACAGACACTGGAGAAGAGAATGCAGGAACTACTTAGCCCAACAAGCTGGTAGCCTCTGAATGAGGAGCACAGTTGACATAGATCCTGCCCAATGTTGAAGGAAGTTGCCATGACTCATGTTGAAGGGCTAAAAAAAACGGGCTGACATCCATGGGGAATGGCAGCAGCATTGTCTCAGAGAGAATGGAGCTTAAATATGCCGGGCAGCTTCCTCCTTCCTCTTCTTTTTATCTGGATCTCAGGCTGTCAAATATGGCTGCCCATTCATGACGTCTCACACCTTAACTAACAGACATATCTATACATGTGCCTGGCTAATCCCCTAGGCATCTCTCAAGCTAATCAAGTTGACACAATCAACCACCACACCTCTCAAGAACACCATGGGATGGGGGATGGGGAAATGGCCCAGTAGATAACAAACTTTGCACAAAATCATGAGACCAGATGCCCCAGTACCCACAGGAAAGCCAGGCTCAGTGGCACACACCTATAACCCCAGTGCTGAGAGGCAGAGACAGATGAATCCCAGGGTTTCCTTGTCCAGGTACTCTCTTCATAACATGAAGCATCAGATTCAGTAAAGATAGCCCATTTCAAAAAAGAAGATGGAGACATAATTGAGAGAGATATGCTGATGCCAACTGTCTGCCTGAACATATCCATCCATTGGTTAACACACTAGTACATCACACACACACACACACACACACACACACACACACACACATGCGTGTGCGCACGCCTGTTTATAATCTGGTGACACTGAGTGTTTATCCCATGAAGGACTTTCTAATATCCTTTTGCAATGGATGGATGTTTTTGATTACCAATTCAACTGGATTTAGAATCTTCAAGGAGACATACTTTAGACATGCCCATAAGGACATCACCAGAGACATTTGAGAAAACTCCACCCTAAACATGAGTGACCCCATCTCAAGGGCTTGGGGCTCAGACAAAATAAAAAGGAAGAATGACAAAGTGAACTGAGGACCAGTAGTAATCTCTCTCTTCCTCCATGTTGGACTGTCTCCTTTTCAATTGTGAGCCAAACCAAATACTTCCAATCTTCAGTTGCTTCTTGTTAAATATTTGGTTACAGCAAAGAGAAAAGCATCGGCCAGCATATAAGGCAAGTGAAGCTGGGAGACAATGGGTAACTGGTCTGAGGGACACAGTGAGAGAGGTGACATCAAGGAATCTGGAAACCCACATCGACAGACATTCATTTAAGTTATACATTTGTTATAAAGTTATAAAGATTTGTACTCTTCTTTGACATGTTGACTTAATAAAACAAGCTAGAGTTCTTGAGAAAGAGAGAGGAGAGAGAGAGAGAGAGAGAGGAGAGAGAAGAGAGAGAAGCAAGGCCTTAGAGAAGTGGCTTGGCCCATGAAGTGATTGTTTTGCAAGCATGAAGGTTGGGTCTGATCCACAGAGCCTATTTATTTAGTAAGAATACCAGAGAAGGATGGAGCGTTCTTATGATTCTAGCACTTGGAGGCAGAGGCAGATAGACTCATGGAGATTTCTAGCTAGGCAGCCTAGTTTACTTGGAGTATTCTAGACCAGTGAAGGACTAGTCTCAAAAAAATTAAAAGATAAAAGCAAATGATGAATGATATCTGAGGGCCTACAACACACACACACACATTTACACAATACACCACATACATGTACATACACACTCACACATACATGCACACATATCACACATATATACACATACACCACATACACATATACATGCACACACACCACATACCTACATATAAACACACACCACATACCTACATATAAAACACACACCACATACATGTAAATATACCTCACATACACACAAACCACACACATGTACACAGACATACACATACCACACACATATATACACATAAACAACACATATACATAAACATATGCAGACTCATACACATATACATATACTCACATACTACACACATACACACACACCAAACACATATATTCACCACTCACACATACACACACACCCCACACCCCACACACACATGTGCTTACATACACATATACACTCACCACACACATATATTCACCACTCACACATACACACACACCCCACACCCCACACACACATGTGCTTACACACACATATGCACTCACCACACACACACACACACATATGCACTCACCACACACACACACACACACACACACACTGGGTTGATGTGTGTCCCGGACCAGTTGTTGGGTTAAAGTCTGTCCCGCCACAGGGCTAGGGCCACTCTGGGAAGACAGAGGCATAGGAAGTTTGACTGTGCTCACTTCATGCTGACATCAGGAGGGCATTCCCGGGGACTTCCAGAGTTGGCTGGCAGAATTGGTTCCTGGGCCAAAAGGCAGTTCAGGGACCGGTTGGTTCTCAGGCTCTTGGGCCTCCAGGCACCGCTAGACGCCACAGAAGAGCCAAGAACAAAGTTGGAGCGTACAGGCTGGATTGGTCTGCAGCTGAAGGGGAAGAAATGGGGGAGAGAAGCTCTGGTTGCGTCCCACAAGGATGAGACATTGTTCCCCATGGCAGATCTCGATGGAAGAGAAACGGTCCATGGTTTTAAGATGTGTATTGTCATGGTGGAAAGTGGATGGAAACTGTACCCCAGTTTTCTCAGGGTGGACCTGAGGTTAAATACCTTTTTGCAGGGAGGAGGGTCTGGGAAGAAATGCTTAATTGGCTATGCCCCTCTGGCCTTTAGGTATCTCATTAATATGGAGCTCTGTCTTGAGGCTCCATGACCTGTAGTCACACCCTCTACCTGTGGAGGAGCTAGTAGGGGCGCTTCCCTATGTGACTAAAGGACACAAATCTATGGAGGGCTGTGGCCTCGTGTCAAGAGCCTGGAGTCTGGGAGTATGGCGAATGCCTACTGCCTTTTTTAGCAGCCCCTGCAGGGTCACCTGCTGAGTCACTGGGGTTTCAAACCTAGCTCAACCAGAAATCAGGCTGCCTTTCACAGTCCTACACACACACACACACACACACACACACACACACACACACACACACACACAGAGGCTGTAGAAGACAGGAGAAGTAACCCAAATGTAGGAGGCTAGATATGTCCATCTGAATAACATGGCAGGCTATCGGATGCAGGTCCATGCAGAAGTCTAGGGACGGTCATCAGAGTGTACACGAGTTGCATTGCCTCCTGTAGGTATGGGGCTGGCATTTTGTCTTTTAATCTTCAATTAAAAAGTGCCTAGATTTGGACCACTGAGGATTGTTCCACTGTAGCTTGGACTTCTCTAAGTACTGCAGGGTCACTACAATTTGGGTCCCCATAAAAATGACAGGGTACATCCATAAACTCTCAGCTCAGCAACCTTCCTATGAACCCAGGAGCCAAACTACTCTCATTTGTCCTTGGAAGCAAGGCTAGTAACTGAAAGGGAAGAAGAGCTATTTTTTCCTAACCCATGCTTAAAATTTAGAATTTGGGTTATGTTTACCTGAGCACACTGGATCCCCTTGAAATTTGTTTGCTTTTTCTTAATATATTAAGAACCTTCAGAAAGAGCCCTGCAGGGTGGAAGCACAAAGGGCTGAGTGCTCCAAGCCCATGGCTACAAACATCACCAGAGCTAGTCCATGCAGGATGGAATTAGTAGAAAAAGGCTTTGGAAGAAGGGAATGGAGAGATGGCTCAGTGTGCGCTACTCTTGATGAGGACCACAGTTCCCTTCCCAGCACATAGCTCACAATTCTCTGCAACTCGAGCAGAGGGGGATCTGATGCCCTCTTCTGGCCTCCATGGGTATTTGCACTCGGGTGCACAAAACCCATACTCATACACACATAGACACTTGACTTAAAAAGTAAAAATAAAATCTTTTTTTTAAAAAGACTTGAGGTATTATTATAACATATAAAAACCACCGACCTGGAACTTCACCTTGTACCTTGCTTGAGTATCACAGTGTACTAGATGAAATGTGGATACTGGAGATTTAAACTATCAATGCTCATATATCATGCCCAAACTCCCAAGGCCCAAGAATCATTTCAGAAGAGGAAGAGGAAAGAGTGTAAGAGCCAGAGGCAGTGGGTGGCTACAAGGAAACATCTGGGCACAGCAGACTACGCACGTATGAACTCATGGTGGTTACAACAGAATGTAAAAAACCTGGCAAGCCAAAGCCAGACCAAATCCAGTATGGAGAAGGGAATTTGGTACATAGTTTCACACTTAACTCGAATTACTGGGGAATTCTTAGCTGCTGAGAGAGGGGGAGACAGTTTTCTCTAAGAGTGTAGCACAGGTAAGCTTCCACTCTCTAGGGCAAGAACACAGATCCAAGAATATTTGAGCAGTGCAATCGGTTTCTAAGGACTTGAAGACTCAAAGTTGGGTGGGTAGAGAAGGGGAATGGATCTGGGAAGAGCTAGGGAAGGGAGTGGAAGATGACTAAAATGTATCATACAGAATCTCGAAGGACTAATTGTCTTTCAAAAGTCAATGCCAAATTCTACCAAGAAAATCGCATAGGAACACATGAAGGTTGTGGCTTTGGTAATAGTTCTTTAAAACACACATAGGTCCGCTTCGTCTGGGCCAGGCACAGATCCGAGGCAGCTCTGCATTGACCCACAAAACCCGCAGAAGTGGGGCACCAGCAGCTCTGACCAGGCAGTATCTCTGCATGGTTCCTTCGTTTGGACCTGAGCGGCAGCAATCTGGGCAGCATATTGCAACAATCTCACAGAACCAGAGGAAGCGTGGCTCCAAGGAACTCCAACTCAAGCAGCTCCTTAAGCAAGGAGGCAGCAACACTTGCCCCAAATAGGGAGTAACCGGGACCCACTGGGACCCAAGTACAAACTCCGGGCCCCAGCACTGGTTCCTTCCGGTTTGGGCCTGGGCGCTCAGCAGATCGGGCGGCAACTCTGCGCCCAATCTCACAGAACCCAGAGGAAGCGTGGCTCCCAGGAGCTCTAACTCCAGCAGCTTCTTAAGCAAGGAGGCAGCAACACCTGCCCCAAACAGGGAGTATAACCAGGGCCCACAGGGATCCAGGAACTCACTCCTGGCCCAGAGCACTGATTCCTTCCGGTCCGGACCAAAGCACTGAGCAGATCCTGGGCCCTAGCTCGAACCTCAGCAGCGACACCCAACTTAAACAGTTCTGACACAACCAAGAGAACAGGAAAGACAGGTTCCAGTCAGAGACAGCACAGGTAGCACCAAGGAGATCCAGATGGCAAAAGGCAAGAGCAAGAATACAAGGGCCAGCAACCCAGAACACATGTCATCATCAGAACCTAGTTCTCCCACATTAAGTCCTGAACTCCCCATATCACCAGGAAAGCAAGAGTCAGACCTAAAATCACTTTTAATGATGATGATGGAGGACTTTAAGAAGGACATAAATAACATTCTCAAAGAATCCGAGGAGAACACAGGTAAACAGGTAAAAGCCCTTAAAGAATCACAAGAGAACACAACCAAACAGGTGAAGGATTTATACAAAACCATCCAGGACATAAAAATGGAAATAGAAACAATAAAGAAATCACAAAGGGAGACTACTGTGGAGATAGAAAACCTAAGAAAGAAATCAGGAGTCACAGACGCAAGCATTACCAACAGAATACAAGAGATAGAAGAGAGAATCTCAGGTGCAGAAGATACCATAGAAAATATTGACACAACTGTCAAGGAAAACGAAAAATGCAAAAAACTCTTAACACAAAACATCCAGGAAATCCAGGACAAAATGAGAAGACCAAACCTAAGGATAATAGGTATAGAAGAGAGTGAAGATTCACAACTTAAAGGGCCAGTAAATATCTTCAACAAAATCATAGAAGAAAACTTCCCTAACCTAAGGAACGAGATGCCCATAATCATTCAAGAAGCCTACAGAACACCAAATAGACTAGACCAGAAAAGAAATACCTCGCGTCACATATAATCAAAACACAAAATGCACAAAACAAAGAAAAATTTTAAAAGCAGTAAGAGAAAAAGGCCAAGTAACATATAAAGGCAGACCTATCAGAATTACACCAGACTTCTCACCAGAGACTATGAAAGCCAGAAGATCCTGGTCAGATGTCATGCAGACCCTAAGAGAACACAAATGCCAGCCCAGGCTACTATACCCAGCAAAACTCTCTATTATCATAGATGGAGAAACCAAGATATTCCATGACAAAGCCAAATTTACACAATATCTTTCCACAAACCCAGCACTACAAAGAATAATAGCAGGAAGACCCATTACAAGGAGAGCAATCATACGCTAGAAAAAGAGCAAGAAAGTAATCCACCTCCAACAAACCCAAAGAAGATAGCCACACAAACAATGCCTCCCCTTTTAGCAAAAATAACAGGAAGCAACAGTCTCCTCTCCTTAATATCTCTTAATGTCAATGGACTCAATTCCCCAATAAAAGACATAGACTAACAGACTGGATACGCAAACAGGATCCGACTTTTTGCTGCATACAGGAAACCCACCTCAGTGACAAGGACAGACACTACCTTAGAGTAAAAGGCTGGAAAAACAATTTTTCAAGCAAATGGTCCTAGGAAACAAGCTGGAGTAGCCATACTAATATCGAATTAAAATTGACTTTCAACTTAAAGATATAAAAAAGGATAAGGAAGGTCATTTCATATTTGTCAAAGGAAAAGTCAACCAACATGAACTCTCAATTCTGAACATCTATGCACCAAATGCAACAGCACCCACTTTCATAAAAGAAGCCTTACTAAAGCTCAAAGCACATATTGCACCTCACACATAATTGTGGGAGACTTCAATACCCCACTCTCAGCACTGGACAGATCAGGGAACGGAAACTAGACAGAAGTACAGTGAAACTAACAGAAGTTTTAAACCAAATGGACTTAACAGATATCTATAGAACATTTCACCCAAAAACAAAAGAATATACCTTTTTCTCTGCACCACATGGTACCTTCTCCAAAATAGACCATATTATTGGTCACAAGACAGGCCTCAACAGATATAAAAAAATCGAAATAATCCCATGCATCCTATCAGATCACCATGGTCTAAAGCTGGTCTTCAATAACAACAAAGACAATGGAAAGCCCACACCCACATGGAACTGAACAATACTCTACTCGTTGATAATGGGGTCAGGGAAGAAATAAAGAAAGAAATTAAGACTTTTTAGAATTTAATGAAAATGAAGACACATCATACCAAAACCTATGGGACACACTGAAGGCAGTGCTAAGAGGAAAGCTTATAGCTCTAAGTGCATACAAAAAGAAACTGGAGAGAGAACACACTAGCAGCTTGACAACACACCTGAAAGCTCTAGAACAAAAAGAAGCAAAAACACCCAAGAGGAGTAGACGGCAGGAAATAATTAAACTCAGGGCTGAAATCAACCAAATAGAAACAAAGAGAACTATACAAAGAATCAATAAAACCAGGAGCTGGTTCTTTGAGAAAATCAACAAAATAGATAAACCCTTGGCCAGACTAATCAGAGGGCAGAGAGACAGTATCCAAATCAATAAAATCCAAACTGAAAAGGGTGACATAACAACAGAAACCGAGGAAATTCAACAAATCATCAGATCCTATACAAAAGCCTATACTCAACAAAATTGGAAAATTGGATGAAATGGACAATTTCCTAGACAAGTATCAGTTACCAATGTTAAATCAGGATTCAATATAACCATTCTTAACAGTCCCATAACTGCGAAAGAAATAGAAGCAGTCATTAAAGGTCTCCCCACCAAAAAAGTCCAGGTCCAGATGGTTTTAGTGCGAATTCTATCAAACCTTCAAGGAAGATCTAATACCAATTCTCTTCAAACTATTCCACAAAATAGAAATTTGGAAGGAACACTACCCAACTCATTCTATGAAAGCCACAATTACGCTTATACCTAAACCACACAAAGACCCAACAAGGAAAGAGAACTTCAGACCAATCTCCCTTATGAATATCGATGCAAAAATACTGAATAAAATTTTTCTCGAAACGAATCAAGAAACATTCAAAACCCCTTATCCACCATGATCAAGTAGGCGTTTATCCCCGGAATGCAGGGTTGGTTCAATATACGGAAATCCATCAACGTATCCATACACTAAAATTATAAATCAAAAAAAAACCACATGATCATATCTCTTGACGCTGAGAAGCATTTGACAAAATTCAACACCCCTTCATGATAAAAGTCTTGGAAAAGATCAGGAATTCAAGGCCCAACACTAAACATAGTAAAAGCAATATACAGCAAGCCAGTAGCTAACATCAAACTAAATGGAGAAACTTGAAGCAATCCCATTGAAATCAGGGACTAGACAAGGCTGCCCACTCTCCCCTTTCCTGTTCAATATAGTTCTGGAAGTCCTAGCCAGGGAATTAGGCAAACAGAAGGAGATCAAAGGGATACAAATTGGAAAGGAAGAAGTCAAAGTTTCACTATTTGCAGATTGACATGTTAGTATACTTAAGTGACCCCAAAACTTCCACCAGAGAGCCCCCTAAACCTGATAAACAACTTTAGCAAAGTGGCTGGGTATTAAATTAACTCAAACAAATCAGTAGCATTCCTCTAACACAAGGATAAACTGGCTGAGAAGAAATTATGGAAAAGACACCCCTTCACAATAGTCACAAATAGTATAAATATCTTGGGGTGAATCTAACCAAGCAAGTAAAAGACCTGTATGACAAGAACTTCAACACCCTGAAGAAAGAAATCGAAGGAGATCTCAGAAGATGGATAGATCTCCCATGCTCATGATTGGAAGGATTAATTATAGTAAAAATGGCTATCTTGCCAAAAGCAATCTACGATTTAAGCTATCTATCAAATTCCAACTCAATTCTTACGAGATAAAAGAGCATCTTAAAATTCATTTGGAATAACAAAAAACCAGGAAGCGAAAACTACACCAACAATAAAGAACTTCGGGGATCTCCATACCGATTTCAAGCTGTACTACAAAGATAGTGAATAAAACGGCCTGGTACTGGAACAGAGACGCAGGGGTCAATGGAAATAGAATAGAAGACCCTGAATGAACCCCCATACCTTTACTTGACTTGGGCAAACTCAAACTATCCATTGGAAAAAAGACAGCATTTTCAAAAAAATGGTGCTGGGTCAATGGAGGATACTTTTAGAAGAAATTTCCAAACTTATCTCCTTTAAAACTTAATTTCCTGACAAAGCAATAAACCAAATTTAAAAATAAAAAAAAAGGAAACTGAAATCATAGGGAGGAAAAATAGAAAAAAAGGAACCATATGGGACCAAAAGTTCTAAGAACACAAAAGGGATTCTAAAAAACAAGTTGACAAATGGGGCCTTCAAAAGCCAAACTCAAAAAAAATTCGGTCAACAGGACACCGGAGGAAGGGGGATTCGAAACGCTAAAGCATTTAAAAGAACCAACCTCATTGAGGGGCCAATATCAAGATACAAAGAACTAAAATTTGGCCACCATAAAACCCCCCATTAAATAATTGGGGTTTGGAGTTGAATCAATGATAACTGGAAACTCGGATGATTGAGAAACATCTAAAAAAGTGTCAGCATCCTGGGCATCAGGGGAAATGCAAATGAAAACAACAAAGATTCCACCTCACCCCAGTCAGATTGGCTAAGACAAAAAAGGGGACAGCAGATGTTGGGAGGATGTGGAAAGAAGAGGAACCTCCTCCATTGTTGGTGGGATTGCAAGCTGGTACAACCACATGGGAGTTCTGGCGGATACCTCAGAAAATTGGAAAAATGGTTTTTACCTCGAGGACCCAGCTATACCCCTCCCGAATATTCGGGATATCCCCAAAAGAAAAAAAAAAACCATAGTTAAACGTTTCCTCCCCCCCCCCCCCCCCCACCCCCCCCCCCCCCCCTTTCCCCCCCCGAGATTGACCCCCGAATTTCTCTACACATGTGAGTTTTGTACGGGCCCTAATTAATCCCAATCCTAGACAAAAAATGGGAGAAACCCCTCCCAAACGATACCAATCAAAGGAACTTTGGTTTTGAATACTGTAGGGTTTGCCAAAACAATGGGGTGCCAGGGATAATGACAAGAGGGTTAAAGAAAAGAAGTTTTTTGGTTTGAGGGGTAAAAATCAACCAAAAAGTAGAAAATTACCCGAAAATAGCCCAACACACTACTTAGATGCACGCATTTAAATATAAACTTTAAGGAGAAAACAAGAAAAGGTTTCTTAGAACCGAGTACAAAGATTCACAAGAGTCATCAACTTTTCCCTGAAGGAGGGGTTTGGAAGCCAACCAGAAATTTTTATCGGTTTTTTAATTTTTAGCCACGAGTGCGTTTTTTTTGATTAGAAGATAGGTGTAAAAGTGCCTTATTTTTTGTAGAAAACCCTTCCCCCCCGATACGAATATAAAAATACCTGCTCTAGGCTTATTTTTCAACGGGGGGGGTTACAAGTCTACACTTTTTTTCTTGTCTACTTGCCCCCCCCCTGTTATGTCCCCCCCCCCTTTAGTGTCTCAACCCCGAGTGGCCCCCCCTCCCCAACCTGAGCTATTGCGGTACCCCTCATTAAAAGCCTTAAAAAAAAGGGGTTTTAATTTCATGGTATTTTAGTGTTGGCCAAAACTTGATGAATAATCAGGAATTTTTAACAGGCCAGAAGGACACACCCCCAATCCTGAGGGCCCCCGCGATCACCATGGTTCATCTGCCGAGGAGATCAAAACCCCCAGCTACACCCGTTTAACTTCGCCGATTTCTTCTTCCCAGGCGCTACACCTCAATACTGAGGGAGGGTTCAAGAGTTCTTAGTCAGTTTCTGTTAGGGTTGTGTGTTTCCCCACCCCCCCCCCGGGGGTCTCCCGAGAAAAAATTCAGGTTTTATATAGTCAATAGGAAACCTTTACAAAAAAAACCAATCTGGGCCTTTGGGGCCCGATTTTTAGGTGAACATCAAGGTTATCGGGTAAAAAACCCCTTTCCCCCGACGCTAAACCTCCCTTTCTGTAAGCCCCCTTTAAAAGTTCCCCTAGCAAGATCTTATTGTGTTTGGTGTTGGCCCCCCAAACCCCTTTTGAGCACCCGATTTTCCAGACCCCCCCCCCCCCAACCCCCCCCCCCCCTTCCCATTAGAGCAAGATTATCCTTTTCAAGAAACATCAACCCTTGTTACTTTAGTTTCCCCAATACCTTAAAGTTATTTAGAGCAGGTTGGGTTTTTATCTCCAGACATTTTAATTCCCAAAAAAGTCAGACAGGGATTTTTCATTCACTGCTCTTTTCCCCCTCATTGGAGACCCATAAGGTTCTTGAAACCTATAAAGTTTAAATTTTTTCATCTTTAAAAAAAAGGTGTTTTTTAAATAAATACTGAGTGTTTAAAAGAGCCAAAACAAAACCAACCTCGGTGGATATAAATTTCGCATAAAAACCCAAAAAATCATTTATGAATAAGGGGGGCCGGGACATCGCTGAGGTTAATAGAAAATTAAATCATCAGAACGTTGTACAAATATTATTCAATAAGAGTGGGGGGGGAGAACCATTTATCCCAAGGTTGTAGCCTTCAGTAAATTTTTTCTTCTGCAGATGAGGAAATGTACCTTTGAGTTAATCTACTGAATTTCCTTACCAAAAGGGGTAAACTTTTTACCCCAAAGGATGACCGCATTAAAATTGGGACCAAAACGACTCTCTTTTACAGCACAAGGGTCGTTTTCCCAGAAGCTCTATGAAAGAGGGGAAACGAGACACAAAATGGATTTTTTTTTTTTCAAGGGTTACTAGCGCGCTCAAATCAGATGAGACCCGGAAGCTGCTCTTCAATTAACCAGAAAGCAAAAGTGATCTCAAGGGAAGTATGACAGCAGAAGCTATAGGAGAAAGACAAAGAAAATAGGCAACTGAGGATGTTTTTCATTACCACCCCCCCCCCCCCCGATCCCCCCCCCCCCCCCTAGTCTGAATCACCTAGAGTAATCGAAATACAACTGTGTGTACTTAATCATTTACATGTACATGTGATGATGTGCTCACAATTTCTGATTTCCCTTTAAGCTCAGATATGGGGCTCCCGAACTTTTCTCCTACCTGCAGCCCCCCCTTTGTTGTGCAGAATAGAGATCCTACAGGATGAGTCTACATTTTCACCTTGTCCCTACTCCCAACTCTATGAGATAACCTGACAGTTACCGATGACAAGGCGCTCTCCAGTGATTACATGCTTCATTTTGTATTACAGCCTTTGGTGCTATGCATATGTAGCTCAGTACAGGCCGACTCGACTGCTAGATTACATTAGCTACTCTGTAGAGACGATGTGTAGCATTTGTCTATGCGTGGTTCTGTTGTAGATAAAACTTGAAGTTATCTATTGAGCTAGCTGCCTCAGTCTAGTACGATGAATAAGCATTCTTAGTGGCTCACTTTATTCACTTCTGTATATATGCTTAGTGTAGGCCTCTCGAGCAGACCAGGTGAGGAATAGAATAGAGCAGGAGTGCGATGCATGCCAATGACACAAATAAGAGAGCAAAGTAGACAGAGGGTGTGTGCAGGAGCCTCGGCTTTTCGTCATGGAGCCTCGTCGCATTGGCATGTGGTGAGCATGTAACTGCAGAACGAAACTGCTAGGCAGTCTCTGTTCCCAGCTAGGTGACCGCATATTGCGCCTCGGTTCCTAGACAAAAACTCTGTTCAACTATGTACTAACGTACATCTCCGTTTCATAGTTCCCATCTGAAAGAGACATCTGCAGTTCTTAGCTCAGACCACAGTTGGCAACTTAATCCAGTACATGCTGCGTAGAACACTTTACGGAGTCCCGCAAACCAGAGTATGATAGCCATCCAGTACTGCCGATGATATCACTTATGCCTATTTCAAGGAAGAATCTATATTTACAGGACTAGGTGATTTGTTAGCCTATTTCTGGGAACAATCCATGGAAATTGTAAGAATTGTAACTTGTAGACCTAACCCACCCCTAATATTTAACCTAGGATCATGCCCCGTACGTGCTCTTCGAGCGCAGTTCAGTAGTTAAGTAGACAGCAGTGTATTATTTTATATCAGTACAATTATTTTGTGTGCACTTGAATGGTTTTTAGTGTTGTGTAAGCACTTTAAGGAGAGGCTGACACACTGAAATTTATTAGTGTTGTTGTTGAGAGAAGGTGGTTTAGAAGGAGGTTGGCAGAGATGGCAACTCTCCGTTAGCGCTCTATGTCTCAAGTCTTGTCGCTCAATAATATTTGTGAACGCAATAGACCATTCTAGATCAAGTCTTATAACGCTGACAGAGGTTTTCCATGTCAGCTGTCAGTGGAATATGAATTATGCAATGTCCTAGTTGATTATACAGATAAGGATGGACTGCCTAGCGACTAGGCGTGGGAGCGTAGAATGTGTTCAGTTAAGAATGTACAAGCATGTCGAAAGCCCGAGTGTGTGCTGTTTGTTTAATTGAGCATCGATGCCATCGGATCTTGTATGAGATAAGAGGATGTGAGGCATTAAAAGCCACTGCAGGAAGTCATCAAGTAGCTTTCCCCATACGAATCATTGTAATATGAATCAATATATAATAATTCCCTTGAAGTTTAGTGTTGCCCCCCACTCTAGCCCGCCCCCACCCCCACCCCCCCCTACTCAATCGTACAGTTGCAACCCAAACTTCACTGCGTGGGCCATTGCAGACAGACACGAACGAATGAGATATCATTCATGGACGTCCCACTAACAGCAGACGCCCTTGTCTTGCGCGAGAAGATGCTACCCAAACCCACTCCCCACCCAAACTCTGGACATCCTTTGTATTTTGTTAATTTTGTATCACCACGAGGAAATTCTTCACACAAACAACTTAGAAAAAAGTTTATTTTGGCTCAGGGTTTAGAGATTCTCATGGCTACTGGCCCCACAAGCTTGTGTGAAACACAGTGAAGGTGGGAATCAGCCGCTGAGCAGAGCTGGGGACACAAGGGCAAGATAACCCCAAGGATTCCTGCATGAGCTACTTCGTCACTGAGATCTAACCTATTCAGAACCTTCCAGAATAATACCACAAGCTGGAGATCAGACTCTCAACACATGATCCTTTAAGGCAGTGGTTCTCAACCTTCCTAAGGCTGTCACCTTTTAATAGTTCCTCATGCTGTAGTGACCCTCCAACCATACAATTATTTTTTATTGTTACTTCACAACTGTAAATTTCCTGCTGTTAGGAATCATATGTATGTAACGTAAATACCTGCTTTTCTGATGGTCTTAGGTTGTACTTTGACCCTGGAAGGGGTTGCAACCCGCAGATTGAGAACTGCTCTTTTAAGGATACGTTGCACATTCAAATCATGACATCTGTGAGTTTTCTTTTCAGTCTAAAAAGCAGCATATAGGAAGCAATCTGAAGTCACCTTCTCAGTACCTCCTGTTAGTGGCTTCTTCCCCCAGGGAGAAAATTCAAGCAAAGGCTCTCTTGGAGCTTGCCCCCTCATGAGACACCACCCACAAAAGTGCCTTCTCCACCTGGCAGTTTCCCTCACAGGAGACTTGCACTCTGAGTTTCAAAGTCCAAAGAAATTAGGATTGAATTAATTGGGAGCAAATGCCCTAAACATCGTCAGCCTTTCTTCTCTCTTTCTTTTACATGAACTGCACTGAGAGTCGTGCACAAAACTCAGACTCACACCTCCCCACTGGTGTTTCTTTTGCGAGAGTGTTCAGCTGCCCATACCATCGCTGTTCACCTCAGCACCTCCACTGCCCTGCTGCACTGTAATCTTGAAAGCTAACACCCAGCAGGAAACCTTTACCTCTGGACTTCAGAGCTCACAACTGTGCCCTAGTTAAAAGAAACCCAAGATGCTGGCATTCTCACCTAGACACTCAGACATACTGGTAATGTGTCTTGTAATGGGAAACTAATGGGGAGATGTTTTCTCTGGGAATCTGACTACAAGAGGGGATCAGAGAGTCTCACAGCTTTGAAGGAGACAGCGAGGCTCAGGCTGTGTTCGGTGTCCAGGGACACCTGAGACTCTTCGGTGCGATTGGCCAAGGGAGGCTACACATGCTTGAGGGGTCTAAACTGGTCTCTAAACAGCACTGAGTGGTTACCCTCATGGGACCTGGACTAGAAAAGCTGAGTGTCGCTGGGTCTTCTAGTCCATCAAAAAGAGCCAAATTAAAGGAAATCATATCCCTTGCATCCTCCTGTGATGTCTCTCTGACCCAAAAGCCACCAACGTTTCATACAGTTGCACAAAGACTAACAAAGAAGTTACAAAAAGTATCTAAAGATCACAGCTTCCAAAGACATACTTGGACAAAGGCCCCATTGTTGCCTGGCCCGCCAGGATGTCTGTCATTTAGCCTCTGCTGCCTGTCTCTCCATTCTTGAACAGCATTCCTGATGTGCTGTCTTGCACTAAAGACTCAACCTTCCAGGAGGCCTGAAGACCTCAGCAGGTCTAGTTCCATAGCTGTCCCCACAGGAGGTCCCCAATCACATCACCTCCACAACCCTCCACTGTGCACTTGACGTGTTTTGTGTTTGCTGTTCCAAGTATTATTTTACAAAGTTGTGAGGTTCAAGATGTCAATGCTGAGGACCAGGCTGTCAGAGCCACGGCTGTATCTCCCAGTGGCCTGTAGATGGCAGCACTCAGATATCGTGTGACTAATAACTGACGAAGACTGATTCTAATCCTAGGCTATCAAGGAGATGATTGAGAACCAAACTATGGACCAAACATCCGGGGAAGGCAGTTATCAATCTGACTTTTAGGAGGAAATGCTACTTTTTGAGAGGTATAAACCTTAGAGTGAATTTACGGTTCCTTAGGACTTACAGGAAATGACTTCATCTCCGGGTCATGTAATGCGGCACTACGGAATTATTTTATTAAGCAGGGTTCAGTTTTAGGAAACAGAATGGGGGATAAACACGGCTTTTGTACACACCGTGCCCCACACAGATGCCATTCCCTACACCAGAGCAGTGTATTCTACCATCTATCGATTTCCATCCACCCATCATTACGGCTCGGTGTCTGAGGATTACTTTAGAATTTAGGGTGTTGTAGCAAGGTCACTTCTAATTAGATAGTTCACATCTTAAAAGTCTCTCTGTGAGGTATGTTTACACTGGGCATCACGGTTGACAGAGAATATTTTCATCTTTCTGAGAACCTTGAGTGTGTTTGCCTCAAGTGGGGCATGCTGTGCTAACTTGTGAAGTAGCGATGCTTTTCCTTGAGGAAAAAGCCAAATCCTGATCCCCAGAGTCAAAGTCAGCAGAAATCGTTTATCTCATTTACCAGACTTTGCCTTAGCAGTCAGAATTCCAGGCTAGGAACCATATCAGCAAGCCACTTTACCACCCACGATCAGAACTTTAACACACACAGTGACCAAAGGTAAAAAAAACCAAACAGACCAAAAAGCCAAGCCAAACAAACAAACCAAGCTATAGCATTCCCGTTTCTAAAAAGCCACACAGGGTTGTTTTGATTCACACTGTGATTGTCAACAATTTGTTTGCATCTAAGTGAGTCTTAACTGAAGGGCTGGGGCTCAGATGGGAGGACAAGTCTGTATCTAATGTAAGACAAATTCCAAGATCCTAAGTCTGAATGTTGGAATCAGAAGGGGAGCATGGTACCAACACTTCACCACTACTGGTATAATTACCAAGATGATTAGAGTGTCTGCCAATCCAAACTTTTATATCAGAAGCAAGCTTGCATTAGTAACATTCTAATTTCTGCCTTTGTTTCCCTGGGCCTCAAGGCATGGACCAATTGCCACCCTCAACCCGGCATGGACGAAATCACTCAGGATTTGGTCCTGAGATAGGAGTCAGGTCTATTTCCATGCAGAGTTGATTCCTGAATAAATCTGAGCCTTCCAGTAGTAAGAGGGGGAGGGAAGCAAATGGAAATGGGTTAGATGGCCACAGCTGACATTTGGGGAGCCATCGAAGATCTGCAGATAAAAGCCCTCAAAGGAGTCCTTGCTCCAAGTATATGGTAGAAGTATCCAAATGAGAGGATATTTTGGGGCCTCTTATAACTTTGTGACTGTCTCCTTTTGTTATTTTTATCTCCTCTGTGTCCTTGTCTTCCTAACAGAGAACCCTTAACTTAAAAAAAGAAAAACAAAAAACAAGAAAGAAAGAAAGGCTGTGTTTGTTCCTGGGATGGGATGTGGGAGACCGTTTCCCTTATGACTCCGGCTGAAAGTCAGAGGCTCCATAGCAGGAATCCTCCTGGGACAGAGCAAGCACACAAGCTCTTAGTGACCTGGTCAAGCAGCTGGAGCCAGTACCTGGCACGTAGTAGGTGGTCATTGTGTGGTTGGTTGTAGGTTGAATATCATAGAGAAGCCAGAGGAGAAGTGAAAAGGTTTGGGGGGTAGGTCAGCCTCGAACTCTTCTCCCAACACTGTTGTCTCCTAGTTGTGTAACCTTGGGCATGTCACGGATGTCTTCTGAACTTGAGTTTTCTGATCTGCAAGATGGAGGTCCAACTGCTGTGGGAGACAGCAGCTAAGAGTGTGAGGCAGACAGTATGGGGCCTGGCACTTAACGGGAGCTCAATGGGCAGAAGCTACCCTTTCTCTCCTGGGTCTGTGCATTCCAAGTATTTTAAAACTGAATATGGCCTATTCAGCTCTGCACCAGCTATCCCAACACCACCCTGGCTCCTTTCGTACCTCTCGGCACAGGGCTAAGGGCATGTCATGGCGAGACTCCAGGACCACAATGCCAGTTGACGATTTGTGGGCGAGCAGAAATGATGAATTCACTCTTTGTGCGTGATAACAAGTGCTCTATGTCTGGACTAAGTGTCCCTCCCAAGCCCCACATCAGGCCACTGGAGGATGGAGGGTGGGGCAGGGGGCGTGGCGTGCTCAGCTGAAGTCCTGCAACTCCTTTGACGCTATAGAAAGACTGCTTACAATGGCAAGATTCCTGACTTCGCCCTGGTTTTTCCAATAGGAAGGCAGAGGCTGGAGTTGGCCCAGCTCTGATCTTCAGACACCTTCCTCTCCCGTTCCTGCGCCTTCATGTTTTTATTTATAAGGGAGAACTGATTCCGTGATACTAGTAATGATCAGGGAAGCCCGGATGCTTACCAGACCATCTGCGCAAGTCAAGCCTTGGCGCAGAGCCTGTGATTACAACACATTTAGGAAATATTAGCTATTATTTATTATAATTACTGGGGACTCCAAGTTTTACCCCTCCCTTATCCAAAAGAGCAGTCCCTCAAGCCCTGGGGCTGATGCTTGTACTCTTACCTGTCATCTGGCTCCCAGCCTGCCAGGCAGTCCTCCTTCCTAGAGCTTTCTTCCACCTCTGCATGCCCCTGTCAGGTTTAGATTGAAAGTGGTTCCATTTTGCAGACTTGAGCTGGAGCCTAAGGGAGTTGCCTCTCTCCCTTAAACTCTGAAGCTGTCTACTAAAGAAGGGGGCTCAGCACCAGGTCTCCTGACCCATGTTCCCTGTGGTTTGTGTCCCAGCCCTTGAGAAGAAAGGAGAGGAGGAGGAAGACAGGCAAGGGAACGGGCTGGGTAGGGCTGCTTCCCCAGCCTAACTCCTTCAGGGCCCAGAAAGGGCTCTGACACCCCTCTCCCCTGCAGCCTCTGCTCTCCCACCTGGCTGCCAGGAGGCCTCCAACAGAGAAGTGAAAAATGAGCCACTAAATGTATTATGACTCGTGAGCCTGTCTTAATAATTAAGTTTTATTAAAATGAACACCAAGAAATTTCCTGACATGGCCTGCCTGGCGGAGCTCATCCAAAGCTGATAAATGAGTAGGTTCTGGAGACAGAGCGGATCCAGAGTTGGGAGTAGGGACAGGGAAAGAGACCTCTGTGGGAACGCAGGTAGGAGAAAAGTTCGGGAGCTTTGAGCAAAGGGACAGAGAGTTCTCACCAACCACTGTGCTTCCTGGTTCTTCTCTGGATTACAGCCAAGACAGGCAGCCTTGCAGAGGAGCTGTTGACTGTAGCTTGCTAATCAGCTCAGGCTTTAAAGCCTGGCCAACTACTACTCATGTGTGCCTCTCAACCTCACTATTCCTTGAGTTGGAGAAGTGCCAGAGTTAGAGGCAGTTGGCCGCCCTTGGTGGGAAAGTTTGCTCCCTCTTCTATAGACATTGATGAGACACAGAGTTGGCAGCATTTTCCCCTGAAAAGGCCCTGTGAGTAGAGATGAGGCCAGCTAGAGCAACTCCATCATCTGGATATTCTACATTCAGTCTTGGTTGCTTTTGAATGACAAACAAATGAACATTTCCACCCACGTGTTCTAAAGACCTTGAGTGAGGATCAGTCCAAGGTAGAGGAGAAGAGAGTCTATCAAGAGACCATCAGAGCCAGTGGGATCCCCACACATAGCTGTCTGGGGTCTTAAGGGGCTAGGAGTCTTTGTGTGATAGGAGTTTGCCTATGTGTTCTAAGGGCTGCAGCAGAGGTGAGCCCCTGGGGTGTTTGGCAAAGGGTACAAGGGTTAAGCAGACACCTGAGTTGAGTGTTGCTTCTATGGGACTGTTTAGCATGAGAAAGGCAGGACTGGAGGTCAGCTGAGCCCACAGCCTGTCTAATCACCAGAAATGCAGTCTCTACAAACTCTGTGGGGATGAGCACTCTCTGATTGGCTCTTCAGTTTCCACACTCGAAGACTACAGATTTTAAGCGGCTTGGCTGATAACACTGTCCTCAATCGATAGCCGAGAATAATGATATTCTTGCCCAAATGTAGCCATGAACCTCTGTCATCCCATTCTCCCATTAGGAAAGAAAGAAAATCTCTCTTGAAGGAATTATTGTTTGTGAAAGATTGATTGAAGGACACTCATTTCCCAGGACTCTGCATTTTACTCTTGAATCAAGTCAGAAAACGTGTACTCAGGGAAATCAATGGAACCAAGTGGACGAGACAGAAATAGCCCTCGCTGGGAATGAGAATCAGCCAGGGACACTATAGGGGAGCTCACTAGCTGTTTGGAACAAAATAAAACGGAAGCCTTGCACCTCACACATAACCATGACTAAGTTCATATAGGAGGGAAGGGAGGGAGGGAGGGGAGGGGAGGGGAGGGGAGGGGAGGGGAGGGGGAGGGGAGGGGAAGGGGGAAGGGAGAATAAAACAGACTTCAAACATAGAAAGAAAACAATAGAGAGTGATTTTTTTAATTGGGTAGGGGGACATCACCTAAAAAGAGCAATCACAAATGCTACAAAAAGAAACAGTGATAAATAGAATTATAAAAACAGAGAAATTCCAATTTGCCGAAACAACTATGGGAAAGTTAAAAGAAAAATGCTGGGGTGGGAGGAGAGAGGAAGCATCCCATGGAAAACTAGCTACCGTTGCTGGTCTTTGTGAGTTCTTCATTTTCCTACCCTTCTTCTCTTACCCCCACCCCTGGTTTCACTCTCTCTCACTACATAGGGGAGAAATAAGGACACAGGGAAAGAGAGAGAGAGAGAGAGAGAGAGAGAGAGAGAGAGAGAGAGAGAGAGAGAGAGAGAGAAGAGAGGGGGGGGGAGACTTGAATCGAATTTCTTTTTGTTTTATTCTTCTTTGAGCACGAACTACTTACAAACTGCAACCAATTCCCCTGTACAATCAATAACCACCCACACCACTATTGGCACTCTAGTATTTACATATCCTCTGAAAAAAATCCCAGAATTCCAAGCATCACATAATTGAAGAAACTGTCTGCAGCTGGCAAAACCATACCTGTGCTAGAGCCTGAAGCAAATCATATTCAGCTGCTGTGGACAGTCCAAAGCAGCCCCATATCCCACACCTGCGACTAAAACAAAACTATATTCTTATAATATTTCTGTGATTTTTAAAAAAACCAAAATTCTAGAATTCTCACTACAAGTGACTGTGTAGTGGTTTGAATGAAATGCTTCCCATGAGTCTGGGGTATTTGAATACTTGGTCCCCACTTGGAGGCTGTTAGGGGAGGGTTAGCAGATGTGGCCTTGTTGGAGCAGATGTGTCACTGGGGCAGGCTTTGCCATTTCAGAAGACTCCCTCTGCTTCCTGTTTGTGGTTGAGATATAAACTCTCAGCTGCTCCAGCACCATGCCTACCTGTGTACTGCCATGCTTCCCAGCATGATAGTGACTTGATTTCTATCCCTCTGGAATCATAATCCACGCCCCCTTCTCTAAGTTGTGTTGTCCATGGTATCTTATTACAGTTAAGGAAAAGTAACAAAGTCTTTGTGAGTTTGTGAGTATGTTTTAAGCCAAGAATATAAACTAAGAGAGTTTACATGGAGTGGATAATTTTCATAGTTTTATGTTTTGAAAAGAAAACGCTGAGTGTGGCAGTGCCTGCCTGTAGTTTAAGCTTCTCAGGGTACAGCTAGAACTTGTCTCAAAATATAAACCTCTCTGGACATATTGGGAATTATGGAATTAAGATGATCCTATTGGAAGTGAGGAGGAAGGTAGGGGTGGTGGGAATCAGAGAAAGGCTCTTGATGAGAGGTCAAATAGGAGACGGTGGCCACTAGAGGCCAGGCATTTGATCACTAGCATGGCTATGAATGAGTGATATTTGGGAGCAAATATATACATGGGAACTTAGTGGTACACTAGATCAAGGGGTTAGAGAAACACGGGTCCCTCCCAGCTTTGAGGATCACACAGCTGGCTAATGGTGGTATCATCCAAAGGGACAAAAAGGAAGAAAGGAGATTTAGTGGGAGAATAGGCAGGTGTATGTTTTCTTTTAATCTGAAGAGTTTGAGATGACTTTGAACAAGGTAAGCCTCATGGACCAGCAAATTGAGCTGTCCACAGGGCCCGGTACTTGGTTTAATCTCCTCTGTCACCATCTTAAAATCCTTTATAGCTTTGAAGCAAAGTGACTTGTGTTTTCATTACATACTGAGCTCAGATAACTTTTTAGCTAGTGCTTTGAGATATTTTTGAGGAGATACTGTTAACCAGTGGTCTGGATCCTACAGGAGCTCAAAGAATCTTCCTGGGATGGCAGTGATCACTTCCAGAAGTGTCTAAGGTGACAAGAGGGTAGCAAAGCATGAAGTTTGGACATCGCTGTAGACAGCTCCAAAGATCTGAGAGTAAAGTAACAGGATAATGCGGGAAGCCTGGGAAAGGTAGTGGATAGGGAAAGTAGTCAACAACTGTGGTGATTTGAATAAGAATGGCTTCCATAAGCTCATGTATTTAAATGCTTGGTCACCATGGATTGGCACTATTTGAAAAGATTAGAAGGATTAGGAAGTGTGACCTTGTTGGAGGAAGTGTGTCACAGAGGGTGGGCTTTGGGGTTTCAAAACCAAATCAGGCCCAGTTTCTCTCTCTCTCTCTCTCTCTCTCTCTCTTTCTCTCTCTCTCTGTGTGAAGACCAGGATATAGCTCTCAGTTACTACTCCAGTGCCATGCTTGCTGCTATGCTCCTTGCCATGATGATAATGGACTAAACCCCTAAAACTGTAAAGAATCCTCAATAAAATGCTTTCCATTCATAAGGGTTGCCTTGGTCATGGTGTGTAAGACAGTATCTAAAGCCAGAAATCAAGAAAGATGCAACCTGCGAAGCCTAGTGAGCATGGGTAGTGGTTAATTTTCATTGCAGCTTGACACAATGTTGAATCACCTGAGAATAGAGTCTCAATAAAATATCATCTAAATCAAGTTGGCCTATGAGCGTGTCTCTGGGAATTGTCTTCATTACAGTAGTTGGGATGAGAAGACCTGCCTCCCGTGGGTAGCATCATTCCCTAAGTCTGGGTCCTGAACTGTTTGAGAACTGAGAACATGAGTTGAGCACTAAGTACACATGCACTCTTTCTCTCAGCACTTGACAGAGGATGGGATGTAATCAGTTCTTTTTAACTTCTACTGTAGCACCTTGACTAGTCCACTATGATGGGCTGTAACTTGGAATAGTGAGCTAAAAGAAACCCTTTCTCCCCCAAGTTGCTTTTTGTCAAGGTATTTTAATCACAGCAACACAAATGAAACTAGGACATTGATGAATGCATGTGTCACCAGCGTGTGTGTGTGTGGTGTGTGTGTGTGTGTTGTATGTACATATACTGAGAGAGCTTCTGAGAGTGGCAGAGTGAGCTACTTGAGAGGTTGACCATGACCAATGGCAGGGATGAGGCTGTGAGCTCCATTGGGATGTGAAGGGTAGAGTGAGGGATTTTAATAGTTATTTTTGTAAGAGACATGAACATGTTAGTAAGTGTCTTATAAGCAGAAAATCTGTATAATATTAGACACAGAACAAGTTTCTATAAAAGTAGAGCAAGGGTTATGTATGCATGCAAAAAGAACTCTGGGAAGATACACAAGAAGCTTATAACAACGCTTTCTCTAAGAAGTGGGTCAAAGGGTTTACTGTATTTCTTCCCTGGATTTTTTTTTTCAACACAAGCATATGTTTTTTAAATAATGAAAAGTATTAATTTGATGCCCTCAAGGGCATTTCGTAGACACTGAAAGAATTGATCAAAGGTTTCTCTGGCTTTTAAAATTAATCTTCAATTTATTAAAGTTACAAATTTATTCAGACCTAAGTTCTTCCATAAGCTTTGAAATTCAGCTTACAAGTCTTATTATTTATTTATAAGTGTAGCAAATTTTAACCGTCACTTTTAAAGGGACCTTTGAGAAATGTCGCAGCTCATTTACAAATGTCCTTAATTTAATTGCGGTAAACATTGTAAACTGTATTTGTACACACTTAATATTTTGGGTTATTTTTTAAATACTTTGATTCAAACCTCTTCAAGTGTTTAAGTAACTGCTTTAAATCTAATCTGTGGGACTTACAACTACTTACAAAAATCTTAAATTCTTCTCTAGGTTCCAATACTTAAGTATAGTAGGGTTTTGATGCCAAAATCATTTTCTCAAGCACTTCACTCTAGAATGGAAAGGTTACTTCATAACTCAGAAGGACCACATCTTCATAAATTGCAAGGATATAAACATAGCTTCTTCCAGAACACACATGTCTTAGTGGGAAGGTTCAATTCTTTTCACATTTCTATGCCTAATTCTGAAAGATGATCACCTATGCCCCCACCACACACCTCCCTTCTCCTGAGACATGTACCATGGGCAGGACCTTATTCTGTGTGCTTTGTACCATGCTTGCCACCTCTCCCTAGGCACCTGTCTCTGCTTTCTCTCCATCTGGCCTCTGAGCTTTCCCTGCCCTGGCTAAGGGTGTAGTTATGACCTTTTATGTTTTTAACTATCTGCTGGGCATTATTTTTTCTCTCCTTATGTTTTTAATAGTTTTTGCTCAACTTGAAACTTTCATACCAGCATTTTGTCTATCTCTTTATTCAAAGAAAGTTAAGAATGTTGACTTCCTGTCAAAATTGGCTTTTTAAGGAGTGATGGACGTTGGAGTCTTCATTTCTTAACCTCTGGTCATTTAACATACCCCAGAAAAAAACAGTCTGTAATGTTACTGATGACATTCCTGTTATGGTATCAATCTGTCATTTTTGAGGACTATCAGCCCCTCAGTACCACTGGACTCACGGCTCTGTTTGGAACAATGAATTCTCTTGCCTACTGTGGAATCACCCTTCCCTGATTCTCATCCTTCCTTCCTGGCTATAGGATAAAAGTTTGTGTCTTACCTCCCACAACCACAATTGAAAAGCTACCCCTAAGGTGATGGCACCGGAGGCAAGCCTTTGGGAGTGATTAGAGTGGAGTCTCATGAATGAGGTCAGTGTCCCTCTAAATGACAACCTGAACAGTTGCCGTGTCCTTTACACCATATGAGGACATATCCAGAAATAATCACCAATGAACCCGAATACAGATCAGGCACCAAATATGCTGGCACATTGACCTTGACCTTCCAGTCTCCAAAACAGTGAGAAATAACTTTCTGTTACAAGTGAACAGTCTATAATGTTTTACTAGCTCGCCCCTTGTGGATAGAGACATCTTCTCTATGTCAAAGGTTGGGTTTCTTCAGATCTTTCTCCTAGGTCTTGTATTTCTACTCCCCACTCTTGCTGGAAAGCTCACCTGTTCTTTAAATTCAACCAGCACCTCTTTGAGGTGACACCTACTTTGAATTTCCATTCTAAGCTCTGTATCTTGTCAATCTAGAGGTATTGGCCTTTCCGTTGCAATCAGGGATGGGTCCTAGAACCTTGAATGTGCTCTTTTCTATAACCGAGAATGTTCTCTTGAGCATCTCACAACTGGATGGCTAGCAAATTTTACTTTGTTTTTTCAGATACAAGTTTAGAACACCTTTCTGCTCTCTTGGTATGATAAAGATTCAGAAGATTACTCCATTGCTGATAGTGTGTGTGTGTGTGTGTATGTGTGTGTGTGTGTGTGTGTGTGTGTGTGTGTGTGTGTGTGTGTAAAGTCTGTTTCTTTCAGTAAACTGTAATCCCATTGAAGTCAGAGACCATGCATTTCTTGCCTCTTCAGCCTCTGCAAATGCCAGCAGTGCTGGGTCTATAGTAGATGTTCAATAAATTAAATGGCATGTGATAAGAAAAGCTCCTGGAAGAAAGAGGGAAAGGAGGAGGGGAAGAGGAATAGCCAGGGGTGGTTTATAGCCTTAAATCAGAAGCTAGCTGTGTTTCAAATATTTCCCTGAGGAATATGCAGAGTTATGTCCACATACTAATGAGAACTAATGGCTCTGCTGTTAGATATCTCCTAAGGGATGTTGTTGTGCCGACAGTTTTCATACTTTCTCGCCTTCCCACCAGTACCCTGACAGACTTTAGCACAGGAGCACAGACAACTCTGCTGGCTGCTTTGTTCTCCCTGCCCAGCACCTCCTAGGACTCCTGTCTCATGTGGGCTACTCTGAAAGGCTGCAGAGCAGATTATGAGGACAGAAGATGTGTACAGGCGCCAACACCACACTGACTGCTGTACAAGCATTCAGATATGGAGCCCTGGGGCTCTCCTGCACACATGCATCTACACACTCAGTTTAACACCAGTTAAAGAGATGGATAGCATTCACAGAGTGGCCACCTCCAGAAACATGACTAAGGTGGGACAGGCCCCTACGTGGGATCTGTGCAGGAGGTGAGAGTAGATGAAGGCTCTACTATCTTCCTCTGAGGTTAGGATTCCAGAGTACCCAGCTTCTTGGCTTCCTTACAAAGGAGTTCGTACAGTTTTGCTTCTTGTCGAGATTACTTTGGCTCTTTGAAGTCATTCTTCACCCCTTTGCAGCTGCTATCACATCTATCAGATGACTGCATCATATATAAAGGTAAAGGGTTATTCGGCTTGCAATTTTGAAGAGCTAAGAGCATGGTGGCCACATCTGCTCCATTTCTGCTGAGAGCCTCTTGTTGAAAGGGGAAGAGGATCCATAAGAGCCTGTGTGTGTGAGGGCAAGAGCAGGGCTCAGATGCACTTGACATGGAGCAGCTCTCAGGGAAAAGCACCAATCTCCTCATGAGGGTGGCAATCCCGTTACCTAATTATATCTGAATGGCCCCAACACCTCTCAACATTACATTTGAGATCAGGCCTTTAATATAATATGGCTCAACAAACCATATTCAGACCTAGCAAGGTTTCAGGGGACTCACATGCACTCCAGCAATGGCTTGTCCATTTCTGTTACAGAAGAAAAAGATATATGCCCTAGAGTTTGATGGGGATAGCAGTGAATCTATAAATCACTCCTTTACATTAGGTATCACCATATTAACAATGCACTTTTTGTTTTCTTTCTTTGAGGCAGGGTATTGATGTGTAGTCCAGTTTGGCCTTGAGTTTGCAGCCACTCCATGTCGTGGGCTTCTTGTCCACCAACATTACTATATTGAAATCAGAATTGCTGTGCATGTACACAGGGATCCCTGCCTGAGTTTCCAGCCACTGCTTGCCCTTCCCCCACCCTGTAGCTGCACACGGCTAAGGAGGTGCTAGGACACACAGGAGGAGGAAAATGAACTGAAAGGGGGCTCAGTAATGCATCTTTTGGGAGGTCATCGCCCATGCTGGTAGGACTTTTCAGTGCTTCACCTGCTTTGAGTGATCCTTTCTTCTTTCCTTCCTTTCTTCTTTTTATCCTTCCTTCCCTCCGTCCATTCCTTCTTCCATCACACCTTCCTTTTATACTTCCTTCTTTCCTCACTTTTATCCATCTTTCTTTTTGTTTTTCACCGAGGGTTGAATCCAAGCTCTTATGGTTGCTAGGCACTTGCTATACCACCTAACCACAGCACAGTCCCTACAACTGTCAGGTTTAGAATATACATGCTGTATTTGTGTCAAGATTATTCATTAGAGGCTGAGGCTGTAGCTCATTAAGTAAGGATGCTTGTCTAGCATGCACTGAAGCCCTGGGCTTAACAGGAAGTGGGCTTATCTCACAGGAAGTGGGCTCCACAGGAAGTGGGCTTCACAGAAAGCCCAGCACACAGGAAGGGTCTACATAGTGAATTGGAGGAAGCCTGGACTACACCAGACCCTGACTCAATAAAGTCAAAATCAAACAAACAAGCAAAAAGTTAACATTTTTTATAAAGATTTTATTCTTTTCTTACTATTATATCTGAAATTACTTTTACAATTTTATTTTTGTTATTTGCTACTAAAATATAGGAATGTAACTGATTTTATATTAATCTTATTATATAATTTGACAAACTTTTTAGTTAGTATATGATAATGAAATCTTTGGACTTGCTGATATGTAAATGCTAAGGAAAGTATACCCTAGTGTCTGTAAACTGAAGGCTCATTTATTGGAGTGAGGATGTTAGGAGGTCCTGAAAATGGTCATAAGATCTCTAGGGAGGAGGGGATGCCCTCAAAGCATATCACAATGCCCCAGTCTCTTCCTTTCTCTGCTTCTTGGCTCAGGATGTGACCGTCTATCTGGGACACTTCTTCTTGTCTTTATCACTCTTCCCAGACATACAACCTCAAGTCACCCAACTTGTTAGCCAGATAAACATTTTTCTCTTGGTATGCAAGTTGTCTCAAATATTTCACTCTTTGGGGGTATATAGGTGTATTTGTGTGTGTGTGTGTATATACATGTGTGTACACACATGCAGATGTGCATATGAGCACACATGTATGGAGATCAGAAATCAGCCTCATCTGTTGTTCCTTGGATGTCCTCCTACCTGTGTCTCTGAGACAGTGGTGACAGTAACACTCAGTCGTCTTGGTCCCTACCAACTAGTTGGGCTAGCTGACCAGTGAGCCTCAAGGACCCTCCTGCCTCTGCCTTCCCAGTGCTGGGATTACAAGCAGGAGCTACCACACCTAGCTTTTTAAAAAACTAAATACAGATTTGGGGAAATCACAGTAAAGACTCATGTTTGTGCAACAAGCATGCTACTGCCTGTGTTATGCCCCTGGCCACCTCACAGCCTGTTCAGCTTGGTAATGTGAAGCTGGTTGAAACAAGATCACGTCATCTACATTAAAAATAATTTTACTGCTTTTTTCCACATTGAATGGGTTTTATTTCATTTTCTTGCCAAGTTTCCCTGGCTAGGGCTTCCAGGATAAGGACAAGTCTTGAGCAGACAGCCTTTCATTTTTCTGATTAGGTTCCCTTTATTTCTTGTTTGTTGAGATTATTGTCGTAAGGAGGGAGCTTGGATTTGACCTATTCAGTGTTTTTTTTTTTCTTCTGTATCTATTGAGGATGACCATGTGGGAAGTTTCTGTTGGTCTCCCCAGACCCACATAAATGGTTAAATACTAAGCCAACTTTGCATTTTGGTATAAATCTCATTTTTTCATGATTACTATTGGACTCAATTTGGTAGCATTTTGTTGAGGATATTTTTAGGTTTTCCAATGTTCATAATACTGGGATTTTTTTTGTGTGTGCCTTGATAGTACGAATTACTGACCTCCTAACAGCTGAGAAATATTATTTTTTTTCTGTTTTTAAGAAGGAGTAAAGAAGGTCTGTGAAGAATACGTGCTAATTTCTTCCTAAATGCTTGGTAGAATTCTATAGCGAGGCCAGCTGTGCTTGAAGTTTTCCTTTGGAAAGGCTTGAGATTATTAATACTTTTAAGGGTCTATTTAGATTTTGCATTTCTCCATGAGTCCATTTTTAAGAATGTTTCTTTTTCATGTGTTGGTTAATTCTTGTCACACAGATGTGCACCATGCTCACTTTCCTACAAGGTTGGAAATCATGTCCCCTCATTCGCTCTTGACCTTTAGAGTTTTTTTTTTTCTTGATCAGTTTAGACATAACACTCAACGTGTTTAAGGTGTGCTTGAGAAAAATGTGCAGGCTTCCATTGTTGAGTATATTATTCTACAGATCAGCGTGCAGTCTAGATATTTTTAGTGTTATCTAAAAAAACCTATTTTTTTGCCTGTTGTTATGCCAATTATTGGGAGTAGGGCACTAAAGTTTCAAAACATTATTGAGCTTTCCATTTATCCCTTCAGTGTTCAGTGTTTGTTTTATATATTCTAGGAGTTGCACTATTAAAGGGTCATGTGTATTTGTAACAGGCATAGCTTTCTGGCATTTTGACAGCCTTTTCCTTCTCTCTGGTGTGTGGGAGCAGTTTCATCCAATTGTCTAGTTTGTCAACATTGGTGTAGCCATATGTGCTGTCACTGAAGTCTACAGAGAGAAGAAAGGTAACGAAATATCAATGGAATATGAAGATTAGAGGATCTATGAAAATAACCAGTTTCTAATGTTTCCTGAAAGTATGTTGTGGAGTTGCTAGATTCTATCTTAAGGAGTTATGAATCTATTGGTGCATTCACAGTTATGAAATGCTTCTGCCTACTCTCCTTTTTTCTTTTTCAAAGAAAGCTACAGACAAGATTTCAGGACTTTGTCAAGAAAAGTATACTATCTTTCCCTAACAGACATAAAGTTTTCTAAACTTCTAACTTGAATCCTTAGTTCTTAGTTTATGTAAGGCAGCACCCAGAAAACAGCTCAAATGTGTCCCAGGCTTTCCTGACTCATAGATAAAACTCTCTTATAAAATTCAGTAATCTCCACTCAAACCACTTGGAATGTGCTCAGGTTAGGGAACAATCCTTGTTCTATCCTTCCCTTGTTGATGGCCTTCTGAGATGACTCATCTCTGTGTTGTGGGTACAATGTGTTCTTTCCAGAACTCACACTGGGCTTTAATGCCTCTTGTCAGGGAGAGGAACTTAATCAGACTGTGTATTTAAGGTCAAACTTTTAGGAAGTGATGGAAATCAGACAAGGTCATAGGGCTGGGGCCTCTGATTGAATCCTGGTGGTTACATAAGAGAGACTGAGGGACACACATGTGCTCTGTAACACCCTGTACCACCTCAAGATTCTACTTATAATGAAGATATCCTCAGATGTAGGTGCTTGACCTTGGGCAGAACTGTGATCCAAATAAACTTCTTGGTAATTGGTTCAGGGTATCAAGTTATCAGCAGCAAAACCAGACTGTTGAGCTCTGTGTAACTTGGAGAAGTCTCTTCTATATGTATAAAAATTTAATTTTTCTTCTTCCCATTTTCTCTGAGTTAATTCGATTCAGTTCCCTGAGTCCCAGTAAAAACCAACCAAACATAAACTTTGAATGTGGTGAGAAAGATATGTTCTTCTCTTCTCAAACAAAACAAAACAAAAGGCAAATTACTATACTAAGAATAGAGATTGCTTTTCTAGAACTTGACTGAATTCTCGAGCCAGCCATCCTTCTTATGCTACCATATTTGTTTTTATCATATCCTTCCTGCCACCAGTTCCTCACAGATTACTTTTCCAACTTCCTGTTTGTTCTCTCTCTTAAAAGGAAAATCCACAAAAAAAAAAAAAAAAAAATGGAGTCCAATTTGTGTTGGCCAACTACTACTGAGCAGACGCAGTCGTACTTTGTAGCCCCAGCTGACCTGGTATCTACTTTGTAGCCCAGGCTGGTCTGGAATTCACAGAGATCTGCATGTTTACACCTCTCAAGTGCTGAGATTAAAGAGATGCAAAACCACCATGCCTGGCTAAATCTAAGTAATTTCTCAATTCCCTCGTGTCTGGAGTATTGGTATGCTTGAGACATGCTTTCTTAGGTCTCAGAATCATTATCAAAGTACTAGCTGGTCTGCTTATATTCTATCTCATAGGCTTTATTTTGGGATAAGTGGTGTTGAACCCTGTGGCTGTACAACCAAAGGCTTCTTTTTTTTTTTTTGCTTGCCGTCTGTTCATTGGAGGCCACCATGAGTACTTGGCAGTTGCCACAGCTCCTGGCCATGGCCTTCTTCATCAGACTTGCATATACTGTCGGGTCAACAGGGAGACTCTCTAGGTGCATCATCTAGCATAGGAGTCATGCAAAGTTAGCACAATCATGGGAGTGACATGCTATCACTTCACTCACAGTCTGTTGGTTAAAAACAAGTCACAGCTCGAAGCTACCTTCAGGAGGAGAGTATCTTACAGAAACATGGATGTTAGATGCCACGAGGTCACAGGCAGCTAATCTGCAACTGTCTACTTGTTGGACTAGAATGGTCTAGATGTCCCAAAGTTACCTAAGGTCCTTTATAAAGCAAACTGGACCCAGAAGATGGTCCCTTCCCACCCAGTACTCCAAGGCAGACCTGTCACCTGTGTGGAGTGGAGGCTGCAGATAACTGCACACTGTCCTCCTTCACTCTCAGCACTAGAAAACATGTAGAAAGAAGTGACAAAGACCATTACATGGAAATAGAGGCCCTTTCTCCTAATACAGTAACTTTGCTTTAAAGCTAAATTGAGAAACAAAGTGACTGCGTGATACCTTTTAATGGTAGTGGAGTGTAAATGTCTTTTGAAAGAACATGTTCTTTCAGAAAAGATCATTTCTAATGTTCTTTCAAATTATCAATTTGGAGGAGGAAGGAAATGTGATTAGGAGACCAAAATAACAAGGGTTTTCAGACCAGCAAAAACGTCAACTGAGTGAATGTGTAATTCAAGCTGCCAAAGTGCTCACACATTTTTGATGCCAAATATACTTAATCAGTAATAATCCTGCCCTCAAGAAGGCTCCTAATTTGTTTTATTGCCATTTTAGATCTGTCGCCTTTCATTTCCTAAAATATAATCAGGGTTCAGTGTCTCCATCTGTGAGCGACACTGTGATGGATTCTGGGTGGCAGTGATATGCCTTAATCACGCCATCTTCCCTATTGCTGCCTCATTTGAATTCACGGATTTCAGAAAATGCAATTATATTTACAATGTCATCAAGAAAGTAAGCAGATAAATGACTGACAGTTCACTTACTCAGAGGTCGGCGGCGGAGGGCCAGGGAAGGGACAAGAAGAAGTGGGAGAGGACATATGTGATCAGAAGTGTCATAATGAAGTCCTGATGGTCTGAGAAGCAAAGGGGAGAGCTTACAATTTTAGAGCCTGGTGCATCAGCTCAGCCTGTGCAGAGGATGTGACAGGAGCCATCCGATGACCAAGTCTGGCCTAAAGACCCTCCCTGGAGCTGTCAGAGGACCTCAACTGTATCTGTGATGCCCTGGTCTTCAGTCCAGGAAGAAACTATGATGAGATATTGGAAATTCTTACTGCCACCTTTATCACCTGCAATTCCTATTGAGCATCTACTGCTACACATCAGGGAATTCTGGTGGCTGAGGAGAGGCCTTACCTTGACTTTAATCTTGTCACTAAAGATTCTCTGAGAGGAGAAAAAATTTATCTCTCTTCACAGCTAACATCTGTTGGCATCCTGTCAGAATGATTCGACTCATTAGCCAACTACTGTCAGAGAAGAACCAGTCGCCACAGAGCCTCTGACCCACATCCAGACCCCAAATCTGTGCAGTTCTCAGCCCTGAGTGCCATCAACTAGGGGTCTCTGGACCTTTCCATGGGAAACCCAAGGAGAATGGTGAGCTCTGGCACCATAGTGGTGCCTGTTGGGTGGGAGAGATGGCTGTGAGCACTGTTGCTGATCCATATTCACTGCTACCTCTCAGAGACTGGGCAGGGAAGATAGCATTTGCTTTGTGTGCCTTTGGAAATGTGTGCCATCACCCACCCAGAGCATCATCTTTTTCATTGCATCTTAGCTGATGTCCCTTTAGATAAAACTTATCCAAAGACACTCAAGACTGAAGACCTGCCTTTGTCTATCCAGGCCCCTATTGTGGACACAAACAGAAGCATGGTAGGCACAGGATGAGACATTTCCCAGAAAGCATGCACATTATCTTATTATGAACAAGAGCATTGGCTTCAGAAGTCTCCGTGGGTACCAAAATCTGCAGATGTTCAAGTCTTTCATATAAATGTAGTAGTATTTGCATATGACTTCTGCAATCCTCCTCCATACTTTAAGTCATCCCCACAAGGCTTTTAACATCAATGCAGTATAAATGGTCCCACAAATAGATACCACAGTGTATTTTTTTCAGGGAAAAATGCAAGAAAATGGTCAGTGTATATTCAGTGCAGACACAATTTTGTTGATTTGGTATTGGTGTTGGTGGTGTTGGTGTTAGAGACAAAGTCTTACCACTTAGCTTTGCCTGAACTAGAGCTTATTATGTAGATCAGGCTGGCCTTGAACTTACAGAGAACCCTTCCACTTAAGGTATGTGTAACCACAGCCAGCCTTAATTGACATATTTTTTATGTGTGGTTGATTCAATCTGTAATGTGAATATGTGAACATGGGCAAAGTACCTATATACAATAATATTTACACCAGTCAGATGTTTTCCATCCGAAATACATTATTCATCATCAGTTTTTAAAGACTTTTTAATAGAAATTCAGAGTTTCCAGAACCAAGCTGTTGACAGTTTTCATTAACTGAAGACCTCTAGGAAACACTCCCGTAACAGAAAAAAAAAGAGTGTATTGGCCCATTGCAGTGAGGGCCAGGTGTATCATGGGAGTAGTGAGGTGACTCTGTAAGAAGTGCTAGATAAGACCAATCGTGCTGTGGTAGGTGATTTGGGGGAGGGTTTGAATGGATTCTATTAGGTGACAGGGATGCCTAATAGCCATATATCTTCAGAAAGCTGATGATACTGCAGAAGGAGTTCCCCAGCGTGAATGTGGCCATGGGAAGATATGCACTAGTTACTCATCACCCACACTGGGCAGGCTGTTGACCTTTAGTGCTTTGGATCACGCCATGTGCTGTCGTCTGCTCTCAAACGCAACCTTATAATGCTCTGGTTTCTCTCTTACTCCATCACAGTCTTGGCCTTATCTGATACTACATCTGTGAAATCATTCATGTTCAACAGGAGAGCACAGAGCTCAGCTGTGGAGACCAGGCTGGCTCCTATCTATATGGACTATGAAGCCCTCCCTCAATAATGGACATTTTCAAGGCTATAAAACCATGTTCCTACCCATATTCTCAGTGATTTTATTCTCTTCTAAAAGTGATTAAACTCCTGCTCTATGCCAAGTGCCTGGTGATGAGACAATAGCCACAAGATGATGTCCTCGTAGCTCTATTGTCCCTGGACCTTCAAGGGAGACAATTATGGTCACTACAGTGGATGCTTAGCAAATCATGAGGTGTTCTCGACTACAATTGGATGTGACTCAGCATAGCCAGGGGAGCATTACCACAAGAGCTAGCCTCACACAGCCTAAGAGACAACTCAGAGTGGCTCAGAGGAAAGAAGGGGAAAGAAAGAAGGGGAAAGTGTTTTCCTCAGACAACACTTGTTGTAGAGAAAGCTGCAAGGGGTTTAGTGGGAGTGCAAGTGAGGTTGAGAATAGAAAATAGGTGAAGGCGGAGTGGAGAGAGGGCTCAGTGGTTAAGAGCACCTACTGTGACAGTCATTCCTGTGTGTGTGTGTGTGTGGTGTGTGTGTGTTTCTATAGTGCTTGAACGCACATACACACATACAATCACACACAATCTCAAGAAAGAAGGTGAGAAAGAATTAGAACTACAGGGGTCTTAGTAAACTCTTTGGAGGAGTCTTGACTGATTTGCGCCTGACAGGAAGTTATAGGAGTCCAAGGAGGTTTACAGCCAGGGAGAGTCATGGTCTGATGTGTCCTAATCAGTCACATGAAGCTACGCTTACAGGGTGATTAAGAGAAAGGAAGGTTGACATTGGTGGCCTAACTGGATACATTTTAAGCTGTGGGCAGAGATCCCAAGACACACAACTGCTTCTAGTTCTGGAATCTGGAGAACAAAGTGCGTGGAATCTGAGAGAGCTGTCTTACCCCAGAGCTCCTGGCACACTGCCACTTCTAGCATTGGCTTCTGCTCCCTTGGCACCTGACATGTGCCCAGTGCTAACCCTTTAGTGGATTATTCTACTACAATAGAATCAGTGGGGTTTTACTTTTAATTTACAGATAAGAAACTGAAAAACAAAGGGGTAAACAGTCTTCTTCCCGTGATTCAGCTAATCACTGTGGGAACTGGAGTTGGGATTTGCTATCTCTCTCTGGACATGCCCGAGAGCCCTAAGTACCCAGTTTTTCTCTAAATACTTTGATCTTTGTGGTTTATCCAGGCCTCAAATATGTGTAATTCAAGGATGTATACAGCCCAGGGTAGCAAAGGCAGGACCAAGTGTCCGATGGGAAGAGTATCAGAAAAGAACTGAAAGCATGGTGCCTTCGTTTGTTTTCTGCTGCAATCACAGAATACCTGAGTCTGGATAGTTTGTTTATTTATTTTTTTTAAAAAGCAAGCAAGCAGACAAGCAAAATCAAGATTCTTTGGATTCATGGTCCTGGGGACTAGGGAGTCCTAGATCATGTGTCTGCAACTGATGAGGGTCACTTGCTACTTCAACTCATGGTAGAAAACATGGAAGAGCAAATGAGTACATGTGAAAATAGAGGAGATTCGACTCTTGCTTTAGGCACCTGGATCCAGTGAGAAAAGCACTCATCCATCCTTGAGAGCTCCACGCCATGATACCTAGATCCCAGCCTCATGGCCACCTCTCAGCACTGCCATGCTGGGGACTTGAACCTCCATGTATTGTTTAGTGGGAACAAACCACACTCAATCTAAGTCCAAAGGGTAGAATTTGCAATAGATGTTTGCAATTGTTATAAATGAATGATTTGGTCAACCAACCATCTCCCTTCTAAACAGACAGCAATAGAAACACTGTGGAGCCAAGACAGGAAGAGGCTGGAGTCTCACTTCTGAGGAAGCTTTCTGATGGAGTGCCCTGACTGTCAACGTTCTGTCAGCAATACAGGGAGAAGTTGCTTCCTTGACCTAAGCATGGACTGTGCACAAGTTGGTGGGCAAGTGTCTTGCTAGGTCACTTAAATGTTATGGACTTCAACTTTTCCTTCTTAGGATGAAAATGATAATGTTATTTCAAAAAGTGTGTGTGTTTGTTTGTGTGTGTGTGTGTGTATTTTAAAGATTTATTTTCATTGTTATGTGTGTTAGTGTTTTTCTTGAATGCTTGTCTATTTACCACATGCAGCCAGTGCCATCTCTTCAGCCACTGTTTTGTTTGTTTGTTTAAACCAGGACTCACAATGTAGCTGTAACTGAGCATGGACTTTCGATCCTCCCACCTCCACTACTAAGTACTATAATTATAGGCCTGTGACACCAAGCTTGAGGTCAAATATTGGACACTCTACCTACTAAATTGCATCCTGAACCCTAGAAAGTCCATTTACAATTTCTGTTAAGGTAGACGATGGATAATGGATGCTGAGTAAAGGACAGGTTGTATTAAAACCAGGTATATTAGTATAATGTTATGATCCCTACATGGCTCAGCTTCATTTTCTTAGGGAGAGGAGTGGGAACAGGCCTTGTGCTGGCTGCCGAGTAGAGTAGCTCACACACTATTATTTGTCTGCAGTGTCTATTCACTTGCTGCTTTGCATCTCCTCTTTTCTCAAGAAACTATCAAAGAAATGGGTGTTGCTTTGGGAATTACTCCCCATGGTGGTCTGTTCCACAGGCAACTCTTTCTATTAGAGAGTTGTCATGGCAACCTCCCATTCAAGGGGCTTGCAGGTGGCCCAATCTTATCCTAAGATGCAGGCAGCTGTTCCTCCCAGTGCTGGGGGTCTTGGTGGCTTAGCAGTGATAGGCGAGAATCAGTGAAGTAAACTCGCCTTCCTGAAGGTCTAAAATGTGGGTTTAAGAAGACGTAGAACCTAGCATTTGGGAGACATACAAAAGATGGAAATAAACTACAACACGTTAGCAAGATGCCATGGGTTCTGGGACAGAGTGATCCCTTCCTGAACACAAAAATGTAAGACATCCTATTGTAATCAAGCATTAATAATGGAGATCTCCTTGGAGACTGTTTTGTCCTGAAACAGTTCCACTCATCTGCCCACCATCACATAATCACCCCCACCTACCCATCTATCCAATCACTCATCAAAATTAATAGATAAGACATAACATCAATGTAGTTTCTATCCTCAATTAGGTCATAGAATCCTGGGCAAGTGTTACTATGAGGTTCATATGGATTTGGGGTAGCCTGGGAGAATTTCTCCTGGGAAGAAGGGCCAGGTTTGACAGTTGGATGGATAAGTAGATATTGCACAAAAGAAAAAGGAAGGAAAATGGTTGTTCCAGGTTGAATAAATGACAAGTTAAAAGTTTCAAAGTGAGATGAATGTCGTAACTCCAAAGGGAAACCAAGACCATCTGTCTCAGTCAGGGTCTTCATTTTAAGCAACAAAGATAAATGCTGACTCATCTAAGCAGAAATGGAATTGATTCGGTAAGCTGACTCAGCTCACTGATCTCTCAGGCATACTCTAATCACAAGACTGTGAGCTAGGCGGGGCCCATGAAACAACGCCACAGAACTGATCCGCTGAAGACATTCTAAGAGTTGGTACTGTTTGTTGTGGCTGTGTGGCCAACATTACTGAGGCTGATGCTGGATGTTGTTCCTGAGAAAGGAGTGGGGGTTGGGGGGGGATCCTCTACTATCTCCTTCACAAACACAGACTCTGAGTGGCTCCTAATTCTTTGAATCTTAGTGTCCATTTCAAACCATAGGGCGCAAGAGTTTGAGCAATTGCCCTAGTTGTTAATGTTCGCTCCAGCTGCAAGTGAGGCTGATATGGAGACAATTTGACATGTCTAGCTTTATGGTGAGAATGGGCCCCACCTCATACATCATGGTGGTAAAACCCTAGTGAAACTCAATCATGGAAAATCTTTCTACCATGAAGTAAGACATGGTAATTACCTTCAAGGGTATTTGAAGCCTAATACAAGCCACAGTGTTCACTGAAAATGATATGAGACAGTGCAGGAAATGCAAGACTTCAGCAGCACAGAAGATAGACAAGGAATAGAATGAGTGAGCATTAGGTTCATAGCTTATGATGTAGGAGATACACTATTACCTTGCGTGATTAATGCTAACTCTGACACCCCATTGTCTCCCTGAGGTAATGTAACTACAGGACAAGAATAGCCTCCTTCTGACAGGGGTGTCCTCCAACAACCAAGTTCCCTCCATCAGCCATTAGTCTTGTGCTTCCAGGAACCATTTCTGTTTCATTTTAATGACATGTCAGCTCCATACATACAGAGCTGAAATTTCACAATTAATTTCCCTAAAGTCTCTGACATCCTTCTAATATTTCAGGCTCTGGAGTAATATAATATAACACAACTGCTTAAATCCTGATAGATTTGGGTTTTCCAGTGATCTGCATCTAAGAGACTGCTGAGGGACTGGAGGAGGGGAATGAATTTAACACCTCATAGAATAAGAACAGGAATGGAGGCCTCACTTAATGGATGGATCATTTAGATTCTTGAAATCTCTTGTCCTAAGGACTGAACACACAAGTCTCTTTAAACTCTTTGTTTGTCACACAGGGCTCCAGCCAATACTGTATTTGTTTTTTCCTTAAAATCCTTTTGTTTTGCCTCAACTTATTTATGTAATTCTGCCCTTCTGCTTTGTTGTTGTAAGTGTAGGTTTTTGAGAAAGTTCACAGTCCTCTAAAATTCCCTCAGGGTTTATGGTGTGTAGAATCTCAGCTTTTGTAAGATTTCAGTGTCATTGTTCCCAGAAACCATGGCCATCATGGGAAAACTAGGGTGAAATAGGTCTGTAGACAAGATTAAAGATGCAGACTAGTTGACTTTAACCTGAAGAGATCATTGTGGTTATCCAGGTTGTCCCATGCCCTCACAAATACCCTTTGCACATGGAAAGGCAAACAGAATGACTGACACCCAGAGATGTCAAGATTCTATGTTGATTTTTAAGCTGGAGGAAAGAGGTCATGAACCACAGGTGACCCTGGCAAGCTGTAACAAGCACATTAAGTTAAATTAAGGTGTGGTTAATCTTGATTGGCAACTTATCAGGACTTAAAATCACTTAAGAGACATTCTTTTGCAAGAGTTAGCACCAGGGAGGTTCAACTGAAGAGGGAAGCCTTCCCTCAATGCAGTCATTATCATCACATGGACTGGGTCTTAAAGCAAATAAAAGTATGGAAAAGAGGAAGCCAGCAAAGCCCAGGAGTCTGGAGGAGCAGGCTACAGAAATCCTAAACGGCTATATTAAGCAGAGCTGAATGGACCATTTTTGTGGGAAACTGAAAGATCAGAATGCTGAAGAAAATGCAAATGCGGGACCAGGTTCATGAGGTTTCAGAGAGGAATAAGAACACCATTAAACAGACCATGTTACATTCTGCAACAAACAAAGCTAAATAAATAAGTAAATAAACAATAGATAAACTCTAGCTACATTCTGCCTGGAAATTCTGCATTCTCTCTTGAAAATCTGAATGAGGTTACATTCCAAAGTAATGGACTAAGTTGTTTGGTGGAGGGAATTTCAAGACAGAATGTATGTTAATGTGAGCCGTAGCATGGTTAGTGTTTACTACTGTTAATCAGAGCTATAGTAAAACAGAATAAGATATATAGTTTGGGGAGAAGAGTGAGTGAGGACTTTTCCATTTTAGACCAGGCTGCTGTGAAAAATGAAGCTGTAACCAGTTAAATGGATTAGGCTACTAAACAGAAACTTCTCATTCTACATTGGAACAATAGGAAAGATGCCGGAAGGCAAGAACCCATCCTTTAAAGGCTCCAGCTGTGGAGATGCACACATTTCCTCATCGAGGAATGCCACAGGATACATACTAAGATTGTAAACATTCACCCGGGGAGTATTTCCCCAGGTTCAATTGCCAAATCACACAAGGCCACTATAGGTGTGGTAGAAGAGAGGCAGGCTATAGCTCAGGTTGGTAGCAGAACTTGGCAGCATCACCACATGGTTTTCAGACATGCAAAATCCAAGGGTAAGGCGTCATAGAGGCTTCAAACAGGTTCCAGAAAGTTGGTTCCAGAAAGCTGTTTAGTTCAGAAAATTTGCAACAGGGCTAGCTTCTTTGCAAAGAGGTCCAGAGAGGGTATTATATGGATCTGTGAAGGTAAAGCCCAATTTGCCATGGCTACTCCAGGGTGCTGAAGACACCAACTTATGGGGCATCTACTGAAGAAAGCTGCAGGCACTGAGAGAAGCCAACCCAAGAGAGAGGCTATGGTTGCAACAGGTAGCAGATCTGGAGGGGTTAACTATCTAAGGCCTGCAGAACATAGATGAGACCATCTAAAGACCCAGGGGCTGGACATAAAGATTTAGCATTTGGTGTTTGCCTTTGCTGAGTTTCAAACTGGCTTTACTCACCAGTCTTCTCTGGCTAGCCTCCATTTCCCCCTATTGGAATGGGTTTGTTTACTCTGCGCCACTATACATTGGAAGCATGCAGCTTGTGTTTTGATCTTTCGGGCTCACAGTGAAGAGTTGCCTTGAGTCTCCAAAGACATCTTGGACTTTTTTTTTTTAGCAGTGTTATGAACTGTTAAGACTTTAAGGACTCTTAGATGTGAATGAAGTACCTTTTGCTCTTAGGAGATACTCATTAGCCATGGAGGACTATGCATGGGAATGTCATGATTAAAGGCGATCTACCTGCAGGTCAGATTGACAAATGGCAGATTCATGATGGTAAATCTTGATTTCAACTTAATGGTATTTAGAGTCACCTAGAAGACACGCCTCTGCATGTTTTATAAAGATGTTTCCCTCTTAGTGGGCAGCTTTATCCATAGACTGATCCTAGAGCGAATTAGCAAGAAAAGAAAGAGATCAACCAGCATTCATTTCATTCTGCTTCCAGCTGACTGCTGTGTGACTGGTGTCTTATCCTGACTGCTACTCACTCCTCACCATGATGGTACTCTCAGACCATAAACCAGAATAAACCCTCCATTCTTAAGGTGCCCTTTGTCAGGCATTTTGCTACACAGAAAATAGAGTAGCTTCTCCAGGGCCTTTTAAGGGAGTTCAGTCCCATCGAAACCTTGACTTTAATTCAGCGAGTTGCATTTCAGATTTCAACCTCCAGACCACTAGGATGATAAAGCATGTTATTTTAAGCCAGGCACCGGGTCATGGTTTGTGACAGCAACAGCAGGTAAAAAGTTATCTTCTGAATTGCCAGGCCTTTCTACAGAACAGGAAACCAAAAAAGGGCAAGGACCAGGCCCCTGAGAACACAGAGGTCTGAATGAAGAACAATACCACATTGGTGGAGGTTCCTCCTGCTGAATGGTCCCAGGGTCTAGCCATGGGTTACATTGCTATGGTAGTAGGATGGAGTTGGTCTGAAAGAAAAAAGAATTTTTTTTATCGTTCAGGAGGCAAAATCTTAACCACATGTTCCTTTGATTGAATCCCATGATGCTGTGTCAGTACATCACCACAGACCTTCGATGGTCCCTGGGATTGGGTTTCTGATTTCTGTTCTCCAAGGCTCGCATCTGCTGTTCCCGGTAACAGGAATGAGATCATGGAAACCAGAGGTAAGTGAATTGAGAAGAGTAACTTCTCTGTTTAGGAACTCGGATTTTATCTGTAGCATTGCCAGTGCTGTAGCTTCTGTTGCTGCAAGGGCTCCTCCAAGCTTGGCCTTGGGGGACAAGAACAGAAAAGACTGGGATTTGCAGATCAAAATAGATCCTAATTAAAAATGCAGAAAAACGTTCAACTCAAGGGCCAGTTTGATGAGAACTGGATTATGTTCAGTGAAGCTGTTTTTAAGCAAACCAATGAACAGGAACGGACACCTTACTTTTTATGTATGTTTGCATTATATTTTCTTTTAGCTAAGAAATGCTTCCCCAGCCCTCCTTTAAGAGACTGTCCTTCCGTCTCTCTATCCTCTGGGACAAGATGAAATTTAATGAAACTCTTCATTCTCCACATGGAGCATAACTTAGAACTGGCCAACCACAGCATTCTATTGTCATAATGATAAGCTTGTGGTTGGGTACATGACCAGAGGGGGCCAACAAAATGTCATTAGGATGGCAAAAAGCACTGAAGCTAATCTGAGGGCTACTGGTGACACTGTTATCACCCTTCAGAACAGGAAGGCCTCTATGTAGATAGCAGCAACAGCAAACACATTTCCAAACAGTCTTTGAACATCTACTCAAAGCTATACCCTAGGCCCCATCTAGTCAGTCATATGAGAGCCATAAATGCCCCACCCACAATTCATTCTTGTCTGTTGTTCACTTTGGGTGGGTGAATCTCTCTTAGTGTTGGAGCCAACAGAACATTCCACATATTTTGAAATCCTATTCTCTGAGAATGTGTGATTCCAGCTATGGTGGAATATTCAATAGAACTAGAAGATAGAGCATCAATTTGACAAGTATAAAATTATAAGTCTAAATCAAACCATGGGTTAACACAAGAACCTTCATAGTTTGGGTAGTCAGAGAAAGGAAGCTTAATTAAGTCAAGACCTGGAGAGGTTCACATATATTTTGGCTTAGATTTTGTTGTTGTTGTTGTGTTTTGGTTGTTTGTTTCTTTTAAAGATTCTCGGAGAAGGACACGAGGGCTCAGTTACACCACTTGGCAGAGTGCTGATAACAAATGGAGATTTGAACATGTGGCAGATCCATCTCATCACTCAGACCCATGGATAAGATGCAAGTTAAAGAAATAACATTCAGGAGCTATGACCCGAATGCAGAGACTCCTCAGCACAAGGGTCAAAGGCTAGGATGCTGATAACACACAAAAAGGCTTGGGTTCAGGGAACATAGAAAGAGTATGACATGTGCCTAACTCTCCCTCAGCTGCAGGGTCTTCTCCACCCAACGTTCCTCCCACCCCTCAACAGTGTGAGCTTCAGAAATGGCTTATGTCAGTCAGAGGTCTCTAGGCCTCACCAAACAAAAGACACAGAGAGAAAATGTCCAGGTGTTCCATCCCCTGGCATCAGTGAACAATGGCTAAGCTGTAGGGAGATTCACTTGACTTTACTGTGATGACTGTTCAAGGATAATAAAGTGTGCACATGTGTGCGAGTATGTGTATGCGTGTGCGCATGTGTGCTGCAGTATCATTGACTGTCAGTGTCTCTGCATCATGCTGCACGCTTATGCAGAACAGAAGAGCACAGATGTCTGTCTAGCAACATCTCTGGTCTTCCCTTCCCAGATCCTGGATAAACCAAACACTTCTTTCCTTGTCTAGGGAAGGTGGGAGTTTAGGAGCATCAGACTTTGGACATTGTCTCCTGACCCAGTTCTTCTTTCTAGTATAACCTGCCTTGAGGCCTTTGCAAACTGGCTTAGGAAACTGGGGGAAGCAGGAGAAGGTGGGAGTAAAGAACTTAATGGCAGGGGAAAAGAGCCTAGGAGATCTCAATGTACTCATGAATAAGGAAGTCAGGTTGATTTTCCTCTGTGAGTTCAAGTTCAAATCCAAGTTCTAGCACTTATAAACTTTGTGATCACAGATTCCATCCCAGTGTGTAACTATGGTCTTTCATTTGTAAAGTGACTATGATGGCAAAAGTCTACAGAAGTGGTGTCAGGAAGAGTTGGGTGGGCAATAAACACCAGCATAGAATTTAGGAAGTAGTAACAACAGCAGCAGCAGAGGAAATTCAGCCAGTAATCCTTGTCATCTTTCCGTGTGTCAGGTCTGAATATGACAAACCTTCCTTAGGGTCTTGTTTCAAAGTCTTGGTCCTGGGCTGATGGTGCTCTTATGCAGAAACTGCAGGAGGTGGGTCTAGTTGGAGGAAGTAGCTCAATGTGGACACCTCTGTTTCATGCTGACCCCAGACCAGCAGTTCTCAACCTGTGGGTCACAAGCCCTTTGGGAGTTGTATGTCAGATATCCTACATATCAGATGTTGATATTATGATTCATAACAACATAAAAATTACAGTTATAAAGTATCAATTAAATACTTTTGTGGTTGGAGGCCACCACAACCTTAGGAACTATTTTAAAGGCTCAGAGCGTTAGGAAGCTTGAGAACCTCTGTCCTAGCCTCTTCCTCTCTCTCTTTGCTTCCTGGCTGGTACAAGGAATAGAACACTAAGAAACGCAGAAGGAAACAGGCTCGGCTAGTGTCTTATTCTTGTAATAGGGCTCTTTCCTGGCCATTACTCTTATGGTTATCAAGAAAATCATACTGAAGTCTTGGAAGATAGTGGCAGAGGTAGCTAAACGACAGCAGACAGTAGTTATTCCCAAACTGTATTTTCCAGTTTCAGTTACTACACAGTCAACCAAGTTCTGAAAGCATAAGATGGGAAATACCACAATAAGGAATCCCCATGTTTTAAGGTACACATCATTTACAAGTAGCATAATGAAAATTCTCTCCATTCCATTTCACCCTCCCAGAACGAACCATCCTCTTGCTGAGTATGCATGGTTGTGTATGCTTCCAGCTGACCAGTAATTTGTTATCACCTCTCGGCTATCAATTTGGCTTGTCTTCAAGGAAGCCTGAAGAAGAGCTGGTACTGTCAGTCTGCCAACATAATTCACCTCACCTCACCTCATTAACAGGCATTGTATCTCACCTCACACCATCAGGAGAAGGATGACTGTCATACAATTAAATACGTTTAGACAAAGAAGGGACAACCCATCTACAGAACTATCTTAGATTGTTAGAATTGTTCTGTTATATCATAGTGTGGCTAATAATTTGCTACTATTCCTTATTCATAAATTAAAATTTAATAACAGGTATAGCTAGGAAAAGCACATAGTCAGGGTCCGATAAATCCATTGTTTCAGAAATCTACTTAGGGATCCTAGCACACGTGCCCAAGACAAACATGGCTTTGTGTCTTGCCTCAACCAACTCTGTCTCCAACCTTGGATAGTATTCCTGACACAGGATAGAGGCTACACTAGTATTTGTTAAGTGGATGAGTAAGTGAATTAAAAATGCCCAGCAGTGTATCATTCTAGCTGTGGCCTTCATGAGAACAATCTAGGAGAAAGGATCTGTGAGAGACGAGGTCAGTCTGTCCACTGTATGACCCCAATTCAATTTCCCCTCTGCAAAAGATGGGTTGAGGGAGCTGAAATGGGCTTCATTTCTTCTCCTAGAATATTACATCTGGAGCCGAAGCAACCTAACGACGTCAATCAGAAATGCAATTGCCTGTTCCCAGGCTTGCTGGCGTCTCACACAGAGAGCCTGAAGCATAAGGGGGGCAGACTCTGAGGAGAAAGTTGCTGCTTTATTTCTTCTTAAGAAAAGCAACTCTCAGACTCTAGCAATATCCCTTAAAGAGTTCAACCAACCATGTTTTGTTAATCAGCTTTCAATTTTTCTCAATTAAAAGTTTATATGTGTGCTATATATTCACACTTATACACATGTGTAAAGATACACATGTGTAAAAGTATGTATATACATATACATAAAAATATACATATACATATACACATACACATACATATATATGTGCGTGTGTGTGTGAGTCTGTGTGTATGTTGTGTACATGCATGTAGAAGCCAGAGGACAATAGCAAGTACCATTCCTCCTCAGGCTCCATCCACTTTGGCTTTTGAGTCAGGGCCTCTCACTGGCTTGGGTTTCATTTGATTAGAGGAGGCCGGCTGGCAGGAGAGCCTCAGGGATCCATCTGTCTCCATTTCCCCAGAGCTGAGGTGATGAGTTTGTACAGTCGTGACCAGCTTCTTCATGTGGGTTCTGGAAGGCCCAAATTCAGGTCCTAATGCTGTGGCAAGCATTTTAGCAACTGGCTTATTTGCCCCAAACTTTCTTTTATTATGACAAAATGGCTTCAACAATCATCACCAGTGAAGGAAAACTCCCAGGAGGAAATTGAACCTTCTACTGAACCTTCTGCCAGGCTGAGTAACTGCTTAAAACTTCAATGATCATGGAGAGGTTGCTGGTCTGAAGTCTCATTACAATGATCTTGATAGCCGTTCCAGGCCAACTTCTGTGTTTGAACCAATATTCTGTAAATAACAGGTCAAACCTTTTGGAATACATTAACTTAACAAAACCCTAGTTTCACCGACCTGAAGGCTAGGCTGTCATCAGATAGCATTGAGGCCTATGGCTGCGATTCCAATCTTAGCTGTAACCCACCTACTTAGCTCCTCTAGACTATTTGAAAAATGCCCGGATCTTAAGACTACCTTTTTTTCTGTTACCATAAAAACCTCTTCAAACTGCTTCCATGTTGAGATATGGAATTTGAGATAATATAATCCTGTATCCTCAGGATACATAGTCACTCATATTTGCTTCAGAATAAACTATCTTTTATCCCCTTTGAGGTGAGATCTGTGGGTTTTTTGTTTGTTTGTTTTTGTGGTTATTGCTGTTGTTGTTGATGGTGGTGGTGGTGTGTGTGTATTGATTTACTTTGCCTCATATTTTTAAAGACCTTTAGACCTTGGGTTAGGAGATGCATCAGACAGGACATGTGTCAAAGAGGCTACACCTCATGGCAACTGAGAAGCAAAGACAAAAAGTAAAAGGGTTTCAGTAGCTTCTTCAAATGCTTGTCCCCAATGACCTAACTTCCTTCCACCAGGCTCCACCTCCGAAAAGCTAAATTACTTCTGTTAGGGCTACCGCCTGGTCCCCAAATATTTTAGCACACAGCTTTTGAGGGACATTAACATCTAAATCCTAACATTTCCCTAGCCTCACCACTGCATCTTACAAGACTATAAATGGAAGCTATGGTAGCACAATAGCCTTCTAAAGACATGTGCATCCAGTTCCCGGATCCTGTGAATATATTACGTGTCTGGCAAAGGGTCTTGTGGGTGTGAAGAAGCAAGGCTGATAAGGTGAATTTAGAACCATTGTTCAAAGTGTTGTGTCTGAATCTAATGTTAACTCTGGGGTCCTAGAATGTGAACAAAGAATACAGGAAAGAAAACCACAGGGAAGCAGTATGAAAAAGCTTTGACCATGGAGGTGGAGGAAGAAGGGAACAAGACCAAGGGTGTTCCCATCATGTTGTGTGGGTAGCCTCCCAAAGCAAGAAAAGACAGGGGACAGATTCTCTCCCAGAGCTTCCAGAAGAAAGGTTACCCTGCTGACCTCTGTCAAAGAGTAAATCTGTGTTATTGAAAGCCAATATGTTTTTGATAAATTCTTCCAGCAGCAGAGAAGAATCCCAAGGCTCACTCACTCCCCATGTGTCTAAATGGTTCAAGTTATAAATGGAGTCAATTATAATGCTCGTTAAACAGGACAAGCTATGTGTGTCTAAGTCAGATTTCTTGTCACTGTGACAAATATCTGACACAACTTAAGGGAGGAAGGATTTATCTAGGAAGCTCATGGTTCCACAGATCTTAGCCCATCATTGGGGAGGGTAGCTCACATCATGGCAGCAAGGAAGTATATTTAAATGAAAGCCCAAGTTATTGAATTTTCCCCTTCTTCCTTTTTTATTCCATCCAGGTCCTCAGTCTAGAAGATGGTGCTGTCAAAACTCAGGGTGGGCCTCCCTCTCCTAGTCAATCCTCTAGAAACATCCTCATGGCACAGCTAGAGATGAATCTGGCTGATCTATTGGGCAATCTACAGCTTAGTGAAGTTGATAATGAGAATGAACTGTTACACTACAATAACAAAAATTTGGGTTTATGAATTTTCTTATTCCTGGGCATTTTCTCAACTGGAACATCACGGTTGTATAAAGAGTGGTCTGGAGTGCTCTCTCTCTCTCCCTCTTTCTCTCCCTCCCTTTCCCTCTCCCTCCCTCCCTCTCTTTCCCTTCCTCCCTCCCTCCCTCCATCTCTGCCTTGGCTGGATCCCTGTCTACTCTTTCCATTCCCCCCTCATACCCAGAGGCACCTCTACATATGGTTATGGGATTCCAGCTTAATGTACACTCCTCTTCATGACCTCAGGTGAACAGACAATGCTCAGAAAGACAGACACAGACACTTCCAGAAAATCAGCCTATGCAGGCCCTGGTATCTTGGTGCCCAGAGTATTTTCAGTGGTTCTCAACTTGTGGGGCACAGTTTCTTCTTTGGGGGTCGAACAACTCTTTCACAGGAGTCACCTAAGACTACCCAGAAATACACATATTTACGTTAAGATTTGTAACAGTAGCAAAGTTACAATTGTTAAGCAGCAATGAAAACAATTTTATGCCTGGGGTTGGGGGGGGGGGTTACCGCAACATGAGCAACTGTATTAAAGGATCACAGCAATAGGAAAGTTGAGAACCACTGTTCTAAATAGAAGGGGGCTGTGGCTTCTATGTGGGTCAAAATACCCCTTAGTTCTTCTAACTGTTCCTCCTGTTCAAAGGGAGCTAGCAGATGGTCAATATGGAAATAAGGAGCAACTCTGTCCATTACTAAAGGATGACATGATCACCACCCAGGGAATATTGAGGACAGAGAGTTTTATTGCCACATAAAAGTACCTGACTTTTCCAAACACTTCTCAATTAGTATTTCTTTTACCTTTCGGGAAAACCTCACTGAGCTTCAGCCTGCCTGCTATTTCACACCAAGTAGACAGCCTTGTACTGTGAGTGAGTCTCCATAAAGCCCTGTGCCGACCGATCTCTCTTCCCCCAATGTGATGATGCTGAGAAATGGTGGGCCTGCTGGAAGCCATTAGCTCATAGTAGAAACCAAGACCTTGGTTAATTCTCATAACAGTGAGAGAGTATTCTGCTTAGTCTTTGTTAGTCATTATACAGCAAGGCTGTCCCTCCTCTTCTGTCTCTTCTGTACATGTTCATTTGTTCTTCTGCTTTAAAAGGCCACACTGGACTCTGAACAGATACACATCACTCTGGGGTGTCTTGGCATCCAGAAATACAAGCCAAAACTTATAAACTTCCTTATAAATTACCAATCACCTGCTATTCTGTTACAGCAACAAAAATTGAGCTGAAACGAGCCTATAGTTCAATCCAGAGTGAAGGCTTGGAAACCAAATGGATCATAGGAAAAGGCACTGAAAGGCCAAATGAAGTGGAAATTTATGGTTTCTTTGGAGACTCAGTTGTGTCATGTGATGTTTTTCTGGAAACTGTCTTATGAGATGATGTTTTGCTGAGAACAGGCATGTGGTGTTTTTCTGGAAGCTTCCTGGAAAAATGACATGTGATGCTTTGTTAGAGCAGATGCCTAAGAACATGCGATGTTTGGCAAGAATATAAGTATAACCCACTAGACAGTGGGCGGCACTGTGTGACATTGGCTTGCCTTGCCACTCTTTGTTGGTCTTCCTTGGTCTTTACTGAAGCTGTTCTTCATTGATGATACTGTGGCATTGGTTCGCCTTGCCTCCCCACCACCCCCGCTGATCATCATTTGTTGCAAATTCATAGAGAGAAATGCACCCAAGAATTTCTCGTGATATTCCAGTGACTTCTTGTCACTTCCACTGGCTTGGGGCAATTGGCAGAGCCTTGTGGTTGCTTTTGGATCAAAATGCCGTTGATGATTTGTGAATACCATTTGCAAATGGATTGAGCTGCCCTGCTGAACTGCTGATATTCTGACAATGAAGATTGAAATCGCCCCAAAGAACTATTTGTAAACGAGTTCACATACCCCTCTGTCCTATTAACCCTTCCTTTCCATTACCTATAGTGGGTGATGGGTTAGAAGGGAGATAAAGCATTTAAGAACTCTTATTAAATTTCGTTTTAAAAAATGTAAGCCTACAGCCAAGGGACCAATGAAGAAAGTGGGATTGGCCTGGAGATTTTCACCATTAAACACAGGACCATGTAAAGCAGTTGAATCTCCTCTGGCAAGCATAATTCAAGAACAAGACAAATGGCTGTTGCTCACAGGGTTTGAGAAAGGATTCCTGCACACAAAGCAGTCTATGTTCCCTAAACCATGATCACACCAGAAAGCCTTCTCTCACACACTAGCCACTGCCTACACTTGTCCTCTGCTCTGAGTTCTCCTGATCCATGCTTGGGCTCAAGATCTTGTTTGAAATCTGCTCTTCTGTCTCCCAGCACAGAGACCTCTACCCTAGAGATGATATTGAAGGCATCGCAGGATTCAATGAGTAACATCATCTCTAGATGATCTAGGCAGAAATGAGAAGCTGCTGGATACCGTAAGCAAGCATTCTAAGTGTCCACAACCCAACCGGGCTAGACAAGATGCTCATTGGAAGCTGTCTTCCTGCACATGAGGAAGGCCTTTTGTTAACTGAACATGCAGGCCTAGCTTTAGGCTGACTCCTGGAAGAGCAGCCCCAGAATCCTTTGCAGGAGGGAGAACTACAGCTCAGAGTAAGACAGGGACCTGATTAATGTCATCATTGCCAATGTTAGTGTATTCCTTCTAGCAGAAATAATGGTAACCAGGCTCCTGGACCCTGGGGATATGGTCCTGATGAACTTCTCCATCTTCTTTAAGGTTGACAGGGCTTTGCCTCCTTCCTAACCAGGCGCTGCAGCTCCTTCCCTAACATCTTCCCATGCTGCTTGCTCTGCAAGACAATCCTAGAAACAGAGAATTTCAGAAAGGATCATATAGCTTGCAAGTAGCCAAACTAGGGTGGACTTAACCACCTTATTATGCATACCCATTAGTGAAAGTGCTCAATAAAGGTTTGGAGAAAGGACAAAAGCTCCTGAGGCAACTGTGGCTCTGTGGCAGTGACGCTTGCTGTAATACAGTCTTGTTCATTGGACTATCTCGTTCTCTCTTGAAACAAGCCTGTGATCAGCTCCAAGCAGCCAACCCTCAGGGAGGGTCCAGACAGGGCTCCAAGGGCTGCAGATGCTTCTTGTCTCCTATGATTTGGGCTCTGCTACCTGAGTCCTTAGACCAGAAGAGAAAAACCACTGATGGCCTGACACACAGAGGTACCAAAGTGAATTCAGATACAAATTCTGTGCCTGGTGGGTTCACCAGCCCTGAGGCTCAGAAGCAGCCTTGTGGCTCCCAGCAGGGGTGTGCACAGAGCTGTCTCTTCCCCTTCAGAGGTCCCCTTTGTTCTCTCTTCCCAGAGCCAGCCTGTTGTCTGAATTACAAAGCTTCCCTGCAGAGGTGCCCTGTTCTCTCTGTCTCTTACAGACTTCACACACAGGCAGTGTGTAGCTAGCCACACAGGCACAGTGGAGCTGGGAGATCTGATGGCATCACTGACAGTGTCCTCAGGCCACCACTGCCTGGAATGACACCTGGAGGAGCAGTTATGGAAACTAATGTTCATGTGTAGGGAATAAAGGAGATTACCTTTCTACACAACGGAAGCTGCAGACTAAATCCATGCCTTAGGCAGGTGTGCCATCTCTGATGGGGAAGGAAGGCAGTGTGAGGGAAGGAGCCCTGGACAGGTAGGAGGAGAGGCCCGGGCTGGGGAAGACTGGTTGGAGACTGAACACTGGCATCAGAGAAGGAGATGCCCATAGCTGGAGAGGTGGGATGGAGCTTGGGACAGAGGAACCCAGGCTTTATACTAAATATGAAGTTCCCAATAACTCATGGGGCCATCTTTACCATCCTGGGTAGAGTCTGATCCAAGGATGAGACCTGTCACTTCCTATCATCTTCTAGCTGATTTCATTTGGTTCGGCCAACTCTCGATGTATCCGTGATTTCCCCAAAGCAGAGAAAGGAGGCAAGGTGAGGCCCAAGTTATGCCACAAATCCAAGGTATGGCAGTGGAATCTGAACACTAAACACCTCTGCCCTGTTTGACATTGTTCAACTAAATAAACCCTTCCCATGGTTACAGGCTCCTCTTGGTCATTTTCCAACCATGGTTCCCCCTACCTCGGCTGCAAACCCCTCCTTGTCTGTGCTGTACCCAGGGTCCACTGTGGTTGTATCTGTAGCTGTCTCTGTTCTCCCTACTTGCATTGGTTACATTTCTATTGCAGTGACAAGTTGTCTTAGCATGAGTAAGGCAACTTACAGAAGGAAGCATTTAATTAGGGCTTAGGGTTCCAGAGATTCAGGAGTCCAGCTCATTATGAGTGGGGAACACACCAATAGGCAGAGACAGGCAAGGCGCTGGAACTGAGAGCCGAAAGCTCACATTTAAATCAACAAACAGGACACGGAGAGTGCAGTGGGAGTGGCAGGGGGATTTTGAAGCCTTAAAGCTAGCCTCTGTGACGCACCTCCTCCAATAAGACCGTACCCTCTAATCCTTCTCAAACAGTTCCATGGACTGAGAAATGTATGTTCAATCCCATGATCCTATGGGGGGGCATTCTCATTCAAACCAATATGACTTGAATGTAGTCATATCTCTTTATCTATACTTCTGCCTTTTGTGGTTATGCTTGCCCACGGCACGGCCTAAGAATGTTAAATAGAAAATTTCAGAAATAAGGTATAAATCTAGCATTTCATGATATCCTAAAGAGCACAGTGTGAAATCTCTTGTTGCTTGCTCTGTCTCACTTGAATCATAAGTCACCCACTTGTCCGTAGTCTCTGTGGACTATGAGTCTATAGTCTCAGTATATGCTACCTGCCTGTCAGTCACCTAGAAGCATTCTTGGCTATCAGATTTTCTGACTTGGTATTACAGTGCTTGTGCAGAGCTCTGACTTAATAATAACCCAAAGAACAAGAGTGGCAATCCAGATACACCAAGGAAACCTGAAAGTGCTTTAAGCTGAATGGTTAAACTATAACAAGGTATTTTGAGAGAGACTATATTTACATAACTTATATATATAATATATAATAAATAATACATAAATATATAAAATAATAAACAATGGTGTATTGTTATAATTATTTTTCTTATTAGTAGTTTGATAATCTCCTACAGTACCTAACGTATGAATTAAACTTTGTGATGTGTACATGTGTGTTTACAGGAAAAAAAAACAGAACACGCCAAGGATCCTGTACCACCTGTAGTGTAGAAACCCAGTGAGGTCTTGGAGCGGGCAGTCCTGTTATAGAGGCGTTCTCTTTACCACGTTTCAACAGTGCTGTGGGCAGTGGGTTTTATTTTTGTTTTTTCCTAACAGTGAGTGGATAATTTTCTCATTGACAGACATCAACTGTCTTGTTTTACATTACGCACACTCAGCTGAAGCTCTGTCATTTGAATAAAACCAGACTCTCCAATAAAGCCATGCCCACCTGTCTGCTTAGTGTCCAGATGCCTATGGGACCCCCAGGGATCCCATAGGAGGGTACCAGGAACTGATTTCACTAAAAGATTTCTCTTTTCCTCCAAGCAGCTCTGTGACTTCGGTGGGCCCTCAGCCTACATCCAGACCCCTAGTGCCCTAATCTGGGGAATAGCTGAGCCCTACTGGAGAGCAATTCTCTCATCTGACCTCTTGTAACAGCTTGTTCAGGCTGACATCACAGATTCCAGTGCAGGGTGGCTTAACAGCTAGGCATTGCCTCAAAGATCTGAGGTAGATGCACCTTGGCATATGGGTAAATCTTTCCAAGGACTCTTTTTCAGCATACAGATGATGCTCTCCTTGAGCCTTAGGGCTTCCTTGCCATCTAATCTGTTTGAGAATCACACCAGTACTGGTCCCATCCTATTGACAACATTTTAATTCAACTACCATGTGTGTATGTGTGTGTGTGTACACGTATGTTTATGTTGCAGGTGCACATGTGTGTGCATGTGGAAGTGATAGATCCACCCAGGATATTCTTACTCAGGTGCCATTCACTTTGAGACAATCTCTCACTGGCCCAGAACACTCTGAGTAGGCTAGGTTGGATGGGTAGAGAGGTCCAGGGATCTACCTGCCTTCACCTCCCCAAAGATGGACTCACAAGTGCATTTTACAACACCTAGTTTTTCTCTCCATGGCTTCTGGGGATTGAATTTGGGTCTGAGCTATCAGCTGAGCTATCTGTCCCATGCCTAACTATCTCTGTCAACACTCTTTACATGGTAACATTCTGAACCATCAGAACTGCGATTGTTGTAGGCAGTAATACACTGTGTCCTGTGACACCCCGGTTGCTATCTATGGACAGTCAGGGAAACCTTGGCCATGTGAAAGAAGAGAGGAATCCCTCTTAGTGCTACAATATCTCCAGATTTTGCAAGCTCACCTGCAGACTGGTGGATTACCTGGTGGGCTGTCACCTGGTGGACTGGCCCAGGTGGGTGCCCGTCCATGATAGAACCATGAATTGGAGCTTGTAGCCTGAGACGGGAGAGTGGCTGCAAGTCTCCAGGGCTTGCTACTCCATTCCAGGCCTGAAATACTGAGGGGATGCTTCCTCAGACTCAGGATCCCTCTACACAGCATTCACTGCTCTAAGCTTAGCTTAGGCTGGCCCTTCAACACAGTCAAACTTGACTCCCTGCCTCTCACACCAGCAAGCAGCAAGCCTCTTACTGACAATCAGCCAGAATTGACAGATGGACAGAAGCCAAGTGTTCCCTGCGCACCAGCCCCATATCAGGCCCGGCTCCCTGACATGGTCTGGGAGTAAGCTATAGTGGCAGGTGGCAAGGAAACCTTCCTTGAAGGTGGCGCAGGGCCTGGGCATATGGCCAAGGCTGCAGCCTGGTCCCTCACCTGCCCCTCACCTGCAACCGCCTGCTTTCTTGGCTCTACAGAGCTGCAGTTTACAAGATTAAAATTCCTTCCTACTTGGCTTTGGCAGCTTGGGACCAGGGAGCAGAGGACAGGGAGGGGAGTCCAGGGTTTCTGATTGGTTCTTGGTTTTACATTGGAGATGCTAAATCCCTCCTTCCCAGTTCCCCTGGTTCCTGCAAGGACAGAATCAGTGGAGGGGGAACCACAGGAGGCAAAAAAGCACAGGCAGTGATGGGTGGCAATGGAAGGCACCCGTGTTCCAGAAATCACTACAATTGCCTAGTGTTGATCAAGGCTGCTGTTCTCCAGTCTTCAAATGTGAGGGAAGACAGAGGGTTTGTTCTCCGTTACTGGTTGCACACCACCACATACTAAGTTATAAAGAGGTTTATTTTATCTCATGATTCAAAGGCCAAAGGACCATATATAGTGGTGGCCTTCTTACTGATATAGAGTCCTGTGACTGAGCACCACATGGTGAGAAACAGAGAGCGACGGAACGAACTAGCCAGACTGTCACAGAAGCCCCATATAGTCTATCCATCACAAGAATTATTAGTCCACTCATGAGGACGTTTCCTAATCACTCCTAATGGCCTCACCTGATCCTGCCTCTTGATACGTCGTAATGGGGACTGGGTTTCATGTGCATTTGGAGGAGACAAATCACACCAGAGCCCTAGTACAGACCCTGAGTCCAGACACTGGGCAGTGATTCATGGATATAGCATCTCTAGCGGGAAAACACTGAGATGCAGACAGGGGCATGAATTGTGTGATGCTGGCCAGGCCCAGGCTTGAGCCTGACACTTGCAGAGACCCCAGGAGGCTCAATGGCACCCCAGGGTTTGGCCCACCTCAAGGTAAGAGATGCATACTCTCTCACTCTTGTGTGGTGGCTGTGATTTCCCCGGAGAATTGACTGTGCTCTCCCAAGGCTCCAGGTGCTAAGCACTGAAAAGGCAGCTCCCTCTCCTGGGACAGGATTCCAGAGTGTGACAATGACAGCAGAAAGACACTGATTTGGCAGGAAGGTTATTTTAAGCTGAGAATACAGTTACAGCAGCTGCAGGGTGAGCCTCTCACCCTGGGGTTCTCCTTTCTGTCCAAGGCGGGACTCTTGGAACTCAGTTGCTGCTGTTCTTTGGATATGGCTTTTCTCCAGTGACTTCATGTGGAGGCTTGGTCACCATGTAACCATGTGAGACCCCGTGGGACCTTTAAGGTATGGGTAGTCCTCACGGGACCCGAAGTTTATAATTTATGGTGGGTTGGTTTAAAGGGAACAAGACCAATCCCTCTGTCTGTTTTGCCTTGTGATTGCTGTCCCTCTCTGTTTCTCTGTGTCTGTCTCTCTGTCTCTGTCTGTCTGTCTGTCTCTCTCTCTCTTTCTCTCTCATCCTCTTCTCCCATAACCATCTACTTTGAGATGACATGAGGACTCACCATGAAGACATTCATCACAACTAATGTCATACTGGACTGTATATTTCTAAAACTGCTAGATAGCTTAAAAGTTTTTCTTCATACGTAGGCAGCAGTTTCAAGCATTTTGGTTTAGTAATGCTACAAGCCCTCTCCCAGGGCATCTCCAACCAGAAAAGATTATTTTAAAGCCTTGATCTTCCAAGAAACTTTGGTCACCAAGCCTCAAACTATCCCACTGAAATCCTAATCCCAAGTCTTTTCCAACTCGTCGATATACAAGCTCCTATCCCAGTTCTTTAATCTCTGTAATGCCTGTGAATGAAACGAGTTCCCCTCGTGTTCATCTACCCATGGTCAATTAATTCACAGCAGCTCATCCCCTCACTAGAACCTGGTTGGCAGAAAGTTTCCCTTCTCACAGAATATGAGAAGTATACAGATGTCCATGTGGGAGTGCTGGGCGAGGTGAAAGGAATCAGTCAGTGCAGTGCGGACTGTGTCCCAAGTGTGTAGGGAAGTAAACTGCAGACACACGAGGCCCCACGGTGTACTGCTCAGTGCAGGGTGCTGATGGGAGCAGGCAGCAGAGGTACCCAATGGCAGTCCTCCTGCAGTTGAGACATCAGAGAAGAAGCCTGTGAGAATGAGGGGGTGCTGTGCAAAGACCTGGGGTGGGGAAGAGTGTGGGTGACTTTGGAATGTTATGAATCTCCTCTCAAGGAAAGGGGATGAGAGGGCATGCTGAGGCCAGTGGGATTGGAACATGGCCTGTCACTGCAGGGTGGAGGAGGGGCTGGGACTCAAACTGGAGTCAAGGCAGTCCTGTTAAGGATACTGAAATACAAGTGAATTCTCTCCGGGAGCTGAGGAAGCAATCCCAGAGCTGGCAGAGCAGCAGAGGATTGGGGTACCATATAGTCCAACCTGACCAGAGTCCTGCTCACTCTCTGGTATGCTCTACTGCCCTACTGCACCTAAGCCTGTTAAGACTAAGAAGAGACTGGGCACGGGGGTGAGGGACTGACAGAGACAGCAAGGGCACAAGTCCCAACTGCCTTCCTGCCACAGACCCTGCCCAGAGGGCCACTTAGGGCTCATCTTAGAGACAGTGCTAAAAGGGATGCTGGGGTCTTCCCAGCTTCCCTCCTTCTCTCTCATCTTGCTGAGGTCTTTCAAAGCCTTTCCAGTCTGCCTCTGGCTTCACTTCTGGGATCTATTTCCCAGAGTTCGTTTCTCCCTTTCTCTCTCCTCTCCCTCTCTCTCTTTCCCCTCTTTCCCTCTCTCCCCCTCCCTCCCTCCTTCCTCTGTCCCCTCCCTCTCTTCCTTCCCTCTCTCTCCCTCTCCCTCTCTCTCTTTCCCCTCTCTCCTTTCTCTCCCTCCTCCTCTCTCCCATCCTCTTCCTTCCTCCTTGTCTCTCTCCCTCTCTCCTCCTTCCCTCCTCCTTCTCTCTCCCTCGTCATCTCTCTCTCTCTCTCTCTCTCTCTCTCTCTCTCCCCCTTATCTCTGAGCTCCCGACAGAGTTGTACATCTGTTTTGAGGATAGTCTTATTAACATGCCTTATACGAAGGAGGCAGGTGGGAAGCCCATACAGGGACAGCATGCGATGCTTCTGCCCAAACAGGCCTTGGCATCTGAGAGAACTGCAGAAGCAAAGTCAGCCTATAGTCCTCTTCCTTCCTTCTCCTTGGAAGCCAGCATAAAAGGTCCTTGGCTCTCACTGTGAGGTGAGCAGATATTGTGTCTGAAGAGTCACCTCTTTATGAAACCTCCAGAAGAGGGTTGTTTTATCACTGAAGATGCAGGGACACAGAGGCTCCAGGACAAACAGGCCTTGATGAGTCCCCTGTTTGTGATCACCAAATCACAGCTCCTTTGTTCAGACACAAGTCCTCACATCATGACTGACATAAGGACACACCTGTTTCCAGGTTGCTTTGGTTCTTCATTTCTGAGACTCTTAAACAGAATACCAAGAAACTGTGATTTTTCTCCTCTTATGCTGATGCCTCAGCTGGGAACCTAACCAAGGCTGAGGAGACATCTTTTCTCTCCTGAAGATGCATTTTGAAAGCAGCATATGTGTGTGTGTGAGTATGTGTGTGTCTATGTGTGCATGTATGGTGTGTCTGTGTGTATGTATATCTGTGTGTATATGTGTGTATATATATTTATGTGTGTATAGATGTGTGTATATGTATGTGTGTATGTTTATATGTGTCTGTATATCTGTCTGCATATATATTTCTGAGTTTATGTGTGTTTATGTGTCTATGTGTGTGGCATGTGTACGCTGTGTATGTTTATCTGTGTGTATATGTGTGGTATGTGTGTATATATATGTGTATTTGTTTGGTATGTATATATGTGTGTCTCTATGTCTGTGTATATGTGTATAGGTGTGTATGTATGTGCCTGTGTGTGTTTGTGTATGTCTGTGTGTGTATATGTGTATGCATATGTGTGGTATATGTATGCTTGTGTATGTATGTGTGCTGTATATGTGTGTAGTATATGTGGATTTTAAGGAGGTAGCAGGTAGCAATATTCTTTTTGGTCTAGTCTGACCCTCTGGCTAGAAATGAGGATTGTAAGAAAAGTCTTGTTCTGGAGTTCTTCCAATACACATGTATGTTCACACCCACATGTGTGAACACCTGTATGCTCACACTCATACATGTTGACATGGAACTCTCTGCCTCCCCACTAGGTGTTCTGAATCAGTGCTGAGGTGCAATGGGTCATCTGAGTTTCCAGAGCCTCCCAGTCCCATGGAGATGAGAAGCACTGAGTAGGACAGGTAGACTCCACAGTTCTGGCCACAAGCCTAGTATGCGCCCTGTGACCCAGCAGGAAGCTTGCTGACCTTTGAAGATGCGACTTCTGCTCAGTATGCAACATTCTCCATCTGCTTCTGAGGTCACCTCTTGTCAGTTAGGTCTTGAGTGGCCTGGCGTATGTGCGTAATAGCTGTCTTCCCTTTCAGCTGCATTAATAAACTGTTGTAGATTTCAATTTTTTCCTTCTCTTTGCCTAAAAAAGCAGCTCTACAACTTTATGGGCCTCCATATCTGCCAGAGGGGAGCTTGGGAAAATGCAGGGATTCCCCTGCCCCTTTGCTTACTTCAGAGTTCTGCTGTGCAGCTGGAAGTGAGAAAAAAAATCTTGCTTTACATAAAACAGGTTCAGCCTATGGCTCATCAGTGATGCCTGTGGTGAGCGAGAGCCAGGCCAGATGCTAGACCGGGCGGAGGAACAGCCCTAGCCCCCGAGGGTTTTAGAATGTGGAACGTGGGTATGGGATTCAGTCCAGTCCAGGCAAGGATGCCCTGGGTCTTGAAGTGACACGCATCTTTTCTGTGTTCCTGTGTGACATAACCTGAAACCATAGCCCTCTGAGCCCTGAAGCCATGCTCCTGCACAGGCTCCTTGCTTAGGTCTCCTGGAGCTTTCAGGCAGAACTGATGGAGAAGACATCTCATCTCTGAGTCTGCAGAGGGTTGGTAGAGGCATTGCTGCATTACTAGTCAGAACCGGAGCCTTCTGCAAACCCTGTACTTCCTCCTGGGAGACAGGTGGTGCAGTAAGCTCAATACTGACCTTCCAAACTTGCCAACAAGAAGGTTACCCCATACCAGTTTACCTCACAGATGAAGATTCAGGAACATGGGAGTCAGGGTTGCCCATTCTTTAAACAAGAATTCTGGGTTGAAGCAAAATTTTGAAGCGGGCTAAAAGATACCCGAAAGACATTGGAATGGGAAGGGTGTCTATTTGTGATTAATCCAAGACTCTTCCTCTGTAGAGCCCAGCAAGGAGATACACAAAGCAGGATTCTAGACTTCAGTAAAACTTCACTAGGAAAAACTGGGCTGAAGTGTAGAAGTTGGCCAGCTCACGGCCTGTGCCTCCCTCTGCTGGTCATCACTGGAACTGGCTGTTGCTGGTTCTGACAATGTTATGTACCTTTGGAGGAGCAAGGGCAGCTGGCTAGGAGCTGGGCACTCCCTTCCAGTCTGTTCTTGGAGGTGCTGTTGCCATTTTACCCTTCTGGTAACCCCATGTTTCGCCTGCCATTGTTTCTGTCTACAGGGACCATCCATGACAAGCTTTCTGCCTGTAAGTCAGTTCATGCAGGAGGACACAGGTGCATATCCCCCCGAGTCAGAATGCCTGAGCCTTCCTTCTTCAAATTTCCACCCTTGATTCCTGAGGAGAGACATAATGTCTTCGGTCTGAGTTGCCACATAATTTGTAAGTTGGTTTCAGACCCCAGAGAAACACTAACAGAATCTAGCATTAACTAAATATTGCTGATAGTCATGTCCACTTTTAAGGCATGAAAGACAAAGCGTGCGGTTGTGTGTGTGTGTGTGTAGCAAACTTAGTAGGTTGGGGGTCTGGAAATAATATCCAAAGTTAGCACTTTGACATGCTGAGCTGCAGAGAATCTTGATATTGAGGAAGGTCTTCTACCGTCTTCCATCTCTCTGTTGTCTTTCTCTGATAGACATAGGGATGGACTTTCTTGTGTGACTCACATAATGTCCTAGAAAGAAATGTAGTTATCCTAAACTCTTTCTAAGAATCTTATGGAACACAGGGAAGATTCCAGAGAACTAGAAGTTGTCCTCCACACCTGGAAAAGAAATGACATCTTTCTTCAAGTGCAAAACTGAGAGACTCTGTCTATGCAAAAAGCCCAACCTTTCCTTTATGTCATAGATTAAGGGGTCCTACCATTGTAGAGGAACTATTGGCAGTTAATGGTTGGTAGGGAGGGACGAGTCATTGTTTTCAGTTATGTAGTCATGACAAATTGTGCATGATCCAGTGAACCCCTCCCCACCAACATACGACACCCCGCTCCTGCAAGAAACCCTAATTAAACTCAATGGACCACACATACAGAGACACAAAGCACGAGGTGACTTTTTAGGAAGAAAAAAGAGCTTCAATGGCAGAGGATAAGAAGGTTATAAGGGTATAAATTAACAAACTTCATTATACAAAGTTATGAAATTGTCAAAGAATCAAGCACAATGACAGAAGTCAATCTCAATTCATAGGGCAGTACCACTTCCTGCCTTCCCTAGCATAGTCACAAACTAGTCTGTCTCAGCCCAATCGTTCATACACCACTGTCTGGTCCATTAGCTCTTGTGGTCCCCTAATGCTCTCATCCATACAGGATGCTCTACATAAGCACCTGCTGTAGTTTGAATCTGAAATGTTCCGCCAGTGGATAGTGCTGGAGGCTCTGGAACCTTCACGAGGTTCCAGAGGAACTGATCTGGTAAAAGTGAGTCACTGGGGGTAAGGCTGGCCGTGTTTCCTGTAGCATCCTCTGCTTCCTGGTCCACGGTGGCGTGAATAGCCTGTGCCATAGTCTCCTGCCACTGTGAACTTATCTCTCTCATATGCCTTTTGAGTCACTACAGACTGGAGCCCCCTGAAACCAAAGGCCAAAGTAAACTTTTCTCCATTCAGTTGTTTCTGTCCGTTGCTATGGTTATGGTGAAGCAAAAGTTAACTAGTGCATCGTCTGAGCCCCACTGGGGCATCTGGTAACTGTTCTCCTGCTACACTATGAGGATTAGATAAATTTTCATGTCCTTTCTCTTCTTTAACCTATCCACTGTTAGTTCATTTCAGGAAACCTTCGGAGGCTCTGCTGCTGCACTAATATTATCTTTACGCTATAGAAACAAGACCAAATCCAAATATCACTAACAGTTTGAGATCACATAGCACACAGGCAAGGATTTGGATTCAGACAGTGCGTCTCCTTAGTCTCTCCTCCCCCGTGAACCACTCTGATAAGGAAGACAATCTACAGACCAACGCCATAGAACCCACCAGCAGTCGCCCATTTCAAGGAATGAGACCAGAGGGAGGTTTGTCTGGATAGCGGTGCAGAGGTCTCCAGTATGGACTCTGGGTCAGATGGGAATGAAAGAGTTCTCCAGCTGTCCCCCATGAGCCATGAGACCCCAAGAAAGCTGGCACTTTGTCCGAGTTTCAAATTCTTCATCTGTAATGTATTAGAATCACACCATTTTCACTGAGTTTTCAAACATAAAATGGAACCAACCACAGCATTTACCACTTGTTTTCATATTATTGTATATCCCCATTTTTTTCCTTTAGGGAAAATTTATATTATATTTATTTGGGCGGCTATATCAACAATGTCTGCCTCTCTAATAAAATGTTTTCCCTTCTGTAAAAGGGTAAGGTTGGCTCTGGCATCACAGGATTGAAATAATATCATCATCATCAACAACAGTAACAACAACAACAGCAACAAAACACACGTAGAGCCTGGCTCAGTGTCATGACTTTGAGTGTGACTCCCTGCATCTTGTCCTAGAAGGTCCGTAGGATAAAGCAGCACATTTTCAACTTAGCATCAAACTGCAGCTTCAGATTTGTTCCCCTTGATTTGGCTGGTTCTTATATCACCAGAGCCTCCCCATTAAATATGGATTCATAATATTCTCTGAAACCACCACAAATTCTCATGACCTTAAGTTCTAGCTTCTAGCTAGATCTACACTGAGTGTATCCATTGATTTTCTTTGTGAATAACCAGATGATTCACCAAATACTTATTGAGAACAGCGGTCACCAGGCATCCTTCCGAATGCTTTGGGTGCATCATCTCTGCTGCCTGGTTTCGCTGTAACTGGTTTGCTTCTTAGTAAAACCTGACATCAATGTCTGCTGGGACAGATGGACATACATGAGTGCAGGGAGGACTACTTTTTTGGAAGGGAAGGTAGGAACCTCTCGGCTGCTAGAACTCGGGTTCAGGAAAGATCCAGATCTCCAGCTTCACTACAGTTTCCACAGAATTGCCTGACTGCCTGCCCTACATGTAAAGAGAAGCCTGTATTTTCGGTAGACAAATCCTTTCTGTTTAGAATAGGTTTAAATCTTTAAAAAAAAAAAAAAAAGGCATAGACAAAAGCTGTGCTGAAATAGATCTCACAACCTGCCTGACCAGTTACAGCGAAACTAGAGAGTAGACAGCTGTCCGAGGGGCCTGGGAGAGGAGTTGTGGGTGTGGCCAGGACAGAGGCAGAAGAAAGCACACAGAGAAAGGAAGGAGGAGAGTTCTGCAGTCAGGTGGCAGAACCAGGCAGCAGTGCCAGCTCAAATGCCTCCGGGGTCCAGGAGCTCAGCTTTGGTTGACAATTGGTGCCCTGGAAAACTCTAGCAGAGAGCTTAAGATTTCCAGAGGGGCGGGGCTACCCTGAGCTTGGGCGAGAAGAGGTTCTTGGAGCACTCCCTGAGGGAGGACTCATCATTTGTGTTCACAGCCCTTCCTAACAGGGATAGGGTGCAGGTGAGATGTTCCTTCCTGGCCTGAGGTGACTTGCTGGAAACTTCTTTGAGGGAGAGGCAGGCTCCACCACCTCCTTCCTGGGACTCCGGTACCACACACCAGAAAGAAAAGGAAGGGCAGGATGTATGCTGGGTGAACTGAACCTTTTGGAGTCCCGCTAGGGTCCTGAAGGGACTGGAGTGTGTGTCTACCGCCCCCAAGTGTGTGGAGCACCGGGAGGAAGCAATTGGGTGCTGAGACAAGCTGCAGAGTAGTCTCCTGGCTTGCAGTGAGCTTGGGTGCTTTAGGCTTCACTTCCCAGCCCAACTGCCCGTGAAAGGAGGCTGCCTTCCTCAAGTACCACAATTGGAATCCATTTCTCCGCTTTGGTTCTGGCAGGGCCAGAAGTGGAGGGACAGGAGTGGAGGAAAACCTGCCTGCTCAGCCAGCCTGAGTGGAAGAGGCAGAGACTGAAGAAGTTCAGACCCTCTGGGACAGTGGACAGATTGTTAAAGGAAGGGCCAACCATGATCCTGGGAGACAATGACCCAGCCTGAATGCAGAAAATCGCCATGGCTGCAATTTCCAGGTCACCTCTTCTGAACTGAGACTCAAAATTTTCTCACAAAACCCCTTTAGCCACTTTTTCTTTTTTTTTTTACAGCTCTGTACTCCACTGGGGCCCACTCAGAGGGGACCCAGGCTTCTCCAAGGTGAACCTTTGGTTTAGGATGACTTGTCAGGCTCCAGGTTCTATCTATTTAAGTGTTGTCAGGGAGCACTGAGGGAGATATCCACTTGTTTTCCCTTGGATTTATGCGGGTGGCTGTATGAAGCTGTGGTGCTTACAGCTGACACAGTCAGCTGGTGACTGCTGATGTGACAGTAGACAGACCCACAGAGTCTTGAGGTGGTAAAGCTGTTCTTGGTCTTAAATCAGGTAGTGTGTTCCTAGATGCTGAACTCAGTCAGTATGGCGTATTGCTTTCATAAAAATAAAAGTCAGACTTGGGGATATAGCTCAGTGGTAGGCTGACTGCTTAGGGTGTCAAGCCTATAGTTACATACGCAGAACTGAGGGTATGAAAATTCCCAGAGACCACACTATACACAAGTCCAGCTCCACACATGCTATGGTTTGGACCTGGACTGCTCCCCAAAGGCCCATGGCAGGAGACTTGATGCTGTTGAGAGACGGCAGAGCTTTGGGAGGAAAGGAGCTGGGTGGTAGGAATGTGGGTCACTGGAGTCATGCCTTTGACCCAAACCCCCTCTTGGCTGCCTTTCTTGTTCCCCTCCACTCGCTCTACTGACCGTAGGCCCGAAGGCTGATAAAAAAAACAGTTAATCATGGGCTTATAAAACCCTCTGATACCATGTCTAGAAGTCAACCTTTCTTTCTTCTGGGCTATCTCAGGTAATTTTGTCACAGTGGCGAGCCACGCACACAGAAAGCATTACTGAGGGGGTGGATGGTGAGGTATAACGAGGAAGGTGAAGCAGGGTGTCTATCACTCCCGATGTCTTAGGATTTCTATGACTGTGAAAGACATCTTGACCACAGTCACTCTTACAAGGGAAAACATTTCATTGGGGCTGGCTTACAGTTTCAGAGGTTCAGTCCATTGTCATTAAGGTGGGGTGCAGCATGCAGCCAGTCATGGTGGGTGCTGGAGAGGTAGCTGAGAGTTCTACATCTAGATCCACCATCAGCAGAAATGAGAGCAACACTGGACCCAGTTTGAGCATCTGAGACCTCAAAACCCACCCCCCCAGTGACACACTTTCTCCATCAAAGCCACATCTACACCAACAAGGCCACACCTCCAAATTGTGCCACTCCCAATGAGCCTATGGGACCATTTCATTCAAACTGACAAAAGGAGGAACATTTGTATGCCCTAATAATCTATATGCCTTTTACAGTGCCCTGAAAATGTCGAATTCCAAGTTAAGCCATCGACCTCATCTTGGAGGCTCCTGCAGCTCCAGGCTTAGTAGGGATTAGATTCAGAAATGCAGGGTGATAGGATGTCATCTGGCTTGTTTTGTGGTAAGGAGAGAAGTAAGGGGTGGGGATCATCTTCCAGGGGGATGGGAAGGGCTGCAGACACCATAGATGTGGTCTGAACATAGCCACAGTGCTCAACAGCAGCTTGACAGGTGAAGACCTGGCACAGGGGAACTGCATGTCCCTGTGTGTCCCTGCTGGAAACTTGCCGGCTTGGGTGTGAGCTTTCTGTGCTAGGAGGAGCTAATTATTCTCTTGCTGACCCTGTAATATGTATAAGCTGTACTTGGGAATCCACTCAGTTCTAGTTTGCTTTCTATTGCTGTGATAAGCACCATGACCAAAAGCAGCTTGGGGAAGAAGGGGTTATTTCATCTTATAGCTTACAGTCCATCATGGAGGGAAATCAGGACAGGAACTCAAGGCAGGAACTGAAGCAGAGGGCCGTGGCAGAATGGTACTTACTGTCTTGTTCTCCATGGCTTGCTCAGTCTGCTTTCTTATACAATTCAGGACCACCCACCCGAGGGTAGCACCATCCACAATGGATTGAGTCCTCTAGCATCTATCATTAGTCAAGAAAATGTCCCCACAGACTTCCCTATAGGCCAGTGTGATGGATCCATTTCCTCAGCTGAGGTCTTCTTCCTGGATGACTCCACCTTATGTCAAATTGACAAAAAACTAACCGGCACACTCAATTGCTTGCCTGTCTCCTAGTAAGGAAAGCAGATAGTTACTCCATGGGGGATTAAATGAGGTGGTTTAGCTAGAGATACATGAAGAAGTTAACTAAACAAACTACCTGGCCCAAAGTCCTGCATCTGGTGATGTTTTTGTCCTGGTCCTCAGAGGCCACAGGAAGGGCTGGGGATGCAGGAGTTCAGCTCAATCCTAGAACACCAGGCCCTGGACCTCAGCACCCCGTTGAGTCCAGGGCTCTCTAGGTGCTGCTGCTGCAGCTGCAGCCTTTTGTACCAGTTCACTGGAGCTCTGGGAGTTTTGCTTTCTACATCGCCCACAGGGAACACTGAAGCCTGTTTTCTAGGGGACCCGTTAGCTTGAGTTAGTGGGTGTCCTGACTCAGCGGAGGCCTCTTCCTCCTTCTAGAGGTAGTCTTAGCAGCTGCAAAAGCTGCAGGTGATTTTATTACTCTTCGGATCTCTACTTCACAAAGCCAAAAGGACCATTACTTTAAGCACGCTGAGAGTGGGACGGATTTTAATTTCAGCTTCCTTGGAGCCATGGTAAGTAAGCATGAGCCTGGCAGGAGTGCTCCCTGCTGCTGCACTGGACATCTAGGTAGAGAAACACTTCCTTCCAGGAAGTCAGACACCAACAGACATCGGCACCAGCAAGTCCAGACCCACATGTGTACCAGGCACTGAAGACTGAGGTCCATGAACACAGACCCCGCAGTGCTAGATGCTGGGAATCGCTCCATTTCACAGACTGATAATACTGAGTCTCTGGTCTCTGACTTGCTCAAGTCAAGCATGCAGTGACTTTCAGATCTTGGATTAGTGCATGTGACTAGTGACTCAATTGGTGTCCTTTATTTTGTCCTGATGCTGATTCCCCGTAGAGGCAAAGCAAGAGAAGGAGGAGAAGGTCACGCTTCCAAATTGAGCTAGAAAATGACACAGAAGACAGTGTTATTAAGGGCAGGAAAAGGGCAGCTGTTTTACTGGGCTGATGCAATTGATGTTATTAAAGCTTTGTCTGTCTCTCTGTCTGTTTGTCTATCTGTCCTTCCTGTGTGTGTGTGCATAGGGTGTGTGTGTGGTGTGTGTGTGTGTGTCTGTTTGTCTGTGTGTCTGTCTGTGTGTGTCTGTCTCCCCCAGCCCCCAGTCTGTGTGTCTGTCTCCCATGCCCCTATGTGCACGTGTGTGTGTGTGCGCACCGTGTGTGTGTGTGAGTGTGTGTGTGTGGTGTGTGTGTATACAAGTAACTCCTTTTTGTTCCAAACTCCAACGTAACAGCACTAACAGACAGCTTCAGGCACACTAGGCCTGAGGACAGAGAGCACCAGAGTGACCCACCCTTCGAAGCTCTGTAATCAGAGTTCCTACAACACAGAGGCTCCACTATACCTTTACGAAGGAAGGGACTCACTGCACCCTAGAAGTAGCAGCTTCAAACTCCCAGAGCTAGAGCTAGAGAAGTGCCCCAGGGCCATCGTGCATGTCTATGTGTTCATACTGGGTGCTGCATTTGTCAGATGTGAGAAGGCACAGAGGGTGCTGCTCTGTGAAGGAAGAGTGTGACCGGGACAGGGTTCTGCTCACTATCAACATCCTTGCCAGCCAGAAGGACTGCTACGCTCTGGCTCTTGTCTTGTCTGTTTGGTCCAACATTGCCAGCAGGTAGGATGTACGGACACTTGTTCGCAGGACAGAGCACCTTAGGGATTCAGTAGGTTTACTTCATTTCCAAAAGAGGCCTCAGTCTCCACATCTGTAAAATTGGAAGGATAATGCCTCTCTCTTCTGGTGATGGGATGGAGTGTAGCACACCAGTCCAGCAGGACACTTGCAAAGGGGCTTGTACTGCTTGGTTTTGTGAGCGAAAGGAGCCTCCCTTGAGGAAATGCCTCCATGAGATCCAGCTGTAAGGCATTTTCTCAATTAGTGATCAAGAGGGAGAGGACCCATTGTGGGTGGTGCCATCCCTAGGCTGGTAGTCCTGGATTCTATAAGAAAGCAAGCTGAGTAAAACAGGGGAAGCAATCCAGTAAGTAACATCCCTCCATCGCTTCTGCATCATCTCCTGCCTCCTGACCTGCTTGAGTTCCTGTCGTGACTTCCTGTGGTGATGAACAGCAATGTGGAAGTGTAAGCTGAATAAACCCTCTCTCCCCAACTTGCTTCTTGGTCATGATGTTTGTGCAGGAATATAAGCCCTGACTAAGACAGGGCTGCTAATAAAACAGACTTCTGCAGTCTTCTTCTGCCCTGCCCCTCACTCCTATGCCTGCCGCACAGCATGCCAGCACATAGGGACCCATGCAGCATGTTTGAAAAGTTACAGAGTCACGCAAAATCGCTGCCATGCTGGGGAAGGCGTGGTGTGCTGTCCCGGTAATGGTTACATAAGCAGCTGTTACAGTTAATGGCATCATGCAAACAATATGAAACATTTATTCAAGTGGCCCCACACTCCTGGGAATTTGATTTAATCAGCTTGCACTTCTGCTCTCATTAGAATGAAGCCTGACAGCTCTGGTCCACAGCCCTACCTCCGCTCAGCAGCTTACAGCTACTGAAAGCAAATATTTTTACTGTGCCACAATTAAACATTTATATAGCACCCGGCTTCCCATCTGGCCTGCGGATGAGAGGGGAGATGCAGTGAACTCATGTTAGAGAAGGCTCCTGAAGGAGAAAGCCGATGCCTACTGGGATGAACACACCATCTGAGGGGCACGCCAGAGAAGGAAGCGGTCCACTGGTTCCCGCTCTTCTCTGATGCTGAAGCTGGAGGCAGCCAAGAAAAGCGGCTTCTCCCTGTTCTTCATTTCCCCATTCTGAGCCAAGTGGGATTTTTGTGATTTCAATTAGAATTCTAATCTGTCACAACTTAGAAGCCATGGGCGATGCTCAGAGGAGCCTCCAAAGATGTGTGACTTAAACTTACTGGGTATGGAAGTAATGCAGCCAAAATTCCATCTTTACTCTGCCACAGTTTCTGCAGACTTCCAACTCATCTCTGGTCCTTTCTGGGCCCCAGTTTCTCTAGCTACGAGAAGCCAAGGGCACAGAGTATTTCTTAAAATGGGCTCTCTGTAACTAGTCACAAGTGAGATCTCTTCAAAGTAAAGGACTGAGGAGGTGGCTGAGCAAGTCATGTGACTGATGAATGCGTGTGATGACCTGAGTTAAAATCCCCAGCACCCGTGTGCAAACACAAGGTGGTACAGTCTGTAACTCCCTTCCTGGGGAGGCAGAGAAGAGTGGATCTTGTGGGCTTGGTGGACAGCCAACTGAAGCAAAACTCTCCAGGTCCAGAAAGAAACCTTGTCATACTGCACATGCCTGACAACTTGAGATCAGTCCCTGGAACCCACATATAGGCAGAAGGATCAAATGAACTCCACAAGGTGTCCTCTGACCTCCACATGTCCCAGGGCGCAGACGCCACCCCTATCAGCACACACGAATGTTCAACTTTAGTAAATAGAATAAATGGAAAAATAATGTGAAAAGTAATAGATGAAGACACCCATGTCAAACTCTAACCTCTGTGTGGTACATATGGGTGACCATATGTGGGTGAGCTACACAGAGATGCATACAAACACGTACACAGAAAGAAAAATGAAAAAAAGGAAGGAAGGAAGGAAGGAAGGAAGGAAGGAAGGAAGGAAGGAAGAAAAACAAAGAAACAAGGAGAGAGTCCCATGGTTAAGAAAGTTTGAGAAATGCTGTTACTTTACTATCTGGGAAAGAAATAGAATATTAAAGAGGTTGAGAAATCTGTAGCCAAGAAGCCTGTTTTGTTGAATATCACCAGTATCACAAATGTCTACCAATATTGATTCAGAGAACTGTCAGGCTGGATTGTCTCCAAGGTCCCTTCGCTTTTCAAGCCTTCAAGTCAGCTCAGGCCACCTTCCTGCCTCCGAACAGGAGGCTCACTGTCTATCTTTGGAATTGAGCCCAGCTGCACAGTTCCGTCCAGCTTAGCTCAGCGAGCCCCTTTCCGGTTGCCTGTTTTCCTCTTCCTGTGCCTGGGCTCAACCTCCTGACCAAGCTGCATACCAGAGATTTACTTTCCCTTTCTCCTTGGCTCCCACTCAAGTCATAGAAACTGTAGACAATTCATTGCTCTCTTGAAATGCTGAAACTAAGAATCAGAGAAGGTGTGCGACTAAGACACAATCACACAGCAATGTGGATTTGATTTATATTCTACCCTGTGCTACCGTTTAACCCCAGGTTCTCAGACATTATTCTGAAGCTCCTTTCTCGCTATGTATGGTTTTTATCATGCCCAGAATGATGATATTCTCCTTAAAGAGTATCTATTTGCCTGTACAAGTCCCAGCTCTGACAGAGGACAGCGTGGTGTTGAAAATTCTCTGCCAGCGAATGCCCAGCTGCCTCCTGTTCCCTCTGCCAGCTCTCAAAGCCAATCACTATGCTCTCTGAGTGATTTGGTCAGTTATTCTGTTGAACACCATGTTTAAACTCCCCTCAGTGTGGGGTTAGTCAGAAGTCTAGAATCAAGCCATCTCTAACAAGGGTTCAATCAATATTTATTCAATCAATTATCATCAATACTGGAAAGGGCCTTGGTGAACTGACCCCTTGAGTGACTACCTCATCCTCCATGAGTGACAGTGAGGTAACCTGGCAGGTATGATAGTCTGGGTGCTGCAGTCTCCTTTGTCATCTGGGGAGGTGGTTAACACCTTATCATAGAGCTCCATCATACCTGCACCAGGCCAGGGACAGCCGGATGGCCCTATCCCTGAACCAGAGCAAGCCCTGGCTAGACACCAGTGTCCAGCTTCTAGAATTATAAGGAGTAAAGCTGCACTATCCACCAGTCCTCGGTTTAGATGCCTATTCAGCTGCTAAATGGACCCTAACAGATGGGGCAGTGAAGGAAAGGGGCAGGTTACAGGACTCTCACTTATAAAATGACTGGGGTAAGGGCTGTGTTTTCAAGGACGATAAAAATGCTTCATCTTTACAACAAAACAAAACGCCTCTGAAAGCATCACTTTCTATCAGATCCTTTGTGACCAGCAAACAAGAAACCCCATGGCCATGTTTACTAACAGAGGCAGAGACATGAGTTCCCCTGGCTGTGTGCCTGCTCCAGGGACCCTTCAGACCAGTGCTCCCCATCCCATGGTCTCTTTTCTAGGGGGTGGGGTTGCTAGGCTGATCCAAGATGCAGTTTATTCATGGTTTTCCAGGTGAGGAACATCTGCCCACAGATGGCAGGTGCCTATGAATCTTACACAATATCATTTTGACCCACTAGTGTAGTGGTTCTTACCCTTTCTACTGCTGTGACCCTTTAATACAGTTCTTCACGTTGTGGTAGCCTCCAGTCATAAAATTAGTTTCATTGCTACTTTGTAACTGTAATTTTGCTACTGTTATGAATCCTAATATAGATACCCGTGTTTTTGTAGGTCTTAGGTAACTATGTGAAAGGATCGCTTAACCCCCAAAGGGATCACAACCCCACAGGTTGAGAACCACAGTGCTACAGGCTAGATTAGCCTTCTAAAGTGGTAAATTGTGTTGCAACAGGCTAGTAGGGCCCCAAATGCAGCTAGACTGAATTGAGAAGCCCTCTAGGGATGAAATACCTGCAGGATTTGAAGAAGAGCTGAAAGGATGCTGCTGTGGCAGCAAAATATCTCACAGATAATCGTTCCATGTGGATTACAGATTAGATGATAATATTTTGAATATACTGGGCTGATGATTGATTTTAAAAGAATTACTTACTTGTCTTTCCCTCTATAACACATACTAGAGTCTACTTCGCTGAATGTGGCCTTACGTATCTCTGTTGGCTTGGAGGAGAGTGTGTCAGAGGCAAAGTTGCTGGAGCCAGTGGTCCCAGTCCCATGGGACCTGGAAAATGAATCCTTGCAAATCCGTCTGGACTGAGCTGCGGTGCCTTAGTTTATTTTGCAGTTTTGAGTCAACTGTGTAAAGCGTCGGCGTCCCCATCTGTCAGTGAACATAAAAATGTACCATGTGCTCCATCCAGATGCTATGAAGGGAAACTAGCCCAAACCCCGTGTGCTCACACCTCCTTTCCAGTGTGACTCTGAACAGCACCCCTCCTTGGAGAACTTCCCAGGGAAAAGAGTAAATTATATGATCCCCAGTGTTACATGAGCTCACACACACTAAGCCCCTGCCAACAGCAAGCACATAGCCATGGGGAAAAATCATACAGCTCCATGCGGAAGACTTAACTCTGTTTATTCCAACTGATGTCTAACTTCAGTCCATTTCAGCACAAAATCAAAAATTCAGCCTGGTCACTTTCAGTCTTATGGAAACTTCTGGGTGAGAGAATGCAGAACTTGTGATTAGTGATTTTTTTTTTTTTTAATTAGAAGAATAGCTGGAATCAGAACTGGCTTTTTAAGACCTTAACTCAGTGGTTCTCAACCTTCCTAATGCTGCAACTCTTTAATACAGCTGCTCATGTTATGGTGAACCTCAGCCATAAAATTATATCATTGCTACTTTGTGTCTATAATTCTGTTGCTGTTATAAATCATAATGTAAATATCTGATATACAGGATATCTGATGTGTGATCCAGAGAGGGATCGCGACCCACAGGTTGAGAATCACTGCCCCGGCAGAACTCTCTCTCTCTCTCTCTCTCTCTCTCTCTCTCTCTCTCTCTCTCTCTCTTCTCTCTCTGAGAGACTTTAGGTTGACCAAGAAGATGGGAAGTCCAACAATGGATAAGTGAGTGGTCTAGTCACCCAAAAGAAGGCATTCGTAGACACCAGAAGAGGAGGCCAGGCAAGACAGTCAGTGGTAAAGAGGTACGTTATTCTAGAGGATTAGAACTGGAAGGATCCAGCAGGCGTGTAAAACCTATGAGTTTCTTATTACTGCTCCCCAGGAAGCTGAGTCCATGCTACACTCCAGGAGGCTTTGTTAGGGGAAGGGGTTGAGGCCAGGGCCTGCACCCAGAACTCTGGCTGCCCTTCTACTACAGTAAAGGGGAGGAGAGGAGGCAGGGCCACCAGAAGTCAGAGAATAGAGGGTAGGGTGGAGCTAACACCTGAAGGAGCAGGGATCCTCTCTCTGTAAAGCTGAGCCATGGATCAGAACAGTCTCACACTGGCTGGGCGTGGATCCTGGGTACAGCAGAACTCCTGTCATGAGAAGAACAGCTGCCCTGATTCCTCAGGAGATCATGGTTGCTAGCAGCCTAGTCTCTTATCCAATAACTCTTATTGGTTTTGTTTGTTTTTTTTTTTTATAAATGTAGAACATGCTCGTTGCAGAGAAACAAGAGGCCACAGACAAATGGAGAGAAGAAATTAAAAGTCGGGAGCTGTCTTACTCTTCAGAGAAAATGGCTGCTTATGAATGTACCAATTCTTTTTTTCTGGACTTTCCCCTGACAAACATAATTCAGAATTTGTTTTCTGCTGGTACATATGAATATATGTAATTTTAAATAATCCCTATTAGTGAAATTCCTTACGGTCTATATCTGAAACAGCCCTGGCAGCTTGTGACTAAAATTTTATACCTCCTGAGACACATCTCCTCCCCTCCTCTCCATCCTCCTTTTTCCTCTCCCCCTCTCCTCTCTCTTTCCCTCTTCCCCCAACCTCCCACTTCCTTCTCTTTTTCCAGGTACTTCATGGAACTGTGGTTTGGACTAGATTACTAAGCTTGGGGCAGGTACCTAGGCTCAATCCCCACACAGGGAAGCACTCTAAAAGTATATGTCACTACTGTCACAAACTTTTATTCAGGAGCCAGCTGAGTGTTCTCCGCATTAAATGTGGAGATCTGGCTCTTCCTAAAGGGTTTCCACAGCATATGCTTGTAGAATAAAACAGAGAAGATGAAATGCTGTTTTGACAGGGCTGCATCTGTCCCTTGGCTCCCAGGATGGCTTAGCTGGGAAGGACAAGTCTCTCCCAGGATCTTCCTAAGCATGGATTCTTTCAACTGAGTTTTAGGAGGAGGACACAGCAAATTTAGGCCTCTTTCCTGGTCCTGGGCTTATGGTTTCTCACATAGCAGACTATGGGCCAGCCTAATCAAGTTAGAAAGGGAGCCCTATTACTGAGATCCAAGCTGCCAGATAGCTTTGCCCCCTGATGGACACCTATCCCCATCTGCAATGGGGCAAGAGGCCAGGTGCACTCCGTTTCTACCTTCAGCCTCAAGAATTTCTTAGGGACCTGCCCAACCTCCCACAGAGAAGCTGTGATGGGAGACAAGACAGCAGGAAGGGGCAGAGAAAAGACTTGCGGACATTCAGGGGGCTTCTGGAGGCTTGTGTCCCTTTAAGAATAATGTCTTCCCCCTCACTTTGGCCTCCCAAGCTTCTTAATCAATGTTCATTGGCTCATGAACCTTCTCCTTCTGTTATCCAGCCACTCACAGAGCATCCTCTCACAAGCTCAACCCATCTTGAGCATCATAGGCTGTTCCCCAGTCTGGAGTGCATGTGCTAAACTTTCCTTGCTGTCAACCTCCTGATACAGAGCAGCGGTCACCTCTACAGGAAAACTTCTCTGCTTCTTCTCATCTCATCCAGGTAGAATGTGCACAATATCAGCCTTGAGGACAGAGGGACACCCAGGATAGGAATGGCCCTTCATGGGTCAGGGGACACTTCATAGGGGAAAGGCCGACAGCAAACATCTAAGTCAGACACAAGCAGGCACACCACAGAAAAATGACACTGGGGCCTGGACTAAGGGCCTCAAGCTGGGTTCACACCAAGTGATAGAAGGGCCCTATACAGAGACAACTTAAGGCTGGAATCACCAAACAGAAGGGTACAGCTTTGCCTCCAGGGACACCGTAGCAGGTTACACTCTGGGTAGTTTGTCTGGGGATGTTGACAGCGGTGACAACGGGGCATAGTAGGTGGTAAGCCGAGCTACTTTTAGCATCCCTGAGGTCCACTGTCAAATGTCACCATAGATAAATCAGTCAACATGACTAGAAACTATCCTCCAACCATCAGTGGTTTTGTGTTTGAGACTCAAGAATGGAAATTAGTTAAGAAAACACAGTAAATACAAAAATTGGAGCACATTAGTGAGAGAGCCTTCCCCCCAGCTTTCCTGCAGCTGGCTCATTCGGGATGCAGAAGGACAACAGAAAACGCACACGGCTTACCCATAGCAGCCAGTATCTGCTCAGGAAGAAAGGGCAAAGATGACAGCAGGTGGAAGTCCACATCATGTTGTGCTAAAGAAAGAATGTTTACAAACTGCAAAGATAGGCAGAGATGCAGTGTCATTTGAAAGTATTTGCTGAGCACCTGCTATGTGCTAGAAACCCTTATCAGAGATTCACCTCACTTCTACCCCGTACCTCCCAGACACACAGACAGAAGTCAGAGCCACAAACATGATTTCTATTCTATGGGCACACACCACACTCTCAGTTCAAGGGCTCAAGTATATTGTGATAGGAAATTATAATGATCTGTCTGTCTGTCTCTCCCTGCTTCTCCCTTTTCTTCTCACATCCATCTTCTGTTTCTTAAACACACACACACACACACATGCTCACACACACACACACACATGCTCACACACACACACACACACACACACGCATGCTCACACATGTACACACATTCTCTCTCTGTCTTTCCCCCTCCCTCCCTTCCTCCCTCTCTGCCTCCCTCCCTCTCTTCCTCCTTCCCTTCTCCCCCTCTCTCTCCCTCTTCTTCTCTCTCTCTCTCTCTCTCTCTCTCTCTCTCTCTCTCTCTCTCTCTCCTCTCTCCTTAACCGATTTTCTTTTTCTAGGAAAGTCTAAGAAAGTTCAGATTCTGTTTGGACTTCATTCCTGCAGACAAAGAAATGGAGGTCAAAGCAACAGCAGCACTTTGGTAATTCTGAATAGGGGTGGGGCTGATATGTGGTGGAGTGATTGCAGAGATGCCCCTGCTGTGTTTCTTTCAAGCATCACCCTTGATTTACGGGTCCCTTCATCTATATGGTTACAGCAGGAGTAACTGAGCGATGTTTTCAGGCTTTTAAAAAGCTCTTAAGTTAACTTGTTTCTTCCATGAGACCTTGCAACACTGCTAGAGTCATTATTAACCCCATCTAACAAAGATGCTGAAGCTCAGGTAAGCCAAGGGCCACATGCTTGAGACAGATATGGACAGGCAGTCGGGAGTTGAAGCCATCTCTCCCGATTTTAGGATCTGAGTCCTGTCTATAATGGCACAGCTGCATCGTAAGTGCCGTGACATTTTAATTGCACATAGCTATGTTTAGAAAGGTTTCATAATGAGAGGAAATGACCCCATTGGGAGACAAGGCACAGCGTGATCAATCTGAAGTGGCCATCCCGTAGCCCTGCCTCCTGTTTCCAGCCAGTTCAGGCAGGTGCAGGTCTGCAAGGGCCGTGGGGAGCCGTGGCCTTTGCTAAGCAGTCTGACGCTCTAGAAACAACACTGGTATTAAGCCATGTCGCATTCTGAGGATGGGATGGGGTTTTGTTCTTTTCTACTCCAAGATAAGTCATTTCTTTGTCAAGTGTATCCACACGGTGTATTGCCAACTGTCATATTAAGATTTCTATTGCTGTAATAAAAACCACAGCTGAAAGAAACTTGGTGAGGAAAGTGATGGCCCATCATCGTCCATCACTGAGAGAAGCCATGGCAAGGACTTGCACAGGGCAGACCTGGAGGCAGGAGCCGACTCACAGGCCACGGAGGAGTGCTGCTTATTGGCTTGCTTTCCATGGCTTGCTCTGTTTGATTTCTTATATGACCCAGGACCATCTGCCCAAGGTGGTCCCACCCTCAGTGGGATGGGCTTTTCCCACCTCAGACGTTAGCCATGGAAATGCCTCCACAGACTTGCCCAGATGACCAGAGCTTTCGTCAAGTTGATCCAAACTAACCAGCACACTGGCCTTCTAGTTATCTGTTTGATCTACACTAACAAGCACACTGGCCTACTAGTTGTCTGTTTGATCTAAACTAACCAGCACACTGGCCTACTAGTTGTCTGTTTGATCTACACTAACCAGCACACTGGCCTACTAGTTGTCTGTTTGATCCACACTAACCAGCACACTGGCCTACTGTTATCTGTCTTTCTCTTGCTTTTAGATCTCTTGTTCTGGTATTGCTTGTGGCTAAACAACCTTTACTCAACTTACGAATGGCCTCAAAGAGAAGCAACACTAGTAATTCAGACACGGTGTAGCATCTTCTCTTTAGGTGCAGAGGTGAAAATTCTTAATAAAAAGGAAAAGATAACAATGGTTTTGCTGAGGTCTCCTATGGTATGTCATTTTTGGTAATCTCTCATTTGAGTTGAGTTGTGTCCCAGGCGTGCACACACAGAGCAGTACAAAGGTGCATATAATGCATGCTTTCTGGCATCTCCTGGGACGCTTATGACGCACCCTTCAAGAACAATGGAACGGTATGTCAGAAAATGTAGAGTGTGTTTAACGCTGCTCAGGAAAGGAAGGTAAAGCCGTGCGGGCATGTGGGGCTGTGGTGTGTGTATGGGGACTGGAGACGCCGTTTGAAGTGTGTGAAGGTTATGGTGGCGTGGGGATCTGCATGGGTTCTGTGCAGGGTGTGTGAGGCCACGTGTGGGGTGTGGGTGCTGTGTGGACTGTGGGAACTCTGGAGGTATCTGTGGGATGTGTGCAGTGGGCAAGCATCATAGAGGTGCGGAGGGCCGTGTGAGACTGAGGGATGTGTGGGGCTGTGGGATGTACTGTAAATTGAGGTGAAGAAATATTTACCTAGAGTGGTCAGGAGATCTCACCAGGAAGGGAGTTGTTGGGGAGCACTGAGCCATGTGCCTGTTAGTGGATGAACAGAAAGCATAACAGAGGAAACAGCTCTGTAGGCCCTAAGGTGAGAAAGAACGAGCGAGGGCAGGCCCTACTGCGCTGTGCCACTAGAGGGTGCTGTGCTCTGCTTCTCCGTATTCTAGGCAGCAGCCTTGGTGCTGGGAAGTATTTCAATTTGTTTGTTCTTTCTTTTCTCAGACTAGGTCTGTGTTCTACTCGGCACAATAGTTCAGAAAGAGAATTTTTAAATCAAAGCGTTTGAACATCCGAGCAGTAGGTATCTATCTCCACCACAGCGCTGGCCTTTGCTCTTCAAATGCTAACTAGATCAATCTGTCCCAAACTGGCTTGGCATTCAAGGCCTCCTTTACTTTCCCTAAAGCTGTCTCTCATATGTTTTCTTCTGCCACTCCCTTGGACAGAGTATGCTTGCTTAGCCAACTCATGTGTAACCCCAGAAAGCTAACGGAAAGAAGCCAATCTGGCTGGCGGGACTCGAGTCTAGTAAACTGCACACGGTGGTTGGTAGAGGCTGGCCATTCCTAGGCCTCAGTTTCCCCTGTCATACTCACCTCTTAGCCATTTGTCCTTTCCTCTACATCCTTCTACATCTCATCCAATAAGCACAACCCAGTGTCTTCCGTGGACCAGCTCTCCGCTAAGGACAAGGCCCCACAGGGTTAGAGATGGGCTCTGATGCTCAGACACTTTACCTAGAGATCTTGACAGTCTCCTTAAGACCCCACCTGCCATGGGACCCTTTCCTGGCTACCCAGAGCCCCTGTAAGCTCCTCCGATACCTGGTGTTTGACACTTGGTATTTGTTAACTGACACTGCCATCAGGTATTATTTATTTATTTTTAATAATCCATATTCTCTTGTCTCCCTTGGCTGAAGTTGGGAGAGACCAGGATGACTATACCTGTTAGGTCAGTTTTTGAAACTCTCTATGCTCTAGAAATTATCTGGAACACAGTAATTGCTTATTGGGTATTACTAAGTGTTGGCTTCTTAAGAACCTGATTGTCACCTCAGCTCATAAAAGACTGATAGAGTCTAAATTTCTTAACCCAGTATGTGGGGCTTTCCTTTAGGCCTTCTCTAGAGCACCTCCTTCTGGAAGCCTTCCAGGAGTGTTGATCTCAAGCTGATCCAGAGCCACCACCCTGCACGCGTGCGCATGCACACACACACACACAGAAAGAAAGAAAGAGAGAGGAAGAAAAAAAGAAGGAGGAATGGGAGGAGGGAGGGAGGGAGAGATGGATTGGGAGGGAGAGGAACAGACACTGACTCCTCCCAAGCTGTCTGCCCTGTGACTGAGAACCTGGTTTCTGAAGTCACAAACCCTGGGCTTGAATGGAGGTGGTGTGGCTTCCCCCTTGCACCTCACTTTCCTACCATGTGAAATGGGCATCATAGCTGTATTTGCCTCAGGGAGGAGGTAAAAAGTGTAGGGAAACACTAGGCCTGTGGGGAGCAGAAAGAGCTCACCGCCATCTTCTTCTTGGTCACGTGTCATATTTGGGTGCTTCCCCAGGGCTCTGGAGTTGCCCGTGCTTCTCACAGACACAATAGGCTCCTCCATTGTATGTGGCCAAAGGCATGAGTCTCATTTGAGGGCCATGACCATCACATTGGCTCTGAGGGAAAATCTGGCAGACCCAGTAATGGAGCACCCTGAGCTGCACTTAGAAGATCCTGGTGGGTCAGCAAGAGTATGAATTCAGTCAGGGGAGGTGGCACAGTGGGTAACACACTTGCCAAGCAAACATGGGAACCAGAGTTTAGATCCCTGGCATCCTCATAAAACTGGGCAAACATGGCTTGCCTAAAATCACAGCACTTGAGAAATAGAAACAGGGAATCCTTGGGACAGGTGAGTTGTCTGACTAGCTGAGTTGGTGAACTAAGGGTTCAGCTAGAGACCCTACCTCAGCAAATAAGGTGGAGAGTGACTGAGGAAGATTTCCCTCAAAGCCAACATCCGGCCTCTAAAGCCGTGCATATGAGAACACATGGGCACTAAAACACACACACACACACACACACACACACACACACGAGAAGAGAGAAGAGAGAAGAGGAGGAGAGAGAGAGAGAGAGGAGAGAGAGGAGAAGAGGAGAGGAGAGAGAGAAGAGAGAGAGGAGAGAGAGGAGAGAAGAGAGAGAGAGAGAGAGAGAGAACTTGCAGGCATAACTGGGAAGTCACATCTGCCCACAGTGGGGCCTATTTCACTCTTTTACCATGCCACACTCAGCCAACCCTAAACCCACTGGCACATGCCCCTGGCACCATTAGCCTCTCCTTTTCCATCTTGGTCTGAATATGCTGTATCTTCCCATTATAATGAATTTCCCTTCCTCCCAAACCAGAGCATTTTGCCATGAGATGTGGGCCACTGTTGGCATTTATAGCAGCCTTATTAATCCAGCCCTGACCCCTGAGCTTAGAGCTCAGCCTGGGGAAACGGCTGCAGTGTCTCTCCACAAGGCCTATTAAAATGCTGGTCTTTTAATTGGTCCAAAGTGAAGATGAGCTAAAAAAGAAAGAAAGAAAAAAAAGCCAGCTTTCGTGTCACTTTTCAGGGTGTCAGAAGGACACACAAGTGCACCTGCATGGTGTTTTGTCACCCCCTTGAAAAGGACCAGGTCACCGGGCACTGAGTAGGTTGGCAAGGCAGGATGATTGGTGGGAGCTTGTGGTGGCCCTCTCATGTGTTTGAACTCTCTGTGGCTACTCCGGAGCGTAGGGCAAATCCTTTGGAGCCAGCAGATACTTAAATATAGATATTGGCGAAACTGGCTTTTAAAACTGATGCACAAGGCCCTGGTCTCCATCCCCAGCCCATATACACAGCAGAGGTGGGGGGAAGAGGAGAAGAAGAGAGAAGAAGGAAGGGGCCAAAGGGAGGAAGAAAATAAAGGAGTCGGGCACACAGCGCTAGCAAAGCCTTGTCTATGTACTCCTTGCACTGGAGTGTGTCTGATGCCACAGTTACTGCTCAGAGTGCTTTCTGCATATCAGTACCCTGAAGCCTCACCGAGGTCCAGAGGAGGATATATCATTTTTTTTTTCCACTTTCAGGTGGAATTATTAAAGCACAATAAAAATACAGGTCAACCAGTCTCCAGTCCCTCAGCTCCACGACTAACAGTGTGAACCCCTTGTGGGGTGATGATAAGACACTCTTGTAAAAACAAAGACCCCAAAGGACAAAGTGAAAGGAACCCAGCACAGATACCATCCCCTCCCCCACTCGGCACAGAGCCATCATACACAGCAGTGCCCACAGCCAGGCAGGTGCTCTGTGGCACAGGTGAGAATGGAATTCGGATTGGTCCTGTAACCTGAGCTCATGCCTGTAACTTGTCCCCTGCCAGTTTACTCATAGGTTCTTTCCCCTGAGTGACGGGGCGGAGGGGCCAAACAAACACCCAGGGCCCAAGGCCTGGGATGAACATTGTGAGTCGCAGGTCCTAGGGAGCCTCCATATGAATCTGAGTGTATCTACAAGCAAGTCCTGGCCAACCAAGGCGTGAGTACTAGTGCATCCAAGTGTGATATTGTCAGTCTAGGAGATGTAGTGGTGCCAAAGGTGGCTCAGGTTACAACAGAGATCCTTCTCTTACTGCCCATGTGACCTTGACTGTGTCAGTAACCAGACTGAGACTGAACGGGTCAGGATTGCTGTGTACCACGAACAATGTCTTCTGCCATATTTCTCCTGTTTCTGCAAGGTTCACCCACCTCAGTAATCCCCCCTTCCACCCACAAGGCCTGCAGCCTGTGACCAGAGGAGACACCATAGCTCCTTAAATGAAAGCATTTCTGACTGCAAATGCCCAGGGTGGACTTGCTGCTGGTAGCCAGCTTAGGTGTTCCGGTAGTGAGCCATTTACAGGGCATTTAGACGCCCCAATCTGGAATCTTTTTATCACCCACATAGAGACCCAGAACCCACAGAATATTTCCATTTCTTTTATCTTGTGCTTTCTTTTTCGATTTTCAGTGGAGACCTGTTAACAAGGGCTGCAAGGATAGGAAGGCGTTGTGTAAAACCAGAAGGCATTTAAAAATAATTTTTTGTTTCCAACAAAGCCAACCAAATAGAATGAAACAAAAGTACCTGCAAAATTATCCCAATTTATGTTCTCTGTAGGCTGAGAGGGAGAGAAGGCCTTCATTGGGAGGGCAACCACCTGCTTTTTATCTGGCCGTTCTGCGAGGTGCGTGGGTGTGGGTGACTTGAGAACATGGACGTGGTTTTGACAAGGTGTTTTCTACCTGTTCTGTGTGGGATGCTGAATAATTCTGTTTGTACTCTCAAAAATCCAGGCTACTTGACTCCTGAGGAATTATTTGACAAAGCATATTTGGTGTTTGGGGTGCAGGGCAGGGGGAAGCAAATTACAGGCTAGGGTCTGGCTAAATTGTGGAGATTCCCTAAGGGTTAATGGGCTCACAGTAAGCAGCTCCTGCACCACACAACCCTGCTCTGAATCAGGCCTCAGGGATAGGGAACTTCCATGAGCCACTCACAGTCCTTTCTCCACCCTTCCTCCACACTCTCTGGTTTTCCCCTCTCCTCTCTTCCTCTGGTTGATGCCCTCTGCTGAGATTTCAAGTTGACTCTCTTCAACCAGCAACTGCTGGTGGCCCTTTTGTTCCTTGGAGTATATGCTCTGTCCGTAGTCTCTCCCTCGGTTTATCTGCAGTCAGAAATGCTTGCTCTTCCTGTACCACAGAGAAGGATAAGCGCTGTGGCTCAGCAGCTCAGCAACTCTAGGCAGCTCGCCTGAAGCCACACAGCTGAGCGGCTTTGTGATTCAAGCCTGCTCTTGCTGTGGAGGGCCAGCTCCTTAATTAGACATCACTGTGAAGAAGGTCTCTGTTGCCTCTCTGCTGAGGACGAGGCTGTATTCTGAGCAACAGTGTAATCTTCTGCCCTTAAGTCTGCAGTGGCATGTCAGGAGCCTCTCTGCAGGAGCAGGATGCAGTTACAGAGTAGGCCCCAGTCCTCTCAGTGACTCTGCGAGGTTTGCTCTGCCTTCAGGAAGTGTGCGGTCTAGGTGGCGATGTGAGATAGGGTATCGTAGATTCAGGGATACACAGGTGGATTCTGAATCGTGTTCTGTAAGTTACCAATATCATCAGACAGAGCTTTCCAAAGTGCATTTCAAAGAAGCATGGCTCCCTAGCGTGTTGATGTAAAAAATCATTGGTCACATCCTGGTGTAACCGTCAGGGTCTTGAGTCCCCTCCTTGAGACTCTCTGGGCTACCTTTCCTTTGCCATGAGAAGCCATTGATTTTGAGATGAGCCATTTATCTAATGACTACTTCCCCAGGAAATAGACATGTCACACTTGGTGCATAGTCATGCTTACAGTATAGTCATGCTCATATGAGGTTATCTGATGGTCTGATAGATCGCATCATCTACTGGCCAACAGTAGACGCAGTAGCTTGGTATGTACCGTGTGTTTGTGTGAGGAAGAAACTGGCCAGGTGAGATAGCGCAGAGGTTCCTCCATCCTGTATCCTGGCGGAGGCCATTTCCAGTTTAACTGGAATCTGATTTCCTTGATGAAGAATGCCATGGAAAATTACCCAACTCTGTTCTAGGAACCGAGTTCCTAGCTAGCTTATCTTAACTTTTGTTAAAAACTGCCTGTTTGTGCAGAACCTCCTCCAGCTAACCACTTATCTTAGCATCTGTTAAAACTGCTTACTTTGAACTTCTTCCTCTGTGAAGTCCCCTCACCCCACCCCACCCCACCCACTCCTGCCTCTGCCCTCACTCTGCAGCTGTTGAGCAAAATGCAAGGATGAGGTTTTTGCCTTTAAAAAAAACAAAAAAAAAAAAACCATGTTTTGGATGCTCTCAGATCATACCTTGGTCCCTGAACACTTGGGTGTGGTCCCAGTCTGTTAGAATAAAGACTTTTAATTGGGTATACATTGTGTCTGAGTGGTCATCTCTTGTGAGCTTCCCTGTAACAGTTTAGAAGTCCCCCTGAGATCCCAGAGACTGAATCCAGACATGTAGAGGACTCACGATCCTCACGAGTAGGGAAGCATACATAGGCAGGGAGAACTCTCAGAGGACACTCATCCTCTAAGATGGGTCTAAGACATTCCAGGGCCCCAAGAAAATCTTTTCTGAACAGATGCTGCTGAGCCTCCTGGTGGCACCTGGATGCAGCCTCCAACAAGACCAAATTGGATGTCATTTGTTCTGAACACCTCCAGAGGTGAGTTTGGTCTGCAGACCTTGCCATTTGAATAGGACACGAAAGGAAGAGGTCAGGCACGGGACTGTAGGTCCTGTGTCCAGGCTTTGTGTGAGAGTCACCAGAGTCCCCCAGGTTTGTTGACTGACTGAATGAATGCTTGGTGACCACCTGTGATTTATCTGTTTGCTGTTGACTGTGTCTGCATTGTCTTTGTCTCTTTGTAAGTTAGCCTGTCACTTCCTCTAGTGATGGGAAGGAAAGCGAGCTCCAGGGGAGTCCCTCAAAAGTGTGTGTTAGACACATTCAGAAGGGCTTACAGATGAGGATGATTATAGCATTTGTTTCTTCCTAGGAAACCCTGCAGTCTGTAAATGGGAGCTGGTCTCTTTTAAGGTAGGATGGTCACCTGAAGGGTCTTTGGATCCCCAGGCACTCAGGGCAGTCTGGAACTTTGTGACAGGCTTTCCTGGCTGTCCCGATCAGTTCCCTTATGCTGGTCATTGGCTTACCCTTGCCCTTAGTCCATCCTCATGGTTGAAAATGAGTGCTCTTCTTTGGGAGCCAGGGTGTTCTTGGTCTGGCCAGAACACTCAGAAAGAGTGAAAGTTCTGCAGATTCTCCTTTTGAAGAGATGGACGTTCCTCTCCTTATGTTCTGACTGGACCAGTGGAAAATGCTAGAGGAGTCAGAGGAAATGGTTCTCTCCAGAGTGGAAGCCAAGAGGCCAACACTACTACCTGGTGCCTTCTCTCCCCTATGCATGCAGAGCGGCTTTGTCTATAGCCAGAAAGACTTTGTCTGAGGTTATGAGACCATTGTCTGTTCTCCCTTTAAAGGAAGCTTGGGGACCCTGATACAGATAAGGGAAAGGGGGGGAGGAGCTCCCTGACCCCCATTTATGTTTTATGTTTCCTTCACCACTAGTGATTTATATAATTGGAAGACTCTAAATCCTCATTTTTAAGAGAAGCTCCTGGGCCTTAATAAACCTGTTGGAAACTGTTTTTTTCTCCATACTAGCTGACTTGGAATCACTGTCATACTTGGACACCATGCTTACGGCCAAGGTGTGAGACCAAATCCAGCTGGAAAGTAGGAAGTTGGCTCTGGGGCCTGGCAGCAGGACACTGCCTGATGCAAAGGCCTGGGTAGAGCAAACCTTCCATCTACCCAACCTAATTGGGGCCCTGGTACCAATGAAGTTAAGAAGTCATTGAGCACTTTTCACCGAACATTGTTGGGAGAACTCAGTCAGAATAACTCTACCTCCCAACATTCTGAACATCTATCCACTATTCAAGGACTACCTCTTACACTAGGACTCAGCCACCAGGATGGAAGAGCTAACCTCAGGCTACCCATAAGAACTCAAAGCACTCTGCTTCATTATGTAGATGACCGTCTTATACCTTTGACCTCTGGGGAGGAATGTAGGCAGGCAACAGGAGGCCTTTAAAACTCCCACTAAGCCTTGCAGTACAGAGTACCAGAAAACCTACCAGATCGTCCAGGGTTAGTTAGTCAATTCAGAGGCCTGATGAATTGCCCTCTGGGTTCTGGAAAGGTTCTGTGAGGCACATCAGGTATTTACTTCCATAGATTCAGAATCTCCCCACACAAACCAGTGAGTCATTAATATTGTCTTTGTCATGCAATCAGCCCCAGACATAAGGAGAAAGTTCCAGAGTTTAGAGGGATTTGAAGGGATGAATAGGTCTCAACTTTTAGAACTTGCTCAGAAAGTTTATAATAGCCTGGATTCAGCTTAAAACTGACAAAAAGAAACTTTTCCATGTACTAATTAGAAATGGACAAGAGAGAGAATAGGAGAAAAGAAAACATCCAGAAAAGGACCGATGTGCTTTTTGTAAGTAGAAGGGGAACCAGAAGAATAAATGTCCAAGCAGAAATGAAAAAGTGGATAGACGTCTAGTTCTCCAGGTACCTGAACACTGACAGGGCTTGGGCTCCATGTGGCTCTGTCTCTGGGAGCCTAGAATGATAATAAGGGTAAGGGACAAACCCATTAACTTTCTATTAGACATTAGAGCAACCCACTTTGTCTTGATAGAACTCATTGGACTTCTCACCTTCAGGAAGACAGTAGAAGTTCAAGAAGCAACAGGCCAAGCTACCTACTTTACATGGACAACTTCCCTGTGGTGGTTTGAGTAGGTTCAGCCCCCAATGACTCATGTGTTTGAATGCTTGGCTCATAAGGAGTAGCACTATTAGGAGATGTGGCCTTATTGGAGAAAGTTAGTAACTGTGGAGGTGGGGCTTTGAGGTCTTAAATGCCCAAGCTATGCTCAGTGTGAAATGAATCTAGTTTCTTCCTGGCTGCCTTCAATTAAGATATAGAACTCCTAGCTTTTTTTCTAGCTCCAAGTCTGCCTGCACAATGCCATTTTTTCCCACCATGATGATAATGGACTGAACCTCTGAAACTGTAAGCCAGCTCCAATGAAATGTTTTCCCTTTTAAGAGCAATAAAACACTAACTAAGAGACTCCTAGACCATAGATACAAGGCACAGCCACTCATTCTTTTCTGGTTATACTGGATTGTTCATACACATTGATTGGAAGAGACTTATTACAAAAATTCAGAGCCACCATCTCTTTTTGGAGGAACTTGGCCAGTATAACTCTGGACTCAGGCAAAGCATTTACTAACATTCTGAACACCTGTCCTATATACAAGGACCACGTCTTACATTAGGACTCAGCCACCAGGAAGGAAGAGCTAACATCAGGCTCCCTGCAAGAACTCAAAGCACTCTGCTCCAGTATGTAGATGACTTCTCCTAACTTTGACCTTTTTTTGAGGAGGAATGTAGACGGGCAACAGGAGGCCTTTAAAAAACCCTCCAAGCCCAGCAGTATAGACTCTCAGACAAAAAGGCCCAACTGTGTATCCCTTGGGTTACATACCTAGGCTACAACCTAGAGGAAGAAAGTAGATGCTTTCCCATGACTGTATTTCAGCTATCTTGTGAATCCCCACCCAACACATTGAAAAGATGGGTACATGAATTCCTAGAGGCAGTTGGATATTGCTGGCTATGGATAATGGATTTGTTGAGATAGCCAAGTTCCTCTATGATAGAACAGAGCCTTTAGAATGGGTTGAGGCTGAGCAGAGGGCCTTCAAAGCCTTGAAAAGAGCTTTAGTTTCTGCCCTGGTCATAGCCAACACAGATATTACTAAAAAATTCCATTTGTATTTGGATGAGGCCAGAGGTATTGCCAAGAGAGTCCTCATGCAAACCCTGGAACCCAGGAAAAGACCAGTGGCATGTTTATTAAAGAGACTTGACCCAGTTATAGCTGGGTGGCCAGCATGTTTAAGGTCTATAGCTGTCACTGACCTGATAGGAAAATAAGTTGACAAATTAACTTTTGGGCAGAAAGTATTCCTAACAACCACCCCCAGTCTCTGTTGAGGTCCTCTTGAGGAGGGATGGATGTCAACTTCCAGGTGACTCAATACCAAGCCCTGCTTCTGGATCAACCCCACATTTGGCTCTTTAAGACATCAGCCCTCAACACTGCTAGTCTCCTGCTGGACAATCACCCTGAAGAACTCCTGCATGACTATCTGGAGGCAACTGATCTAATCCAGTCCATCAAGCCCAATATTTAGGGGAGTGGTGGTGACTCAAGATAGGAATATCTGGGCAAATCCTTTGAACATGGGGAAATCATCTGAACTAGCTGAACTTTTGGCTCTGGCTCAAGCACTCCTTTAGGGGAATGACAAGGCTATTGTCATAAACACTGATAGCCAATATGCTTTTACCATGTCCATGTCCATTTAGGCTTTATACAGGGAGTAATGACTACAAACTTCAACAGAAGAAGAGACCAAAACAGAAGAAATCTTAGCCCTACTGGAAGCTTTCTGTGGGGACCTATATTTTGAGAAAGAAATACATGAAATCCAGCTCTATGCATGACCTGTGAATGGGCTCCCACACCTTTTGGGACCAGGTAATGGAAGGGGGGAGTTTTTATTGTATTAAGTGGGATTGTAAAAACGAAGTTTACTGAAAGCATACTGACAGCTATATATGAAGTGGAAATTTCTGGTTTCTTTGGAGACTCAGTTGTGTCAAGCGATGTTTTTCTGGAAACTGGCTTATGAGAGGATATTTTTACTGAAGCAGACACGTGGGAGGATGTTTTGGTGAGAACAGACATGTGGTGTTCTTCTGGAAGCAGCCTGAGAAAAGGGCATGTGATGTTTAGCTAGAGCAGAAGCTTGAGAGAATATCTTTGGATGTTTGGAAAGGTTATAAATATAACTCAACAGACAGTGGACAATGTTGTGTGGTATTAGTCCAACTTGATACTCTTTGCTGGTCATCTTGTGCTTTGCTGGCACTGATCTTCACTGACGACGCTGTGTGGTATTGGTTCACCTTGTCACTCTTTGTTGGTCATTGTTTATTGTGATTTCATAGAAAGAAACACACCAAAGAACTTCTGATGGTGGTGTGGTGGCTTCTTGCCACTTCTGTGGACTTGGCCTAATGGACGAGCCTCACAGTTTCTTCTAGATTGAGCTGCCATTGCTGATTCATGAATGGCATTTGAGAGTGGATCGAGCTACCACTGCTGACTCCTTTGAACTCAACTGCTGATATCCTGACAATGCAGATTTGATTCACTTCAAAGAACTATTTCTAAACAAGTCTACATCCTCTTTTGCCCTATCAACCTTTCCTTTCCACTATCTCTGGTGAGTGGTGGGCTAGAAGGGAGGTTATAGCATTTAAGTACACTTATTAAAGAAAGTTTTGAAAAATATAAACACATACATGCACGCACACGCACACAGAGAGAAAGAGAGAGAGAGAGAGAGAGAGAGAGAGAGAGAGAGAGAGAGAGAGCTCCTAAATCTGTACAATAGGGAACTCTAATCCCATAACCACAAGACTGAGAGATTGGAGACAACATAAGAATGACTATGTTTCATGGGATACTGGAAGAACCTGGGAACTAAGATTCTATTATTCTACCAAAAGAGACTCAGGGAATAAGTTACCATTCAGATGAGGCTACCTCTCCAGGTCCCCAGACCCATGGGTCCGAAAGAGACTTTCTACCTAATCCAAGGGGAAGGACCCAAACTTGATCAAGATTGGCCCCAATCAGCACCAAAAGCATCACCACCTTAGGCCCCACTGGCCCTGAGTCCAGAAATCCTTCTTCTATATTCTCTACCCTTGATAACGTTCACCAGGTTCACCCTTTGCTTAGCCACTCACAGCTGGGAATTGCTGTCTGTGCCTAAACCTTTGACCCCCTTACTACACAGGGCTAAGGACCAGGCAGACTGTTGATCTACCAGCAAGTAAAAAATATTGTAAATGGAAACAGCCTCAGCTAATGCTGGGGGACCTACAGGGAGACGGAACCTGCCTGTTGTCCAGGACTTTTGACCTAGAAGCTTCACTTTACTCTCCTGCTTCTATTCCTTTCTCCAGGTCAATACTCATTAGCAGCAATATGCTGTGGCCTCTGACACCACTTGATAGCATGCTCAAGTGGTTTAACTAAATGTGCCTCCTCAGAAGTATTCCCAAAACCAAGTGTTTTTATGTGTCCTTGTGCACATCCTGCTTCATGTGTGCTTATACAATGAAGAAGAAGGAAGAGACCATGGTACCACGGACTTCAGGCCGCAATGGGAGGAGCAAGCTGTAGACCTCCTTGCTCCACTCCTGCTCGGAGCCAGTATCCTGGGGCAACAGCCATAGGAATATTGTCCCTGATAGGCAGTGATGAAAACTTTAGAAATTAAGTAAACAAGTGGACCAGGACTAAGGGATATTAGAGGCCTCTATATCCAGACTAGAAAAGCAAATATACTCCTTAGTAGAAGTGACTTTGTAAAATCAAAGAGTCATAGATCTTCTCTTGATGAAACAGGGAGGATTGCTTGTGGCTTTAAGAGAGACCTGTTGCTTCTATGCCAACCAATCAAGTAAAACGAGGGAAAACTTTGCCATGGTCAAAGAAAGGGAGGCATAGATCAGATCATTGGTATCAGCCTCCGTTTTCCTGGTCCCTGTGGCTGACCATCTTCCTGTCAGCATTAGCTGGACCATTGATTCTGATCGGGCTAACCGTGGGACCATGCATCTTCACCTGCACGGCCAGCTACATCAGACAGAGAATAAACTCAGTTAGTGCTCAGGGCATTGTGGCCAACTATACCTTGCTAAAGCAGGATGAGTCGATCATTTGACTCATACCCATAGATCCAGTGGAGAATGTGAAGGGACAGGATAGTGCAGAGGTCCCTCCATCTTGTATTCTTGCTGAGACCATTCCAGTGTTAACTACGATCTGATCTCCTCATTGAGAATCCCATGGGATTCTCTACTGTAGGAAGCAAAAGTCACCTAACTTACCAACTTTTGTCAAAACTGCCTGTTTGTATAGGTCCTCCCCCGCTAACCTCTTACCCTAGCTTCTGTTACTACTGCTTGTTTTGAAGTGTTTACTCTGTGGGGCACTGCCCCCCAACGCCTACAGCTTCCAAGTGAGATGGCAGGACAAGCTTTTCTTTTTTCTTAAAAGACTCCTGTGTTCTAAATAGTTGTGTGTAGTCCCAGCGGCTGCGATAAAGACTTTCAACTGGTTGTAAACTATGTCTGAGTGGTCATCTCTTGTGAGTTCACCACAATGAAACTAACAAGTTCCTCAGAGCATTTCTTATCGTGAAGCAATCATCCTTCTAGATAAGTGAAATGTATTGCCACGTGCTGATTCCCAAATCATCAACATACAGAGGCAAACACACTTGTTACTAGGCACTATCTCCCTGGATTGGTGGCCAGAGAACCTTCTATTTAGGACTGGGGACCTCAGGGCAGTCTTTGGGAATCATGGGCTGGAGGAGCAAGCTCCCTCAGAGATATAGTGGGAGCCTAGGTTGAGTTTTCAAACAGGGCAGGAAAGGCTGGAGGGGGTGAGCGGAGATGGTGAGCAGGTAACAAGCCACTGCAGCCTCATGCAAAGCCGCAGGAAGTGAAAGGGTTACTCTCAAGACCTGCTCTCTTAATGCCTTATGGCCAGAGTTATCACTTCTACAAAAACCGGAGCATCTACTATGTGCTAGGCACTGTGCAGTGGTTTGAAGACAGAACAGAAAACAAGCAGCATAACCACTCCTTGCTACTGTATTCAGTCCTTTACTGAGACAAAGCAAAAGGCAATTTCTGCCTTGGGCCAGAAGGTACCACAAAAGCCCACAAGAGGGCGCCCCTCCAGGCTGGCTTCCCAGAAGAAGCGGCCTTTAAGTCAAAGTCTGAATAGCAGGAAGATAAAAAAAAAAAGAAGAGAAAAAGGCATCTTGATATCGCACAGAGAATGGGATGCTGGAAGAAAGGGTAGAAGTTTAGTTTAGAGAGAGCGATGGGGCGTGCTGGGAAGTTGAGATCATTGTGGGAAAGGGCCATCAAGGCTAGAAGACCATGAGGGACCGTGGAGACACTCAGATTAATGGAAATTAAGCATGTGCTCTGCAGCCAGGCCGCCAGTGTCCTATTTCCTCCTTCCTATTACAAGACCCTGGATAAGTTACTTCCAGAATGAACCTCACTTCAGCCTGTAGGCACTAGCCTTAAAGTCGTGCAACTTGGCTCTGTTACACATCAGCAGAGACACCCTCTGGACTCATCTGGCCTCCATTTGCCAGATAGTCGAAGGAGATGGCACCTGTGCCTTCTTTCAATTAAGAAACCAAAAAAAAAAAAAAAAAAAAAAAGATGACAGTTTTATATTTCCCAACAGAAGGAAAGTAAAGATATCAATCAATGTGGATTCTGTTCTTACTCTTTTTAAGTCCCTTGTGAAGTTGGTGAATGTTCCTCCTATACCATAGATATTGTCTGTCGCTGGCCAGTATAGGATTTTCATCTGGATCCTGGCCTGGCACTCCTCACCACAGTGCCTTTGAATTCATCACCTAGCAGTTTGCTGCCCACTTGGCAGCCCTCGGTTCCCAGGCGGTTTCTCTCCTCAGAGCTGAGCTGCCCTGAGGATTTCCTCACTGGATTTTGTCACAGGTTGAGTTTGACACGAGGTAGGAAACAACACAGGTTGCTTAGTCTATAAGGCCAAGTGAGGGACGCTTTAAGATGGCGTCAGGCTCAGGCTCAGGCACAGGCACAGGCACAGGCCAGGCACAGGCACAGGCACAGGCACAGGCACAGGCACAGGCACAGGCACAGGCACAGGCACAGGCACACTAAGCTAAGCCGGTCCAGTACTCACTGGGCTTTGCATCTGGGGTCTCCAGCCCCGGAAGCCTCTGCAGCTGGTTCCTAAAGAGAATCACAACACAGACCTAGGTATGTAGTCACATTTCCATTCTGGCCTTGGACTTCATTGATGTGGGAGGCCTGGGCTTCTCCACACATAGGCAGCAGCAGCAGCATCCACTTTGGCCACGATCCTCCTGGTGAGGCACAGTCTTCCGAACGAGGAAGGAGACCCATGTGAGACAGAATGCACCCTCTGCAGCCAAGCATGAAGAGTGGGCCTGGGAAGGGTTAGGTATAGTTTCTCCAGATACCAGGCTGGACGGCTGGCTCTGGCCCTTACTGTACACTTTCCAGCCATTTTACCTTGGACAGGCCACTTGATCTTTGTGCCCTGTTGTGTTAATTATTTAAAACGGCCACCGGCCATGCTGACTATCTAAGCTGCAGCGGCTCTGCCTAGCCCAACCGCTATGTTTCTCGGCAGGAGGCCACGTGCTCGCTGCAGCTAGAAATGGCCAACTAGAAACACACCAACCCTGCCACCCACAAGACGTCAGCGTGGGAGATGGCTCAATCTCCCATGCTGTCTCTGCAAGGCTGGGCATTGTCCAGGCCATCCCACCATCCACGTGGGCCCAGTAGAAAGATGAGACGCTAATGCTTAAAGATTAATCAAAGGCTTATATATTTGGTAATGATCAGTAACAAGATACCCATACAATCAGAAGTGTAACCCAATACCCAACCTAGATATACCAACTACCTTTGATATACTCCTCCCACCTTAGCTCCTCCTACAGTGCCAAGTCACTTTTTAAAAGTTAATAGTTGCAATTGTTGCTGCCTTTCGTATGTTGCCAAAGCCTTCACGTGAATGAGCCCCTTGTGGCTACAATGACTACTTAGAGAAGAAAAAAGAGGGCCAGAGAAGCTAAGCTGCTCAGCATCAGGGACAGGTGGTGACATAGATGTCAGAGTAGGGAATCCTCCAACATGGAGACTTTGAACCAGTGATTTCTAAAGCATGCTCAAATTTATTTCTGTCTTAGCTCAACATGTCTTCTAGCCATCATCTAAAAAGCTTGAAGTTTACTTAGAGGAAGATATAATAATCGTGGAAGCAAAGGGGAATCTTCCAATGAGTTAGCCGGTGTTTTAAAGCACAAAAATGGAGGAAGTATGAGACAGACATCTTTGAGGAAGTGTCTTTGGCTGTTAGGTAGTTGATGCCCTTCATGATGGACATGAGGAGAAAGCTTGTTTCTGATCCAAGTAAACATGTGAAGGTGGGCTCCCCTCCCTACTGTCAATAGTGTGGGATTTCCATGAACTCGCTTGGAATCATGCTTGGGTAGAAGCTCAGTGTACTGCAGGGAGGAGTGCTGAAGCCAGCCTGAGATAGCCCCTCCATGTAGTATACCCTGCTTCCCAGCTCAGAATGCAATGGACACAACTCTGAACCTCAGAGAGCAGCAAGACAAATGCTCTTTGACCAAGGAAGGACCCACCAGTCTTCTTCATCCTGGCTAGAGACAGGGAAACAGCAGGAGGAATTAGGAAATCCAGGAAACCCTGTGGCGGTGATTTCCTACCTATGACACGAGGTAGGAAACAACACAGGTTGCTCAGTCTATAAGGCCAAGTGAGGGACGCTTTAAGATGGCGTCAGGCTCAGGCACAGGCACAGGCACAGGCACAGGCACAGGCACAGGCACAGGCACAGGCACAGGCACAGGCACAGCACGGCACAGGCACAGCACAGCACAGGCACAAGCACAGGCACACTAAGCTAAACTGGTCCCCTACTCACTGGGCTTTGCATCTGGGGTCTCCAGCCCCGGAAGCTTTGCAAAGTGGGCTAAGCACAAAGTGTCCCACTACAGTTCAGCAAAAATGCATGGAGAACATGAAAATCCTTTGCTCCCACAGATCTATTTTTTTATGCATCAGGCATAAATAAATTTCAATTAAAAACAGCAGCAACAATAATACCATTTTCCCTTTCTCTATGTTTTTAAGGCTGGTCCTAAGGGAGCAATCAAAACTACAGAAATAACAATGTCAAGATGCTCTTTGCAGTCCTATCCATGTGTGAGAGAACTAGGGTAGGGGGATAATTTTTCCTTTTCTTTTAAAGAAAAAGGAGACGTTTAAATGAGCAGTAGTCTTCTTGCTTTCCAATCACTATGTAAATATTAAAAATAATGTCAGTGAGGCTTTGCTCTGGTAAGGAGGAACAACCCTAAAAATAGACAAACTTGGAACTTCCGGCAGACACAGGAAGTGGTAAACCGGTTGTTGGTTGCATTGTGAGTGTTTCACCAGCAGTGATCTTCCCTTCTGCAGGAGACCTGGCTTGGATTTGTGATCTGCTTGGGCCAACAGACTGCAGTGTAAGTGACATATCCAAGTTCCAAACTTGGCCTCAAGGGGACGACTAGCCTCTACTTCTCCTGTTTCTGGATCCTATTAACCTGAGAACAGGCTTGTCTAGTCCAACAAGAAACCCATGGCATAGCCCAGCTGACAGCTAAACTGAAAGCAGCCAACTCACAGTCCTAAAGGAGGCTGGTCCAACTGAGATGACTGTGGGCGTGTGAGTAAGCCCACCGGGACCTGCCTAGCTCAGATGAGCTGCATTAATGTGCCATCCACGTTTCTATCTATTATTCCCAAATAAATAAATATTCATCCTTGGTGGGGAGCAGGGAGAAAGACCTTCAAGGTGGGGCAGATAACAGAACACTGGTGTTATGAGCAGGAAAAGGAGGATAGTGGTTAGGGAGGAGGGTAACATCTTGGCCTGGTTGATCCCAATGGATTGATGAGCCATTGTTGCTGCTGAGTTTTGGGGGTACTCTGTCATGCAGCTCTAGATGACAGATATATTCTGCAATGGTAACCATATAGACCAAGGCCATTTATAAGTGGAAGGACTCCAGAAGGAAAGATTCTAAAATGCACACAGGACACTTTCTAAATGGCGGCATTATAGATGATTTTTAATTTGTGTCAAAGTTTAAGACTACACTTAACTATTTATAATGAAAAATAAATGCAGGTTCTAAAAAGTGCAAATGGAAGCTGAGTTTTCTTCTCAGGAGAGCTTTAATTCAAACCACTCTGGCATGTTTGTGCTCAGGCTTAGGACCTCATCATCAATTCCTGGCTACAGCAGACACTCAGTAGAGGGAACAGAGCCATGCCTTCTGCTCAGGGTAGGACCACAAGCTCAGGGCTGTTTCTACAGTCCCTTTACCTCCTCTCTTCCATCCTATGTCACTCACAGCCTGAGCCGTGGAGGAAGCCCACTCCTAGTGACCTTCTCTCATTTATTCACTGTGGTTGAGGGCTCTGAAACAGAGCCAGCAAAGTAGGATGTGCCTGGCATTTAGAGTGTAAAATACCTCAGCCTACTTCTCTGTCCTTTCTGCCCTAGACATTTGGAGAAGAGCTAGCTACTATCTCTTTCCTCCTGGCCTCATGTGTGTGAAACACACAAATAAAACAGAGTCTCCCAAAATTAGGGTAATTGTATATATTTATGTGTTCCCTGTGTATACAGTGTAGAATGAGCAGTTCAGGGTGATAGGCACTTCTGTGAGTGAATATGTGTGTGAGTGTGTATATACGTAAGTGGGTGTGTATGTGTGTGAATATGTGTGTGAGTGTGTATATACGTAAGTGGGTGTGTATGTGTGTGAGTGAATGTGTATGTCAGTATGTATGTGTACATGTGTGTGAGTGTGTATATGTATATGTATGTGTGTGAGTGTGTGCCTGTGTGTATTCATGTGTGTGAGAGTGTGTATTGTATATGTGTGTGTATGTATGAGTGTGCATATACATGTGAGTGCATGTGTGTATGTCTATATATGTTGTGTACTTGTGTATATGTGTGTGAGAGTGTGTATTGTATATGTGTGTGTATGTATGAGTGTGCATATACATGTGAGTGCATGTGTGTATGTCTGTATATGTGTGCTTGTATATATGTGTGTGAGAGTGTGTATGTGTGTGAGTGTGTGTATGAGTGTGCATATACATGTGAGTGCATATGTGAGTATATGTATGTGAGTGTGTATGAGTGTATGAGTCTGTGTGTATATGTGTGTGAGAGTATTGTGTGTATGTATGTGTGTGAGTATGTGCGTGTGTATATATGTGAGTGAGGGGTGTGTATGTGTGTGAGTGTGTGTATCAGTGTGTATATGCATGTGAGTACATGTGTGTGTATGTGTATATATGTGTGTGAGTGTGTATGTGTATTAGTGTGTGTGTATATGTGGATGTGAGTGTATATATGTATATGTGTGTGAGTGTGTGTATCCATGTGTGAGTGTGTATATATATATGTGTGTGAGTGTGTATGTGGATGATTGGGCATGTGTGTGTATGTTGGGAGCCATCAGACTCCTGCTAGTTTTTCATGAAATATGAAACATACCAGTAAAACCACAAGTCTCCCTGCTATGCTGGAAAGCACTAGAATATATTCCTTGTCTATCATTTGCTTTTGATTTAAAGTGAGACAGTTTTAAAGGTAAAGGCCTGCTAAGATGAGCACAGCCTGAAGATCTACATACACAAAAATCACGAACCATTTTTGTTGCTAGGTTTTTGAGCCTCATTGTCATATGGCTATGGGATGACTGATACAGCACTCTCCGAAGTCATGGCTGGACTCAGAAGGGACCACGGGAACCTGCAGTCACTCTACCCATAGCACAGTTTATCTGTTTGGATTCTTAGCCAAGAAGCACCATTCAGCCTGTCCGAGGAATTTAAACAAAAGAAAGATAAAGGGCCTGTTTTCCACAGACACACAAAAGGAAGATCACATCATAATTCACTATTATGTACCTCATATTTCTCCTCTGCTATTTTTTTTCTAATGGAAATTGCTCCAAAACCTTCACGTGTCAAAACTAAGAAAGTTTTCTAGGACATCAGGCCCACGTGGATTTCCTGTTCTCCTTTCGCTGTCCTGTCTTCGATCTGTATTACCTTTCTGCCTCCTGTCTCTTCAACTCCAGCTCCCCACTCGATCCCAGAGGGACCGCTGAGAGCACGGAGGAGAAACTGGAGTCAGAGACCAAGCAGTATTTTTGGAACAGGAAGGAGCAGAGCAGTCCATGTCAATACATTTCTTTCTTTTTCAGATTTATTTATTTTTAAATTATATACATGTGCACAAGCGCCTGTGTATGGGGTGTGTGGTTGTGTGTGCGATGTCTGTGGAGCCTGAAGAGAGCATCAAATCACCTGGAGCTGTAGTCAAAGATGATCGTGATTCACCGGAAGTGAATGCTGGAATGCTGGGAATGAGCTCAGCTCGTCTGCGAGAGCAGTATGCTCTCTCGTGGGGCTGAGCAATTTCCCGCCACTCAAGTCAATAATTTTATTGATTGTATTTGTGACTGTATTGTTACTTGTCTATAAAAAAAGTATTTACCATTGGTGGGAGCAGGGGAGAGGAAGGGAGACAATACAATGCATCCAAGAGTATATAGGAAACACAAAGTAGATTTGATGAGTTATTTAAAAAATAAAACATGAAGATAGGGAAACAGGAAGGTTAGTATGGACCTGAGAGGAGTTAGGGAGAGGAGGGAAAATATTATCAAGACATATTTTACAGAATTCTCAAAGATTAATAAAACACTAAAATATTTTATTTTTATATATGCGTATGCTTACACATTTGTGAATGTGTATACTCATGTGAGTGTGGACAACCTCAGAGACTGTGCCAGATCTCCTGGTTGGCATTTCAGGCTATGTAAGCCACCTTATATGGGTGGTGGGAACAAAACCTGGGTCCTCTGTAAAAACAGCAAACCCTCCTTACAGTGTAGCCAACTCTCCAGTCCCTACTCACTCTTCCTGTTGCTCTGACCAGATAACCAACAAAAGACATCTTAAAGGAGGAAAGGGTTATTTTGGCTCACAGTTCAAAGGAAGACAGTATATGTCGGTGAAAACAGCAGCAGTCACGCGGTCCTTGGTGCTGACTAGGATGTGTGCACACAATAAGAGCGCACAGCTGGCTTCTCTTTTTCTCCTTTTGTTCATGGGATGGCAGCCTATGGTTTAAGCTCAGTGGCCTTAGTCAAATCGTTTAACTTTTGTGGGCCTACAGGTCCCCTTCTAAAAGAAAAGGAATGCAAGAATGAATTACAGACATAAGGAAAAAATGGATGAATACAGCTGAGGCAGCTGTGGCTAGCCGGCCAACAAAAGCTTTTTTCTTGAAACACTTAAAAGTGCCATTCATGCTGAGAAACAACTGTCAGATCCAGGGCCTACATTTCCCATTTCCCGGTTCCCCTTGCATCTGGATGGGATCAAGTGACCATTGCCTGACAATGGTAGACAAAGAGAAACTCTGTATAGTACTTGCTGGCAAATGTGTATGTCAAACTTTTAATCACCACGTTCTTTCTCTGACTCTTGATTAATCAACTGCTAAATAGCTCCAGAGTCACGTCAAGGCCACACCATGCAGGAGCTACAAGGAGGAAGGAGTTTGGTGATCTTCTGGGGAGGAGATCCTTAGGCAGGACTGACTCTTACTCCTGAACTTTGCAGGAATGAGATATCTAGGGACACTGGGCAAAGCCATGAAATTAGAGAGTGGTGGCATTGGTTCCTTGATCCTATGAAATCACCTCTAGCCTGGCCTTGGTACCTAGATTAAATAAGGTGAATATAGTAACTTAAATGGCGGCCTCCAAAGGCATGTCATATTCATAAGACTAACAGATATCATCTCATCAGATGTAATTAGGATGGTGAGTATTTTCTTTGCTTTTTCTCTGATGAGGATTGAACCCAGACCTTTGTATGCTAGGCAAGCATTGTGCACTTGAGCCACACACTTAGTCCTTTGAGATTATCTTGGGTTACCTAGGTGAACGCTTAGTCTCATGCTAAACGTGTCTCTGTAGAAGACTAACAAGTAGATGATACTGGTTCCTGCTAGTTAGCTCCAGAGTGACCTCAAGGCCACACCATGCAGGAGCTGCAAGAGTATGTGAGAAGAAAGCTGTGAGAAGGTGGAGGTGCAGGTTGAGGTGATATAGATGCAAGCAGAGGAGACATAGGAGCTGCCAGAAGCTGGAGGAGGCAGGAGGAACCCTATTGCGTTCTGAGGAACTCAGAAACACTCAGTTCTTGATTTCATCTTTCTGACCTGTAGACCCAAAAGGAGAGTCTCTTCTGTGGTTTAAGCCTCTTGGAGTGTTGCAATGCTTTAGTGAGGAGTGTGCTGGGCCTTACTCAGTGCCTGGCATTAGGAAAACACTCAGGAAATGACAGCTTTTAGGAACCTGCTTCCAATATCTGTTCATTGGCCTCCTTAGAGACAGCGTCCCGGAGGGAAGGCAGGACTTAAGTCTCCTTTGTGAACTCCCAGGGAAGCTTGTAGCAAATCAAATAGTATTTACAATGAGTGGAGGGTGGGCGAAGGCTGGCACTTGCCGAGTGATTTTTTTTTATGATTTATAGATCACAGTCAGTTTTCATTAACATGTAACAAAAGGGATTAAAAAAATCTCTCCCTGTAGTGTCTCTTTTGATCATCCCCGGCAAGCACGTCAGCACCACCCACCCTGGAGGTGGCCCTGGGCACAAACGTGGTTCAAAGCATCGTGAGAAGACTCAGGCTAGCTGAATCCTCCCTCAGACAGAGGTCCAGAGGGACCCCAAGGACTTGCTTCAACAGAGTCTGTCTCCTAGGTCACTAGCCACATGTGGCTATTTCCATTGAGATGAATTAAAATTGAATGTATTTCGAGGTTTAGTAGTGTCCTGTGGCTACTGTGTTGGAAATTTCCTGTCCACAGTGAAGTCAAAGAATGTTCTATTGGAGTCCTCAGACATCAAAGGGTAGAAGTTCTGCTCTGTAGTCTCAGATAAGTTTTTGGTTCTGCCTCAATGTCCCCATCTCTAAAAGGAGGATCGTCAAAGAATTGACCTTACGGGGTCAAATTGAGTGCTGTGCCTCAGCCCAGGTGTTCAGAGCAGTGCCTGGCACAAATGTGTCAGTGGTCAGAGACTGAGTTCTCTGAAGGAAAAATCTACAGAGGAGGAGAGGTGAGAACACAGTCTAGGAGTTAGGAGGCTGGGAATCCTGGCTGGCTTCTGATACTTCCAGGAGGCTGCAAATTCAGGTTTGAGTTCCAACCCATGTTTCAAAGCTGTGTGGCTTTGAATCAATCCGTCCTCTTTGGGCTGTTAGATCACTGGTAGAGCAGAGTGTGTGTCTTATTTGAATCCTATATTTACAGAAAAAAGACAAGCGGCAGAAGAAACCTCTTAGAAATTAATATTCTTTGACCCAGATCCCTGTTGTTAGGAATATGTTAGAGAGAAATGATCAAAATGATTGCTGGACAACCAAAGATTGTCACTGAAGAATAGTTTACAACAGTCACACTCTGATAACAGTCAAAGTATCTCATTAGAGGAAAATAACAATACTGTAGGCACTCACAGAAGATGGACTTTCCCAGAAGCACAAAATGCTGTTTAGTAAGATAGTATTGCATGAATGGAAACACGTCTCTATTGAAACCAAGAACACATTTATAATTATGCAGTCCGTTTTAGACAATACACTCCTAAATTTGTTTCTAGAAAGGTTTTGTATCTTTAGATACAAAACTCACTGATATTGACAATGGTTTCCTTGTTTGAATCTTGATTAAATTTTAATATTCTTCTTTTTGTTTGGACTTTACCAAATTCCCTGAAACATGCACCTGCTAGCTTTGAATGCAAACGCTACACACAGAGAAAGCTGTCAGCCTGAGTATTCCTGCAGGGCCCGCCCAAGGCTGGCATTCCATGAATTGATAATGAATAATATAATGGCCCACTGAGTGTCAGGTGATGAGGAGACTGTCTTCAGGGATTTCTTCCTTTGACTCTTAAGAAAGGAAATCTGGGGACAAATGAAATATTTCTCTACTGATATGTAGATGAAAGATGAGTGCTACTTGCTTAAGGAAAGCAAGTTAACTCTGGCATGAAATAAGTGCCATTTTTCTAAACTCAATAGTGTCAAGTAGAGCCATCCTTCAGTGTCTATGGGGGCTTAGCTCCAGGACCCCATTGATGGCCCATTCTGCAGATGCTCACAGTCTTCTTCTACAATGGCCTTCTTTCCTGCCTTCATGGACTGCACACTACACACAACATGAATCCACTGACATGCTGAAGTTGTATGGCATTGGCTTATCTCACATCCATACTCTGAGGACATACATTGGCACAAATATATTGAAAAGGGCATGTGGTATACACCATAATCTAAAAGTGATAGGAGCTCTTGGTCCTGGAATCTTTGCCAGCCTGGTCTTTAGTATAGAGAAATAACCTGGGATGTTTCAACATATTCTGCAGGTATCAGTGAAACCCTGGCTGTGTAACCTGTTTCCTCAGTTCTCACCTGCCGGGGGCTACAAAGGAGCAACTTTAATATTGACATGAAGCTCGTAGAGCTTTGAGCCTTTACTCCTCTCTCTGAGGGCTGCAGATTCTCCATGCGCTCAGACTCTTTGATCAGCCCTGCTTGTAGGTGTTCCTGCTGCAGAGGCGCACAGGGAGTCTGGCTGTTAGATGTACGTGCCCTGCAGACCCGCTCTACACCCCAGAAGTATCTCAGCCCTGGAAGCTGGTTACAGGAGAAGCTGCTACCCCTCCACCAGTTACATCCAGCTGGGATCCATCTAGGATCGAGTGACTGACTGAGAGAGTAGACCCAGAGATCAGGTGAGACAGAGAAGGTTCCCAGAATGGTGAGGTCCCCACTGAGGAAGAAGGCATCCCCTCTCCAGAAGAGCCTCCTGCTGATTCTGGGTTTAGCTCACATTCATTCCCTCATCCTCTACCCCAGTCTCACTAGCACCTAGGTTGTTCTATTATCCTCTGTGTTTCCCTACACAGCAGACTTGGCGCTGCCCATAGTCTGTATGAATTCACAGTATTTATCAAGAGCAAGCGTATCTTAGGAAGTGGCGTGATGATGAACCAGTTCTCCAAAGACTGAGGAGAAAGGAAATGGTGTTGCTTTGCTCTGCTTGTACAGTTTTGCTGTAAAGGTATAAATTCTCCCTAACCTGATGGCCTGTAACATTGCCTTACGAAGGCTCTCAGGGAATACTCAAGATTTAGCTTCAGAGTCTATGGCCCTGACAGATGTGAGAGTCTCCAGTCTAGCCATCACAGTGAGTGTTTAAGGAATGAGAAAGGTTCCCTGGCAAAGGGAGGTACTGCCTGAGGCTGCAGGCAGGCAGAAGTGGAGAGATCCACTTTGTTGTCTCAGCCCCAAAGTAACATCGATTGTGTTTTGAGCCCCACAAGCCATCATGAGAGATGAATTCCCTCAGCTTCCAGCCATGTTCATGCCCAGCCCCTTCTGGCCCATATCAGGACTGGGCAGGGCTAGGAAAATCCCCTTATGTCTCAAACCCAGGCCAAAAGGCTAATTGAGGTGCCTATTAACATGCCAAAGTGGGCTCTGGACTCCAGGTTCTTTAACCTCAGGACAAGAGGCAGGCTCATCAAGTATGTCTTTCTCTCCCTCCCTCCCTCCTGCCCCCCCTGCTGTCATTCTGTCATGATTCTACCCACCAAGTTATAATGCAGACAAGGAGGTCCTCACCAGAGACTGATAGAAGGGGCCACCCAGTCTTAGATGTCTAGCTTTCAAAACTGTAAACTAGATATATGTTTCTTCTGTATATGTTCCCACCCTCAGGTACGTTGTTAGAACATCAAAAAAAAAATGGATTATTGGCATTTTACACATCTATGTCATTCTCATTTCTACCCTGAGTTGGACTCTGATATCTAACCTTATAAATTTATGGTACCTTGTACCAGCCAGTTCATGAGAAATGATGTGTGTACCTGCACATGAACTGGGTATATATGGTGAAAAAGACCTACTGAGTTCCATCAGACACTAACGTTGTTCCCAGGATGATTAATCTTCATGGTTAAATTTGACTGCATTCAGAATCACCACAGTAACACAACTTTATGTCAAGGAGGGTGTTTTGAGAAACTGAACAAGGAAGACCCACCAATAATGTATATAACTGTGTCCGTGGCCTAGGGTCTCAGAATGAATAAAACAGAGAAGTGAACTGAGTACCAGCGTTCATCTCTCTCCAGTTCGTTAGGATACTACGTGACCAGCTTCCTGGTGCACCTGATGCCTCTCCTTCCCCTCTTTAACAGACTGTAATCTCTCAAACTGTGAGTCAAAACAAACCCTTCCTTAAGTTGTTGCTACCAACTCCTACAGTCCTCAAACATCCACCAGCGCAGCTTGGGTGATGCTTACCCTGAGCTAGTCACATAATGGAAACTGTGCAACCCCCTTAGGAAGATGTTTTGGGCACACACACACACAAATGATGATAATATTCTGTGACATGAAACAAGAAGATTTTCTCCAATCAAATGACCACCACAGCAAGGTCCAGGGATCTTGGTGTATTTCTCTTGGAGCTCAAAAATGTGATGCAGAATAAAAACAGTGACAGTCCCTGGTCTTAGTGGGATTGCATTCTGATGGAGACAGGATGATGGAGGATGTATACTGGTCAATGTGACGTTACCCAAAGAAAGAAGCTAGGCAAAGCGTGTGCCAAGGGAGGCCAGGGTACTTGAGTCCTTCATGTGACTATGGATGCAGATGTGCTACCTAGCGGTTGAAATCATATCTGGTCTTCTTCCTGCACTTTTCATTGTCCAGCTTCCCCACAAAGACAGGAGATGTTGCAATAAGAAACAGACATTTACATGCAGTCAGCCTATTTGTGCTTTAGCCATGCTCTGCCTGTTCCAAAGAGGGGCTGCAAGCTGCTAAAGAATACCATATTAATAGCACAGCAGGTTAGAATGCCTGGTTATGAAGGAAGAAAAATGGGGCTGAGGGATGTACAGTTAAACAAGGCAGAAAGGGAGAGAGAGAGGAGACAGGGGAGAGAGAGAAGGGAGAGAGAGATTGAAAGAGAGAGAGGGGAGAGAGAGAGAGAGAGAGAGAGAGAGAGAGAGAGAGAGAGAGAGAGAGAAGAGAGAGAAGAGAGAGAGGGAGAGAGAGAGAGAGAGACAAGAGAGAGAGAGAGAGAGGGAGAGAGAGGAGGGAGAGAGAAAGAGAAACAGAGACAAGAGAGAGAGAGAGAGGAGAGACCTCACACTAGGGAGTGACCACACAGGGCTGCTTCCCACGTCTTTTCATGATGTTTAATTCTCCTAATAACATTGAATTTTGCTGCTGTTCTATTTGGCCGTTTCAGTGCTACAAACCTTCTCTCCTAGTTATCTTCCCTGCATTTGTTTTTGTTATAGTTGCACTTGTCTGGGGAGAAGGAATTCCAAGACCCCTGTGGATGTCTGCAACAGCAAATTCTACACATACTGTAATGTTTCTGATATACACATATCTATGATAAAGTTTAATTTGCAGATTTGGTAAGGGAAAAATTAACCATAACTAACAATAAAATTGAGCAATTATGATGACGTAAGGCAATGAAAGTAATTTAAAAAGCTATGAATTATTTATCTCTGGAACTTTCCATGTTATATTTTCAGATTGGTGTTGACCATGGGGAAGGGAAGCCGCCAATACCAAAACCATGACTAAGGGGAGACCACCATGCTCTCATAAATACATCGTTCTCTTTTTTTCTCTTGTAATTTTAACAATCTGACCTCCCACAGGGGATAAAGCTGATGATATTTGCCTCAGCAGGGTGCTGTGCCCAGAGCCTAGGCACAATGGGCACTGAGATGTCTGTCCTGGGGCCACCAGCTCACTCTCCCTGACACACGTAGGACGTGATACACACAGGGCAGAGGCTTCAGACATGGCTGATTTATGGGACTTACTCACCAAGTGTTGGTGGAGACTAGATGCTGACTCAAAGGGCCTTACATAAGTAAGCAGCTGCCAAATCGGGAAGGGGGTTTGGGAGGATGAGAGGGGCTGTAAACCAGCTGCATGCAGACTGATGCGCTCAGCAATGGCTCCCATGGGAGTCCTGAGTGACAGAAGGGTCTGTGGAGTCAGTGGGCACTGATTCAGATCCAAGATCCATTACATCCCATTCTGGGCATGGTCTGGGGAAAATCACTTGGCTGACAGAAAGCTCGGGCCTTTGTGGGGTTTGCTGGTAGGAATGAATGTGTATTTGTGTATTTTATGAGACTTTCCTTGGATAACTGAAACCACAGGAACCACCAAATCCCAAGTAGAATCAGTTTCTCTGTACATGCACACCTATGACAAAATTAAATTTATAATTTAGGCATAGTAAGAGATAATTACTAGTAATTAAAACAATATACCATAATAAAAGTTATTTAAAACTTATGAATTGCTTATTTCTGGAATATTCTATTAATATTTTATGACTATGGTTAAACATGGTGTGTTGATTTGAATAAACATGGCCACTATAGGCCCATAGGGAGTGGCACTATTAGGAGATGTGGCCTTCTTGGTGTAGGGTACTCTTGATGGAGTAGGTGTGGCTTTGTTGGAGGAAGTATGTTACTCTGGAGGTGAGTTCTGAGTCTCATATACTCAAGCTATGCCCAGTGTGAGTCAAAGTGTAGGACTCTTCTAGCACCACGTCTGCCTGCTCTCCACCATGACGATAATGGACTAAACCTCTTAAACTGTAAGCCAGCCCCAATTAAATTTTTTCCTTTGCAAGAGTTTCAGTGGTCATGGAGTCTCTTCACAGCAACAGAAACGCTAACTAAACCACGTAGGTAACTAAAGCAGATCTTTGGTTAAGGGAGATCGGATCCATATAGATTTGTGTTCCGATTTGGATCTTGAATGCCTCCCATGTTTGGAACGATTGGTTGCCAGCAGGTGGCGCTACTGCAAGGTTGTAGAATTGTTAGGAAGCAAGGCCTCCTGGGAGAAAGTGGGGTCACCAGCGGTGTGATTTTGAAGGATGTATCATCTATGTGTTCCTGGACCCTTTCTCTGTTTGTATCCTGTTCCTCACGAGGTGAGTGGCAGTTCAGAAGTGAGAGGCTTCTGTCCGTACAGTGTTCTGCTTTACCACAGTCCTACAGACAACACAGCCAGTCTATCAGAGCTGAAGCTTCTGAACACACAGCCATGGAAAGCTGACTAATAGCCCGTGGCCTTGCACAGTGAAGATGCTTAGTAAATATAAAGTCCTTCTCTTGACTGCCCTTCTGTTCTAACTGTGCAGCAATGTGAGTTGATGGGAGGATAACTCTCATATTTTGAAGCTCCGTATGGCTACCCAACAGTCATCTCAGGTGTTTGATTCCTACCACCAGCAGCAACAGGGCCCACCCCATTTAAAACCACTTACCATATTCTTGATACAATTATGATAGCTGTGCAGGAAATCACCTTGTGGAAGTTTGAATATGCTTGGTCCAGGGAGTGGCACTATTAAGAGGTGTACTCCTTGTTGGAGTAGGTGTGGCCTCGTTGGAGGAAGTGTGTCACTGTAGGGTTTGGCTTTGAGGCCCTTCTTGCCACATGGGAGCCAGTATTCTGCTAGCAGCCTTAAGATGAAGATGTAGAACTCTCAGCTCCTCCTGCACCATGCCTGCCTAGAAGCTGCCATGCTCTTACCTTGATGATAATGGACTGAACATCTGAACCTGTAAGCCAGTCCCAATTAAATGTTGTCCTTTATAAGAGTTGCTGTGGTCATGGTGTCTGTTCACAGCAGTAAAACCCTAACTAAGACACACCCCACAGTACGCCTGAGACAAAGCACTCATTTACTCTGCTCTTGGATTTGTGGATTCGGAGTTCAGGGAGTCTGAGGGTTTAGTTTGTCTCTGCTCTGTGGTCCAAGGCCTCAGCTAGGAGACTTGAATCCTGTCTAGTTCAGGACTGGAACACTTTCTGGGTATGGTCACTCCCATATCTGGAAAGAGATGCTAACTTCCTACAACCTGTCTTCAGCTTCCTCTGGAGTGGGGACTGATTCCCAGGGGAGTCACGATAGAAGGTGCCCAGTGGATGCTGTAGCCCTAAGCAGAACTTAGCTGTGGCAAGCAGTCAGTGTCTTCACCAAGATAGTCTGTTTTCTGGGTGGACAATGACAGTTCCACCCAGACTAAAGGAAAGACACAAGTATCATTCTGTAGGGATGGAATGGGGGAATTGCTGTCTCTGAAAAGTACAATTTTGATGTTATGTGCCAGGTTTCTTAAAAGTTCCACAGGGTGGATGGATATCTCCCTCCTGGATGCTCAGAGGACCACTGCGGCCCCCGTACTTACTGCTACAGAGGTGTCAGATGGCTGAGGTTGGAGATATTTCCTGATTTCTCACATTCCAAGAATCATCATTTCCAGGCATGGCACCATTGTCTCCGTCATCTGTGGCCATCTGTCACTCACACTAACCCTAACCCTCCCATTGTCAGCTAGCCATGATCCAAGATTCTCACTAGCTTACCCTAGAGAGAGCAAGCTTACCTTGCTGTTTGGTTGTGGCTCAGTAGGGTGCAACAGGCATCTTCTCTGCTTCATCCCATCTTCTGAAAGGAGAGACTCATTGGGAACCTCATTGGTGTTTATAAATTCTGATTGTGTAACCCTTCCTAGCCCATTGAGTGGATTATGAGTGCCTTTGCTAACATTTATAAAGAACCATCTATTGCCCACGACTCTCTCTCTCAAGGAAGGATTTTCTAAGCTATTTTGTAGGTTCCAGGAGAAAGCTTCTGGTCCTTGACAGAACCGTGCTCCACTATTGGTCCATCATTGGAAAATCCTTCTCCTAAGAACTTATCTCAGATCCATATCCCCATTCTTGTCAGTGTTCTGACCCCTAAGCTTTAAGACATCCTTGTCTGTGGGGCTGGGTGGATAAGAATCATTGCTGCACCTACATGTGGAGTAGGTTCAAATCTCTAGTACCCATGTAAAAAGCTGGCCTTATCTGGGGTGCCCAGCACTGCGAGCAGCAGGGACACAGGATTGCTGGGAATTGTTAGTCATCCACCTAGCTCCAGGTTCAATGAAAGATTCCCCTTTTTCAAGACAGGGTTTCTCTGTAGCCCCGGCTGTCCTGGAACTCTCTATAGAGGCCAGCCTCGAACTCACTGAGATCTACCTGCCTCTGCCTCCTGAGTGCTGGGATTAAAGGCATACACCACTGCTGCTTGACCAAAAGATCCTTCATAAGGTGGAACATAAGGGAGCAGGACACCCAGTGTCCCCCCTCAGTTCCATGAATGTATGCATATATGAATATATCAAGTACACACACATACACACAATATCATACCATAATATGCCTACCATACCTATCCAAACACACATATCACACGCCTATGCACACATCATCCAGACACCACACACGTATAGGTACATACACACTAGTAAATCTCCACGTGCTATGAGGCCCATTAAACAGGAGGTTGACTTTCTTGTTAGAGTTAGTGAGAAAAAAAGGGGGGATGGCATGGTACTTACCACCAGAGTACCAAGGAGCCTTGAGTGACAATTTTCCTTCTAGGCCTTATCAGAGCCTCAGGTGGCAGGCTTAGGTGAGAGGTGCAGACACTCAATAGACAGGAATATCTAAGCTGCACCTATGCCCTGGGACTGGGGACACAGAAAAAGCTCTAGAACTTTAAATGGTTAGGGACATATCAGAGGTATGATTTGAGGTGTTAGAACAGTCCCTTGGTGGGCAGGGATGGCTGGGATTTGCCACTGGGAGGGGACAGCTTCTAATCTGTCTCTGCCCATCAAGTAGAGAAACTCTGGACCAGCCATCCAGTCTGCCATCCTCAATTCCATGCAGATGCCTAGCAGGGTACCAAAGTGTGTGAGCGTGGGTAGCGGGGCTGGCTGGGCTTGTTCTTTTTCAACAAGGACCTGGAGTGCAGAAGCAGTTTGCATGCCCCCAGCCCCTGCACCAATATTCAGTTGTCTTATTGGTTGCAACAACTTTCTGCCTATGAAGCAGAGTCAATCTGTGGGAGGTCCCCAGCACGGCACTGTCCCCAGACCTGGATGGTTGGCTGGGAGCAGCTGTGGGACCCACTGCTCCTAGCCTCAGCTCCAGTGCTCTTTAAGAGGTGGAGTTTCCTCCTTTCTCTGGACTCCACCATCTCTCATTTCACAATCCTGAACAAAGTGAAGTTTTTCAAAATGCTAATGATAGAAGGGAGAAAACACAGGTCCAGAGAGGTGCCGTGACTTGTTCAGAGTTACACAGGATGTCAGGGACAAAGGAGGAGGGTTTGGCTGCACCATGTGGATATACCAGGGCTAGTGACAAGCCCAACCCTCTACCTCCTCCCCTGCACTGCACAAGGAAGATCGTTTCCTATTCCTGGCTTCTCTGTTATCCCGAGAGAGGGAGTGTAGAAGGAACATTTCCGTATATATAGCAGGATGGTCTTGTGGGGTGAGTAATGGGTTTTGCTGTTTGACATCTGTTTCCCAGGAGACTCTGGGAAATGCAGGGGCAGAGTCCCCAGCAGCAGCTGAGGGCTGCGAGGCTAGGTACCTGCTTGTGGAGTTTTTGTCCCGGAGCAAGCTGTGTGCTCAGACTTGACCATGTTTGGGCATGGAGGCTTGACCCAGATGGGACTGAAGACTGCTTCCCTGGAGACCAGCTGAGAGACCAAACTTCCTGCTAGAACTCCTGGGCCTGACTTGGGGTGGGGGCAGGGGGAGAGTGGAGAGAAAGCATCTGCCAGCGGAGACCCAGGGAACTGTGAGTGCCACATCCCAGAGAGCTTGGGAAGGGCTTCTGGGAAGCCGAGGCTGAGGGGAGATGGTGGGAGACAGCAGCCTGTGATGATATGGATAGGGTGGTGAGAATCCCTACCTCTCCTGCTGCCCACCAGAGTTCTGACTCTGGAGGGCCTGCCTGGTCTGTTGACCCTGGTCTGGGCATCTCTTTTGTGGCCAGCCTGGAGGTCAGGACTGGTCTTGTCACTTGTCATCAGGATAGGACCTAGCAGAGTGTTCTAAGCTTCTTCGGTTCTTCGGGTAATGATAGCTAATGTTTATGGAGGCCTCCGTTGTAGAAAGTGGTGCTCAGTGGTGTGATGGGTCTGCATCAGGACTCTGAGGCGGGCATTGTTTTTCTTGTTTTAGCAGTCACATGGTTGCTAAGCAGCAAAGCCAGGACTTGATCTTGTGTCTGTTGACCTCTCTTCTCCACACTCCCCCAAATCCTTACATACTCTATCCCCAGTCCTTCTAAGGAAGAGGTTGACAACCCAACAGTTAAGTCACATAGGACTCTTCTTTAACCCTTTCCAACTTTCCTAGATCAAGCCCAGACCTAAGGTGACTTTTCTACACAAGAGTTTCATCCAAGGAGTCTTGAGACAATATCTCACAACTGGGATAGTCTCCCTGAAGTCTAACTGAAATCTCTTCTGTTATCATGGAAACCCATTTCTTCCTGTCTTAGGTCACAGTGGCTATCAAAGCTTCACATCCTCCTCTTGTTGGAGCTTCTCATTAGGCCTACTGAATCCCAGATCCCCACCAAGTGTTACATTTAAACTGAATCTCGAGATAGAGCACAGGACTTGATGTTTCTTTTAGAACTGATGTCATGTGACTGGTGAGCCATTGGGACATTACAGGCAGGTGAGAGGACAACCAGTCACAGGAGCTGGACCTCTCGGGATCAGGTGACATCTTTTCCTTTCCTTCTGAGTTCCATGCTCTAGCCTTGACCAGACTCCTGCTGTCATTCATCTTGGGAATGCCCAAGAGTCTAGGAGGCTCACTGAAAGAAGCTGGCACCTCAAGGAAATCCCCACAAATGTGCTGAGCTTCTCCGGGAGATAATTGGTGATAATGGATCCTAAGTATTTAAAAGCTAACCATAGGCTGTTACCAGAGGCCAGAAAAGGCCCCAGTAAGGCACAGCCCTATTGGAAGTTGCAAAGCTCCACATATTATTGTACTTGAATAAGAGCAATGTTATTTGGTTGCATCCCCTCATACTTGCCCTCCTTCCTATGAATCTATCACTTAGGCTAATTACATTTCTCTTTGTCTTTGTGGTGCTAGAAATGACTGTTGCCTCCGGTAGCCATGGGGAAGAAGCTGGTGATGGCCCAGAAGCGCGGAGAGACACGAGCCCTCTGCCTGGGGTTGGCAATGGTAGTGTGTGCCGCCATCACCTACTACATCCTGGGAACCACTGTGCTGCCTCTCTACCAGAAAAGGTACGGACCTCTCCACTGCCTAGATCAACCTACCCTACCCTCGACCCTCACGGTAGTCTGGACAGACCAGACATTCTTCATCCTTAGGCTTAGGTGCTGGGGGAGCAGAGCAGAAGAGACTTGCCAGTCGGGGCTGGTGATGACAGGTGCAGGATGCCAATGTCATAAGAAACAGCCTGCCAATGCTGGTATGATCCTTGGAGGTGGGGAGTGGGGATCACAAGGGCAGACTCTGGCAGCAGTCTGCACAAATGACTCTGTGATGGGAGCTCCCTCTTTGCTGAGCATGCCTCTCTTTGCCTGGGTTTTCCTAGTAAGTAGTCTCTGCACTGACAGACATCTGTTCCCTCAAAGTTTAGGCAGGAATCTCAGAGAGTGCTGTGTACCCTTGTGCCTCACACTCTGAGACATGTCATCCCTCCAGCCTTTAAAGAAGAGCTGTGGGTTTCCTGATTGCTCTTGTCTTTGGAACAGACACACATTGGTCTCTCAGCTCACCCTTTGCTGAGTCTCAACTCTCCCTCTGGGCAGATTCTGGCTCCTGATAATCCTCTCATGTCTGACAGTGCGTTCCCACAGGATACAGAGAGCTGAATCACAATCCATTTGCTTAGGAGTTGATGAGCCTCTTGGCCTCTTCTGGGCCTGGTCTGCAGCTTTGCAACGCTGTAGTTGTGCCAGGCCAAAGTCTCACCAAGTGAGGGGCTGCTGAGCAGCCATGGGCCTCCCAGTCTATCCTGCAGCCCTCCAACCCTGACCATGTCAGGCCCCTCACACAGTTCCTCTTTTTTAGGGGAAAAGGCAGAGACTCTTAAGCTACTCGGCCTTTGCCTCAGATGTTGTGTCCCACCCTCTTCCCACCCCCAAAAAAATCACTATCCCGTGTAAGGTTTTCATCTCTACCGTGACTTGCAGATGATATGGATAAGAAGGTCTTAGCTTGGCTGCTCATCCAATCCCATGATGAGCATTTAAAACAATTTCAGTGCCTGGGCCAAGCACCTGAAAATTCTGCCTCACCTTCTCTAGAGTGAGACTCAGCTAGCTATAGGGATTTAAAAAAAAAAAAAAGTCAGGTGTTGGGTGGCTAGCAAGTCAGAGAACTATTATGTAGAAAATGTCAAGAGACAACCAGTCTGAAATTATTGTGATTTATCCCAAAGTCCAGGACCCTAGGGCCATGAACCTAGTTAGTATTACATGCTCACGGCAAAATGAAAATCCCAGACCTGGACATCTCCAAAGGCTTACAGGGAACCAGGGATTCAAAGTGGGTGTGTGTCACCCTTATCTCTAAGGGATATTTGTGTGTGTGTGTGTGTGTTGTCTCCCTAGTGTGTGGACCCAGGAATCCACCTGTCACTTGATTGAAACCAACATCAAGGACCAAGAAGAGCTGGAGGGCAAGAAGGTGCCCCAGTATCCATGCCTTTGGGTCAATGTATCAGCTGTGGGCAGATGGGCCATGCTGTATCACACGGAAGACACTAGGGATCAAAACCAACAGGTAACGGATAGGAGCTGGGTATATTAGCCTGACATGCCTGTGAGCTTGTCCCCAGCTGCCCATGTCTCTAAAGCCAAGATATAGTAACCACCTCAGTGGAATCTTATAGCTAACTTGAGGTAGAGTCAGCCTCGGATCTTCCTTGTTGGAACCAACAGGCCTGGGTGGTTTGAACTGCCCCTAATTTGCTGTGCACTGGGCACTGAGGTCCTGTGAGTCTCTGTTTCCATCCTTGTAAATGGGTGCTAATCCATACTCAAAATGCTATACTAAAGTTCAGTGCTATGACCAAAGTACGGTTTTGTTAAATCTAAATGGTTCTTATACATAGCCAGATGTCCCAATTTACATGCTAAGTTGGCAAAGGGTGGGCACTCAGGGCAGGGAAGCAGTCATTACTGATTACTTTCTTCTACCAGTGGATCCCATCAGTGGAGCTGGGTGAATCCATGGGCCACCTGGGAGCCAGGGTTGTAGCAACCTCCACAACAAACATTTAAGAGATTTTCCCTCATCGTACCTCCCTTGCTGTCAATTAGCCCTCCCTATTGCACAGACAGTTGGTTCCCTTCCATCTGCTCCATTCCTTCACTTCCCCCATTTATCACAACCACTGAGCCTTCTCATGTCAGGCACAAGGGTCTCAAGAGGAGAGAGCTTATATAGGAACACTAACAGTAGGGAGGTAGGGCCAGTGCTGCAGAGAACAGAGAGGAGAGTGATGGTCTCAAGGGCGTCATCAGTGTGGCACGGAGCAGAGAAGTGTTGGGCTGGGCTTTTCAAATTAGACAATCCTGTAGCCACAGAAATAAGACATGATGGACACACAGCATCCTAGTGTACGTTGGGACCTAGAATGGGCACGAGAAGGCTAGGCAAAGGCAGTGGCTATAAGACTGATTCCAGAAATGCCATCTGATGGAGTGGTCAGAAGAGGCTGAAGGTCTATGGTCTGTTGCCTGAGGACCTCTTCTGTATAACTATGGAATTAATAGGAGCATATAAATTGGGGTATCTCAACTCTGGCTATGTATGAGAGCCATCTAGACTTAACAAAACCAGAATTCTACACTAACCAACTGAGGCAAGAATCCCTGGGTATAGATCAGTTGGTGGAGCTCTCTAGATGAATTTAAGGTTGGATGGTATTGCTATGAGCCACTGGAGGCCCACAGTCACCATTCAAGTGACGCTGGGAAGACAGAGTCAGTAGCCATGTAGGTCATTTACTGGATGGAAGTTAGGCCGCAGCAGTCCCCAGGATGGATGTGAACCTGTCACAAGGATAATATGACAGTTAGAATTGATGCTGATGGGACAGAAAGGGTGAGGTGCCTGGTGTGTGTGTTTGGGGCTGGGTTCTGTGGGCTCTCTGACGCTGGGGCATGGAGGAAGGGGTGGCAGTATGTAGAAGTCAGATTTGCGGTCATAGTTAGCATGATTCTGTGTCAGAGAAGAACCTCAAGTTCTATAAGGATTAGCTTCTACCAGTGGTTCCTCTTACTCTTGGGCATCCAGCAACCATAATTCTATCCCAGGTGTGAGAAAAACATTTTTAAAGATGACATGCCATGGTATGGTACTATACTCTTGGCACACTGGGGTTCTGAGGTTGCCAGCCCAGAGGAGCCAGAGGTAGCCTGAACCTTGCTTGAGTTGTGAACAGCATGTATTCTTTCTTCTCTAGTAAGAGGCTGTTAAACCACACACCCAGAGACCACAGACCACAGAGAGTTAAGAGCAGCCTGCCATGCTGGAACAGTCAAGCACATTTCATTCTCTGGCCCAGCATCAGGGTATGTGGCTGGCTGATGCTCTGAGTTGGTAGCATGTCCTCTGGACATGGTAGGCTCTTATTCCTCCTCCATGGCCTGCTCTTCTCTTTCCATCAACCTCATTTAGGGAAGGGGTTTTAAATCCCTCTTTGCAGCCTATGCTAACACAAGTGAAGCCTCAGACTAGAGACAGGGTCTGTATCATTTCAGCTCATGCAGAGAGGGGTAAAATGTCCCAGTCCTTGGCTTGGCCTTAGAGAGTGAACTTATGGCTAAGGTCTTGACAAACAGATCAAGAATGTAGAATTTAGAGGAACCTCAAGCACACAAAAGACACAGTGGTGCCCTGGGATGGCTGCAGATCCCCATATAAAGCTCACACTTTAAATGGGAGAGCAGCAGTTATTACAGTTTCATAGATAAGACCGCATTTATTATTATTATTATATTATTATTTCCATTTTGAACTTATAAGATATGGGCTTATGCTAAGTGCTTTACTAAGTTTTCTACTTTAATCCCCAGAGCAGGTCTAGGTAGGCACTACCAAAAACAGCTTCACAAGTTTTGGGAGGTTGTCCTAGATGTCAAGGTCACACAGCTTAGGAGCTGTGATTGAATCTGGGCCTCACTGGCTCCACAAAGATATCTGTGCACAATGGTCAAGGTTACCTAGTGATGGTCCTGCTATTAAACATCCTGCAGTGCTCAACATCTCTGAAGGCCAGATTCTCCAGGAGCTTTGGCTCTCCCTGGCTTTCTGGGGACTTGATCTGCCTGTAGATCCACTATTTCCCATATATAAGCATCTCCATGCTGCTGGACTGGGAAGCTTAGGTGGTAACTGAGTCCCAGGGGGAGAGGCTAGCTCAACCCTTGCCTATCGGCGTCAGTTTTACACATTTGACCATGAACATAACATCACTAGAGCATGGTCCTTGAACGTCTTCACTTCCTCTCTGTCCAAACTCCAAAGGGTAGGAGCTGACGCTGATAGGCACCCCTCTGGTATTCCACTGCAGGTCTACAGAGAGGTCCACCCTTGCCGTTCACAAGTGACACCCAATCCTTCTGGTACAGAAAGATAAAAGGCAGGTCTCCACTCTGGGTTGTCTTTCCAGAGCTTTGCAGCTGGGTCTCATCATCTCCGCAGGCCAGAAGGTTCCTAATAGCAACTACCAGTGCCAGAGTTTAAATGTGCGCTGAGCTCTGCCTGCCTGGAGCTCTTTTCTGCACTTTCTCTCTTCTCTTTGGATTCTGTCACAGAGTCTCGTGCCAACATATTTTCTTTGGTTCGCCCAGGATTAGACTTCAAAGAGTCTTCTGTTTAAATTTTAGCCAGTATTTTGAAATCCTGAGAGTTTGTATTAAAATCAAGTTTCCTGACTTCTCTGGACGTATTGGTGCATGGTACCACACCAGAGGGAGTGGTGACAATTCTGACACTGAGGCAGATGCCAGCTGGTCCCTGTCACTACCCTGCCTAGCTTCACTTCTCAGTGTTACCTGCACGAGCCTGCATATAAAACGCCTCCTCCCTTGTCTCTGGACTTGTATTACTCAGAATTCTCTCTGGCCCATCTGTGACACCATTAAACCATCTCAGTAATGAAACTATGAAGGCTCAGAGAGGGTGAGCAATTTGCCTAAGATTTCATAGCAAATAAAAGTAGATGCGGGCCTCCAATCGACCCTGTATTCAGATGTGCACTATCATGTTGAGTGGCACCCAGGACACCATCCATACACGGATGGCAACCTTGCTTTCCAGTGGCTGACTGCTGAGCCCAAATCCTTTTCTCATACCCCAAAGCCTCACCCCAGGCCTCATAGAAGTGTGTATTTAAAAGCCTAAGCACTCGTGCTTCTCCCCCACAGTGCTCCTATATCCCCAGGAACCTGGACAACTACCAGACAGCCTTGGTTGATGTGAAGAAGGTCAGAGCCAATTTCTACAAGCACCATGATTTCCATTGCTTTTCTGCAGCTCAAGTCAATGAGACCAGTGTTGTGTACCAGCGTCTCTACGGGCCCCAAGTCCTCCTCTTCTCCTTCTTCTGGCCCACCTTCCTGCTGACTGGTGGCCTTCTTATTATTGCCATGGTGAAGCTCAACAGGTCCCTATCCATCTTGGCGGCTCAGAAGTAGACCAATCCCTTCTGATCACAGCATGGAGTCACCAGGAATGGCAGAGTCCCGAGTAGGCTGCTCATCACTCTCTTCCTCTTACCTCCTATCTCATTTGTTCAACATCTTGGAAAGTCATTTTTTATTCAAGAATGTGTAACAGTGTCCGGTGACTTTGGAGGGCAAAGGAGCTGCCACTCACACCTCCTGATCCCTGACTTCAGTTGATCCATATTGTTACCTGCTATGTCACTGTCTACTCCCAAGATGATACATATTGTCACCTCTGTCCTATGTTCTCTCTCTTAACTCTTCGGATACCCACCTATCACATCCAAGATGTCGTCCTTGGCCAAATTCAGCTTTGAATTGTTATAAAAAGAATAGCTCTCATTTACAGGCCAACTGAATGTGCTGCTTTTGTTAAGGACATTAAGTCACACACACACACACACACACACACACACACACACACACTCACACACGCACAAATATTATTCTAAAATTAAAAACACTGCTTTCCTTCAGTATCCACAGGGACCAGTTCTACAACTTGCTCAGATGGCAAAAATCCCCGTCTATAAAGTGGTGCAGTCTGTGTGGAAACTCCGCCCACCTTCCTATGTGTTGCAGTGTCTCCAGATAACTAGTAAACCCCCACTACAGTGTCAACGCTGAAAATGACTTCATTCTAGAGAGTAATGATGAGGAAGGGTCCGTCCATGCTCACAGCAGATGCATCATTACCCAAATACTTTCAATCTGCACTTGATTGAATCCAATGGGGCAGAACCTGCCGATACATATCCAAGCATATACACACAGTAACAAAAGTCTGTGAGGAAATCAATACAAATGCTTCAGAATATTAACCATGGCATGGTGGCTAATTTTAATTTTCTTCCTTAACTCCGCTCCTTTGTTTTTGTTGTTGTTTTCATTCTTCAATAATAGGAAGATCATACAATATTTTGTTTGGTTTTAATCAGAAAAGCAATACACAGCTGTTATTTTGGAAAATATTGAACAGGGGCCACCCTCAAGAAGATGAGGATGGGCTGTGGGAGGCTGTTTCTTCCATCCAAGACAAGCTGGGAAAACACAGTTGTTAGGCTCCTGGATGGAAGGAGGGTGCTTACTTGGATGAGTATTTGCAGTTTCCTGTTGCAGATGCTTTCAACATGCCCCCTGTAAACACAGGTGTGAGGCATTTAACACATTTGATGTTCTCAGCATTCAGATATAATTGGGGTTACAATGGTGCTCCCAAGATGGCACCATTGCTTTACAGGAACAGGAAGAGGGAGAGAGACCTGAGGTAAGATGTTGCGCTGCCTTGTCTTTTGTTGCTCTCTCCCCATGCAGATGAATAGTACCATTATATCACCGCACCTGATTTGATAACTCTGCCCAGGACTCCTGATAGTGTCTGTGGCCCTACACAGTTTCCTATATGTGGCCTCTCCTTTCAAGGACAAGTAGCTCATCATTCCCCAAAGCATCCTTCCAGGTCAGGAAAGCCATACTCTGATACGGTGGTATAGTTTGCAAGATGCTACTCTGGGGAGATTCACACATGGGTAGCAGGGCTCTCTCTGTATTATTTCCTACAACTACATATGACTCTGTAATTATCTCCCAAATTCAAATTCAATTTAAAAAAAGAAACCAAAAGTTCCAAAAAGGAGTCTGACTTAAGGGGTTTATGCAGGTTTCCAGGTCCCTGCGCTTGGGACTAAAAGACAGAGAAACTCAGAACATCCAAACAGCAGGAGAAAATGACACATTTTCTAGAAGAATTAGTCGTACAGGGATGCCCAGCTCCCTTGTCCCATGCATTAGTCATGATGACCTTCATTTTCTTTGGGAAAAATGTTGCCACCCTGTCAACAAGGACTGGCCTACTTCCATCAAAAGTCACACCCGTCTGTGCTCACAGAACTGCATGGGCAGCTGAGTGTGAAACCGTGGGCATCTGAGCGAGATGGACATAGATGTGAGGGGGGAAGATGATCTTGGCAACAATGGCTGCCTAGGAACAGAGGCTTCACCTGTCCTGAATAGGTCGTTGCTAATGAGCACTGGGTACTTTCTGTATTCTTGCATTGGTTCTCACAGGCCGTGACTCATGTCTGCAAAGGAGTGCCCGATCCATTCCTCAGGTGTTCTTTCTCCTAAATCAGACACCACACAAGGATCAGAGACAATAGGACCCCCAGGCTTCTGACCGGAAGTAGAAAGGATCCTGTGAGACACTCTAACAGTGCCAGGCCTCAGACAGCTTCAGCTCCTCAGCCAAGGCTGTGTGACTCCGAGAAAGTGAGTCTCTTCCATGTGTGAAGGTTACAAGGAGAAGCTTGTTCTGCTCTCTCTACAGGGTGAAGCCTGGAAGGGGCAGGGATATGAGTCAGATACATGGCTGCTTTCAAGGAGCTGTCTGTCTTCTTGCTCTGCCCTGAACCCCATCACCCTCACTGTGGTCTCTTCTTTACGGTAAAGAACCCTATTTGTTTGCATTTAAAATCATGTAATACAGAAATCTTAGTTTTTGTGATTCACTGAAATGATTCCAAGTTTCTTGCTAATCAGTGGTTCTCAACCTGTGGGTCGTGACCCCTGAACAACCCTTTTCACAGGGGTCACCTCAGACTATCGGAAAACACAGATACTTACATTACAGTTTATAACAGAAGCAAAATTACAGTTATGAGGTGGCAACAAGAGTATTTTATGGTTGGGGTCACCACAACATGAGGAACTGTGCTAAGTGGTCACAGCATCAGGAAGGTTGAGAGTCACTCTCTAATCTACATTTCACCCCAAGTTTCTCCTGCTGTCAACCACCTTGGGTCAGTCCATTGCAAAGCGCACTGATGCTGTTGTGACTGTGGCAAGGGTTGGTAAGAATGAACAGCTCCCTTTATTTCCTCTTGTATTTGGAGGAATTTGAATTCTATGAAATATCTGGGAGAGGCCGCTTGAGCAGGAGCAAGTGCCTGTTCCTCACCAGTCAAGGTCCCTTCACAAGCAGATGAAAGAGAAGCAGCCAAAGCAGGTTAGAAGCATGGAGCTCTTCCCTAGAGGGTAGCTGTTTTTAAATTGGAGATCTGTGAGGCCACAGCCCTTGGGTAAGGATACTGAGGTGGAAATCATGTCTTTGCTTATTTGTTCTCCTAAAAACATGTTGTCAGAAGTTCCAGATCAAGGCAGCGTGATATATATATATATACACATATAGATATATATGTATACACACACACACACACACACAATATACACATATATATATCATAGCTGATCAACTATGGAATATTGATGGGAGTCCATCTGCTTGGTTAACTAGACATTAAATATATTTTCCAAAAGCATACAACAGAGGCACTGAGATGCCTCGGTGGCTAAGGGTGTGTGCGGCTCCTGCACATGACCTGGGTTTGATTCCCGACACTCACATCAGGCAGCTCCCATCGGCCTGGAACTTCAGCTCCAAGTGAGACTGATCCCTCTGGGTTCCAGGCCCTGCGCTTATGTGTGCACACACACCACTCACACAGACACACACCACACAGACACACACACACACACACACAGACACACACACGGACACATACACACACGACACACACACACTTAAAAAATAAATATTTTAAAATGTAAAACAATGAGCTTCCTCTTGGTTATATTTTGGAAAATAAAATTATTTTTCACAAAATGTTTTTATAACATGCGATAGATTTGTTACTTTGAAATAAAGCAATTGAAATGAAGTGTTTTCAAGTTCCTAGTTTTAATTAATAAAATGGCAATACTTGGATCCCAATATTTTTAAAAAGTGGAATGGGTCATCAGCCTAGATACTTTGGAAGGTTGGGGTAGTGCATCTAGAGATAAGATTCATAGAATCTAAAGCCATCCTCTCTATAGCAGTGGTTCTCAACTTGAGGTTTGCAACCCCTTTGGGGGATGTCAAATGACCCTTTCACAGAGGTCACCTAAGAACATTAGAAAACACAGATATTTACATGATGATTCATAATGGTAGCAAAATTACAGTTATAAAGTGGCAATGCAAACAACTTTATGGTTGGAGGTCACCAGACATGAGGAACTGTACTCAAGGATCACAGCACTAGGAAGGTTGAGAACCACTGCTCTATAGAGTCCTTCAGAGTCTCACTGGGACATGGAGGGTAGGTTTTACTTCTCTGGATTACCCCAGTGTTTCAGAAGAATCAGTGGATAGATTATCCCTTACCTACAAGCATTTTCATGTGGATAAATGCATAACTAGCGGTCTTCTTGGGTACCCAACTCTCTTTCCCTCCTTACTGATATTAACTACATTGTCATTAGCCAGGTCCCTAAAGGGTAGGTGAGAGATGGGGAGTGGAGTTATGTCAGAGCAGCAAACTCCAGACTGCAAGTGGATCAAGTATATGATAATCCCCAGGTTTGTTTTATCTCTGGAGCTGCAGTCAAAGGTGGATTACAGGGACTTTAATCTCCCCTAATCTCCATTGTTCTACATAACTCCTGCTCCAGTACACATGGAATAAGAGCAGAAGCTCACTAAGCTATGCATCATTAAACAAGTCTTCTACTCCTATGTACAGTGAGGGGGGAATCGATCTGTGAGTGTGCCAGCAACGTGTGGAGTCCCTTGCTAACTCTGGGTAACATCAAAACTGCATTACAACATAGGAAGCTCAAATAGTGCCAGAACTAGTTGGTGTCAGAAGATAAATAGCTTTCCCATCTTGCGTCAGAAGCATCGCCAGGGAGGAAAAACCCTCTATTTGCACATTTCTCTTCAGCGACAGTCTACATCAACACTCTTGATGAATGGCTCACTGGCCCAAGCTGTAGCCCTTCCATTACGGGATATATTTAGCTAACCATTCCCCGAGCGACAATCTGTCATCCCTAATAGTGATAAGAACTAACATTTGTGGAGCACCTGTGTGCCGGGATGTCGGCCAAGCCTTTCCACGTATGCCTCATTTAACACTAATAGCATTTGAGGTTAATATTGGCATGTGCATTCATAGATGGGTTAACTGAGACACAGGGAAGGGGTTTAACTTGCCCCAGATGTTAGCAAGTAGGAGAGTTGAGAAAAACAACAACAACAAAAGCAACAACGAAAAAAACCGTAGACAGTATAGCTTCAATATGGCCCTCACCACTGAGAACCTGTTCTCCTCCTTCCGTTTCTTCTCCTTAGAAAGTATGAAAGGGCCAGGCCCTGAGAGCCTGTTAGATGTCCCCATAGCACTCCACAGAGCCCAGGCTCTCATGGGTTCTCTATGTTTTCTTCTAAAGAGCCAATAACTGAGACTATATCCCAAATATGGACACTTGGAATGTGGGTGCTGCCAAAAAAAATAACTGGGCTGTCTACAATCTGCCAGAAGCCACAATTTCTGCCCCATAACCCATTTGGCCACGAGAAACCCAGGCATACCGTAATCTCCCAAATCTTTGCATTGCTGGCCACTATTACATAACCAGCATAGAAGGGTGGCAGGTTAGTGCGACTTTCTTAGTGATCCCACCCTTTCCACAGTGTTCCTTTTCTTTCTTTAGTCAGTGTTCATCTAACACAGACTTAATAATCCACTCTAGAATTGTCCCAATCGTTGACAGCATAATCATTTATATTTATCTTTATCATTAATAACAATTTGGCGGTGAGACATCTTCTTGGCATCCAACTAAATTTTCTGTGAATAGGTTGGCCATGGTCCTTTAGTCTCTTGCGTTTTTCCAATCCTTGAAAGTGAATTCTCCATGTCACCAGGAAGAACACTAGTGTGGAACAGCCAGGACTCTTGATGAAGCTCCTGGCCCATCAGAGCTTTGTGGGCTATACTGCACCACTTCACACTGCACTTGGATCTCACTTTCGAGTGGAAGCTGGGGACACATTCAAACAGAATTGGGTCTTGTGCACCCTCCTCTCCGACCATTGCACCAAGAAGGAGCAGGCAGCATTTATTTTGACTTTCTTGGGGGCATCTTTTCAAGGGCTTGTTCTCATTCTTACATTTCTGGAGCTAAGTGCGCCCCTCACTCCAACAGTACTTGTAGGGCCTTCGTCTATAAGTTTGCATTTGTCTTTGGTGATAAGGCTTAAAGGAAAGAAAATTTAGAAAAATCAAGAGTCCAAATTGGCTTCTCTATGACCTCAGGCAGTTAATTTAACTTCCCCGGGGCTCGCTCTCCTCAACTGGGAAATGAGAGAAACTTCATTTGTTTTATAGGGCGATTAGGATGATTGAGTGCGAACAGTCGGACAGAGCGCCTGGTGCATTGAAGATGCTCTGCAAATGTTGCTCTGTTCTAGCAAGCCAGCCTCCACCCTCTGACCAGGCAGAGGACTCTCCATTGCCATCCCCTTCTGACTAACAACGATCTTTCTTGCGAGTCTGACTGAGGACTGCCATGCTCATCTTTCTTTCCCTGTTCATTTAAAAATGTCAGCCACATATCAATGGGCTGTCTGTGCTTGAACATTCTTGACTATCGCCAGATGAGCTTAGATTTAGAAGGAAGGCAGTCTTACCCTTGGACCCACACTTCTGCTATCACAACCGTCTCAAGAATCAAAGGACTTTTGCTTTGAGAGTCCACTTCATAGCAGAATCGTTACCCATAATAATGATAGGTCTGGACAAAATAATCTTCCAGTGTGAGGCAGCCAAATCCTTGGCCCAGAAATCAGGCTTAATTGGAAATTAAATTGCATTTCCATGCCACCTGCGGGATGCTATATCCACAGCTAATTTATCAATGTGATGCCTTATCTGGAGGGAGCCCATGGGAATGGAGTGGCTGCCTCAGCAAATCGCAAGCTTTTACCCAATGAAAGAACTTCCTTTACTATTAGGCTGAATTCTTTGAGTTTCTCATTTGGAGCTTTATGTGCCCATTAGACACTTTTTCTGCCAGGTGCCATGACAGGACCTAGAAATATGGGCAACACCTGAACCTGGCTTCATGTTCTAGTGTTCACGGTCCAGTGACAGAAGACTCATGCAGACAAAGCATTCCAAAGGCACAGGGTTTAGTCATCTGGTGCTGAGCAGCACAGGGAGATAGAAAAGTACACTGAATGGACTCAGATACAGGATTCCATCTTTGTCTATTTTTGTCTTAAATAGTGATGCTGACAGTTTGCAGTGGTTGGGGCTTTCCAGCTTCTTCACCAAGCTCTGAACACTTCATTCCATCCTCTGGGCAATTGTGAAAAACAGATAGGCTAAGACTTTTATTATCCCTGGTGTCTTTATTGATGAAGGGCCCAAGTCTTAGAAAGCAAGTTGCTCGAGGTCACCATCTTGCACAGAACTGGAATTGAAACTCAGGTAATTTCTACAGAGCCTCTGCTTTTGAACTCTATACTCTAGTACCCTCTCATTTCCATCAACTTTCAGATTTGAAAATGTCTGATTATGGCTGCAGTTATTAGTATGTGTAGTGTTCACCCTGGTTCAGTGATTATCAATACTTAGAATTGCACTCTCTATCTTTTGGTGTCTCTTTTTCCTTCTATGCAATTTGCAATTCCTCTCTCTCTCTCCTCTCTCTCTCTCTCTCTCTCTCTCTCTCTCTCTCTCTTTCCCTCTCTCTCTCTTTCTCTGTGTGTGTGCATTGTGTGTATGAGAATATGTGTATATTATTTTAGAATTAAATTAAAAATAACACAGGACACAGAGACAATTTGTCTGGATAAGAATATGCATGTAAGAGGGACATTTAGGGAGACAAGATGATTGCTTTCATGGGTTTGGGTTGGCAGAACCAGACCAACTCTCACATAGAGTGGGCAGCATATATTCAACAAAATCAAAGCAGAGAATTTCCCAGGTCCAGGGAGATAGATGGCTACCCAGACCTAAGAGTCTTAGAACTCCAAACAGACAGCACAGAAAAACATCAACACATTATATTTTTGTTAAAGTACTATTGATACAGAACAAAGAAAGAATATGGAAAATGACAGGAGAGAAACTCCAAGTCACATACAATGACAAATCCATCAAAACAGTAGAGATTTCTCAAGAGAAACTCTAAAAGCCATGAGGGCATGAAATAATGTATTTCAAGATCTGAAAGACAATAACGGCCAGCCTCGATGACTATACACAGTAAAGCTACCCCTAATAATAGAAGAAGAAAGACTTCCTGTTATAAACACAAACTTGAAGAATCTATGACTACAGAAGGAATCCTATCACTGCAGAAAAAGATAAACACATCAGTGAGGTCACAGGGAAGAATAAATTGCACCAAAATAGATGAGCAGCTAAGGGTTAGGAAAGCACCAACCAATATCAAAACAAGAAACAACAGAAATTAGCATATATCCTTCAATTACAACTCTTGATGACTCCCATTCTCTGGTCAAAAGATACCAAATAGCAGATTGGATAGGAAGTAGGACCTAACTGTTAGTTATCTTCAAGAAATGTACCTTATTGGTAAAGACAAGGTAGCCTTAGGGTGAGACGTTGGAAAAAGGTATTTCAATCACAAGGAAATGAAAAAAAACAGGCATAGTTATACTAATATTTTACAAAGTAGATGCCAAGATGAAAGTAAAAGACATGAAGAGATAATGTAAGGGAAAAATCTAAACTTTCGAAACCTACACACATTAAACTCAGTGTAGTCGGGTTTATAGACCAAATACTACTAGTTGGAAGGCAAGACTGACCTCAGGAAAATATTTTTTATGGGTGACTACAATAATCCACCCTTAACAGTAAACAGGTCAGCCAGAAAAACAGACAAACATACAAACAAACAAAATCTTACCAGAGCTAAATATCATCAAAGATTAAATGGATTTAATAGGCATCTACAGAATATTATACCCAAATACTACAGAATACACAATATTTTCTGAAGTCCATGGAATTTTCTCTAAATTGAACCATATTTTAAGACAAGAAGAATTTCCTGACAGATACAAGAAAAATTGAAATGATTTCACGTATCTTATCTGATCACAACGAAACAAAAATAGGAAATCATCTGGGAGAGAAACTACAGAACATATTGAAATCCATGGAGACTTAAAAAGACACTATTTAAAGTTAACTAATGCATTATTAAAGAAATCAGAAAGGAAAATGTAAAACTTTAGAATCAAATGCAGATAAAAATACAATATAGCAGTGCTGGTGACATTCCATGAAAACAGTTCTCTAAGTGAATTTCATAACTGTATTTTTTGAAAAATCAAAAAAATCTCAAACAAGCAACTTAATGATGCACACAGTGTCTGAGAACACCAAGAAGCTAAACCCGCAATCAGTGTATGGAAAGAAATCAGAAACAACAGTGCAGAAATTAATGAAATGGAAATAAAATAATACAACAAAGAGCCATCAAACAAACAGTTTGTTCTTGAAAGAAATCAACAACACTCACAAAGCCTTAGCTAAACTAACCAAAATACGGAGGGTAAAGACTCAAATTAATTAAAATAGGGATGAAGGGGAAACCACATGCCATCGAAACGTGGAAGCTCATTAGCACCTACTCTGAAAAGCCACTTTCCTATAAACTGGAAAATCTAAACGAAACAAACACATTTCTAGATTAATCTATTAATGTCAGCCAACAGGACTTAAAATACTTCAACAGATTTATTGCAAGCTGTACATTTGAATCGTAATAAAGTAGTCTCCTAACTGAAAAGCCCAGACCTAGGGGAGGGGTGGGTTTTCCAGTTGAATTCTAGAAAGTCTTTAAAGAAAAACTAATACCAATGCTTTTCAAGTTGTTCTACAAAATAGAAAGGAAGGGATTGCCACCAAGCTCATTTTACATAATCAGGATTGTCCTGATAATCAAACTGGGTCTGGACATAACCAAAAGGAAACTTATCAGCAAATCTACCTGATGAACATGGATGTAAAATTATTAGTAAAATTCTTACAAATCAAAACTCAATGACACATCAAAAGATCATTCATCATGATCGAGTTCCATTTATTCCAAGGGTCAAAGATGGTTTCGCTGTATGCAGACCAGTAGATGTAGCATATCATGGACATAGACTCAAGGACAGAAATCGTATGATCATATTGCTAGGTAAAGAGAGGCCATGGACAAAGTCCAGCAACTTTTCATGATAAAAACTCTGAAGAAGCTAAGAAAAGAGGGAGCAAATCCTAACATAAATGAGGCTCTATGTGATGAATCTAATATGATGAACCAAGATCCAACATCACACTAAATGTGGAAAAACTCAAAGCATTTCCTTGAAAAGCAGGAGTAAAACAAGATCATTCCCTTTCTCTACTCTTATTCAATATAGTACTTGAAGTCTTAGCTAGAACAATCAGACAAGATGTGTAATTAACAGGGACACAAATAGGAAAGAACTCTAACTATATAAAAATGAACTTCAAATAACTCCCACTCCGAGCTAAAGCTTAGCTTAATTTAGTTTGTTTCTTTTCAAATACACATTTCCCACATGCACATCTGTTCACTGATTGGAAACATGTGTTACAAAGGGTTTTTACCAATAGCTCTTCACTGGGCTTCACACTCTGCATTTCCACATGTCTGTGGTCAAAGTCAATGTTCAGAGGTGATACAAAATATATGCTAAGCACTAGTCCGTTTTACTGAAGTTTAGATCATCTCTAACTTTCCCTTAAATAAATAATGTGGCAATATCATGGTAGACATGTCTGGAAGAAAAATCTCTGTGCAGTACACAGGTCTTATGGTAAGCCTAGGAGACATAGCCCAATTAGGGTTGGATGAACCGTCTCCTGTCTGGCCCATGCTTTGTCTGGTCGTGGCGGGAGAAGAGAGGAACGGAAAAGACTATGGGCTGCTTCGGCAAAGAGTGAAGTGGTAGGGCTGAAGTTCAGGGGTGATTCTGGGAAAAACACTGAAGTGGCAGACAGAAGATGACTCATGGTTCCAGTCAGGAACTTCTCCGAGAGATAGTGAAGTTGGGAGACAGGGAGATTGGCTATGGTTTTACAAGAGTTCAGTAGAGGTCACAGGCAGCCATTTGAGTAGAAGTTCTAATAACTTTCTCCTCTTTTCTCTTTTTCCTCCCTTCCCCTCTTCTTCCCTCCCTCTAACTATCCTTTGGGCTCCCGTGTACCAGACCTTGTGCTGAATGCTGAGCATTCCTAAGACATGGTCTCTGCCTGACCACAAGCTTTCAGCCTAACCAAAGAGTCAGCTGTAGGTTGGAGTGTAAGAGTCCAGGGAAGGGGAACTTGGGAGTCCTTTCTAGGGTAAGTTCACTGACTGGAGCCTGGTGGGGTAGTTACTGTGTCTGAGGTATGAAGAGCCATCTTCTGGAGACTACCATCTGTGGGAGGAGCCAGGTCATACTAACCACTCAGCCACTTCAGAGAAGGCTCTGCCTTGAGGACACATAGCTCAAGGAGCTAGCTTTTTTTGTCCTCAGTTCCTCGTACCTAGGAGGCTGATAGTGGAGCCATCCTTGACTGTGCAATTATGGCCTTGACTTTGCTGTCTTGCAGCCATCTCGGGTTCTCAGCAACACATTTGTACCTCAAAGTCTAAGATACAGTCATCATGGAGACAATGTCTCCTACCTGCTCTTCGTCTACATCACAGTGCCCCTGGATGCAGAGGCCATCAGGGCCTAGCAGATACTCTCCTGGGTCCAGCTTTCAGTTTGTAAAGTATGTGATTGTTCTGCCAGAGTATTCCTGCCCAGGAGACTTCGTGATTTGAGGCTGGCTCTTTTGATAAGGGCAGCAGTCCCATGGGATCAGAGCTGACGCCTGAGTGACCTTGTTAAATACTTCATTCAAGGTCCCTTCTCCAAATAAAACATTGGGGGGTTAGAACTTCAGTGTGTGAATTTTAGGGGAGCACTGTTTAATCTACAACAGAAGATTATTTCTCTAAACCAAATCACAGCTCTGATCTTCTGTGTGACATTGGCAAGTGTTCCAAGCTCCAGGCATGTCCATAAGAACAGAAAGCTCCCAAGGGGAACTGGGTCAAGTTTCTTCTAAAGACATAGCACTCTGTAGACAATGGCAATTGTCATTCCTCTTGTTCCTGTCACATTTGGAATGGCAGGCCACCAGTTCTATTCTTGTGAGATTCTGTGAATCTCTGCAAATCCAATATGCCTCAAGACTTAGAGATATCCCGAGATCTGAGTGACAGTTAGTTCCAAGTTGATGTGTGCAGATACTGAGAAACAAGCCTGTCCTTGGCTTGGCCTGCTAAGCACATGAGGTTTGAGAACTGTCACTCAAACTGACCCAGGTTAATCAAAAGATTACATTAAAAAATGTGAGATAGCCTAACCCCAATCTTTTCTAGAAAAGCCCCAGGGTTATATCTCCCTACTGGTTCTTGCTCATTTCTCTTCCTCCAAACAACTTCATCTAAGCAGGGAATGAAAATTGGTCAGACTGGACTCCCAGCTGGAAATACTTTCTGAGTGGTGTTTTCTCCCCTCCCCCTGAAGTCTTGACTGCTTGGTCAATTTTCCCTCACTTTCTATTATTTGACTGTAGAAGTCAACCTGTAGGTAACAGTTTGGAGAGCCCAGGACTTAAGGGTGGCAGCCTCCTCTGAAAATGTGATTCTTTAGTCTCAATGAAGCTCTTGAAAACAAAACTCTAGATTCCAAAGTAAAACTATGCATTGCCTCTTGCTTTCTTCTCTAAGATGTATGTGTGTGTACATGTGATGTTTGTGATGTGTGTGTGTGTGTGTGAGTGTGGTGTTTGTGATGTGTGTGTGTGGTGTTTGTGTATGTGATGTTGTATGTGTGTGGTATGTATGTGTAGTGTTTATGTGGCCTGTGTGCGCTTGTGTGTGTGTGTGTGTAACGTGATGTGTGTGTATTTGATGTGTGTAGTGTGTCTATCTGTGTGTTTGTGTGTGGTGTGTGTGTGTGGTGTGTGTGTGTGGTGTGTGTGTGTGGTGTGTTTGTGTGGTATGTATATGTGGTGTGTGTGTGTGTGAATGTGTGTGTATGTGGTGTGCCTATATGCGAGAGAGAGATGTGGTGTATGTGTGTGTGGTATGGTGTGTGTGCTATGTGTTTTATGTGTGATGTATGTGTTTGTGTAGTGTGGTGTGTGTGTGTGGTGTGTATGTGTGGTGTTTGTGTGGTGTGTGTGTGGTGTTGTGGGTGTGTGATGTATGTGTGGTATATGCCCTATGTATTTGTATGTGTGTGTGATGTGTATGAGTGGGTGGTGTGTTATGTGTGGTCTGTATGTGTGTGGTGTGTGTGTTTGTGTGTGAGTGTGTTTGTGCATGTGAGTGTGTGTGATCTGTGTGTGTATGTGGTATGTGTGTGTGTGTGTGGTGTGACGAAGATGTGGTGTGTGTGTGTGTGTGTGTGTGGTGTGTTTGTATGTGTGTGAAAGAGAGATTGGGGATGTATACTGGGACTAGGAGACAGCTAGCCCAGAATTGCAGCTCTGCCTCTGTCTTATACAGACAGGCAGCTCCTTTGTGTTGCAGCTTTTCTGTTGTGGTGACAAGATGTCCAAGAAAACTCTCTAAGGCAGAGAGGTTTTTTCTCATGGTTGCAGAGGTTTCAGTTGGTGGCCAGTTGGCTTTATTGCTGTTCACCCTGTATTGAGGGCACCAAAATATCACAGAAGAAGGATGCAGAAGAGAAAGCTGCTCCTGTCAGGGCTGTCAGGAAGGAGAGAGAGAGAAAGAGAGAGAGAGAGAGAAGAGAGAGAGAGAGAGAGAGAGAGAGAGAGAGAGAGAGACAGCACACTGGAGAAAGATAAACCTTTCAGATCCATGTCTCCATTGACCTCATTCCTTGAACCAACTTAACCTAATTTCCACTACCACTTCCCATTTACTCTAAAGTATGAATCTATCCATGGTTTAATCCATTAATGTAGCTAACAGCCCACTTCCTAATGAATACTAGGTGTGCTGGCTGTGGACAAAGTCTTCAACACTGGAGCCACTGAGGGGGTATTTTATATCTAAGTTGTAACACCCTTCTTGTCTCTGCAGCTTAGGTCTCCATTTCTGTAAACGGGGCTGAGGTGAGCTCTCCACCTTTGGAGGTTCTTGTACATGATAAGACGGTGGGTAAAACAGTGGGTGCTTGGCACACAGGGCATGCTGGGTGCAGAGTTCATGTACAATCTTTGTTTCATGAGTAGGTGTTGCATACTAAACCCCAATCCTAAATCTCGAACAGTTGTTTGAAACCAGAATTTCCCTCATTTGGGAGATGGACACATGAAGGCCAAGCAAAGGGAAACTGCTATTTAGTGAGACAGATTGAAGCTTTATCTTTCATAAAAATTAAATGCAGCTCTACCCATCCATTGTGAGGGTATTTGGTGCTGGGGTCTCTAAAATATTATTGATTTATCTTTATTAGCATGCATTTGTTGTACATAGTAGTGGGTTTTATGCAGACATTTGAACTCTATCTCCTTGTAGCTTGTATAGCTTGACATATCCATCCCGCTACATCCTCCCTCCTCTCTCTTGTTAGTCCCTTTCTTTTGACCAGATAAACCTATCTCTACTTCATGTCACATATATGCCAACACACACACACACACACACACACAGTGGAGTTGTATTCAGCCATAAAAAATGAAATTGCATCATTTTCAGAGAAGCAGATGGGACTTTAGGTGGATCTTTGGAGGTGATTATGTCATGAAAGTGGAGCCTTTATAAAAGAAGCCATCGGCCGTCTCTCCCCCCCATTGATGTCAGAGCACAGACTACAGAAGAGAGACCCTAACAGAACCATGGATCATCCTGTCACCTCCACCTCAGACTTCCAACTCTAGAATGGAGAACTCAGCCACTAAGTTGGTGGCATTCAGCACAGTAGTACAAGGACTAAGGAAATAGGACAATTTGGATTCATGACCATGTCTGACTCCAAAGTTATTCCTCTTTGAACTGCAAAGGACACAAATTGCAATCTCGGTTATCCAGGCAGAGAGAACTGGCCAATAGTCACAGTCTTTCTCCCCCTATCCTAGCAGAGGAGGAAGGTTTTCTTTAGCCTCCAGACTGCATATCTGTGAGGGGAGTGGTCACTCTTGGTCACCCTGGGGTCCTGGCTTCTTTCTTCCCTCAACCTGGCCCAGCAGTCAGTACTATCTCCCCACCTCAGCTTTCTCCGTTGATAAGATCTTAGTTTCCTGAGCTTCTGTGTGGTCCTCAGGCACTAGGTCCTTCATATTGGGGTGTAGATAGACACTGGGGAGACCCTGTCCCCGGCTGAACTGTAATGGACATCCCTGCAGGCACAGCAGTGGACATCCACATGGACAACCAGTGCAGACTGCTGCCAGGAAGCTCAGAGTGGGCTGAACATGGGAAAGCTGAGATGGGTACAAGATAGAGGCCATGATCTTGACACCGTGTCTCATCAAAGACATGCTACCTCATCACTTCTGTCAAACTTCAGCGCCTAAGGTAGGAAGCCTGTGGAGCTGAGGTGCTGAGAAACAAAGACCAGACAGACTTCAAAAAGGGATGTCACCAAAATGATACTGTCCCTACCTAGTTGTCATTTGTTCAACTCTCATGTAAGTACTTGAGGCATCTATTATCACAAGTAGAGTGTCTGCATGGGGAATCTGTTCAGCCATTGACAAATTCTCAGTTAGATTGCCAATGATTGGGGGTAGCTTAAAGGACTTTGGTAGTATGGAGCTCAGAGTCAGAAGTAGGACCTGGCCCATGTACCATTGTTTGTTTGTTTTCCAGCTTGGCCTTCTACTTTCTTGCTATTACCCACACATGATGCATGTGAGGCAAGAAAAGTAGCCATATTGAGCTTTACAAGGCCATTACTATATGTCAGGCAGTGTGTGTGTGTGTGTGTGTGTGTGTGTGTGTGTGTGTGTGTGATATGTGATGTGTGATCTCAATTGGTTTTCAGTAGCTCCAGGACATGGGCATCACTGGCCTCATTGTATTAAGGAAGAAGAGGTTCAAACTGGGAAATGGTTTGCCCAGGGAAGTCCTGTCAGACCTGGCAAATTTGAACCCAGTTGTCTGGCATCAGATCTGTGCTTCCTTCCTTACATCTTGTGTTCTTCCATGGTTAAAACAGCACTACTCTGCCTTTGGAATCTGGGTTGACAGAGGAGCTTAGGGAAGATCCCAGAGCCCTAAGAAGATTGGGGCAGTTGAGGGCTATAGTGGAGGGAAAGGGGCTTTCGGTCTCAGGGCTTCACAGGGCCAAACAAGACCTGGTTTGCTCCATTCTCATTGTGTCATGGAATTCCAGCCCACAGTGCCCTCTTGCTGTATAAGGGCCATTTTCAGCTACTTTTAATTTGGAACAAACTAGCCGCTCCCCCGTGGTCCTGAAGTTAATAGGATGTCTGTTCAGCATTGCCAGGCTAAGCATCTCTGAACAAATTATTCTTGCTTGGTATTAGAATTATCTAGGAGGAGGCCAGGAAACTTTAGAATAGTCTATTCTCAACTTGCCTATTACTGCGACCCTTTAACCGACCCTTGAACATAGTTCTTTATATTATGGTGACCCCAGCCATAAAATTATTTCATTGCTACTTAGTAACTATATTTTTGCTACTGCTATGAATTATAATGTAAATATCTGATATGCAGGATATCTGATATGTGACCCCTGTGAAAGAGTCATTTGACCCCCAAAGGGGTCATGACCTACAAGTTGAGAATTAGAGAAATCAAAGCTTTAGAGGGCCAGCTTTGGCAGGTGGTGGGAGTTTGGCTTTCATCTTACAATGGAGACCCCAGAGAGCACCTGGCCAGTTGAAATGGGTCAGTGAGGTGATGGACCTGTTATCCAGGAGCAAGGATAAGAGACCTGACAGAATGAAAGCTACTGGATGTGGGCAGAGCCAAAGCAACTCTAGATCTCAGTGTGGTAGCTCTGATCTGGGACCTGGCAGGTGGGTAAGACCAGGAACCCCAGTGGGTGAACTTTCTCTATGGCAGGGCATCAATCAACATTAAAGAATCCTGTGCACAGGAAGTAGGGCTGTCTAACGTGGCTATAATTGAGGCTTATCCCACACTGCTGGGACAATGAGCTAACAGGAGTGTGGTAGTAGGAAATTATTCCCCCCAGTAAGGGGCGGAGCCCAAGCTGAGCTTATTGAGAAAGAGGCAGTGTCTTTCCTATGGTAGAAGTCATCACCGTATCTCACAGATCCTAAGAGGTCATCGATTTCTCAGACAAGTTCCAGCTCCTAACTCAATGCCAGATCATCTACTAACTGTGCCTGTTTCTCAACAGATAAGAGTACCTTTCATAGTTTCTCTATAGGAAGGGGACATTGTGTGGACAATTACACACACACACACACACACACACACTCACACACACACACACACACACACACACACACCACCTAGCATCGGGCAGATGTCTTAGTTCTATCCACTTCTCTAAGAGATAACAGGGAGTCTGACGAGCTTGGGTGTGTTTCTTCTGTCCTTGGCCTGTGAGTGGTCCATTTTCTTATAAAGCCGGTTCTTCAACTAAAGTCATGTCTCCTTGTGAAATTTGTCACAACCCCTTGAATGGCAGGTGGCTTCCCTGAAGGGATCCAGCTGCTGTAACAATTCTCAACAGACTCGCTGACACAATGAATAAGAGGCTGAGGTGAAGGACTTTGCTGACAGGAGGCAGAGTGGCACAGTGTGGCTTCTATAGCTTCATGAGTGAAGAAGAATGCACCTGTTTTGGCTCCACAGGACCTGGTGTCTAATGCCAGCTCTGTCACTTTCCAACTGGGCCAGGTAGTTTAGCTAATCAGATTCCTTACCTGGTTAAGCAGGGATGGCAATTCCTACATCCAGGATTGAAACTAGAGACAGGCAAGGGAGATGCACAGCAGTAAAGGGAGGATGCACCCTTTGACCTGTGCAGCTGCAAGGTGGACATCTACCCAACTAACTGCCTGCCCTTACTTCATGATCCTCAGTAAATTTAAAAAAAAAAATCCATGCTTGGTTGACTTTGCTATTTTCAGATCAAAAGCAAGGATTTTTCCTTACTTGGGGACCTTGTACCATTCATTCACACAGCTGGTGAACAACAAAGTTGGCATGTAAGCCCAGCTGGCCTAAGGCAGAACCCATTCCAGATCCAAGGTCGAGCTTGTGAGGACCTGGGACAGCAGTAGGGAGGAGACGTGGGGGAACAGCGTGTCTTCAGTGGGTTTATAGTAAAGTATTTCCTTGCTTGGAGAGGAACATCCTGAGTTAAGGAAGAGGAAGTTGAGACCAAGGCTTTGTCCTTGACGCAGATCTCAGCTCCCACAGATTCCCTTGTTCCATTGCCTCATGGGTGGCCTGGACCGTGTTATATGCTGTCCTGGGTTAGGATCTTCCCTCCTGCTTACTGTGGCTTTATTGTCCTTGCCTTGGGTGGCAAAGTAGTTACATTGCACAAAAGGTAATACTTTGAGTCTCCCCATTCAGAGTGTAGCCTGTACTATGTCGGCGCTCTAGTTCTCTGTCAAGGGCTAGGAATGAAGAACGAGAAGAAAGTGCCCCAGACCTCATCTGTCTAAACACGCAACCAGAGGCTAAGCTTATATAGTAGGTGATAGCCAGGCTGTGGGAGTCACACAGAGCCAACCTCCGTGTGTGTGTGTGTGTGTGTGTGTGTGTGTGTGTGTGTGTGTGTGTGTGTGTATGTGATAGGTTGACTGACAGCTAATATTTTTCTCAATGGTTTTCCACTTTTTTGGGGGGGGGCAAGTTCTGTCAAAGAATCTGTAGTTCACCCATTCAGCTACACTGGTTGGCCAGCAAGCCCCAAGGATCTTCCTACTTTCACCTCCTTGGGGTTGTGATTATAGACTTAAACCACCATGCCCAACTTCTGAGAGAATCTAAACTCAGGCCCTCCTGCTTGAGTGACAAGTCCTTTCCCAGTTGAACTATTTATCTCTTCAGCCCAAGAGTTATGTTCTTACTTCCTAGAAAGGTGTGAAAGTAAGAGAGGTGCTCAGGTATCCTCTGATGGGCTAGTGAACGGCTCTGTAGGTAAAGAAGTTTGTCAAGAATCCTAATGACTTGAGGTAGATCCTGGGACCCATGTGATCAAAAGAGGGAACTGAATACTGCAAGTTACCCTCTGACCTCCATACATGTAGCATGCACAATCAACCACAACACTACACACACACACACACACACCACACCACACACACACCACACACACACACACACACACACACACACACACACACACACCCCACTAAGTGAAATTTTCTTTTTTAAAGAAGTAATACTTCTGTCCTGGGAAGGCCCTTTGGAAAGCAAGCTTGAGGAGATTAAATACCATCCAATGGTATCACAGCCTATTCTCAGGAGACTGCAGTCTGTCTGTGCTGGACACCGGTGAACTAGAGATGAAGAGAGAGAGTGTCTCTGAGCCCTCACAGCCCAAGGTACAGAACGTTAATAACAGCCACATTTACCCACAAACTGGTACAGTAACAAAGGGTGATGATTCCACTTTATTAATTAAGAAACTTGGGCCAGAAGTGAGGAATCTAGCCCAAGGCTTCCCTGACAGTGTGGAATGCACTGGGATGTCCCAGTCTTGTGCCTCCCATTGCATTTATGCTTTGTGACATTATTATTATTATTATTATTATTATTATTTTATAATTACTTATTTTTGAGGCAGGGTCTTTCCGTGTTGCCTCTGGTTGACCTCCGATTCTCACGGTCCAGCCATTCCCACGCCTTATCCCTCTGCATCCGTGTGTTCATTAGGCATATACCACCATGCCCAGTTTGGGACTTATTGGGTTTTTTTGTTTTTGTTTTTTTGTTTTTTTTTTAAGCAAAAGCAAATCACTGAAGAGAGATCTAAAACTACACCCTGAAGGAGGCAGAGTGCTAAAAGTCTGCTTGCCCAGCTCCTCTCTGAGAACATTTGGGGCTATACGAAAGTCTAGGCAGAGTCCTGAAGGCTTTGTGTAATCAGGCTTCTGCCTGGCTCAGCTAACCTTACTCATCAGGTATGGAACAGGTGATGCACAGTGAGACCCAGAAAGCTCATATGGGAGGCCCGCTCCCAGGCCATGGACTGTTGGCTGTGCTGTATAGAACATTACATTCAGCTAATTCTGCTGATGAGCCAGGCTCTGTAGTTGTTCTGGCTACAGTGGGAATGGAGAGTGTGTTGTTTGCTCTTGTAGAGCATAAAGCTAGTGGGGAAGGCAGCCTTTCGAATACCACTAAGAGAGACACAGATCACAAATTGGGGATATGAAGGCAGAACTTACAACCAGAGAGACACATGTGCAGGGAGACCTGAGCAATTGTCTATGTGACAGGTAGCAAATCTGGGCCAGTTGGAACCTCAGACCAGTGACAAAGTAGGTGTTGGCATCAAGCGAAGATGACCAAGGACCAGGAGCTGGCAGAGGAGCTGGACTTGAATGTTCCTCATTCCCCAGGCATTCCCAATGGTGCAGAGAAGGGATAGGTCCCTGGACCAGAAAGAGGAGCATGAGAGATGCTTTCATTCCCTAATTCAGGAAAGAACAGAGATGGATTCTTCTGTGGAGGGTTGGATTGTTGCAAATCTAGGACTCAGTACAGTGAATAGCAGAGAGCAGAAACCAGAAAAAAAAATTATGCAATCATAATGTGTTCACACTGTGTGGAGTTCAAATCCACCTCAAGGTAGGGCCTGCACATTGGAAAGCTGTTATTCTGGAAGACCTTTCTCAGTTGTCTAGATCCAACTCTAGCTCCCCTTGTCCTCTCTTATTTCACAAATATTTAACCAACACCTGGGATCGTGAGTGCGCTTGCTGTACATGTCTGGCTCAGAGCCAGGCCTGTGTAAACATTTAGTCCTTTCTGCAGAGCGGAGGCCAAGGGTATAGGTAAAGTTCCAACACAACCCCCACTTTCCCAGCCTCCCTGAGCTATTGGAAACTTGCTACTAAAGCTGCTCAGAGGAAGACCAGGCAGCTAGTTGGTGCCCAGTGTAAGTGCCCACCACGTCTTTCTATGTCAGGTGGATCTTAGTTTCTGGGATTCTGACCAGGGGTGTGTGTGTGTGTGTGTGTGTGTGTGTGTGTGTGTGCCGTGTGTCCTACATCTCCACAGCTGGCTTTCCTTAGAGATCACCATTCTAGACCTGGCATCTCTCTGCCAACATCAACCTCCCTCTCTTGCCCAGCCCTGCCTTTCTCCCACCTCAGCTTAGAAGCTACTTTTTGGAGAAGCTCCGCGGTCATCCTGGGCATCTATCTTCTCTGCTTATTGCCTGCCACCCCTGTTTCTGTACATCGCAGCACTGACTGTGATGGCTAGGTGGGGTCCATGTGGGATCTGTGTCCCACCAGACTCTGCTTTTCTTGTGGGCAATTTGCATCTGTAAAATAATAATGTATAACATTTGAGTGTGGCCCATAGGAGGTAGGTGCTCAGTTCATAAATGTTGAGAAAATATCTTCATCCTCACAAATTCAAATACTAAACCCTTCCTCTCTACCGAAGTCTATTATCTCTTACACACACACACACACACACACACACACACTCATGCGCATGTGAGTGTGCACTGTGTGAGTGTGCACTGCCCTTTTGATACAGTCTTCCCTTTGCTGACTCATTTTCTCGTGTTCATCTCTCTGTTGCACAGCATCGCTCTCTGGGTATAGACCCACTTACAGTTATCTAAAGAGTTTCTGACCTTGATCCTAGAGAGGGGTGGGTCTGAAACTTCCACCATACATGAGTACCCATCTCAGCTCAACCCCTCCATGATATTCAGATACAGTCATGCATTCCACGGAGTCCACGTGTGGGTTTCCTGAACCCTTGCAACAGCACAAGGAGACAGTCAGTAGGAGGTAATGAATTTATTTTACAGATTTAAACAGCCAGCCAACCAACCAACCAACCAACCAACCAAACAAACAAACAAACAAAAATGAGCCACAGAGAGGTCATGTCTTTCCCAGGTGGCAACACCAGAGTGGAAACCTTCCTCTATCTGGGATGAAGCTCTTTCTGAGTTACATCAAGGAGTGGAGGTGGGGTAGGATGCTACTTTACCCGTCAGTCCCTCAGTCCCAGAGGTTCTAGAACACCCTCACTTGTCTGGGGACAAATAGGGAACTTCTCTAAGTCTCATCTCCCTGCCTTTTCCTCCTGAATTGAAGCTGCTCAACACAGCTGCAGCTGTGCCCTGTTCATGTCCTGTCTCCAGCTCCAGGCCTCTTAACCCCCAACACTAGATGCTCAGTTCCCCAGGGGATCCTAGAAGGACAATGTCCTAATTCAGGAAGGAGCCACTGAAAGGTAGGATGCGAGGGAGATGAGAAGAGGCTCTCATGATTCCCCTGACACCAGCCACGCAATGGTCACCAGCCACGCAATGTCCACCAGCCAACCTATGCAACTGGGTATCTGGGCGATGTCATAAGAGATGGCCACCCAGAGCTTTTGCCTCCTCCTATTGCCTGGATTTGTGGGCTTCAGTCACTGAATATTGAGTCTGCAGCTTTCAGTATCTCTTCTCCCCCCTCCAAAAGACTCATTCTCCCTTCGAGAGGGCATGAATATTTAAAGAGATTTTTCCAGCCACTGGAACTGCACCACATTGCTGCTCTTCCTTTAAATTTATGTTCAGAAAGTTTGCCCGAGTTCCTCTCCATGTCCCACCCTCCCTAGCACAGAATATCAAACGGAGTCCCTGAGAAGTTTGACTCCTTTTGCCAGGAGGGTTCTCAGGGCTGTGGGCTGTGTTTGGGGGCTGAAGACGTATGTGTAGTCCTTCTGATTCTTCTCCATGACCATACAGAGAGTTAAATCTGAAAACCTCCTGACACTTCAGTACTTGGAGAAGCAAGGTAATCAGGCATGGGGAGGAACAGTCGTGTGAGACAGCAGATCAGTAGACAGAGTCCAGAAGCACAGGACCCCCGGATCCCACGGGAGCAGCCTCAGCACTGACTGTTGAGCTGATCAGGATTCTGAGTTTGCCAGCTGCATGACTACTCCAGCCCAGAGCCACCTCCTGCTGGCCCCCTTCAGCATCTCTGCTGTGCAGAATTCCTCGCAGCCCCACTGCATCAAATCTCTCTTATCAACAAGACACAACACTCCCAGGATAAGTTTTTAAAACTCCAGTCACGCCAAGCTGCTTCTAAGACTCCGGGAAGGGTTCCGTTCCTCTGCCCATCTATAACCAATCAGCTACACATCACCAACTCCATTTCTAAAGTTCCAGGCAATTACAGCCTCCTGAGCTCTCTGGCTGGGTGCCTACCCGCCCAGGGCCAGGGCTAGGGCCCAGGTTGTCAATGGTCTCTAGTCTCAGGCGCTTTTTTCTCAGCCTTCTTAGAGAGTCAAGACTCCTGCACACCAGGAGTGATGCACTCAGCACACTGAAGCAAAGTGGCCAGTCAGGTCACATCAAGGCAAGGCGCAGTAGTGGAAGCCAGTCTCCCTACCTTTGCTGAGGGTCCCAGTGATGAGTTTAAAGATGGTCTGAGCAAATTTCACAAACCCGAGTCTGCATCTTTTGGAGCAGCCGCTCATAGTGGCAGAGGAGAGGCAGGTTCTTGCAGTCAGCACCCAGAAGGGATGGTACGCACCTCGTGTGCCTCTGGACCTTGGAGCCTGCCTAGGTGAACCCTGAGAGATGGATGCACCCTAGAAACCAGTCTCCGGCACAGCTGCCTCCGCAGTGAGTCCAGCGCTGCATCCAGAGAGCCTGCAGGGCAAGCCCTCCCTCCTTCTCCACCCCCTCCTTCTGGCCACTCAAGTCCTCGCCACAGGATCACCTCGGGATGCCAGGACTGGGAAGGCACTGCCAGGGTACCTCGGGCTCAGAGAACACTCCACATGCGAGTGAAATTGAGCAGAGCAGGGAGGGAGGAGCTGGAGCCCTCCCAGGCTTTGCTGACAGTCTTGCCTACATGGCAGCGGTAATGTAGCAATTAATACTCTAGTCAGAAGGGAGGGACTACTACACAGAAAACGCGGCCCCACAGCTCCGGTGCTCCGCAAGCTCGCTTGCCAGCTCACTCTCTCTTCCACTCTGTCTTTCCCCTTTAATCTAATAGATCAATTCTTGGAACCTTGATCTGGATCTAGAAGAAAGCCCCACAGAGCAGGAAGCTGCAGCTGCCCCAGGTACTCAGTGGAAAGTTTGCAGGCAGCCTGGGACCAGAGAGGCCAGGCTGAGCAGAGAGCCACCCTGGGGAAGCAAATCTGTATACTTTGGATGGAGAGACAGATGTCTCCACATTCATCAACCTAGCATCCACGGCAGGTGCTATCTGCTTCCCTGACTCAGAACAGCCAGTGGTGCTATCTCCTGGCTTCAGGGGCCCCATCTCAAAAGGAACTGCTGAATCCTAGCCTGTGTCCCTTCAAAGCATGCATGAGTGAACACTGCCTCACGGGTATGGGAGAGTAGCACAGTTAGCTTCAGAAAGACGTAGAGGGGTGACAGAGGTTTAAGTAAGTTGACCACAGTGAAGTACCACGAACAGAAACTGCAAGCCTTATGTAAAGTTCAATGGTTGTGTAAGTAACACTTGCCTTGTATTTTGTGTAAGAGAGACTGTGTGGGGTAGAAGGAACCTCATGGGACACATCAATGCTCCACAGTGGCTCTCCTTCGCTTTCTTGGTGACTCAGAAGGTCACTGTGGGGATCTAAGCCATAAGCATATCTCTGGATGCTCCGCGCCTACATATGGACAGCAGTTATAAATTGCACCTTCTTTAAAACTGGTCTCTGCTTCTGCACCAGTTCCTCTGTTCATGACTTTTCCCTGTAGCGTGATCTAGAGCAATAGGTTGGCTCAGAGCTCATGAATGGACAAAACAGCAGACAAACTATAATCCAGAACTCATGCTCTGTGACGTCTGGTCATGTCTCTACTGGGAGCAAAAGAGACGTAAATCCTAAAGAAACAGACCCCTGGCCAACCTAGCTCAACCCAAGGAGAGGCCTGGGAGACAGTCTGCAAGCTTTCCTCTAAGCCCCCAGTCCCTTCAGCCTTGCCAGTGTGTTATGCTACCATTTATACAGTGATGCTGACAGAGAATATCCCATTGTGCTTGATGCCTTAGCCTCTGAGACTGCTAGGTTATCAACCCTTTACTTCAAGGCATTAAAAAGCCCCTGTTATGATATACATAGTACCCGGGGATGTAAATGGTTAATATTTTGTTAACTTGTTTACTTGTCCAATATATACTGATCTCCCAGCATGCAGGGAAGAGCTGGAAGGAGGCTGCTTTCAGAAGCTGAAGCCAGTATCTGACTTCAGCAGCACATATCCCCTGCTGAGGAAGGCTTGAGCTAGCCTGTGCCCTTAAGCACCCTTTGTCTTCCACCTTCCATTCTATCTGGGGCACCTAGTCTGCTGGACAGTGTCACCCATATGCACTGTCTTTCCCTTTGTTAGCCTGTCTACATTCCACTCTTTCCTGGAAGCACCCTACGCACATACACACTGAGGTATGCTTTGCCCGTTCTCCATGCGTCTCTCAATACAACAGAGATTCACCACCACTCTTAGTCCTTACTGCTTGGTTTCCAGGGTTTAAATAAAAAGATCACACTCATCTGAGAGTATGGAATGGTACATGCTAAAGTTTATTGTGCCAATTGCAGGGCTTTTGCTGCTGCCTCCTTGATCGACCTGTTTCTGGGCTGCTACTGTCCCCACCCCTGTCCTTATGACATCTACACCAATGGACAAGGATGTCACTCACAGCCTGTATTCTTAAACATATACTGCTTATCCTGACCTGTGGGAGTGTGTGTGAGGCTACAGAGCAAGGATCAGATGGAATCTTTGCCTGAATACAAACCCGGTACAGGAATCGCTGTTCATATCAAGTAAAGGTGAGAGGGAAAGCAACTTGAAGACAGTGAGGGCATGGTGAGCTGCAAGAGCAAGTGGGCGGGGAAATAAAGCCATTCTGTGGGGAGGAGGAAGAAGATGGAGAGAGAGTACAAAGCCTTGTAGTCTCTGGGCATCACCAGGCTCGGGTTTTTATATTCCCCAGCAGCAGTTCCCACTGCAGCGTTCGGTTTCTTTTCTCTTCTCTACGAGGTATCATACATCTGAACCTTCAGTCCTAGATGAGTGAGTCGGGACCAGAAAAGGGCAACATCACCCAAAATCCCACACAGCAGTATCCTCAAAAGCCAGGAGTCCATTGTGCAAATGGGAGGATCTGAGATTGGATTCCAACATCCATGTAAAATGTTGGGCATGGTTACATGGGGACCTGTAATCCCTAACACTGGAGGACAGAGACAGGAGGACTGCTGGGCTCGCTGGCTACCATCTAGCTCCAGGTCCAGTGAGAGATCCTGTCTCAGGGGAGTAAGGTAATACAACAGGATACTTAATCTCCCCCACTGGATGTCCTCTACATGTAATGGCACAGAGATATAAGGCACACACACATACACATACACACACATATGCACATACATACACATACATACACACATGCACACACATACACACATGCACACACATACACACACATCACAAAGAGAAAGAATGGGAGAAAGAGAGAGAGAGAGAGAGAGAGAGAGAGAGAGAGAGAGAGAGAGAGAGCAGAAACAAGAGCTGAGGACTCAGGTAGCGTGAGGGAAATTAGCTCACCAGCAGGCTTGTAATTAGCCTCTGCACTGCAGATGTGCATTACCGGGGGAACACAGGAAGCCAGACTTGCTCTCCACCTGACTCCACTCACGGGAATCTTCACACACAGGCTCAGGAGGAAGTGGGACAGACAGATGGGGACTCTAGGTAGTCTCTGGTCCTGGAGAGTGCACTGACTTATCTGAGTGCAAAAGAGGTGGGCAAGCTTTTCTTCCAATAGTGAAAAGAACAGGAAGGCTGTCCTCCAGGGGACAGCAATGGCACCACCATCCAGAGTTCCTTTTCTGAGCAAATGCCCTGAGTATTCGTTTTTCATAACACAAATCCTTATTAGAATCATGTGAGGCAGCCACTATTATTTCACTCATTCTATAACCTAGAGATGGAAAGTAACATGAGAGAGAAACAGAGACAGAGATGGAGAAAGGGAGAAGGAAAGAGTGGGTGTGGGAGAGGGAGAGAGTAAAAGGAGGGTCTTACTGGGTATTCCTGGCTGACCTAGAATTCTTGTATGGCTGGTCTTGAACTCACAGACATCTGCTTGCCTTCTTCTCTCAGCCTCTCTAGTGAAGGCTAGGGTTCCAAATTAAAGTGAATAGCATCTTTAGAGAGCTATGTTTGCCTTACTTTCAGAAGAAACAAGCAGTTGCCCATCATACTTAAGGAGAAAACATATTCCCTGACCAAAAAGCAAATCTTTCTCTGGTCATGGTTGTAAGGTGGGAAGAGGAGGCATTGAGGGAGGCAGCTGGATCAGAGGCAGATGCTGTCCAGCCAGGAAGCAGAACACAGGAGCTGCTTGCTTAGTAGAACATTTTATGGAGGGACTTAGGAAGCTGGTGTTGTGGGACGCAGGAAACTGATGGAGACCTGGAGGACCCACAGAGTGACCATGTAGGATCAGCTTCTACCTCTCGAGAGGTAGGAACCAGGAAGACAAGACACAAAGAAAAGAGGATGAGATCCCCTGGATTTAGAAACTTGGCAGCAGGACCTGAGAAGACAGAGACAGCCCTTCTGGGAGCGGTGCTGCCAGACGGCTCAGGGGTCTCTGGCCAGGAATGATGAGGATGGCCCCCTTTTTTTATTTTTTATTTTTTATTTTTATTTTGGAGTTAAAAATCACAGTGATGATGATGCACGCTGGCAGGAGAGGACAGCTTGCCGGAAGCAGGTTTCTCCCTCCAGCCAGAGCTTTATATACTGTGTTTGAGGCTGGCATGGGGCTACCAGCAAAGCAGATACGGGGTTCTCAGTTGTAGCCTGAACACAAGTCCAGCAAGGAAAGAGGAACCTCTGGCTTGGTCAAACCCTTAATAACCAGCATGGTCTGGATATCTTCTTTTCTAATATCCCACAATCTCTTTGCCCTCACTTATTTGCTCAACAAATATTTATCTTATTATATATTATATCTTATTATCATATACATATGCATATATGTATATATATATAAACTGCTACCTACTATGAGTCAGTCAGTAAGAATCATCAGCTGATAAATACAAAGCCCCTTTCTATATGGAACTTGCCCTATAGAACTTGAAGGGGAGGGACTACTAGGGTCGCATACAAATGAGGAAGCAGGGAATTCTGGAGTGAAAATACTCAGTCTGTGCTTTAAAATCAGCAGGTCAGGAACCTCCCGGAACTTGCTGGCCAGCTCCTAAGAAAACAACTGCAGAGGGGGCAGGAGCTGGGGCAGTCAGGAACATCATACAAACATTGGCAGGATTTATTTCTCTGGCCCAGTGTGGTTCTGGGTGTTAGATTTGGCGGTTCTCACCCCAGTGATAGTGTTAAGTCATGAAGCATTGGGATGCCATTATTTATGGTGCCTGTTTATAGACAGATAAGAAATTGGAGGCTTGCGTGAGGCTCAGTGTAATTTCATGGTGGAGAAAGGAGGTGAAGTCAATGGGCTAGTGACTGAGGGGGAGGCTGAGAGAGGAGAGAGCCCGTAGACATCCTGGAAGCAAACAACAACAGCAAACCAATACAAACCTTGGCAGGATCAGGTGTGGGGAGAGAGCAAGTTGTAGATTTTAGATATCTTAGGGGAGGGCACCATTCCTGGTGAGTGGGAATGGCGGTGGGAACCCAGGAGAAAAGGTAAAAACTGGAATTTTCATAAATTATTTATTCTCATTGCTGCTAAGGAAGAAAATAAGCCTAGTATCCCAGAAGACTCCAAATATTAGCATTTAAATACAGGCTTACATAGGTGGGTTTTTATAAAAAAAAAAAAAAAAAACAATTTCCTGAGATTTAAATCGGATTTTATTTTTCCTCTAAGCCTAAGAAATATCAGTTCTGCTTGAGTATGGGCCTCAGAGAGGATTCTGCTCGCTCTAGGGTGTGGCAACTCCGCGTCCTCTATGGGAATTTGCAGCTTCTCCGTGTTATAATTGTGAACAAATGATGCCTGCGAAGCCACGGGCAATTCATCAGCACTGTTTGTAGGGCTCGTTGCACTGAGAGCAGGGCACCTCGTCTCGGGACTGCGTGCACTCTGCCCTCGGCTGTCAGCAAGCCTGTGCCCTGCTAGGCCCATAGAATGATGGAGGCTGCTGCAGGAGCTGTCAGGCAGAGATGGGAGGAGTGGTCCCTGAAGCTTTCTTTTTTTCTTCCTGCTGGCCCCTGGATGCTGAGTGTCTCGTGCCCTACACTGCTCTGAAAGGCTCGGCCTATGCAACCTCCTCCTTCCCATCCATGTTTGCATCCTGTGCTAGGAATGGAGTGGCTGTGGGTGTTCACTGTGCAATGGATAAAGAAGTGCTGGTATAATAAGAACACAAAAGGCTACCAACTTGGGTGCTGGCTGATCCTGGCTGTAACCTACACCCAGCCTGATGGTGTAGGCTAATTTTCCCATCTGCTTTCTAGAGCCACTGGATGTATAGCAAGTTCCACAAATGCAAGGTCTAAAATTCCTGGGTAGAGTCTGATTCTGGAATGCTTCTTCATTCCCATATAATCAATGCATCCTGTGCCCCGGGCACTTAGGGATTTTCTCTTTTGCAATGGCCCAGCTGTTTTCTCACATCTTCTGTCTCTTAACACCCACAGCAGCCTAGCCAGTGCTCCGAGGACACAACACCAGTAGTCCGTCCCCTCTTCATTTTTCTGTCTAACTCAGCTAGCCCACACCAGCTCCCAATACACCCACTTCCTCAGAACTCCCCTGACCTGCCCATTTCTCGCTAGTTTCATGTGTGTGAACAAACATCTCAAAGGACAGCCCACATTCTGCTCAGTGTGTTGAACGCTGGCCTCCAAAAGATGGTGTGCATGTATGTCGTGGAACCTGGGCAAGTGGAGGCTTACTGGGAAGAGGGTGTTTACAAGTAAACCCAAAGGAAGCAGTTTGGAAAGAGATCATCTTTGAGCAGCCAGGTAGTTCCTAAATACAGTTTTAAATGTTCTAATGATTGACAGGAGAAGAGGAGGGTGTGAACCACCAGGCAGTGATGGAAATGATGTGGCCAGGGTCCAGAAATGTCAGGGCTATGAGCAGGAAAGATTTCCCTGTATTTTCTGGAGATAAGGATGCTTGATTTTAAACACCTATCCTTCAGGATTGTGTGTGTGTGTGTGGTGTGTGTGTGTGTGTGTGGTGAGAGAGAGAGAGAGAGAGAGAGAGAGAGAGAGAGAGAGAGAGAGAAAGACAGAGAGAAAGACAGACAGAGAGAGAAAGAGAGAGAGAGAGAGAGAGAGAGAGAGAGAGAGAGAGAGAGAGAGAGAGAGAGAGACTTGTCATGCTAGGCTACTTAGTTTGGAATGATTCATTAAAGCAGTCTCAAGAAACTAATGCAGCTCATCTAAAACCAAATTCAAGGCAGGAACTTAGAAAAGTGTGAATTCTGGGAGTCACATCAGTGGTAGCCTGCTCTATCAAGCATCCCAGTCACCTGGAGACTACATGTGACACTGTCTCCTGGGACTGCTTAGAGTGTCTAACATTGGCTCTGAAATCTGCATGTTAATAACTCCTTTAGCCAATCTAAGCTGTGGGTTTCTAGTCTCTGTGGGTTGGATCCCCTGCACCTGGCTCAAGCTGAGGGCACAAGAGATGGCAGGTTTAAGAGGATGGGTGAATAGCATTTGAAACCACACAATCCATTTAGCAGCCAGAGGGAGAGATGTTCCCTCCTCCCTCCTCCCTCTTCCCTCCTTCCTTCTCCCTGCTCCCTTCCCTAAACAATGCCTTCCATGACTGTGCACCTTGTAGGTGTCCAGTGCTTTGGTCTGGAGTGGCTTGTTCTCTAACAGCACACTTTGGAACCAAAGTTCCCACTGTGAACTGAAGTGAGGAATCTTAATCTGAATTTGGTGTCTAAAGGCAGAATTTGAGAAGGGACCTGGAGTGGAGCCTCCACTATTGAATCTCGGTGACTTTGTAAATGAAGAAAAAAACAATACAGGACACACGCACACCCTCCCATCTTTTACCATGTGACACTCAGCAGCACCTCAAGATGTCACCAGCATAATGACATCACCACCTGTGATGCTTAACACCCTTAACAGATGTTGCGTCTACAGAACCACAAGCCTCTTTTCTCATCATGACTTACCCAGTCTGTATTATTATGCTACTTTGCACTCTCTGTAAAGTCTTGCCCACACCTTGCTGATCCCATTTTACAGATGAGGAAGTTGGGTTTCAACAGTTGACATGACATTCAATACCACATGGCGGGACCACAGCCACAGGCCTTCTGAATCCATCTGCAAAGGCATGCTCAAATGCATGTACAGTTGCAGATCTGATTTAAGAATCATTTTCCAGATGGCACCTTTGGATTTGGGGTAGTAATATCCAAAGAAAACTGTCTTCTTCCCCTGAAGAACATGATCCCTGGATCTCTCCATTTTGTCTTTAAGAGACCCTACACATCTGGAGCTGCCAATACTAAGGATGGGTGTAGGACTCAGAGAAGCCAGGAAGGGGAGTGGAGACTCCAAAGGTAGCAAGGAAGAAGCCAGGGAAACATAGAGCAAAGTCCTCGCCAGTCAGCCAATGGCAAGACAGGTAGTAAAGGCTCCAAACCTCTGGCAGAGCTTTCTGGCTGGGTGCTAGGCAGCAGACTCTGGAAAGTCTCCATCAGTAAAACATCTCCCAGTGGTCTGCCAGGAAGACATCTTCATCCTCTGCCAATCCCTTTCCTCTACTGAATGGCATAATATTATCTACATATTTATTCTTTTAATGTCTGACCTTTCCATCCCCAAATACAGCCATCCCCAAGATGCTACATCTGAACTTTGTTTCCAGTAACACACCCTGAACCCCAGTTTCCTCTTCTGACCAGGAATGAGAACACATCCCACCTCAAGGGGACATTGAGATCCATAAAAGTGAGTGAGAAGAAGCTGATCTGGACTAAATCTACAACCGTGACTGCATTCCAGGAGTATAGGGGCCCAGCTTTGAAATCTGAGGGCTCTAGCACAGGGGAAACCCCATGTGCCCAACACAAGGAAGCCCCACCCCTCACATCACAGGGCTTTTCCTCTTCTTAGGTCTTCTCAAGCCTAGCTTGATCTTCTCTCCCTCCCTTCCTGCAAGTCACCCATAGCTTCCAGCTCCTAGGTAATGCTACACTTAATAGATCTGCCAGGGCTGGAGGGGAGGCGCTTACCTTAGATGTCCAGCCATCAGGAAGACCACTCTGGGAGCAACTGATGGGGTTTTCAGCTGGAGATGAGTGTCCCAAAGCAGTACACTCTTCTCTCAGTGCTGTTAGGAACTTGTGGGGACCAAAATCCATGGGTGCTCAAGTCCTGTAAGATGGCATGGTCTCCACATAGAGCCTTCTCCTTACTCTAGGTCATCTCTAGATCTCCTACAATAGCTACTGCTGTGTAAACGCTGGGCAAATATGTTGGTCAGAAAACAATGCTAAGAAGAAGTCTATATACTTTCAGTAGAGATGTGTCTAAATTTTTTATTAGTTTTTTTCCCAATTATTTGTAGTGAACACATGGTCAAGTTTCAGGAGTTTGGTTTCTCTTTCCACCATGTGGGTGTTGGGGATCAAACTTAGGTCCTCAGCTTGGTGGCATGTGCCTTTATCCACTGGGCCATTTCACCAGCACTAAATTGTTGTTGTTGTTGTTGTTGTTGTTGTGGTGGTGGTGGTGGTGGTAATGGTGGTGGTGGTAATGGTGGTGGTGTGTGGCTTGTGGTTAATTGAATCCACAGATGTAAGATCTTGTTTAGAACCTATTAAAAAATCCATTGAGAGGGAGGGTGACTAAATTTGATAAAACTGGCATAATCAACCCTATATTCATAGATCTCTCTCAGCATCCCAGCCTGAGTCCCAGGAGTCCCCGAAGCCTATCCCTAAACAAATTCATAGGAATATGCTTGACATGTTGATCTTTTCAAGAGCTTGCTCAGTTAGAGCAATACCAAGCACGGAACACAATGGATCACATCGGTCTTAGGCCCCATGAGAACTTCATCAATGTGCCACTGTGCTATGATTTGCATGTGTTTTCCCAAAGTTCATATTTTGGAGGTCCAGACTCCAATTTCTCTGCTAATAATATTTGGTGGTGGGTGGGGCCATTGGGAGGTAACTGGAATTGGATGAGGTCAAGAGAAGACTTTATGGGGTCATAAGTGGTTTTATAAGGAAAAAAAAAGAGGGATCTGTGTAGGTACAGCTCTGTCTCACCATGCAGTGCCCTCTGACATGGCAGGGAATAGCGCACGAGACCTCAGTCTTTGCCAGAGAGATGCTGGATTCCTATGAAGATGTTCCTGAGCTTCCCAACTTCAAGAACTTCTGTTCTTTAAGGATGACCAGGGCTCAAGCATTTTGATACAGCAACAGAAAACAGCTGAAGATCATTCGTTGTCTGAGCACACAGCTCAATTATTCCAGTTCTTTAAGCCTTTTATTCCTTATTTTAAACATGAAAGTAGATGAGGCACATCAAGATGGAGAAATGGGGGACAGAGAAGGACAGTGGTAAAGAACAAAGTATAGTGATATCCATGCATGATGCTATTACAATAAAATTGTACATTACAATGAAATCCATTACTTTATATGCTAACAAAAATAATAATAAATAAGACTGGGCATGATGACTCTCCTGGTTTCTTAATGGATGAGGGGTTTCCAGGGACACAGGACTTCCAGCTCTGAAATGAGAGCACTCCTGAGTCACACTGTGGAAGCAGAGTAGATAGATCCCTGAGTAACTGCCGGTGACTGCTTCATTTCTATCCATACTGTGTGCAGATTTGGGGGCATTTGAGCTTAGTATTTTGATACACACCCTGTCACAAATGGTCTTCGATCTTCTGCAGTGACATAGATTGTTAAGGAGTAATGATGGCAGATGCTCAGCTCCTTTTGCTCTTATAGGTACCCAGAGAGCCATTTGCTCATGGCTGACTTGTTTACCGCCAGGTCAGACTGGTTATTCTTTCCACACCAAAGCCACTTGTCAGAAAAACTTGTAGGGTGAGGGGTGATGGTTATGTGGCCAAGGTCAAGGCATAGGCAGCTCCAGGTCTTCATGAGAACATTGCTCTAGAAACCTGCTCAGAGACTCCAACAAAGGGAACCTGGGGGGGAGACGTGTTGGCTTGTTCATCAGGTGACTAAGAGCCCTTGAGATAGTCATCCAATTTCGATAATTGCATCAGCGCTTGGAGGGCCTCAGAGTCCTGGGCGACTAATGGGCATCTGGAGTCAGTGGGAGTTTACATGGGTCCCCTGGGGTGGGATGCTGTGCAGGCACTGTTTCCCAGACTCTGGTCGATTTCTCACTGCAGATCTGAGAAACCGCCCCTTGTCATGGTGCCCAGGGCCTCAGATGGTGAAACCAACTGAACAATTAGTGGGACTCCATCCCAGTTCCAAGCTGGTATGTTCTGGGAAGAGTCTGATGGAATGTAGGAGGTGGGCGAAGGCTTCCTGCTGGCAGTGACTTTCTGTCAGTTTTCTCAGCCTGTAGCTTTGTTGGTCACAGAGGACATGTCGTGATTACAGACACATGTCTTGCCCATATAGTGCAGACTCTCCTACTTTTGGATTAACCAAGGCAGAGTTTTTCATCCAGCAAGCCTTGTTTACCTTGTTGTTGATATGCTTGTCTACAACGTGGGAAAATAAATCCAGCTTACAGGAAATTTGATTTCTAAAGGCAGATGGTTATACAAGCATCGATGAGAACAGTGCCTTGGGTTTGCAGGCAGCTCACTCTCTAGCTCACTCGTCTGTCTCTTCGAGTCCAGACAACCCTTGTAGGCCTCAGTTTCCCCATCTGTATAATGAAGATGATAGCAGGATAGCCACATTATCTGGTTATCACATTTAATAATAAATGACTGCCCAAGAACTCTACTGTTTCCTATTATTTTCATAGCATTGATCATGAAGCCTTCAAGACAAACGGCCTTTAGGTCCACAGCTGACCCCTCTCCAGGATGTCCTAATCCTCCAAGGACTTAGCATGAGCATCAAATACCTGTGAGTCTGCCTTCCTTACATATAAGCTATCTCTGGACATGAGCCCAAGAGCTGGGAATCCTTGGACGGAGAACTTCCAGAGTAGGACAAGGGGCTGGACACAATTGTATTGGAAGGATTTTCCCAGTTCCTCTCACTTTTTTGGCTTCAGCATGGATGGGGGAGATGTAAGCTACTTCCACAGTGTAGCAGTGGGACTTCCCATGACACACCTCCATTGAGACTTGAGTTTGACTCTGTATTCTTCATCTAGGGAATGAATGTCTTTTAGACATTGCTATGATTCAGAAAAAGGAGAGGTCTTGAAAACTCCCCCTCCCAGTATGGGTACCACACCACCTGCTGCCGGACTGTTTCTGTCAGCTGTTAGTTTTCACCCTTTCTATCTATTGCATGTATTAACAGGAGGACCATAAATGGACTTTTAAAAGATGTGTTTATGTTACGTGCTTTGCTTTCATGCATATACGGAAGTACATGCATATGGTGCTGCCTTCATGCATGTAAGTATACCACACACATCCCTCGCCTGCAGAGGCCAGAAAAGAGTGTTGGATTTGCCTGGAACTGGAGTTATCAGATGATTGTGAGCTACCACACAGGTGTGATAACTAAGTCTGGATTTTCTATAAGAGTAGCAAGTGCTCTTAACTGCTGAGCCATCTCTCCTGCCTCTAGAAATATCCCTTAAAGGGGAGAGTGGTAAGAGAAGGGTGCATCTGAACTGTTCTTTGAGAAGGAATTGAATTGGCTAAGATATGGATCCTGAACATCTTGATAAGCAATGAGTATAAGGAGACACAGCAAAAGTAACCTCCCCTATTTTAGAATCTCATTTTAAAAACCTTCATGTGGAAGAACTGAAGGCAGAGGAGAAATCCTGACCTCAAGTTACTATGAACAGCTGGAGAACTTTGAAGAACAGTGTATCTACTGCTGACCTTAAATTATCTGCATGACTCCCGTCTCCTTAAACCTCCCACGAAGGAGGCCACACACAAGGACTTGTCAGGCTTTTCTTTTTAAAAGTGAAAAATAAGAGATGTGATTTGATGAAGAATAAACTAGTACATGGGGAAAGCCAGTAAATTGTCAGGTCTGTGGGAGCAGATGCTCAGAGCTTTAGGTGACTATACAGCCCTTAACACTACTAACCCATACACCATGTTTTCAAGACATACACACACACAGCCACACACATACACAGACACACACACACAGACACACATACACACAGACACACACAGACACACACACAGAAATACACAGACACACACAGACATACACAGATACACACACAGACACACACAGACACACATAGAGACACACACACAGAGACACACAGAGAGAGAGAGGTGGAGGAAGGGAGGGAGAGAAGGGAAGAGAGAGGGAGAGAGAGGGGGCAGGGGGCACAATACCAGAATGGTTGGTAGAGGAAGGAACTCATACATGGAAGGGTCACATTCTCACAAAAATTAATTTAGCTCAAAGCAATACAACATCTTCGCTGATTTCTGAGCTATGAAAATAATAAAACCGCGAATGTCAGCTTGTACATTGTCCTTTCAAAAAGTACTTCCCATATTTGTCTGTTTAACCACAGAATTCTGAGTCTCAACTTCCAGACAAGGAGAAGGCAGCCTGAGGAGGTCAGGAGACCTGCCTCAAAGGGACACCTTCCAGGGTCTGTGCCCATGGCTGTTGGACCTCTGTCGAGTCAGCAGAGAGGCATCTGTTTGCAAGAATTTCCTAATCATTAGAGTATTAAGTGGTTCCAAAAATACTGAGTTGGCCTCTAGGAGGTGAAACTGAGCCTGGGTTGAAGACCCAGCTCTGTCTTGACTCTGGACAGGGTGAAGGGTAAGTAGATGCAGCAAAGGCTAGCCCAGCAGGCCAGCAAACTGGGTAATGTGTGTTTGGCCTGCCAAGGGAAGGTTGGTGAGGGGGCTAAGTCTCTCAGGGAGGTCAGAGAATAACCACACACAGTCAGACCCCCAGTGATCTTCATGTATACAGATGGAGGTTAGAGTCATTGTCCTAAGAAGAATGAGCATCCTAAGACAAGTTAGCTTTTTGCCTTGAGGACCACAGAGTAGCCGTTTTGTGCCAGGACTGTACAATAACTCCCGGTAACCTCCATAACGGCAGAGGTGGCTTTGTGAGCATTTTCTGAAATGCCCCACTTGGTCACTAGAGGGAGCCCGTGTTTCCACTCCTTTCTGCTCCAGAGATGTAGGGCTTATGAGAGAGAAATTGGCTTTCTTTCTGACTTCTCAACAAAATCTAGGGAACCATTCTGGAATCAAGCAGCAAATGCTGTAATAGATGTGTCTATAAAATGATTGCTGTTTCTAACTTATGTTGTGAGGTGCTGCAATACCCAGCCTGAGCAATAATCCATGGTGAACTTGGATTTGGACTCTGATCACCAAATACACTATCTAGAGACCCTTGGGCTAGGAACAGAGACAGAAGAGGTAGAAGTAACTCCACCAGGCCAGGTCCCTATTATAAGGATCTGTCTCTCTGGAAGGTGGAGGAAAAAGCTATGGAAAAGCAGGATTTATTGTACCTCTCAGGTTTTCCTGGCCACTCAACCCTCAATGGAAATGAATCCACCAGCCATCAACGAGGCAGAATGCAGCATGATTAGAGCTACGGGCTCTGAATGCAGACAATTTTGCTTCCAAACTACACAGAACTGCCGTGGGTCCAGGAATCTTGTCTACCCTCAGGACCACAAAACCCCAATGCCTAGAATAGAGCCTGGCACCGGAGAACATTAAATATTTTATGAAAAAGCCAATGGCTCCAATCTCCAGTGCTTTTTAACCTTGGACTAGTTACTTTGTGTCTTGCTCTGTTCTTTCTGTCTGAAAAGGAACAAAGGGTACTAGGCAGAGTGGCATAGGACAAGGAAAAACATAGCTGAGGTCTGTGCTCTGAGTCATTGCCTGGATGGGCTTCAGCAACAAATACTGATCTAAGTTTCAGTTCAGGTGTGTGTATCTGAGGTCACAGGTGGTCCTTCTAGGGAGACAAGTTTATCATTATCTTATTTCACAGTTAACGAAACTGAGGCCATGTGAGGCTGAGTGATGTGTTCAACTTTTCCTTGCTGGTAATGGATCAAGATTTACGACTAGGCAAGAGGACTCTGGCTTTGTTCCAATGTTTAGAAATGGCTTGCATAGGGCCCTTTTGGATACTATATCCCCTAAATGACAGAGCTTGTTTTATGGTTGTCTTCTGCAGATTTCCTGCCAATCATTTCTGCATCTGCCACTCACTGCTGATGTGTGCCAGCACAGGCACCTGGTCCACTAGACAACTGCAGATGCCAGCATCACCCCAGCCCACAGGATGTGCAGATGCTGATTTCTGTGGGTCTGAGGCTTTGGGTTCTTCATCTCTATGAATTATGATATATCCTAACATACATATTCCTGGGGTAAAATGTGACATTGATACTTGTCCAACTTATGCAACATTCAAATCAAATGATAGCATGTCACCAGCATTCATGTTTTTCTTTGTGATAAGGACATCCAACAGCCCTCTCTTAGCTGTTTTTGTAGTTATTGTTTCTTTATGGTTTTTCAAGACAAGATTTCTTGAAGTCTTGAAAATGGAGTCTTGGCTGTCTTGGAACTAGCTCTATAGACCAGGCTGTCCTTGAACTCACAGAGCTCTACCTACCTCTGCCTCCTGAGTGCTGGATTAAAGATGTGCACCACCGTTGCTCTGATAGCTGTTTTGAATTATTCACAACATTACCATTAACCTTCACCATCCCGCTGGGCAACAGAACACAGGGACACATTCCTCTTAGCCAGTTTTGAGCAACCTCTGCTTCCCCTTTCCATTCTCAGCCTTTGAAACCCACCATTCTGCCTTTAACCACTAGACCACGTTAGTATTTCACATGTGAAAAAGCTGATCCAGTATCTGTCTTCCTGGGGTTGGCTTATTTCACTTAGCGTACTGTCCTTTCTGTGGATTATGGAGACCCACTCTTTTAACAAGCACTTGGGTAATTCTACTGCAAGTACTCATCTCACTTTGGAAGTTAACTTCTCCCCCCCCAAGATAGACACCTTCCCTAGAGCTATGTAGAAGCGCATCGCAGGCTTTCAAGATCCTTTGCCTTTAAGACTACATGCATGCTAACACAAAGTCTTGGGTCTCTGTGGAAAAACACTGAAAACAGAAGGCTACAAGCTATTGTAAACAGGCAGCTTCTGTGGAAATTTACCAGACCTAGTAGTCATAGGTCTTATAAATAGGCAGCCTCGGTGGACAGTACCAACTTAGATAAGGACAAGTGAATCATAGGCAGAGCCATAGGGACCTGTCCCCTGAACCTATACCCAGATGAACCTACCCTGTTCTGAAAGGTATCTGTACTCTCCCTGAACACCTATGCTCCGGTGCCATTCCCTTCCTGCCTTTTTGTGTTTATAACCTCTGTGTAAATAAGTAAATTATGATGTGATTTAAGTAACTAAATAAATAAAATTAAAAAAATAAAATAAAATAAATAAAATAAAATATTAAAAAAAAAAAAAAAGACTGACTGACTCCATTTCTCCCTCCCTCAGCCTTCAGGTACCATCTCTGTGGCCTGCCCTCCAAGGACAGTGCTGAGTAGGCACCGGGGCAGCCACCCAACTCTGCAGAGAACATTACACCCAGAAAAGGGAAAGAGTGGAGAACAGGAGCTCTTCCTCCTGCCTCATTTCTCCATCTCACTCTGCTTCCACTGGGGAAAAAATGGAAAATTTGCTAAGTAATTGCTCCTTGACAACCCCCACTGGTCCACAGCGGTTTGTGTTTTTGTTAGAATTATAATGAGGGATCAGTGCATTGGGAATCCATGAGCAGCAAGGCACTCTGAGAATTCCACTCAAATTTGATTTAGGTATAGGTGCCCAAAGCTTCAAAGTCATGTGTAGCCAAGTGAGGTGGAGAGAGCAGCCCTAGCCCATCTGACATGGTCAGGAGTGACAGTAACATGGCTGCACAGTGGCCATGCCCCACATCCAAGCTCACTCTTTCTCACTGGGCTTCTAGTCCATCCACACTTGCAGGAAAATCTTTACTTATTTCTATTTCTGCAGATGAGGAAACTCAGAATCAAGAGAGAGATGACTTGTCCACAGCCTCGAAGTGGCTGAGTGACAGGGCAGGGAACTGAGGCCTCATACAGCCAAGACAGTCAGTATTTTAGGCTGAAATGTTGCTCCCTTTCCCAGAAAATGGGAGTCATGATTCCAGATCTGTGGAGATTCCAAATAGTATGTATAGTCCTTGTCCCTCTATCAGGAAGGTGCCATAGCCAGCCCTGGGTTTGTCTTCTCTCTTGAGAGTCTAGAATCCACAAATCAAGATAGGCCCCTAGGTGGGATAGAGGGAGAAGACCCTGCAAAACCCCCAGCTGGGGCATTTTTCATTGTTAATATTTTATTTTGAAACTTTTTTTTGTTTTGTTTTTTTGAGACAGGGTTTCTCTGTGTAGCCCTGGCTGTCCTGGAACTCACTCTGTAGACCAGGCTGGCCTCGAACTCAGAAATCCGCCTGCCTCTGCCTCCCATGTGCTGGGATTAAAGGCGTGCGCCACCACCGCCCGGCCATTGTTAATATTTTAAATAATTTTGCTTAACATATAGAGAAATGTCATTGAAACATTTTCATAACACAGATGTCACATTTTGCTGTTATCCACACTCTACATTCGTAGGACATTGGGTAGAACTAGAGATTAGTTAGATTCAGATTCAGAATTCATACTCGTGCACACACACACACACACACACACACACACACACACACACACACACGAGGAGGTGGTGATTGTTAATTTTTTTGTTCTGGAAAGCCTAAACCTCACTATGTAGACCAGAAGTCATAGAAATCTGCTTGCCTGCCTCTGTTTTCTAAGAGTTGGACCGAAAGTAGTACACCACCATGCTTGGATCACACACACACACACATTCACACTTGCACACACATGCTCACAAACACACACACATGTACATGTAAATACATGCACACTCCCTCGCACACTTGAGACATGTATATGGAAAGGGGACCATGAGAGAAAAAAAGGATCTGAGGAGGGAAGAGGTGAGGATAGTTGGAATACACATGCCACCGCCCGTTGCTTCTTCTGGATTAATGATGCTCCCTTCTTCACTCACCTCACCACAGTCTAATACAGCATCGCCTCTGCCTTTGAGACACAAACATGAGATGCTAGAGATAAAACAACCTTACTCAAGATTCTTCAGTCACCCAGTGACTTACTCTCTAGAGGGGGGACTCAGGTGCAGCCCCTTCTCTGGCCAGGCCCAAGCTATTTTTACAAAAGCTTTAGCTTCAATACAGAGCTGGGTTCCGACCCAGAGCACAGGCCTGTCAACACCGGACAGACCAACCTTAACATGGTCAGCTGGTGGACAAAAGGAAGCTGCTTCTTGCTTCCACTGTGAGGTTGCTGAAGGGAAGAGAGCTCCCGCAGGGACATGTGTCTTTTCTTTCTAAACATCACCGAGTGTTGACATAGTGGAGGGTGATGTGGGGACCACCAGGACTGTGAATACAGAACACAAAACACAGAGCCAGGGCTATATTGAACCCATGTGAGTTATGACCTCTACATGCTGAGTTATTTAACAGTATGTTAATATGTGGGATTGCATTTCCACTTTGCTGCTGGGATAGCGGAACACTGCCAAGAATCAGCTCAAGGAGGGGAAACTGCATTTCTTCCTTACCGCTAGGGTGCCTACCACTGATGCCACTCAGGGGAGCCTTATGCAGTCTGAGATAGGGGTTCTAGCATGGGTTTCTCTGGGTGAAAGCTGGCAGGGGCTGGGACAAAGGCTGTGGTTCTTAAACATCTGTACACCCAGACGCTGCTGGGAACCTTGAAGAGTTGAGGGCGGTGGTTCCTATCCTCCTGTGTACCCAGACACTGCTGGAGATTGTGAGGAGCTAGAAATGGGGGCTCTCGGGCCTCAGCCTGGGGGAGAGGGAAATGGGCTTAGCTCAGCTCCGAGTAAGCTGAAAAAGGGCCTTCTATAGGAGACTTAGGCTCAGATCTGTATGATGAAGACCTCCCCCACCCCCACCCCCATCCCCACTCCTTGAAGTGGTTCTTGATAAAGGAGACAGTCCTTGCTTGTCCAAATTGCTTTATTCATGGCAGATGAGGATGCATAAGACTTACTCAGGGTGACCAGAGATTAAATACCGATTGAGGGAAGAGATGGCTAGGAAAGGATGCTCTTTGGCTAAACACTCACACCCCCTTGATGTCTCATTAGCAAGAAAACTCTAAGCTCTATGCTATGTGACTTGTTCTTATGGTCCCCTTAGTGGGGCATTGAGGTATTGTGCTCCAGGACAGGAATCTGATCATGAGCTAGTCTGAACTCCTGCTGTTCTGAGTTTTATCAGGATTCTGAAATTTGCTACTACCTTACCAGTTCTTCTGTCGGGTGGCATGGTCCACCACCCTACATTAATATTCTTAACAATTCATACTACAGACCCATGAGTGACACAGTCATTTCCCAAATTTTCAGGTGGGAAAACTGAGGGTCAGAGAGATTTAGGAAACCTGGTTGAGACTCACAGGCAAATGGCACATCCAGGTTCCAGGATATAATTCCAACATTCATCTTCACCTCTGACCTGCCACATAGTAGAACAGTCTCTGCTCAAGCAAAGGGACCCAGGGAACAGAGGGGCATGAGGTACCCCTCATAGACTAAGACATGCCTTGAGTGTGCAGCATCTGGGCAACTGCCCTCCCTAGTGAACTTGCACCCCAGAGAAATACAGGAGATACAGAGCACCCAATGGATTGGGAGCAAAAGCCTGGTTCTTAGGGTACCTTCTCTGGTCTTTGGGGCGGGGAGCTTTCGTTTATGATAAGCAAAGAAAAATCCCTTATAACTTAAATCTCAAATCTTCCTGCTCTCTGCAGATACAGTTTGGTTTTTTTTAAATAATGTTCTGGGACCCTCAAATTTCTTTCTTTCCTTCACACACATCCCTGCTCCCTTGTCCTCTCTCTCAGTGACACCCTGGAGACTTTCTGAGGGTCCCTGCTCTATGCCTGCTCTGAGTTCGGTGGCTGCTTGGGTACCAGCTCAGAGTCTGGGAGAAAGTAAGGGCAATGTTTGTCATGGTAGTTTCCCTGTTCTCAGGAACTCCTGGTGTCCTAGATGTAAATAAACACTGAGGCAGCCGAGAAGGGAAGGACCATGAATCAACTGAATGGCTGCAGCACAAAACCTCTTACTTGAAAGACATGCACGCTCTCTCTCCACCTGGAGGAGCAAAGGATGATAAAGAAGAGGGAACCGATGAACCAGCCTGCCTCCATCTTAGGCTTAAAAGCCATCTTATAGTAAAGACAAACTAGGCCCATTCCTGTTTATGATTAAACCTTTGTTTCTCAAGGATTAGGCTATGCCTCACCTGTGACCCAACAGCAAACAGTTCAGAACTGCTTGTCCCAAGAAACAGCAACCATGTCTTTGATTCAAAAGGTTGTTTATAATCATCTTGTAGTCCTATCTTGGTTTAAAAGGTTGTATGGCCACCTATGGTACCTTGCTATGACTACCTGTGGTTATGACTGTGTTGCTATGACCACCTGGCAGTCATGTCTTTGTTTCAGGAGGCTGTTATGACAACTTGTTGTGCTTATGTTCTGACTCTGTATTCCTGCCTATTTTGCCCTCCAAATTCCCCATTTGGAAACCCCCTACCCCTGAGCTATAAAAAAAAAAAAACCAAAAACGTGACTTCCTCGCATTCAATGCTGACCTTTGAACCCTGCTTTAAGGTGAGACATCCTGTGTACACAATTTTTATTTAAAAAAAAATAATTGTTTGCTTTAATTAATTTGGTTATGATGTTTTGGCTCCATGGTCCTTCTCCTCCCATCTTTGGGATTAACAGGAACCAAATAGAAGAGTGGAGAAAGAGGAAGAACCAGTTCACGGCAGGGGAGAAAGACATAACACAGGGAGAAGCCAAGCCACAGAAGGCGTCTCTCTCATAACTCAGGTTAAAGAGTTTGGCAGGAAGCTTTTCATCCCACAGACGGATTAACTGGGAGACTCTATAGCAATCCTAGAAGAAGGCAGGCCTTCTCTAAAAAGGGAAGGCAGACATAGTATCGGGTGCTTTCTGCAACCCGGAAGTGAAATCCGGAGTCCTCTCCTCTTCCTTCCTGCTGGAGGAACTGATCTAGTCTCTGAGGCCCAAACTGCTTGGACCTGGGCACATGGGGTCCAAGCGGCTGCCTCTGATGCCTGAAGGTGGTGCTTCCACCGCCTACGCTGGGACCCACTGAACACGCATCGCCCCAAACTCACTTTAGTCAAAGTTCACACACTGATACAAGCATCTTCACAACAAATGACCAAATAGGCTCTAACCTGGGGCAGAGGTGTGAATTCAGGGCTCCAGAGAAGCCGGGTGTCACTTCCCTAGGTTCACCTATGAGGAACTGACTACACAGGGCCAAGGTGAGAGATGCTTCAGCCCCAGAGCACATTCCCATAATCTCCTGGTAAAAACCGTGATGTGATGTTATAGTCCAAGATGAATCGTTGGCATCTTTATTACACCCAGACAAGCTGAAGGCTTGTAGGCTAATTTGTTTTAGCTTTGCAAAAGGCAAGTTACATTTTCTTTGTTAAACAGGCTTCCCTTTAGCTGTGGTCTAAGAGGTGAGGAGATAGAGAAGCTACTCTGCCCTCTGCTGGGGAGGAAATGCAATGTCTCAGATAGTAACAACCAAGGAGTTGGGGCTCCTGCCATCTGGGTTTGCAGCTTATCTGAGTGGCTGCTAACCCTGCTGTCGCCAAGCCTTGTTCTAGAAGCATCTTTCTAAAACATCGTGCTTTCTGTTCTTCACTGTGAGCTTTGTCAGGATCAAAACCAAAGCAGCGTTTTGCCAACCCTGACATAAAAGGAAACAAAGCAGAGACTTGTAAAGGCAACAATAACTACCACCCAAGACTCAGTCGGAACCACCACGACTTTACACAAGACCATCATGACCCTATATAAAAACATTTCTCCAGAGACACCTGCTCAGCCACTTCCTGTCACCCACAGGCTTCCATCACTCTGGCTAGTAATTCTTGTGGCCAAAGTGGGTTGTATTGTAGTATCTTCTGTACGAATCTTCAAATTTTGCCTTCAGAAACCTCCTTGAATCCACACACAGTGGCTTGTACAGTCTGGCAGTCAGTTCTCTGCTGTACCTACATTGCTGTCATTGTGTTGTGGAGGCTGTCTGACACTGGGCAAGACTGTATGTGGTCTCTGGTGGGTCATGTGTGTCTACCTTAGGAAACCGCTGAGAGAAGTTCTTTCTAGCAAAGCTTCAGCTAAGAATATCTATCTTTAATGTTTTTTTTTTTCTCTTCCAAAACCGGGTCCAGGTTTCTGTCTGATCTCTGGGTCCAGGAAGGTGTCTTTTTGTTGACTGATGACCGTTGGAAATTCTGTCTTCCTGTGGTTTCACCAGACAGTACTGTTGTTTTACACTCTCCTGATGCTGGGATTGGTGCAAGGTGCTTTGCCCACCCTGTGACTCAGTGGTGGAGAGAGGGCTCTGCTTCCTCAGACAGCTGCTTAGAGTATTAGTCAACTTCACTATCACCAGGGAGTGTCTCTGCGGTTGACTCTGAGTGGCCTAGGAGGGAGACTGCCAGCAGAACTGACCTCTGAGGACAGCAAGCAGGTCAGAGCTGCAACTGCTTTCCAAACCCCTCCACTGTCCTTTGTCCCTACCCCTCCATCCTACCCTGTGAGTTGAAGAACCAGAATGGGAGGAGGCACAGGGATGCATTCACACTTGAGAAAGGAAGGGAAGCAGAAGAGGTCTGATCAGAACCTTCATGACAGTTCATCTCCCAGATGGTCCCAGGGAACCATAGGACCAGCCCCTATGGCTGGTCACCTCCCCAGCAGGCCTCCTCTCCTCTCCCACCATGATACAATGGCAGAGAGAGTGCCTGCTCCACTCTCCTCTCTGCTTAGACTGCCCTGATGTGAGCCAAGGAGGGCACTAACAGTCCTCATCACTTCCTTCACTGCCTGGGGTTTTAGGAAAGTGGGAGGAGCAGAAGAGGGAGTCAGGAAGGCTAGAGGGTGCTGCAGGGTTCCCCCACCTTCTCTCTCCAAAAGCTGCTGCTCCCAGGGAAAGTTTGGAAACCTCAGAGCAATTGTGATGTCAAATATTAATGGCCTGCTCCCCTTCTCACACCCTAACGTTGAATGCAGATACAAGGATGTCCTTCCCACTCTGACCCTGTAGACTCTTCTAAAGGACCCCGCACTGCTCACATTCCATCTCTAACCCAACTATACGCTATGAGTCCCAGGCCCTGCAGATTTCAAGACCCTGACTGGGGACACAACATCCTTTCTGGGAACAGAGACCATGTTCTTCCCAGGCTGTCATACTGTTGTGGGGTGGGGATTTCCCTTGGGGTCAGGACCGCATCTTCTCAGTAACTCCCTCTGGCCTCAGACAGTAGAAGTCTTGTGCCCAAAACAAAATGGAATTGCCCGTGACTCATATCCAGCCCAAGCTTTTGAGAAATCTATTTCCTGAGGTTGGGGACTGGAAATGGACTAGAAGTGAGTGTGCAAATGTGTGTGAGTGAGAGAGAGTGTGTGCTCTGGGAGTCTTCTAGTGAAATGCAGTGGCATTCTGCCTTCTGGGCTGGGGAAATCTAGCTTTAAATCATCTGGCATCTTCCAAAACTATTTAGACATTTTTACCATTATTATTATTATTATTATTTACATGTTTTGGTAGTGTATATGTGTGTTCATGTGTGTGCAGATTCATAGATGTGTATATGCCTTTGCAGACACATATCATAGTACAAATGTAGAGGTCAGCTTAACAGTTCTCTCTCTGTCTACAATGTGGGTACTGGGGATTGAACTCAGGTCCTCAGGCTTAGCAGCAAGCTCCTTTACCCACTAAGCCATCTCACCACTCTTCTATTTATTCATTTGTTTATTTTCTATTTTCTGTGTATGAACAATTTCCCCTGGTGTATATATGTGCACTGTGTGTGTGTGTGTGTGTGTGTGTGTGTGTGTGTGTGTGTATGCCAGGAGACCATGGAGGCCAGAGAGGATGTTGGATCCCTTGGAACTGGAAGTACAGATAGTTGAGAATCACTATGTAGGTTCTGGTAATTGAACCCACGTCCTCTGCAAGAGCAACAGTGCTCTTAATGGCTGCACTGTCTGTCCATCCCTTTCATGTCTTTTTATTTATTTATTTTTCTTAAGGAGAAGAAAAACAAACTAGAACCATGTGAAAACAGAGAAGCGAGCCATGTGCTCCTCAAGTAACTGCCCCATAGGCATCTGGAGTAGAGAGATGTCTGTAAGGCAGCCCGCACTCCGAGGTTTAGTCTTGTCCTTGGAACCTTTCAGCCCTCAGCTCACTCATCAGCCTTGGATTCCAAGCCCAGTGGAGAAGCCAGAGGGGCCTCTGTGAGGCCCTGCCACTTGCTTAGGAGGCAGCCCTGCTGGTGGTGGCCATGGTGTGTTCTGAGGAATCAGGCTTGAAGCTGTTTTAGTTTTGCATATTGTTATTGTTGCAACAAGGAAATGTCAGCGGGGAGATAAACAAAATGGGGAACTGAGACATGCCATGAGATTTTTGGCATTTTCCTCTCTCTCTCTCTCTCTCTCTCTCTCTCTCTCTCTCTCTCTCCTCTCTTCTCTCTCTCTGTCTCTCTCTCTCCCTACTTCCCTCCCTCTTTCTCTCCCTGTGTGTCTCTCTGTCTCTCTCTCTCTGTGTCTCTCTCTGTCTCTCTGTCTCTCTCTCTCTCTTTCTTTCTCTTTCTCTCTCCTCTCTTGACAGAGTTCCTCTATGCCTCTATGTAGCTCTGGCTGGCCTGGAACTCACTGTGTAGACCAAGCTAGCCTCTGTCTCCCAAGTGCATTTTCGAACACTGTCAGAACAGTGGAGCTCTCTGATGAGTTAACCTAAGTTCAGCATCTGTCTTAATTTAGTACAAGAAAAGAAAGGGGCTCATGCCCCTTTGTAAGATTCTTATAGAACCACATTATCTAATCTTCCTGTCTCAAACTCAGTGCTTGCCTCTCCCTTTCACAGTGAGGAAACTGAGGATAAGAAGTGTCTTATCCCAGATCTGAGATACAGGGCAGACATTCCAAATCTAATGAGATTATCAAGGGTCTCAAGTTTACCACATCCTCGCTGTCTCTCAGCTCCCTCGCTATCTTGTTTGCTCTGCTCTTTTCTGTTCCTCAAATCTCTGAACTCATTTTCCCTTTAGGCCTCCCTGCCCCCTTCTGTTCCGCTGGAATTTTTATTTTTATTATTCACCTTTCATCTGTTAGTTAGTTTGTTTTTTGTTTTTTTTTCCTATTCTGGTTTGGTTTTGCTTTGTCTTATTATTATTCTTTAGGTGTCTGTGTTTTCTAAAGAGAGGGAGAAAGGATACGTAGGTTTGGATGGGAGGAGAGATGGAGAAGATCTGAGGAGGAGTTGGGGGAGGAAAACTGTAATTAGAATTATATAATAGATAGATAGATAGATAGATAGATAGATAGAATAGATAGATTGATTGATTGATAGATAGAAAAAAAGAAATGTTAACTATTGCAATCGCAAGTTGTATGTAGCCTTGCTGATAGATGTGAGCAGTATCCAACATATAGCAGTCAACAAATAACTACATGAGGTAATCATTAAGTCATTAGGTAAATCTAATCACTCACAAGGTACACAAAGTGCTGAGAATAAGTGACAGTTGAGTGCTCAGTCCTTAAACAAGACATGTATACCATTTCCTATCAGGCTCAGGGAACATTGTGGAGGAGGGTGTAGAAGAAAATCTAAGAGCTGGAAGAGAGGAGGAAGGACTATGAATGGCCATCTACTGTGGGAAGACAACCATTGTAATCACAAACTCACTGTAGCTCCAGATGCCTGCACTGGGTCTGCCAAAAATGGACCTGTTAGCAATTAAGATGGAGGAGAGCCTCAGGAGGCTCATCCATTCAGTGATGAACTGTTTGTTATGGGAAGATCCAGGGAGAGAAGAATTCATTGCCTTCAGTTGTGTAGCCATTGGTAATGTCACTAGGCTTTAATGGGTAGCTCCAATCCAATGGCCATACAGACAGCCCCGGTTAAACTAAATGAGTCACAAAACCAAGCCAAAACTCATGAATCTGGGAAAGGAATGTGTAGGGAGGGATGATAGTAATTTGTATGGAGGGGGAAGGTAATCAGAGTACATCGTATACATGTATGAAATTGTCAAATAACAAAAATAATCAATAAAAGTGAACTAACCCTTAGTGATACCACTCAATTATCCAACTCCAGATGCTCAGCCCTTTTCAGATATGAACACACATGCAAGTAACATGATACACACTAAGCAGGTTATATTTAGAAAAAAAAGAAATATATAGACATATAATAATAATTAATTAATAAAGAGGCCATGAATTTGAAAGAAACCAAGGAGAGATATATGGGAGGTCCCAGGGAAAGGGAATAGGTAAATGATAGAATTGTATTATAATCTCAAAAAAAAAAAGATTTAAAAAATGCCCTATCTCAAAATACAAACAATCAAATCAAAAGCAAGCAAACAAACAAACAAGAAGTTCAGTAAAAACAAACAACAAATACCATCTTCTTGTGAGGTAATCTGGGTATTCCTTTTAAAGTATCCCTCTGGGGTACCACCCTGTTTAATTTACCTTTATTGTAGAACACTGTCTTCCAAGCATAGAACCTATTACCACCTCCATCACAGTACCGTGACTGCTGGCAGATGCCCCTTCAGATTTAGCTGTTGACATTCTCTCAGGCAAGGGAGTCATCAGCTTCAAGCCTGAAATCTCAGCCATTCCCTCTAACGCCATCCTGTTAGCTGGACATCCATTTTCCCCAGTTCAACATAGTCTTGGAAGAATAGAGTCCAGGAGAGTAACTAGAAGGGAAGTCTTTCTCTACAGCAGTGAAGAAGCTATCATTCACAATGGGGTCTGCAGCTACTCTGGGGTCACATACTCCTGGAACCTCTCAGCCATGCTTTGCCAGGAAGCCCAATAAACTCATTATACAACCATTCAAAACTTAGGAGGACTCCTAACTGTGATGCTCTATGTGGGATGAAATGGGGAAAAGCTACACAATAGCTTTCTTGTGTCTCTTACTCAGTAGCTTGTTTATTCCCATTGTCCATGATGTTCACTAGAATGTATACTTAATGAGAATAGTAACCTCCTCCTCCTCCTCCTCCTCCTCCTCCTCCTCCTCCTCCTCCTCCTCCTCCTCCTCCTTCTTCTCTTTTCTTCTTTCTCTCTCTTCTTCTCCTTCTCTATCCACAGGGCCTAGAGAGAGATGACAATGAAGACACTATGAAGTACTTTCTGGCTGGCTAGGTGGATGGATGGATAGATATATGTATGAATGGATAGATGAATAGATACATAGATGAGTGTTGGGTAGATTTGGAGAGATAGAAAGATGAGTGTCAGTAGATGGATGATAGATAAATGAATAAGATTGAATGGCTTGATTCTCAATGGATGGATGGATGGATGGATGGATGGATGGATAGATAGATGAATGGATGGATGGATGACATATGGTTAGTATCTACTAAGTACCAGTCCCCCATGGAGATGTAGGAATAAACAAAGTACTGCCCCTCTGTTCAAAGAGTCTACTATGAAGTTCAAGAGACATTTTTTTTTTTTTTATTTGGGGATATCAAGGGGTAGTAGGTGCTATGAGCTCTAAGAGAAGCTAAAGTCACATGAATGATACCAGGGTAACTATGAAAAGCTGCTGAGGGGAGTCACAGTGATCTTGTCAGAGGTTTTTTCCTGAGACAGCAATTGTGGCCTGTCCTATAGAGAACCTTGGCCTTGGAGAGAAGACATGGGCAAGATTAGAGGAATAGAGCAAGAAGGGCTTTGTGGTGGCAGGTCTTATTTGTTAGAGGGATGACTCGTTTCAATATAAGAGTCACAGGCTTTGTGGAATCTGAGGAAGAATTGGTAGGAAACCCTGGAAGTGGAGAAGAACTGGAATAATCCATGATAAAATCAGAATGTCTTGGAAGAATTGAAGAGAAGGAGATTGAAAAATGGTGGGTGTCAGCCCTGAGCAACTATCAGAGTACAAGGATGGGCTGAGGGTGGGAAAGGTTACAAAAAATCTGGAGGTAGGACAAAAGGACATGGGGAGAAGGGGAGTAATGTCCGAGAGGTTCAGTCTTTTCCAGTGAAGTAGAACAAGAGTTCATCTGTGGAAATAAATACATACATAGCCTCTCTAACTATGAGACTTCTAGGAGATATTGTGATTAAGAAACTTAAGATCTCAAGAGGGAAAACCAGTCTTGCAAGAACCAAAGTTTATAGTGAAGTTATTAGCATCCTTACAAAGCAGCTAACATCAACTAATAGAAAGCCATGGGCATGGTATACTAGACAAGGACACGGAAACAGTTCACGCATCTTTATTAGGGCTCCACACCTTATCCTCATGTGCAGCCTTCCATTGGCTGCCGGCCGTGGGAAGCATTTCAGGACTATGCTACTCTGCAACCTAAACAAAATATTTGCAATTAATTTTTTTCTTTACATTAGTGTGTGTGTGTGTATGAGAGAGAGAGAGAGAGAGAGAGAGAGAGAGAGGGAGAGGGAGAGGGAGAGGGGGGGAGAGGGAGAGGGAGAGGGAGAGGGAGAGGAGAGGGAGAGGGGGAGAGGGGGAGACAGAGAGAGATGGAGAGAGGGAGATTGAGAGTCAGAGACAAGGAGAGACAGAGGAGAGACCATGTGAATGTCAGAGGACACGCTGTGGAGGTCTTGTCTCTCCTGTTATCATCATGTAGGTTTGAAAGATTGAACTCAGGTTGTCTGTCAGGCTTGGTGGAAAACATTTTACCAACAACTTTATGAGTACTTTGAGTCTACAACAGGGTCTACAACAAATTTGAAAGAATACTACAGCAAAGATCAATTTTCTTACCACCATGTTTCTACCACCTAAGCTTGTTCATGAAAATATACTTCCTGTTTGAAAATGGTTTTATATTTGCATGAAAATTGCAAAGGGCATGGCATTCACATGCAATTTACAGGTACCTGTTTCCCTTATTATCAATATCTTTTACAATGTCTGGGTAACAATGGATTGATTAGTATTGGTGGATTATTATGATCTAAAGTCCATGTTTTATTCAGATTCCTCCAGCTTTTATCTACCAACCATTTTCTGTTCCTGAGTCCTATATCACATGTATTCATCCCTCTGAGCTGGTTGGCCTTTGTCAACTTAACATATACTGGAGTCATCTGGGAGGGAACTTCAACTGAGTAACTGTTTCCATTGGATTCACATGTGGGTGTGGCTGTGGGCATTTTCTTGATTGCTAATTGGTGTAGGAAAGTCTAGCCCACTGTGGGCGGTGCCATTCTTAGGCAGGGGATCTTGGATTGTATAAGAATGCTACTAAGCAAGCTAGTAGTTAGTGCTCCCCCATGGTCTCTGCTTTTGTTCCTGTCTCTAGGTTGCTGCCTTGGAATCCTGCCCTGGGTTCCTTTGATGATGACTGGTGAGCCTAAACTGAAATAAACCCCTTTTCACCTGACAAACCAGTGTTGGTCATGGCGTTAATCATAGTCACAGAGATGTAAGCTAAGAAGTCTCCTGGGCTTCCCTTGACTGTTGCTCTCTCAAATGACCTTGGCACTCTGATGAGCACTTATCAAGTAGTATGTGAAATGTTTCTGAACTGGGATTCATCTGCACAGTTTTTATTTTGCTTTCTGTTCTGTTTTGATTTGGTGGTTGTTGTTGTTTTTAGTGTGTTTGTTTGAAGTTAGACTGAAGTTTAGGGTTAGGAAAGAAAAGCAAAGTGGCTCTCTTCCCTGATGACAGCAGGTACTTTCAAGACATTAAATTTTAAACCCAGAACAAAATGCTGAGCTACTTATTTAACAACATATCAAAGCTGACCTATTTTCAGGTTCTCCCAGGACCTATCCCTGGATATGGCTGACATACCCCAGCCTCTATCTGAACTCTCCAGCCCAGGGACTGGACTGTTCTTCACCCAGAGGCTCTTCCCTATATAATCCAGACATTTTGGTTACCTGCCCCTTTTTGAACCTTTGGCATCAGTGGCTGATGTACCTCATTCCTCTCTTTCCCATCTCCCTCACTCCTCTTCTCCCCTCATAGCTCAGGGTCATGACAACTCTGGACTCTCCCAGATGTCCCTGACTCTGGCTATGCTTTCCCACATACCTATAATAAACCTTCTTCTCCTTTATTCCTTGGAGTGGTCATGTTTTTATTTTTCTTATTCATTCACAGGATGCTGTTACTCTTGGTGGTGATCTTGATCACCTAAAGTATTGTTTGTCACATTTCTTCAAGTGACTCCCTCCTTTTCTATGTGTGTTGTGTGGAGAGAAAACACCAGGTATACCACACTTAAAGACTAGGGAGTTCTGCTTCACCTCCTTGAGGTCCATGCAAAGCATCAAGCGTTTCTACTAGCTCTGGAAAGGTCTTGGATCTCCTAGCAAGTTTAGTCTTCAGTTTTAGTCTTCTGTTGTGACTTTATAGTTTCCTCTTTCCCTCATGAGCAGTGAGCCCTTCAGGAGCTCATGAAATTGAGGCTTTGGTTCATGGTATTACTGGTGTGGCATAGCCCAGAATTCTACTTTCTTCCCCAAGGACACATTGATTCCAGTAGCTGGGCTGTTTTCCATTTAAATGTCCTTTAGCAATAGACATGCTGCCTCCAACAGTGGGCACTGAGTTCTCTTTGTCTGCAGAAGCCATGCTGTAACTGGCAGTTTAGCCTAGAAAAGAGGGAGCTTTCAAAGTACAGGGCAGCTTCTCTGAGTCCTCCTGGCAACATAATGATTATTTCATGCTGTGTTAATCTTACATTGAAGCTCTTATTTCTCTATCCCCTCTCCATCTTCCTCATGGAATAAGTTAGTTGGATACTTGACACACTAATCAAATACACTGTACGAGTTGGTCACCCGTAACCTGGAAACCACCAACCCAAAATGCTACAAAATCTAAAACTTTTGAAAAGTAATGTGATACTGAACTTGTGTGATGGGTCACAGTCAAAAATGCAACTGCAGTAAACTATTTATAAAATTAACTATACACAAGTGTGCATGCACATACACATACAGATAATAAAAGCGAGTATTTAAGAAAAAGAAGACAGTTCAGCTGGAACATCTGTCCGTGTGCAGGGTTGCAGGGCTGGAGCTGCTATGAGGTGTTTGCAGCTGGCAGAGGTCCCATGGATGCCTCCCGTTTTCTATAGCCCAGCCTATTCAAATGTTCCTCCAACAGTGTGTCCTGCGGGATGGCTTAGCAGTTTCATCTACCAGCCTTTTCTTTCAACATTCACTGAAAATATTTTACTACTCCCTTGTTAGGTACGACTTACTGTGCTGAATGGTAGCACTCCAGACTGCGCAAGGATACAATACTGTATAGAATACAACAGAATGAGACAGGTTATCAGCATTTGGGTGGGGTTGATTCAGAACTTTGGTTATCATATAGGTCAAAGGAACAGGGAAGGGATTCTGGTTTGGGGAGGAAATGGAATTGTTATGGTTAGACAGGGCTTCAGAAAGCCTCATTTAAGCCAAACAGTTATTCAGTTTGAACAATTTACTTAATTTTAACTGTGTCTCAGTTTCTTTATCTACAAACTCTATAGATAGAATTAAATGATCAACAGAAAGAGAGAGGGTGAAACAATGTCCCAGTACATGCTGGGATCTTTATCCATTCATCTCCCAAGGGACATTTTGGTTGCTTCCAACTCTTGGCTACTGGGAACCAAGCTGCAGGGAACATGAGTGTGCATGTTGTGGCCTTGAAAGGTCTGTCCTGTGTGCAGCATGGAGGAACTTTGAGGACATCATGCTAAGTGAAGTAAGCCAAATTCAGAAGGATAGGCACTGGATGGTTTCACACAGAAGAGTCATCTAGTTGGGCAGTGGTGGCGCACGCCTTTAATCCCAGCACTTAGGAAGCAGAGGCAGGCAGATTTCTGAGTTCGAGGCCAGCCTGGTCTACAGAGTGAGTTTCAGGACAGCCAGGACTACACAGAGAAACCCTGTCTCGAAAAACCAAAAATAAATAAATAAATAAATAAATAGTCATCTAAAATGGTTAAACTCATGGGAACAAAACCTGGAGTGGCAGTTGCCTGGATCTGGGTGGAGTTGGTGTGGGGGGATGAATTGCTGTCTGATGGTCATAGAATTTCAGTATTGTAGAGAAAATCTCCTAGAGATCCACCATACAGCAAAGTAGTTATGGTCAACAGTATGGTGTGTACACACATTTATGAAGTACACAAATTTCATACTGTGCTTTATACCACAGAAAAAGGACAAATATATAATATATATATATATATATATATATATATATATATATATAATTTCATCTACCAGCCTTTTCTTTCAACATTCACTGAAAATATTTTACTACTCCCATATATATATATATATATATATATATATTATATATTATATATATATCTTGAATGATTTACATTTGTAGAAAATGAATAAATACAAGAGAGGATAAAGGGCCACTGATGTTTTAGCAAACAAACAAAAAAATGTGTTTAAGAAATAAGGAGAAAAAGCTTTAACCTATTTATAAAGTTTTATTTCTTAGAACATAGAGATCCAAAACAAATGTGGGCAGCATATTACCTCAGCTAAGAGAGAGATGGGTATGCATTACTGCTCATCAACTTTTATGGTGCTTGACATATTTAACAGTAGTAATTAAGAATAAGGTCATGTTTAACAGAGTGTTTGGCATAGGGAAGGGCTCAGAATGTTTCAGCCAAACAACACAAAGAGAAATCCAAAGCTCATCCAGAAGTCCAGAGCTGGGAGAGTGTGCTCTGGTGCCCACACAGCTCATGGCTCCATGAGGCGGGGGTCTGTGGGAGTAAGAGCCAAGATTGGAGAAGAGAGCTAGCTCACAATTACAAAGTTATTACATCCTAACATGTGTGCTACTTGGGATCCCTTTGAGCCTGACAACAGTGTTCTGTCCTATTCTAAAAGTCCTCCGATATTCAGTTTATGGTAAATTCAGTATTTCCAATGTCCATGCACAGTCTTAGGCACACCTTTCTTTAAGAATTCCCTTTGCAAGTCTTCTAAGGCCCCAGACACCTGGGACCCCCTTGGCTCTGGGTGGGAGGTTTTGGTGAAACCCTGAGATATGCATTTTCCCCAAGATCAAGAGCTGAGAGCCTGTGACCTGCCGGCCAAGCCTAAGCCTGCCTTCTCCTTGGCCATGTTAAGGGCTCCCTAGGGCAAGCATGAAAACGGAGCCTGATGAGGCAAATAAAAATTCCCAGGAAATGTAAAGATGCATTGAGTTATGAAACAGAAAACACAGTAAACACGGCAGGAAGTTAACAAATATGGGCATCTCTTCCTCAGAGAGTACTGTTTGCTGGGCACAAATCACCCCTGGCAATTTCATGGGCCTCTCAAGGGCCTCAAATAAAGTTTGCTATGTTAACTCAAATTATTGCCAGTTTCATGAAAATCCTAAGGAGTCCATGGTAAAGGCCCACATGGCACCTGTCCCATGCTTTGGATTTGAAATCCCCTCCCAGGGTCCATTTGATTTCCAATGACCCCAACCAGGATGTCATATAATGACTCCAAACTGGGAAACTGAGGTTCAAGGACTTCTTGTCAAGTCAGGGTCTGTATTCCAATTCAGGCCAGTGTGGTCCCAAGGTCTATACGCTTCTGTGCTGCCTGTATCAGGACTTAAACATACGACATTTCCTTAATCAGGCACTGACTTGTTTCACTGACATTTACACTCGACATGCCTGGTATAAGCCACACATATGCTGAGGCTTCCTTGTGGCTTTTCTTGAGTGGATACAGCTAACAAACGCAGGGCTTTCTGTTGTACAGGATTAGCCCTCTGGACAAACGCCACCATCTTTATTGGATTAACCGTGACTGATTTCAAAAGCTCACCACAGCTGGGTTTCAGAGAAGGAGGGGCAGGAAGGATCACGGGATCCTCACCAGAGTGTCCAGATAGCCCTTGCAATCGGTCATATGCAGTTCTGTGGTAATTGTATGTGACCTCAGCGACAGTTTAAAGTCGCTGGGTGGGGGAAGGCATTGTGGGGAGAGCTTCATCTTTGCAATCCTGGGAGGTTCATCCTCCGTTCTGGGTGCAGATCCTCCACTGTGCTGATTTGAGATTACCGATGCTTCTGCCCAGAATCCCTCAGCCATTGTTCTGCAGTGAGCCTAATAAAATCTTCTGGTTCCCCAGGATGCACCTCAGTGGAAGAGTTGCATCTTAGAAGAGGAGGTAGCTGTTTGTGTCCTTCTGGGAAAGGAACTTTCGAAATACACACCCTCCATAATCCCTATGGAGACTGGTTAAATTGGCACTGTAAGAAGGTGTGACAAAAGGAAATGTCACAAGGTGACAAGACACACGTTCATGACCAATGGGCAGCAGCCAAATGAAAGCTTTTTTTTTTTTTGGTCGAAAGCATCGAGGTGAGATGCAGACAAAACATATTTAAAGCAAAACAACAAAACAACAACAACAAAACCCTCCTATCCTTAATGCAGCACATCAGCATCCAGCAACAAACCCTGAAGAAATAATCACAGCTATGTGCAGCCGCTGAGGTAAAAGCAGGCTTGTTTCTGAGCTACAATAACGAAAACTTGGAACCAACTTAAATACCAAAGCAGAGGGAATTGCTGGAATAAATTCTGATACCTGCATTCCGCAGGACGCTCGGCAGCCATTAAAAAGCTGCTTTGGGATGGCATTCAATCACAAGGAAAGCTGTTCACAATACATTGGGTATATGAAACAACTTTTAAAGATGCCCCACAGGGGTGCTAAATTAAATAAGCAGAGGCCTTTAGCTAGAGGGTGCCTCTGTTCTCAAGTTCCCATGAAACAAACGACACTGTAGCTTGATATGTAGACAGACTGAAGCCCGAGAGGGCTTTTTATTTATTATTGGTAATAAATGGCCAGGTTTCAGTCAATCATAAACAGCAGAGTTTTAGCCGATCAGAGGTAGCCACTGTGTCACACAACATCCAGCTGTAGCCATTCAGGTGATCTCTCTGCTTCACTTTGTATCTGGCTTCTAAAAGCCAACTTACACTGCTCACACAGTGACTCTGCTCACCCTCCAACTCTCAGCTGCTTTTGAGTCCTGCAGACTCATGAGTTGTCCTTTGCCCAGATGAATGCCGCTACCGCTGTCTAAAGTTGTTCATTGTACAGAGATCTTAAAGAACTGCATGAAAAGTGTGATCTCGTTTGAGAAGTGAGGAAAGGCTGGGGCTGGAGAGATGGATCAGCAGCTGACTCAAGCTTGGTTCTCATCAGCCTCACCGGGGCTCGCAGCCACTTGTCACTCCAATTCCAAGGAATGGGATACCTTCTTATGACCTACACAGGTATATTTATAGATAGCAGTGTATGACACACACACACACACACACACACACACACATCTTTTTTAAATAGTGAGAACATTTTCTTTTTTAATTTAAATTTTACAATAATAAAATGCTGGCATTTTATTATTGTACTGATTTTCCACCTCTGTGTTCTGATTATGTTTCCATAATGGTTATGTTTTACTTCTGCAACAGAAAAAAAAAAACCCATAATGTTGTACAAATAAAGTAAGTCACAGACAACTAGGAGGAATATGAATGATGAATTGTATACGAGGCCAGCTTCCCCTACTAACGTCCTCTAGCTGCCTGCCCTAACAAGGACTCAGTGTTCTAAACAAGCATCTCAGGGGGTTCCCGGAAGTGCAGAAATCCCTGTGCCACTCACTCTGTCATGTCAGAGGGAGCCAGCCTAGTTTCTCTGCCTCTGAGTACTCAAAGGGTGTTTGTAACTCAGTGGGTACGCTTCTGATCCTCTAGCCCTTGCTGAACCCATAGACCCCCCTGGTCAAGTTGTTTAGAAGAAACAGAGAGGAAGTTGAAGAGTCACCCTATCTGGAAAGATTCCTACACGCTGAGAAGTTGAAAGAGGAAGTGAACTTTCCCAGAGTCCCTGGCAGAGAGCTGCAGCCCATGAATGCTATCATACTCAGAACCAAGGAGCAGAGCTAACCAACTTTTCAATCAGGTGGGGCTGAGCAGGGGAAGGGTAGGCTGTGGGCAGAGGTGGTGGAAGGCACCCCACAGCCCTGAAACAGCAGAATTTACAAGCATGCAGCAGCAGCAGGTATCTCTGCCCTGCTTATGAAAAGGCTCCCTGGCCTTTTGTGTGAGCAGAGGAAAAACTTGTTAGGGTGCTCAGCTAGATACAGTGGGGAAAGGGGGCTAAAGTGGTTGAGTAGGTAGTTCCAGAGACTTATAATGCTTGGAGGTTTCTCCGGGCAAAGCCATACCCACATCCCTTTCCTGATGCCCTGTCTTACTCCGTGTAACTTCCTGGCCCAGACCCAACCTTCCAGGGAGAGTTTTCATCCTGTTATATGTGTTACCCATCAGCATGAGGGATTATATCTCGATCATCTAATCCTCCAATCAGGAAGCCCCCATTGTGCTTGCATTGGCACAGCAGCCAGCTTTCTCCTGCATAGCTTGATGGTACAGCTACTTTGTGCTCATCCCTTTTTCTCATTGCTTGAGTGGGAAGTTAATTCTCTGAGGGCGGAACCTTGTCTATAACCTAGTGCTTAGAAAAGTGCCTTGGAATGCAGTGTCCTTCAACTGAAAACTTGTCAAAGAAACAAATAAATGAAGAACGAAAACGAATGAACGAATGTATGAGGAATGCATTCAGGGTAAAGAAAAACTTAGATTCAGACACTAGGGTTGAGCCCAACTTCACTTCTCACCCTTAGGGGCTACCTCTGCATCAGGGTTCTGACTGTGGTGAGGGATATGCAGCACTGTGGGCTTGCAAAATGCCCGGAGTGCAACCGACATTCTAAAGGGTTCTTTATTGTTCTATTATTCAGGAGAGGAAAGTTTTGCTGTGGGAAGGAGTGAGAGACCATGTTGTGCAGCAAACAGGGAAGCTAAAGCAGAGTGCTCCATTTCTCAGGAAGGGGAGGAAGAGAGGCGGCCAGGTGTAAGGACCTCTCTATCACCACACAGATGGGAAGAAAGCCCAGAGCTATGCCTAGATGTAACCCCAAATTTCATGTATGAAAAGAATAATCCTTGGACCACATGCTTGTGGTATTGGAGAAGACGAGACCCTTTGGGAGAGGATGGGTCTTGAATGGCCTATGGACTAATGAATTCATGAGTTGCTGCAGGGATTCCTCAGTTGTAAAAGTCCCTTCCCCCACATCCGTTCTGCTTTACAAAGTGGGGCCCTTTGCATGTTTTCATGCAGCAAGAGGTCATTGTCAGATCATTGTCAGATACCCGTGCCACCATGAATTCTTTATAAACCACCCATTAATGAAAATGGACTATGGTGCCCTGTTAAGGGGTCTCTCTGCTCATGAAGACAGATTTGATGCCTCTGTAATCAGTCCCTGTGTAGGTACCAGAACAAACTGGTCCACCACCCATGCTCAGCAGCAGCTGTGGCTGAGTGAGGATAATGATTTAGCTGCGTTCCCACATTCTACGTCCCACGCCACCTTCCTGGCTGGAGCCAGTGTCTTTGCGTCTTACCTCACAGACTCCTGGAGGGGAAAAACCAGGTTAGGCATCTTGGCATCTTCTCTTCCACGTGATGCAGTAACTCTTCAGACCTCCTAGTTGGCCAGGTTTGCAGAAAAAGAGAAAGCTCAGCCAAACAGGACAGCACATTCTGGGCAGAAGTGGGAGGACAGAAAAGAATAGCTAGCGTAAGGCAAAGGGCGAGAAGTGAGCAGAGGGCTCATGGAGAGCTTAGAATAAAGAAGAAACGTACATGAGGTACCGAGGAGCAGGGCAGAGTACAGCGTGAGGTCTGGAAGGCCTGGTTTCCAGCATGGCCCTGCTGCTCATTCTTTGTGGCTTTAGGCCAGTGGTTTTGCTCTCTCAGCTCTCCCTGAGAACCTTCTCTCTTGCCTCCCCTATGCTATTCACTCATTAGCTCATTAATTCTAAAATATTTCTTGAATACCTACTTTGTGATATTGTAGGATTTGGGGTCTCAGCAAGGAACAGAGGGGACAAAAACACATTAGCATATCATATATCATAGCGATCCATATAGGGACAACAAATGAAACAAATAAAATATATTATAAACTAGTTTGGCATAAGGAGGAAAAAAATAAACCAGAAAAGGAGGTTAGGGAGCCAATTCTGAAGGGGTAATTATGACAGTTTTTTAAGTATCAACTCGATACAATCTAATCACCTGGGAAGAGAGTCTCAGTGAGGGACTGTCTAAATCATGTTAGCCAGTGAGCTTATTTGTGGGAAATTATCTTGATTAATTAGCTAAGATGGGAGACCCACCCACCATTCCCTGCTCTTGGGCACTGGACAGTATAACAAGGGGAAATCTGGGTGCGAGCTGAGCACACATGCGTTTGTGCTTTCTCTTGACTGGATGTGGTTAGCGGCTGCAGGTTCCTATCCCTTGGCTTGCCTTTAACAACACAGCATAATCTGGTTTCATGAGCTAAAATAAGCCCTTTCTCTTATAAGTTGCTGTTGTCTGGGTGGTACCGGAACTAGGATAGAAGTCTCTGAGTCAGGACCCACAGAAGTACGAGAGTGAGCCAGGAGGACACTCGACCAAGAGTCGCCCAGTCAGAGAGATTTCTAAATGAAGAGCTGCTTCTGAGATGGACTTGTGGGCCTCCATCCTTTATACCCTCGAGCTGGTCCACTAGCTGAGTGTTCGCTTGCAGGCCTCCCTGCTTCATCTCAGCTCTGTGGTCTTCCCTTCACACATAGCTGGTCAGAATGACTTTCACATATGAGCAGATGTCATGACTTCCTGCTCAAAACCACCAAGTGCAGCCCACGCTCAGGGTGAATGGTCAAGTCCATACTGTACGGTGGTTCCTCAGTAGTTTCCCAAGGTGTTCGCTTCTTCTTAGCCCAATGTACCCCTTTCCAGTCACACTGCCTTCACTACAAGTCTTGGGCTATCAAAGCAAATCTTAGCCTTGAGTCTGGATACATTTCCATAGTGAGCCCATGTTGGTCTTCCTGGCTCTCTTAGACACTGCCCATTCAAAACCCAAGTCCCACCTAAGCCAGCCCCTTCCACCTTCTATCTCCTTGCTCTGCCCTGTTTCTGTGTCCCATCAGTTCGTGAGCTTGAGACAGGGACTCTAACAGATCACATGTCTATTGTATGCTATGAACCCCTTGAAACAACCCAGAATTAACTCATCTTCCCCCCAAACTCCATGAGGATGTTCATATTAAGTACATCTTGTAGATCAATTATCCTGAGACCCAGAGAGGTTGGGAAATTTGTTTAAAGTCTCCCAGCTGGTGAGCATCAGAGCAGAAGTCACACTGGGGGCTTCCATGGCCAGTCACAGAAGGCACTCTGTCACAGTGGAAATGTCCTGTGGATGTGCTGCCTCATGCAGCACAGTGACTGTAGAATACATGAGATATGTGCTGCCAAGGAGGATAGCCTGCAATGCTGTTTCACTCTTGTTTCCTTTAGACTAGGCAGCCAGGCCGGGGGCTTGTGTATCACAGAGACCCAGAACTCCTACTGGCCCCTTTGTTCTTGTCTGTCACACAGGCATGGAACAGCTCTTTGTCTCAGTCTCCTCATCTGGCTGTTTGGGAAGCAGTTTATGCAGTTGTAGGAACATCTTTTGGGGTACTAATTTCATCATCTATGGAAATACCACAATTCTTATTTTATACAGTCTATGCACATCCTTCCAGGAGCTTCAAATCATTTCTGTGTGACTTATACATCCAATGCCATGTAAATAACCATTAACTATGTGGTTTAGACCATGACAATGAGAAAAAAGTACACAGATTTAATTTTCTTTTGAAAGATTTCAATCCACAATTTGTTGACTCTATTGATACCAACCCACGTATAAAAAGACTCTCTCTCTTTCTCTCTCTCTCTCTCTCTCTCTCTCTCTCTCTCTCCACACACACACACACACACACACACACACACATACACACATATATACATATATATGTGTATGTAGTATAATCACTATTATATATACATACATAACAAACATGCATACATACATATTTATGTGTATGTATATATACACACAAAGAGCCTGGCACAAAGTAAAGATAAATGCCAATTAATTATCCTTACCACCATTATTATTGCCTGTTAGGCCCTTTTAGACAAACAATGTTGTTTGTTCATTCCTGAATCCTATTACATTCTTTGGCAGAAAGCAGATATTTAACAAATATTTGTTTAATGAATGAGTGACCTAAACTAAGCATGGAGCTTGAACAAGGTTATAGAGGCACCATGGCAGTGGCTCTGTTGGGAGCCCAGCAAGGAGTCTAGCAGAGTGAAGAATGTCAATAATCTCATAGGTCCACTGAAGACTGAGACAAATGGAAGAGAACATGGTTTCAAAAGAATTTTCTTTGGATGGGGTAGGGAGGAGCAGTGTGGTGGAAACTGAACATCTTTAGCTAAAAGATCCCTAGTGCTGTCTTTGGGACCAAGGGCCTTTAGGACCCTATCTCTCTGTAACAAAAGCCTTGGGATCCATTTCCTAGGCTTCATCTTTAAGCATGACACTTGTGTGCAAACAATCTAGTGGCATTATTATGAGAAGCAGATGACAGACTTGATGGCAGTGACTGCCAAAGAGCTGATCATGATGTCCTGTGTGTTAGATTTTGTCCTCTCATGTTGGATAAAGGTAAAGTTCTGAAGGACACTCCTTCAGTTAACCCTAGTGTGCCTGCGTCACTCCCATTCCTTGAATAGAGAAGTAGGAAAACTGTAACTCCTTAAGTTTCCCTTTCTTCCTCCTCCAAGTCCTGTCTTATGTGCTTATGTAGCTGACAAGTTCATCTCCATGGCTGCCACAGTCAGGGACTTTACCAACTGCAGTTTACCTCCAGTCACCTTGCAGATATGCGGATGTGAGCCTTGCTCTAAGGCTTAGCATCCTTAGCGTGAGTCATAGATGTGTCATCTTGAGTTCTTCCCTGCCCAGTTAGGTCATAGAGTTCCTGTTGGTGATTTCAAGTCACTCTAACTTTAAAAAAACCTTCATTTTCATCAGTCCTCAGTCAGAGTGGCATGAAACTCCTGCAGCCAAAAGACATGATCTGTGTATCTATCTATCTATCTATCTATCTATCTATCTATCTATCTATCTATCTATCATCTATCAATCAACTATCATCTATCAACCATCTATCTATCATCTATCTATCATCTATCTATTATCTATCTATCTATCTATCTATCTATCTATCTATCTATCTATCTATCATATATCCATCTATCATCTATTATTTATTTATCTATCATCTCTCATCCACCCATCCACCCACCCACAACTTCTGTCTCTGTCTATCCATCTATTGTCTATCTATCTATCTATCTATCTATCTATCTATCTATCTATCTATCTATCCATCCATCCATCCATCCATCCATCCATCCATCCATCCATCCATCCATCTATCTATCTATCTATCTATCTATCTATCTATCTATCTATCTATCTATCTATCTATCTATCATCTCTCCTCATCTATTCATTCACCCATCCACTCAGCCACCCATCCAACCATCTATCCACCACCCATCCATCCATCCATCCATCCATCCACCCACCTACCTATTGGATCTTTTCAGCTGACTGTACAAAAGAGTTACATTAGTCCAAGTTAAGATTAGACTGACTCCAAATGGTTATGTTACACAAGCTGCGATGTTTCTAAAGTGTGACAAAGGACAGAAGGAAAATTCTCATCACTGCAAGGATCCTCACTTAATCTTCAAAGAGTCACATGCACTTACAACTCACAAGTGCACAGTTGACCGTCCTTAACCAGTCAAGTCTCTGTCAGAAGGTGGTACATGTCACACTGCTCACCCTGTAGCTGAATATTCTGGGTACTCAATGACAGTACCATTGCAGGCAAACAATCCCTTGGACATTGGTTCCTGGAAGTTTCTCTGCTGAGTTACTACAGTGCTAGCAGGAAGCAGGCCATCATCCTTACTCTTATCAATAAAGGGGTCAGAGTGTGAAGGCTCTAGATAGTGGACATATGGCTTGTGGAAGGTGGCTATTGGCAAAGAAAGCCAGCATATCCAGGGGCTAGCAGAATTGAGGAAAAAGAGCGTAAGTCCTTGGAGGTAGCTCAATGACAGGGGTAGGTTTCTCTTTCTTTCTTTTTTTCTTCCTTTCTTCCTTTCTTCTTTCTTTCTTTCTTTCTTTCTTTCTTTCTTTCTTTCTTTCTTTCTTTCTTTCTTTCTTCTTTCTTTCTTTTCTGTTAAAGTTAGTTGATGAATTGGTTTCCTGTTGCTTCTTTAACAAATTATATCATCTTAGATCAGTGGTCCTGATCCTTCCTAATGCTGTGACCCTTTCATACAGTTCCTTGTGTTGTGGTGACCCCAGCCATAAAATTATTTTGTTGTTACTTCATAACTGTAATTTTGCTGGTGATAGGAACCATAATGTAAATATCTGACATGCAGGATGTCTGATATGTGACCCCAAAGAGGTCTCAGCCTACAGGTTGAGAATCACTGTCTCAGAGACTTGAACCCATATAAATGCATTACCATACAGTTCTCAGATCAACAACCTGATGTGCCTCCTTGAACTAAAATCAAGGGCTCTTTTTCTTTTTCCTAGTTCTAAGACAGTGTCCTTGTCTTGGCCTTCAGAAGCTTCTAGATGTCACTCATGTTTGGCTTGTGGCCATTTCCCTGTCTCAAAGGTAAGCAGCATTATCTTTCTGTCTTTAACTGTTGGACACAGCTCCCTTTGTTCTGCCCCCACCTTCCTTCAAGGACCACCAGGAACAGCAAGCCAGGCTATGTTTCAGATTTCCCACTTCATCTCACAGTCTTTACAAACACACAAGGAAGCCAATACTGTTATTTAGCTTTCCCCATCCTTGTGGGAAACTAGGACACAGAGAAGTGAAGATGGTTGCCCAAGACCACTCAGCCGTAGTCTGGCTGTAGAGGGATAGGGGAGTATTGCAAATCCCCAGTCTGAGGCTTCACCCTTACTAAGTTCTGTCTTTAGAAAGAGATGACAACTCATACTTTCAGACTTTTGATGGAAGTAGAGCTGGGGCTGAGAGACTTATCCTTTCTGATCTACAGACCTGAGCTGTACTCATACTGTGGTCCCAGATTCACCCTGGAAACTGCTGAAACAGGAGGATACCCCCTCCTATCAGGGTTTGTTCCCATTTGGGGAATTCTGGGCTTGAAGCTACCTAGGTGAGACTCCCTGAATCACAGAGAGAATACACATGCAAAACAGGTTGACACTGTCTATTCATTGGTCACTGGATGTAAAGGGGACTGTGTGAAGAGAAAACATAGAATACATCTGAAATGGGCCGGAGTGATGGCTCAAAGGTTAAGACTGATTGTTGTTCCTTCAGAGGACATGGGTTCAGGCTTATAGCTGTCTATAACTCCAAGTTCCAGGGCATCTAAGACCCCCTTCTAGCTTCTGTGGGCACTAGGTATGCAAGTGTGTGTGTGTGTGTGTGTGTGTGTGTGTAGGCAAAGCACTCCTTCATGTAAAAATACATTTAAAAAAAAGATTTATTTATTTTATGTATGTGAATACACTGCTGTTGTTGTCTTCAAACACACCAGAAGAGGATCCCATTGCAGATGGTTGTGAACCACCATGTGGTTGCTGGAAATTGAACTCAGGACCTCTGGAAGAGCAGTCAGTGTTCTTAACCGCTGAGCCATCTCTCCAGCCCAAAAATACAATGTTTAACTGGTAGAATCTCTGCAGCATGAAAAGAAAAGGAGGAAACTACTGGGGTGAGAAGGAACAAGTTGGGGGGCAAGAGATTGGCAGGGGGAAGATCAGTTGAAATTATATATATATGTGTGTGTGTGTGTATGTGTATATATATATATATATATATATATATATATATATATATATGCCATAATGAAATAGACTACTTTGTATGCTAATTAGAAAACTAACCTGCTTTTTTTTTTTTTTTTTTAAGAAAAAAAAAGGATGCTCTAAAATGAGATAATTCATAACAATGGTGGCAAGTGGTTAGAGAGACTTGCCTTATGAGAACCTGGTGCTTTTACTGCTGTATTCCCTGGGAACCTATGTCACCTCCCTGACTAAAGGCCAACCAGAGCCCAGTTCTGGTAGGGTAGGATGAGGCAGGACACTGAGATCCCCCAAATCCCAACCCCTGCTCCCCAGCAGACAGCAGCAGCTATTGTGCTCAGTGAATTGAGTAAGTAGCTCTTATATTCTCACACTCTCTGCTGACAGCATCCTGACCTTTCACTAGATGGAAATAGAGTTAGCATTTTCAGGGACAAATGGAGAATAGGGGGTTCTTCATCTTTGAAAGATGAGGCAGGGCGGGGACAAGTTTGATTCATCAACACCAGGAGGTGGGAACAGATTAAGGGTACCCTTGCATTTGTATTCTCTAGGAATGGCCCCAAGGCGTGCACACTGCTCAGCATCTTATAAACAGAACTCCTTCTGCTTTCAGCAGCATCCCTGTTCCCAGGTAATGTGTCTGATCACCCTCTGATGGTACTCTGTGGGAGCTATGTAGATAAGTCCTCACTGCAGGATTATTGTGTTTCCTTTGTATCTGTCTCTAAAGAGAGGCAGGCAGAATTAATCAGCTACTGAGAGGATCATGGCATGCTAGCATAGAAAGGGAGAAGTCACATTGTCTGGGGAAAGGAAATAAACTGGAAATGTCTCTATGTTAAATCAGGTGTAGCTCAGGCATGTAATGGTAACAGCTTCATTTACAACAAAAGCACCATGTAGGATGTTAAGTGTAGTTTGGTCCTCCTTTATCGTTAAGAAGAGCTGGGGCTGTAGCATGCACAAGGTCCTGGGTTCAATCCTAGCTCCACAAAGTAAATATACGGTGTGTGTACCCATTTGGAATTTTAAAAAGAGCTCAAGTCAGACACTGCATTGATGGAGTTTTGCCGTCAGCCAGCCTCTGTGTAGTCAGTCAAGGCTACCCCCTTTATTCCATTTTATATCATATGGACAAATTGAACAGTAGTAGCCATGTGTTCTTGCAGAGTTTGGGCCCTGAGTATCAGGCAACAGAACTCAACTGTAACCTGACTAGCAAGGTAGCCTACTAGAACAATCCAGGGCCCAGACATATCGGCAAGCACAATTTTCAGAATCAGGGCCAAAATGTAAAGAGCTAGGCAGTGGCCCAGCCTCACTGGGGCCCGAAATAGGAAGGTTGGAAGTTGGCGATCTTTTCACTTCTCCAGTTTCCCTTCTACTCCAGTACCTCACCTCCCTTTCAGAGGCCACATCTCTCTGCTTGCAACACACATTTGAAGGACTTACCCTGCACCTCAGAAACAGCATTGGACTCTCTTAGCCTGCTGTTCCTTCTTCTCTAGAGAAGAACATGAGCAAATATAGTGCCTTCATTTTAGGAGAACTCAAAGGGAAAGGGTTGCAAAGCTTGGCAGATGTGAATGTTAAGACCTGTTTTGGGTGTAAGATTTCTACCCCTAAGAAACCATGTCTCCTTTGGCAACAGACTTGACATTCTACCTCTGGCTCTCTGTGAGGCTTTCAATAAGCAGGTAGTCCTCCTTTGCCTTTCTTTTCCATCTGTTAAGTGGGTACACACACCACGGTCCCCTCTTGTGCAGTGGTTGTAAGAGTTTTGTGATATAATGAATGGAGACCTACCTGCCATTTCTTCTCTCAAACAATGGAGACCCTGGGGGAAGCGGTGGTAGTTTCTCAATTCTTCGGCTTCACCTAACCCCTACATTAATCCTCCAACTTGCTATTCATTTAAACTTCAAATCTTCCTCTCACAATGAGAGGCAGCTGGACTAAGTTTTGACTTTGTCGCCAGGAGTTTAAATCCCTTTTGCTTTTTATTCTTGGACTCTATTCCCCTCCCCCAGCTCTGCCAAGTTCCAGCTTGTCCATGGAAGAAGGCAAAGGTTTTTCACCTATTAGATAGACAAGCTTGCCTTCCTTTCTTGTCCCTGCCCACACTCACTCAACCTTCCTGGTACTTGGGTAGTTTATCTCTAGGACATACTTATCTGGGTTGAGGCTACAGAGAAAAAGGAGAGGTCTGACAGGAAGCCCAAATAAGCACTTCCGCTCATTTACCTTTGAACTTTGGAGGCACCCCAGCTGAACAGCAGAGCAGAGAATCAAAGTGAAGAGACTTGAAAAAAAAAAAAAAAAGAAGAAAGAAAGAAATTGTCAGCTATAAGGAAGTGGAAAATATTACCAGTCTTTGCCTTGCCTGGGGCAGCTCACTCAAGTTTTCCTCCTGTGTTATCCATGGATGGGGAAGGTGAGAACAGAGTCCGGGATGGGTGGGAGGGAACTCTCAGTGGCTGTGGAGGCAGAGTGGTTATCTGAAGAAAGACTGGGATGGGACTGGATAAGTCCATTTTCACTATCTCCTATTCTGCGGCCCCAAGGAGTGCTGGGAAGTACTAGGCCTCTCCTTATGGCAATGACTTGGGGTCCTGCCCCCTGCTCCCTGCACTTTTTGGAAAGTGTTCTTTATTCTGTGCCATAGTATGGGTGTTAGGTGGCCTGCAGCTTCCTGGCTCCTCATGCCTTTTGTCACTCAGAACGATCCCACACACAGGTGCCATCTCTATTGCCTGCCTCTAAGAATGGTGGGAAGAGCTTCCCTTAGTCTCTGCCTTAAGAAGACCACCATATTCTCAGGTATGGCATCCCTATTTTCCTCTCTTCTCTGGCCCTGATATGACAATTCCCCAGGATCCTTCCTCCACAGCCACAAATAGCAGCGGCAGCTTCCTGGTCTCTTTTAATAAATTGCAAATTTTCTCATTTGTCTCTGACCCGTGCTTCTGCTGTGGGTAGAGGGAGAGAGGTGCTGTACAAGGCCTGGTGTCATGAGGAATGGAGGAGAAGGAATGAACATCCATTGTTTGTCCCTAGGTTCTAACAGTCAGACATTCTGCAAGTATTGCTTTCTTTCCCTCTGCTTCTCTATTCCTGTCCTCATGAGCCTCCACCACTGTCACTGGCTCAATGTTGTCTTTGTGATGTTCTTATGTCATGAGACACATGGCTGATGCTCTGTGTTGCAGATTCTATAACCAAATGCTCATCCAACAACAGGTAGGAAATGGTTTTAAAAATTGGATCCACCCTTAACATAGATAAAGTTTCTTTTCTTTGTCATTGTTCCCTAAACAACAGTGTCACAGCTACACACAGAGCATTGATATTCCTATTATGAGTCATCTAGAGATGGCTCAAAGTATATGAGAGGCTATGTATGTGTTATGTAAAAGAACTATACCATTTTCTATAAGGAGCTCTGACAGATTCTGGAGCCAATTTCTTCTCTTGGTTAACGTTTCAACTTGCTTCTTCATAAGCACAAGGTTTCTCTACCTGGTTGAGATTGAGTGAGACAGAGTCAGACTGGTTGTCCCTTCACATGAATCTCCTTTGTTTTCAGTTCTGGGCCTTTGCTCATCCCTACCTGCTGTTCTGCTTCATGCTCACACTCAGGAGAACAAGACCTTGACATAAGCCCAGTTCTCATCATTCTGATACCATTGGTACCTTGGGCTAAGTGCAAAGGCTTGCCTGTTTTTCACATAAAGAGACCTACTTTGGAGTAAGTTAATGGACATATGGTCATAGACATTCTCCTGGTTTCCTGAAAGCCTTTTTGTTTATAAAAACTGCCCTGCTTTGGAAGTTTCTAGAACACTTCGGCCAAACACAGGAGATGTGAAATTTAAATTATTGGGAAATCACCCAGGGGTGGAAAAAGTCTAAGGCCTGAGGCAAGTTTCAGCTTTGGTCATCTGCTCTCTCTCTCTCTCTCTCTGTCTACCAGCTGCTTTATCTGAGGTATGGGCCTGTGGTCTAATGGGCAGGGAACACATTGGAAAAGACACTTCAGATCAGCAACTCGATAGCTTTTTATGGGCTGCAATCCATAAACTGTCCCTTATGAATACAGGGGACACTGCTCAGGCTCTGCAGACAGGCCTGGAGTGAATCGTAACTCCATTCTGGACATTGGCAAAGCATCACAGCCCTCTGAGGAGACAAACAACAAGGGATAGTGGCTCTGGACTCAGGTACATTCTGGAAAAGACTGGGATGCACAGCCTCCTGGAGGCGAGTAGGGAGCAAGCAGGTGCTTCTCCACTCTGGCTTTATTACACTCTTCTGTGAAGTCGGAACAATAACTGTGCCAACCATGAGGACAGGTGGTATAAAGGTCTCAGCGCATGCCCTGACACATTGGAGGGGCTTCCTGTGGCCTTGCACCTCTACTGCGTTCATTGTCACTGTCCTGGTCCCTGGCTGCCATGGCTACCTTGTTACTGATCCCTATGGACTGCTCATCTTGGCTTCTTTTTATTGGATGACTTTTTTTCCCAAATGGATGTAATGTTAAACAATATTTTTATTCTATCTTCTACTTTTTTGTTGTTATATTTAACCCTGAGTTGGATGAGTAATAAAAAACAGGACACCCCTGAACACACACACACACACACACACACACACACACAACATACACACACACACACACACTATCCCTTTGGCTTTAAAGAATGATTTTCAATGTTCCTCTTCACATAATTTCTCTATGTTGACATTGATTGGTGAATTGATTCATTGGGGTCCAGAATTCTCACCTGTCCACTCTACTCTCCAAGGTTATACATAAAGCCAAGTTCATCCCATAATGTCTTCTTTACTTGAAAGTGATTTCTCTCCACTTTCAAATTCCATGCTGCTGATTTGAAAGATGAAGTAATGTCTCTCACTCGTAAGGGAGCTTTGGAGCAGCAGGACAGTGGTTCATTGAACATCAGCTGTAGTTGAGCTTCATGTAACCTACCAGGGCACCTCCTGCCGATCACCATCATGGACCATGTTTTAGGGACTGGGCCTGGCACTACATCTGCAACTTGTTTAAGCTCATAATCAGGGATTGAGAAAACTACTAGAGGCAGCAGGGCTTCCTGTAGTACATATAAAATGGAAAGCATACATGACTAAAGATACCTTGATCAAACCTTCAAGAACAGCACCTCAGATACCAATGGTGCATCATTCAAACACTAAAACAGAGAGCTATGCAGATATGTGTGTCAATGTGTTCCTATATGTGCAGTCATGTATGTGCACATACATATGGAATACTGGCTAACTTGTGTTTACAGGTTGCCATAGTGCACCAAAATATGCTTTTAACCTCAGATCACACTCACTGCCAAGGGTTGTTTGAGTCATTGAGAGGTGTACAGTGTCTGAGACTGGAGGAGGAAGCAACTGATCCCAGTCTCCTATCTCCAGGCAATATACTCTTTGCCTAGACATATGATAGAATCAATAGCAAAGGCCATATATGGAAGAAAGAATGATAGACAGAATATAAGGCAAAGAGCTTAGAAGGTATGTCTTCAATAACAACAATCCTTTAAACATTTTATCTTTATGTTTGCCTAGCAAATGCATCCAAGTTTTATGAGTATAACCCTTCTGTTTCCCTGCCTTGCAGATATGGAAACTGACTACCTAGATTGTCACTCCTTGCTCAAGACTACAGTGCATAAACATTCACATCAGACATGGAGCCGGTCCTCTGCCCTGTAGCATCCTTCACCACATCATAACACAAAGAAGCATCTAGAGGCTGCTCTGCTTTCAATAAGAACAAACTGGTGGGGAAGGAGATCAGAAAACCTTGAGAGACCATCTTTTTTCTCCCACAGTTCACTAGTGGATGAAATTATAGATAATTTTAGGGAACTGTCAAAGAGATATCCTTATCTGCAAAGACTCAGCCAAGAACAAATATGGTGCCCAGCTTTGAGTGTCTATAATTCTAATGGAAAAAAATACTTGAACTGATGCTGGAATTTAAGTCCCTTCCTACTTGGCTGAGTGTCTTGGCCAGTAGGGAATTACCAATCTTCTCTCTCTCTCTCTCTCTCTCTCTCTCTCTCTCTCTCTCTCTCTCTCTCTCTCTCTCTGCATTGTGAGCCCTCAGAGCTATGCTTCCTTGTTTACTTATTTAGAAGTCAGCAGAGGAAGTGGTAAAGGAAACTAGCTGAGTCGTTTTCTGAGAAGAGACCATATTTGTTCACAGGGGAAGCCGCTGCTTTTGGGGATCTGGCTACAGCAGAAAAGACTTCTCTTCAACAAGGGTGTTCCTGAGGGTAGCTGGGAGTTAAGAGCCAAGGATACTTTGGAGCTCTGGATCTGGGCTTTTTCTCTGTTCATGGCTGCAGCACCTCTCCCCAGTTTGTGAGCCTCTCCCTGAATAGCAGCCATGGCCTTGAAGAATGTCCCCTTTCGCTCAGAGGTCTTAGCCTGGAACCCGGACAACCTCGCTGATTATTTCAGGAAGGTAAGGTCTTCCCCTTTTGTGCTTTTGGTTGGGCTGGTATGCCTTTGGTTGGGTGGGCAAAAGACTGGAGGTGGAATCTGGACAGAATATGGAAGGTGTATGGGATAGTGGCGGATACTAGGAGACAGACAGACATTGGTAATGTGTTCTGTAGAGAAAGATAGGGAGGGAGTCCTCAGCTGCACAAGTGCCTAGTACATACCACTGTGTATCCAGTGCTCTACAGACTGTCTTGTCAGATACAACTCACTGTCATGGAAGTTCAGTGTTATCATATTAACAATGTGCATCGACAGTGTTGTGTCGTAGCAACATCATTATTTTGCTCAGCTAAAAAGTCAACTTGGAGAGTTTAAGTGGTCCAAAGCTCTTGAGTCTTCAGCCATCAGGTTGGATTGGAGTCATGCCTATTCAGCTTTAAAGCACATCCTCTGGGATGCAGAGGCTTACTGTGGTAAAGGCTACTTACTAGAAAGGGACATATGGAGTCCCGGGGTAGGAAAATGAACAGGCAGGACAGGAGGGAAGGACAGAGAACTGGATAAACACTGGTATTTTGACACCTATTGTTCATGATCTTGGAAGAGAGCTAGAGTCTCTTTATTGGCCAGAGTCTCACTGGAGCTTTACGAGAATCCTGGAAAGCTGTCCAGAAAGTAGACATGAGCCCCAGGATAGTTAGGCACACAGAGGACAAGTTCAGCAGACTTAAAAGTCAAGCTGAACCAGAGTTCTACTATCCCGTCTTCCAGGATAGGAGGAGATAGACAAGAGTCCTTGTTAATTGCTAACTGGGACCATATTTCTGCTTAGGCATATTCCAAGCCATTAAACTCCCCTTAGGCATCCATGCCAAAGAGGTAAGGGATCTCATGAAAGATATGAGTTTCTATCGTTCATATCTCTGTAGGCTGGTTTCAAATTCCACTGATATTCCAGGCAGTGATGAAGACAGTGTCCTAAAGCTAGGATCATAGATGTCATCTACTTTGGCTTCTATTTTTCTAAAGAAATAGGGACCCAAGAGGCTAGAATGGGCCTCTTGGGGTATATAGTCAAACCTGTAATCTATACAGTGGTTCCTTCCCAACCTACAGTAGGAGATGTGAGCATCTTTTACTGGGTGTGGCATTGCAGGAACACTATGCACAGATCTTGCTATGTGCAGCCGTTTTGTGAATATCATTTTGGGACTTTTCCCCCACATAAGGTCATGACAAACTTTCAACACTATGGGTGGAAATGTGATTAGGCAATTGACTTTTGAGGTATGTTTTTGAAATACTTTTCTCAACTAGAAACCAAGTAAGCTATGGCAGAAAGGCAGTTTGCCATGGCACAATGAAGTCCTGTATTAGTTCAATAGAGCAGAGACAATGGGGATTGAGAATTAGGCAAGGAAGTCTCCTGAAGAACCAGGAGGCACCGAAAGGCCCCATATTCAAGTGTAACTAGGGGATTATGTAATTCCACAGTGCCACAGATAATGTGTGGGTCAATTTCCTTTCTTCACATGGTGGGCCTTAAGTACCAGTGTCCCAGGGACAGTACTTGTCTTCTGGAGGGAAAGAAACAAGGGTAGGAACAAGGAAGCTGCGGGTGGGGGAACTAGCAATCCTAAAAGGACCATCTGTCTACCAGAGACACAGATGAGACCCTTCAGACGCCGAGCTTGTTAGTATCAAAAGAAAGCCCTCTGTGAAATGACCACAGAGTCACTTAAGCTCTTGGGGATCAGTGTGCATTTAAAGGATTGACCAGCAAGTGTAATGTCTACAGAGGCAGTTGGGTTGGGCCATTGTGACTTCTACCCAGCTTTGAAGTCAGACATGCCTTGGTTTAAATGTGACCTTTCAAGCTAGTTTGGGGACTTCCGTTTGTTGCTTCACCTCTCTGTACCTGAACTTCCTAATCAGTGAAATAAAGGCATGAGCAGTAACTAACCAGATGAGATGGAGGTGAGGTGGAAAGGAAACGTGTGAGAGGCATTGCGTTCCGTGTTCTATTGGATCTTTGTCCTGTTCTTCTAACCAGCACCTGATAGGGATGCTCAAACAGCATGGGGAGACTGTATCATACTGCCTCAGACATGTGTGTCTCACCCTACATTTGGGATAGAAACCATGAGGACTAAGGCTGTAGTCTATATGTCCTTATCTCCTTCAATTGGTTTAGGACTGGCAGGAGAGTATTCCTGGGCCATGCAGTGTAGTCACTGGCTTATAGCATGTGTTCTAACCCTTGGGTTTGGTTTCTACCTCACCATGTGACCTTAAGCCAGACCCTTCACTTTGAGTCTCAGTCACCATCATCTACAACTCTGAGTAACCACTCAGTCAGTGTCTATTAATCTTGGGTGCTAATCAAAATTATTAGGGTGCTTGTTAAAATGCAGGTTTTAGGCTCCAAGACTCAGTTTCTATTGGGCTGCACTGAATGTCTAGGTTCAAGGCTGGAACTCTGGCTTTGGTTTATAGTGAAAACAGGTACTCTACAGAACCAGCAGTTCATCTAAGCGTGATCACAGTGAGATGAATTAGGGAAGCTGACAATGCCAAGCACCTGCTACATACCTGGCATGGGGGTGAAGGAGGTGGCAGGGTACTGCAGATGCTGCCTGCCCTCAACATTGACCTATAAATCAGCTTCCCGAGTGCAATGCTCACTCTGCCCTTCTAATGACAGGAGATGACAACAATTATATTTTAAAGTTATTATTATTGAAACAGGTCCTTGGAGTATAGGCCAGCTGGTCTTGGACTGACAATAATCCCATCCTCCTGCCTCAGTCTCCTGGGTGCTAAGATTAGAGGCGAGTGCTACCACACCCAGCTATTTACTTCTTACTTTTTTTTTTTTTTTTTGTCATAAGATACTAATTTTAAAGTTTCCTCTGAAGAAAGTTGAAATGTTTCTGAGAAGAATCTAAGGTCCCCAGAGGAAAATATTTTACCTTAAATACTCTAGAACTCAATCTTAGAAGTGTTTTAGACGTAAATTTTTGTGCTATTGAGGACAAGGTGGGATATGTGCACACCACTGTCATAGGTTAGCTTTGAAAACAGAGACCTTAAAACACTCATTTCTGTTAATTCCATCACTCTGGTCTGAGAATTTGACTTCAACAATTTACCTTACATAAAAAAAAAATAAGCAAATGAATGACCACTGTGAGGTACATGTTATCCAGATGGCGCATTTGTCTGGCTCTTGATTACACACTGTGTGCACTTAAGTAAGTGACACTGTTACATAAAGACTACTCTTCATGGAAACATTAAAGCCATGCTCTGAAGCACAGTTGTCACCTATGTCACCTCCCACCCAATGCAACACTCTGTGTTTCTCATCCTTCACCCACAAAACTGGGGATGAAGTGACTTACAGCTGGTTTGGGCCTGCCACAAGCAGAACACCCAGTGCTAACTAGCAGCTGCTGATCTCCCTGCTGAGCCGGCAGCCTGGGAAATGACCTGAACATTCAGTGGTTAAAAATTATGGGAGTGATTCAGTACACAGGCCTTTGATGATTTGTTTATGTTGTTGTTTTGAGTCACTTGAGAGAAAAAAAAAGTCACTGTCACAAAACTGAATGTGAGTTGATTCCTTCATCGTGCTCAGAAACAGGCTAGGTTATTTAATTTGCTGAAGTAGTTACCAAGATGATCTTTGGGGGCACAAGACAGAGACTGGTGTTTAGTTTCTTCTGTCAGTTCCTTTTTGCTCTCCTGACTACTATGTGGTCATCTTTCTTGGGCTTTAAAGACAGTGTCTTTCCAGAGGTTCAGGTCCCAAGGACTTGAGTGCACAATTTCTCTATTTTAGAGAGTCCAAGGGGTACTAAAAGCATGGCTAAGGTGGGAACCTGGCCCCTCTGTTAGACAAAGGATCTGGAAGGGGCTGGCTAGCCACAAGTACCACAAATTGCTAATCTCAGGGGAGGCAAGTTGGGGGCAGGTACGAGAGCCTGTGGCATTGATAGCACCTTGCTCCTCTCTGTGCAGCTGAACTACAGAGACTGTGAGAAAGCTGTGAAGAAATACCACATTGACGGCGCTCGATTCTTGGTAAGCTCTCTGCAGTCTCACACATTGAAACCAAGAATATGCTGTGCTATGCCCAACAGTTGCAGGGTCAACTGGTCTACCCAGTCCCTATTGTCATTGTCTGTGGTCGGTGCCCCACAAAACCCTTTGTTTTGATTAAAGAGTTGGTAAGTCTTTCACCAACTCTCAGTGTCCTGTTCAGGAACCAGCTCTTACATAGACAGTAAGATATACACCAAAGACATAACTGAAGGAATATAGTTTAATCCCCCACCCCCAATACAAACACAGAGTTACACTTTGAAATTCTACTCAACTACCATGCATATTCTGGGAAGCCCAAAGTATGTTACAGGAGATCCCACTGGAAAACTGGAGATTTTTAGTCCTTGTTGCTAACTCTGCATACACCTCCACTGAGTGGACTAAAGGTTGACCAACCCTCTTTATCTGCATTTCCCCCTAACTACAGAATGTACATACTGACTGTAAAACAAGCATGTGATGATGCTATCCCAACTCTAATTCCACAAGCTTTAACTGTAGGCCCATGGTTCAGGTCTGTGTTGAGTCCATGCCACTAAAGGGAAAGTGGCCCCATTCTGATAAAGGCAGAGGAACTTGGCTACCAGGGAGGTGGTTGTCAAATTGTATGTCAATATGTCATAGCAAAGAAGCTTGGCCATGAGACTCCAAACTAGTTGAAAAGGACCAAGATATTACATGCTACAGCTTGCTACACAGCACACCAATTCATTTCTTACAAGCACCCCTGCTTTGCATCTGCTTCAGTTGCTTTAGTGATGGCCAGCTCCTGCTTCACTGCAATCTTCCTCCCTTTTCTGGGAACCTCTGAAGTCAGAGATGAGTTCCCTATCCATCCTCGATTATGTCAGAAGCTAAGGACAGAGAAAGCACTAATATAAGACTTTTGCCTTCATGAAACTTTTTTAGCAGAAAGATATCTTCATAAAGGCTTTTAACCACCTCATCTACAAGTGAGGAAACATATGCAGAGGTGTGGTAATTTTTTGTCCTAAGTCACAAATCTAATGTTTAACTCAAAGCATGCCTTTAGCTTGGTCCTTCAGTGTATAAGGTTTTAGCAATGTTATTTGTTTTTACTGAGCTTTGAAAGAAGGGAATCCTTTGAGTTTTATTGTTGCTATTTTTGTTACAACACTCAACCTGTATCTTTCATTCTGATGCTTTAGCACTGAGAAAAGAGACGCTGCTTTGAGTACAGAAGGAGGTCAATATCTTTGAACTGCTGTCCTGGCTAATCTTGATTAAATATTTGTCCCCTGTCCTGTAATTCCTCTTTGCTTCCTCCTCTGATGACTGAACGAACACTCTGTTCAGGATCGGATCACAGTGGGGGGAGATAATGTCACTTCTCACCTCTGTGACTTTCCCCCCAATACCTTATGTGAGTGTCAGGCCTGAACTGACTGATAGAATGTTTGTTTCCTTCCTTGAGAGATGGTATCTGAACATCTGTCTCCTCTGTTCCAATCTCTGGGACCTATCGGTCCTTTGTAGAAATGAGCACACCCAGCTTACCCTGTAAAAGGGGGCAGGAGGAGCCAGCAAACAGGGAGTAGAACTCAGTGCCTGCCCCAGAAGTTGGGGTATTCTGAAATGCATGGTCCAGCATGGGAACTCTGGCTACACTTTGGAAGACTTGATGCAAGCTCTAGTTATTCATCTCATACCTGTGCTGGCTCTGGAATATCCAGGACCATTCTACTATTGAAGCAACAGTGCTTGTAATCCATGTTCCCTTCTTCTTCCCCTCCATTTCCTCTTTCCTTCCTTTTCTTCCTTTCTTCCTTCTTCAGTGTGGGAGCTAAGAGACTTGCCAAATCTGTCTTAATGCCACTTTTATTTAACACTGAGGAGAAAGGAGTGTTTTTCTGATGAGAAATGTGAACGAAGCTGGACTTTGGAAAGCTGTAACTGCAAAGAAGGAGTGTACTTGGTGGGTTAACCAGGAAGGGATGTGGTCTTTCTCAAATAATAAGGAATGTACAAGTCTTAAGACTGAGAGACTTCTGGAGGAAGTCTTGACTTAGGGCCCATTCAGCCTATGAGAGCCTGGGGGTTTGAGCTAATCATTCCAAGCTGGCCTCTCCACCTCTAGGTACTGCATGTATATGATAGGCCAGAGGAAGAGGGGGAAGGCAAGAGTAAAAAGGTCATGGTGCTTGGTGAATGTGCCCTTATCCCCATCTGCAAGGAAATAATGAAATATAACCATTATTCTGGACGTCTCATCCAATAAACTGCAGATTATATCTTACTGGCCATAAGAGAGTCATGTGACTCCACTATCACCAACGTAACCTGGGAAGTTAAATGTTTTGCACAAACACATCTTCTGTCCTGAACCAAATTGAGGTCCTGATGATAAAAGCAACAAAAAGAATGGCCATTGTGAGACAAGCAGCCTTGTCTGGGGACAGGGGCCTTGTCTCCCCACCAGGGGTCTGGTTCGTAGCTACCTTCTCTTTGGATCCCTTTTCTGAACTCAGCATATCATCATGTTTCCAATATCCACAAATCAAACCCTAATAAAGATGAATCCAGGATTGCTGGAGGGTTTTGCAAGGAGAGGAGGAAGTTACATCACACAGCAAAAAACTCTCTAAGCCTGTTTCAGTATCTTCTGGCTTCCCTCCTAGCTGCTTTCCATGTTTTAGAGGCCTTTCTTTCCCAACATCCTCCTCTTCTGTCCAACCATGACCATGTGCACCTTCTCTTCCGTCTCTTCCTCAACTCTCCCATTTGTATCCTCTTCTCATTCACTTCCGGAGTGTTCCTCACTCTGAAAACTGTCTTGGTTTTCTACCTTCCAGATATATAGCTGCTCCCTTCATCCTTCCTCTATGACTCGGGCAGCCTGACAGGAGCCCAGTCAGAAAATGTACCACAGGTTAATAAGGGATGGGCCTGAAGCGTCAACAAGCACCTTGCCAAGACACCTCAGCCCTACCACCTTTAATGACACTAGATCCTAACTGCCCCCTTCTCATTCACAACTGAGTGGGATCTGAACCATGGAGGAAAATAAAGGGAGGACTTCGCCAAATTTTGCCCATAAAACCAATCTCTGTTTAGTTTCACAAATTTTCCTCATGTGTGTTTATTAAAGTTCTTCCTTTTATAATTCAGGAAATGTCACACAAAATTCTAATTATTTCAGGGTTCCCTTTGAAGAAGCAAATCCAAGTGTGTTCAGGGCCCTGCTTGTGTGTTTTAACCTCCCTGCCCTGTGTGTCTTCTTTTTAGAACCTGACAGAAAATGACATTCAGAAGTTTCCTAAGTTGAGGATGCCGTGAGTATACCCTCCTGGTGGGCAGCAGGATGGGAGTAGGTTGAAATAAGAACATGTTCAGGAGCAAGTGAGTCAGGCGTGTATCAGTGTGGTTTTTAATGGTGAAACAGGTAGGGAGGTTGGGGACAATGGAGGAGTCTGGGGAAGAGGAGTCACGTAATGAGTTAGAAGAAGGAAGTAACAGATTCAGGGCTGCTAGTGGTTGGATGCTTTCTTTACCCAACATGAACTTCAACACTAGATTGTGTGTTTCACTTCCTGTCTTTTTGATGGGTTGGCTTGGGCCTATGAACACAGTACCAAAGTCCAGAAAGCCTACAGTTTCATTGTGGCATCTTTGAGAAGATTTGTTTTATTTTAAAATTATATGTTGGCCTTTTTGTCTTCATGTGGGTATGTGCATGAGAGTAAAAGTGCATGTGTAGGCCAGAAGGATGGCTTAGATCCCCTGGAGCTGCAGTTACAGGCAGTTGTGAGGCCATTGATGTGGGTGCTGGCAATAGAACTCTGGCCCTCTGTAGAGCAGCACACGGTCTTAGCTGCTGAGTCATCTTTCTAGCTCCTCACAGCATCTCCATTGACTAGTTGGTTTAAGATTTCAGGACCGCTGATTCCTGGTTATAAATGAATGTGGACCCATAAATAAAGGGAATGGAGATCATTTTTATCTGTCAATATTGACTTCGTAACTAGCTGCTAGTGGCTCAGTATTAGAATGTTGAGGAAAAGGAGCCATAATCGATTAGTAATGTCTACCCTGGTACTGAAATGGGATGTAGCAGTACACATTTCCTGTCTGTATTTTTCATTGTCCTGGCAAAGGTCTCACCTGCTCAAGGATAGAGCCCAAGCAGTGATGTAAGTGCACAGAGTAGGACAGGTTGCAAACACACATCCCTTTTGAGTTCTTTATTTTTGTTATCCTTCAATACAAGTATCTCCAGAGAAAATTTTTTGCACTAAAATAAAGATAGGACATTCTGATTTTAAAGAGAACCAACACCAAGGTTGATTGCTGGTGAAACAGTGGGAAGTTCTGTTGGCTCTGGCAAACCACGTATCACATGGTCCATCCTGAGAGCTCAGCAGCCAATCAGCTTTGGCCATTGTGGACCCAATGATGGCCAATGTTCTGATTGATCAAAAAATAGCTGGAAACATGAGTTCAAATGTTCTATCTCTTGATTTTTAACTATGACTCAAATGTTTCCAAACATTATGAAAATCAATATAAACCTAGCCGTGAGTTGGATCTCCTCTTGGTGCTATGGGTTTGAACCATCTACTTTGGGCATTTTCTGGAGACCCTTCTCTTGTTCTAAGGGCCTTGAAGTACATAATGACAAAAAGAAAGCACCCAAGAAAGTAAGAAGGTAGGAAGTCCAGGGAAGTTCAAACAAGGAGGATACACTCAGCCTGGCGACTGGGTCTCCTTTGTCCTGAAGAGTGAAGAAATAAAAGCCTTAAGGGTTCATACTTGCAGCTGACAGTCTTTGTTAGATCCCTTAGAATTTTTTGTATGTACATATGGATGATTCAGTTTAGGTTAAATCTAAGACCCAGTTCTACAAGCCTACTAGACATATTGCAGTAGCTATAGGAATGTGGCGACTACTATAGTAGTCCCTCTTCACTTGTGGTTTTGCTTCCCATGGTTACCATTATCCATGATCCACTGCATCTGAAAACACAGTAGAATAAAATATGGAGAGAGAGAGAGAAGAGAGAGAGAGAGAGAGAGAGAGAGAGATCATTCACATGCTTTTATTTTTACAGTATGTAACATTTGCTCTATTTTGTTAACTGTTGTTATTAATCTTCTACTGTGTCCAGTTTATAAACTGACCTTTATCATAAGTATTCTTGTATAGGCAGAATTATCATTTTATATCAGGCTTTAGTACCACCTACATCTTAGGAATATCTGCTGGGGGTCCTCCTGTACACAAAGGGTGGTGACTTTATATGGGGAATACATATGCATTTTCACAAGTGCATAAAGTGACACTTTAAACACAAACCAGGTTCTTGTTGAAAGTCAGGCATACGGGAGTCAGAATTGTTGGCCACAGACTTAGCCCTCGGAGACTTTAGGCTTTGCTCATCCTGTGTTTTGAAGTTACTAAAGGTTTCACAGATTTTTTTTCTTCTAAAAACAAATAGGAAGTATAATTTCAAGTCCATATTCTATTATGACAGTGCTCAGGCAAACCTGATGCCTGTACTTCAAGTGAGATTCGTTCTTAGCAACTTAACGGTAGTTCTCACCACAAAAGCCCAGCAGCAACTCCTATGCTTACCCGCTATCTCCAGTCTGCAGCCTGGGACAAAGACAGCAAAAGAACCTGAGCCTGATGGATCCTCAAGTTGAGGAGGCAGAGCTGAGACTATAGGAGATGAGAGTCCATTAACCATGTGCCTGAGAGGAGAAAGCTGGGTAGAAAGAGTTAAGGGAAATTCTGGATCCCTGTCTAGTAGGATGCTGGTCGCCTATGCATAGTAGGAAACCTGTGTCTGACCTAAAAGCCTATCCAATCAGAGAGGTAACAGGAACCAGAGGGTTGAAAATGGTGCTCATTTCTACCAGCCAGGTACCAGGATGCCCAGATTCAGTCACTAAGGAGCATGCACAGAAAGGCCTTGCCTCCAAAAATGAAGAACTGTCAGGCCTAATCTCAAACCTGTTCTGATTCAGTTAAGTAAATCTTAAAAACAAGGCAGAGGGGATGCAGATTGCTTCCAAGCAACTTTACTACACCCTCAAATAAAACCAATTATGCAAAAAGTATCCATGATTAAACAAAAGTAGTGTGTAGCATCTAACTAGTATCAAGCAAGGAAATAAACAGGAAATATGACAGTAGAGGAAAACAACCTAAGCTGTCGCAGATAGCTGGGACTATTGGAAAGGAGCACTGTAGCTGAATTCTCTGAGTTCAAAGTCAAGCTGGGGTACAGGAAACACAAACAGATCTCCACAGAACTTCAAGAGATCAAAGTTTTGAGATGATGGGTAAACTGCTGTAGTTTCATCAGAAACTAGGTTGTGCAGAATCACATGGCAGTGTCCTAGTTACTCCGGTGTTGCTGTCATCAACATTATAACCTACAGCAACTTGGGGAAACTGGCATATCACAGTCCATCATCCAGGAAGCCAAGGAAGGAACTCAAAGCACCAACCTGGATGCAGGAACCGAAGTAGAGATCTCTGAGGAACAAAAAAAAAAGTGCTTACTGGCCTGCTCCTAGGCTCACATTCTGGTACTTTTTCTATACAACTCAGACCACTGTCCTCAGTGAGACGGATCTCCTCCATCAATAAACAATCAAGAAAATGTCCCACATTCTCGCCTACAAGCAATTGCCTGGAGACAGTTTCTCAGGCGAAGTTCCCTCTCCTCTAGTATCTCTAGTTTGTGTCAAGTTGATAACAACTAACAAGATGAGTCATGGAACATGAACCTAGAGCAAGAGAAACTATCCAAAATCAAAGGGAGGAGGAAGTTATCACAAAGTTAGTTATCACAAACTATCCAAAGACCATCAGGGAGCTGGGAGATGGCTCAGGGCTGGATCCAGTGCATGGCTAACAGTCACAAAATGCTGGGTTTACTTTCTACCGCTGGAAATGGGCAGAGCATCTGGCATCTGTGGGGCCACCTCAGTCAGCGGAGCATGCAGGACTAAGGTTCTCAAAAGATGTGCCTGCTGAGCAGAGGAGATACAGAAATAAAATAGAGGAGGAAATAGCATCCAAGAAATTCCAGAGTTAGATAAAAGTTAAGTCCTCAGAATCAAGGGGCATCAAAAAACCCTAAGTCCCAAGAAACAGATAGACTGCTGCTCTGTGATGTATTACCATTGAATTTTCCCCCAAATAACTGACTAGCTAGAGCTAGCCAGTGAGATGAAACATCACCCGAGTAATCAGAGAAGAGAAAGCACATGGAACTCTGAGGCAGGACGATGAAGATGGAGGGCGGAGTTTCTGTCAGAAACAATGTCACTTAGAAGATCCCTTAAACACTGAAAGGAGAAAATCTCAAGATCAGCGCCTGCCCAGTGACAAATTATTTCAGAAAGGAAGGCAGAAACCTTAACCAGCTTGTTCTGATTTAGTCTTCACTATACTTACTGCTACTGCACAAATAATTGAAACCATATGTCTTAATAATTACTTGTCTGTGGGATTCCTGAGAAGGTTAGAGGCCTCCCAAGATTTCTGCCTTTGGTCAAAGGACAAGAGTGATAGCTAGAAAGGGAGCTATGGGAGCGGAGACAGCTGTGGGATTGTGCTCTGGTGTCTGCTGCAGTTGCTCATCATTAGAACTGTGCCTGGTGCGTAGTAGGCGCTCAGTAAGTTGTCTGACAGCTGTCAAATGGACGTTTGTAAAATAGGACTTTTGAAGACACATAAAATCTGAAAGAGCTCATCCCAAATCCTGACCCACTCTACAGTACCTGTTGTAGACCGTCTCCCAGGAGGAATGACATGGCCCCTGCTGCTAATGTGGGTCTTTGTGGAAGGATGCAAAGTGTTAGAAATGGTGTCCCTGTGCCCATAAATATATATTTGGTCCTTTGAGGACATCTGGGTTTCATTTCTCAGTTCCTATACAAATTACTACTCTGTGTATACTTCACTTATTTAGCAAGATGCCTACAATGTCTCAAGACTTGTCAGTGTAAGGCTGCAAATGAAAAAGAACAGATCCTTCACACAGTATGCTTGTAGTTTAATAGAGAAAGCATACAATAGTCCAATTGTAGCCAGACATAGTAGTGTATGCCTGTAATCTCAGTAATCGGAGACAAGAGCTGAAGGGTTGGGAATTTGAGGCCAGCCTCAGCAACACAAAATGAGTTAGAAGTGAGCCTGGGATATATGAAACCCTGTTGCCAAAAAGAAAAAAATGAAAAGGGGTGAAGGAAGATAAGGAAAGGTAATAGAAAAAAGAACTGTGGATCATTCTAGAAGGAAGCATACTGTAAAAGCATGGGGGATAGGATATTCATTGGTACTTCTCCTGTGTCAGAGTCTGGAGCATGTGCAGAAAGTCAGAGGGAAAACAAAGAGGCTGTGATGACTGGTTGGTATGTCAGTTGGTATGTTGGTACTCAGCTCACAATTCACAAAGGCCCTGTGAGACTCTGTACATAAGAGGTAATGAAGGGAGTGTGCCAGGAAGAACATTAAGGAAGACTTACATCTCGGATTTGTCCAGGGAGGTATAAAATATGACGTAGAGGAGAATTGAATGAGAGCATGGGAACAAGTTAGACGTGGGCATCCTCATACTAGCAAGAGGTGAGGACTCTGGGCACACTCTCTCGGCTCGCTGAGCCTCTGCTTCTCATCTGTAACCTAGGGATAATAATGGGGCTAACCTCAAAGGGTCAGTGGGAAAATTAGAAGAAACATTGGAGAAGTAAAACAAACTAAAACAAACAAATCCACTGAGTAAGTATAAGCATATCTTTTATGTAAAACCTTCATGGGGCACTTTCCAGTTTTTAACTAGTTTTTGTTTTAGTTTTTGCTAGAAAGAGAGGGTTAAGGAATATCCAGGGCAGTCTAAGGATGAGAGGGAATGATTCTCAAGCTGAATTTGCCTCCTGCCTTCCCCATCTGTAGAAGGAGAAAGTAGTAGTTGTCAGGGAAGGAGGAAGATTAAAGTAACATAAATTTCTTGGCTCTGTCCTTATAATATAGATATTTAATAATTACTATCCCACCATCTTCTACAGAGATTGATTTGTTTTGAACATTGTCCTTAAGGGTGAAAAGAGATTGCAGACAAATAGGAAAGCAAAATAAGATCACATGCCTCTGGGTAGTTCTGTATCTGTAGCGGGAGATGTTAGAAAAAATGTGGCATGGCCCTGTTAGCTCCTGGCCACTGCCATGTTCTCACTCTAAGTTCCCGCACTAAATGCTAAATGTGGCACCAGCTGGCCAGGAGCGCTCAGGCCCAGGACCCATGAGACATTGGTGTGGCTGCTGCCTCCACAGGTCAGATCTGTGGACTCCATGACTCCAAGCATGGCCCTTGGGGCCAACTCCACCACTCTCACAGGGCTCAGCTCAACCCCAGACAATATCTGCCATCCTCATGGTACCTGGTAGAAATAAGACTCTTAATGCTTAAAGATTATCCAATAGATTTATATGTCAGCAAATACTCAATACACAAGATGCCCGCACAATTAGAATTGTTAACCCAATTACCTAACCTTGATATTTATAACTATCTTAGACTGCTAGAGACAGAAGGACATCTGCTACAATCTTCTCTCTTTCTCCTCCTCCTTCTCCTCCTCTCTTGTTCCTTCCTTCTCCCAACTCTTAGCTCCGCCTACCTCTTCTACTACCCAATCACCGGCCTTAGCCTTTATTTTACAAATTAAGGTGGGCAGAAGGTTCACAAAATCACCTGTATACTGATTCACTCCTCCTGTGCAGCCCTTCCCAGGAAAGTGGAATTAGCATCAAAATACAAGACCAGGGCTATCCACAACGCGTGTCCTTCTCAGCTACCTAAAATACTTAAGTTAAATGGAGAGTCATTACTGGTCAATGCAGGGAGAGTGAGAGACTCTGATGTACTGGGTCCTAAATGGGATGTCTTTATCCAACCACTTCCCCAGGACTCAGGGAGCTATTTGGAAAAGAGAGTGAAAAGATTGTTAGAGCCAGAGGTGACTCCAAGCACTGGTTGACTCCAAGGAAATAGTGTCTTCAAGATACAAGAGGACCACTACGCATAAGGACTCACAGAGACTATGGCAGCATGCTCAAATCCTGCACAAGTTCAAGCCAGACAGGGTCCCAGGACTGAGTAGAGAAAGTACACCCAGGTTCCCACTCCACCCCAGTCTTAAAGCTCTTTGCAGTTGACAGCAATGCAGAAAGCAGTTTTCTTCAATGGTATCTCACTGGGTGTATTAACTACAGTTCAGGGCAGGTCCCATGATGATGGCTCCCTTTACAGAGCCTAGGCTGAGCCTCGAGCTGAAGCTGAGAATGGTGAGGCAGGGCATCCATATGGGTGGTGCAGGCAGCAGATACCGTGAGCTGACACCCATCATTAACATTCACTGTCTCCATCACGTACCGTGATGGTGATTAGATCCAGCAGGGGAGCAGTACAGAGCCAACTGTTCACAGGTCACTCCTGATAAGCTGCAGGCTTCCTATTGGCAGAGACTGCCTTCTATCTCATCTGCAGAGTGCTTATCTCTATACCCAAGTTAGAGAAGGCAGCAAGGAAGGAGCAGAGGGGGGGATCCTCAGAAGAGAAAAGAACATTCTCTACCAACAAGTAAATATTCAGCCCCAGCAACACGGAAGCAATTATTAATTTGAAAACCATCTTCAGCACGTACCTTCTGTCTACTAGCTAATCCCAGTTCAAGTGCCTAGCCCCTCACCATCCTTCCCAGTGAGGGCTCTTTATCTCAACTGCCGTAGCTTTTCCTCCAATGTAAGTTCTGGAAACTCTACTTAAGGGCTCAGCTGAACGTGGACAGTGACTTTCAATTACCAAGAGTTTCACAAACAGAGCTAATTACATGTGCTTACCACTCAAATGGCTGAGAGGTCCAAGTAAACTGTAGGCAGGAAGCCCATCTAGAGAGTTGGGAGGTCATGTCTCTCCCTGAGATTTTTTCCATCTATGTGTGATATTCTCCTGAGATCTAAGAGGCTGTGAAAGGTCCTTCCTGAGTCGTCAGACAGACATGCGACTCTTCTCTGGCTAAGGAAGGATTTGGAAGATCTGCCTCTTGATTCAAAAGGTAGATATTTTAAGGTAGAGAGCTCTTTGTTTCCTTAGAGAAGGATGAAATTGGAAGCAGAGGCCATGATGGTGCTGGAGTTCTGGGAGGAAGGCTAAGGTCAGGGTTGGGGAAAGACACCAGGCAGGGGCACATGTCTACCCTGTCCTGGGCCTTGATACCTCAAGCGTTAGCATATTGAAGAGATCTTCAGACAAGATATCAGCCTTCCAAGGGAGCATGCCAACCAAAATGGGGATAGGAAGCACTTTTACTGGCCAAGCTATGACAGGAAATAGCCTTTCCTTCACACTTATTGGCTACTAGACCGATACATATGGTGCAACTGAGGCAGCAAAACTTGAATTTGCGTTAGACAAGGCCTACTCTTTCTGTGTTTCCTGTGCTCTGATGCTCTCTCTCTCTCTTCCCCCTTTGCATTTATTTCTTCTTGAGTGATCAGCACATTTAGCTCAAGGCCCACAAGTGGAATATAGTTGGCAAAGTTGATGCTAGAATGAACTATATGGAGAAGCGAGCTGTGGAGGTGGACTCAGACTGAGGCCCTATGGTCTCTCTCACTCCACTCTCCAACCTTACTCCCTTCATAATTACAAACTTTCTTCTCTTCTTTTCTTTCCTCTTCCATTTTATGAATAGCAATCTCCATAGGAATCAAGAGTGACAGGTGGTACTCTACAAGATTTTCTGATCATCAGAACTGCTTCCTCCCCACCCACTGTGGGATTCAGGAGATCCTGGAGGAGGCCTGGGGACCTATGTGACAGGTACATAGGTGATCCTGATGCATAGGAAGTCAAGTTGTCAGATGTAACCTACTTATGACAAAGATTAAAACAAACGAACAAAAATCTTCAACATTTGCATGGAAAATATTTTCCTCAAGACACATAGAGGATGCTGGCCTTGGGGTAGAACATTATAGTCAGACTCACAGGCCTGAAATTTCTGTTCCTTGTGCATCACTGGGAGAGACAGACTATCATGATGAAGTCTGCCCTGGTCACGCAAATACTTAGAGATGCTGTTCCGCTGGGACCTAGTCCATTATTATGTGATGCCACCTCCTGCAATGGCTTGACTTCCTTTGAGAGGCTCAGTCCCTCCTCAGGGCCAGCATCACTCTCAGATGAGGGAAAGCAGAAGGAATTACTGTATGGATCCCCAGCCTCCTCTTCCTCCTTCCCAGGTTAGGGAGAGAGGGCTGGGGGGTCTGTGGGAGAGAGAAGCTGTGTCACCTCTGCCATTCACTGTCATTTGATCCACTAGGGGTGGGGTGCAACTTGGTAGGTCTGCACAAAGCTAACAGCCACTTCAGTGGCCTCTGCTAGCAAAGCAACTCAACAGCTTACACAGAATGAGGTCCTCACAGTTTAGGAAGAGTTCTCAGAAGGCCTTCTTAGCCCTGGGAGGCCCAAACTGCACCTTCCTGCCCTTTCTCAGCTCATTGCTGCTCTGCATGGGGTCTGTGGTTTAGCATTTCCTTCCTTTCCAGTTAGAGCCCCAGCAGCCCCAGCCTGGCTGTTAGAGATACTGGTGAGAAGTGCCACAGCGTACAGTAGAAGACATTTTAAAGAGTAGACAAATGTGGGAGCCAGTTAAAGCCCAGCTAAGCTTGGCAGGGAGGTCGGGGAGGGGAGCATTGAGTTCTGGCTTAGTTCCACCTTCTTCAGGCCCTTGCTCAAATGGTACCTACTCGTTGAGCGCTGGTAGTTTTAAGTTGTAGCCCCACTATCCTCTTGTCCAAGCTCCTCCCACCACCACATGAACAGACACGGTACTCTCTTACTTTGAACACTATTTGTGTTAAGTATTCATTGTTAGCAAGTTAGGTAGCATGTACCTTTATTCTCAGCCCTCAGGAGGCTAAAACGGGAAGATTTGACCCTGTCTCAAATAAACAGTCATTATTCTCTCTCTCTCTCTTCCTCTCTCTCTCTCTCTCTCTCTCTCTCTCTCTCTCTCTCTCTCTCTCTTTCTCTCTCACATACACACACACACACACACACACACGCACACACACATATACACACACATACACACACACACAAATACACTCACACACGGTTGTGGGAATCAGTATACCACAGATCCCCATGCCTTGTGCAGCAAGCATTTTACTGACCAAGGCATTTCCCCAGGCCCCTTGTCTGCTTCTCCCTACAGTCCAAGAGCAGAGCTTCTTTTGTTATTCTGGGATGGACTTTTGAGTGCCTAGCAGAGTTCTTAGCACTTAGAAGGACTTCAGTGCATGTTTTAAAGTGAGCAGGTGATAGGACGGGAGTGGCTTCTGCAGCTGCTGCCACCCATCCTGGAAGGATGCAGAACAGACATTTCTCTAATGATCGTATAGGAGACCTTTAGCCTGCCTGCTATCTGCTCTAAACAACCACTGCCAGTTGACACGTGGCCATAATTATGTCACAAGCCATGCTTGTGTTTCGAGGAAACTAGAGAGCACCTTCTATACCTCCCACCATCCCACCCTCCCTCCTTACCCCACCCCACCCCCACTGTCAAGTGCTTCTCCCTCTAGAGCAGTGGCCCTCAACCTTCCTAATGTTGTGACCCTTTAATCCAGTTCCTGATGTTGTGGTGACCCTCTAGCCATAAAATTAGTTTTGTTGCTACTTCATAACTTTAATTTTGCTACTGTTATGAATTGTAATGTAAATATCTGGGTTTTCCAATGGCTTTAGGCAGCCCCTGTGAAAGGGTCATTCTACCCCTCAAAGGGATCTCAACCCTCAGGTTGAGAACCAAACGCTCTAGATGGTGATTCAAGTCTAAAGTTCCAACAATGGCAATACTATGGAGGATTTACCATTGCCTGATTTGTCTGTACCCTTGAGTCTCTCTGCTGCTCAAGTTCATCTGCCCTGTCGCTCGTATGAGTTCGGAGGGTCCTGAGCAGTGAGTTAGGAGCTGAGGAAGGAATAGAAACATTAGGGCTGTTAGGACTGCCCTTGCTAATCTAGCCAATTTGCACCAGGCTAACTTGTTTCCATGAGCTACCAACCAGCAAAAGGGACACAGAGTGAGTGTAACTTTCACAGCTAGGAAGAGGCTTCTCCTGGGAAAAGGACAATGCAGAGAGGATTGCGCAAGGTGTGGTACCTTGAAAGGACACTGAGTTGGAAACTAGAGAGGATGGGCTGGTATCTGTGCTGTGGAGACCCTCATCACTAATCTACAATATCCCTCCTTTTGTCTAAGCCTCTGTCACCTCCTACAAAATATAATTAGATTAGCTCTGAAGCTCCTTCTCTTACTCCTGAAGTGTAGAGTGTGGAGTTTCCTGTTCTATAGCTTTGAGGGTTGCTAGGGTCTACTTGAGATACAGCCTGGGAGCCAAGACTCTCCCTGTGCTGGTTTTGGGGAGACTTGCTGGTTCTGTATGAATGCACATGGTATAGTTAGTTATTTTGACTGAACTTGGGGCTCAAGGGTGGGGTGATTCAAGCAGTCTCTCCCTTGGCAAAATGTACCTTTATAGGGAATGCTTTTCTTTAAAAATTCATGTGGGTGACTTAGTTATTCCCCACTGTGACAAAATGCCTGAGCAAGACAACTTAAAGGAAAGATTTGTTTTGCCTCACAGCTTTGGAGGTTTCAGGTAGGCTCTTTGGCTGTAGCTAGCTTCTAGGCCTGTGGCAAGGCAGAGAATCAGTGTGAAAGGGTGTGGGGAAGCATCACCACTCACTCGTTGCATGATAGCCAGAATGCAGAGAGAAACAGAAGAGATTGGGCCTAAAATCCTCCTCAGGTGCATGTCTCTAGGAACTAACGTCTTCCAACTCGGCCCTCTCTTTTGTAGTTCTACTTCCTTCTAATGGTCTATTAAAAATCTGAATGAATAAATGTATCAGTGGCTATGTGGCATGAGACACAAACTACAACAGCCCCAGTGGCCTGAAGCGTCCCCTAATCTTTCAGGGACCTCCATTCATGTGAAGCCATGACTACTACAGAAAAGAATTTCAAGATGAGCCAGTGTGAAGCAGAGTTGGGTTTATAAAAAATGAAAAGAATATTTAGCATAGATTTAAATATGTAGGGTTACTAGATAAAAAGATACCCAGAGAGGGAGAAGAAGACACCCAGAGAAGGTAGCATGGCCTTCTTCAAGGACAGTAGCTCTTAAGTATCTTAGCCATCCCCATAAGTCCTGCTTGGCTGCTCTCAAGTTACAGCTCAAATGATTATTAAGAGCAGACACCCCTTCCCCATCTGCCTCTTTTTGATAAGTGAAGTTACAGGATGGCTCCGTATGATTACAATATTATAAAAATAAACCATGAGCCACAAGACTGTGCAAGGACGAAGGCATGACTTTCACTGCCAGTGGAGCTTCTAGTGAGATTCGTAGAAAACATTCAGTTTTCAGCTGGGCCAGGAGAAAGGTGGTGCACACATAGGTCTTAAGCATGACTTGTTACTATCTTAATTCTCTTTAAAATAGTTCTCTGTAAAATGTCTCTGAATACCTTTGCAGCAAATGTCAATTGTGCTTGACTTCTTGACTTTAAACTGGCAAGAGTCTTTGAGTCTTTGAGAGTCTCTGGGTGAGGGGGCTCCTTTTCTATATCTCCATAACTTGCCTTGCTTTCCTGTCCTGCTTCATATCAGTTAAGATGTTGCTTTGTTTAAAGCTCTCATGATCTTATCATCTCTGGAAATATTCTCACAGACACATGGGAATTGTGATGTCCTAATTTCCTAGGTGTCTCTCAATCGAATTAAATTGATAAGCAAGATTGACCATTACATGATGTTATTAAGTTGATACAAAGAAGGACAATGTGGTGTGTGTGTGTGGTGTGTGTGTGTGGTGGGGGGGGGATAACAGGATGAATAGCACCCAGTTGGAGGCTGAAGTAAGAAATACACATGAGCAGCTGAGCTTCTGGGTCTAGCAGATGGTTTGATCATCACTGTAAGCAAGCAATCCACACAAGAATGATCAACCAAGGCTCAGTGGTTGTGATGTGTGAGCTTTAACTTGAGATCAGCCACAGAACAGTGACTGATACAATTCCAGTGTGCAGATCTTAGGAGCCCAGTCCTTCAGAGCAGTGAGGAGGCAGGTATAAGCTGACCACATTTTCAGGAGAGCTCAGAGCCAATCACTGAAGGCTCAGTAGACATAGGTCAGCATGTGATAGAGGGCTTCATGGGAGCAAGAGAAGTGATTGGTATTGACAAAAGGCAGGTCCTGACAAAAGAGATGGCAAGTTTTAGCTAAGTGGGAGCAAGGTGTGAGACTGGCTTGGGAAGGGTGGACATAAAAGAAGACTGGTCAAGTTGAGCCTATGAACGTAGAGACCATGTGGACCAGGGAAGGAGAAGCCAGGAGAAGCCTGCTTTCTCTCTTCATATGTGTCTTTATCTTGTAGGATTCTCAGTAAGTTGAGTCAAGATATCAACAAGAACGAAGAGAGAAGGAGCATTTTCACACGCAAGTGAGTGGGCAGGTCTAGCTTAGGAACCTCTGTAGGGGAATTCAAGAATTAAAATCCCAACTGAACCTTGAAAAGAATCTGCAACACTTGCCTCACCTGCGGCGGTCCCCTCTGTCCCAGGGGTCATGAAGGAATGCCCAAGGAGGGGAGGGAGTTTCCTTTCCTTGATGAACGTTTTGTTCCCCAGTCCAGGACATCAAGTGAACATTCCCTAGATCTTTAAACAGTCACAAGCTTCTTTCTGTGACACCATTGTTGCTTTAGTGGTATCCAGAAGCTGGGGAGTGGGAAGGCAGCCAAACTCTGGTTGTGAAGCAACAAGAGCACAACAAGCCTTAGGTAATGAGACATAATATCTATTGGTGCTGAGGGTTAGACCAGGGAAAGGAGATGCCCTTAGATTGACAGGCAACTGAGATGTTATTTGTTTTTGCAGACCCCAGGTTCAACGGTTTCCTGAGGAGACAGGTAAAGATACCCGGGCTGAGAGACAATTGCTTTAGGAGGTGATATGTACTTTGGTTCTGGCTTCCTTGAGTGCTGTGCATGGGACATGACTCATTAGCTCATCAGCCAGGTCTTTGGCATGGAAGGGTTTGGGTTCCCACTGAGAGGAGGAAGGATGCCACTCTAGAGGTACACTGCAGAGACTCAGCTTTGAGCACCTCATCTGAGCCAGTGTCTGAGTGTTTTAGGCAGTCTTCCATTGTTCAGTTGCATAAAACATCTAGATTTGGGTTCCTGGTCCCCTTCTAGTCCTGTTGAATAAGACACCACATGAATAAAGACCCATGTCTTATTCTGTGAAGACAATCCTTGTTGGCTTTTATATACACACAAGAAAGATTAGGTGCCACTGTTGCTCTCTGGTAGAATGAACTCTTCAGATAGAAATGCTATGGCCAATAGTAAGTTGCTGTCTCTGTGTGTTTTCTGTTGCTATAACACTGCTCCTAAAGCTGGTTACTTTATGAAGGAAAGAGGTTTATTAATTTCAGAGATCTAAAGGTCTAAGAGCATGGTGCTGCCATCAGTTTAGCTTCTGGCTAAGAATGCATTACAAATAGCATTACACAGAAAAACGTGAGAATAGTGAGGGGCATGTGTCTAAGCAACTGAAATACCAGGAATGTCCTTGTAATAGGTTATCTGTCTCACAAAGTCCTGATGTGACACCTACTCCAGTCCAGAAAGACCTAAGTCTCTGGAGAAAGATACTAATCAATTCATGAGGTCTCTTTGACCTACTTATCTCTTAACAATCCTATTATCCCTCAATACCATTACATTAGGATTTAACATGAGTTCTGGTGGGGTAACTTGTACTCAACACAGCAGTTGATGGCCCCATTCACAGAGAAGAAGGAATAAGGGCCTGTGATGGACACTGGAGGGAGAACTGCTCTGACTCTCTGTTGGGTGCTGATGGTGGTGTTATCTCCCTTGCAGAAAGCCATGAAGAAGATGATGGTGGCTGGTCATCCTTTGTGAGTATGGTTTGGGCTAAATCACCCTTGTATCAATGGCCAGAGTGCTGTACATTTATCTTAATGCTAGAAAAGGAGCAAGTTCTTCCTACCAATAAGGCATTGAAACATCCCATTTCAGGACCCAGGAAAGGGCCGAAGTAAACATTCCCAGCTTTGGAAGCTCAAAGAGTTTTCTCTCTCTATTACTCAACCCTGCCTCTGTGGCATAGAAGCAGCCATAGGCAGTGAGCAAATGAGTGGGCTCTCTGATGAATACAGAGGTGGGCTGTAACTTACTGGCCACACCATTTATCACTACTACCATACCAATAGCAATATGTTCCTTTCTACTATCTTTCTAGAAATCTATGCTACTGTAACTTTCCTCGTGGAATTAAGTCACCATTGGTAAGACAGAGGAGAAAGCATTACAGAATCAAGTGTTAACACCAGAAAGAATCCCAGACCAATTTTACATGGGAAGGGTGACAATGACAACACCTTTCAGAGTCCCGTGGAGTATGCATCTCCTTTCATCAAACTACACATGGTCATCACACACAAAGCTAGACAGGTGCTAAGCATTCTGTGATGGGAGAGAGATCCAGAGGGATGTGCCTTGTGCAAAGCCCTTTGTCAGGTAGGGGCAGATCTGGGTCCCAGGCTGACCAACCCTCAGTCTAAGTTGTCTTTCTGGTTAAGTGGCCACCTCTAGGTCTTTTAAAAACCATACACAGAGTGGCCCTTGACCTATTGGGATTCTAGTAAATGAAAGCACTTAATTTGAAAAAAAAAATGGTTTTTGGTAAAGTCTGTTTTTTTTTTTTAAATGGGAAAACAAAGGAATGCAACAGATTTATTTTATACCAAAGGAACAAGAGAGCCAGTTTCTCCAGATGTGTTTGTGCTTCAGCAGCTGGATCCCTGCCAAGGCTCCTCTTGAGTCTCATGCTCAGCCAGAGGCTAAGCTAGTCTTCAATCCGTTCCCAAAGCATGTGTTTCCAGTCTCTGGAGGCCATCACAGACATCCATCTGGCTGGAGGATGCTGGGGTCTTGGGCAGAGATCTCATAGATCCTACTGTAAATTGTTGCCCTATAACACCTGTACAAGCTGTGCCATCCCTCCACTGTGTTGACAGGAAGATGACTATGAAAGTCCCAACGATGACGATCCAGATGGGGAAGATGATGGTGACTATGAGTCCCCTAATGAGGAGGAAGAGGCGCTGGTGGACGATGCTGCTGACTATGAGCCTCCACCCTCCAATGATGAGGAGGCTCTGCAGAGTTCCATCATGCCCGCCAAGCCTTTCCCCAACACCAACTCCATGTATATCGGTAAGGGCCTTGTTGCAGCCTGCTGGTCCTGGCGGCCCTGGGAGAAGCTGTTCATTGAGCTTCTCTGGGTGCTGATTCCTGCTCAACTTCTGAAAAACTGGTGGCTTGAGCCAAAGACTGCCTCTCTGGCCATTTCCCCATGAGCAATACAGGCTAATACCAGAACAGAGGACAAAGGCTTGATGGGAAGAGGGCAGGTTATGTGGCACCACCATCTACAGAAGATCATAAGAATGTGAGGGTGCTCAGAGGGCCTGGTGTTGCCTTTACAATGAGACAGACTTTAGGATGCTCCTCTTCCACCTGCTGTTCTGTACTCATTTGTTCTTCATCCATTCACAAAATCACAGATGTTGTGCATCTCCTATTATGAACCAGACACTGTGTGCTGGAATCCACCCGGGAGGAAGGTGTGCCTTTGTCTGCTGGGAATTACTTTCTAGTAGGAGAGGTGACCGAACACGAACACCTGCACACTTGGCTTCCTCTGCATCCAGGGAACAATGTGTCTCACCCTGGGAGCTGTCCTGTACTCTGCTTCAGACTGCGCTCCACCACTCACTTTGTGTATTGAAGGATAGAACGGGAAAACTAACAGGCAGGGAGCTTCAGCCATCATCGAGGCTGTTCCAGACTTAGGAAAATGGAGCAGAAAAGGGAAACCCTGTTGGCCCGTGTCTCTAGGTGCCTGTCACAAAGACACAGAGTGAGCGAGACCGACCTCATCCTTGAGAACACTCTTAGTCTAGTGGGTGAGGCAACACTAAAGAAATTCCAAACTTGTCAAGGTGGTTCTGGGCAGTTCTGTGGCAATCAGAATAACGTGAGTGTCTGTCTAGGCGAGACCATGTGCTATTTAATTTGGTAACAGAACTGGGGGCCAACTCCTCCCTTTAAGGGAGGAGACAGACAAAGGAGGAAGTAGGAGAGCCTAGCAGCCCAGAGTACTTGTGAAGGGAAGGAAACAACAGAATAAGGGGCTCACGAGGGTGGCAGCGAGCTTAATCCCAATAAGCAGTTATGTGTGCAGTGTGAGCATATGAAGGCATGCACACACGTGTCTCTGTGCATGCTTAAGTGCCAGCAGACACTCATGTTTCTTGACACGCATGTATGCACATGCATGTTGAACATACACACTTGTGCTCTGTATTTGCATATGTACATACATATGCATAGGGATCATGTGTGCATGCATATGTACATTTACACATCCATGAACTGTATCTGAGAACACTGGGGTAACTCTATAGAGGCTTCCTTTGACTGGGAGTGTCTCAAATAGTACCTGTTTGTGTGAGGTACGATGCGAGTTATTCCAGTGTATAAGAAGAGTTAAACCAAATCTGCAGGAAGAGGGACATATGGGGCCACGGACTTCCTGCCTCCTGTAGGACCCAGGCTGGGTCTGACTATATCTCAGATTCACGTCGGTACTGGTGGAGATCTGGAGGAGGAGGGTCAGGTCTTCTGACACCTCAAGCTGCACGGCCAGGCACATGTTGTAGAAGAAGACTGACTTTGACAACACTCACTTCAAATTTTTATTTCTTCTCTTTTCTTTTCTCTTTTTTTCTTTTTTTTTGGTTTTTGTTTGTTTGTTTTTCCAGACAAGGTTTCTCTGTGTAGTCCTGGCTGTTGTGGAACTAGCTCTGTAGTCCAGGCTGGCCTTGAACTCAGAGATCTGCCTACCTCTGCCTCCCAAGTGGGATTAAACGGCTCTTCTTTCTTTTTAATATTGTGTTTCCGCAGATCGGCCTCCCACCGGCAAGGTCTCCCAGCAGCCTCCGGTGCCCCCGCAGAGACCAATGGCCGCCCTCCCTCCCCTGCCAACAGGCCGGAATCACTCGGTAAGCCTCCTCCCTTTCTTCCAGGCCGCTTTGTGTCCACAACAATTCTTTCTTCCAGTAAACAGAAAAGGAACTAAGCATCTTTATCTAATTCTAAGTTTGTAAGAGACGGTTATGTCAGGGAAAATGCACACCCTCACGTTCTGTTCAGTGGTTCTTTTTTGTGTGTGTGTGATGATATATAAGCAGTTTCCGTGTATGTCATAATGTTTATTGGCTTTTTTTTGGCACCGCAAACAATATGAACTACGTGTATAATGAGATACCCCCCTTCCAAAATCATTGTGCTACCTCCACTATTTAACTGTGAGAGAACCAAGTCTGGCCGGGTATCTTCCGGTGTTGCCTAGAATCTCGAGGTAGGCCTCCTCCTGCAAACAGCGCTGCGCCACCTGCTGGCAAGATCAAGAAATTCCAGGGATGACCACCTTAAGATCACAGGATTTCCAACACAGTAAAGCCCACGAGAAAAACAGTGACCAAGACTCACTTTTCCTTTTCTTTCAGCATGTAGTCCAGCTCCTATGGAGCTCCCATGAAGCTCATTCTTAAAGGAGTCAGTATCTGGTGATGTGTTCTTTCCGCAAGGAGCCAGGACACTTTAGCAACTGTGGCAAGAGCCAAAGTGTCAGAACTAGAAGGGGAGATTGCGGTGGGAGGAGGGTCTTGGGAGATACGAAGACCCACAGGAGCGAGGATCCCCTTCTCACAGATAGCCCCCTCCTGCTGACATCTCTGCAAAGGGGCTTCATGGAACCCAATGTATCTACACAGGCATTTTGCTTTTGAAATCTGAAGACTTTTGCCTCCACCACTAAGAGGCAGCTTTACCCATCACTTCGATAGATATTGGTTGGGCCGCTGCTTCACACCAGTGTGCTCTGTGCCCGGGGAAGAATATGGAACATCACAGAATGCCCCAACTCTCATAACATTTTGATATAAACAAGCACACAGATGTAGGAATGACCTGGGTATGTGGTTTGGGAAGGCAGGGGGCCAAGTAACATGACAGAGGGTACAGAGTTGACATTGAGCTGGTGCAGGATGAGCCAGTCATAAGGAAAGCAGAAGGGACATCCCAGGCAGAGGAAACATAGGCACAGAGAGTATGCATGAGCTTTGGGGTTTGTGAGAGTTGTGAGGAGAGCCTTACGCAGGGACCATGGAGCATCGGAGAGGAACATAAAAATGCCTCAAAAGGTGGGCAGCGAATCTCGTGTGGGGCTCCCCAGGGGCTCATGTCTCACTTCTAATGTGACTAGACCCTTGGAGGGCTTGGTAGGGAAGTTTCTGCTTGGTCCTTTGCTGTGCAGAAGGCCTGGAGCACGAGAGAGTAAGGAAGTTCGGAGGGACACAACCTCAGCAGCTCAGCTGACATAGGGGACAGCTAGCTGTGGGTTAGACCGGAAGATGAAGGAAAGGGATCCAGATACATTTGGGAGAGAATGTCATTAAGATGAAAAGAAGCTGTTGTGGAAAAGCTTCTAAACATTTTGATTGTCTTCTTTTAAATTCCATGCAGCCACTGTCTCCGCCCCAACCCAACCATGAAGAGCCCAGCAGAAGTCGAAACCACAAAACAGCAAAGTGTAAGCACAAAGTTGCTTTCTTTTGTTTTTTTTTTTTCTACCAGCCCACCTTCCCAATCGCCAGCCAGATGCTTTCTTTTTTTCTTTTTTTCTTTTTTTAAATTGATCTCAGCCTTTTCTACTCCAGTGCCTGCTCCATCAATAGACAGAAGCACAAAACCTCCCCTGGACCGCTCATTGGCTCCTCTTGACCGAGAGCCCTTCATACTAGGTTGGTATTACTCATATTTTATGCACAATAATAATGGCCACATTTACAGAGTGCTAAGCACACAAACACTATATTCATATACATGTACATATATACATACACACACATATAATCTCATCTTACTATTGGAACAATACTGTAAATTTGTGAGAAACAGCCTCATTTTACAGACAAAGAAACCAAGGTACAAAGCAGTAACTTTCCAGCATCACTCGACGACCAGACGATCAAATGATGAATTACAGAGACCTAAACCCAGATCAGCCTGGTGCCAGAACCCCTGCTCTTAGTCCCTGGGCTGTGCCTGCACCACCATGCCTGTGAGCTGTGTGTACTTTGGCCAGGACACAGCAGGATGCATCCTGGTACTCAGAGAGGAAATGGGCTGAGAGGGAAGAGCACCAGGAGAGCTGTAGTCAGCTGTTTTGGTTGCTATTTATTAGTTTGCTGACCCAGGGGATGTTGCATTCTTAGGCCACAGTCTCATGGCAAGGAAGATGTTCTCTTGGGAGGAAATGTTCTCTAAAACTCTAAGGTACTATTCAGATGTCAAAATTGCCTTTTGTGGTGGGTGCATACAGTTGATGAAATACTATGGACTTTTCACATAATTTACTCATGGTTCCAGCTAACCTTGATTCTAGCTACCCTTACATAGAGCTATTCTTTAATTCATCCCTAAAACTTGGCTACGATTTATTGAAAACCTAAGTGTGATAAAAGCATGGGGCAGGTGCTTTGCGTCCTTAGGCCAAGCCGGTGAAGGGCTGTGTCATCTCCACCTCTCAGACAATGAAAGGTCAGAGAGGTTAAATAACATGCTCTGTTTTGTATAGGTGGGTTAAGACTTAAAACCACGTCTTTCTGACTTTTGCACTGAGGCTGTGGGCTTTGAACTTGCTGTAGACAAGGTGTATCTGGGCAAGAAGTACCTAATAGTACTTACAGAGTAGACACAGAATCCAGATCTCGGCTCTATACCTTCTCCTCTTCAGTGGGACTCTGAACAAGGCTCTTGACTTTTCTTGGCCTTGGTATTTTCCTTGGTTGGCAAAATGACTTTGAGATCTTGGATTGGAGGCTGACGCTTGTTGCTGTTTCCCTGACTCCCAATCTAACTCTGCTGAGTCATGAGTTCACTGTAGAGAGCTGTACACATCCTATAAAGAGAAAGGCAGACAAGGCTCAGACTCGAACCCTGCTCGCTAAGCCAGGGCATCAGGAAAGTGGGATACAGATATGAACGCTCCACAGTCATCTTTAAACACAACTCACTCCTTTGAAGAGTCACCTTTTGCTATGTCTATAGACATTTTAGAGATAATGTTTCCTGATGATACATGTCTGAGCTCTGAGTTACATCCTTATCAATGAAGCTGTGGAGGGACTAGCCTGTGATCTTGAAGCTCCTATCACCACCAGAGTTATATGCATATCTCAAGCTCTCTATTTAGTTGGTTGATTAGTTTCTTATGAATCAAATACTTTCTGAAAGGGGAAAGTCTACTTTGGCTAAAGAATATTAATTTGATTTGGGGCAGCCCTTTAAGTAAGATGTTTAATCTCAAACTCTAAATATTTACTAAACTTTTTTGTACTACAAGAATGCTCTTCCCTTGGCCTAGCGAGTTATTCAAAGTAGATAAGTCTCTTAGACCTTCCTGGGTTAACCATGAACTCAGCCCTTATGGGATGTTGTGAATATGTGATTCCAGGTGGACAGCATCAGCATGCATCTTGGGGTACGAAGTATGGGAGAGTGGGAGAGAGGAGCTAGCCAGCATTTGTCAGCACCCACCCATCCTGTCCCTGACCTTGTATATAAGTTATCATCTGACCCTTGTGACAAATCTACACTGACTTCACAGCCAAGGTACATGATATCATGCTCAAGTATCATCAGGCCTGCTTCCAGATCTACTGGAACCTTATTAATATGCTTTTATCACATAGAAAAGAAAAGGTATACCTAACCCATGGGATCTCAGATATAATAACCATAAGTTGTTTTGAGTAACTTGGCATTGAAGAGCCCTTGGGTATAATAAATACTTGGCTTCAATACCATCTGTTCTCAAAGAGATCAAACAAATGAGCAAATAAAATTCATTCCACCACCACCACCACTACCACGATGACCACAACCATGACCGTGACCATGACCACCACCACCACATTGACTAATACAACCACGACCACCTCCACCACTATCACCATTACTACCATGGTGACTACAACCACAACCATGATGACCACCACCAAGATGACCAGTACCACAACCATAACCATGACCACCGCCACCACCACCACTAAAGTGGTTTTGGCACACCAAGACAATCTCTTAAAGACTTTGTTCCCAAGTTAATACTTTTTCCAGAAACCAAATGGAAGTCTACATAATATCAAGTGTACCACAGGATTTGGAGGAAAATTACACCTTCATGACACTGACACACTGGTTTACTTCAAAATTCAAAATAAGCCCAAGAGCAGATGCTTAAGCCAATGAAAGAGACATAGAATCTCAAGAAGACATTCGCCATTTGATGCTCAGCTACCCTAAGTCACATGTTGTAAAGAAGCTCAGACCCACAATCCCATTAGCATGTGCACAGCTATGAGATTTTGGCAAGCCAGGTGGTATTTTTAAGCCTATGAAATCAGGTGTTCCTCAAAAGACCCTTCAGATCTGAAGCTCCTGCTTAAAGTCAGTCTGCCCCTGGAGATATAGACACGATTTTCATCAGAATCTGTTTTTCAACCCTAACCTCATGCCTGTCTGAAATTGTAATGTTCTGCTTGCTCTTGCTTACAGGAAAGAAACCAACATTTTCTGATAAGGTAGGCTGCTTTTCTGGTTTGTTTATGATATTAGGTTTTTTTTTTTCTTTTGATTTTTCATCTTGTCCTGACTCTTTGGAAAGTCCCTGATCCACCCATGTCTTCCTTAATGTCTTACAGCCCTCGGCCCCACTGGGAAGGTAAGCCTCTGTCGTACTCTTCAAGCTCCAGAGTTCTGCTGTAGATCTCTGCCCAATTAAAGTGGCTTTTATAAATTCTTTCTCTTCCCACTCAGGGAGCATTTACCCAAGATACAAAAGCCTCCTTTGCCACCAGCCATGGACAGACATGAAAGAAATGAAAGAATCGGACCCCTGACAGCAAGGAAGCCACCAGTTCCAAGGTGACTGTCCTGTGCTGCCTGAGCCAGACCTTTGAATTCCAGTACTTGGGAGGTCGAGGGCTCCTTTCCTTGCTGGTTGGATGAAAACCACGAGGTCTGTGAAGAGAATGGGAATCTAGCTGAGGAGGGGGCGAGTAGACGTACTTAGTGGGGAGTGCAGCATGGTCGCTGTGGGAGGCCTTGTCTGAAGCCAGTCTCCCTGGTTTTTGTTGAACTTTCCCTACCTTGTCAGACTGAAGCCTGAACAGCACACAGGAGCTGTACCTCCCGCTTTATTTCATAAGGGAACAGAGAGGAAGATGGCAGGGAGGAGGGGAGGGCTGCTTCTAGGCCTGCATTAGCCGCTTTCTTACTGCTCAACCATTTTCACAACCACAGGAGACTGAGCTCTGCCCCAACAGCTTTACCTCCGCTATAAAATCATGTATGGTCTATTTACCAAATGACACAAGTGTACTCGGGTTCTGAGCCAGCCCGGCTACTTGGAGAGGGAACAGTGAGTTTCATTATCTTCTCTGTCTATGAAGATTCACAACCATCGCCGAGGCTTGGCTGTTGTGAGGATTCAGTAAAGACTAAGGGCCATGATGTGCCAAGAAAATCCCCAGTCATTGACTTTTATAACATTTTAATGGATTATTTAACAAAACCAAATTCATGAAAAACAATCATAATGGCCAGAATATCAAAATTTTCAACAAAACAGGGCAAGAGCTGATGAAACATCTGACATTAACTACCCAACAAATCCTTTGTCCTCCCTCTCTCTCTCCCTCCCTCCATCCATCCATCCATCCACTCATCCATCCTTGCCTCCTTCTATCCACCCATCCATCCTTGCCTCCCTCCCTCTCTCCTTTCTTCCCTCCCTCTCTCCTCTCTCCCACCTTCTCTTCCTCCTATTATCCTCATCTCTCTCTTACTCCTTCCCCTTCCCTCCCTTCCCTCTTTACCTCCTCTCTTTCCCTCTCTCCCAGGAAGTACAGATGCCTCTTCAGCTCTAGACAGCTATTGTCAAAGCTGTTGGACTGGCCTCTCCATCTGTGCCAAAAACACCAAGGCCCTATTGGAAAATCCCAGAGCAGGGACCTTTGCCAACTGTTTTCTTATTACTTGAAGGGCAGACCCTGTGATGGCTGGTTTAAAACCTCAGCAAAGAAGAGTATTACTGAAAATGTTTTTATTTGCTTGGAAAAAACATCTACTCAGTGAAATTTAATAGCTCCTAAAAGCTGACTAAACATATATATGTGTATAATTGTGTAATTATTTGCTACAGTAGCTCTGTAGAACAAAGGTTTGCCTAGCTCAGCTCCCAACGATAACAGGGCATCCAGTGGCCACATTTCCCTTCTCTCCCATCCCCAGCATTTCTGCTGGCATTCGTAACTTCCCCTTTGGCCATGGCTCAGTAGGTTTTATTTCTCCTTATGCGATTTACTGAAATTATATTCTGGGGCTGGCTGTTTGAAACTCAAGATGTTCACGTCTCTGCTCTAATTCATTTCAGGCATGGAAGGGGACCAGACAGAAGAGAGAATGTAAGTGTGAAATGTCATTTAATAAATGCTGGCACAGGGACAGCCAGTGTAGGCTCTGGGGAGGTGGGACTGCATCTGCCTTGCCCTCTCTGAAGTTAGGTAATGAGAGCAAGACCTACAAAGAGTCTGTTAAATGCCAGCCTCTGCATCTTGTTACTTTGAGTTCATCAGGCTGAATTGCCTAGCCCCGGCCTCTGAGAGGTCCAGGGTGATTGGCTTCTTGCAGCCTTTCCCCAAGGGTAATTAACAAGGAGAGTGAGGATCACGAATAGAGGAAAGGGTCAGGAAGATGCTTTGATTTTAGTGACCCTGTATGACATCATTCTTTCTCTCTTAATGTGAGAAACTAAGGCTCAAAGTGATAATAGGCTCAAAGTCATAGGGGCAGTAAATTCACATATCTTCCATCTGAATATAGATCTGTCTGGGTTTCTCTGTATTCTGTGATCTTTTAAAGTATTTTAAAAATTTATTATTCTTAGTATTACATCTCTATATAGGGTCGGCTGTGCACATATGCCACAGCTTGCATATGGAGGCCAGAGGACAATTTGGTGCAATTGGATTTCTCTTTCCACCCTTATGTGGATTCGAATTGTCATCAGGCTCTGTGTGACATGTGCTGTTTACTCACTAGGCCATCTTGCTGGTCCCACCCAGCCTTTGCTTTTATTGATGGCCACCACAGAAGCCCTCCTCTGATTAGATGTATGACCATCAATGGCTGGTGTTTCTGTTGCAGTATATTAGATGATGTATTTGTTGAAATATTATGGAGACAGGTCTGTAGGTCTATGTTAGGTGCTGTATTGTTGAAATATTATGGAGACAGAACCCCACCATCTCACAGGCATAACTGCACACCATTGTGGAATGGTCTCTGTGGGCTAATGGAAGACAAGGAGCTCTGTGGATCAGAGCCAGGTTGACTCCTTAAGAAAGTGAGAGCTGTAAAGTCCTTGAATAATGCAGAGAACAGAATAGGGTAGCTCCACTTCCATTCCAGTCTTAGGAATGTCTTAGGGAGAGGGGAGGAGATGGCTATGAGCATTCCCGAGCCATCAGGGCAGAAACTTGCTATGGAGACATAGGGACAGAGTGAAAGATGGACACTGAGGCTGACATCACATCCCTGAGACACCCAGTCTCTGATGGACTGATTCTCCTCCTGAGAATCTAAGGTAGTGACTTCCTGAGCCAGAAGGGACACGGCCTTGGAGCAGGAGAGCAGTGGCACTCTGTTTATTTGTGAGCCCTTTGTTAAGACTCTCAGTCTTTCGAAATGAGTGATTCTGACTGGTATAGAACTGATGGCAGAAAACTTTATTAAGCAGTACTTAAGTAATAACAGGGCATAGTAACTAACTTTATCCTTACAAAGGTTCATCACCACTGGGTTGGTCTAAATAACCACTTCAACTAAGTTGAATTTTCTTTGATTTTCTAGTCACTGACAGGACTGCTGTGTCCCTTTTGAACCTCGTTTCTTATTGGAGGAAGGGGTAGCCTTTTTCTTGTCTGTCTCACAAGGCAACTCTGCAGTTGAAATAGTAAGGGAAGATACACCTTGTAAACCTCACTATGAATAAATGAAGGGCAAATACTGCAAAGGAGAGGCCTGAAGAGGGCTGGAGCTTTGGGTCAGGCAGGTTCGGGGTGTGTGAATCCTTCCCTGCTCTCCACGGTAAATGCTCTGAAGCATGAGCACCATTTCTATTGCAAAGGGTATTCCATTCTTAGAGCTACCAGAGAAAATTACTGAAATACCAGTCTCTTGGAAACATCATGAGAATTGTCAATGTTGTTATATCTGAGTCCTTTAGGAGCCTCAGAACCTCTGGACATTTGAGGAGAATCTCAGGCTGGAATGTCTTTGGATGATTATGAATGTTAAAAACCGTAAACCACTTAGCACATTCTGGCTAGATTATGAAGAGAGGGAAGCTCTAGAAAATTCTCCACATTGTATCTATTATGAAAAGCTATAACTGTTAAAGGAAGAGCTAGACACAGTTTTTGACTGAGGAATAACTAATTAGAAATTGGACTGTGATGCTAAGTTAATATGTTACGTTATTTTTCCTTTGCAGGATGAAGATGATGGTATGTCTACAGACCTTTCTTATGACCCATTCTCATTCTTAAAGCTCCCAGTCCCTCACGTTTCTGACCTTCTATTTAAATAGAATTATTGAGTATGGAACCCCACATGTCAATTAACATAAACAGACATATACCAATTGCTACACCTGATGGCTTTAGTAAAATGGAATTACTTGGTTGGTTTACCAAGGAGAACTTAAGTTTATATATGATAATTCAGAATATCTAACTGCACAGAAAAGTGCATATATGTTTTGATAGAAAATTTTCTCATATTTATACCCTCTAACATTGTGGATACAGAATCAGAAACTGCAAATGAACAACATAGCATGTGATTTTGGCTTTCAAAAAAAAAATAAAATTGTAAATAATCTCTAAAATTTATAAGGTTTCCCATTAACGATTTTCTGCTAAATAAGCAGTTCAAAAATAAAATTAAAATTTCACTATTCATTTACTGAAACAAAAATAAACTGTCTTGCTTTCATTGTGAAAAAAAATTCAACTATTCAGAATAATAGCAATTTCAAGTGATTCCAAGGTGGCAAATTATCTAGAAAAGCCATGAGAGAGGTTATCTTCCTACCATTTGCTAATTAAACACTGGATTTTTGTCTTTCCCTTCATATCATCTGGGTTTATTTTAAATTGGGGAAGTACTCTAAATGTCTCCGGATTTGAATTCTGACTACTCATTTTTTTCTTCTCCCTTCACAGTACATCAGAGACCTTTGCCACAGCCGTCACTACCTTCTATGAGCTCCAACACATTCCCTTCGAGATCTACCAAGCCCAGCCCCAAGAACACATTCCCATTGCCTCACATGCCGGGAGCCTTCTCAGAAAGGTTGGTGGCTATGCCACTCAGCTCTAGCTAAGCATAGCGCCTGGTGGCTTGTGTTCTAGCTTCATGTCCATCTCTGTGACAAGTACTCCGATTGACAGAAATGCAGGGAAGAAGGCTTTGTTTTCTTTTACAATTTAAGGTTCTATCCAGTGCTTCTCAACCTTTGGGTCTCCACCCCTTTGGGGAGGGGTTCACATATCAGCTATCCTGCATATCAGATATTTACATTATGATTCATAAGAGTAGTGAAATTACACTTTTGAAATAGCAGTGAGATAATTTTATGGTTGCTAGTCATCACATCATGAGGAACTATATTAAAGGGTTGCAGCATTAAGAAGGTGAGAACCACTGTTATAGTCCAACACTCAGGAAAGCCAAGGCACGAACTCAAATAGCTAGTCACATCGTACCCACAGTCCAGAGGACAGAGAAGTGAGTGCATCCATACTGCCTGCTTGCTTTTGTTTTTGCTGGCTGGCTTTGTTTATTCGTATACAGTTCAGGTCCTAGCCCAGGAAGTGGTATACTTACAGTGGGCTGAATCCTCCTACCCCAAGTAACCAGCAAGACAATTCCCCACAGATCCACCCACAGGCCAGTGTGATCTAGATAATTCTTCAGTTGAGACTGTCTTCCCAGGAGACCCTAGGTTGTGTCAAGCTAACAGTTACACAACCAACCAGTGCAGCTGAGCTATGGCAAATGCCAGGCAGCTTGAGGGACATGAGCTGCTGTGCAGAGCTGTCTAAGGGAACAAGCAAAATGAGATTGGCAGACAACCTGAGTGACTGGCTGTTCTCTGAGTTTGTGAGTTTGAGGGGAGTGGCAGTTGACTTGTCCCACGGTTGTCCCAGGGAATGGACTCATAGAAGACGTTTTCAGTTGCTCATTTCAAACAACACTTAGAAACCAAGTTAACTGCAGTTCTTGGAATCCCTCTTTCCATCTTAGATGGGGAAACAGAGAATGTGCCTTGCCCCTGTTGGAGGCCAAGCACCCATGCTCAGGGCGCTGTCCTCAGAAGGATGTGATGATGATGATGATGATGATTTTTCAGTCATAATAAGACCAGAAACAGAAGCAAAGGCATGGCTGGATAACCCAAGCAACATCCAAATCATCTCTACCCTACCCAGGAGAACCAATAGGCCACTTTAGCTCCTCCCCAGTGCCCTGGCCCACTCCCTCACCCACTGCTTTAGAATTCAAAAGAAGCCAACTCCTCACCCTGCAGACTGGAGATAGCAGAACCAACGGCATGACCTGTCCACCCCTGACAACTCTCTGGGGAAATTCCTAAAGTCTTCCCTTTGCTCAGGGTCTCCATGCCTTCAATTTTTCCCCATTCACTTCACCCTCTGGCTTTCTCTACTGCTATGTCCAATTGTTCACGTTATCCCACACATGGCTCTAACCCTGTCTATCTGTCATTCCTGAAAACTGTTGACAAGATTAGGTGTGCAGAGCAGACTTGTACTGTTTGGGCTAATGGTTGGTGTTAGTGCTTAATGTAGAGGGAACAGGTAGCATTCCAGGGTCTCCGTAGGTTTCCTTTCCCATCCTTGCAAATGTTGTTACTCTGATGCAGCAGTACCCGTGGTTTCTCCCTCCTTCCTGATTCACGCTCTCTCTCTGCAGACCAGCAACTCCTGGGGATTCACGTTCCCATGCATGCCCATCAGAGTGTCCTCCTTCTTTGGCCATTTATAGACTCAAAGACCCCAAACCGCAGCCCCATTTAAAAAGGAACTTATACATTTAGTTCACAAGCTTTGTGTTTGTTGTTTGCCTTTGGCTCCTGAAACTCATTAGAGTTAGTTCATCTTGGGACATCAGTATATCAAATAATTTCCTCCTTGGCCCTCTTCCATGATGCCAGGGGATGTGGAGGGCAGCAATGACAAAGCAAGAGGCATCTACAACCTGGCTTCTGTAACTCAACTACACATTTGGGTCCCATCACCCTAACCCAATTTAAAGCTTGTTCTTCTCTGTTTCTACAGTAACATTGGCTTTCAGCAGAGTGCCTCCCTGCCGCCATGCTTCTCTCAAGGTTTGTACACTTGTGGCCTTTGCCTCACAACATGTCCATGGAGTTATAGTGTAATGTGTCTCAAAGCCTTTCAGCAAAGGCTGTTTCCTAAAAGTATATGACGTCTTCATTTTAACACTTAATTCAATGTCTGCAAGTTACCAAGGGATGTTGGAATGAGACACTACATAAAATATCACACACATGTGTGTACACACACACACACACACACACACACACACACACCCATCACCAAAAGGCCAGCTTTATCCCTCATCTTCCGTCCAGAGCTAGGTCCCTGATGGTTCAATAGGGAGCTGAAGCAGTATCAGCTTCCTTGTGATTTCAGTGATGAGTCCGCTCTCAGGTTGTGAACTGGGAAGCATGTTGAAAATATAGATTACAAGAACCCAAACTCAGAGATTCTGAATCAAGCCAAGCATGGCAGCTCATACTTGTGATCTTGGGCCATGGGAGGCAGATTAAGAGTTTACATCCATCTTAAACTAGGGAGCAAATTTTCAGCCAGTCTGGGCTACATGAGATCACATCTCAGAAAAACAACAAAAGTTTCTGACTCAGTATGAGAAGCCAGAGGCTTTCCATTTGCAACGATACTGCCACTGGCTGTTTGCTGTGAGTGTTCCCAACATTCAGCATGCACACAGATGCCTAGGAATCTTGTTCAAACCTGGATCTAACCCAGGAGGCCTAAGGTCACCTGAGACCTAGCATTTCTAGCAAGTTGATACTATTGGTTCATGATACTAGCAAAGGTCCATGAGACAGGACTGCCCTGGGATGATTTTAAAGCAAGAGACCTGCACATGTAACTTTTAAGGTTCTTGCTGAATGAATGTGTGTCAAAATAAGGAGATCTCTGTCATGCCTGGAAACTGGCCTACTACTGCCAGATTCTCTGACTTGTTTTTCAAGAAAAGTTAAAAATACAACCTTTAAAGCAAAATCACTCCGGACTTAAATATTGACTTAAAATGTTAACACTATGGTGAAGAACAGACTTTTTTTTTTTTTTTAAAGCCATGGTCTATGTTTGGCCGTGGGTCTGTGCATCTGTTCCTGTTAAGAAGCTTCTCTAGCAAGTGGAACACAGCTCACAGAATCAACTAAGCAGGACTCTTAGGGGCTCAATGAGACTGAATCAGCAATCACGGACTCTGCATGGTTCTATGCTAGGTCCTCTGCATATATATTATGGTTTTTTTACCTTGGACTTTTGTGGGACTCCTAACAGTGGGAGTGGGGTGTCTCTGACTCTTTTTGCCTGGTCTTGGGACCCTTTTGTCATACCTAGTTGCCTTGTCCAGCCTTGATATGAGGGTTTGTGCCAAGTCTTATTGCATCTTGTTATGCTGAGTTCAGGTGATATCACTGGAGGACTACTCTTTTCTGAAGGGAGACTGAGGAGAGGAGGAGGAGATCTGGGGGAGACAGGAAGTGTGGTGAGAGACTGTGAGGAGTGGGGGGAGGGGAACTGCAGTCAGGGTGGAGTGAGAGATGAATAAAGAAAAGGGAAAAAAGAAAAAAAGGACATTGTCCATATGCCGAAGTAGATTTTTAAATATAAAATGACAGTGTGTTTGCTCTGCAGCTTAGTAATACATCTATATTACAGAAGCATCATTCCCATTGGACACATCATTTCCTGTGTGAGAGCCCACTGTTGACACAGTGGCAGATGCTAGAGCTCAAAGTTGAGGTTCCAGTGTCTTTTTTTTACCATTTGGGGTCCAGTTGTCTACTCACCCTAACTTTTCTCAGTTCTTCAAGCTTGCTATTTTAAACAGCACATGTGTGTTATTTGCTTGTCCCTTATAAGCATCTAGATCCCAGACACTTCATTTACGGCAGCATTTCACAAAGCAAGACACACTGGATTTTGACTTGGTTATGGGGATTTTGTATACATGCAGTTAATGTTTTAGAACACTACCTTAATCAGAAGTCATGCTTTTTAAACCTCAAGACTGCCAGACATCCTGTCCTCTGTCTCTTTCATGGGATGCTGCAACCCCAGGAAGTATTATACCATGTGTTGTTCAAAAGACATCAAAACTCCCATAAGGACTTGGATGAAGACCCAGATATCAAGGGTAGTAGCTGACTGAAAAAAAAAAAAAACATGTATGTGCTCATGTGCTGTATGCAGATTGTGGCTCTGTGCTGCTGACTGTGGGGCACAGAAACTCTGTGCAATATAAGACTTAGTTCTATTATTCTTCTCTAGTGTTGGAGTTCATTCAGTAAACTCTTAAGTATTTTAATTGGGCATTGGGAACCTAGAGAAGGCAGGAGCTAGCAGCTCAGATCCAGGTTTCCCTACTCACAGAGAAGACCATCTCAGATAACCCTGAAGAACTGACCCAGGAGTCCTCATCTCTTTGTAGATGGGCCTCCTGTCCTCAGTGGATCCTGATGCAGGAGCACCTGAGGTGCTTTGACACATGAGGATTCCAGGGACTCCTGGTACAGTGCCCCGGGGCTTCATACTTAGGCAAGGTAATGTTTGGGAAACACAGGCCTTAAGTCTTGGCCCTGCTGCTGCTGCATAGAATCTGCTCAGACTCCCTAAGCTTCACATGCAAAAGAAACTCAGTACTGGTCACATGGCCCTGAAGATTAAACAAAGCATACAGAGAGTGCCATATTTAAGCCTAGATAGAGTCATGTTAAGCAAACATTCGTTGAATGAACAAATGAATTAATATTGTCAAACGAATGAATGAATGACAAAAGAATGAGAGAACATTTGAGATAACAGGACCTTTCAGTTCTTTTCAGCTGGCCTGACACAGAAACTGACGTGACACCCACAGTCAACATGGTCAATCATTTCCCAAGCTGAGGAACTTTCCTCTAAACTTTAAGTTAACTCTATGCAAGAACAGAGGGTCTTAGAATAAAGGAAGCATAGACTCTGGGTCAAGCTCCCAGCTGAGCAGATACTTTGGTGTCTGTTAAGCCAACAGTTCTACATCTTAGGAAGATGCAGAATCAAAACAAACAGAAAAATCAGAGCAAACATTGGCTCTAAACCTAACACTATTCTCAAAGCACTTCCTTTCTCTCAGTGAACTGAGAACATAATTATCTCTTCACTGCTGCCAATGCAAGCTGTTGGCAAAGTGTCCATGTGTGCTGGTATGGCAGGCCTACGAAGGGTCTGCTTTTTGAAGGTTCTTACTGAGGCACACAGTAAAACAATTGTAGCTGTTCTTAAATTCAGGCCCATGTGATGTTGTATGCATGTTAAGGGATCACATGATGATGTATGCATGTTTAAGAGTCCACATGATGTTATATGCATATTTAGGGGCACACATGATGATATATGCATGTTTAGAGGGTCACACGATGTTGTTTGCATGTTTAGGGGATCACTGAAATGTTGGGGTCTCTTCTCTCCAAGTTTCCACAGCATGGTACAGAACATTGTCCAAGCAGCCCTTGTAGCTTTAAAGAGACAGAAATTATTTTTCCAACCTCTTATTCTTGAAAGATGAATTACTTTATGGAGACATCTGTGATAGATGCTTTATGAGACATGAAAACAATGGCTGATGGTAAATTAATCTTCAAAATACTTTGCTTCAAAGGTCCCAGCAACAGGCCACCTCTCAGAAGTGAAGTCAGAAACTTACCCTTGCCGGTTCCGGTTCCAAACAGGCCTCAGCCTCCATCTCCTGGGGAAGAAGAGGTAATACAGCCGTTTCTAATTTCTTTGCCTTTTTTCTAGCACAAAGAGTTTAAGAAATGCTAGTTGGCTGTTCTGCTGTATTTGTCTTCTGTTAGAGTTTTGTTGTTGCTATTTAATTAAAAGAGCATCTGTGTCGCTCAGCAGTCAGACCTTTGCCTGAGAGTGTGTGAGGCCCCATCCTGTATCCACTGCATCACACACAATAAACCAAAACTGAAGGGAAGATATAGACAAGAACTAATGTTTCCTTTCCTATTCTCTTACAGTCTTCCAGGGGCATTAAAAATGAGAAACATAATTCCATTTTTTTTCCATCTGTTTCTTGATTTATAGCCTTGAAAAAGAAAGTCTCTTAGCTGCTCCATTAGGACAGATTTTTCATTAGGTATGTTACCATGATATAATAAGCGGAAGAAGTTCCTCTGTCTCTGTCTTTCAGGATGAAAGGTTCCACTATATAAGGGGCTCCTTCACAAATGCCTTTGCAGTCAGTGGCATGAAAAAGAAGCAGTTCACACAAAATGTCTTCCATGTAGCCCCTTCTAAGTGATTCTGGTTAAGAAAACAATTCTTTCAAACCTCAGAGAACTGAGGTGGTGACTTATGGGAATTATTAGTTATTTTTTCCTTTTCTCCTTGTTTATGTAACTACAGAACATACAGTGCTTTTTAAAATTTTCTTACTTGTAGACTCCCTTAGATGAAGAGTGGTACGTCTCTTATATCACCCGACCAGAAGCAGAAGCCGCTCTTAGGAAGATAAACCAGGTACCGTTCTACCATTTATTATCATGCAGTTATCAATATTAGTGGAGGGAGAGAAAGGCTGTTGACACACTGGGTCTCAAGTGTGAGCCAGCCGCTGTTCCCGCTGTCAGGTGCTGTTCCTTTAAGACCCATCAGTGCTACCATCCTATCTGCTAGCATCCATAGAACTCTTTCTCTGAGCAGCCATTACTTGTCTAGCAAAAATCCTAAATTAGGTAATCATGTATCCATTGGCACAAATTAGGCAGTTTCATGAATGAATTAATGAATGCCGTATCTCTTTTTGGGGGTGTCAAACAAATCATGTAACATTTCAGAAATCTTATTAGTTCATCTTCCTCTTAACAGTGAGTTATCATCCAAGTTCAGGAGAAAGACTCATGTTAAAGGCATAGCTGCAAAGCCTTCCAGAAATTTCTAGCTAGTCTTTTGAAATGATAAAGTCTTAAGCAGGTCCAGTACTGACCCATAACCTTGTCTCTTAATCCAAGATGGGAGAACATTAGCTCTTCATCTTTCACACTGTTAAGGCTACAGCAGCCATTTCAGTCTTCTCAGCAGATTTGATCACCTGGAGGAGAGGGTTGTTTTTTGTTGTTTTTTTTTTTTTTTTAATTTGGGTTCCTGAGTCTTAGGGAGATTTTTTTTTTTTTTTTTTATTAAGTGGGAGTGCAGTGTGGGCCGAGGGAGTCTTTAGACTCTCCAGGTGACTCTGAATTCAAGCCAAACCTCTGATTCACGGGTCCAGTGGGAAGTTCTGACTGGCTCAATTAACTGGGAACAAAAGGAGCAAAGGAACGTCGTTATTGAATATTGATGGCTATTTAAAACCTGTACTAATTAAGTACGTAGAGGAAGGAGTAATTTACATGGGTCTTACTAATTAGCTCTATTTTAATATTAGGTCTTTGTCATGCTACATTACCTTGCAGTTATTCTTGTTTGAAAATTTAGAGTACAGAACAAATCACATGCTCTGGAAGTACCAGGGGGGAAAGGGAGACAAGAATATAGAAAGTCCACATTCACTGTTGTTCAGGTGTGGGGTAAAGGGGTGTCCATCTTACAGGCAAATGTTGTATTCTGTGTGTGGATGTGAAAAGGGAGGGCTAGCCAATCAACAGAAGTGAGCAGGCACACAGGAAGTGAGCCACCTTATTTCTTATGTCCCTTCATCCACTTACTTACTGATCATTTGTTTTTATTACTGAAAAAGTACTTTATATTAAGACACTTCAAAGACATTAACTCAAAATTTCAGATATAATCTCAGTTGTCTTTTCTGAATAATCAAAAGATCCAGGTACCTGGGATTCCCAGCCATGAGGAGAACTCAATGTCAGTAGACACAATGACAGCTTTGCAGGTCCCTAGAGGCTTGTCTCTTACACAGTACAGGACTGACTTCCATTGCTCCCATTAATAGCAAGCACCCATTCCTTTAGGATGGCACCTTCCTGGTTAGAGATAGCTCTAAGAAGACAATAAACAATCCATATGTCCTCATGGTGTTGTACAAAGACAAAGTGTACAACATCCAGATCCGTTACCAGGAGGAAACTCAAGTCTACTTGTTGGGCACTGGACTTCGAGGAAAAGAGGTAAGGACTTCAATCTTCACTTTTTGCCCAAATTCCATACTGTATAGCAACTATGCAGTTGAATTACATGCTATTTGGCAACTATGCTGTTAAACGATGTTAGTGAGGCCCTCTGTTGAAGGAGGAAGGAAAGAAGAAAATTACTACCCATGTCTACCATCTTTTTTGGATTTTCTTTCTAAATAACCCAACATCATAGGAGTGATCTGTGGTACTTAGGACTGAACCAAGGTCCTTGTGCATACCAGTCAGGTGCAAGCACTGAACTTTATCTCTGGTCCCAAAGTCTAAATTTTAAAATTATAATAAAAAATAATCATTAAAATACATTTAGGAAGTATCAAAGATAGTATATTATATTTTGACTTCTTTTGACATAATTCCAATATAAGATTATGTTATCCCTACAAAATATTATTTAAAGTACCATACAATGGGCTGGAGAGATGGTTCAGAATTAAGAGCACTTACTACTCTAGCACTTACTACTCTTGCAGAAGATTGCGGTTCTGTTCCCAGGAGCCACACTGGATGGCTCACAACCTTTTTTAAGTCCAGTTCCAGGGGCTCTGGTGCCCTCTTCTGGCTACCGTGGGCACCTGAATGCACACACACACACACACACACACACACACACACACATCAATAACAAAACTTTTAATTTAAAATCCCATATAAGAAAGCAGAGAAACCTAGCCTAGTGAGTATTGAGATACATGGGGCATTTCTTGCTAACCTGAGACATTTGGCTCTGTGAAGATGGCCAACCATATTACCAAAGAAATGCTCTTCTTTGGCCAAGTCAACTTCTCGATGTGACGATAACCACTAGGCTGCTTTTGTAGAGGAAACTAACAAATGTAATGTCTTAAAACATTTTCTAAGGTTACATATAGAAACCCAGCTAAATGAAATATCCACAGAATGAGAACAATTCACTGATGACTTCAGTCCAAATACTTTCCATCAGTGCCAATGCTGAGTGGAAGGAACATGATTTTGGTCAAAAGTCTGGGTCACTTGCTTCCCGTGGACAGAGCTGCATAGTCTCTCCAGAGGCAGTGTCACCTTCCAACATTTCTCTTGGTCTAACATGAAAATACCAGTTTCCTTGGAGGAAGGTAACTGGGCAGTTTGTCTTAGAACAAGTACACAATCCTGCTTAGGTACTTGACTTCTGATCACATCTGGAGGGATGAATGGGACCAATCTCCCTAAGACTGGGTGGTCCAGGTTCTGTAGTGAAGAGGTGACAGGGAAGGACTGGTTACACTGTACTAATGCTTCACCTCCAGGAATGACCTGTGTGACTTCCTGGTTCCTTACACCTAATAGTTTGGATTGTGGTGACGTGGGACTCAGAAACCCAAGAAATAAAAACCAGAGACCAATACTAAGCACCAGGTATCATGATAGAAATATTAGGGGTGAACGAGCCACTACAGGGGTTAACAGTTTTTATTTTTAAAAAACTTTTGTGTGCGCCATGGCACATGTTTGGAGATAAGAGTACAACATATAGATATAAGTTCTGTCCTTCCTCCATGTGGTTGTGGGCATTGACTTAATATCATCAGGCCTTTAACCACTGAGTCACCTCTCTGGCCCAACTTAACACTTCTATTACTTACAGTTGTTTGGCTATTGAGGAGGAAATCTCTAAAATACCTTACAAATTTTACTCTTCCTTCAATTTCCCAAAATTGATGCAGTTTAAAGAAAAAAACGTAATTATGACATGCATACTGTGCATTCCACTGCTAACTTCTCTCCCCGTTTGACTTTTCCAGGACTTCCTGTCTGTATCGGATATTATTGACTACTTCAGGAAAATGCCACTCTTGCTCATTGATGGGAAAAACCGAGGATCCAGATACCAGTGCACACTAACACACGCTGCAGGCTGTCCGTAGCAAGTCAGCCAAGAGATGAGCCTTCCTGACGCTCTCATCAACGTGACAAGATCACATGACCTTAGCAAATGACTGAACACTTAGGACTAAAGCAGACTGTCGATGTGGGCCCGAGTTCTGCTCCGTCCTTTAAAGTCTCTGAAGATTGTCGAATGCCACACTATTTATTTTCTTTGATGTTTATAGAGTATAAAAGTGATCATGTTCACGTTTGAAGTCTAAGAGTGCACAGCAGACATGAGAGTTTGAACATCCGTCTCAAAATACAGTACTGCATACAGTACAGAAATAACGTGGAGCGAGTTTAAAAAGCACTGGAAGTGATAGTTTTCGATATATTTTATAATGAAACTTTCGGTCAGGCCGAGGCACAGTCTGTTTTTTTCACACAGCTTAAAATGATTAAAATTCATTTTTGGAGCAGCAATAACTTAAGAGACTCCAAAAATAGAACTCTATTGTTTCTTACTTGGTTTTACAGGGTGTGTTTTTATGTGTTCCTTTTCATAATGAGATTAATGCATGTTGGGATAACTTCCTGGGATTAAAGTTATCATTTGCTTTACCCTTTTAGATCCTTAAGACAACTTTGTTTGGTTGTTGCTGTTATATTTTTGTTTTAAAGCAAATGTAAGCTACATTTCTGAACTTACAAGAAGAAAATAACCTTAGGTTCAGTGATGCAGCTTTGCTGTCGACCATGCTGGGGTTCCTGTTGCTTATCATAGTCCCCATGTCTACATCCACAGTGGGCTCCCTCCACTCCTACCTTGAAAAACCTTTTCTAGTATTGAAGTTCTCCTGGGAGGACGAGAAATGCTTTGTAAACACACACACACACACACACACAACTTCCTAATAGATTCTACTTGTATTATCTGGCCTTCAGTTAGAAAGTTTGACTTTTGTTCCGATGGTCACCTGTTCCTGTTCCTTTGGGCCTGCGACAGTTCATATAGGATATTGAAGTGAGAATGTGAGGACATCTGTTTACCTCCTGGTGGCTGGGAAACAAAGAGAAAGGACAAGAAGCAAATTTCTCTCTAGGTCTTGCACCTGCTGACCTAACTTCATCCTACTGGGCTTCACCTCCTAAGATTCCTCCACTGCCCAATGCTGCCCTGGTGCAGGGCCAAGCCTCTAACATGTGGACCTTTGGAGAATACCTATCCAAACCTCTGCTCTGGTTTTCTGTTTTATTAATCCAACAAGTGTGTTGCAAAACTGCTGTCTTGTTCCTCTCTGATTGGTTTATAAACCCTTCAAAGGACCTCCAATCTCCTTCAGTTTTGAAATCACACTTAACAAAAAGTACAGATGGACTTCTGGTTTAACTCAACATTTCTGACCTTATGATGGCGTAGAAGTGATGCCTGTTAAGTATTAACTGTCCTTCAAAGTTTGAACTCTGCTTTGCCTGGGCTAGCAGCAGCTGGTATGAAATATGAAAGTGTTGGCAGGCCATGTGATCACTATGGTACCCATCAGAACTTTACATGTTATATGTTGCAGGTGGTTTTTTCATTTGCGGGTGCACCGTGAACACTTCATAAATTAAATAATATATTCAGTATTAAGACAAAATAAGAGTTTGTGTTAGGGGACTCAGCTCAACCGCAGGTTAATGTGCATGATCCGAGCATGTTTAAGGCCAGCTAGATTGAGCTCTGATGTTCAATAGGTTATGTACAATAAAGGAATTTTCAGTTCACAGAATTTCCCCTCACCACTGTAAGCTTTATCAAGATGTCATCAGTGTAGAAGATAACTTGCAGTACTGTTCATGTTTAGTACACACCAAACACTGACGTTCCTTGTTCTTCCAATCTCATTCCCGTGTGGCATCGTTGTGTGACTTTTATTGACAAAAGTTTGATTTCTGATCTACACAATTTTCAAGTAGGAAAATATTTTATACTTTTATTTTCATGAGTTAAAAAACTTTTTTTTAAGGGACCAGGTTAATACTGAAGACACACTAAGGAGTAGGTCATATGGAAGCACTTAGCCAATGACAATATTAATGTTGTTTTGCAAAACCTTGTCCTTACAAACCCAGAGTTCTCAGTTTAGGATCCAGCACTTGGAAATCAGAAAGCTGAAAAGTCTGTATTATGTTTCCTCAGGAGGATGTTCAACAGGAATTTACAGCATCTGCACTATGTGAAATACTGAGCTAGGTCTTGGGGAGAGGGTAGCAGGATACTCGGGTTCTATGATAGAATAAGCTTAACTTATGCCTTGATTTACAGCACTCTATTTTTATATTTAATGGTGATCAAAATTAAGGACATGGTAGATCTCAAAGCATCTATTGGTAGTTACGATGGTTAAGATTGTCAACTCAAGTGGGTTTTAGAGTCACTCGAGGATGTGTCGTGAGGATGTTTTCAGAGAAGTTTAACTGAGGGTGAAAGACACACTTCCAATGTGGGTAGAGTGTGCAGGGCACAGCACTGCACAGTCTTTTCCTGCTTCAAAATGATGGACACGGCATGACCAGTTTTTTTTTCACATCCACCACTTTCCTTTCCCTGCCAAGATCAACTGTATTTCCTCAGAATAAAACCCGAAACCAACCCTTCTTCTCTTAAGTTGATTCTTATCAGGTGTTTCTCACAGCACCAAGAAAAGGAGCAGTAGATGACAGGAGACAAAATGTATTTGAATCTCTGAGGGCAAAGGGGCAAAATGAGACTTGTGGGTAAGGTGTTCTCTGCACTGCTGTGGCTGCCATCATGAGAGTCTCTGTTTTCATGACTAGCAACATGTATGCTTTCTTTGAGTACTTTCAATTCTGTTGTTCTGTTGGAGCCTTGACTATGAGTCATGAGCCTTATGACCCCAGATTAACACATTATAAAAGATTAACATATAAATATATAAAAGTTAGGCCACTCAGGGTCCCTCTCTCAAACAGAAAATCAGTCCATTTTGGGTCCCCAAAGGCAAAGCTGTGTGCTGCTGCAGTACCACCTTCTATCAGCACATGGAGGAAGCCTGTGTACAGCACAGTGAACACAGACCGGCCAGTTCCCAGCATCAGGCTTCCAGCAGCAATAGTATCAATTTCTCTTTGAGTCAGTAAAACAAGCAAGCAAGCAAACAAACAAAAAACAGCTTTCAAGATGAGAGGCTTACTTATAATTTACTACTCTTTTAAATTATATTACTAAACTTAGTTCTTCCAGAATTTTAAGTCAACAAAACCCAGAAATTCAAAACAGACACAGACATAGACAGACACACACACACACTTCAGTCAGATAATCTGATGGCAGCAAGTGCTACATCTGGAATCTCAGGCTCCTCAAATGGGTGGCTTGCTTCTGCCTCTTTGGGGTCCTCCATCTTCTTAGGCTGACCAAAATGAAGATTGAGGTCACAGAGCAGGATCTGGGAGAGTTCTGAGTAAGGGAGAAGACAGAGTGGCCAGTGTCAGAACAACTCTTACTGCTTTAAGGAGCCAGTTCCTAATTTCTAATGACATTCACTGATCAAGCGCCTATCTAGGTGACCCATTTTTGAGTTAACCACAGGTATAATGTGGAAACTCACTAGAGAGGTTCTTCACCCATCCACTCAGCTATCTTCCTACACTGCAACGTTGTGTAAATATATCTTTTGTTTTTTAAGATTTATTTATTTAATGTATCTCTTCAGACACACCAGATGAGGGCATTGGATCCCATTTCAGATGGTTGTGAACCACCATGTGGTTGCTAGGAAGTGAACTCAGGACCTTTGGAAGGGCAGTCAGTGCCCTTAAACACTGAGCCATCTCTCCAGCCCCATGTCAATACATCTTAAAACCTACCTAATTCACACATGCATGCAATGCAAAGAACTGGCACCATCCATAAGACATTACAAAGACAGACACCTGTCTTCAACCTTTCTTGAGTCTCATTTTCTTTGACTTTATTGTGTGTGGTGGTCTCCTCGCCTCTTGGTGGTGTGTCTATTAGTTTTTGTTAACTCTTCCAAATATACTTAAAGAGAAAGCTTTACTGTCTAAGCTTACATTTACCTACATAGGTGCTTTTCACAGCTGAGTTTTGTAAGTGGAGCATCTCACTGGTTTGTTTGTTTTTCAGGTTTGCTTCTAACTAACTATACTTGTTTTATTCTTTTTTGTAATTAGGAAGATGATACTTCAAATGTCTACTAGTTAGTAAATTGCTTTTCTTCTATTCAGAGCTTGGTTATCCCCTTCCTGCAAGTCCTCCTTTTTCTGGAGTAGTTTTTTGTTTTTTGTTTTTTTTTTTTGATTCTGCAATACCAGAGATTGAACTCGGGGTCTCATGTGTGCTGGACAAGCCCCTTATCATTGCTACATGGCCCTCATGTTTTTATTTATGAGGGACAGAGGGTTGCTGGGAGTATCTGGATAAAGTCTCATTCTAAGAAGATATCTCAGGCAGAATAGAGTGTGCGTGTGTGTGTGGTGTGTGTGTGTGTGTGTGTGTGTGTGTGTCCACCTCAGGGCCAATGCTTATGAGTTGCAGTATATGTGACACTGCAGACAGACAGACAGAAAGAACCCGGATCCTGATGAAGTCTTGTAACTCTGAGTTGATTTTGGCCTGCCTCCACTTTGGATTGTCTGCCATCATGGTGCATGTCATGTAACATTTGTTATTTGCAGCTGCGGTCTCAGTGATACAGACAGTATCTACAATTATCTGAGAGTTTTAAGCTCACTACACACTCAACATTGTTTCCATGGATAGTAATGGATGTGATAGACAGCAATAGCTTATAGGTGAAGTAGGAGTGCATATTTCAGCTGATCCCTCAGGAGGAACTATGTAAAATGAAATGGGTTAACTGAGGGAGTTCTCCAGCATGCTGGTTCAGAGAGAGCTTATCTCCAGAAATACTGAACCACAGAAAATGTATATAGCTAGGAGAAAATAAGAGAATATATCTACGAGTGACTAAACACCATGACCTATAGGTCTATTACTGCACTAAGAATATATTTAAAGTGAAAAACACTTCACTTATAGAATCAAACATTTAACTTTTAATCTGGCATAACCTCGGCAAGCTCAGTGAGGGGTCACGGGTGAGGACACTGACTTTTGTAGAATGTGATACAGGCACATGGCTATGTTGAGGGAAAGGGTGGGAGGTACATTCAGAAAGGTTAGATAACGTAAGAAGCTTGTTGGTGTCAAGAAATAGGATTGAGGCCTAGCATCTTCAAACATACAGTTCAGACTATACTGTAAACACTTCTTAACAGGACACTTATAATTAGTGAAGAATACCATAACTGAAGTACAAATTGGCTCTAGCCTGCCTTCTATGACAGTGGCATGCAGACATGCTTAGCCTGTCCTCTATGACAGAGGTGTGCAGACATGCTTAACCTGTCTTCTATGACAGTGGTGTGTAGACATGCTGACTGACCCCATCCGTACCTTTCATCTTCTTCACCTCCAAAGAAATTGTATTAATGTTCTTAATCATGGCTTCCACTTTTTGCTTGTGGTCATGATGATCATTCTTAAACATCTGATTATAAAAAGAGAGACAGAAGAGATGTACAGGATCAGAGCTATTTGGGTTGGTGAGATGGCTCAGCAGTCAAGGGCACTTATAGCTCCTTTATCCTAAATTCGGTTCCCAGCACTCACACTGGACAACAGTTCCCCATGACTGCCCACAATTCCAGCTCCAGGGGTCCAATGTCCTTTTCTGGCAATCTACAGATACCCATACAACACATGGCACAAATACACATACTTATGTGTACTGTTTTTAAAAAAATAAAATTTAGGTAATTTATAAAAGAAAAAATATTGTTATCTCAGAACTAAAATTGTCTTTGCTTATACCCAGGAAAGCATCAACCTGTTTTGTTTTTCCAGATGAAAACCATTGCAAGTGGAATTCTTAGGATGAGGGTTCTTCTTTAACCAAGCCACATCCACAAGATGGGGCCCTTACAATAGAAACAAAGTCCCCTTTACAGAAATCCTCAACATTCACAAATTACCTTACAATCAGCAATTGTGCGGGAGCTTTCCTAATTTTATGTTGATTCAGTGTCTCTTACTCTTGAGTGACAGTGCCCACTTGTGATTTCTTTAAGCACACACCAAAAACTAAAATGTGTTGTGTTTATAATTCATTGACGAGGAAGAATAAGTAAGCACTTGGTTATCTGAAATGTATAAACCACCACGTTGTACAGTAAATATATCTAACCAAGACTGTCTCCAGAGAGATGGCTTACTAGATGTTAACAGGCTCTTTAGTCAAACCCTCAAAATGACTTGAAAAATAAGCCACAATTAGCCAGACTGTTCCTGCCATGTAAAAGCTGGGTAGTTACAGGTGAGGATTGTTTGTGCAGGATAATGAAATCAAATGAATCATAAAGTTAGCCCTTGTCTCTGTATTTTCCTGAATTCCAGTCATTTATCCTAGTTTCCCTCACTTCCTTCATGGCAGCTGTAAAAATTCTTCTCCAGACATTAATGAGTGATACACACTTTGCATCAAGATCTAAGATCCTGAATATTAAAACAAGAATGTCAGTAACAAACTCAATTGCACATGCCAAATCCAGGATTCAGATTTGAGGGGGGAAAAAGAAACAGTTTTAAAAGATAAATATAAAACCTAAAAAATAATAATAAAACACAAAACCGGAACTAAATGAATCGGAATGTTCTGAGCTTCACTCAGCGGGTAAGGGAGAAAGTGTCAGAGGACTTAGCATGCAAGAATCCCACAGGGCTGGCTACAGCTTAGCCTTATAGTTATTCAAATGGCAATTAACTGGGCACAGAAGATCCACACCCGGAGGACTAGGCCACGTCAGAAGTCAACACGGTATACACCTTGGGCATGACATCACTAATGCACTTGCCCACAGGGCCCTGCCAAGGTCCTCGATCTCGATAGAGGGTTTCGAGAGCAGATTCTGAGGACCTTTACTCTCTGGGGGTCACCGAGTTCCCAGCGCACCGCATCTACTCAGCGGCTAAGGCTGGGCCTACACGGCAGCCTAGAAATTTCCACCGCCTGGAAGTTTCTGGAAGTTTGCACAGGCCTCGTCCACCCTCTGGGTGCCCCTTCTTCACCCACTCCGCAGCCCGGAAGTTAGCTTGGTTACTGAATGGCTTTGAATAAGCCTCACCTTTCCAACTGATCACCACAAATAAAAGTCTTGTCAACGGACCTGGTAAGGACAAACCTTCAACAGTCAGCCAACTCAACTCTAGGTGTGGAGAGAGAGAGAGCGCGCGCGAGCTCGCGAGCGGGGAAAATCCAGGCTATGATTCCTGATTGGCCAGTGTCTATGCCCATAGCGTTCTGATTGGGTGATTTCTACGCCGTGGCATTCTGGGAATTGTAGTCTTAAATAAGAAAACGGAAAATGGAGGATTCTAGGCTGCAAGTGACTCCTCCTGAGAGTACTAACAAGACCTTGACATTTTTGCTTCTTAAGTGCAAACTTTATAACCCTTACCTGTTATTTTCTTTCCACAGTGTAGTGCTAGAGCTAAGGGCAGATTCTAGACTGACTGTTTTGGTTTGAAGCCTACACTAGATAGACCATGTGACTACTCTGAGACCAAATTCCCACTCCCAGAGCTGTAAAAATATCTTGGAATAATTTTTAAGGGCTAAGTGAGATAATTCATCGGAAGGGTTTGGCAGGTAATAACTGTCCTATAACGGTTTGCTGGTATCAGTCTTATAAATTTTTCAGATGAGTAGGATACAGATGAGTTGACAGATACAGTGGTTTCTTGCCAACTGAAGAAACCGGGATTCAAGCCATCTGTGCATGATTCCAAGAGGAATTCCTGCCACTACAAGCCTAGAAACTGGCCCAGATATTTGACATGGTGCTTTGAGTTATTATCCATGACCTGCTGAGATCTTAGGTCTCCAGCATCAGATACCAGGACGTTCTGATTTCCCCAGGCCTCTCCTACAGTTTAGGAGAGCCTTATTGAACCAGTGCCTCCTTGGTGGCAACCCACAGCACAGCCTGTTGGTCATTTTACATTTCGTTTATCTTCAGTTTAACAATGTCCAATTTGTCTGATGCTGAGTTAAATAGATGAGGAAGCCATAGAGAACTGAGCGTCAGTCCTGACAATAGCTAGCTGTGTGGCTCTACAAGAGTAGCTTTTTTCTTCTGAGCCTTCATTTCCTCATTGGGTTTCCTTGGAGAGGCATGGTCTGAGTTTCACCTGTTGCTAACATAACCACCTACTGTAGCCTACATTATTACGGTACCTTGTATGCTAGTATTACTATCACATCTTAAACTTCACTCCTTTTAAATGTATTTTTAAAAAATCGTCAGTATAAGTGGAATAAAATGGACCCATAGGTGGTGAAAACAGGGTGATATTTTTTTATGTGAGCTTGCCTCTCGATGCTGTGTCAGAGCCTGGTCTTTGTTTAAATGAGTTCTTATTGGTCAGCAATGTGTCGCAGGCCATTTAAAACAAGATGAGACTTCCATCTGAATGGAATCAGGAAGAAGGAAAGAATTGCAAGAGGATTAACTCAACACAAGCACATGCATTTTGATGCCAATGGGCCCCATGTAAATATCCTTCATAACACTAGTGGGATTTGTCCATGTGTTTGGGCGATCCAGGAATAGATGCTCCCTGGCAACGCCTTCCTTTTCTAAGGCCTCCTAATCCTTAGTGTGCTAGTAATAAAATTTTCAAACTTTTAGCGACAGCCTTCCTGAATCAGCCCTCCCTTGTGCTGTGGCTTCATAGTTCCCTCAGCTAATATTCCCCTTGCTTAATATTTTTACCATAAACACTTGATGTCTTATTTCCATTAGGTGCAAGGAGTTATGAGGATATAAGTCGGCACTAAACAATTGACAAAGGATGCTCTCAGAGCTCACTTTGTGTCATCTGTTATGTTAGGAGATTTACTCTTCTGACAGCCCTGAAGTAGCTATTATCCCAGTTAAATAGAAGAAGTGGCTTACTCTCACAGAGCTTAATGCCTGCCCTGCTCCAGGGTCCACAGCCAGGAAATGGCAGAACCCAGAGTTCATTGTGTCTGTGATTCAATCCTTCTGTTATTTCTCTCTGCATCATTTTGGCTGTCTTCAAGGCAGGATACCAGCCACTGAGCTGGATTTAAAAAAAAAAATCATTAGCCAAAATACCCAACAAAGGGGAGATAGAACCTGTAGAGACTAGCTCCAGTAGACAGGCACAGTCCCCAGTTAAGGGATGGGGCCACTGACCCATCTCAAAAATTTTAACCTAGAATAGTTCCTATCTAAAGGAAATGAAAAGACAAAAACTTGGAACAGAGACGGAAGGAAAGGCCATCCAGAGACCGCTCCATTTAGGTATTGATCCCACCTGTGACACCAAACACTATTGCTAATACCAAGAAGTGCTTGCTGACAGGAGCCTGGTATGGTTGTTCCCTGAGAGGCTCTGCCAGCACCTGACCAATACAGATACAGATACTTACATCCAACCATCTCACTGAGTCTGGGGGCCCCAATGGAAGAGTTGGGGTAAGGACTAAGGAGGTGAGGGGGATTGCAACCCCACAGGAAGAACAAAATATCAACTAACCAGACCCCCCCCAGAGATCCCAGGGACTAAACCACCAACCAAAGAGTACACATGGAGGGACCTATGGCTCCAACTACATATGTAGCAGAGGATGGCCTTATCTGACATCAATGGGAGGGGAGGCTCTTGGTCCTATGGAGGCTTGATGCCCCAGAGTAGGAGGATGCCAGAGAGTGGTGAGGAGGGAGTGGGTGGATGGGGGAAGCACCCTCATAGAGGAAAAGGGGAGGGGAAGAGGAGGATGAGATGGGAGGGGGTTTTGGAGGGGAAACCAGGAAGGGGGACAACATTTAAAATGTAAATAAAATAACTAATAAAAAATTACCAGCAGAAAAAAAAATTCCTCTCAGATTCGGGTGTTAGCATGCACCCAGCACCTCAGAATGTGACTCTATACAGACAACATTTAAAGATGCAATTTTGCCTTAGTGCAGAAGTGTTAAGATTTGACTCCAAGCACATCTGAACACTACCTTATATGGAGAGGGGTTCTAACATATAGAAAGAGTCAGGAATGTTCACAGAGAGTAACCATCATGTGAGGACAAAGCAGGAAGGAGGTGACTCAGAAGGAACCAGAGCGTTACACCCCTGGGCCTTGACTTTCCTGCCTGCGAACTATGAGAGGCTCTTTCTGTTGCTCAAGATGCTCTGAGTGGTGTCTTGCTAGGATTGCCTAGTGCATTGATAGATCATCTTGGAATAGTAAATGAGCCAACCCTGGCTCCCAGTACTTCTAGTTTTAATTGGCCATTATACTTAAATACACACATAATAATGTAGATACAGGCACATAAATGTGGGGTGGCCAGCACATAGTGACATTCATTTTCTGAGCTAAGGACAATCAACAATACAAAATAGGAAGTGTTGGCATCAGTGTCTTACAAAGTCAAGTCTAATTTCACATCAAAACAGCAGGAAGAGTATAGTTTCAGAATAGAACTGACTTATGAGCAAAACTTACCACATATGCATGTCCTCTTTTCTTGCCTTTCCTTTATTCTGAAGTGGAAACTTCACCTCAGACCTGGATGGCTGGTCTGCTGGAAATTCCCTGTAGGTAGTAGCAGGAAGGAGGGGGTTGTTTCAGAAGAACTATCGTTTATGTAGGTGTGCAGAGATAGCATTTAACTGGAGAATTCAGGAAATCAAGCGGTGGTGAGGGCTGGGACTGGGTAGGATGTGGGGTTCCGGGCACACTGCATCTATGTCAGAATCCATCTGGTGTTTTCATTAACTGCTACTGCCTCTATTCCAGTGCTTAGAACTCACCTTAGTGGATGACAACTTTTGGTAGCCTCTGAAAACTGCCTACCTACAAGCCAGCTCTGAATGCCTCTTATAGATAGATCGGTCTGGCTGTCATTTGCAACAGGGCATCGTGTGTTATTCACAAATAATCGGCTTCATATCAGTGGAGAATTCAGAAAGGGTGACTATGACAACTGATGACTATGACTATGACAACTTATTGTAATGTGTTCTCTCCTTGAGTAGCTAGCTTGTACATTCTGTCTTTGTGGAATTTCTTCCTAAGAAAATAAAACCTAAAATGCATGATCCACTACTTACAGCTTGGGACTCTTATATTTGAGACCTGAAAAAAAAATCTGTTTCCTTATTAACTTGTAGTAGCATTGTAGCAGAACCCAACACAGGTTGCAGTTGTTGATTCTAATGTTAATCAAATAAAGGAGATTAAAAAGCTGCTAAATTCCCCATAAAGAGGAAAGCTACTGCAGAACAAGGTCATTAAGCCCTTTATGGGGCTGAGTATGAGTGTCTCAGTTTTATTACAAAATCTTGACATGAAGTTTTAGTTTCCAGGAAAACAAATTGAGTAAATTATGTTCCTTATGCTGGGTCTCAGGGCTCCCGTCTGTCTCTCTCCTCTGCCTGTTCATTATCAATTAAAAGTGCTAGTCACTGTCTAAGGACAGATAATCTCGGGATTATCAGCTCCCTTCTGAACAAGGCTATGAACATGAATTTGGGAGGGAGCTGCCTTGAATATACATTAGCACTGTTATCTGAAAGGCATGGCCAGAGACAGAAAGCTCAGGAAAATTTCTTGTATGTCCAGATGACCAGGGCTTTCCCATGGCCATCTACACAGATGACACAAGAAGCAATTGGGTGACCTTAGCTGCTGTGATGGAAAGTGAAAGTTAGAGTCTTTGCCCACTGCTGGTGTCAGGCATTCACTTGTTCTTTCTCCCAGGGAAAGACCTTCTGAAATGCAAAATGATGTTAGTAATATGAATCTACATTGCTCTTCACCTCCAAGCAAGCAACTACAGTTGTGTCCCCACATCTCTGTCTCTCTGAGACAAGGAGCTACTCAGATAAGGCTGCCAGGTAAAAAGGTAGGAGATTCAGCAAAATTGGAATTTTATAGGAACAATAGAAAACTTCTAGTAAGTGTCCTATATGACAAACTTAGGCTGAAATTTTAGAATTTGTCTGAGATTCAAATTTAACTAGGACTCCTGCATTTCTGTTTCCTAAATCTGGCATATTTTTAACACAAACACTTCAACTATGAACGCAGCAGTGTGGAGCCTTCTAGGCGGTAGGTACAGAAGCCAAGAGAAAGATGAAATCTTTCCACACTGTGTTCAAAATATTAATGCAGATACACTTACTGTGACAGAATTAGGCTCTCCTCTTCCTTCAGTGTTCCTGTGAGGCAAGCGAGGGCTAGCTGTCGGAGGAAGCTGACGCTATCCAACAAGGCACCGTGTTTACCAGTTGCTTGCCATGCCTTTATGTTTGAAAATTCTTTGTGCTTGGCTTCTTAGCTATCCCTTTATCTAGCAAGGCATTTCCATGACACAAGTTGTGTTTATTTCCAGAAATCCACCAATCAGAGGATACCTGTCTCTGTCCCAAAATAAAATATGTTTTCTAATTCTATTATGTCAGCCATCCATCCCATAACAATACTTCCTCTGTTTATTAAAGGCATAGATCCTGATCTGATGTCACCTCCCTCTGGGCATCGTGCTCCCCCACTGCCTTGCATCGGCATCAGTTGTCCATGGGATGAAGAATGAGCATCTTTATGAAGGGATTTATTAGGGGAATGAAGTCAATTACACTAGAATATGAGTGTGCCCATCTTTTGTTCTGAAAAATGTGTATGTGTGTAAAAGCAGATTTGGGAGAATATCCAAGAGCGTATTGTCAAGGATTGCTAACACTTATCATTAGGGGTGTAAGGCCAACTTCTTGTGTTTATTTGGTTGTAATTTAACCCCTAGCACCTTCTCTCTATTTTAAATTCTTCTGATCATTGCTCAACATGATGATACATCAGCCACACTCAAGCAGAGCTCCTCAAACCTCACACTGTACCACAGCTACTCAACAGGTGTGTAAAAAGTCAGATCAGGGGCTCACCTTGAAGACTGACTCTGCAAATCCAAGGAGGGACTCTCTGAACCTCCTTGTCCAGTCTCCCCCAGCTCTACTGTAACCCAGATGGTCTGTGTGCCTACCGCACCTGAAGGAATGCTGTCTGTCTTACAGTTCTACTGGTTATCCTCTGCAAGGCTTAAATGCATAACCACAATGTAACATACTACATTCAGGAACAATTTTTCCTCTTTAGATATTTATATAATTCCCGATCACCATAAGACAGTAGAGAGGGAAGTGTTTGGGTGGTACGCCTACCTCAGTTTGGATGGAGACAGACCCACACTGTCTGCTTTGATCATTGAGGTGGGAAGAAGAAAAGAGAACACACTTTTCAGATCTTTCCAATTTAGCTCACTCCTTCTGTTTCTGGGTCTTTTTTTTTTTTTTTTTTTTTTTAACACTGCTCTTCTCTAGTTTTAATTACCACCATAATGGAAAGTCTAGTTCGTTTGTGTACACAAAACTCTGCCTACTTCTATCTCTGTTGTTATGCAATGTAGGACTTTCCTACCCGTGGTCCTTGCAGGAGTGTCCTTGCAGGAGTGTCCTTGCTGGCATTCCACAACTACTTTTGCCTCCTGGGGTCCCCCTTCCACAGGACAGTAGGATAAGCTCTTGACATGTAAATTAGATCATGTCCTTTTCCTTTTTGAGCCCTCCAGTGGTTCTCTCCAGCACTGGGAACAAACCTTCATCCTGAGCCTTTATTCCCTCTCTCTTTGAATCCTGATACATGCTGCCAACAAACAGTTGTTTCCTTCCAAGCCTCATAGATAGACACCTTATTGTGCTTTAGGGAGCATGCCAGACATCTTCTCAGATCACCGAATTCTCCACCGCAGCCCTCTTCTTTGCTTCCATGCAATATTTACTAGTATTTGGGGAATGTTTCCATCTCCGTATCCATGTGTTTGTTATTGGGTTTCGAGCTTATCTCTTCTGTTAAGGGAGATCACTGTCTCTCTAACATCCTCCACAGTTCCTGATACACAGTTAGTGATGCTCAGTGTCTTTAATTTGGCAACAGGATGAGCAGACTAGCCCTGGTCAAAGCAGTACCCAAAAAGGTCAGAAAAGTTAAAATGAGTGCTGCCCCTGGTACTCTGCAGGATGCGAAGCCAGGCTTTGGCTGTAGAAGCTACACACTGACATCTTCGGCGGCGACCTCTAAGGAAAGGGGTGGCTGGGCAGAAGGAAGGAATTAAAGCCATCCACACAGCAACCCCAAACAAAGGGCACAGCCCTCATTCTGCCCAAGTGCTCATCCAACAGTGGAAAGCAGACACAGTGCTGTTCTAAAAGCTACACCAGGCCTGAAAGCTTCAAGACAGTCCTGTGTGGAAGGATCTTGGGACCGTCTCAGCTGTGGCTCATGATTTGAATAAAAATCAGATGACTTAGGATCTGTCGAAAATGAAGGATGTTTTAATACTTTGTGTGTAAAAACACTGGTATTTTGCTTCTGTTTTATTAAACAGATTTTATTATTTTTCAGAATCTTGTCAGGGTAATCATTTTATGGGTAGATGAAATATTTAGCCCTGCACTGCAGGACTTCTTTCTCAGCAATTTCCTTGTGGCACTTCCTCTGTAATTAGGTTTTCGCCTAGGAATTTTCCCTGGGTCTGGGTAATAAATGAAATATGACCAGAATTTAAATTTGTCAATTACAAGCAAGCACCATGGGTAAACACACAACAGAGTCATGAATTCCAAACCGCAGGCTGCTGCTGGGGGGCAGATGCTCTGAAAATTAAAATGGAAATAAAACTACTGACTGGTAAGCAAAAAGCAGCCCCCAAAGAAAGCTCATCTCCCTTAACACTCCTGCACGATCCTTCTAAACTGTGAGCTCTTGATTACAAATTCTTCTAGCTTGAAAATGACAATTCCAGGAGCGAGCAGTGGATTTACATCAAAATAATCCTGGTGGGCTGTGGTTGCCTGTCTGTGAACACATTTCTTGAAGCCAGATCAGGCAGTTTGGGGACATGGTAGGCTAGAGTGCCAACAATATCCTGCACCCTGACCAGTGGCATGAGGTCTGAGCTGTTCTGGGAGATTTGGGGATAGAACATAAGATCTCTCAACAGCTTTCCTGACTTCAATTATCGCTCCTGTGGGGCCCTCTGCTGACCATCTTTTGTACAGGGTGAGGTCTTAGGATTGGTACTGTTAGGCTGACAATATTTCATTAAAACAGACAGACAAACACACACCCACCGAGACACACACACTCACACACACTCTCACATGCACACTGACACATATACTCATACACACTCACACATACACACACACACTCATACATATACACTCTCACACACAGACACACTCACACACACTCTCACACATACACCAGCACACACACACACACACACACACTCACACACAGACACACACAGACACACACAGTTACACAGACACACACCAAAATGCCACCTTTTTTTTTTTATACAACCAGTCTTCCCTGTGTCTCTCTTCACTGTCAATCATTATGTTACATTTTATGCACCTAGCATTGAGTCCAAATGGACAGGTCTTCAGCTATCTGGGAAGCCATGATGTGGAGGATACAGGCTGGAGTTCCCAGACCATGCTAACACAGTCCTGTGATGCTAAGGACAAAGGATGGGATGAGTAGTCTATGGGTTCACTGTTGTGTAAATTTTGTGGAGTGCAGTTACTTATACAAACCAAGATGATGGTACATACATTAGGCCATATGATCTTATGGGACCATCATCCCATAAGTTATCCTTTGCTGACTGAAGCATCCATATGAAGCTCATGATACATATCTGAAATGACCATTTACATAGACATTGTCCATGGTTGTGGAAGGAGATATATCGTGAGGGATGTGATTTGGACATGGTGGCTTCTTGAAGTGGCTTCTTTGGGGAAGGGACACCCAAACTGGGGTGAGAAGAAAAGAACTCTTAAGGCAGAGGGAGCATTGTGGTCAAAAGCACTGTATTAGGGGGCAGCCTACAGACTGGAGAGACAGACCATATCAGCAGGCTATAGAGCGGTAGTATAGGGCAAAAGGAGGTAGGACCATCAGGAATCATTCTATCTGTCTGTCTGTCTATTGTCTATCTACTATCTATCTATCTATCTATCTATCTATCTATCTATCATCTATTTCTACCTATCTACCTATCTATCATCTATCTCTATGTATGTAATGTATCATCTATCTATCTATCTATCTATCTATCTACTATCTATCTATCTCTTATCTATCTCTACCTATCTATCTACCTATCTATCATCTCTATCTATCTATCTATCTATCTATCTATCTATCTATCTCTTATCTATCTCTACTTATCTATCTACCTATCTATCATCTCTATCTATCTATCTATCTATCTATCTATCTATCTATCTATCCTCTTCCCCCCTCCTTTTGACAGAAATCACTAAGGGTCTTATGTAGGAGAGGCATGGTAATGGTGTAGTTAATATCAAATATGTGGTTTAAAAGGACGACCTGGCTTTCTAATAGAGAATAAGATGAGGATGTATAGGATACAGAGTCCAGTTAGGAGGATATCTCACAAAGTTCAAGCAAAACATGACAGCAGTCTGTTTAAATGGGGGGAAGAGATGATGGAAACAAGATGAACATAAGATGTAAGGGTAGAATTGGTGTGAACCTGCTGACAGGTGATACTGATCAAAAACTGGAGCTACTGGGCAGGCATGACCTTCAATTTCATGTATTCCATTAGCAGAGCCTCAGAAAAGATTTATACCCACTTTACACCTGAGGACACAGAGGTGTACTGAAGCCTAGGGCTGAGCTCAGCTCATTCCACCAGGCAGAAGCTGTGTTATGTGCCTTTATCTCGTTTCTGAGATTGCCAAGAAATTTCCCTGAGATCTCATTTCCCTTACCTCCATCCTCTCAGCCTGTCGCCTGCATTGTTGAGACCCCTAAACACTCTCTGCGTTAATCTGACATTCTTTCTCTCTGACTAGACTGAGTTGGCTGTAGCTGAAGTCAGGTCTTACCTTCTATTTTTTCCCCAGAGACTCAACCCCTTTAACCTTGTGGGGAGGTATATTCTATGACTCATTGAGGATGCTTGAACCTTAGATAATATCAGACTCTTTATATACTCTGAATTTTCTTATGTGTACGCCATGTCCTGTGTGGCTTGGGTCCCAGAACCCTGGCCAGGGGTGGCGAGGGAATGAAAAAAAGACAGACACATAGACACGTGTTTATTAGGTCAGTAAGGGAAAGGGGAATTAGTGTGACCAGTCCCATGTCAAAGCACACATCCACTCCCTGCTTTACTTACTCAGGGCTTCTTCTGCTCCCTACATATGTGCTTGCCTATGATAAAGTTTACTCTATAAATTAGGCACAAGGAGAGACTAACCAACTCAATAACAAAATAAGACAATTGCAATATGTTTGCATTGGTTTGCTTTCTGTTGCTTTGATAAAACACGGTGATCAAAGCAACTTGGGAACAATAGAGCTCGTTTGACTTGTACTTGCCCACTATGGTCCATCACTGAGGGAAGTCTGAGAAGCAGTGCAAGTAGAAACCCACTGAAAGGAACTGAAGCAGAGATCATGGAGGAATTTATTGGCTAGCTTCTCTCCGTGTGTCTTAGTTAGAGTTTCCATTGCTGTGAAGAGACCAAGGCAACTCTTATAAAGGACAGCATTTAATTGGGGCTGGCTCACAGGTTCTGAGGTTCAGTCCATTATCATCACGGCAGGAAGCATAGCAGTATTCAGGGAAGCATGGCACTGGAGGAGCTGGAAGTTCTACATCTTGTTCTGAAGGCAAACAAGAGAAGAATGGCATCTTCAGGCAGCTAGGGGGGAAGCTCTCTAAGCCCAAGCCCACAGTGACACACCCTCAAACAAGCCCACACCTACTCCAACAAAGCCTCACCTCCTGATAATGCCACTCCCTGGGCCAAGCAGATTCAAACCACCACACCATGGCTTGATCATCTTGCTTTTTTATCCAACCAAGGACCAGTGGTGGCATCAACCACATTGGGCTGAGCCCTCTAATTAAAGGAATTGGGACAAGCTTTAGTTGAGGCTTCCTACTTAGGCGACTCTAATTTGCAGCGAGATCACATTAAAACCATCTTTCACAATGTTAAATGAAAGTTATTGACTACTTAAAAACTACTTCATTTCTGGAATTTTCTACTAAATATTTAAATAATATATATCTTGCATACTTTTAAGGCAGTAGTAGCATGTTTGATGACAAGTAACTGAAACCATGAAAAGAGAAATTGGTGATAAGGAGGGACCCTTAAATTTAGTTCTGTACCTGATCCAGATTGATCCGCAGTCAGTGAGAAATACACCCCAGTTTCTACATAAGGAAGCCAGTTTAGAGGGCAAGGTATACTTAAAACATTTTCAGTGACCCAGTCTTTGCACCAAGGCCACATTTGGGGGACTTGAAATGCAATGTTTCATTTCAGAAAGGATTGTTAAGAAGAACCCAGAAGTTTCTAATCCCTCAGCATAATATGGTTCTGGGTGTAAGGTCCAGCTCCATGCTGTGCATTTGAATGATAGTTACCAACTTGAAGGATTTGGCTTCTGCCTATACAAAATGAGGGTTCTTTAAGAATATGTTCAGTCTGTTCTTTAAGAATGTATTCAGTCTGTATTCAAGGCTGTTGTGAGGATCACAGTTAGTTTTCTCTGCTAACATATGTTAAATTCCCTATTTTTCTTTTTAAGGATAAGAAATTGCATGGCTAGCCAAGAAAGGGGTCAGAGTGGGAATCTCTCTTCTCTTGTCCCTGAAGTTTCTGTCACTCACAGACTTCTTTCCCCATGGTTTATTCTGGAATGAAGAAAGAGGAAGCTGGCTCTCTGGAGGTCCCCAACAAGTTGACAGATGTCCCCTAAGGCAGCTTTCAACAGAGAACTATTCTTTATTATAATTATTATTCTTTGTGATTTACAGTGTGTCTATAAGCCTCTGGGCACGATCATGGAGCAGGGCTGGAATTAATAAATCTGATCTGCTTCCTTCTTAATTCATGGGGCTGACAAAATTAAAAAATGAAGTCGGATGGGAAGACTTAGCAGACAAAGTGTCCCAAGCTGGGTCCTAGACAGGTGTAGGAATGTGTTTCAGACAGAGTATGGCCAGGCCAGAACTAACTACAGCAAGACAAATGATCTAATAGGTCAAAGAAGCTTGAGGACTCCCCAGAAAGCCACAAACCTTCTCAGTCCAAACCTATTTTATTTAAGGATTCTAGAGCTCTGGGATCATGCACAAAAGTGCTAAAACAGTAGCTGCACTGTCTACTGCTGTAAGCCTGAGCAAGGGGCTGAAGCTCACATATCTAGCTATGTATTAAACTATATTCACAACCAAATCTGAACCAAAGCCTATGGTTTTTAACCTTTATGTATATTGGTTATGAATATAGAATATTATAATTGCTTAAATATTTATTGTGGAACTGTGAATTCATCCAAGTGAATGAATACCCAGTATTTAAAAAGGAGCGTAATAAATGCACATGGAAGTTTTTCTGTCTTAGAGTACTTTCCATTTGGATTTCCCCTCCTCCCTTATTTCCCAGTCATATGCTATTTACTACTGAAACAGCATATCAGAGAAAAATATTGTTTACCAAGCCACCAAATTCATCGTTAGGATCTGAAACATGCCTTATAGGCCCACGTATTAACAGGCTTGGTGGCCAGCATTATTGGAAAGTCGTAGAACCTTAGGAGGTGATGCATAGCCAAGGACATTTAGATCATTGGTGAGTGGTGTGTCCTTCCCAGATGTTGTGAAGTGAGCAGCTTCCTTGGTCTCGCCCACAGTTACAAGTGGTCTTGCTACAGGATGGGAACAATAAGACCTAAGGACTGTGTGCTGAACTTTCTGAAACTGTGAACCCAATAAGCATTTCTTTCTTTTAAATCATTAACTTCAGGGCCTTTGTCATGATACAATGCAATAGCAACAGCAGAAATACGGACACCCAGGCACTGTGCTGTCTCTTCAATCTCATTTCCCCTCAAAGTCACAAGAGCCACGGGAAAACCTAGACATATTTTCTCTGTTATACTTTGCCTACTTTTTGGTCTTGGGAATGGCTCCATGCACTTCTGAGTCAAGAAATGATGATAGGTATGGTCCTCAGTGGGCAAGCTTGGCAGGATCCAAACTCATTCCTCCGTAAGATGTCAGCTCATGTCACTAACTGATCTTTGGGGTGTTTCCATCAGATGCTGAAAGCTATGTGTTTTGAAGTCCCAAGAGCCAATTCTCCACCAATGCCAGGCCAAATCCTGACCTGGGTCATGGAGACTTTCTCCACATTGCTAGACTTATGTACTATACTCAGTGTATAATTTTTAAGGTTAAATTTTTTATTAAAAGAACTGAAGCCTTTCACCATAAATAAGTGACATTTGTGGAGATGGATGTGTTTCGCTTATTTTAAACATTATACAATGCATCCGTGTATCAAAATTCTGCATGGCAGGGCATTAATAGGCATAATCATGTGCTAGTTAAGAATTAATAAAAATAAATCTTAAATGGATTCAATTCACAATTATATTTGATGATAGGGAAATGAAATATAAAAGAACAATGAATAAAATATGATGACGTTCAGAAATGAAATAGAAATATTACTTAAATTAAAAAGAAAAGTGAGGGGAAAAGTCTCCAATCATCATGTGTGCCCCGAAAGAAAAACAATGCTCACCTTCAATCTCTTAGGAAACTACTTCCAGTGCTGTAAAGCACAGCCCTCTAGGCTCTCCACCCTCTTATGGTACAGCTATCAAGAAGGGATTGGTCCTTCAAATGTCCTTAATGTTTAAGAGGACAAGAAAAGTCCTGTTTTCCGTTCCAGAGAGAATGCAACCATAATCTCTATTATGTAAACTCTTTTCAAAGAAGCAGTCTGTTCAAAGCTGTTGCTAAGTCATTTGTTGCTATAGCAATGCTTGGCCCTAGAGGCAACATACAACCAAGCAGGCTCCTCCAGTCTCCAAACACTGGCCGCCATTATTTCACTCAAACCCTAGGGGAGGGCCCACTTTGCCAGAGCTATTCATTTAAATTACCAGCTCTCATCTCAGCCTTTTGAGTTTCTTGTACTTGCACCTCTGTCCTGTCTGGGGCTTTAAAAGCAGTTAGGGTAATATATTGAGACCCTAAGGAGTCGGGTCAGCAATTCTTGGTGATTTGGATATCTGAGGTAAACAGTGTTTTTCTCTTCTACCATCTTGGATGCTTACAACCCAGAGCAAGGCAAAATTAGATTAGTGGCTTAGGGGTACAATCCTGTGTGGATGAAAACTGTGGCAATACTCTAGTCACTAAAACTCCAGTAACCGCTGGACTGTAGGAGACAAATCTGAGACCATTCTGAGGTGCCCTTTGAAAGTTATATGAAGCTGCAGAGTATTCTAACTGTAGGACGATGCTCTACATACATAATATATATGACTTCACCTATTCTGGCAAAACCCACAACATTTACACGAGAGAAACAGGTTTAGAGCGATTGAAGGAATTTCAGGTCTTAGTTTAAACTTAAAATTGAAGGAATTTCAGGTTTCAGTTTAAACCTAAAGATTAACTGCCCAGGGACACATCCTGGGAGGAGCAAATTCTGAAGACTTACACTCACATTCTAGGGAAAGGGCCCAAGATAAGAGGTAATCAGGAAGCTGTCCCTTAACTAACACACCTGGGTAAACAGAAGCTACTTAGCTAACACTCATTGTTATAAAGATAATGTGATAATCTGAGTCACTAGAAATCAGGCCTGGTAAGGCTGTTTGAGATCAGCCTTTGTGGTTATTGTTTAAGAGGTGATTGTAAAACTGCCCTCGTGAACTCTGTGGAAATGGTATAAAAACTGCTCTTAGCTTTGGCTCGGGTTCCTCTTGCCTGTGTGCGAGGGAATCCCCCCCCCCCCCCCAGTGCACTGGTTATCAATAAACCTCTTGTTTTGCATGAATCCCCTGTCCATGAGTCATTCTGCGGGAGCTCGTCCCCTGGTTTGGAATCTAGAGTCCAACAAGATCAAGCAACTTGTTCCAAGTCCCTGGACAGAAAGTGACAGTGCTGGTTGGTTTCAAACACCTGCCTTCTGTCTCAGAGCTGCCTGCTTCCTCACTGAGTTGCCTTGAAGGACCAGAATAGACATGCGTGGTGCTTCTATTCTGCACCCAGAGTGTCAGGACGTTTTAGCTGGAAGGGCTTGGTACACACCCCCACCTCCACTGTCGGATGGTGAAGCTGAGACTCACAGATGTGCTGTACCCACTGTTAGGCCACTGGTTGAACAGAGAATTTGGGCTCCCAGTCAACTGCCTCTGGAGCCCATGCTTCCTCTACACAGCACTACCTAATACCTGATACCTAGAAATCATTAAGCCACTACTCTTATTTTGACAAGTGAGGAAACAGACTAAAGAATACCAAGCCTCTCCATTAAGGTCATTTTTCGAGATCTAGAGCATCTCCTCCCAGCTTTACAAAGAAGAAGGATCCTCTGTGTTAGTTGCTTTTCTCATCTCTAAACCAAATACTTGGCAGAAGAAATTTAAATGAAAAAGGATCTATTTTGGTTCACACTTTCGGAGGGTCTGGTCTGTGGTTGTTTGATCTAGGGTTTCTATTGCAGTGATGAAACACAATGACCCAAAGCGTGTTGAGAATGAAAGGGTTTATTTGGCATGTATGCTCATCTTTGTAGTCTATCACTGAAGGAATTCAGGACAGGAACTCAAACAGGGCAGGAACTTGGAAGCAGGAGCTGTTGCTGAATCTATGGAGGGGTGCTGCTTATGACTTGCTCCCCATGGCTTTCTCAGCCTGCTTTCTTATAGAACCCAAGACCACCATTCCAGAGATGGTACCACCCATAATGCACTGGGCCCTCCCCATCAATCACTAGTTAAGAAAATGCCCCAAAGGCTTGCCTGCAGCCTGACCTTATGGAGGGATCTTCTTACTTGAGGTTCTTTCCTCTCAGATAATTCTAGCTTGTGTCAAGTTGATGAAAAACCAGCCAGCACAGCCCATGTATTTTGGCAGATGTCACTGTGGCCTCTGGTGTGTGTGTGTGTATTGTGCTGTGTGTGTTTTGTGTTGTGTGTTTTTGTGTGTGTGTGTGATGTGGCAGGGTTGGAGATGGGAATGGGTCACCAACAAACAGGAATTCACAGGAAGGAGCCCAGGGATAAGAACCCACAAGGGCTTCCTTATCAGTGACCCACTTCCTCCAGTGAGGCCATACATCTGGGAAACAAACATTTAAAACATGAGTCCATGGGTGACATTTTCTTTCCAAACCATAGCAGATGTCCTTGTTTGCAGATGGCCCTTTACACTGAGGTCAATCCCTTGAGTGACCGAAAAGTAAGTGCACTTGAAGACTGTGTGTTTAATGTGGGAAGACAACGAAATACCGAGCATTCCTATTGGCTAGTGTAGTTTCATCTTCCTAACACAAAAGCTTCCCCTCCAGAGAGAGCCTTCCTATAAGTAAATCATTCAGGGGCAGGTTCAGGAAAAGTTATGCCTGACCATGATTTAATTACTTGGTGGGATTTAGAGTCACCACAGAAACAAACTCTGAGATTCCATTAACCGGGGTCAGAAGACCCACCTTTAAACGTGGACAACACCATTTCACAGGCTGGGGTCTTGGACTGAATATAAAGGAGGAAGGGACCTAAGTAGCAGCATGCATCCCTTTACTCTCTTCCATCATGGGGATGCAATGTGTCCAACTGCCTCGAGATTCTTACACTATGATGTCCCCACCCCCATGGCTGTACCTGTGAACTGTGAGCCTTTCCATCCTTACATTTCTTTGGTCTGTCCATTTTTTTTCTCATAGCAACAGAAGAAATAACAGACCACTGGTATTTCATTGTTACTCTTGTTCTTCCCTTCTGAGAATGCAGAGTGCTGCATCTCTTCAACGTGCTTTACACCATCATTCAGACTGGTCAGTTACGTCTTGTTCTAGGTTCTATTTTCTTCCCCTTATCTTCTAGGTTGTAACTACAGACGCACCCTCAAACGCTCCTTTATCCATATTTGCCACACTATGGAGAGATCTCACTGATAAATTACCTGGTTTGAATAGGCCCACAGTTTTCTGTTGAGACCAATGGATTCCCTCTCCCACCTCCTCTCTGACTCATCACTGCTTTCATTACCCCCACATAGTATCACCTCGAGCAGTAATTGCTCTGTCCATGATGTCTTTGTCTTCTTGCTTGAGGATGAGCTGGGAGAGGAATGGGGTTTTCCTAACTTGTTACCAAGCATCTACCCTACAGTAAAGATGTCTGTTTTCACAGCCTGGCTGCAGCTGTAACACTGGATTCTTACAGAGTGAAACGTTGGTATCTGGTTCAGTGGAATTATCCAAAGTCTTCTGCTTCAGGGTGCACACAAAAGCTGTATTTAAGGTCTCTTTTTCCTTTCTTCAGTCAGTCTTGATGGACCCCTCCCCCACTCCCTCACACCCCCACTTACCACACCCTGCCACTCCCATGACCACACAGACCACAGCTCTCCTGCCAGAATCACACTCATTCACACAAGCATCTGTGTCTCCTTGTCTGTGGGCTAGATAGCTGTGGGTCTGTGACTCACCCAATCTCCAGTGGAGGGTCCTTTCCCAGCTGAGTACATAAGGAACCAGGAGAGCACTTGCTTGCCTGGAAAGTCCATCATAGTCTGCCCGGATGGATTGTCAAAGGGTATTTGGGAGGTGCTTGTCTATCATTTATCTAGTGCCTGTAGGAAGACCAGCCATGCCAAACATGACCAGTGCTGGTGCCCCTGGTCAGTTTCAAGGACATTTGTATCACCACTTTATTGGTTCAAACATCAAGTCTTTCATTTGCTTGAGAGAGAGAGAGAGAGAGAGAGGAGAGAGAGAGAGAGAGAATATCAGCTTGAATGTTCAGGCTCTGGATGCCAGTAATCTTCAGTTGCAATTCTGGCTTCTCCTTTTACTAGATCTGGAACTTTGGGAAACTCATTTAACTGTCTGAACTTTAGTGTTTTCTCCTGCAAAATAGGAGGCCAGACCTCCTTCTTTGGGTTTTTGTGAAGATCAGGTCTGGAGTAAGATAATGTGTAGTGAGCTTACATTTTAAGTTCAGTGAGTGATAACCAGTGACATCACAACAGGACAGATTTCCCATCAGTCAGGTCTGCTGGGTGCATTATACAATCCAGTATCTCTCTCCTTTTTAAAAAGAAAGCAATTATTTTATGTATTTTAATAGTTTGTTTATTTATTAGTGTGTGTATTGTGGGTGCACGTGTGTCTAGTTGTTCATGTGGATGTCAGAGGACAACTTGCAGGAGATGCTTCTCTTCTTTTGCCTCATGGGCCCTGGGATAGAACGCAGGACATCGGGTTTGGTGACAAGGGCATTTACCTACTGAAATATCTCACAGCCTGTGCAATTCTTTGGTCACGTAGTTGCACCTCTTCTTGTTTGTCTCTTTATAGGTTTGATACTGATGCTCCGCCTGAGTTTTATTTTGGCTTAGTTCAACATATACAGGCCTGCTCAGCATGAGGTTTTCCTCCCGGGGTGGTCCAGTCAAGAGGAACGCATCAGCAGTATCACATGGTTCCCGTGTACTTTAACCTGGTCCCTGATGCTCTTACAACCCCACTCCTTCAGCCCAGGTCTGTGGTCTCTCACCTCACCAGCAACGTGGCAAAGCTGAAGAGGAACCATGCAAGCTAGAGGAAAGCACAGTCCATGCTCACAAAAACGTGCTGGAAACCCCATCAGCCATTTGCTCAGGTTGGGTGAATCTGAATGCCCCAAGAGCCTTAGATGGCTCATGTATAGCATGACAATCATTTGGGTGGAGGGCTAGGAAATTGAAGCTATTTCTTTATATTTCAGGTTGTCTTTTCACCCTTGGAGAGTTCCTAATGTACTTGGGGTGAGTATTGTAGCTGCAGTGGCTGCCTGGGTTCAGTGGTCACTGTCTTGAGGCACTAAACTAAACTGCTGGGCTTGCGAATGCAGCTACAGACGGTGACTTTGATTCCTAGTACCTAGGTGAGCCCAAGTCACTCCTTCCCCTGCTGTTGACCAGAAGCCTCACAGGCAACACAAACAGTTGACTAGTACATTTAGGTATGTGTGACGTAGGATGCAGAGTTGTCTAGAACCGTGAGAGAACCTCTTTACTGAGGTGTGCAGCTTCCTAGGATGATGAACTGTGTGTGTTGAGGTGATAGCACTTAAGAGGATACTCAGCACAGTTGAGCTCACAGCTGGAACTGGGGGGGTATGGGGAGGGGGCTACAAAGATACAGAAGCACCAGATGTGTTTATGGCATTGGTGCCCTTCTCTCCACGGCAAAAGGTGTGATGTGTGTGGGCAAAGACTTCATGGATGTTGCCATTTAATCCTAGATCTGTGCACATTTATGGAAGTGATTCTAAAAGCAGACCATGGTCTCTATATTCTATGGATTCATGGCACATCTCACTTTTTCTTCACTTTTTGAAAAATATCACTGGGCAATACAATTCTTTTATTTCTCGGCTATAGTTTTATTTTTCTTCAATTTGTAGTACGTTTTAAGAGAATTCTGCACATATGTAGACTGTGCCACTCACTTGAACCTGAATTACTCACATGTCAACCGTATTGACACGACCAGAAGCAGTGTCTTGAATTTTATTGTTTTACTCCCTCCTCCTTTCCTCCTTTCTCCTTCTTCCTGCAATAGCTGGGGTGAAGTTGACGTCAGATGAACTGCTTATGCAGGTGGGGCAGGACTTGACTGCTGTTACATCACTCAGAAGGGAGCAATGATCCTGGCGGGAGGGGGGGGGAGTTGAGATTTAGAACCGCTCAGTTCAATGCTCCTTGCTCAACTCTTCATTGTGAGAGAGAAAGCTCTCCAAGCCCCGAGCCTGGCTGCTGGTCTCACCTCTCTTCTCTCCAGTGGATCTAGCCACCGATCCGGTATTATTCAGACATGCTCCCAACTTGGGTCGGCCTCATAGCTCTGCCTGTGCCCCGGTTGCCCTGCTTACCTTACTGGTTCTTCTTGTAGTCTTGCTGAGTGTCTCACATGCTTCCAGACACAGGTGCTCACTGGGACATTAAATCAGTGCTTCTTATAGTGTAGTCTGTTTGCAAATTGTTTCCCAAGTGAGGGACACTAATAGGGTATTTTCACTAAGTAATTTTATGGCCATTGAATCTAGCAATCATAAACCTGTGTTTTATGTCTCACATTTTTCCTTTTATTTTTCTACTAAATCATTTTTATTGCACTGCCCTCCCTTGATGTCCACAGGGGATTGGTTCCTGGACTCCCACAGACACTAAAGGATGCAGATGCTGAAGTCCTTATATAATACAATGGTGTGGAATTTGTATGGGATACTACATACATACACATACATCATACATACATCAATTCTCCCTTATACTTGATGAACTGTAATATATAACACTATAATCAGTATGTTAATAGTTGTTAGATTGTATTATTTAGAGAGAAAGAGTGAGAAAAATGACTGTGTATGCTCAGGGTAGACACAGTTTCTTTTGCTGAGTATTTACAATCTCTGGTTGGTCGAGTCTGTGGATGTGGAGCCCAGGTGGCTGTTTGCATTCTATTGGTGGATAAAGGAATTTGGGGAGGGAAAGGGTCTATTAGGCTCACGTGTCTTGAGTCATGTCCATTAAGGGAAGACAAAGCAGGAACCTAGAGGTAGTTGTTGAAGCAGAGATCTTGGAGGAACACTGCATAGTGATTGGCTCTCCATGGCTTCCTCAGTTTGTTTCATATATTACCAAGACTACCTGCCCAGAGTGGCGTCACTCACAGTGTACTGGGCTCTCCCACCTCAATCATTAATCAAGAAAATACCCTATAGACAGGCCAATCTGGTGGCAGCCTTCTTTCCAATCGAAGTTGCCTCTTCCCAAATTAACACACACACACACACACACACACACAACAGAGAGAGAGAGAGAGAGAGAGAGAGAGAGAGAGAGAGAGAGAGAGTGAGAGAGACAGAGACAGAGACAGAGACAGAGACAGAGACAGAGGGATACAGAAAGCTATCAGCGTTGTACCAAAGCAGCAGCAGGAGGGGAGGCAAGACACAGCAGAACTCCTTCCCCACAGGCAGCCAGAAATGCTGCTCCAAGTCTAGAGTTTCAAACCTTTAACTTTCTTTGATTGACTCATCTCCCAACCCACCTGTCCTTCGCTCCTGACTATTCCTCCACTTGAAGATTCACACAGGCTGGCTGCTCCTTCTCTGGCTGGGCTCTACCCCGTTCCATCTGGATCTCTCTGTTCTCCAGCCTTCTAGGGCAGTGCAAAAAGTCACTTCCCCAGGCAGACCTTCCGAACTCTGTCATGTCTTTCAGGACAATGAGTCCTACAACACTGATAAATAAAACTCTTCTCCTTGCACTTGATCCCAACTAGAAGTGCTTCCAGGAATTCCATTGCTAAATACAAGACCTCTGACCTCTTCACCTCCCAATGATAAGCTACTTCCCCAAAGGCAAGTTTCATCATGCTGGCCTGTTCCTCATTGGTCTCCTGGTTTTCAATAAAACTATCTAGCACAGTGCAGATGCTCAATAGACATACTCTGGGGTCATTGGATGAGCAGAACAATGGTAGAACTCAAACTGTAGTAGATTACCTGATTGGCCCTGGGCAAAGTTACTTATATCCCACCCTCTTGAATCTCTGGGGTCTTGTTTTTTTTTTTTTTTTTTTTTTTTTAAAAAAAAAACAATAGTATTTCATCCAATAATTGTCCTCAAAAAGTCTGCCTTGCCATCAAGGGGAGCTGGTTTAAGCCCAGGCTTTCCCACCAATCAGCTCAGAAGCTGTTCTACCTGCTTGTTGTGTAAACACCATTTCCCTGAATTCCTGGGGACTGGAATAATCCAATTAAAAACACTGGGCACAGTTAGGGAGACGGATCAGACTGTAAAGTGCTTACCATGCAAGCATAAGGTCCTGCATTTATCCTCAGAGCCCATGTAAAATGTCAAGGAACAGTGACTTTTGCATGTAATTCCAGCTCTGGGAAGGGAAGCCAGCCAGACGACCCCTCAAGGGATCCAGGCCAGTGAGAGACCATTTTTTTTTTCCCATAAAACTATGTGGACTCTGCCAGAGGAATTATACCAAGTGACCAGTTTTCTGTTTTTAACCCACAGTATTGTGTAATAGATTTTACTTTAGAGTTCTTTGAATAAAATAATATAAAAATGATATAATATAATCCCAATAGTTGGCTCATAACGTTTGATAATTATTATAATTATTGCTATTGGTCATTGTTATGATAATTTCTCTCACAATATCTAAAATTCTCAGCACCAAGATAGTTTAAAATGAAATTCAAAGGAAATGTACCTGAACTTCTTTTCTGGAGCACAGAAAGGAGTCCCACAGCTCAAGTTCACGCCTACGAGCTTGCATGTGGTTGTTAGTAACAGCAGGGGCGCTGTTTCCTTAATAACGAGCCAACAGGACTCACAGCAGCTAAGACCACTCTGGAGTTTGGAAGCTTAATGGACAGCCGCAAGCTCCCTATGGCAGGAATTATAGGTTCTGAACAGAAATCTATTGGTACTCTTGAGTTCAGAGCCCTGAATAGCAGGCTCATTTTGTGTTTGGCTTTATGCTGATTCTCCCCCCAACCCCAGCTCTTTTCTAAAATCCCATTTAGTCAGTTTTGATTCTGGGGGTAGAACTCAGAGCCTAACACTTGCTAGGCAAGTGCCCTATTGCTTAGCTATCTCTCTGGCCCTCCCCGTTTCTCTTTTGCATTACCACTTATTTTTAAGAAAGGGAAGATGCTGAGAAATTAGACCCTAATAACTAAAAGGATCTTTCTCCCGGTGGTTGGGTGCACTGCCACCAAGAGAGAGGAATAAGAAGAAACAGCATCAGCAAGAGGAGAGAAGAGGAGAGAGGAAGAGAGGAGAGAAGAGGAGGAGGAAGAAGAGGAGGAAGAGGAGAGGAGGAGGAGGAAGAGGAGAGGAAGAGGAGGAGGAAGAGAGGAGGAAGAGGAGGAAGAGGAGAGAGGAAGAGGAGGAGGAAGAGGAGGAGAAGAGGAGGAAGAGGAAAGGAAGAAGAGAGGAGGGAGGTACAGGGCTCTCTGAGGAGTTTCTAATTCCCCTGGTTAAAGGGTGTGGTTTTTTGTTTTTTGATTTGTTTGTCCTTCTGTTTTCATTCTGACATGGAAAAGTGAGCTGCAATTTTTCAGTTTTTTATCCATATTCATCAAGGTAATGTTTTCAATGATGGTTTCTGAATTGCCAAAGGCTCAGCTTGGTCCTGTTCTCATAATTATTAGCAACTCAAAGAAAGACGTAGACAAGCCTATCAAATCCAGGCATGTACAGTATCTGGCCATCTCACTCTGATCTGGAAATGACACCAGAAGCCTTTCCTGGCCACCTACTCCAGTGTGGGTGCTCACCTGGGCTCTTAGGTCTGCTACTCTTACCACGGCTCTCAGATGCTAACGTAACCTGTCTACATGCCTGCCTTAGCTAATGTGCTGAATGAAAACACAAAGCCCTAAAAGGAACAGTACGTCTGTGATTTTATGTAAAAGGAAAGAAGAAAAAGGATAATGTTTAGTTGATCAGGTGTAAAGTGTGTCCTTGTCTTAAGAACTTGACATAGAAGCATGGGACCGGCTGGCACTGGTTTCACAGATGGACCTCAGGAGACACAGACCTGGGGCAGAGGCAGACCCAGGGTGGGGAGGAAGCCATCAAAGACTCGAGGTGACATCCTAAAAAGATTAAAAGGAAAACACTTTTCAGGATGTGGGCAGTGATGATGTTTTCCACAGGTTGCTCACATCTGGAATCCAGGGATGCAAAGAGAAAGGTGCTTTGCTGAGCGGAGACTAAGATGAAGGAAGAGAGAGACACAGAGCTCAGAGCCTAAGGAGGGCCTCACTCTCAGACAATGAAGGCTCATGGATACCTGAGAGCTGTGGCTTCTTGGATGACACGGCCTGTGGACTCTCACCTCCTCTGGTCCTGGCCCTCAGTGCCAAACAGCACTCTGAAGGACACTGGATATTATGCTTGCTAGGTGTTTTTGTTTTGGTTTGGTTTCTCCCAAGGAAGAGAAAAACTCCAAGGGGATCGGATGACAACCAGATGTGTTAATTGTTTGAACAAATATTTCTTTGATGCCTGCTGTGTACAAGACATCATGCTGGAGCTGTACTATAGAGAGGAGTCAGGCAGTGTCTCAGCCTTCAGTGAAGTAAGCAGAGAGATGGTGACTCAGGGGACGAGCACGTACTGTGGTATAATCATACTGAAGAGCTGCCTGGGAAAAGACCAGGGAGAGATTCTGAGGAATGGGGGTCTCCACCACATGGAGCTTCTAGGTTGCTTCCCATTCCTCTGGTCCCTCTTCTGGATTTTTACTTCTTCCAGAGCCCTTTGAAACTCAGGAAAGGATTGCAAACTCTAATTGAAGGCAGGTCTAGCCAGTGTGCTCCAGGCTAGGGAGGGAAAGATGGAGTGTGAGGGGAGAGGGTACCTTCTAACACTGCAGAGGAAACCTTGAAATTATCAGTCATAACTTTCTGGCTGTTGTGGGGCCTGGCAGTTTGCAGCTCTGGGGTCTGTCTGCCTTGAGTCGTAACTGGCAGTCTATGAACAGAACAGTACAGCCCCCAATCATTTGCTCCCTGGTTAAATGGGAATGGAAGATCTCCACACGGAGGGCATTTTTTAAGAATGCAAGAAGTAACAGAAATGCACGTGGACACCACTATTGTCACTGCTTTGTATCAGAAATGGCATTTGTACCCACAGCTACTCCCTGCAAGTCACACAGGTCAAACTAAAGTCCTCTTTCTGGAAAACATTTAAAAATATTTTTTATCAAAGTGCTTAAACTTTTGTGTACATATTTCAGTTTAGTAGGAATAAAATGAGTTGCAGAAAAACATTCTTTTATTACAAAAGGAGAAGACATTTTTTGCTTCAATAATACTGATAAGTTAAATGGCCTTGACTTTATTCTTGTGTGTAGATGACAGAGGCAGGAAATACCAAAGGAACTAAAACAGGGTGGTCTGTCTAGAGAGAGCAGCCACCATCAACACCCGGCAGCTGCTGCACGGGAGGTCAGCCTTCATGTTACTACATCACCTAATTTTTCTAATAAATTCAAGAATCCAGACTTTTAAGAAGCGAAGTGTGTGTGTGTGGTGTGTGTGTGTGTGTGTTTATATGCATCAGATTCATGCAGGTTGCTGAGGAAACCAGAGTGCATCTAATTCCCAGGACCTGGAGTTACAGGCCTTTGTGAGCCATCTGAGGTAGGTTCTGGAAACAGAGCCTCAGTCCCCTGCAAGGGCAGTAAGAACTCCCAACCACTGAGCATTCTGTCCAGACATAGGATTCAATTTTGAATTAAAGTCTCCCAAGTTCTTTTTCTATTACTGTCAGCTGAATTCAAACACACACACTATACTTACAGACTAAGGACTCTATATCGGCCGTTGCATTTTCAGCATGACTTAGTCAAAGATCTATGCTTAACAGGGTATTCAAAGTCCATCCCTAATTGCCCATTTTCCAATCTTCTGGAATTTACCTTTGAAAGATTCCTCTTTATTATTGCTTTTTATTATTATATTTAGACCTTTTTCTCTCAAGAAGATTGCTGGCGTCTTTTTGTCTTGTAATGTCCTCTGTATAGGCCAACCTTTCTTCTCCGACTGCTTGAGGAATCTGATGCCCATTAACTCAAGTGTCAATCAAATGGTTTGCACACCCAGTTCCTGGAAGAAGTTCTGAACTGTGCCCCTCTGGCCAGAAATTGGCTTTTACTGGCTCTTGATTATAGTACATATCACTACCAACATTGCCACAGAGCCCAGCTCTCTTGTCTTCATCTGGAAAGAGACTTGCTTTTAGGCAATGAGTTATACACTACATATTTAAAGCTGCAACTTGTTTTCCAAGAGAAACAAAGAAGTTAGTGTATAGTAGAATGGCCCACGTCTGTCATCGCAGTCTCAGTAGCTGTCAATCCATGAGCAAGCCATTTCCTGTGGATCAACTCATCCCTTCATCAAAGTTACTTTTGAAATGAATTTCAGATATTATGCATTTTCATCTGCAAACTATTTCTGGATACTCTCAAGAATGATGCCTTCATTTCGCTTGACAATTTTTAAGAATATTTATAGAGGTAACAGGCTGGCTCATGAATCCCATGAACTTATTATTCTCACTTCAAGGATGACAGAATCATACACTCTTAGTTACCTGTATCTTTCCTTCCAAAGGATTTGTTTTAGAAATGTAAAACATTTTCCATTCATTTGTAAGCGTTTGCATTTCTCTAAATGAGAAACTCTTATAACGAAATAGCCTACATGTTAAAACAAACAACACTTTACCTCCTGGCACACATAAACTCAGACTGGACAATAGCTCATAGTAGGAGATAATTGTAGCTTTTAGAGAAAACAAGCAGAAAATTTCAAAGTTTCAGTTAGGCAATGGATTATTAGATATGGACCCAAAAATGTCTGAAAACAACAAGTATTGATAAATTGACAAGTAAATTAAAAACTTTTATATACCAAACAACATTATCAAGAAAGTTAAAAGGACATTTACAGAATGGAGGCTATTGCAAATTCTATACCTAATAAGGATCTAATATATGGGATAAATAAAGAATTTTTATAGTTCAATAAGAAGAAACAACTAATTTTTAAAGAGTCCAGGAGGAAATCAAAATGACCAAGCAGAACCAGAACATGTAGATTTCACATCAGTCATCATTAGAGCAATCTAAGTCCTCGCCACTTTATACACATAGTGTCTGCTGAGACACTGAGAGCACTGAGGAAAATGACAAGGATCTGGGGATCCTTCTCCACAAATGATGGGAATGTACAGCTCCTGTGAAAATGGTTTGGTGGAGCTTTAAAAAACTAAATATGATGATCTAGAAACTCCACTTGTAGGTATGTATACAAAACAATCAAAACAGGTGCTCAAACAAACCTATGTACAACCTGTTCATAACGACATGCCATGAAATGGATAAGATAGGAGAAAGGAGTAAAGGTCTACCAGAGGTGAAGGGACAAACTGCAGTGTAACCATAGGATGGATTACTATTCCTTGTGAAAGCAAGAACTGACATATACTATACAATGTATAAATCTCAAAAAAAAAACGGGCTAGGTGAAAGGTATCAGACATAAGGGAAATACTGTGTATGATCCATTTATATGAAATGTCCAGAATAGGACAGCCATAGAGAGCAATATATTGGGGTGGTGTCCAGGGAACAGCAATCAACTGCTTAATGGAAAGGATGGTGTTCATTTTACAATAAACAAAAGTTCTGGAACTAGATGGAAATGCATGTCATACAACATCTTCAATGTACTGAATGCCAGCAATTTGCTTGCTCTTAAATGATTTATTTTATGCCATGTGAGGTTGATTTCAGTTAAAATAAAATAACCCAAACTTAAAATTTGACATATTTCTTTAATTTCAATATCTAGTTGGTTTAAATTTTTTTTTTATCTTTGAAAACACACACACACACGATCATTTTCATAGGGATATGAAAAGACTCATACATTCTAGGTGGCATAGATAGATAGAGCATTACATAGATTGCTACTCTCTCTCTCTCTCTCTCTCTCCATATATATGTGTGTGTGTGTGTGTGTGTGTGTGTGTGTGTGTAGTTTCAATTGAAGACATATATATTTTTTTAAATTTTCTGGTTCTCAGTTTTGCTCTCTGTGGTTGTCCCTCATACCCCTTGAATCCTGCACTTTCTGTAATTTGAACAACAGATTCTGAGGCTTCACATGATGCTATGTTTTGTCTTTTGATAGCACCATTTCCTCACGGACACATGATGTCCAATTGTCTTTCTTTAGTAACATGAGAATTCACGGATGACTAATGACTAGAAACCATTGTGTCATTAATTTTATTAGGGATGTATGAAAGTGTCACATTCCACTTCCTTCTGCTTTGATTAGCTACAAACCTCCCATCTAGAGAAATATCCTGGTCTACAGATATAATGCTACTATGTAGCCCAGGCTAGCCAGGAACTTGAAATCCCCCACTAGGAATGCAACAACACACCTCACCTGAAACAATTGTATTTAACATAGCTAGATCCCTAAAATCTTGCCAAAGTGGTCCTTTTAATTTTTTTCTATAAAAACATGGATTGGAGCATCATTAATACTTTCTAATGCTTGGATTATTATTTACATTGATGCCCAAATTGTCTCTTTTTTAGCTAGTGGGAGCCAATAATGGGACAATTTTTCAAATGTCTTCAGACCCATTTTGTTCAAGCCCTAGTAGTTCTAGCTGGCTTTCTGGCTATCTGAAGTGATGATGTCATTTCTTCTTTTAGATCTGGAATTAGTCATCTTTCCCTGGGATTGTCAGCTTTCTAAGTAGCTTCATGCATTTAGCGGTTTCCAACTGGAAGGCTTGATTGGGAAGAATATCTTACTGGTGGTGTAGCTCAACTGGTAGAGTGTTTACTTAGCATGCATGAAGACCTGAGTTCATTTCTAGCACTGCAGTCTCAAAATAAAAATCAATCAACCAACCACCAATCAATCAAGTTCTCTGGTTCTGTGAAGAGTATCTGGTTGTAAAATTTGATGATCATTCCTTCACTACAATATTCAGAAACACCATATAGAACAAAATGAATCCTGAATCCTGTTGAAAACAATACCCCACAATTTGGAAGTTCAAGGAAGGCACTTTCTTTTAACTCATCCAGCCTTCAAAATTAGTCAGTGAGATGAGAATGCCCTAAAATGTCAGTCAGCATGTCTGGGTTTCATCCACTTCACTTGGTCACTAACACAGCATGCCACAACCTGGACATTAAGATCACTGTCTCAGTGACAAGGAAGCTGAGGTTCAGAGTCAATGAAACCACCCTATTAAGGATGGCCAAACAGAATGATGTATGCTGAGTTTCTAGTCAGGTGCTCTTGACTTGGCAGCACAGCTGGGTCTACCTAAAAGGCAAGTAAGGTGGACAGATGTGTCCTGAGCTTCTCAGGGTCCATTTTATTCTATATGGTGTTTCTGGATATTGTAGTGAATGCTGCTATCTTATTTTATGTTTTAAAAGTTCTTATGTAACTTTAAAAAGTATTTTTTACTGAAAAATAATGACATTTTACTTTCTACTACCTTAAGAAAAGCCATGTCTATTTTTGTCTGCTTTATGGAAGACCTAGAAAGTCAAGGATCTTAGTGGAATCAATTTTAGGGATTTTCCAGAGAGGACTGCAAACTGTTTATCAAATTCTCATTGATTTCTCCCCCACAGGAATTGCCAACGACACGAGCAGAACAAAAAGGATTTTCTTTGTGCCCTCTTTGCACCTTTCTGAACCAATACCTTTGGAACAAAATGAAGAGTAGTCCTTCAGGTCCTGAGGTTACAATCTATAAGTTTCTCTCTGTTTTGAGTTAGCCTGAAATTATTCAGTTCACTTAACACTTCAAATGAGGCACTCTTCCAAGCATTTTGCAATCATTAAACTCACATGTTCCTCCTATGAAACCCTTATGAGGTGAGTATAATTATTGTGTGTCACAAATGGAGAGACAACTTAGAGGGGTACGTCACTGGCTGAAGTTGGTGTGGCTTGTGAGTTGTGAGGCTGGGTATGTCTGATCTCTGCACACCGCCTCTCCAGCTGTGGCTCTGCAGCTGCGGCGCTCACATCTATAGGGCTGGATGTTCTGGGAGCTAGTTTCTATTGGTAAACATTATCAAGAAAAAAGAATTCTTTCTAGACTCTTCAATTATCTCACCTGACTCTAGCTTTTGAATCAAATTCATCAGTTCACACCTGTCTTCTTCTGGGGTGCCAGATGACCTGAAATTTGAAATTATGCGTTTTGTTTTGCCATAATCAGATTTCATTTAACAAAAGAAACAGAAATCTTATTTTAGAGCTAGACATGCTTGCAGATTCCGAGACGCTGTAGTACAGCCAACATCTGGATGAAAAGGCAATTACATTTCAGGTGTTTTAGCAGGTTTCCATGGCAGCAGCCCTGACCATTTGTGCTTGAGTCTTTTACTTCTAAATATGGCTTTAAAGACTGTAATCATGATGCATCAGGGATCCTAATCTTTGTTCTTAGTTTTATACTTTACTGTTAAAAATCTTGCAAAAACAAATAGCGTTACATGCCAAAGTTAACCAGACTCCACATTTTACATCATAAGGAATCACACTCTTTAAAAATATTTTTTACTATTTTATTTGATTGAGATTATAATATTGTTGCTTCAATATATATATTTTATGTATGTATATATATACACACACAATATTTTATAATATATAATATTTATTAGTATAAATTATTAAATAATATATTATATACACACATATAGCTTGCTCAGTTTGTATAATGTTATTTGTAGGTATGTCTTTGGGGTTTCCCATTGGTATTAGATAACTAATAGTGTGCACTCTCTTTAGGATATGTGTGTGTGTGTGTGTGTGTGTGTGTGTGTGTGTGTGTTGTATTGCTGTCTCATTCTTAATTGGCTATATATTTTAGATTTGAGGCCTGGTAAGTGCCCCCTACCATTGGCATGTATATTGTTGTCTGTTCAGCTCTTGTTTAGGCAGTCTATTGGTGAGACTTTATGAGTGTAGTTTCTGACATTCCTAGGAGCACGTTGTCACAGCAGACAGACTCCCTAAAGGGAATTCTAATCCATTTGGTGCTCATGAAGTCAAAGGTATTGAGGTTGTACTGTCTTGGCTTCTCGATAGCACTAGGAGACTAAGACAGCGCCAATGTACATTTCAGATAAAGCAATCCAGACAATGTTCTTAAAATCAAAGTGAATCACTGACGTGGAGTTAGAAATTGGTTTGATAACCAGGATGTGAACGAACTTTTCCGAATGTCCTCTCACATCACAGGAACAGGAGCTTAAGGCAAAACAGTCACTTCTTTCTGTATTTGTGCATAAGTATTTCCCAGTTCTGACTGAGCTAAGTCATGAACAATCTAGGGCTCAATGCTTTGGAGCCACAGAGGTCCGCCATGGGAGAGGAAGGGATCTTTCCAATGAGATTAAGTTGGACCCGAAGTCAGGAGCTAAGTGAAGTCCTTAGTGCCTCAGCTGTCACATTAGCAAAGACTGTCTGGAGGATCAGCAAATGAATAAGTAAATAGTGGGGAAAGCTGGCGGCAAGTCCAGGGGCATTCTGAGTATCCAAGAGGTAATATGCTTAAATGCGGGTCAAAATAAGATGACTTCAGGGAGACACAAGAAAAATAGTGTGATGTCAATAGGAGATAGCAATAGAGCCTTCCAAAGAAGTTTCTAGCTTAGGATTCTCATGAATTGTCTGCTGCAGCCTTGTTCATTCCCTTGTGAGAGGAGCCGGACCCCAAGGGTAGGAGTGCCTTGACAAGGACACTACCCTGGAAAGTCAGAACAACATCTGATGGTGATAGAGACAGCGCTGGTCTATTGCAAACCACGTCTAAGCTCCTTCTGGCTGCTCAGAAGTCAGCTCAGATCCCAAAGTAGACAAAATGAGCTCTTTCTGAAGATGCTTCTCAAGTAAACAAGTTAGCATCCCAGTGCAGGAGAGCTTAGGAAATCATCACACTCAGCTTGGAGCATGCCTGCCTCTGCTGTATCCACAGGCAACGAATTTAGTCCTCTGCTGCAGAGGCAAACTGTCGACTGGTTTGAAATACCCAGTGTCTGTGGACCCAAAGAGTGTGGGGATGTAGATTTGGACAAGACTCAGTTCAACTCGGGACTTTTATGCACTCATTTTCTTTGAGACTTGGGCCCTTGACTCTGTTTTAAATCTCTCTGAAAGGATAGAGATTATACCCACCCTTTGAGGACATTAGGTGAGACAATACATCTAAAAGCCTTTCTTGCACATGCTAGCATCCACAACTTGATGGAATTTTCATCTCCTTCTATTCTGTAAGATACCACAAATATGCTTTAGCTTTGAGACTGTTTCTCACCTAAGGTTTTTGGGTGAGAGAATTATGTTTGTTTGCTTGGACCACCAGACAAGTGTCATGAGTTGTATGGTTTAAATAAACAACAGACTCTCCTTTGTTCCTTCTCTGGAAACTTTGGAAACCCAAATTTAACATGCTGCTCGGTTTTGTTTTCAGATGAGCTTGCAATGGCTCATGTTTCTGACCGCTGGGGTGTCAGACCATGCTTCCACCTTCACAATCTCATTTTGCCTTAACTAATTACCTCATGCCCGATACTGTCACATGGAGATGGGTGGGATAGGGTTTCAATATTATGGGCAAGGTCAGTCCATAACAAGTATAGTCTTTCTAATTGTTATTTTAATATTCTATTCAATATGTTATAATGCTGTTTTCTTAGTCTTTTTCTTGGTTTTTTATATGAGATGGTTTTCCAAATTTTTGTTGTTGAGACAGAATACATTAGCAAGGCTGGCTTTGAACTCTTAAACTTTCCCGTTTGGCCTTCTAACAATTTGATTACAGGTGTGTAGCACTATGACAGGTTTCCAGAGATTGTTCTTTAAATTTTTCTAGTTTTCTAAAAGCATTTACTTTCCAAAATATTATAAATTATCATTTACTTCTAATTTTTGTTTAATTAATACACAAACTTTTTTTCGGTTTCTGACAATGGGCAGAGTGAAATTTTCACATGCTTCTTTCCATGGGAAAATATCTCCACCAATTCAGATATTTTTTAGCTTTTCGTGCTTAGTACTGCTCCCCCAATACTATCCTTCAGTTTTGTTTATTTTACTTTTCTTTGAGTGACAAGCTAATCCAAAAGGCAAGCCCTGGGTGATATGGCTTTAGCATCAACAATCGCCATTCATTGAAGAAAAAATGTTTAAATATTTATTTTCTTTTATTATGTGTTTGTGGTTGGAGTCTGTTATGTGTGAGTACAGAGGAGGACCTTGGATCCTCTGGAGCTGGAGTTACAGGTCCGGTAGGTTGCCTACCTGAGGTAGATTCTGGGAACTTAATTTGGACCTCTATAAGAAGAGTAAATGCTCATAATTTGAGTCGTGTCTTCAGACCTCATTATTAAATTATCATTATTATTAATTTGGTAGTGTTTATTTACTTTCCAGGGGAAAATGATAACCCAGTAGAGGAGTTTAAAAAACATAACTCTTTGTGCCTATCTCAGGGTTTGGGGTCAGCCCTTCCCAGACTTGTATGAGAGTAGCCTCTCTTTTCCTCTGGAAATCTACCCTGGTTCCTCTCAGCCCTCAGTATTTCAGTCTCTGCATTGGTCCACTGTGTTGCTTTCTTCATTCCACTACTTATCCCACATGCTCTTCTCCCCAATGGAACAAACACATCCAGAAACAGGGTCTCCGCAGTAGTGAATATTGACATTCTGCACTGAAAATCCTTAGGAGCGGAATGAAAGAGCAGCTATCAGGGCGATGTGCATTCAACAACTGGACATGCAGAGCTGAAGGGAAGAATTAGTGGTGGTGGAACTTCAGAGAGAAGCAGGACAGGGATGGGGTATGGGGGGATGACACAAGAACGAGATGAACCATCCATGGAATAGGATTCAGGGAATTCCCATGAGCTCATGTTGACACCTGCCAACTTCCCTCTTCCTACCTCGTACACTTGTTTTGGGCAATAACTTCAGAGTATGCTCATCAGATTCATCCTCTGCAAACACGTTATCTCATCTGTTTCTTTCTTTGTATATACATATTCACAAGACACTTTTCCTTAACGATATGGAGAGCTGCAGCTAATATCTCTCCATAGCCGTGAATACTTCACTGTGAGCTTCCAAAGGATGAAGACATCCCTTCCAGAATCACAGTGTAAATTTAAAATTGATACGACTTTTTAAAAAATGTAACCTGCTGCTCACAATTCTTCCTCTGTCAGGTAAGCACTGATTAGTGAGTTTCCTGTGGTACAGGATCCGCCTGAGCCAGGCTTTGCATTTTGGTATCCAACTTTTAATCTTCCTAAATGTGGAACATCTCCTCCTCTCTTGGCATGCACTTAAAGGAGCCACTGGGCTTATCTTGGTTTGGATCCTTGCTTTACCACACAAGGCTGAATGACAAAACTGCTTTACCCCTAGTCTCAATTTTCTATCTGCTAATGGGGCTAACAATACAAGAAGTCAAGGAAAATAGCTATGAGACAGAATGAGAACAAAAGTAAAACGTATTTGATCATCCAACAAACCCATGCTGCCCTAGTCCTTACCCATGTATCTGGAATTTTAGTGACCAATACATTTGATTACTTAGCAATGGATAAGTGACTGGTGAGCTAGGGCTAGCTTTTTTTCTGTCACGTATTGCTATGTGGTCCAAGGACGTTGTTTTGCTCTTAGTGACCTGATGTCCTTGGTTATTAAGAATGGGGGCTTTTAGTACTTTTTCTCCTGGGGTGAGGGAAATTACCGGGCAAATGCTGGTTGTGGGTGTGAGCATCGGGGCAAATCGACTCCACCTAGCCTCCCCCTGTTCATTCCGGAATTATCCAAATGAAAATAGGGTCTGTGAGCATTAAAATCCGGGGCCCAACCTTCCAGCAGGTGCAAGTAATGGATCCAACGCTGAAAGCTGTTTAAAGATGAAACTGGGAAACCTCACCCTCCTGTGGATGTTTTCTCTTACCAAGTATATTTTGGAATAATCTCTCTCTGTTGGTCAAATAAACTGTCACTGTGGGTGTGGTTAGTTCGGCGAAGGTTTAGGATGTGGGTTGTGAGACTGCGGGGGGTGGTTATGGTTCATTGTTGATTGAAATTCGAGTCTGAACTGTGTGACCTTGGTATCATCATGGAAACTCCAGGGTGAATGGCCACCAAAGCATGACACTCTGGGGCTTGGCACGGTCCCTCCTAGAAACTCATCACCAGGTCTGCACAGGGTCAGGTGTCAGTTCAATGTCACCTCCATGGAGAAGCCTTTCAGGGGGGTCTTGATATGACATCAGCTGTTTCTAGGGACCCTGTCCTCAAGAGCTGCAAGTGTAAACAGAGAAAGGAATGTGGGGGGCATGAAATGGGGTAACTGGTTTGGAGCTTGAAGTCAATACACTCACGTAACATGAAGAAGGGTACAAGGCATGACACATATCTGCCTCTGAGCTTCACAGGATCTAGAATCTGGGTTTGAGCTTCAAATCCCTGTCAAGTGCATCATATACAAATGGCATGGGCTAATGCTTTTCCTCTCTGAGTTCAGCTTCAAGTGTATGAGAATTCCTCTCCCGTGGAGTGCAGTTGTGATGCCACAAATGCTGCTGCAAGGGCAGAATGGGGCAGGGTGGGGTGATGTAACCAGGGTGGGGTGGGGTGGGGCAGGGGGGATCTGGATGGTACCTCTGCAGATAGGAGAACAAGCATGTATCTAAGCTTTCCCCCACACAGGCTGGGTTATACCTCACCTTCTCAAGCCTCTGATTGCCGTGGGCAAATTGCCAGCAGTAATGCTTTCGGACCTTTGTATTTAGGTTTCACATCGTGGATTTCAACCAAGAGTAAATAAAATACTTGAGAAAAATTGTTTGAACATTTGTAGGTATTTTGTTGCTATTTCAGTAAAAAGTCTAAAAAACCCTTATAGATTGGGTATTAGAAAAATTTTTGAAATTATAAGGAAGGGTGTCCATAATATTTATGCAAAGGGGATGAAAATTTTCACATGCTTCTTTCCATGGAAAAATATCTCCACCAATTCAGATATTATTATTAGCTTTTCGTGCTTAGTACTGCTCCCCCAATACTATCCTTCAGTTTTGTTTATTTCTACTTTTCTTTGAGTGACAAGCTAATCCAAAAGGCAAGCCCTGGGTGATACTGGCTTTAGCATCAACAATCGCCATTCATTGAAGAAAAAATGTTTAAATATTATATTTACTTTTTAATTATGTGTTTGTGGTTGGAGTCTGTTATGTGTGAGTACAGAGGAGGACCTTGGATCCTCTGGAGCTGGAGTTACAGGTCCAGGTAGGTTGCCTACCTGAGTAGATTCTGGGAACTTAATTTGGACCTCTATAAGAAGAGTAAATGCTCATAATTGCTGAGTCGTGTCTTCAGACCTCATTATTATTATCATTATTATTAATTTGGTAGTGTTTATTTACTTTCCAGAGAAAATGATAACCCAGTAGAGGAGTTTAAAAAACATAACATCTTTGTGCCTATCTCAGGGTTTGGGGTCAGCCCTCTCCAGACTTGATATGAGAGTAGCCTCTCTTTTCCTCTGGAAATCTACCCTGGTTCCTCTCAGCCCTCAGTATTTCAGTCTCTGCATTGGTCCACTGTGTTGCTTTCTTACATTCCACTACTTCATCCCACAGTGCTCTTCTCCCAATGGAACAAACACATCCAGAAACAGGGTCTCCGCCAGTAGTGAATATTGACATTCTGCACTGAAACTCCTTAGGAGCGGAATGATGAGCAGCTATCAGGGCGATGTGCATTCAACAACTGGACATGCAGAGCTGAAGGGATGAATTAGTGGTGGTGGAACTTCAGAGAGAAGCAGGACAGGGATGGGGTATGGGGGGATGACACAAGAACGAGATGAACCATCCATGGAATAGGATTCAGGGAATTCCCATGAGCTCATGTTGACACCTGCCAACTTCCCCTCTTCCTACCTCGTACACTTGTTTTGGGCAATAACTTCAGAGTATGCTCATCAGATTCATCCTCTGCAAACACGTTATCTCATCTGTTTCTTTCTTTGTATATACATATTCACAAGACACTTTTCCTTAACGATATGGAGAGCTGCAGCTAATATCTCTCCATAGCCGTGAATACTTCACTGTGAGCTTCCAAAGGATGAAGACATCCCTTCCAGAATCACAGTGTAAATTTAAAATTGATACGACTTTTTAAAAAATGTAACCTGCTGCTCACAATTCTTCCTCTGTCAGGTAAGCACTGATTAGTGAGTTTCCCTGTGGTACAGGATCCAGCCTGGAGCCAGGCTTTGCATTTTGGTATCCAACTTTCTAATCTTCCTAAATGTGGAACATCTCCTCCTCTCTTGGCATGAATCACTTAAAGGAGCCACTGGGCTTATCTTGGTTTGGATCCTGCTTTACACAAGAGCTGAATGACAAAACTGCTTTACCCCCTAGTCTCAATTTTCTCATCTGCTAAATGGGGCTAACAATACAAGAAGTCAAGGCAAAATAGCTATGAGACAGAATGAGAACAAAAGTAAAACGTATTGATCATCAACAAACCCATGCTGCCCTAGTCCTCTACCCATGTATCTGGAACTTTTAGTGACCAATACATTTGATTACTTAGCAATGGATAAGTGACTGGTGAGCTAGGGCTAGCTTCTTTTCTGTCACGTATTGCTATGTGGTCTCAAGGACGTTGTTTTGCCTCTTAGTGACCTGATGTCCTTGGTTATTAAGATGGGCTTTTAGTACTTTTTCTCCTGGGGCTGAGGGAAATTACACGGGCAAAGTGCTGGTTGTGGGTGTGAGCATCGGGGCACTCGACTCCCACCTAGCCTCCCCCCTGTTCATTCCGGAATTATCCAAATGAAAATAGGGTCTGTGAGCATTAACTCCGGGGCCCAACCCTTCCAGCAGGTGCAAGTAATGGATACCAACGCTGAAAGCTGTTTAAAGATGAAACTGGGAAACCTCACCCTCCTGTGGATGTTTTCTCTTACCAAGTATATTTTGGAATAATCTCCTCTCTGTTGGTCAAATAAACTGTCACTGTGGGTGTGGTTAGTTCGGCGAAGGTTTAGGATGTGGGTTGTGAGACTGCGGGGTGGTTATGGTTCATTGTTGATTGAAATTCGAGTCTGAACTGTGTGACCTTGGTATCATCATGGAAACTCCAGGGTGAATGGCCACCCAAAGCATGACACTCTGGGGCTTGGCACGGTCCCTCCTAGAACTCTCACCAGTCTGCACAGGGTCAGGTGTCAGTTCAATGTCACCTCCATGGAGAAGCCTTTCAGGGGGGTCTGCATATGACATCAGCTGTTTCTAGGGACCCTGTCCTCAAGAGCTGCAAGTGTAAACAGAGAAAGGAATGTGGGGGCATGAAATGGGGTAACTGGTTTGGAAGCTTGAAGTCAATACACTCACGTAACATGAAGAAGGGCTACAAGGCATGACACTATACTGCCTCTGAGCTCTCACAGGATCTAGAAATCTGGGTTTGAGCTTCAAGTCCCTGTCAAGTGCATCATATACAAATGGCATGGGCTAATGCTTTTCCTCTCTTGAGTATCAGCTTCTCAAGTGTATGAGAATTCCTCTCCCCTGTGAGTGCAGTGTGATGCCACAAGATGCTGCCTGCAAGGGCAGAATGGGGCAGGGTGGGGTGATGTAACCAGGGTGAGGTGGGTGGGGCAGGGGGGATCTGGATGGATACCTCTGCAGCATAGGAGACACAAGCATGTATCTAAGCTTTCTCCCACACAGGCTGGGTTATACCTCACCTTCCTCAAGCCTCTGATTGCTCGTGGGCAAATTGCCAGCAGTAATGCTTTCGGACCTTTGTATCTTTAGGTTTCACATCGATGGATTCAACCAAGAGTAAATGGAAAATACTTGAGAAAACTTGTATTGAACATATGTAGGTATTTTGTTGCTATTATCAGTAAAAAGTCTAAACCTTGATAGTATTGGGTATTAGAAATTATTGAAATTATAAGGAAGGGTGTCCATAATATATATGCAAATGCTATGACATCAGGGACTGGAACAGCCTTGTATTTTGGTATCTGCGGAGATTTCTAGGGCCAATTCCTTGCAGATCAATGGTCTCTTATACTTGGACATTTCCAAAGGCTATTGAGAGAACCATTTAGAATGTACATTATTTTACATAAAATGTCATTAAGATAATTATTATTGTTTGAAGTCTTATAAATTTAGGCTCAGCCCCACTCGAAAATAAAATGGTCGCTGTAATGTTTCCTGTTAAACACCCAAACCCATAAAGAAAAGATGCATTTTATTGATTCTGTAAATGTCATGGCCTTATCCTTGGTCTGTACCCAGTGCAAGACAAAAGGTGGTCAATGATTTTGATCTTGAGTGAGTCTACTGTTGTAAGCATACACCGAGCACAGTGGTCATTACCCTTCCTAATGCGGCAACCTTCTGATATAGCGCCTCGTGCTGTGGTGACCTCCAACCACAAAATTATTTCAAAATAACTGCTACTTCATAACTGTAATTTTGCCACTGCTCGGAATCATAATGTAAATATTTTTGGAGCTAGAGGTTTACATAAGAGGCCATGACCCACAGTTGAGAACTGCTGCCCTAGAGGATTTCTTTCCATCCATCCACCCTTCTCCCAGAGCTATGTCAGCCATTCACACATTTGAGTTCCACCATTGTCCCTCTGGAAACCAAGCAGCTGCTCAGTTATCTTATCCCGAGATGTGCATGCCCTGTGGCCTGTCCCACAGTATTGCCTGGTTCATTTGTGGACGGTGGTAAATAGATGCCCTGTGGCTCAGAAAAGCAGGCTGGAAGTGACCTTCTGTGACTCCGGGTCATGGGTTTGTTTGCAAGAACACAGACAGACAAGTGGCCACTGACAATATGTGCTCCAACATCACATATGGGGCATATTTTGCTCAGAAACATGCCATGTTAGTTGTTGAAACCTTTTTTGCATTCCCTGAAACAAATGGCACCATGGTGTATTTTCTTTTAAGGGGCAGTAAATAAAAGTCTTTTATGTTGACAATGATAATATTATATTCTACAATTGATTTGCATTTTTCTATTCTGTGGATCTTTCTGCTTGGTATAAATCCCCAGGCTGAAATGCACTGGGCCTCACTCACGGATCAGCAATGGGTTTTGTCTCTGGCCTGGACAGCTATTCACATAGATTCTGACTGCAGGGATCTGGCTGTGCCCAGATGTGAAGAGGCCATGCACAGTAAGGACGAAGGTACATGTGCATGCAGGTTTGGACAGGTGCCCATGGAGCCTGCAAGGATTCTCCAGGGAGCCACCATCAACCTGATCTCCAGAAGGAGCTGGTCTGAGCAACATTACCCCTAAGCCCTGCTAGCTGGCTCCCCAGGAAAGCAAGAAAGCACACAAGTGCATTTTGGGGGTTTGTGGAAGAGTTGAATCCTCATCACTTCCTGTGGGCCTTTCTGAGCATAATAAGGTCCTCTTTCTTGCATCAGCCAATCCAGGAGCTGCTGATAAACCATGGCACAAGCTTGAGCCAGAGTTAACCTTAACCATTGATCACACTGAGCACTTGTCGTGTGCTAAGTATTATCTCATTAAACCCTCACCACAATCCTGCAAGGTAGGTGCTGTGTTACCACATTTTACGATGAGGGGAACCAAGGCCTAAAGTTTCACAGTGGATAATTTGCAGGAGAAGAATTTAAGCCTCCAGGCAAGTCTGGGGGTAGTTACTGGTGACAGAAGAAAACATATGTCTTGGGAAGCCATCTGTGGAGATCACAAAACCATTCCTACACCTTGCCTGGAGCTAGCAGAATGAAAATGTCCAGAATGAAGTGGCTGTAATGGGGGTGTAGGTTGCATTATTTAGTACAAATGAGGCTTTGTAACTTTCTTCATATTTAGACCAAGGCTGTGTCCCCTCTGCTCTCCCTGTGGAGTTTCTTTGGAGGAGAAGGTAGAGGCTATTGAGCAAGTATAGGAAGCACCTTGCACTTAGCTGAAGAAGTTGGTGATAACTTTACCCTTAAATCCTTAGCAAAAAGAGCAGACATGTCCACTCATCACTGGGAGGAATCTCCAGACATGGTGGTGTCTGTGCCAATAGGTTAGCGCAGACAAAAGTGTTTTCTGGATACCCAGCTTTAAGTGGAAGTGTCTGTGGCTGAATCAGCACAGAATACTTTTTATTGTGTTTCAAGCCCTCTGTCTTTTTTATTTTATTTTTATTTTTATTTATTATTATTTTTTTTTTGCATAAGGAAGACTCAATAAGAGGAGTAGATGTGGAGTTTGAGACATGATTTCTCTTTTCTTCTCTTCTTTTTCTTTTTGTTTCCTTTCCCTTTCTCCTTTCCTTTCCTTTCCTTTCCTTTCCTTTCCTTTCCTTTCCTTTCCTTTCCTTTCCTTTCCTTTCCTTTCCTTTCCTTTCCTTTCCTTTCCTTTTCCTTTCCTTTCCTTTGAACTTAGCCTGGGAAATACTTAAACAGTTGTTTTCAAACTGAGCTGTGAAGTACAGCATTTGTGAGGGAAATTGCCCCTCTTACTTTCAAGATATTGACTTCTATTTTCCATTTCCTCCAGGACAGTCAAAATGTTCTTTTTTAGAGCTTGGCTTCCCTGTGGGTGATTTTCTAAGATGGGTACTCATTAGCCAACATCTGAGGGTGGTCAATGCCATCCAGCATAGACGGTCTATACTAGCTACTACCTACAGACCAACTCCAGCAGCAAGCCGTAGAGGATGTGTTGATTTTATTATATTCTAACTTGAAACATCCTAAGAACATCCAAACATGCCCTTGAGGCCATGGGGTCATGGTAGGGATTGCTCAGGGATGGGGTATGGATTTCTGTGTAGAATTGAAGCCGCCACAGGATGATGCAGGATATTCATTGGAGAAAGCTGGGAGCCTTTGGCTACCCTCTCTTAGCCATGATTTTCAGCATTGAACAAATGAGAGCTAATCTTAGGTGTCATCAGGACAGGGCTTTACCTTACACTACATCCTGTAGTGACACCATAAACTTGTCTTTTCAATTCTCAGTCCTTCTGAACATATGAAGGGCAAAATCTCAGTTTTGTAAAGCTTGTATCTGCAATCATGAGAAAAGGCAAGACAGACCTTGGTCTTGGGCATTTTTAAGGCAACAGTTTCTGATTTGGAAGTATTAAGCTTTAAGTGCTTTGTAAAACATGCCAGCCTCCCCTCCACAAAATTACTCTATGGCAGTTTTAATGGTGGAGTGAAACCTCATTTAAAAATGAATCAATGTATTTCCTCCCATTCTATGGTGTCTTTGGTTGTGCCAGAATGCACTGGCACAGTGCTGTGGTCCTCCAAGATTCGGTGCCATGGCTAAGGCAGAGCATGGGGCTGGCTACACTCTGATCATTACTGCTTTCTCAAAAGTCACACTGAACCAAGACCACGGCCACTGAGAATAGGGATGGTGTCATTCTCCCCCATCCTCCTGTGAGCCCTGGCCTCCTGAGTCTGCTCACCTTACAGTGAGTATTACGCATGGTTGGGAGAAAAGGGGTAGCAGGTCCAGTGATGTGGCTAATAACCTTGTATCTTTAAGTCAAGGTTCCCCACCTCCAGGCCAAGTGTCTCCTGCTTTCTTATTTCTGGGGTTTAGGCCTCTGGAAAGTGGGATCTAGTTTACCCCTGCAGCCTGCTGAAGATGTGTTCTCCAGGGGCCGGGAATGGATGGAGCAGGTGCAGATGGGCTGGTGGATGCAGCCACAGCAGCCGGAGCTCGGAGATCAAGTCACACGTGAGTTCTGAGCTACAGTCTTTTCTCTGCTTAGGCTGCAAATCTCTGGCAATTCAGGCAGGCTCTGAATTAAGCTTAATTAAAATTCACTCTTAATTAGGGCCATTACTTAAAATCAACTCTATGTAATAAAGCCGTGTAATCATAATTAAGCCCCGGGAATGGAATTAGGAAGCAGGGAATGTGAAAGCCAAATACAAGGGCCTGGTGTCGGTGGGGGTGACAGAGCCTTCTTCTTCAATTAACAAGATTTTTAAGTAAACGAGCATCACCCAGTCCTGGTGAGGACTTATGTAGCCACAGGCATGGTGAACACACCAGAAAGGGGACTTGAAGAAAGTAGACCCCAGGGGCAATGGGTTCAGGTAGTATGATGGGTGGCAGGGAGGGTCACAATATCCAAACTTAAGATCCTTGCTTCCTACCGAGCTCTTGTTAGGGGAGCTTGGATCAGCACAGCCAAGGTCAGTCCCACCCACCTGTTTCCTGGCTGCTGATGTGACAGTCATAGCGCTGGAACCTAAAGTATAAAAAGGAGAAAAGTGAAGTGACAGCTGGTGGCAGTCTCCTACTTTGACATCATTAACAAGTCACCAAAGAGTGGGAACATAATTTGGAAATGAAAGAGTCAGTTTTTCAGATTGGACGTACCAAATGCTGGCCGTGGTCTAGGGTGTTGTTTCCTTCTGAATTTCTCAAGCTATGGCGTGGGGATTGAAATAGGCAGTGCCTTCAGGTTATTCTGAGAAATATAAAGCATTTATACAGCCCAGTGTCTACTGCAGTGCCTACAAATAACTGCAAAGTTTATATAGTTTTAATATGCATATGCTGCATTAAGCACTGTTGTTTATATGCATGAGACTGCTATTGGCCATAATTGTCATATTAAATAGACATCATTTTCTTCAATTTGTGGATTGAAAGAAATAACTGTGGATTCAAAGAGGCTCAGGAACTCACATAGGATGTGTAACATCCCATGGGAAGAGTGCACAGAAAGAGCCACACACGCTACAGTTATAAAGACAGTATCTGCCCCAGCTTGTCTGCTGATCAGAGTCAGTGACACCCACTGGAGAACGTATGCCTAGAAGCGCATGCCTTTCAGAGGAGGCTGTCCTCTCCAGCCTAGTTTCTAGGCCCAAGCCGTTTGTCTAATTCTGACAGAGAAAGAGATTTACTCATTCCAGAGTTACGGAGTTGGAGGAGAAGGGAAAATACAGACAGTTCTTCTCCCAGCTTCCCCTCTATTCATTTTCTTTGTCAGGGTTCTTGGGGTTTGTCTCAGAAGTGGTAAGGGGATGTAGACAGCGTGGCCTTCACCTCCTGTGTCCCTTTTATAGCCCTTGTTTCTCCAGGAATGTCTCCTCTTATGGGCAGATACCGACATCATGCCTGGTACTAACTTAAAGCTCGGCACACACAGGGTCTTTTTTAGTCTGCATCCGAGCTTCAGAAGTTGGGATCATCATCTGTGCATTGCAGATGAGGAAACTGTAGCTGGGACAGGCAAAGCTCAATCAGCCCATTGACCGCAGTGAAATATGTCATTTGATCCTGGTTGGGCTTTCAGTTCACTCCTAGAGATAGCATTCTCTTCCAGAGATGCAGGCTGGAATGGGTCCTCCCGGACAGCTTCTACCCATGGCAGCATCAGCACTGAAGTTACATCTTTGATGCCACCATCTCACGGCTCATGTTTCCCAAGCAGCCTCAGGTCCTCAGAGCAACTGCCTTTGATGCTTGCAGATCTCAGAATTCACTGAGCTCAGTACTCATGATTGGCCATCAAGACAGCACAAGGTAGAAATGCATCTGGGGCCAGGTCTTCATGGAGCCGTCCAAGTCTGACCTTTAATATCATCGTTAAGCGAATGATACACATGCTAATGTTGTTTGGGCAAGCTATGTTCAAAGTGTTAGATACTAAGGTCTTGAACCTTTCACAGTTTTGGCACAGCTGTGTTAGCACTTCTGCATTTGTTAATGAACAGGAACCATCACTAGAAAGAAAGCAGGATACAGGCTGCCCTGTGAAGATCTAGGGCCTAACCTAGTGGTCACCCTTGTTCATCTTGACTGGGACCTTTGTGCTTTTCTGCTCCCTAGAGAGGCCATCTTGATTAGAGGTGTGGGCCTGGAGGAAGGGGGCACACTGGTTAATTTGGAAGATTTGTGGTTACCACCAGGCACCTCTATAAATCAGCCATGGGCCTCTTGTTCTTGAGAGAAGGAAGAACGTGGCAGGTAAGAGAGCTAGAGGCCAGCTTAGGTTCCCCAGGCTCCACTCTCCTACTGAGTGGTGCCTCCCCTTCCCCTCCCATCTCCACACCAAGCTTCCGAGGTGGAGGCCCTGACCTCTGTGAATCCATCATGGAGAGCAACCGTAGAGTGGGTTAGAGCCACATGGGAGAAGAAGGCTCTGATGTGTGTGGTTGACTTTCAGGTGCTTACAGACCCCAGCTCCTGACCAGAGGAAGCCTTTCCCAAGCATGACCCCCTGTCCTTCAAGATCATTTGCCTCTATTTACACTAAATAGAGGCAGCTCAATTTTTGAGTTCCTGTATTTTGGGCAAGCCAAACTGGAGGTCCCCACAGCCGGTCCAAGCAGGCATCAGCTGTCCTGGAGATGGTCACGTGGAAGGCACTCCCAAGCCTGCTCCTCTGACAAAGTTTAGCAAACAGCTTATCTCCCAGAAAACACGTGAGGTAATGTTTATGAAATATCACCCTGTCCCCTTCACCAGGCTGTGGGGTGTTGGCATGACTGAACATTGCTGCTGGTGGCTGGGTCACCCTGCCCCCTCCTACCCTCAGTAGGGTAGGAAACCACTACCTAATCTTCCCACTGCAGGTCTGGACAGACTAACGCTCTATAGATGTGTCCAGTGACTTTAAGTTTTCATGGTTTAAGACATACCTGTATATGGAATGGACAAGTTTTCTTTAGGAGGAAACAGGCAGAGAGTAGCAGGGCATTTTCCCCTAAAGTTGTAAAAATCAGTTGGTGACCTGACTGGGGAGCCAGGTCTGACCCTGCTAGTGTCTTCTGACCTGTTCTACACTAAATATTCATTTAAAGAAGTAAGGATGGATACATGGATAGCTACATGGCTGGACAGGAAATGGATAGTTGGCCTGGCATGGTGACATGTGCCTGTAATCACAAAACTCAGGAAGTTGAGGCAGGAGAATTGTGAGATTCAGTCCAATGTGGATGCCGTTTCAAACAAATGAATGGGTGAAAATGAGGAAGGGATGGAAAGAGGGAGAGAGTAGCAAGGGGGCTACACAAAGGGGAGAGAGACGTTGATGAAGGAAGAGGAGAGTGAAAGGGAGGAGAGGGAAGGAGAGGAAAGGAATATTTGGTTAGAGAAGGGGATGTGTAAGTATAGTTAGTTCTGGAAGGATACACTGAAAACTGTGGGGTTTCTCAAGTAAGAACGGAAGGCTAGTCTGTGTATGCGTGTGTGGTGTGTGTGTGTGTGTGTGTGTTTTCAGCGTGCGCGCACTCGCACGCTCAGGTTTGTGGTGTTCGAGTATATATGTATGTGTGTGTGGGCGCTTTGTGTGTGTGTTTGAGTATGTTTTTGTGTGTGTGTGTTTGCATGTGTGTAATCAGAAGAAAGACAGTCATAAACATTATTCTTTATTTCTTGCTCCTTTTCCCCTCTGAACTGCCATAATTTTTCAATGCGAGCACATTTTCAATGTGCCTCTCTCTTTCTTGCCTTCTGTCTCTGCACACCCTTCCATAATGATCAGAGCCACACTGCGGAGAAGGTGCAGATGTCCTGAGAAAGCCACAATCATTTCCTCTCTGATGCTCTCAGATACCTGGGTAGCTCTGAAGAACAGAACAGCCGTGCTGAATGAATGAAGCCCAGATTTTGATGTCTGTGAGCCAAACCAGGGCTGCCCCAGTAGCTTCTATCCAGAACTGATGACCTCAGACTTTCTTAGTGGTGCCCAGAGGAGAAATATTTTCTTTCCTGCTCTTTATGTATGTGATAGATTTTAAGTAACTTACATGCGTAGCAGCTTGGAAGTGGTTAAGTGAGTTTTGTTTCAGCTCATGATGGAGTAATGTGCATTAAAAACAAACCATAAATCCCACCTTTCCACAACCAACACTGTGGTAAAACAACTAAGCAGACACTGCACTCAGAGTTCCTCAGGGCCAAGTACGGAGAAATCAGGTCAGCATATGACAAAATGCTAGGACTTAAGCCTACAGAGCTTGCATTATTTTTCAATATTTTTCCCATTTCCAAAATGCCGTTTTCATTGTAAATGTTTTATAAATAATGACCTCAGTTTCTGTAGGGGAATGAAAGCAAAGTGATCTACTTGGGTGATAGGATCATAATTTACTTTTATGTATTAGTTCATTTTGTCTTTAGAGACAGGGTATTAGTATGTATCCCAGGCCAGTCTTGAACGCACTATATAGCCCAGGCTGGTCTCAAACTCACAGTGGTTCTTCTGCCTTGGCCACTTTAATGATGGAATTACAAGTGTTTGCTGCCATGCCTGGCTTCCCCCTTGACTTTATAGTTCCTAAATTTTAGGCACTCTCTGTGTTTACTGTTATACTAGGCATCTTATTTAACACAGTTTTAAAAATACAGGTGGAGAGGGAAAGAGAGCCGTTGCTAAGCAGCCCATGCTTCAGGATCCCCTTGACTCGTTCCCTGCAATTGGTTGGGTTGTCATTTCATGAGCTTCTCAAATGTGTAGGTCAGGAGTAAGTGTAGGGGTGACAAACACTAAGGAAGAAACTATGCCAGCCCATGAGTGGGGTCAGACATGGTCTAACTGGGGAGACAGACACTTCACCATACAAGTTACAGGTGTCACCCTAAAGTTTCTTAAGAGAAAAATTAGCATCTGTGGTTTCAAAGTCACCCCTTCTGCTCCCTCCATTTCTTCTCCCTTCAGCTGCCTTTTCTGAGAATGAAAGCGAAGTCAATCCATTCTCAGTGTGGACCCTATGATCAGCATCATGTTGAAGTTGTGTATGATCAACTGTCCGCAAACCAGGGCCCCGATGTGCAGAGCGCTTTGGTTCACTGCAGAGCTGGTGGCTTATGTTCCCAGCAGATGGTCTATTTCCCTTCTGTGCCTAACCGAAATGTGTTCTAAACCTCACCATATGGCCTTGCAGAAAGAACAGCCGACTTTTCATTCAAAGATCAAAGGATAAATTAATCTGCTTAGAGAGGAAGGCAGCCCTTTTTTCTTTAATCTGTATGTTGTGATTATGTCTACACTGCTACTGGGGGTCTTGGTACAGAAGAGTCCTTCTGAAGCCCATGGTAGTGACACAGCCTCGAGTGGCTTGACTTCTCGCTGTGGGTGTGGCACAGGCAGAGGCACTGCAGTGCAGAAGGAAAGGATGGGTAAGGACTGTGCGTAGGGAATAGACCTAGGGATCTGTGACAAAGCAAAGATCCTCCAGGTAAGCTAGGAAGTCTAGGAAACCATCCTGCAAGAGAGAGCTCAGAGATAAAATCAGAGGGGAAAATCTGTGTAGGTGTTCACATCATTCCATATCGATATTAATGATTTATGTCTGTCCTTTGGGTTATTGATGTTTTAGAGATCCACCTCCATCCAATCCCACCTCATCCTGCCACATGCTAGACATCGAGTGAATAAGAAGATAACAGAGACCATTCTTGAACAAGGAAGCTGTGCAGGAGAATGGAACAGGAGCCAAGACTGTACTTCAGAGAGATGGGAGGCAAAGTAGTGTCTAGTGAGGCCAGATGGGCAGAAAAGGTTGAATGCAGTCCAGGAGAGCAGTAGCTGGAGCTGGGTCTTCAAGGGCAGTGAAAACGGTGACCAGTAGATGTGATTGACAGGTGCGTTCAGCTGCTTCAGGAACAGGGCAATGATATGTGGGAAACTTTGCTGTGCCTGCATCACAGCTGAGTTCTAGGAGTCTTGAGGCAAAGGGTACCATGCAGTGGGAAGGCCCAGGGAAGTCACATGTGGCTAAGGGGACAACTGCAGTAACAAGAGGTAGAGTCTGACAAAGGGGTCACACATGCAGCCCCCACACATGCAGCTCCAGACTTCTTGTCTACTTAGGAGCAGAGGTTACAATGAATACTTTTGGGGTGCAGGCCCCTATCCTTGATCGCTACTCCTTCAGCTGGGAGAAGAGAATTATATTAGTCTATATTTTCCTTTATCAGATGGTTTTAGAAAAGCATACTGGATCCAAATGAGGTGGATTCATTCATTCATTCAGAACAGTTTAGTGCATCCTTTTCTGATCATCGATGCTAAAATTTCTTTGGGGAATGCACAGGTTATCAAGACCTTTCTCTAACTTCGGGAACTTTCTGGCCAGGAGGAGGAAGAGATACATACTGATTCCAAAGTGTTAACTTTCAGCTGGTCACTATACTTCCTTCCAGCTATTGGTGGACTTGAGATTCTCTCAGGGGAAATGCTGGCTCTTACCTAGGATCGACCATCTCTACATGGTTGCCTCTTATTACAGCCTGAAATTCAATTCCTTACATCCCCTTTCTCTAGCCACCATCTCTTTAGTTTCAATAATATCCATCTGAGCCCCTTTGAGCATATGTAAGTGCTTAGCATGTGCTGTCTTCTAAGCCCCTAATCCAGGCTACCTGTACTCTAACCTCAGATTAATGTTACTTCCTTGGGAAGATTTTCTCAATCTGTTTGACTAGACCAAGTCTTTGGTAGCTTCACACTCCCCTAATGTCCCTTATAGCTCTTATTCCAGCCATTATTATTTGGCATTTATTTATTCAATAGTTGTAATGATGTTCATATTATCATCCTTAATAATCAAATGTATTGTAGTATAATTTATATGTAAGACAAGGCCCTGTTTTGATGTGTACTAGCAAAGCTTATACATGTGTGTGTAACCATCACTGTATCCAAGTATGGAACTTTCCCTCTCTTCAAAAGTTCAGTGCCTCATCCCAGTCATTCATGTGGTGCACATGAGGGGCCAACCCTTCAGATGGTTGAGAAGCACTGTTCTCATTGGCTGCTGGGAGTTGCTCCTGGTTCCTCAGGCAGCCTTCAGCTTCTTCAGGAGATACATTCTTCCTATTTCACATGAGTGGCCTTTGGAAGAGATGTGACGCATCTTCAGTGAAGTGAGTGGCTGCTCTGAACCCATGCTCAACAACTGTGCCAACACAGAAAGTATGCTCCCCCACCCCTTGACAGCTTATGCTTTTGGCAGGAGAAGCCTGCCCATGTCTGACTCCCTTCATAATCACCAATGCCTTCCAGAGATACATTGAAGCTTCTGAGCAGCAATGAAAGATGACAGGCAAATCCTTCTAACCTCAGGAACTTGGACTTTCTTGCGTGTAGAATGGAGACAATACAATCCTCACAGGATCACAGAGAAAACCCAGGTATGTGAGGGTCTATGTTTTCTGTCTCGTTTTCTCTCTGGGCCTTCAGTTTCTTTCTCGTCAGGTAATGGCTGATCTATAGTTCTCCAAGGTGTCTTCCCTCTTGAACCTTGCTGGGACTGGAAAGGGGCCTAAAGTTTTCCAGCACAGGAAAGACTGGGGTAAGAGAATGACCACTTTCTCTGACAGTTCTTTGCCTGAAAAAAAAAAGGAAGTCTGCTTCAGTGTCTAGAACAGGCCTATGTTTTTTGGATCGCTGGGCTGATATCTTAGCTATTTTGAGACCCATTAGGGCATGTAATAGAGTTCCCAATTTCTACATGTGACCCCTGGTGCCATGAAGCATGTCCTTTGCTGTGAACTAATCCACAATGGAGATAAATGAGTCACAAGGTAACGGAAGGGAGAGGACAGTGTTCCATTTGTAAGCCAGTAGTTCAGTTAAAACCAGTTCCAATTAGGCCCTGCCTCCATCACTGAGCAACAGAGGACTCATGGGGGCCTACTATGTGTCAAGTGCTTAAAATATATTATCACTGTCAACTGATAGAGATATCGGCCCTTATCTGTAGGTAGACAAACGAGCTTCTTCCGCTTGGCTTACCATGTGCCTTGATGGGCTCTGGGTGGACAGAAGAGGACACAGTATGTTACTCTGTGTGGCCAGGAGAAGGGGGCGATGGCTCTTGGTTGAAATACAAGAATGTCAAAATACCAAGAACTTACTGTTACTTTTAATTCTCCAGACCTTGTGACTGGACTTGGTGGCAGCTGGAACAGTTTCCTAGACCCTTGGATTCCAGGAACAGAGGTATTCACTCTGCAGCATGCTCAAGGACAGAGCGGGAAGTATTGTCAGAAACAAGCAACAACGCTATTCCCAAATCATTACCTCCAGTGTTCAAGGTTCCCAGCAGGGGAACAGATCTCTAGAAGCATTCAGCAGAGGCCGTGTCTTCACTGAGCTCTTCAAATGGCACCATGTGTGTTCTTTTAATATAATGCGCCCAATGTCTGAAGTCAGCAGTGTTCACTGATTGAGAGATGCTGTCCTTACAACTCATAGACAATGGTACCCAGCTGCCTCCTTGACCACGAGCCTCAAATTGCCTGCTTCAGCAGCCCCAGAATCTGTGCCAGCCTGAGAATGGGCTGTGGCATCCGGGAACCCAGCAGACCTCTGGTGGATCATGGCTCCCCACTTCACAGTCCAAACAGCAATGCCTCCTCTGCTGTGTATAGACTGCAGCCTCCCCATGCTAAGACAGTGCTGTTGGCAGTGACTTGCAGAAGCTGACATGCAAATCAAATGGTGACAAAGAAAAATTGAGAGTGGATGAAAGCAAATAGGATAAATGTGTGGTGGTGACAGTGGCAGGCACACTGAACTCACAGGGAGGAAGGACCTGGTGGTGGGTGATGCTCAGGGGGCTGCTGTCAGCATTGCTCTCCTCCTCAGGAGTGTGTGAAGTGGGACATTGAGGTTCAGCTTTCCTGTTTGTAAAAATGAAGACACTGCTAGTGTCTCCATCAGAAGTTAGTAAGGTAGTTACTTTGCTTGTTTGGTTGGTTTTGTTTTCCAAAGCAGGGTTTCTCTGTGTAGCCCTGGCTCTCCTGAAACTCGCTCTGTCGACCAGACTGGCCTCAAACTCGGAGGCCTAAGGTATGTACTACCACCCCCTGTCAGAAGTTTGTGTTCACAGAGATGTAATAAGGTGCTACGTTAAAACACACTGCCTTGCTCACGCGTGCTCAATAAAACTTATCTGCATTGTCTGCTGTTGGTCAAGTAGCCATCCGATCCTCTAAAGGCTGAGTGCGGGAGACACCATTATGGTTTGCAGGCAGAGAAGTTGCAAGGGAGTGGCTGGACCACCCTGATGTGCGGCACCGCCATTTTGCACCCTCTTGCCATGTATGAGCTCCCAGTACTCACCAGTGAGTGGTGGCAGGGCAGAAGCAGAGCTTTCTCGGCCTCTGAACAGCTTCTTTTCCAGCCCAGATTTACCAGTCTTCTGAAAAGCTGGGACAGGCTTTAGAACTGCAGAAGATGACCTCAAGGGGCAGCACAAGCTTGGCAAATCCCGACTGACTGTCTGGCTGACTGGACTGGGCTGAGTTGGCTGCCAAGTGCAAAACAGAGACACTAGGCTCTAGTTGGTGCCTAGCTAGGTTTCAAGGGTTGAGGAACAGAAGGCACATTGAGTTAGGAAATGTGATCTGTCCTGATGCTCCCCCGCCCCTCATTACACTGTCTGATGCATACATGGGATGAACTGGGCCAACTGATATGAGGGACCCCTCTCCCTCCAGTGATAGGGTACAGGCTGGGGCTGGAGGACAGATCTGCTATATTGAGTGACCTCTAGCCAAGTCTGCATTTCTAAGACCACTCAGGATTCCAGGACATTTGTTATGGCTGTGCTCAACCCTTCTGGTCTCTCTCTACTCACTGTATGGTTCTGGGTCTGCGGATAGCCAAGCTCTTGGACCCTCCCCAGATCTCTGAGGCTGAAACTATGTCAGTTTGATAAATGGTTCAAGGATATTTGAAAGACTTAGCTGGTTACAGAAGTCCTGAAGGGTGGGAAAGGGGAGAATACGGCCATCTACTGATCAATTCCTACCTAGCCCCAAGCCTAATGCTCCATAAATTCTATTCTATGTATTTCCCACCTCCATGCTATTTCTTACCTGTCCTTTACGACAAGGAACTAGATCAGGCCCAGAGAAGTCAAGTGACCTACCCAAGGACACAGAGTACTGGCTAGTACATAAGGTAGTCTCAGATCTCAGAGCTGTCTGGTTCTATAACTGGGAGTGGCCACATTCCAAACAGCCAGCCTGGGTCTGAAAAGCCCATGCTGATGATGCCTTGTGTTCACAAGAGTGGGTTCTTCTTGGGCTCCTACCTTGTGGTCAGTTCTATATGGAAGTCTGAAATATGTTTTATTGTTCAACACCCGGAAGCAGTATCTATTCTCGCCTACGGCCTCTTCCTGAAACAACTTGTTCCTGATCAAACCAAACGTCTATGGTCCTTGAGCCAGGATGTTTGGGCAGGAAGGTGGCTAACAGCAAGGAGAGGGCCAGGGACTGATGCTCTTGGGCGATCCTATTTTTGAACCCCTTCTACCTCTAGCTGGCAGGCACCTCAGTTCTACTTCTCTGTGTTTAGAGTTTCATCACGATTTCACCATGAGAACAGCAGCTCTCCTGCTTTCTCCACCTTGGTCACTGGCAGCCACTCTGTGAGGTCCCTTGGGAGGAAGGGCTCAGGATGTTGAGTGAGCAACACAAAAGGCAGTTGTCACTGAGAACTGCTGCCAGCTACAGCCTCGCTTCTAGAGAATGGTTTTCTCTTGGGGTGGTCTCTGGCTCTGCTGTTGTGTCTCTCTAATGATGGGAGACTTGGGTCCTCACTGTGAGTAGTGCCGTGAGGACTATGCCAACCTTGGATCTAGCCCCAATGATTCAGACATGTATTTCCCTACACTTCTATCTCCCCACCCTGTCCCATTTCATTCCATCTATAATCTGCTTGTCTCAATTTCTGTACTATTCAAATTACTTACATGAATGACTACAAGTCAAAAATATCTTCCCAGACTCAATAGCCCAAAACTTATGGGAGAATTCTCCCACTAAGGTTTCAATGGGATGAAGAACGCCACCTTTCTGTTTTGCTCTAATGAGCTTTCCTTTCCTGAGATTTCAGTGAGTTTGTCCTGAAAGGCCTTGCCACCATCCACAGAACACCTGCTTCCTCCACGGCCTGTGAGTGACAAGGACACAAAAAGTCAGCTCCATCTCCATCAGAGGGCCAAATATGGGTCTCCTCCATCTTTTTACTGATGATGGCAGTACCAAGACTTTTGAAGGATTGGTTCCAAGAGCAGAACCATTAACAATACTGACCATTCGACACAAAGGCAGCTCCTTGAGCTGTTCCACTGTCCTCACACCAGACAGCTCTCAGTTCTGGAATCTTTCTGCTCTTCCCCACACAGGCATCTGTGTACAGTTAGACACACAGCACTGGCTGTGATAGTACCGACTAGCACTGGCTAGTCTCAGAATTCCCCAATTTGAGTACATTTTCCTCTCTGGAAACTTCCAAGTCCATAACACATAATGGTTACTCTCTACCTTTGTGTGGGCCTTTGCACAGGTTGCTATCCATGGAGATCTCTGGCTCATAGTCAATATGGCTTTATCCACTTGTACCTCCTCTGCAGGCCCCTGGAATGCTGTGTTGAATCGATAAATCTGTGACTCAAAAAGAAATGTTGCAAGTGATGTTTTCCCCTTGACTAGGAATTGTATTTCTGAAACTACAAGCAGGAGCAACGAAAGCTCTTACAAATCTATGTTCACCAGCAGCGCGTGAAGCATCGGTGTGGTTGTCCAGAGGAAACTGGAAAAAACTCCCAAGACTCCTGCAAATCCACAGGGGAAGGGTTCAGTGAAATCAGTCAGCTGTGGACTTACCTTGTGGATGGAAGCTCTGGGTCATCACGAGGGCTTGGGAATCCACCAGGAGACAGGCATGATTCATGAGGAAAGCAGCACACAGAGAGCTGTGTACAGCTGAATGCAGAACAACGTGTCTGTAATCTCAGAAGCAGAGGCACGAGCATCCTGAAGCCACAATATGGGTGTATAGTAAGACCTTGTCTCAATACACATGGGGGGGGGAGTTGTTGGGAGAGAGAGAGAGAGAGAGAGAGAGAGAGAGAGAGAGAGAGAGAGAGAGAGAGAGAGAGAGAGAGAGAGAGAGAGAATCCACACTAGCTGCCAGCATCCCTTGCACAGCTACAGGTAGGGGAACAGACAGCAGATACAAAGTGAAAAAACAAAAAGAAGATATAAGAGTCTACTTATTTTTATTCATTTCTGAACTGTTTTTCCTAAATACTTAACTTTTTTTCTGGAATTGAAATAAAGTGTCAGAGAACCACTTCAGAGGAAAGTACTCAGTGAATGAAATGAAGGACTGGATAAAGGGCAGCGATACTGATACTACTACTGGCAAGCCATCCTTAAGACTTGAGATGTTTACAATATTCTGTCTTCTTTACCAATATGCAAATAGGCCAGCCCAGAGCTGATAGAACCTGTATTGTCTTTGTTGTCAAGCTCCTGAGCCAGGAGCAAGGGATCTCCCTACTACACACAAGTGTGTGCGCATGTGTTCCTGTGAGTGTGTGTGTGTGTGTTGTACGTGTGTAGACAGACATGTGTTCTGCACCCAACTCGACACAGCTCTCTGGGTGCTGCTTTCCTAACTGAGCGTGGTTGTCTGCAGTGGAGAAGTGTTAGTCTAGACACCACTGTGCACCTGACAACTTACTGGGTGTGTTAACATGTGCAGGTGTGTGTGCCCCACGCCAATCCATGTGTGCACACACAGAGTTCAATGAGAGAAGGACGATTCCTGCATGGATTCTGTCGACTCCATTTCATAAACAAGGGCACTGAGAGCATATGAGTTTCTGGCGCAGTTATATCCTCTGAATGGAGCTGGACCTAGTACTGGCCACTGGGCCCCTAACAAAGTAGGAAGGTGCTGAGTTTCCCTGACTCACATTAGGAAATGTCTGCCTCAAAACGATGCTGAGGGTAACAGTAGAAGCTGCTCGTTGTAGAGTCTTAGGTACATTGTTATTCACATTTGGTGAGGTATTATAAATGATAAATTTCTTCTCATCTTCATGAGGTCCAAGTAGCAGGAACCATTCTTGTTCCTCAGAGTCGAAGAAACTGAGTCACAAAGAAGATAGGTACTTTGGAAGGATGTAAACTCAGTAGGCTGAAGAAGGAGGTTTGAACCCTGCCATGGCCCCAGAGATCACAGCCACGCATTGCAGTAACTCTGGCCTGGGAACCAGACTTCTCAATCCCCTGCCCGGAACTCATTAGAGGACACCAGGCTGGTGCCAGTGCATAGTCATTATTCAGAATTAACAGCTCTATTTGAATATTTTATCAGAGATATTCAAGCTCCTCCTCCCCTCCCTCCCTTTTCCCTCTCTCCTGGTTTGTCTTGACAAGACTTTCTGAAGCTTCCAGGACTGATTTTTGACCATCTCTGGGTCATCTCAGGGCATCTGGGTTCCCAGCATGCTCTTGGCATTCCACTACCCACTACTCAAACTCCAAGCCCTGTACAGCCTGACCTGCTGCCACTTGCCTCCAGGGTGGTCAGACAAGTTCCTCCAGGGCTGTGTCAAGAACAAGGCCATTCTCATTTACCTAACAGAGTGTATGCCAGAACCCGGTCACTTCCTTCCCACTCCAATGCTGTCTGCTCTGTCTGCCAATCACCTGGAACATTATTTATTTACCATTTTAAATTCAATTTAAACAGCCCTGTTCCTAAGAGGAAAATCTATAGCATAGGTAGAAAAAAAAAATAAAAAATGGAGAAGTAGTGTGACTTACCACAGCTCTGAACATAAAGCAGAGGCAAAGTGCTCCCCGCTAGTTCCGCAGCCTGCACAACACGGAGCTTGAATGGAGTAGTCACCGGAGCTGGAGAGGCAGCGAGGCAGCCCAGCACCCACCGGACTTTCTCCTCGATGACATAGACATAGACAGGACAGGAGAGCTGGTGCCTGTGCATTTTTGGCACGGCTTTCTGAGCGTCACAGGGAATCATACTCCTCTGAAGAACTGAGGCTGAGAAGCCTAATGAAGTGCTGCGGGAATGGTACCCTCATCCCAGTGGCTGTTTGGGTGTCTTGTAAAAGATTGCCTTGTACACAGCTGAGCAAATCATTCTCCCCTTCCCTCCAGCCTGCCTCTTAGTCCTCTCATAGCAAACCGAGGCTACAGTGCAATCTGAGACTAGGGCCTACTGGTCAACCCTGGTCTTCAGCTTTGTTAGTGTAAGCCACGTAGTACTTTCTGAGCAGATCCCGATGTTAAAAACACAGGTGATTCGTTGCATGGCAACATCCAGAGTATGCTTCTGAGTTTGCGTATTTCTGGAGAAGCTACAGATCTGGTATCCCTGTACCTATGTGGTAATGTTCCTTGGGAGATGCATAGGGTTGCTTGCTGAGACAGAGTTCAGCAACGTGGCCTTCTTAGCCATTCAGTTAAGGGCTGATCAGTATTCACAGCATATTTGGAAACTGAGTTAAACAGAAAAGTTAAGTCGTCAGCCCCAAATCCCACAAAGATAAATGAGAGAGTTTGGACTGAGAACCAGGCTGACTCTTGGAGGCCAAGAAACAGAATTAGGGGGTCAGGAAACAGAATACAGCTGGAGTAAGACTTGCAGTATTTTCTTCATGGAGGTCTTGTTCCTATTCTGTAGCAGAGAGGAGAGAATTGACCTACCCATTTCCCTGCTCAGAGATTGCCAGGACGGAGCATGTAGGAGCACACTGTGGGTGGAAAGCACACCACCCACCCCCCATGATGACTGCTATTGACCCTGACTAAAAGCCCATGGTGGTCCCCAGCTGGCCTGGGTGCCCCTGTCCACCCCAAAAGTGCTGGGGGAGTCCTGTGCTCTCTCTGTTTTGGCTTGGCAGAGTTGCATACCTGCCCCCTCCTAGTTGCTCCAGCCCTCCTGTTTATCCTGAAAACACTCAAGTGCTCCACACCATCATTTAGAGGCCAAAGGGGTGGCTGCCATGGGGCACTGGGCGGTCTAAGCCTGTTTGAGCTGTCCCAGGACCTGCTGCCTGCACGTGCCCAGAACCCATTTGCCTGGGAATTAATGGGCCCACGCCCCTGCTAGGTGCAGACATGAGCCGCCTGAGAGGCAGCCAGGCAGGAGAAGGGTATGATGTGATAAGAGAAGGTACAGCAGGGATCTGCCTGACTTGGTGCTTGTTGAGCCCTGTGACCTTGATCCCCTAATCTCAATGCCTCAGGTTCCCCATCGTTGTCTTTTCTTCCAGAACTCTGGAGACTGGCACACTCACAACTTAGAAGCATTTACTGGGAGCAGGATAGTGGACCGTGCTAGTCATATGAATATTCATTGTCTAGTTAGCAGAGCTCCACACCAGGCTTCGAACTAACAAGTTGAAAAATGTGTTGGTGACGTTTATCATGATTTCACTGTAGTGTGTAAATGGTAGCATTTAGCTGAATGCATTTTCATTTCCTGAGCACACTTCCACAATCAGAGCTCAGAACTCTCTCACTAGCCCTGCCTCGAGGCAGGGTCATGAATGAAGTCCCTACAGTCATGGTTTGTCTTGGTGCCAGTTGATTCTACAGATGTAGACTCACTCAAGTAATTAATAGGCAGCTATCTTACTCAGGTCCCTGAAGCCTAAAAGTCTTGCATTCAAGCATACCCTTCATTATAAGCAAACTCCAGCTACCCAGCCTCCATGAAGCTTGAGTCCATTTGGTCTCAAGGACATATACTGGAAGTGAGCAAGGCAGGAAGTGCAGGTCATGGATAGCGATGGAGAAATTGGTACCCAAAGGCAAGAAGCAGGAATGGGGCTGTAGCACAGAATAGAGTGCTGGCCTGACATGCACATCTACAGCACCTGTTTAAAAATATGGCAAGCAGTATAGTAAGGTTGGAATCTTCTCTCCCTTCTCTCTATTTCCTTCCAATGCCCTCTCCCCTCCCTAGTGTTCATGAACACACTCTAACTGCTCTGTAACTGTCACTAACCCCAGGTACTTCTGTTTTGTGATGGCAAGTGATCTGGGACCTTCTCCAAAACTTTTCTCCTCTATGATATTCAGTATCCTTGTTTGTGAAATGAACAGAAAAGCCAGGTGCTGTTTTTAGGGTCCTCTGCTCTGGACATCTGACTCTGCTGTAGTTCACATATGGAGAATCCTTCTTCTTTCTGAGAGGCCATCATTAGTGGGTGTGACTCCTGCATTCAAGGGAATTATGTCACTCAAGTTTTGTGATATTTTGAAACATAGAAAATGTTCCAAAAATGCTAGATATCTAACAGTAACAAGAACCCCAATGGCAGAAAAATAAAAAATAATGACACTATCATTTAGAGAGTATTTGGTTTCCTTCCCAGCTGGACACAATACATGCTAATAGTACCTCCTGAGGTGGGCATGATGTGTCCCATGGATGGCTGTGGATACTGGGGCTGGGAGAGGCAAAACCATCACTTGTAAACAATTGACAAGTTCAAGACCAAGTCCTCCGGATTCCAGAGAACATGATATGTGATTTATTTTTTATATCTTGGCTTTTTCAAGCCAGGGTATCACTAAGTAGCACAGGCTCGACTCAGAGTTGATGTTCCTGGCTCAGACCTCTCTAGTGCTGATCATAGGTGTATGCCACACACCTGGCACATCAGATAGTCTCAGTGATGGAACCAGCATCTAGTGGTTTCATCATGCTCTACATGGTAACATGTGTCTGCTCTTTGAAGGGAGTCTTAAAGGCTTGACTGCTCTTTGCTCTTGAACCAGAACCAACGATGCCACACTGATGGGTTACGGACTTGTGCAGTATGGGTAATTCAGAGGGATTTATGGAACAAGTGTGAAAGTAAAACCAGTAGCAAAACAAACCTAGTAAGTTCTGTGAGACATTAGTGTTTATTACATGCATGAAAAGGGACATGTGCTTGGCTGTGTCCCCATCCCTCTCCCTCCTTCCCCCTCTCCAGGGCCGGCTGCTGTGTAGTCCTTAGACTGATGAATGGAGTGAACACATGCAACATACCCAAGACCTCATGACTCCTTCTTTCTGGAGGCCTGGAATGCTGAGAGTGACAAGGTCACAGATCTGTCACTTTAGAAAACTTAAGGCCTGCAATTCCAACCTTGAACCGAGGAAGGCTGTAAGAAGCTTGGAGAACATCTGCTATAGTATAGCCTCCCACTCACAACAGCTCAAATGTCTTTCTCAATCCCGAAAAGGCTGTCAGTAGGATGATGTTTTATTTGTTGAGATAGAGTCTGCTATATAGCCTAGGCTGGCCTCCAACTCAGAATCCTCTTGCCTTGGCCTCCCAACTTCTGGGATTTTAAGCACATGTCAGCATCCCTGATTTAGGATACATTTTTCTTTAAATAGAAATTGCTTATTCAGTATATTTATTTATTCTTCTTTGTAACAAGAAGTCAGGAACCGTGAAGGTTCCAGAATATTCCTCTCATGTTTTAGGTCTTTTTCACATTGATGTGATTTCAATTCATCATGTTCAGTTGCAATATGGTGAATGCATACATCCCAGCATTACAGATACCCAAGTCACCATCTACCCAAAGAAAAATGCTTCTTTCCACAAACAGATCTCATGACCAAGTCAAGGAATCCTGAGACATAACACACCACCGTTTCTGGGATCTGTGCTGGGATCTATTTTCTAGGAATAGACTCTTCAGCTTTCTCACTTCAGGTGAGTGGTTGTTGGATGCTGGGAAACCATCTCTCCAATGGGCAAAGAGTCAGTTGCCCACTCCTGTTGAGCAGTACTGAGGCCGTTTGTGCCATGGGACCTGGGATAATCTAGCCAAGGCAAGCTCCTGCTGGGGCTTGGATTCCTGCTTCTCCAAGACTGCTCATTTATCAGTGTCATTGCATGACATGAGGATGACAAGGCAAGCAGACAGATCTCTTACTACAAAATCAGGTTGCCTGACCCTCACAACATTGACAGGGCCTGAGCCTGCATGACACCCACATTTCTGAGTTGCATAACTTGGAGGACATCACCTCCCATTGGAAGAGGGATTCTGGAGAGTAAATTGGCTTACTGAGTGGTACAGAAATTAAAGATGCTGTCTGGTAAAGGCCTTAGGCATTCAGGGGATGATGGTGGTCTTGAGGTCTCTGGTGAACAGAGGGCTGCAGTGGGCTTTGAGGAAGAAAAGATGTCCCCATAGAACTGTGGACCTTTGTCAGTGTCTGAAGACACCTTTTTATTATCACAAGTTGGCTAGAGATAAATACTACATTAAATATCCCATGGTGCACAGGGAAGTCTCTCTAGCCAGCTATGTCAATACAGCTGAGGCTGCAGAAGCTCACCACAGGGAAGCTGAAGAGTGACATGTGATCATGGCAGCTGTAGAGCCGGATGCTTGGTTATGCCCTCACGTCACCACTTAGGATCTGTGTGGTTATGAACAAGTTTACTTAGAAAACTCTAGGCCTCCTGTTAAAGCAGCCAGGGCATATCTCATGTAAAAGATATTAGCAATTAATAGAATATACATACTCTCTAAGACTGACCACCAATTGATGCAGGTACCCATGTCCTGTGAGGGCAACAATGATGACCCTTGTCATCATTCAGCTTCCACAGGATGAAGGCACCATGAAATGTGTCTTACATGTCTTAGCACATGACTGTGTCTCAGAGACGTTGGTGGCAGCACACAAAGCACAGAGAAAGTATAGAATAGGCTCATCGAGGTTCTCTCAGGCCTCAGTTAAATATGCTATTGGTAAACAAACCAGCACTATGGAATAGAAACAGACATATACTCATGCATTCAATAGGACATGGATAAACACGTACTGTGGCCTACTGTGTGAACCTGTCTTAGTCAGCTAGGTTCTGTACCTTACGTAGCTCATTATCCACAGGATGAGACAGATTACAAGAGAACACAGACAAGGGACATACACATCTCCATCAGCATGTCAATTGCTTGACATTTCTAATGTCCAGAAACTTGTGGGCTTTGGTTCACTCAGTTTCAGCTTCATCATGAAGAAAGTATTGCTATCCTCATTCTACAGTTTAGAGACTAAGGTTGTGAAAGAGTCAGTAACTTGCCCAAAGTCTTATGTAGTTTGTGGTAGAGTTAAGTTTTGAACCTGGTCTTTTAACTCTAAAATTCCAAGTGTTAACTACCCAGAAGACCCTTGTTGTATTAGGTACTTTTCTGTTGCTGTGATAAAATACTATGGCCAAGGTAACTTATAGAAGGAGGGGTTTACTTGGACTTATCCTTCCAGAGTGATAAGAATTATATACAGTGGAGCAGCCGCAGGTGTAGTGGCTGGAGCCACATCTTGAGCCACAGGCAGGAAACAGAAAGAGCAAACTGAGAGTACCATGAAACCTTAAAGGCTGATCCTAGTGGTATACTTCTCCCTGAAAGGCCATACTTCCCCAACCTACCCAAACAGTGTCACTAACTGGGGACCAGATATTCAAAGATCCGAACCTATGAGGGACATTCTCATTCAAACCACTACACTTCATCTGCAGTATCAGCTGCTTGTACCTGGCACCCAGCAACCTGCTACTGCCTCATTTGTTGACCCCAGACATATTTTGGGATATTGTTCTCTTTTATTATTTTTCTTCTCATCCTCTCTCTTCTCTCTCTCTCTCTCTCTCTCTCTCTCTCTCTCTCTCTCTCTCTCTCTTTGGTTTTTCGAGACAGGGTTTCTCTGTGTAGCCATGGCTGTCCTGGAACTCACTCTGTAGACCAGGCTGGCCTCCAACTCAGAAATCCTCCTGCCTCTGGAATGTTGTTCTCTTGAAATGATCAGAAGTAGGTCCTGAGTTTGCTCTACTTCAGGGAGAGAAGTCTGATGGGATCCTGAGAGATGGCAGCCAAATGCTTGTCCCCATGGATTCTGAATCACAGTAGGCATGGCTAGACAGCTCTTGACCTTGGTGAGGTACCTTCTACCCACCTAGATAGGATCTCTTGCAGCAATGTGATCTCTTGTGAGAAAAATATAGATTCAGTCTGTTCTTTGAGAGAGGTTGAGGGCCAGCATGTATCAAAACACCAGGAAGAGGGACTGAGAAAGAGTAGTTTCGTAAATGATGTTCCCTGCAAATGTCTAGCAAGTTTGATTGCTCTCCTGGTTCCCTTTTCAAGTATTTTAAAACAGAAACCAGTTGAAGGCTTTAAGGAACTTGCATTTGAACAAACACCAGCAAGGAGACCACAGGCTTGGATACAGATGCTAGGGGGTCCTAGGATTACACTGGGTACCAATGGAAGTGCCACCAAATGACTAGCAAGTCTTTCACATTTATAGCCAACAGATTTTTTGGCTTCATTTACTCCCCCTGTACTCTCTGAACATCTCTCTAATGCCAGTCATTACAAGGGCAAACTGGAGACAGCAGAGATGCCTCCCATTTATGGGAAATTGTATTACAGATTGTGCAGCAAGGGTGTGGCACCTTCCCTCCAGCCACTGTCTCCACAGGCACTGGGAAATGGGCATATGTGATCTTTGACACAGGCAGAGTGTTATGAGATGAGAGGGTTAAGTAGGCCCTCACAGTCAGTGGGAGGGGATTCAGGAGTCTTCTTAAGTGTGTTGTCCATTGAGCAGAAAATATTTCCATTAGCACAGTCATAGAGTCTTTAGGTGGAGAAAACCAGATGTCATGATTTGGGAAACTTGCATGTTCTGATTTCGGTGTGAGCATTAGAATTCACAGAGAAACATCAGAGCTTTTAGCATGATGAGTCACCTCTTAACCACTAATTCCTCCATTCGTTCTGATTGATATGTATGACATGCCACAGATATCAATTTATGCTTCTTAGCATCACCATGGTGTAGGTACCAAGGGCATCCACAAGGTACAGAAAGAGAAACTGAAGCCCAGAGAAGGAAAGATGGAGTCCATTGGGTCACAACCAGTGATCCTGAGCTGACTGAGTGACTTTGGTTCAGCCACCTTCAACAACATGACTGAGAGAAAGCCAACAAGGCAACTTTACATGTGCAGTGTATAAAGTAGCTAGAATGTAAAGCTTAAAAGAAGTAAAGTTCTCAACTGACATAGTTCATAGACTCCCTCAGCAAGCTATAATTCTTTCCCTCTTCTCAGCTCTGGCTGTCAGGGGTAGTGCTTGATATGACTCTGCTGAGTATGTCCATTGAGGCCATCCATTACCAACCTTTCTAGGTCCCCCAAGCCAGTTGAGTAGAGAACTTGCTGGCAGGCCCAGTTCCTTGGAGGAGTGGGATGGGCAGAAGCTTCCTCTAGCCAAGAATCTGAGGCTCTGAGGCTCTAGTTCTCATCTCTTCATGCCTGGACCCCATTGCCAGAAGTTAGCAAGGCAATAAATGTTTTACATGGAAGGTAATGATAATTGTAGAAAAATTTGAAATGTTGCCTGATCTCTAGCTCCGGAAAGGGGCTGTTCATCTTACTTGGGATTTCATTGGAAACACCTACAGCCATCAAAGATCTGGCCTCGACAGAGAGGGATCGCTACTGGCCTAACTACCAGAAGTCACTAATGTAGAAGTTTAGCAGTGAGCAAGGACTGCTTGCAAAACCTGCTGGGCCCGTCTGGGCTGGAAGGCTCAAACATAGTAGTGAACCTGTCTCCTACCAAGTGATGTGCTATCTGCTCATACTCATTCTCCTGAGTTCTTACAGCATCCCTGTGAGGGAAAGCAAGGGGTAGGACGAGACACTTATCTGGCTGTGTGCTGGGACTGTAGGAGAGTGTTACAAGGTATGGAAGACCAAAAGTGTACAGGGCCCTACTCTCAGGATGAAAGTGTGAGACTACCATTGGAGAGTGAGGCCTCAGAGGCTTCCTCCTAACCCTGTCTTGTCCTGTGCCCAGCATTGTTGGGTTTACAGCCTCAGTGGCCAACCTGTGGGTTGGGAGACCTTTGGGGATTCACATATCAGATATCCTACATATCAGGTATTTACATCATGATTAATAACAGTAGAGAAATTACAATTATGAAGTAGTAACAAAATAATTTTATGGTTTCTGGTCACCACAACATGAGGAACTGTATTAAGGGGTGGCAGCATTAGGAAGGTTGAGACCCACTGGTCTGACTGAAGCCACCTCTCAGACTCACATGAAGGTATTGAGGTTACTGTGTGCGTTTCCTTAATGTGAACTGAAGCCATTGCCAGGCCATTTTACACAGAGGAAATAGGCTTAGTGAGATCACTCGAGTCACAGAAAGACTGAGATTTGAAGCCACACTGGGTTGAGGGGCTTAGAGTTATGGGATGTCTGAGATGCTTGTGAATTGAGGCTGAAGACAGTGGAAGATAAGCTTGGTACCATGGGAGTTGGCTTGAGCTAGCACGGTGACTTATCAGGGCATTGCATTCAGACTTTGGATATTTCCTGCAATGTTAGCAAACTTTGTCAAGAATCTGGTGGAAGCTGGAGACAGACTCCAAATAATGCATTCTACTACTCCCATATGGCTCGTTGCATACAGTCCAAGGGGGCTTGTGGCCTTCTCTAAATCAGCCTTGGTCCACATACGAAAGAAGCTCTTGGGGCCAAGCAGATGGTTTAGCAGTTACAAGCATTTGCTGCTCTTGCAGAGGACTGGTAAAATATAAATACATATTTTTAAACGTATTCTTGATCTTAGGAATATTGTATTGCACAGGTGCAGTATGAACTGTTTTTATGTTTGCTTTGTTTTTATTTACGTGTGTCTGTCTGCTGCAGCAATCTGGCGGAGGGATGAAGGAAGCAAGCCTTGGCCACTTGAACTCCTGAACCTGAACCTGAACCTGAACCTGAACCCGAACTCGAACCCGAACCCAAATCCAAACTCGAACCTTAAGCCTAACCCTAACCCGAACCCAAATCCAAACCCGAACCCTAAGCTGAACCCTAACCCTAACCCGAACCCAAACTCGAACCCGAACCAGAACCGGAACATGGACCCGAACCCGAACCCAAACCTGAACGTTAACCTGAAACCTAACCCGAACCTGAACCCAAATCCGAACCTGAACTGAACCTGCTGGACCCTGCATACCTTTCCTGGTTTTATAAGCCAAGTAACTTTGGTTTGTATGTATGTATGTATGTATGTATGTATGTATGCATGCATGTATTATGCATGCATGTACATATGCATGCATGTACACATGCATGCATCTCTCTTTAATTCTATCTCTATAATGCTAGTTTCATGAGGGTTTCTCTCCCCTCTAACTAAGAGTCCTAACTAATGCAGAAGGCTGAAGTATAAGGAAAAGAATGGGAAGAATATGGAGCTCAGGCCAGTTCAAACCCACGATCTCTGAGTATCTATAGTGCTCTTGCTACAGCATAGCTGTGGAGGCCTCCTCTAGGGCCAGAGAAGAGAGCTTAGGAAGCAGGGAGTGAAGGTTCAGGGAGGAGGGAGGTGAAGGAGAAGGCTACTCTACTCTGCTCCTCTGGGCCATCACAAGGATGAGGAAGTGGATTCACATAGACAGAGTGTCAGGATTTATTTATTTAGGTGGTGATCCTCTGCACACAATGCAGAATGCTGAGGAAGAATGGGTATCCCATGAGTATTTGCATTGACAAGTGGGATATTATATGCATTTGGTTAGCTGTGAAATATTTGGTGTCAGATGCATTTTTGCAAATCAGTCTTCACTGGAAACCCACCAAAGGGATTACCTAGGGAAAACAACCTTAACAGTAGCAGCAATGACAAAAAGCAAGGACACCTTGCCTTTATATTGTGAAGTGTGACAACTTCACTCGGGCACTTTATATTTTAATTAAACTTACTTCGATGGAACCATGACCACACATCTGATTTCCATGTTGCTTCTGGAGTTTCTGTGTGTTGATCTATTGGTATGATCACAGGAGCTATGCTGGGCATTTACACTCTTTACAATATGGAATCCCCACTCTCCCTTAGGAAGTAGATACTGTCGTTAGCAAATGAACCAATTAAGGAATATTCAGGTGATATCGCTTGGTTTTGAGCATTCTATGTTGACTTTATTTTCATTTTGAGATCGTTTCCACATGACCTTTTCCTAAGCCCCACCCTCAGCACCACCAGGCTTTCATGGTCAAGACGTTGAGCTTCCAACATGGATGACTTTTGGTGGTACTGTACTGGTTGTTTTGTTTGTTTGTTTGTTTGTTTGTTTTGCCAAATTGACACAAACGTAGACATATTTTGGAAGACTAAATTTCAATTGAGGAATTGCCTCTATCAAGTTTGTCTGTTTTCTTGGCTAATGATTGATAAGGGAGGGCTCAGTTCACTCTCCGTGGTACCACCCCTGGGCAGGTGGTCCTAGGTTATATAAGAAAGAAACCAGTCCCTATGTAGCTTCTGCTTCAGTTCCTGCCTCCAGGTTCTCCCCCTTGACTTTCCATAATGAAGGACTATAAGCTCTAAGGTGAAATAAACACTCTCTTCTCCTAAATTGCTTTTCGTCATGGTGTTTTAGCACAGCAATAGAAATCAAACTAAGACAGGTACCAGAGGCAGACTCCACTATGCCTATCACGTGCTGTGCCAGCTCGAATAGGGAGCCTCCATTCTCCCTTCTATAAAGTATTTCCAAGTTCAGGTTGCCTTGGGCCTTGAACAGACTGTAGAGCCCATTAGGGGCATGAGTAAGTCTGTATATTTTGCAGGCTGATTGCCTGAATTCCAGACTTATCTTTGAGGATGTTTACATAGAGGCCTGTTGTGGAGGATATGACATCCTCCTCTAGCATGCCCAGCAAGCATTTGCTGCACATAATAACAAAGATTATATCTCCTCAGGAAGACGTCAGGTAGGCCTGCTGTCTTTCAATGATGTATTTATGTTCTCTAAGCCTCTAGTTCCTTCTCTAACGTTGGTGTACTTTTCACGCATAGAAGTACACCCTGGTCCTCTTCACTTCATCCTGTGGGAATGAATGAGAGAGAGTGTGACTCAAATATGGAGGTTGTCTTGCTTGTGGTCCGTGAATAGTAGCATTCCATGCCTGCCTCGGGGATCTTGTACTGTGTCTCAGAACCATGATACCACAGCAATAAAATGGTCAGCTTGAAATTGTAGACCCAGCATAATAGTTGGTTCTGGAGTTTTTCTGTTCATTGAAATAAATATACAAGCCTTACTTACTTCACAGGGTCAGAACTGCCCCTGTCCTTAAGAAAATCCTATCCTTGGTCTCTTCCCAAAGAATGAGTCAAGTTTTATAGGGCATAAAGCAATAAGTCTGAATGATCTTGGTTCGAAACCTATGTACTGGTAGAGGGTGGGCTTGTAATCTTATGGGGACCTCCATATTCTCATCAGTAAAATGGGTCTGATGTTTGCTCATAGGATTAACATGGAGATTAAAGAAGATACATAATCTACAAATGTCTGTTTGTATTAAGATTTCCATCATTACTGTTATCTTACCCCCCCCCATTTAAAAGTGCTTGTGTATGAGATGCCAATAAGTAATTGTTGACATAGAACAAAAGAGATTCAAATCCAATATAATACTCTCCAAATGATGTCTGTGCTTTTGAATTTTTTTAAAAGAGTGTCAATCAAATGGATATAATATTGCAGTAAGATATATTGGATGTGCCTCTCAGCCTTAATATTTGCATCTACAGAAACTGTGATCTTATCCACTACTAAACAAAGTTCTTTATCTCAGGATGGTAGATATCAAAGGAAGTGGATAGGTGTCTCTGGAGAAGTCAGAAATAATCTCAATCGAAGGGTCTCCCTGTCCTTGTCCCACCTCCATCTGTATTTTATCTTCTAGAATCTTGAGACTGCCGTTATTTCCGGTGTATAAAATACCAGTGTTTATTTTAATAGAAGGTAGTGTTTTGGATTACTTACTAACAGCATTTTTTTAAAAGATGGCTGTTCTAATGCAGTATAGAGCCTCAAAATTAACAAAGATAGATTAGTGTAAAAGTTTCATGTCTCCTGTCATTTCTCCCTTTTCTGTTTGTGTGACTTGGTTGAGTCTTAGTCTTTTAAATTTTGTGGTCTGATTTTTAAAAAACCAGAATAGGGTCTGGCTGGGGATGCCATGCAATTGATAGACTGCTTGGCTAGCATGAAGCCCTGGTTCAATCCCCAACTTGTAATGATCAGGCATGGTCAATAAGGCTTGGTATTGATACACAGTGTAATACTACATATGGAAGGTGAAAGCGGTGGATCAGAAGTTCAAGGTTATCTTAGCAGTAAGTTCAGGACAGTTGAGCTATATGAGACCCTGTCTACACACACACAACACACACCCCACACACAACACACACGACGGCCACCCGAGCATGCACACTTACTTTAGTATGACACTGATTACAATAACAATTAACAGCAGTAAGCTATAATCACCACTGACTCCCTGGGAAAATGTATAAGAGAAGAAGACAGCAACATGCCTCTGGATGAACAAGAAATTCTAAGCAGTTTAGAGTCACTCTAATCTTCTGACACAGTCTTTGGACTGTCAGAGCTTAAATGTTGTGCCCTGCTCCCACCTAGGGACTCCTACACAGTGCTTCTAATTCCCTGTTTCTCAGAGGAGTTAAATGCCATGTAATCTATGGAAAGCATTGTTCTCATCTATTTGGAGATTTATAGGGAAGAAAGCCTGTTTTCAATGGTTGGCAAATTACTGAGAAGGTACCTAGATAAAGGGATTCTTGCTAAACCAATTGTGCTTGTCTACTTATGTTCTGTGACTATAACAACATACCTGAAGCTGAGTCCTTACACATAGAAAAAGAGTTTTATTAAGTGCATAATTTCAGAGTGCAAAGTCCTAAAACCAGTAGCTAAATCAGTCTAGCCTTCGTTAGGAGCTCTCTTGGTTGTTGTCACAGCAGAAACACATGCCAAGGAAGTGTTCACATGGTGACCCAAGAAGCCAAGAACATTCTGGGGTCAGGAAAATTACACTGGTGTCTTACAAAGGGCACTCCCCTGTGACTAAATACTACATACTTTCCACAAAGCCCCACTGACTAAAGACTCCATATCATTTCCCAACAAGGCTATGCTGAGTACCAAGCCCCCAACATATTAACTCAGGACCATAGGAAATCTACACTGCCAGCCCCATTTCTTCACAAAGGCAGCCCAAAGACTCAGGTATCAAAGTTGGGAGTGGAGAATTTGATCTGGTACTGAAGAAGATCAAAATGCACATGTGTGGAAGAGCTCCATACCCCAAAAATTTAGTAGGCCCTTTCTACAACTGGGCCAGGCCTAGTCATAAAAGGGCCCAGAAGAACTTGTCAAAAGTTTAAGGAAAGGTTCATTATCAGTTAGGGTTGAGGCCTCCTTTTCCTGTACCCAACTCACCTGCACTAGACTGGCATGTTTGTGCTGTTTTCATTTGAATCTTGGTTCTTACAATTCTCCTCTCTGCCTCTCCGTGTCTCCCTCTCCCTCTCTATTTTTCTTGAAAGTCCATGTTTATAGGTGGGAGAACTCCATATTGTTAAGACATGCCTGTTTGTTTTGTTTTCAAACTTAATCTGCAGATTTAAGGAAATCTGTATCAAAATCTCAGCAAGTTCTCTTGTAGATATCAACAAGTGGATTCTCCCTACGGACTCTAGGGAGAAATAAAAGACCCCCAAACTCTAGCACAATATTACAAAACAAAGTCAGAAGAAAGACATTTATTCAACTTTGACTCTTCCCATAAAACTATCATGATCTGTGGTACTGGTGAAAGGTAGGAAATAGAAGCAAACAGAAAAGTCCGGGAATAAACCCACTCAGATAGTCAGCTCTAGTGTTTGTGTGCGTGCGTGCATGCGTGCGTGCGTGCGTGCGTGCGTGCGTGGTGTGTGTGTGTGTGTGTGTGTGTGTGTGTGTGTTGTTGTGGCCTTTGCGCATGCGTATGTATCTGCATGGTAGAAGCCAGGGCTTCGGGCACGTTAGACACTTAACAGTGAGCTGGATCCGAAGCCTTGGGTTTGTTGAGAGGGTTTCACCGTGTAGCTCAGGCTGGTCTGGAATTCCTCTTGCTGTGAGTCTCTGTACTGAGATTGCAGATGTTCTCCCACTGTAAGGCATTATCAGGGAGTCTTTGATAAGAAACTATGAAGCTCACAACAGGGAAAGAAATGGTGCTGGAAAAAATCAAATATTCACGTGGTGACAAAAACTAGATAAACAAGTTACATTTCTTCATTAAAAAGAAAATTAACTCAAAGTTGATCATAAATAGAAAACACTGAGAATGTAAGAACTTCTGTGAGGTAACAGGGAAAAAAATCAATATGAATTTGGGCACAGCAAATGACTTCTTAGATAACCACCAAAGCCACAATTTGTTGCACAGATTTTCAGCAGAAGTTGGCTGTTTTTATGGTAATGTTATTATGTACATATGGGCAAAGATTAAAGGACCCTGGAATGTAGATAGGCTATCTTATAGGCATTAATAAGATTTAAATTATGTTACTGTTGCAAAAACTGTAATTATAATCAAAAAGCCCTTCCTCCCTGTTTCCTTTTTTCCCTCCCTCCTCTTCCCTTCTTTCTTCCTTCATTAGAAATGAAAAATAGGAGCAAAGCCAAATGCCTGCTCTAGGAAGTGTTGATTGATGGCCTTCTTGGAACCAGGTGATTTGTCTGCTGAGTGGCCTTAAGAGCTTAGATCGCCTGTAGAAGAGGCAACCCGGCAGCCTTTCACCTGAGCTCATGCCCAAGAGAACAAGAGACACTTGCCCACTGAGTTACATCCCACGCCTTCAGTTTAGGCAGCCTGGAATCAAGAGGTGAAGCTCAACCTCCACTCCATACACACATCTCAGTATCATAGGAAGCTGTCCTGGATCCCTGAGCTGTTTCTGTCCTTGGGACCCTCCATTGTGGCCAATGGGAAGTGGGATATGTTCTGTAATATAGACTTTCCATGTGTGTTGGGGAACTCACTAGAAACGTCTGGAACTGTGAGGCATAGCATGACTCAGGCACCCCTAAGACGTTTCAGAAGGCTAATTTAGAAGATCTGGTCCCAAGTCAAACGGGAGTTAGGTAACAGAGCTTTCTGGCAACTATGGGGGTTGGAAGTCTGGTGACTATCCTGTGTCTATAGGAAACAGTCTCTAACAAATGGCTGAAATACAGGCCAAGTGTTTCTGGATCTTTCCGGATTTTCTCCATGTGAAAGCAGGCAGTCCGCAGAGCTGTATAAAATCCCTGGATTTCTGAGTAATAATGGTTTGTTTAGTATTCTTAAAGGACCACACAGGTCAGATGCAGCCTAGAGAACCATTCTTCCTTGGTGTGCCTTCTGAACAGTGGGAACGAATTTTTAATTCTTCTGGGGTGAGGGAGAGAGAGACAGAAAGATAGAGAGACGACAGAGAAACTGGGAAAGACGAAAAGAAGAAGAGAAAGAGAGAGAGAGAAAGAGAGAGACTGAGAAAGAAACTGATTCCAAAATGTGAAGAAACTTCACTTCTGGCCAATGCAGCTTTTCCTTTTCTCAAAAATATACCTCAAAGACTTTGGTTAAAACAAATGGAACCAAAGTAATTTACTTTAATATTTAGACAACAAATAGGACTTGAGTCTAGGCCATGTTTCACCTTCCTAATGCTGCGACCCTTTAATGAGTTCCTCATGTTGTGGTGACCCTCACCAAAAAATTATTTCTTGCTATTTCATAACTGTAATTTTGCTACTGTTGTGAACCATAATGTAAATATCTTGTTTCTGATGGTCTTAGGTGACTCCTGTGAAAGGGTCTTTTGACCCCTAAAGAGAGGAACCTAAAGGTTAATCCCTAAAGGTCGAGAACTACTGGTTAGGCCATCTCACTGAGAATGTGGGAAAGGTAAAAGCAAAAGCATATTGATGACTTCACTCTGTTGAAGGCAGAACCACAGCTGACAGCACATGGCACACCCTCCCCCTAACCACACTTGGAGGACACAAGTGTCCATGGAAACAAAACTATCAAGAAATGTGGCCATTATGAAGAAAATCTGGGGCCTGGAGAGCTGGCTCAGTGATTAAGAGCCCTGGCTGCTTTTCCAGAGGAAGAGAACTCACGTGATGGCTCTACAACCACCTGTAACTCCAGTTCCAGGGACATGATGCTCTTCTGGCCTCTGTGGATACCAGGCATGTGTGTGGTGAAACATACTGCTGGAAAACAGTCCTACACATAAAATCATCTTTAAAACAGGAGCAAAACTAGGTTGCTATGCTCCTCAACTTAGTCAAGGATCCAGCAAAGGCCCTGAACCATTTCTATTGACCTTCAGGGAAACAGACTTCAAATTCTAGATTCTACACAAGTTACTTGCTATGGCCTATGTAACGTTGGATCTCACTGAGCCCCTCACAGGTCCCTCAGAGCTAAAATGCTTGGAGAAATAAAGCACCTACTACAAGATGATTATGCGAAAGAAATGGGGTGAATAGAATAGCTCTCTGCTGCCAAATACTCCTTGTACCTCAGGAATACATCATCTCAGTTAACCTCATTGCTTCATAATTAGCATTCTTACTGTTATCAGGATGTGCACAAGTCCTCAATATACGGGAGATGCTGAATTAATGGTCAGAACGATGATGTCATTGTTATCATCGTTATCGTGTTTAGTATAAGACAAGAACATTCCGAAGTGACTGGGGACACTTCTCTGAATCAAGCTACCAGCTGCTTCAGGAAGCCTGGCACAAGACCTGTGCTGTGAGAGTCATTCTCTAAAACACATGCCACTCTCTAGGCTTTTCTGTTTACCCTTGAATATATTAAGGACTTTGTAAATAATTTGAAGCTTTTTCTTCTGTACGGATTATTTCACAGAAATGCTTGCCCAAGGACTGGCCATGCAAAATCCACTAAAGAAATACCTTATTGAAATCATTACAGAGTGTCAGAGTCAGGGGAGCCTCTGACTGCAAGAACTGAGTGTGAAAAGTCAGTCCAAGGGGTAAGAGAGAAGTCGTTGAGAGACGGTCCTGCATACCCAAATGATAGGCACACTTCTGAGAAATTCCATGAAACATGAACATTAAAATTAAAAATGGTAGCAAAGGGAAGCAAGGGACTCAGCATCCAGATGCAGAGTCCCCTGGACGTGAGCACAGAGGGGAGTATGGGAGGGTGGGGGAACGTTAACTGTGATATCCTTTGGGTAGTGGAGTTTGGGTGACATGTTCTTTGATTGTTTTTCTCTTTGTATATTTGCATGGTGATTGTTTTCCCTGCAAAGAACTTATATAGCATTTATGATGTGATAAACAAACATGTTTGAGAACATGTAAAAAAAAAGTTCATATATAGAATCTCTCTCATGACAGACATTTGTAAGCACAACTGAAGGAGCCCCAAGAAGAAGCATTGTATTTAGTGACTCCCGATGTGCCTGTCATGACTAATGTCATACTTGATCAGCCGCTGACAAAGGAGGGGCACCCTCACCCTATTCCTTACAGGTGATCTCAACTAGACCAGAGGGACATAAAGACCCCTTTATCTTTCTCCAGGTCCCATGGAGTTTGCTGCAGGTGGTTTTTTTGAGTAGTTGAGGCTGTTGAAATTGAGAAGGCCAGTTATCAGCCCTGGCTACTGCAGACACTATCATGGAAGTCCAGACCCACCTGAGGGCCTCAGGCCTTACCTGTTTCTATCTGGTCCTCTCCAAGATTCCCCACAGCCATCTGATAAGATGCATTTAGCTGTCTAGTTTGCATGTTCTTGACAATTTTCATTCAAAACATATGCAAATACTGAGGGCAGGTTGCTGGGCACAGAGGTTGCGGTGAAATGCTTCAAACCTTGTAACCAAATCACTCTATTAACCCAGGAAGAGGCCTTTTGATTTAGACTTCTATTTGCATCAAAAGCACTGTTAGGCCCCTGTTCATCTGTACTCCCAGATGGCGGCTTATCTCACCTCTGGTAAAGGTGGAATTAAGCAATGTGACTGGGGACAGCAGTGATGCCTTGGTTTTATGCCAAGGGGTCACAGAAACCCCTCTCAAAGTATCAGTTGGATGTTGGGGAGAGGGTAGGGCTGGGGTCCACAGGTTCAGACAGCCCCCAGTAAGTTCCTAAGTCACAGGACAGAAGTCAGGACCAGGGCTTGCCAGATGCAGAGTTCTGAGTCTTCTGGGGCACCTGCCTCTAGTGTTTATACAGTGGCCAGGTCAGCAGGTTAAGGCTTTAGCACACAAAGAGAAAAGCTCTGCGTAAGCCCACTGCTGAATGAAGTTCTGAAAGGAGTGGTAATTGGATATCTCACCAAGGCAAGGAACTAATCTGGGGGGGGGGGGCGGCCTATGGGGGGTGCTGGAGTGAAGGCAGGAATTTTTCAGAAGTATTTCCTGTTTCCTGGTCCTCCCCTTAGCTGATGCACCCAGACTATCAACTCAGAGATGCCTAATAGAACATTTATGTGTTTAGAACAGTAGCCCTGGATAGTGTCTGCTTCAGATTACCTGTGCTTAGCCTAGGGAATTCTGTCCTCTATTTCATGCTTTGCCTTGGCTGCTGTTTTTCAGGATTTTAGACTATAGAAGCCACATTTTGAATTCTCACTGGGCCAGGCTGTCCTGGGTGACAGCAGGGTTAACAGGAACAAAGGTAAGTTCAGGCTACATGCATGCCATGAGACACACAGGCCACCATGCCCAGGACTCACTTAAATATATACACACATACCTTTGAAAACATACTGCAGCCCTACACACACTGTAATATCCTCAGACGCCCTGCAGCCAGGAGCCATCATGTAAGCCAGAAGCTTGACCCAGTTGGCATCTCTGGTGGATTAGGACAGCGGTTGGAAGCTGAAGTGGAACTGATGCCCTTGGAAGGACAGAAGTCCAGGGGTTAGGAGGCAGAGGAGGAGGCTCAATGTACAGAGAAGAGTGTAGCTACACAGGGTCAGCAAGGCCCTGCCTACTTGCTGTAGGATGGCCAGCATCAGGCCAGGGAAATGAGGGTGCTGAGGGGAGAGTGTGAGGTGGGACCTAAGCACAGCCATCCTCGGGCTAGGCTCGCACGAGCCACTTCCCAGATGTGGACATTTCCAGCGTCATACCTACACAGTCGAGTAGGCAGGATTTCATCTCAAGAATCAGACTCAAGGCTAATGAAGTAACTTGCCCAGAGCCCCACAGCTAAAAATCTGAATGCGTGTGTAGATAGTGTCTCCTGGATTCCAACGCCTGGGCTGTTTCCACTTGACACTTGTCAAAAATGGTAGGAGTTGCCCCATCCTCCTCCCATCCCCCCACCCATTGGTTACACTTCTTTTCTTAAAGGACACACACCTGGGTGATTGCCTGCCTCTGCTCACACCCAGGACTACAGCTAGAAGAAGAGACAACAGCTGCAGGGTGTGAGATGGGGCCAGAACTGGCTTCTGGTCTTGCTATGGTAGACTTGACACTTGGGGCAGATGGTTCTTCATCGTGAGGGCTGGAAGTCTGGAAGCAACATATCAGCAGACTGACGCCTTCTCACTGGATCCTCACAGGATAGAGAGGAAAAACCCTCTGTTGCCCTTTTTATATGATCCCTTCCTAGGGTCTCTACCTTTCTGACCCTCAAAGGTTCTACTTCCTAATACTATCACACTGGGGACCAGGATTCAACCTGTGAACGTGGGGAAAGCAAGTATTCCACCTGGGAGAAGTTACAGTGCCTGCAGTATCACGCTTTCAGTTCCCGGTGTGACAAGGACAAATGTCTCCAGATATTATCAAATGTCCTTGGTAACATTACCCTCAGGTAAGATCTTCCAGCTAGCTGGGCAGGTAGCTGGGACAGTCTGGAGGAGACGACAACCCTTTGGCTCTGCTGACAATTTTCAATGCTCGGGACAGACCTCTCCTTTTGGCTTAGGCACTGACCAGGATGGACAAATGGCCTTCAAAGCCTTCTGAGAAGCCTTCTAGGTCTTGCAGGCACTGGCCCCCCCTCCCCCATGGGCCACTGGGCTGCCATAGAGATACTTTGTCCAACAGCCCCCTTCTATCTGTACCCCTGGAGCGTGCAAATTCAAGGGCCAATTATGAAAATGAAAAATCCAAGTCCTAGCCTCAAATGAGTAGCTTCCTTTGGCACTTTGATCCTTTGGTAATGAGTGCCTGGCTACCAAGAAATTCCAGGAATGCAGCCTTGTTATTGAAAAGAAGTACTTGCCCTAGAGAGGGCCCCTCACTGTCCTGGCAGGCCTGCCCCAAGTGATGTCTTGTGCAATCTGCAGCAGCCTTTCCCCAGCTGGGCAGGAACCTTGCTGGGGTTGGCTGTCCTCTCTGGGTCCTGGGCTTGTTTCCACATCCCTATTGAAGGCTGCCAACTACAGTGCCTGCCTCCTGGGGAAAGCAGACATCTCTATGACTATTTGGCTACAAATCAGGAAAAACAATCCCTAATCTAATGTTTTTAATTGCTTTACACTCCTTTTAAAAATTTGTGTTTTTATTTTATACATATGGGTATTTTGCCTGCATGTGTACAAATGTACCATTTGCATGCCTAGTGTCCCCAGAGGTCAAAAGAAGGCATCAGATCCCCTGGAACTCAAGTTAACAGATAGTGAGCCACCATGTGGTTCCTTTGCAAGAGCAACAAGTATTCTTAACCATTGAGCCATCTCTCTTGTTCTCTTTCTTATCAAGCATCAAAACAGTGGTATTCCTGTCTTAAAGATGAATAAGCTGAAGTCCAGAGAGATGAAGTCATTTTGTCAAGAGCTTGAAGCTAACTGTGAGGGTTACTATAAGTAGAGCCAGACAGTGGACTCTGGAGCTGATGCTTCTCCAAGTGGCTGACTGGGGCCCAGGGTGGTATCTTACTCTACATTGAAGATAGTAGGATTATAAGAGAACGCCAGAAAAGTGTCTTAACTGGTCAGTGAATAGAGGTGAAGTCTTTTTATTTTGGGTAGTGTTTCACTACACAGCCCAGGTCAACCTAGAACTGTGGTCCTGTCTGTTTCTCAAGTTCTAGGATTACAGACCTGTACTGTGATGCTCAGCTTAATTCTTTTATCATTGCAAAAGAGCTTGCACGACACTCAGAATATCAGTTAGTAATGACTCTCCAGGAATCAGTGTAGCCAGGTGGTTTAGGGCTTAGGCTCAGATCCTGAGGGACCAAAGAGGTGTCCTTGCCATCTGATGCTACATGTCCTCCAGCTTCTTCCTCTGTGAGCTGGAGATAAATGCCCAGCTCACAGAATCCTCAGATCTGAGAGATAACAATGTAAGGGAGTCACTTAAGGCTTTTGGAAGAGAGGAGTCCCATGTAACCTAGGTTCAGGTCACCAAATCTTTCTGAGACTCATAAGGCTTACCACTCAAGTAAGAGAAAACACAATTCCATTCTGGGTCAAGAGATGTAGGTAAAGCTTGCAGCATGAGCTGGTGCCTGATTGAGGGTGGGGCAGGATGCTGATCTGGGTACCAGGAGCCACTCCTTAAAGCCAGACTATGTGATAGGAAGGCTCTAGGCCTGAGACTGAAATTTTCTCTGGAACCTTGAAGGAACAAAAAGTCTCAACAAGAACTTTAAATGTTTGCTGACTATGCCCTTTTGTTCCCAGTAGCCCTGTGGCCCAGGAGACTGGGTGGGAAGAAAACAGCTCAGCTCCTCAGGAAAGGAAGAGAATTGCAGTTATAAGGCCCCTGGGGCAGATCCCTCCTCCTCCTTCCTGTGCCTCGTGGTCCCTTTTAATACACAGTACCTTTATGTGGCACTCACAGTAGGCTGATTGTGAGCACCAGGGACTGGGGCAAAGAAGGACCAGAGGGAAACATGACTAATAATTGCCACTCTTTCTGAAGGGCTGGTTGCATGCCCAGTGCCTGGCTGAGGCTTCCCCGGCATTATCTCATTTAAGGTCTGTGAAGATGTGGGGATTATGTTCTGTCTTTCACAAGGAAACAGAGTTTCAGACAGGTTAACTAGTAAACTCAAGGTCACAAAACTGTCAAAAAAAAAAAAATAGAGCTAAGATCCAGTTCCAGGGCCTCGACTGGTCTACCATCCACAATTATTCCTTCCTCCGTACAGTTAGGTTTTATAAGTATTTGGTCAGAGCAACAAGACAAGTAATGTACTAGCCGGGTGTGGTGGCATGCACCTTTAATCCCAGCACTTGGGAGGCAGAGGCAGGTGGATCTCTGTGAGTTCAAGGACAGCCTGATTAACAAAGTGAGTTCTAGGACAGCCAGGACTGCACGGAGAAGCCCTGTCTTGGAAAACAAACAAAACTAAATGAAGAGTTGGAGGAAGAGAGAGAGAGGAGAAGGAGGAAGAGGAGGAGGAAGAGAAGGAGGAGGAGGAAGAACAGGAGAAGGAGGAGGAAGAAGAGGAGAAGAGAGGAAGAGGAGGAGAGAGGAGGAGGAGGAAGAGGAAGAGGACGGGAGGAGGAGGAAGAGAAGGAGGAGAATGAGGAGGAAGAGGAAGAGGTAACTAATACAATCCTTGTGAGTGTCCCAGTGCTGTGTCTACTCACAGAACAGCAACTCAGCATCTCTGCTCTCCTATTCAAGGAATGGTGGCATGCTTTATTTTTATGTATTGAAGAATACCAGATTAAGTGAATGCATTTCACTCTTACACACACCTCTCATCTCTCCATCTACCTCTGGCTGCAGCATCTCCCTGTGAGGACTGTCAGTATCTCAGATGCCACTCTGCTCACCCCGCTTGAGTAGCCAAATACTTAATGGTCATGGGTTTAGGACTGGCTTTGCTCAAATCCTGGCTTTATTTACTCACTCTGTGAGCCTGGGCCTGGCAGTTAAGCTTTCTGAAATACAACTTCTCTGCTCCCTAAGCAGGGATAATAGTTCCGAGCTTCCGAGGCTGTAGAGGAGACTCAAGAAACAAACACACACTTACTGCTCTGAGCTTTTTTTTTTTTTTAGGAAAAAATATGCTAGGCAGCTATGTGCCATTCCCATCCATTCTTCATCCTCTTACTGCTGCAGAACCAAAGGCACCAGTTTGGCCAAAGCACAGGCTGTGGGCACATACATAGGGCGCCCCTCTATCTTGGGCTTGGGATGGTCTGCCATTCTTAACAAAATGGTACCTATCATCTATCTATAGATTACTTCAATAGGAGTCCACACAACAAGCCCAGTTCTGCATGGACTCATTGATGAGGAATCCTTACCTATGTTTCCTGCTCTTTTGCCAGGCCCACCATGAAGAATGTCCTTGAAATCTTCAGCTTGCAGAGGTGGCTCATGGGTATCAGGGTTGGAATCAGATCATCATATTGCCATTTATTTGCCCTGTGCTTTTAAAATATCAAGTGAGATTAAGTTAAGGTGAAAGTAAGTAGACACACAACATAATAGCAGCTCAATAAGACAAACATAAAAGCCTGAAAGCCATGAACCAAAAGGAAAACAACAATCCTTGGTGCTACAGATCCAGGTTCTATACACATTGACATTGACACATACAAAGTGTACCTCATAGACCAAGATAGTTGTCTGAGGTTCCAGCCACTCAGACTCATGTTCTAGTCAACAGGGAAAAGCAAGGAAGGAAGGAAAAAAGGAAGAAAAGAAGAGAAAGACCACACCTGTCTCCTTGTTTTTGGTTGTTTGTTGCGGGGGTGTTTTGAGACAGTGTTTCTCTGTGTAGCTCTGGCTGTCCTAGAATTTACTCTGTAGACAAGGTTGGTCTCAAACTCAGAGATCTACCCTCCTCTACCCCTCAAGTTCTGGGATTAAAGGTGTGTGCCACTACTGCCCAGCTAAACTGTATATACAACTTCGTGGTATAGACTGTCATCCATACCAAACTGTGAGCATCTTCATGAGTCAGCTGTGATCTTGCAAAAAGATCCTCCCAGCTGGATGTGTTACCTGTTGAGTCCTCTCATAGGAGGGACTTGGATGATCATATACCCTCACTTGAATATCCAGCCTCCCCTCTCAACCCAGTTGTATGCAATTCTGCTCCAATTGCATGTGGCCTCAGGAAGGGGCAAGAGTACAGAGGCAAGAAAGTACAGAGGCAAGAAAAGAGGAGGGGTGGAGGCTGTGTTGGCATAGCCATGGGAAACTAAAACTGTTCTGGGGAGGGGAGCAGACCTCCCAGTGTGTCTGCTTTAAGGCCACTCAAGCTTCTGTCTCTAACCCATCAGCCATTGCTTGGTAAACCTAATAAACTCAATGATTCCCTAGGGTGGACACTGATAGAACCAGACCTTTTTTTTTTTTTTTTTTTTTTTTTTGTAAGACCCTTAAGAGGAATGGGTAGACATTGCTCAGGTCTCCTTCCCGGAAAGAATTCTGTCAGCATATCTCTACCCAGAACCCACTGGTTAGCCTTCCTCACCTGTCCTATTTTGAGGAAGGACACTACTCTGTCTGGCCATCCTTGATCCAGACAAAGACCAGGAAGTCTAGACCTCAGTAACTAGAATGATTGTGTATTGAGGAAAAGCTTGTAGTCACTGTTACCATTGAGAAAAATGCCTTCCACCCTCAACTTTCTGTTTTGTTGATCTGTATGATGTAGTTATTATCTTGTTAGGAGATTTAGCTGAGATTCTGTGACATGCTAGTTTTTTTCCTGAAGATGGTAGACATTCAATACTTTTCAAGAAATGCTAATACTCTTGGGACCACATGCTTGCCTTTGAATATATTCATTGATAAGCAGAGGACTTACTGACTCATGTTCTCTCAGGTGGTACTGAACCCACCCTGGGGTGATTTCATGTTGGGCAGCATAAGTAGAAGTGCCTGGTCCCCAACAGCAGCTGAGGAGGCTCACAGGATTAGCTGTAGCCATTACCATCATCCCTGTCTCACAGGTCAGCACAGTGAGACCCACAGAAGTATAAGCAAGCATGGAGCGTTTCTACTCAGAGCCCAGCTTCTTCCAAGCCCGAGCCCCTATCCACTGCTTGGTATGCCATTCTGTGAATGAATGCCCCTGAATGCAGCATCCTTGTGGCTGTGGAAATCCAAAGAGAGGCTTCTCTTGAAAGCATGCCTCCTAGCAAAGACTTTATAGCCAACTGTGTTTGGTAGGATGCTGGCCTGTATCTTCTGCCTGTGAATAGTTATGGGAAACCCCAGTGATTATCCCAAGGAGTCTATGGTTCCAGGACTGTGGAGGATGCTGGTTTCCTAGTGGTCAGAGCTTTCTTCTGGACCTCCAAGGGTCACACTCCTCAGCACCTCTGTAGTATGACTTTGCATGGGTCTATCAGAGGTCTTTTACACCAGTGGTCAACACCACTCTCATGAGTGACATAATTGGGCTGTCTCTCCCCTCTATAATTACTGCCAGTGGGCACCATCAGCACAGGGACTATAGCTGAGGTTCTGGGTTGGCTGGAGTACCCAGAAGGAACCACAGTAATTGCTCCAGGGCATTATACCAGGAGGATCCAAGAAGGACCAGCCAAGGAATGCTGCCAACCCTGGCACTAGCTCTGCCTAGAGATGCATTGGCCAAAACAAGGTTTCTTCTATCCTCCCCTTGAGCTCTGGGCCTTAGAACACCATAGGCTCACACACAAAATCTAGAGGGCAAGACCCAGTTCTAGGAATGTTTAGAAAGTCCTCTGGGTATGGGGGAAAAGCCTATAGGGATGGGAAAACAGAAGTCTACTCTGAGTCCTTTGAGGGCTCTTGACAACATCTGTCTCTTGATGGCTCAGCCTTATAAAAGAAGAGATATCAGAAGGGTGGGGAAAGGAATTGTCAGGGAGTTTGGGGGACTTGAGGCTGAAGCTTCAATGAATTCTCCATTTTGTATTGGGAGCTTGGAGATTCAGAGATCATTTAAGCCAAAGTAAAACAAATCAAACTATTGCTTTAGGAATTTCTCTGGGGAAATGAGAAGACAAACACCAAAAACTATCATTCAGGATTCTCCAGGGAAATAGAACCAGAGAGATGGGGAGAGAGAGGAGAATAGGAAGGCAAGAAAGAGAGGGGAAGGGGAGGAGAAGAGGAGGGAAAGAAAGAAGGGAAGGATGAAGAGAGAGAAGGAGGAAAGGAGATACAAGGGACTCAGTATGTATATATGCATTGTGTGTGTTTAGAGTTGTGTTGTGAAGGTACATGCATGTATTTAGGTATCCGTGTGTGCATTGTGTGCACACATGTTGTCCATGTGTATATGTACCTGTGTGTATGTACAAGTGTGTACATGTGCATGCATAATTATTGTGTGAGGGTGCATGTATATATTTGGGTACACATGTCCTCTTCTGTGAGAAGACCAGAGAACAACCTCAGATGTCATTTCTGGAAGCTCTTCACCTTTTTTTTTTTTTTTTTTTATAAGATAGAGTCTGTTTTAATCAGGATTCCTATTGCTGTGGTGAAAGACCACGACCAAAGCAACTTGGGGAGGAAAGGGTTAATTTGGCTTACATATCCTGAGTCACATTTCAATAGGGTAGGAACTCAAACTAGGCAGGAACCTTGAGGGAGAGGCCTATGTAGGGGATATGGAAGGGTGCTCTTACTGTCTTGCTTCTTATGGCTTGCTAGCCTGCCTTCTTATAGAACCCAGGACCACCTGCTGAGGGATGCACCACCTACAATGGGCTGGGCCCTCCCCCATCAATCACTAGTTTAGAAAAGTGCCCTACAGGCCTGCCTACAGTCCAGTCTTATGGAAGCATTTTCTCAGTTGAGGTTTCCTTCCCTCAGGAGACTCCAGGGTGTTTCAAGTTGACATAAGACTAGCTAGTATCGTATCTTTGTCTGACCACCAAGCCCCAGAGATCTGCCTGTAGCCATCTTCCCAGAACAGGGATTATAGGTGCACATTACCACACTGGATGATTTTTATGTAGGTTCTTAACGCTTTCAAGATGAGCACTTTACAGACCAAGTTATCTCGTCTCTCCAGCCAACAAGAGGCCCATTTTAAAGAACTAGTTCATGTGGTTCTGCATGAGGTCAGAAGGCTGTAGACACAAGAAACTTTGATGTTGCCATCTTGGGGCAAGAAACACCCAAGACTATATGCTATGATTCACACCCAGAGGCCTGTGGAGAAAAGGGTAGAGCTAGTCATGCCCCAGAACTGTGAAATGATTTCTGTCCAAAGCCAACCTTGGTTTGGACTTGTCTCCTCCTGGCTCTAAGTGCTCTAGCCAGGTCTCATCAATCCATCTTCTCTGTCCTACCTGAACTGTAAGCACATCAAAGGCAGAGGCCATGCCTCTCCCAGAGACCACTGCATTCCACACAGTACCCAATGCATAGTAGGTGATCAATAATCATGAGAGGATAGCTTTCCACCTGGAACTTGTCCCTGTGTCATGTGCATCACGTCATCCTCTCCCACTCCTGGTTCCCTAACTGCTGGCAGCCACATATCCTTGCAAGACAGAGATATTGACAGGCTGAATGGTGCAGCATAAAGCAGGCATAGGGCTTAATCATAATTCTAACATTGGCGTTCAAAGTGTCAACTGGTTTAGTTACTTTTCTGTCGCCTGTTCATTAAATGTCACAGGCGCCTGTGTGTGACAGGTGAGGGTGCTGGATCCACACATCAGAGAATGGGCTTGGGTTTTTTGTCTTTATTCTTAATGAGTTCGCTAAGTAACAATGACCAAACAGTGCATTCCATGGGCAATGAGAAAAGTCAAGGACTAAGAGGAGCAGAGTTGAGACTTTATCCTGAATTAATGGAGGGTCTTCTCTTCTGTCGGAGGAGGCAGCTGGCTGAGTCTAAATGAGAAGCAGCCCATCAAGGGCTCCTTAGGGAGGAGCAGGGTGTGAGCTGGCAGAGAGAAGTGACGTGGGAAACGTTCCCTGGCACTGCCAGGACAAGCCTGGAGGCCAATGTGTGGCACCGGGAGATGTCCCAATAGAACAATTCTTTGGCACTCCTGCTGGGAACAGGGTATTTTTTTTCCATGACTTTTCAACACCCAGGCCAGCTGTTCATCTGGTTCTTGTCATGAAGAACTACTCACCTTGAGCAGGCCTTACTCCCCTGGCCTGCCCTTCCCCTCATTCTGGCTTGACTCCTCCTCCCTTCAGTAATCCTGAGCCAAGTGGAGAGGGGTCTGGGGACACGAAATGAGGCAGGAAAGACAGAATGGACAACCCCAGTTAGCTAGAGGATGCCAGGCTCTCTGTGCTCACAGAAATACCCAGGCAAGCTAAGGCTCTGCCTTACTAGCTCCATCTCTAGAAGGAAGGTGGATAAATGTATTTCAGTTAAGCGCAAGGAAACACCTATATTTAATGAGCCAAGGCTGGACTCTGATGGGCAGAGGTGAGCACTCAGAATCAGCCTGTACTTTACTGAATCCTTTGTTTACCTTCTAGCGCATCACTCAATGCCCTGTCATACTGCAGCTTCCTCAAAAAGGCTTTCCCTGACCTCCCTTGCCAAGGAGTACATAGTCCCCTTACCTAGTACCCTTCCCTTGTCACCACAGTTGCATCTTCAGTGTGGTTGGACACGTGTCCAATCCTGTACCTCTGGGTAAAGTGTGTCTGAAGAAGGCTCACTGGTGGAACATTGTTTCTTTGTTTCCTGACACAGAAGGCAGATGGAGGGCATGGGGTTCTAAGTAGGAGTAGTGTGCCTTTTACAAAGCCTGATTTCACCGGCTGTGTCCCTTTAGGATCTTCTAAGGTTTCATTTAAGCCAGTATCACCCATTCTGTTTCCTCCCTTAGGGCACAATTACGATCAAGTAGCTCATGTCCCCGGTTAAGCCTGTGAACTTTAACTGAATGCCCACCATGTGGCAGACACCAACTGTGTAGAAACCTTCTCAGAGATTTTTATCTCTCTAAATAATCACCCATCATCGCCTGTCTGCACAGGGTTGATCTAGATGAGAGATTAGAAAGGCATTTGGATTCACGGGTTAACACCTCTTTGTCTGTCCTAACACAAGCACACTGTTTGCTGGGGAGAAAGATTGTGTGTGTGTGGTGGGCTGAATGGTATCCTCAAATATTTGTCTTTCACCTCATCCTTGGAGCCTGCAGATTATGAAATTAGGGACTTGGAAATTAAGGACTCTTCGGTGGGCCTAAAGCAAAAGCAGATGTCTTCACTAAAAGTTGCAGTGGGAAATGACCAAGAGAAAGTGAGGCAGGGACAGAAATTGTAGAGCCATATTGGGTAGAGGTAAAGGAGAAGTCCTTCAACTTCTGAGATACCCAGTTTATGGTGAGTTGTTGAGGAAACTTAGGGAGAGAACATGGTGGTCTTTCTATGGCCCTCTAGTCAGGAGCACCATGGTGCTGGTCATTGACTGACTGACTTGGATGCTTTAATCCAGGTCTTCTGTCTTAGGGTCCCTCTGTTTAGCAGGTCCCAGGCAATTCTGTTGCAGTGATTGATTATGCATTGCACAGCAACACAAATCCATCTGACTTATATCCTTTGTCTGAGGGGACCAGAGTCGGGATATAGGGCACAATGACCGCAGAAGTAGATTGTCATCATTGGCTGAATGAAATCGTCCTGTAACATGGGGAGAGAGGTAGTGGAAGCTGGTCCTTTCCCATGGTAGGACCACAGGGAGCCATCCATAAAGCTGCTGTCCTGCAAGTTGAACCAGACAGGGACAAATGCTTTTGCTGGGGGTATCTGTTGCAAAGTTTCACATTCTCCCCATCAAAGGATCCCATACCCATGAGCCCTGTTTGTCATCCCATCCCTCACCAGAGCAAAATAACAGCCAGTCACTTTCCTTCTAAGGAAGGAGCCCAGGGTGATGACCAACAGTCTGAGCCACATTATAATTGCATCCTATAATCACAAGGAACTTAACCTAATCCTCACTTTCTTTGTCTGGAAAATGGGAAGGAAATAACAACACATTGTTTGTTTGTTTAGGATGCAAGCTACTCATAGGAATAAGCATTCTCCATGCATGCATTGGGCAAAACACTGAGACAAACAAGCAACAATCAGTTGCTTGTCCAATCTCAGCTCTGATTCCCTTGCCTCCTGGTTTATTTTTCCTGGACCTTTGGGAAACATCAATCATTGCTATTGCCTATATTTCAGGCTCTATGTTAGGCATGTTCCACATCTCATAGTGCAGTAATCGAGATAGCCCTCTCTTTAATGGGGCTACCATTATGCCTACTTTACAGGGGAGGAAGAAAGGCTAGAGAACAGTGTCCTGTACAAGGCAACACAAGAAAGCTAGCTCTTAGCCATCTCAGTCTCCATCCCCTCTGCCTCCTGGGTTTGGAAAGCTAAATCCCAGGGAATGCCCTGGACTACAGAGAGCACAGTTCTGAATTTGCATCCAATGGCACAGGATAAATATCCAGTGGATCAGAAAAATAGTAAATGGAAAAGAAATGGATAATGAAGGGTGTTTAGCCAATCTCTAAGGTGAAAGAGATTGGCCTGGTCTCTCACCTGCTGCCCTCGTTCCCTACGTGACCCTCCGCCTGTCAGCTTTCTTTCAGAAGGACGAGGCAATAATACGCTCTGAGCCTTGGCCTGGAGTCGGGCCAGGGATGATAAAGAGTCCTTTCAAGCTTGAACAGAACCAGCTGCGCAGCCTGTGTTCAATTCTCTGTCCCTAACGGTGCCCAGTATGGTATGTGCTCCGCAGTATTTGTGGAGGGGTGAACAACTCTTGCTTGTCTCAGCTCTTTTAGAGGTATTAAAAGTAGAAAAGCCAACTTTGCATAGCTGGCCCAAGAGGAGCTGAGGGTTGAGTGGTCTGGTTTGGAGTAAGCCCCTCCCTCTTCTGTTATACAATCATCTGAACACATAGACTTGTCCAGGTTGGGCCCTGCAGTTGGGAGAGTGCCTAAATGTTCACGGTTATGGCTTTCTCGAAAGGGGTTAAGCCTTGGGCTGTCTGGCCTGGGTGTTCTCCAGCCCTGTCTTGCCTCACTACCTTGCCTCCTGCTGAGATGGGGCCATTAGTTTACTGATAAACAGGGGACACACTCCACCGTTGCGGCTGCTACACCAAGCGCAGCTGTCTGTCAGCACACCCCTCCCCACCTCCTAGGCCACTTGGGGAGGGTGCCTTTTCTCTTCTCTGCCATTTGGAAACCCTGGGTTGGTGACTCAGAAGAACCACTCAGACATAAATGGGATCTATGATGGAGCTTCCAGAAGAAATATTTTCAAACCAAGAGGAACAATAACTAATAAAGAACATGACCCCAAACCTAGGGGTCAGGTGGTATCTGAAGAGCCCTCACTCCAGAAGTAAGGCTGGAATCTTTTCCCAGGGAAAGCACGTGATTCCTCCCTTCTTGTCCCACTGGGTCTCACTTCTTTGGCCTGCCTCTTTGGTTAGACATTAGGCATAACCGTGCACCTCCAAGGATGTGCTTTGACAACTGCAATGGCAGACAGCCTCACTGTCCTGCTCCACTAGAATCTGTCAGTCAAATCGGGATGGATTTTGCATTTTTTTAAATGGCTGAAGGGAAAAAAAGTAAAAAAGACCATCTGTCCTGTTAAAGGGTCACATGATGGTCTAACCAGGTGTCCATAAGGCTTCACAAGACACACTGGCTCATTTACACCTTGTCTAACTGCTTTATTGCTGGCCCAAGAGGTTCCTAACCATTAACTCTGCTGTGTGACATACTCAGAGCTACAGTAGTGTCACCTACCCCACCCATCCTAGCAAAGGGACATTTTTAGATTTTTCAGTTCTGCCTTGATGGATGGACATTTCTAATTGGACTTGGGTGAAAGACTCTAACTTGTAATCCACCCACATGAAATATTAATATCTCTACCGTATACCATTTTTATCATTCCAAAAACTGGGCTTGGTTATAATCATAATTTTCATTTTTTCTATAAATTTTGCTTGTTTTTTACTCAACATATCCTGTCTGCTTTTTTGTTACAAAGTCTATGTAATTTTATTTTTATAGAAAATCTTTGCTGACTTTAACCTAACCACTGGCTCTGTCAGAAATTTCTTTATTGGACCATTACACATAGAAAAGCAGAAATTGTAGAAAAATCTCTTATGTACTGTATGGAAGCATCACCTTCATTAAAAGCCATTGGTCATTGGCTTAGAGAAAATGAAGTGGAGTTCTGACAAGAGAGATTCTGGATAGGTCAACTCAGGAAGTGATTCACCCTGAAGCTATGAGACGCCTAACGACCGGAAAGGTACCTGGCCAGGTAGCAGGTTGTAGAGCAGAATAAACAGGTTAATTAAGTTGTGAGATAGTTGAGGGAATAAGCTCAAGCTTATGGCTTAGAACATTATTCATAATAATAAATCTCAGAGTCACTATTTTGAGAACTTGGAAAAGACCAATGTTACAAGAAATCATTTCTAGACTACAGTCAAACTTTGGTTCTAGTGTTCTCCTTGACTTTGGTAGGCCATGTGAAATTGACTAAAGACCTATTAGCATCCACGCCTTGCTCTGTGGCATCTTCATCTCCCTTCTCCCTTCCTGGTTCTCTAGCTTTCCTCATTCACTGTGTAGGAAGCTCTTTTGCTTCTCAAGTATTTCCCACTCTTCGGCTCTGACTTCCCATAGGAGAAATTGAATTGATGGATCAATGGATCACAAACGAATGAAGAAGAATCCCCTTATTCGCATATTTTCAAGCATCATGCTGATGGCCAAGTCACTATGAAGTACTATTTGGCATACTTCTCACCCTCAGGGATTAGGCTGACTTGGGCTAGAATCCAAACTCTGGAGTCTACCCTGAGCTGTGCTCCATATGTCCTGACTGGGTCTTCACTTTCTCTGTCTCACCATGTTCATTCCCTCATCTGTGAAAGTGAGCCTAGGTATCTTTACCTCCAGACCCACTCACTGGGGCAGCTGGCATGGAAGGACACCATTAGGGGTAGCATGCACTGCAGCCAGTGGCTTCTTCCCCTCTAAGGAGAATAGCAGGGGATATTCTAAATTTTAGAATTTTGTCTAGTTCCCAGATTGAGACAAAAAAAAAAAAAAAAGTCTCCTGAAGCCTTTGCAGCATCCACCTCCTCCCTTCTTGCTTATGTGCCCTGCATGCCCTAAGGTGTTCTGGACGGGGACTCAGCTCCCACAGCCCGGGCACAGCCAAGCCCAAGTTCTTCATCCAGGATCAATAATTTTTTTTCTTGTTACCTTAAAGAATAATAATGCATGGTCTGCCAAGGCCACAGTCCTCTCTGTCAGTCCCTCTGTCTGCCTCTGGCCTTCCTCTCTTATTGTGTAATGTGCCCTTTACAATGTCCTTTCTGAGTTAGAAATGAAGCACTTGGGAGGGGGAGGAGGTAACAGGAGGACTTTGGTGTATTGAGCTCTGAATTTGCTGAGTTCTCGACTCCTTTTGCTGCAGCTACAGTCCCCAAAGCCTGCTGTCACTTCTATGCAAGAATAGCTCAACTCTATGGACCACTTCCAAGTCCTTAGGCCTCTGCACTGACAGCCTCTACATCGTCTCTCTCAAGACACAGTACTCTAGCCTCTTCCCCTTCCCCCATAGAAACCTTGTTCATTACAGGGCTGGTCACATGCTTCTCCCCCCTGTTTAACCCTTCTAAGTTTTCCCACCACCCAAAGGATGAAATCTAAATGTCTACACATGAGATGCTTGCAGCTGAATCATACATAGCATATTGGTCTCTGGTGTAGGTCTAAATGAGATTGTGTGTTTTGGTTTTGTCTGTTTGTTTGCTTGTCTTTGTTTTTTCCAGAAGGGTTTCATGCTGAGTTGGCCCTGAGAGCATCTGAGCTAGAATGCCTGCTCCATTCTTGCTCTGCTCAGTCCCTTGTATTCCCCTCCCCTCCCCCAGATTAGCATCCAAGCCCATGTTACTCTGTATGTCTTAGGAGGAGGCATGGCCTGGTAGCTACCCCTCTCTACACCCAGGCATAGTTAGGTACAGGACTCAATGTGGTCAATTGGATGTCTCCCCCTGAACTTAGATTCTTGAGGACAATGTAAGGTATGGGTAAGGAGTTGCTCTTGGGCAGGAGCTGAGGTGTCAGTACTCAGGCTCCAATTACATGCTCAGTTCCTCATTTGCAGCATGGGGAGAATTGGAACTTCATTAATGATCTGGCGGGGTGGCTGTGAAGATGGAGCATGGGATTTCAGTTTTGAACAGTTGAAGATTTAACAGCCCCGTAGTTCGTTCACTGGTTAGCTTGATTCAAAGAATAAATGAGCTCATGTTACCAATTGACTGAAGGCATTTAAATTGCTGTCGTGCTGTTTGTTAGATGAGTGGATATGTCTGAGTTCTTCAAACTGAAAGGTCCTATGGGATTTTCCCACTGTAGGTCTCCAAAATTATCCATTAAACATCCATTGCAGACCCCTGCTCCCCGTAAAAAAGAAACAAGACCTCACTGGGCCTCAGGTTGTCTAGTTCCTCTACCAGGCTCAGATCTCCTCCTCTTCTTCCTCCTCCTCCTGTTCCTCCTCCTTCTTCTCTACCATCTCCTCCTCTTTCTCTTCTTCTTCTCCACTACCTCCTCTTCTTCTTCCTCCTCCTCCACCATCTCCTCTTCCTTCTCCTCTTCTTCTTCCTCCTTCTTCTCCTGTTCTTTTCTCCTTCTTCTCCACCATCTCCTCTTCCTCATTCTCCTCCTCCTCTTCCTTCTCCTCTTCTTCTCCTTCTCCACTACCTCCTGCTCTTCCTCCTCCTCTTCCTCCCCCTTCTTTTGCTTCTCTCTTCTTTTTCTCCACTACCACCATCTCCTCCTTTTCTTCCTCCTCCTACTCCTTTTCTCTCATATCTTAGGCTTAGCACAATCCTTAATTCCTCACAGAATTATGCCAGACCACTTGGACCAAGTCAGATGCCCAGAATAGACTGACACTAGTAAGCTTGGCTTGTTAGCCACTCATTCAATTGTTGCTGTGTTTATAATAGGTTAATTGGTACCTGATTTTCTTACAAGAACATACATTTCAGAGAGACTGTAGGTAGCCTATTTGGTGTTGATTCCTAAAATATCATTGAAGATTCACAATAAGTGATTTTTTTTTTTAATTTTAGCTCTTTGAGACAGGGTCTTTTATGTAGCCCTGGCTGTCCTAGAACTTGCCATGTAGACCAGGCAGAACTCAAACTCACAGAGATCTACTTAACTCTGTGTCCCTACTGCTGGGGTTAAAGGCATACCCCAACCATACTCAGCATGAATAAATATTTTAAGACGTTTGTTTGTCATTCTTTCATCATAGTAGGCATTGCAACAGACAGTGAAATATATCTTGTCTATGTCAATATCTAGAAGAAAAAATTCTAGGGCAGTTTTGATGAACTACCAGGTTAATAGATGTCTTGCTCAGGGTTACTTACTATTGGTGTGATCAAGCACCATGACCAAGGAAACTTGGTTGTATTTGGCCTACACTTCGACTTCACTGTCCATCATCAGAGGAGCAGAGCAGGGAATGCTGCAGAGGCTATGGAAGGTGCCGCTTACTGGTTCGCTCCTCATGGCTTACTCACCCTGCTTCTTTAATAGAATCTAGAACCACCTGCCCAGTGATGGCACCACCCACAATGGGCTGGGCCCTCTCCCATCAATCACTAATTTAAAAAATGTCCTACAGATTTGCCTACAGCCTGTTCATATAAAGGCATTTTCTCAGTGGAGGCTCCCTCCTCTCTGATGATGCTAGCTTGTGTCAAATTGGCACAAAACTAACCAGTCTCTAGACAAATCTGCTCATTTAGGCAGAAAAGTACATGGAACTATAGCCAATGAACATAATCACACATGAGTCATGAAGTGCCCATTTGGGTCTGACAGAGATAAATTCTTTCTAGTAATATTAAAAACCTAAAAGATTCCAAGGTCTACCCATCACTCAATCTACAGGTCATTAATAAACCACAGTCTAGGACCCTATAGATACCAAAATCTGAGGATATCCATATAAAATGACACAATACATGTATTTAATTGATGCATGTCCTTCTATGTACTTTTAAATCACCTCTAGATGACTTAGAGTATCCAATACAATGCAAGTCCTATACAATACTTGTTACCCTGTATTGTTTAGAGAATAACTGCAAGATAAGTCTATACAAGGGCTGGAGATAACTCAAATGGTCAAGTGTTTGTAACATAAGCATGGGGGCCTGTGTTCTTTTCCCTAATCAAAAGCCAGGCACAGCAGCATAAGCTTGTAATCCCAGGTTTATGTGATCCCTGGTTTATATGTGGCAGATAGAGATAAGAGCCTGGCATTTGTTGGTCAGTCAGACTAGTCAAAGTGATGACAGTTCAGTGAGAGACTATCTCACAATATAAGGCGGAGTGCAATTGAGGGAGACAGTTATTATCAACCTCTGGCCTCATATGTATGTATACACACACACACACACACACACACACACACACACACACACACACATGAACGCATAAACTCACATGTGCATGCATTTTGTATGTGTTCAATACTGATGCATTTTCCCACCATTAAGAAAAGTTAAGTGGTTCAATCCAAGGAAGAAGAACCAGTGAATACAGAGGGCCCTGGCCGTGACTAATTAATGGAGTGACTAATTATTAAATGGCTACAGGAGGCAGGCCTTGTGTTCTGTACTGGTGTGACTGAAATAAATAGCTGAGGCTGCACTCTCGAGGAGGAGTCTACAGGCTGGTTGGTAAGGCAGAAAACAATTAAGCAAATACAGGATGGGTTTTGAGGAAGATGTTTTCAAAGTCTGTGATTAATTTCCATGAATTACCATATGAACTAGCCAGAGACAGCCACATGATTCTGAGATAGGGAAGAGCCTGGAAGAGAAGGACCTCCCCTCATGAGTAGATGAAGAAGGACCACCCCACATAGATGGATGAGTGGCTGAGGCTGCGGTTTGTCCACTCTTATCCTTAAGGATCATTGCTTCTTTCTCAGTCCCCCACACACTGAGTCCAAGATGCAGGTGGGCAAGATGGATCTGCAATTTGTGTGCATTAAGTAGGATTTACTGCAACCAGCTCAGGTGTTTTCCCACTGAATGGAAAGCACTTGGTTACTCTTTGTGGTTTTGGGGAAACAGCCATAGTTAGAAACATCCCTGGTTACAGTGTAAATTGCAGACCTTGTAAGATTTTAATGGCAGCCCCATGGCCTGGGTACTGAGCATGAAGGAACCCTTTGACTGTTACTCAGAGTCCAAAGTTTATTAACCACCTCTACATCCTCCACTCCCTAACCCCAGCCCCACTCCCGATATGCACATCCTCTCCCCAGCCAGTATCCCCAGGAGATGTAGCCAAGGCAAGGACCCTGCCAAAGCCTTAGAGACACTATAAGCATTTGTGCCTTCACATCATTTACCTAGTGGTCCCAGGAGGGTCAGTGATGCCTTTAAGGGTTTTTTTTAAGAGCTACGCCCTTCTTCATAAGCCTGACAGATTAAATGTCACCTCTTCAGAAAGCTCTTTTGGAAATCCTTAACTTAAATCATGTCCCCAGCCACAGTCTGAGACTGTGTCTTGTCTTGTTTCATGTCACAGCCATGATGACTACCTACCATAGAGATAACCCTTGTGTAACAGTAGCACTGGTGTGCATTTTATGGGTTGTTTATCTCACTATCTGGTAAATACCAGGAGGAAATGAACGTCCCTCACTGTTCTATGTCCTTTATTCGAGATAGGGAAAAGAAAATCTTAGTGACTGGATGAAGTCTCCCTCTGCCCTTTCAGATCATTCCCATTCTACAAGGACAAACCCTTCATTGTTAGCAGAAGATGGCACAATGTACAATGTGTTCAGTGTCCCTGATCCCACTTCCTACCTTCTACACCCAACAGACTCACACAGCTCTGTAGATGACAGTGTAAATGACAGATCACAGACTTATACAAGGGATATCTTTGAACAACCACAAGCCTTAGCCACACCACTGTGGCTCTGGATTCTGGCTTTACAGCCTCCTTCCCACTGAGCATGTGTCTAAAATCTCTGCACATTCAGTCTCTTCATCTACAGTATGGGATGATTGGTAGGACCTGCTTTGGTGGCTGTAGGGACTCAAGCTAATTTATGCGAGGTGCGTAGCAATCAATATGTATAGTGTTAAAATATAAAAATACAACAATACTTATGTATGGCTGATAGGAGATGCTAAGGGATACTAGGCAAAGCCATAGGAGGTAAATTGGATAAAAAGTAATAGCAACTGCTAACAGTCTCTTCAAAGAGTCACAAGCTTCAAGTTCACTTGGGTCTGGACAGGTCACTTAAACAAGTGGAAAAGACAGAGTGGCCAACAGGGAAGGCTCCATACAAGGGATAACTGCTGCTCAGTTCCTGCCATGATTTGGCAGGGACAATCTTGACTCAGTATGCTCAGAGCTGCCACTTCTCAGAGAAACCTTTGAGTCTTTGTATTGGCTGAAATCTTGGAGATATATATATATATAGGGTCCTCTTTGATGTGAGATGACATCCGGATAACCTCATCATAAGTTAAAAATATGGGAAGTAGGAAATGCATTTAAGTACTTACACAACAGAGGACACTATCTAAGCAGTCTGTATGGATGCGTTGTCATTCTCCTCTGTCCACAGCTGATTGGGAGGTTCAGCCTACTGTACTTGCCAATGTCATAAAAGAGTGTAACACTGGAAGTCACTGTCCTAGAAACACAGCAAAACTCAGACTGTGAGATGCAGTTTCTATTGAGTGCATATTGCCCTTGTTCCATGGCCAAGTCTATAAATTTTTGCTTGAATCACCATGTCAGGATGGTTCATTTATACTGGTAAATAAGTCACCTAGTCCTCTGCAACCAACCCAAGCCAAGGTGTGTTGCTTCCTACTTGAAACTGCTAGAGACTGATTTTACACTTAGTTGACTTCATGCAAGTATAATCTACCTGAAGAATAATGAACCTCTGCTAAGTATATATGCCCATGAACATTGACAAGTGGTCTCAAGTAAGCACAATTATTGAGATATAAAATATTCCTGTTATCTCAGAGAGTTCAGTGGAGTCCATTCCAAAACAGACCCCCATCCTAGCCTCAGACAATTGCAGATCTGCTTCTGTTCCCATGGTCTGGTTTTGCTTATTCTAGAATTGCATATAAATAAGACATGAGCATGGTAGTTTTGACGTGTTTCTGGGTCTCTTCACACAGAAACAAAAAATTATACAATTCTTTTATTTTTTGTGAGACCTGCTTTATGGCTCAATGCATTGTGAATACCCCATCTGCCCTTCAAGAGAACATGGATTCTGTTTTGCTGACATGGTGCTCTATAAATGTCAGTTAGGTGTTTGCAGATGTGGTTCAGGATGACTGCATCTTTACTAATTATTTTCATCCATTTGTTCTATCGACTTTTGAGAGAAGGATGCTAACACCTCCAGCCAGGGTTACGGGATCGCCTACTTTCTCTTCCCATTTTGTTAATTTTTACTCTTTGTATTCAAAGCTCTTCTATTTTTGACTGTGCATGAACTTAATGGCTGTTTAATAATAATATGCCTACGGAATGTATATCTACCTGTCGCATTTCATCACTTCGAAAGTTCTCATTTTGCTTTCATAATACATCTGGTCTTAAAGTCTTGTTTAACTGGGGTTTCTGTGGCCGTTTATAGTTTATGATGACAGCATTTGTTAACCATGCTCCAGCTCCTCAAAGCATGTTTCTTATACTTGAGTCACTCTTTCCTTAACCACACTGAAAGGTTTTCATCATTTAATTACAGTATTTAGTCCATTCATAGCTAATGTAACCCTTTGACATGAATAGGTTTAGAGCTTATTATTTTATGGTATCTGTTTCTTTAAATTTTAGAGGGGTTCTCTTCATAGTTTTTCTGTTCCTTTGAAAAAAAGATCACAAGAATGTTTCTTACCAGTCCTATTTCAGTTTGCCAACTAAGTATCTTTGCTTTTAGCTCCATTTCTTCCAGTCACTCTCATGCTCACTCCCTGACCCCCTCTCCCATTCATAGTCTCTACACATATAATTTGTAAATATAACCCATTAAATCCATTCAGTGCTGCTAGTACATACATGGCTTCATGGCTGACCACTTGCTAATGTATAACCAGTTGGGGGCTTATTCCAAAGGAAAAATATTTGTTCTTCTCTTAACAGTCATTAGTTTCCTATAGCAATTTGTATAGGGGTAGGAACCCAAGGGATTTCCTTCTTCTACATTAGCATGTCTATTGGCATTGTTCACATCTTTTTCTTGCAACCATATTGTTGCAGTATCATGGGTGTGACTTGTCTGAAATTTCTAGGAGTCACAATGGCATAGCATACTTCCTGACCCTGTAGCTCTTTGGATATTTCTGTCTCCTCTTCTGTGATGGTCCCTGAGCCTTTAGGTGCAGACATTATATTGTAGATGTATTCATCTAAGATGGGAACCCCATAATCAGTTTGGTTGTGCTCTATATCTTCAACCAGTTGTGGTTTTCTGTGATGGTCTCCATCTGCTGCATAGAAACCCTCATTGGTGAGGACCAAGAGCTACACTTATCGGGGCACAAGGATATGTATTTCTAATGCAGCTAGGAACTGTGATCATCTAGTAAAGTAGCAATAGTAGGTGCTTAAGAAAAGAACACAATGTTTTCCCTTGAAATTTTGCTTAGGCTTCCTCTCACACTTAGTTGACTATTTATTCAGTTGCTGATTCAACTTGAGAAGTTGCCTGGCATTTGTTTTTCAGTGCACTTGGACTATGGTAGGGTCTTATTTTTGTTTGTCTCAATAATTTGCCATTTTCCCCATCTGTTCCTAGGTGGGATCTGTTAGGAGTGACTTGGTCAGAGACAGAGGAACACAGTGATTTTGGAATTTATCTGCTCTGCATGTATATGCATTTTATTTCTTTTGTGTATTAAGTAGCATCTGTCTCACTAATATGTATGCCACAGCCTCACCCCCTAACCCCCATCTACCTACTCATGGACACTCAGATTACTTCATTTTGGGAGCCGTGATGAACATAACTACTTGGAGATGGGATTACAAGCATATGCTTTTAAATATTACCCTCTGTACCTTGCATAGGCACTTGATGTCAGAAGTTCCTGAAGGTAAGGACTACTACTCTCAAGTTATAGGTGACATTTCTAAGCTTAGTGGGGTTCTCACTTCTCAGATCCCTGTCGTCCCAGTCACCCTAAGATCAAATTAGACAGCCGTCGCCTCACACTTTACAGGAAAGGGGCCTGGGTGCAAGCATTAGATGAACTATTGTAATGTAAGTTCATACAAGTATGTGGTTTTACACGTAGCCTAACATGTTCATCTCTCTCTTCTTCAGACTCTGTTTTAAAGTGAAAACTGTTGAGTCGCACCTTTCCACAATGTGTATACTGTTATGAAACTTTTTTTTTCTCTAGAAATAGGCAAGTCTAGTTAAGGAATCACAAAACATTCCAGCATGAATAGGGGAGGGATACCTGAACCACGCCCCTAGCTGAGGAGTTATTGGCTGCTGATGGCTACCAGGGGAAGGGAGAATCCCTTGGTCAGTCATGTGCCCACTGGTGGTTCTTTCATGCTCCTGAGGGTGACCCCAAACCCATGTGGATGTAGGCAGCATTTATTAGACTCAATGGGTTAGCTTTTATTTTAAGTAAGAGGATATGAAGTTGGGAGGGGGTATGGGGGATAGTTAGGGAGGAGTTGAGATAAAGGAGGATATAATCAAAATATACTGTGTGCATGTATGAAAACTCAAATAATTAATATTTTTATTGTATTTAATTATTATGATTTATAATTACTGTACTTTATAAAAGGATCAAAACACTCAAATTCTTAGTTTTGCTGCCAAGCTACTGTGTGACTCTGGAAAGTCCCTTGTCTTCTGTCTCTGGGCCTTAGTTTTTCTCTTTACAGAGTGAGTGATGGAAAGATTTTCATGGTAACTCTCAGAAGTCAGATTCTATGAGATGGAGAGACTCTGGCTTTAGGCCTCCAAGGAGAATTAAGGGTCAGGAAAACCTTTGACAGAGTCATCCTGCCACCTTAGCCTCACCTTGGCAAGACACGCAGCCTGTGCCAGTCTAAAGTGCTCATTAGAACATGTGTGCAGGGTGTTTCAAGCCTGCCTCCTGGGGGTAGGCCCTAGAAGACTAGGCCTTCTCCAGGGCCTCTTCTGGGGACAGTTTAGACAGTTTAGATAGTTTCACTGAGGTCAAAAGAAAGATTCTAGCAGACAACAGGAGGCCAGGCTTGCCAGAAGTGAGGACCAGAACAACCTCAGTTACCACAGTGGACATCTCCCACAGCTGCTAGCCAATCTGATCCTCCCAAGATGCAATCATGCAGCTGCCCCCACCCCCAGAAGGCCTGCAAAGGTGACCTGCTCTGGCCACACAGACAGTGGCATCTACTCTGGAGAGAGCTACAGGGAGTGCTGTTATCCTCAAGCAAATCTCAGAGCAGAGGAGTCGGCTCTGTACTCCTCTCCAGTAAAAGAGCTGCTTCAAACTCAGCCACTGGGACATTGTAGTAGAAGGAATTATTTAATCAGCCTCTGGCATTGGGCGCCAATTTGTAGTAGAGGAAATTATTTAATCCACCGAATTTGTCGCTGTAAGATCTCCTACCTGAAGGAGACCAGTAAAAGAAAACACAACTCAATAACTATGGTATAAATAGCACGCCTAGATTGGGCAGATTTACCACTACACTACTCTAATTCCTGGCTATGAGATCCCTTATAATTTGCAGTTCATCCAGGCCTCATGGTTGTCCTTCCACCTCCGGCTCCAGCTCCTCCATCGTCGGCTTCCTTCCAACACTGGCTTCCTTCTGCCTGCTTTCTCCTGCTTCTCCTTCTTCTCTTCTTCTGGTTCTTCCTGCTTCTCCTCCTCCCCTGCTTCTGCTCTGCCTTTTATATCGAATTCCTCTCACTCTCTCCTCCCCTAAGCCTTTTTGTCCACCTCCCCTTCTACTACCCAATCTCTGGCTCTAGCCTTTATTTTACAAGTTTTAATTGCACAGAAGGTTTACAAGATGTCACCTGTGTACAGATTCAATCATCCTCTGCAGCCCCTCCCAGAAGGGTGGAACTAGGATCAAAATACAAGGCTGGGGCTATCCACAACATTGATTCAATCCTCCTCTGCAGCCCCTCCCAGGAGGGTGGAACTAGGATCAAAATACAAGGCTGAGGCTATCCACAACAGGACATTATGTCTACTTCATTCTTTTTTATGAGAGGGGAGGGCACGTTCACATATTACCTGCACTATAATGTGTGTGTACTCATGTGTGTTCTTCTATGCGTGTGCATACATGTGCGTGAGTATATTCATGCATGCATGTGTGCACGTGTGTGCATGTGTGTGTGTACTCTTGTGTGCATGTGTTGCGTCTGTGTGTGTGCATGTGCATGTGTGATTTTAAACAGTTTTGTGTATCCCAGACTGGCTGCAATATGGTATGCAGTTGAGGCTTGTATGTAGCTTTCTATCTGCTATATAGCTCACTTCTATTTGGACAACAATTCATCCTAGTTCTAAAATGAGTGTAGAAAAGAATCTTTATGTTATTACTTTTAAAAATAAGCCAGCTTTACTTATCTAGAGAAGGTAATTGTAAAAGAAAATTCAGTCAAACAAACTGCTATTCAATGAGAGCTGAATACCATTTTCTGCAAAGGGCTTGGAGCCATTGCAAAGCAGGGAGATAAGCAAGCATTAAGGATGTGAGAATACATTCTGCGAAATTCCCTTTGGATGAAATAAGGCCTGAGCAGAGGTTGAAAGGGAAAACCTCCCTCGATTAACTGTCACTAAGCACCCTGTCCCCGCATCATCCAGGATCACCTCGTGTGTGCCAGGACAGGCTCTCCCACTCTGGGAAATTCAGCTCTATCTTTTCTGTCCTCACAAGCAGGGAGTGATTTTAGGAGGAGGATAATTATCTTCCTATGGCCATTGTGAGAAATCCGAAGTTTGAAATTGAAAATCTTTTTCAAAAATACAAGTTTTTGGGCTGAGCTGGCTCAGTAGATGAGGTCGCTCATTGCCAACCCTGACAGCCTGAATCCTACCCTTGGATCCCACCTAGGGACCAACTCCAGAAGTTGTCCTTTGGCCTTTACAGGTTTGCTTTAGCTCATGTGAGCCGCCCCCCCCCCCCATACATAAATGAGTATCATTACCAATTTTTAAATATAAGCTCTTTTTGTTATCCAGTACTTCCCAGACATGGCACAGTAGGACTTGAGATCTACTCAGGGTTCCATTGGCTTGAATTCCCCGTGTCTTTTTTTGGATCAGTGATGCATGACCAAATGCTGTGACTGAGTTGTTCCCCATACCATCAATATGTGAAGATTCCAATGAGACTGGTTTTTGGAGACCTTCACTTCTGTGTTTGTCTTCTGTATAGAGTTTCAGTCTGTCTCCACCCCTGTGAGGTCTTCAGATCATAAGAATATGATCACAGGCACAAAACAGATGGACAAAGCTAACGGAGACCAGGTTCACCTTGTGCCGCCCTCCCCTCTCCTCTTCCATGAGGAAACCACACCCAGTAAGTGCCTGAATTTCATGCAGTAGTGACAGAGTTCAGATTTTGGATTCTGGACATTGACTCAACCTAGGGCTATTTCCACAGCAGCTGGAAAAAGTAACATGTGGCCCTTCTCATCAATAAATTAATGGCATCTTTTCCCTGAGATCTGACACTATTATCATTCCTTACAACAGCTTCATTTACCTTCATCGTGACGTTGGACCACAGTTTACTTATCTGCTTCTCTATCATGAACATTACACTAATATAAACTGATCCAAATACCTTGTGAGGCACAGTCATGGGCATGTGTCTTTGCATGACCACTTCCAAAGGGAATTCCCAGACAAAGAGAAATCCCAAATCAAATGAGATACAATCAGCTGCTTTTATGTTCACTATGAAACTACTTTGTAGAAAGGTCAACACTTTGTTCTTCGTCCAAAAGTGGAGGAGGCAGGAACCCATTTTATGCTGGGCTTGACAGCTCTGGGCCTTGTTAATACGCAGGTAGAAGAACATAACATCAATGTGTTCTTTTGCATATTTTTAAGTCAATAGTGAGACTGAACATCTCTCTATGTGTTTATTATCCATTTGACTATCTTACTTGGCGAAAATAGTTTTACCTATTTTCTGCTGGCAAAAAAAGAAAAAAAGCTAATTTACTAATTGACCAGAGACTGCTCAATCACAATGTTGTGAAGTTTTGAGTTGTACATTGTATTATTGTCCTTTCTTATTGCTTTCTCTTCTACTCTGCAGATGGAGGTGTTACCTCAGGGAAGTGCCTCCTTTGTAGGCTGTGCACTGGGACAGTTCTTTGAGAGTTCCTCTTCAGATGACAAAGAAGGGGATTCTACCCAAGCAAGGTGCTAAGTACTTGGTTCTCTCTAGAAGACAGGGATGTGACAATAGGAGAGCTTTCAAGTCACCAGTGTGGCTAAAGTTCACCGCTCCTTGTGAAGCATTTGTAAGACTTCATGATACATATCAACCTATGTGCATGCATGCACACATGTGCTCTTAGCAAGATTTGAAGCCTCCATGGCTCTGCCCTGCTTGCTGCTCTGTTGCCTTCTCATTTTTTACCACTGCTATTCTAAGCACTTGCCTCTCTCTATCTCTCTCCCACTCCCTCTCCTTCTTCCTCTCTCCCTCTCTCTCTCCTCCCCATCTCTCCTTCTCCTCTTCCCCCTCTCTCCCCTGTCCCCTCCCCATTTCTCCCTCTCCCGTTCTCTCTCTTCCCCTCCTTCCCTCCCTCTTCCCCATCTCCCCCTCTTCCTTTCTCCCTCCCTCTCCCCCTCTTCCCCTTCCCTTCTCCTTTCCTCTTCCCCTTCTTCTTCCCTCCCTGCCTCTCCCCTCTAGGCCTTTACACACAGTTCACCTCTGCCTATGACATCCACTCTTTTTTCTTTTCCAAGGAAGCAACTCTCCTGGCTCAGGTGACTCTGGGAACCCTTCTCTAACCCCCTCATCTGAGATAATACCCTCCTTCAGTCCAGTCCATCACAGCACATGCTCAGACCATGAACTGTTTGTTCTGTATTTCTCTACCAGATCTTATGTTCCTCAAAGGCATGACTGGAATTTGCAACCATTATATTTTTAACCTCCAGTACAGTGCTGGGCACACCAGGGCTGTCTAATAGACATTTGGTGCATTCGTGAATGCATGAAAGAATGTCTGATAACCCAGAGACAGTGTTCTCCAAACTGTGGCTGAATATGTTAGCTGGTCACTTGTAAGGAGGAAAAGCATGTACCGTGGGCGAGCATGGAGCCATCAGGACAGATTGCTGGATGTATTAAAGGGTCTGAGCTTGAGCCAGGTATCAGGAGGACAATTTAAGAAAAGGATGATCTTTGGATTAGATACTGTGGGAAAGAAGGAGTGATCCTAGGACCTGCAATCTCTGTAATTCTTATCCATAAGGGTAAAAGACTAGACTGAGGCCCAATTTGCACCTGGTAACGAAGTATGTCTTTTTGCTTACCCAAAACAGGGGGTGCATGACAACATTACAGGTCAGACAGTGTTTATGATTCTGTCTTGATCTGTGATGATAAAAAATTTTGAGAGTATACTGATGTTCTTAGAAATGGTTTCACATTCAACCAGAGAACACAAGGCCCAGCTTGAAGGGATGGGCAGCCCCCCCAAATTTCTTAACTGATGCACATCGTCTCAGCCATCGGCAGCACCTTTGTTTTCCTCTTCTCTTTGCTCCCTGTTTCCTTTTGTATAGGAGGTGTGTGGAAACGAGGAGACACAAGACACATAGAAAATCAGCATGTTGTATACCTGAGTGCATGCCAGGTACGAACAGGAAATAAGATTCTGGTTTTGTTTTATTTATTCTGTGGGGTTCCATTTCCTTGGCCTTAAAAGTGATGGCCTTAGAACCAGGTTCCTAGGCGAACACTTTGTTCTCATGCCGGAGCACACGTCTTCACTCTGTTAAAATCAGTGGCTTCCAGCACCTGCAGGCAAGTGTAAGCCTGTGCCTGCACAAGGACATGTATGCCATGTGCTGTGAAGTTTTCTGGCACTTTAAAATTCCACTGTGGACGTAGCTCCCATATGCGATCCATTCCAAGTGTCATCTCGATGTTTGGGAGTTGGGAAGCATGAGGTTGGAGGTGGGAAGCCTAGAGAGACGTTTTGATTCCTGTTCCCCAAAAGACTGAATTAAGAAAGGCATGTGAGGTGGAATAGTGGGGGAGAGACCACATTCTTTCTGTAACTTGTGTGTTTTCTATATTTTCGACAATTGTACCTTGGTTGTTAAAATGTATTTAAAAGCATAAAATCAAATAAGTGAGATAGCAATGCTGTATTGATTTGTAGAAAACTAATAATTTAAGAGGATTTCTCTTAGAAAGGCAGTTCTGGGCTTTGCATGTACAGTCTGTCACTTGATTCTCCTAGAAATGCTGAAACCGGCCCTTTAATCATCTCCACTTAGTAGATGCTCATAGAGGCTCAGAGAAGTGGGGTCACTGGCCCAGCATCCTCAGCAAATATAAGGCCCAGGGAGGTTTGGATTCTAACTCAGACTAGATCCCAACCCTGTGTTCTTATTCCTTAGCTTGTTTTATGGTCATTTCTTCCTGGTGCTGGCAGGTTATAATGGTGACTGTTAACCTTCTGTCTTCGTACTAAAACTGAATCTACCCCATTCCAACATAAAGTTACTCAAGCATGCACGGGCCTGGGGTCAGGGCTATGTTCAGCTCTTTTATTGAAATCTAGACTCAGGTAAATGCAATCATTTCTGGACAGAAAAAAAAAATCCAACCATTGCAGGAGAGAGATAGGAATGGTAGGGGTTGAATTTAGGTAGAAGATAATCTAAAGAGTTAACTCTCATCCACTGTGGAGCAGCCTGCAAGGCTGAGGACTGGGGATAGTGGGGTCTCAGAAACTGCTCCTGGGGATAAAGAGATAAACAGGATTAATAACTAGTCTCAAATTATGTCCATTCATTTGTATACCTTGTCTTTAATTCATTCACTCTATATTAAGCAAGCACATTCCCTTCAAACAGGGGCTGTGATGATTTCCCTGAAAAGCATCAACAAGAGGTTCTTGCCCTTAGAGTTCACAGCCTATAAACTCTAGACAAATGGAGAAAAACCTGCTATACATGGGTCAGGGTCTAATGCTATATGGTTGTTGTAGGCATGATTTCCCAGAGCATATATCATCTTGTATCACACAACAGTGGGAATAGGCTAGGAGATACACATTGTCAGATGGCTCCCACCATGAGAGTGTCCACACAAAGCACAATGGCTACAGACAACATCACCAGGCAAAAGCATCTTTCATTGTCATATATGCAGTCCACCCTTGGCGGATCCACCAATGTGACATATGACCTTAGCTTCTTAGATGAGAAATGAAGGCCCAGAAATCAAGGGAGGGGTTTGGGGAGAAAGAAGGAGAGCCTGACTTGACAACAGTAGGAGACTGGCTCCAGCAGTGGGGTTTGCTTTTCTTCCCTGAGGGGGAAGTTTGGGGACAGAGCCAAACTTAATTTATGTCACTAAATTAGAGGAAACTCAAGCTGGGTCCTAATTGCTGATTTCTAAGTTTGTGGGAATTATTCTACATTAAATATACTCATTATTTTAAAAAATTTTAAATTAAAAACAGAAGAATAAACTTCTACAAACATAAATAATAATTTTCAAACCTCATCACCCCGCAGTAATTTCACTGCAATTTTTCAATTAGCGGTGTTCTGGATGCTATCTGCATTTGTCCTGTCTGCACAGGAGAGATCATATTTAATGTGCTACTGTGAATCTCTTCTCAGCTCTGTCTTCAGAGACAGCATGTAGGAAGCTTGAGATCAGTCTCCCTTTTCCTCTGCAGAGAACTAGTGAGACATCTCCCCCCACCGATCACACAATTGAGTTCAGTGTACACACACAAACACGTAGCAATTGCAAATGGGATTCCCACTCTCAGCGGTTTTCCTACTGTGAGCAAACTAGTGGCGTTACTCTCAGATAAAACAAGATACTTATAAGTATCCCAGAAGCCCCCTCACAGCCTTTTCAGGTCCACAGCTCTCACACAAACAAGCAGTCAAACTCGGAGATCTGCCTGCCTCTGCCTCCCAAGTGCTGACCTTAAAGGCACAGACCACCACTGCCCGGCCTTGTTGGGATCTTTAAAGAGGACTGGTTTTTCGCAGTTCCCATTTCCACAACCATTCACCTACATTTTGGTGTTAACATCTGGGTACGTATTCCCCAACTATCCCATTTTAAATATTTCAGATTTACACTCAAAATATAGCATTCTTTGGTAAATATTTAAAATCATCTTTTCAAGTAGATGCCTGCTTACATTGATTCTCCAAGACAGGCAGAGGTTTGACTCGAGTTACATTGAAATCCTAGAGCAAGGATGGAGCTGGAGCTTTGACCTCCCTGCAGACAAGCAAGGACCTAAAGGAGCTGGAGCCAAAAAGGTTCTGTGTTAGTTACATTTCTCACCACTGTGACCAAATAGCCGTCAGAAGCAACCTAAGGGATGGAGGATTTACTTTGGTTTCAGAGTGTCAGTCAATTATGGCTGGGGTGAGATGCTTAAAAGGAGCATCTCGAATCCTGGCAGGCAGGAGGAAAAGAAAAGGCACAGCTAAGAAGGAGCCAGGGCAAGATATGTTCTCAGAGACATACCCTTAGTCACCTACTTTCTCCAAAGGCACAGCTTCCTACTCTCTCATTTCCCAATAATGCCATCAGATTCGGAATCCATCAAATGATCAACAAATTCAGGAGGTCAAAGCCCTCAGGATCTGATTATCTCTAGAACACCCCTTGTAGGGATGGCAGAGAGGTGTGCGTTACTTAATCTCATTGGCATTTCCTAATCCAAGTTGACCATTAAAACTGGCCATCATAAGACCTAAGGGGTGCAAAGAAATGGTCCTCTTGCGCCTCTGAGAGTCAAGGAACAGGAGGAGAGAGTGGAGGCAGGGCTGCTCCCATTGATCAGGAAGATGTAGAAGTGGTGGCCACCTGAGCTGGAATGAAAGCTTTCTTAGGCCATTGCTCTACATATGACTGTGTCTGGGAGCATGGGGAAGACAGTGTCTATTGAGTTGGCAAGAAAAGAGGAGGCAGTGGCTCTGCTCCTGCCGAGTACACATTCTCCCTGACCTCTGCCCCAGGGTGCTGCTCTGGTATTTTGGTGAAGAACATGGCCATTGAGCTGGGCTCACCTCTCTCTGAGGTCTTCCATTTCTGCATAGTAGCTGTGTGAACTTGGAATTCACTTCTGTGAGACCTAGTTTACCTCTGAACCAAATGGCAACAATGATCTTCCAGGCTCAGGGGTGGCTGTGGTTGTTAACTAGTCCCTAGGAAGCACTCAGTTCCCAGGAACTGATGGTTGATATTGGTACCTCTGCTGTGGCATCTGCCTGGACTAGAAAGGAACGTACTTGAATCACTTTCCTGACAAGTGCCACGCCAAGGTTCTCTCCTTCCAGGGAGAAAGAGAAGGGAAGAGGAGGGAATAAAGTCTGGGTAGGGCAAGGGTCTGAGCTAAGCCCCGCATGAGGATAAGGCTAAAACCTCCAGTGGTATTTTGGCCAACATGGCCCTCCTGATCCAGATACTGTCGCCATGTTACCTTAGTGAGAAATTTCCTTCTGGATTGTTCTCATCAGGCCCCCATTACCTATTTCCAAGAAAGCATGCAAGCCCTAGGTCTAGATTCTATAGCACACTGTTTGAGATGCTGATGGACTTTCTAAACGTTTTTTTTTTTTTTTTTGCCACCATGTCTTCATGGCCAAATGGAGACAGTAACAGCAGCAGCTGTCCATGGATACTGTGGCTGAATGTGCTAGCCACAGGCCAGCGTGGTCCCAATGCCTTTTGCACAGTTCAGACTCGCATGCATGCTGCTGATTCCTCTGTGAAGCAGTTTCTCTCTCCTTATGTCTCACTGCAGCTTCTCCAGCCCTGCATCCAGATCTATCCCTTCTGCCAGGGACACCAATGCCAGCTTCACCCAGCTTGAAGACTGCACCAAACTTCCATCTGCTTGGCCTTGACTTTATAGCAAGCAAGATTTGGGGAGAGACGTGTACTATATGATCTGCTGACCCCACATTGATTCCTTTTGATTATAATGTAGCCCTAATGTGTCTGCACAAAGGCCGAGTCTGAGCTAAGGAAACCCATTCCTTTCCTGTCATTGGAAATGGGCCTAGTATAGAGGCCAGCCAACCATGGCATAGGTTGGTGCCATGAATAGCAAGTCCCTTGGGCTCTTTTGCTGGGGGGTGTTTCTAGCAATGGTGAGCAGAACTGATGGTCTAATCACTAAACATGAAGATATGCTTTATGACCTGGGGCCAGTGGGGTGGGGTGGGGGGGTCAACCTTATCAATCTTATATTTCACCACCCACTAGAAAGTGACTGGGATAACTTAATATTTTATGGGTAGCATTTAGTGACTTTTGCCTCCTTGCAAATGTACCCATTAAAATAAGTGAGATTATTGTATGTGTATATAACATGCTATTTGATCTATAGTATGAGTCTGCTTTGAGGCATCGTTCCCCCAAACTTCCATGTTGAAACTGCAGCCCCTTTAATTTAGGGTTTGTGGAGACTGCAGGTAAATGGTATAAGGGTGAATTTATAAGTCACTGGTGTGTGTCTCACGCCTCTACGCAGACTTCCTGGTCTCTCCAATAATCGGAAAGCCCCCATTTTAGATTCGTATTGATGGCGAGCTATGTTTTCAGTGCAGAGCCAAAGCATAGGAGGCTGAAGAGTCAAATACTTTCATACACAGCCTTCCTTCTTCCATCCCTTGTGCTGTCTTCCCTCCTTCCAGCTTGCAGCATGTTTAAGGCTAAACAATAAGATCTTCTTGGCTTCCCTCCTTCCAATGCTTCCAACACAACTCCTTTTCCTGTGACACCCCAGCTGCTACTCAGAGCTCCCCCATCATAGACTTAAGGCAAGAGTGGGTAAGGACTCCATATGGTACGAACCCTCAGACTTCCTCTCACTGCTGCCCCCCATAAAATTCTGATGGAGAATTGAATTGTGGTCTTTGGTTTTAAATTGCTGGCTCTCTTCTGGGTTGGCTTGAATCTTTTTGGGCCCCTTCTTATTCCTTGTCTTGCCCAGTCCTCTTATTCATTGTACCCCTGTCTGGGAAAGAAGTTGGGGATGAAGAACAGGCAGTGAGGTGGGGCTCTGGGATCTGGGCAAACTTGCTGAGAGTGACATGTGACATAACAAAGAAATTCCCATCTAGGTTTCAGAGATCTATATTTTAACTTGGTCTCTGATTGCCATGGGCATAGAGTCCCTTGACCTCCCTGCAGCAGGCAGCAAGGGGCAGACTACTCTGACTTTCCTGGTCTGACATGCTCCCCCAACCCCCACCAGCCACTACTACATATGAGACTCGCTGCAGAAGATGGGCCTTCCATCGCTTCTGATTTCCATGACTGTACTCTCTTGCACCAAGTACTGAACTCTCTGTTAACAGCTGTGAAAGGGAGCTTCTATCAGTGCTTTCACACAGCCATGGGAGTCCTGAATATGTGGCCTACACAGAAGCAGAACTCATGGACTCGGTGTTCTCACCCATATTGTGGAACTCAAGGGACGATTATATAGGTAAAACACAGAAAGCTTGTCAAATCCAAATGACAGAGCCTAGCATCCAGGAAACCCGGGGTAGATGTACTTCTCATCATAGCAATATTGTGGCTCACCATCTCCCTTCTGTCACTTCAGAGAAAGAGTTCACCCAGCTGCCCCTTAGCCTGACCCCTCTCCCTTCTCCACCAGAAAAGAAATTCCCAAGTAGAAGGCCTCCTGCTTCAATGCACACACATGTCAGCATGCACAGTGTGACTGACTCCAGAGTGTCACTAGTGCAAACAGACCTGCTGCTAATAGCATTGGCCATGGCTGAGGCTACTATACCACAGTGTGACGAGTGCAAAACTCAGAGAGCCCACGTGTACTTCAGGCATGCCACGACACCGCTCTGACTGTTTTCTCATTGTCTAACTGGATTAGTGACAGCCCTTCACAGGGGAGTTGCATGTTCACAGCACAGTCATGGGGTTTGCATAAGCTGTGAAGCTGGGATATGCTATGCCCATATTGCATGCGACACAGATATGTTCCTTCCGTGCACATAACTACCTCATATTTCATAGCCTTGTCTCCACACTGGGGACCTCCTCAGCAGTGTAGGCATGGGACAGTCTTGATACCCATTCTTCTCTGCTTCCTGTCCCAAGTACCTTCAGCCTTCAGCTTCAACCAGACAACCAAGAGACGGGACAATTCACAAAGAAGGGCCACACTCTTCTAAACAGCTTTCTTTCTTTTCTTTTCTTTTTTAATTAAAAAGAAAATAAGGAAACAAAACAACACTTCTCAGGGTGTGCTGTGACAAGACACCACAGCCATATAAAGTAACTCACAAAAGGAGAGAACAGTGCCAGAGGCTGGGCTCACAGCCGCCCTGCCCTCCGAGGGCAAGCAGAGGACCCCTCCCTCCAGCCATTGTTCTCTCAGACAAGTGTCCACCTCTTCATGGCTATAAAAAAAGAGACATGCTTATTCTGCTCATTTGGCCTTGTTTCTCTTGGAAGCCTAAGCCACATCTTATTCACTGGTCCATGACACATACACACAGGAAGCTGGTGTTTATGAGATTTTGTGGGTGGGTAGTACTGGGGTGGGGGTTCAGGGGTACATACCACTTTTCTCACTGACCTCTGGCTCTGCTCAAGTTGTGTGGAAGGTTAGTGAAGTGATACCCTGGATGGCACCTACTAGAGGTACTGGCCTCCAGGGGATACTGGGGCTGGGCACCCTGCTGCTAGCTTCCCCTCCTGAGTGGTAGGTAAAGGAATATCTGTAGGTAGAGCTGGGGCAAGAAGAGGAAGGACAGGTGGGAACACGTCATGGCCAAATTAGTGTTGAATTCTGAGGAGGTCACTAGAAGCCAGTGGGAAGTGTGCTCGTATTTGCCATAACCAGCTTTTTATGCCGACACACATCCAGTTCATCCATCCTCGCTCCCTTTTACCAGACTTCGAGGGTTACGCAGCCTCTGTTTTAAGGTCTTTCTCTGTCATTTTCATGACCCTGGAAAAGCTGACAGCTTTCCTGGGTCTTTGTTTTATGATTGGTCAATTGGAGAGGTTCATGTGAACCTCAAAGGATGAGAGTACATAGTGTGGCCATGTCATTAAAAAGCCCAAGACAGGAACCAGCACATAGTAAGTGCTCAACAAATGGCCACATTATTAATGGCAAGTTGATCCTGGTACGCCCACTGTAGTTATCAAATCTGTGTAGGTTCACATGTGATAGATAGCCAGAAGGCTTGAACGGTGTTTAGAAAGAACACAGATTCTTCCAAGCTTCCTGTGGTGCTATCTGGGAAGTTCAAATGTCTCAGATCCCGGGTAGTAAAGGGTCTGGTCTGCAGGACCACCATTGCTTTTCCCCCAGACAGCTCTGTGGACGAGAAGCTGTCCTATCTCTAGACTTCAGTACCTTCCCTGGGGAAGAGGACACTATTGGTGTTAATGCTATTGTAGAAATGTGGACTGAACTGGTTGAAGACAGAGCCTCCATAGCCTAGAGCATTGGTGGGTACCGGGTTGGCCCATTCACCCCCATTCCCATGGCTACTGAGGTTGGTAAGGGGGGTGTAGGAGTTGAAATTCAGTGAGTTCTGTGCCATCTTGTCAATAGGCTCTGGGTTCAGTCCTGGCGTGGCTACTGAGCGGCTAATGGGGTTTGTCCCACTCACATAGGCTGTCATGGTGGAGAGGAAGTTGTTGAGACATGGGTGCCTGAGGGAGCAGGGGAGGACCGCTTCTCTGGGGAGCTGGTGGTAGTGTCCGGTGAGGCAGTGTCTAAGACCTCCTGAGGCTCTGTGGGCTTGGGGCTGCTGGCTAGGAGACTGTTCTCTGTTTTCTCTGAAGCCAAGGAGCCGGTGCTGGAGGAAGCATCTGATTTTCTCTTCCTCTTCCTGCGGAAGTTTCCATTGTCAAACATCTTCTCACAGTTGGGGTCCAGAGTCCAGTAATTCCCCTTGCCTGGGACAGAAGTGGGAGAAGTTAGGAATACAGAGATGGATCCATCCGGCTGCAACGCTGTAAATGAAAACCAAGGGCAGCAATGCAAAGAAAAGAACAAAGATTGGGATGGAAGTGGAGACATCCCGCAAACATCAGCCCATCCCCCATCTCTAAGTACTCCCTACACACATGAATACACACATACACACCACACACACAGACACACAGACACACACACACACACACACACACACACACACACACACGAGGCTCTGGGGAGTTCATGGAAATGAAGTATAAGGCCTGAAGGAGTTTAGAGGATTGTTCCCTTTAAGTATAGAGTTCTGGGGTGCAGGGACCAGGATGGGATGGGGTATTGGTCACAGCTTCTATTACTAAGGTCTAGGAAACCCCAGAAAACAGTTCTGGATCCCCAAGTCCTGCAGACAGACTTGAGCTCTGGCTTTGCTCCTCGGTGACTAAGGACTTTGGATAAATCTGTTTCCTGGTCTGAAAGAAAAAAAAAAAAAAAAAAAAACCCTGGCTTCCCCAGGCTCACTGAGGAAATATAAGACAGACACTATATGTGTCCAAGAGCCATACAACTGAGGTGCCACCAGAATGGAAGTCCCAACTCTTCCCTGCTACTCTGAGCTGGAAAGGGGGAGAAGGCTTTCACAGGGCACCCTCCCTTCTGAGGGACAAACAGACCTGACCAGAGCTGACTTGAAAGTGGGCAGAGAAAGGGCCCCAACCCTGGCTTCCCATGTGAGAGTAAAACTGTTCCTCGGGTCTGGAAACTGGATGCAGGAATGCCTCACATTCCTCTCTGCAAGTGTCTGTAGCTTTAAAAGGAATATTCCAGTCTTAGTGTAAGGGTTGCGTTTAAACTGAACATTACCACTACCATTCTGGTCTATGCCACTTCGGGAAGGCAGCTTTACCCCTGAATGCTATTTTTCTCATCTGTGCAATGGGTTCACTAAGAGACACCCTGCAGGGGGCTGCCAGCACAAAGAAGGTTCTGAATGGCGGGAAAGGCCAGAGCCATGCCATGGGGCCATCAATGGTGCCCAACCGAGGCCAGGTCCTCTCCTGCTACAGGTGTGACTACGACACGCTCTGGTTTGACTTAGTCTAGTCCTACCAAGGACTTCTCAATGTGACTTCTCATGTGATGTACAGGTGAAACATGACTGCAGGATATTGAGTTTTTGTTCACACCAAAACTGCAGAAATTACTTCATTATAGAATAGACATCTTTCCTTCCCTGTTATTTTTCAGACGAGGAAATGAGGCAAGCAAACGTAAACTCTCTGAGACATGAAAGCCTGTCTCTGTCCCCGGGGCTCAGATTCTCCTCTACTGTGGGTTCCTTTCAGCCCCGTCTCCTAGCAGCTCCCAGTTTTGTAGACAGAGTAGCAGCTTTAGTCAGAACTTTTTAGAATGGAGTTCGGAGCAGAAATGAAAGAGCCCTCAGCGATACCTCTGTTCGTATGCACTTCTGTCTACCTTACCTGGGTCGTCCTCATCTCGGGGCACCTTCTTGAAGCAGTCGTTGAGTGACAGGTTGTGGCGAATGGAGTTCTGCCAGCCAGCCTTGCTCTTGTTGTAAAAGGGGAAGTTGTCGGCCACGTACTGGTAGATCTGGCTCAGTGTGAGGCGCTGATCGGGCGCACCGTGGATTGCCATGGCAATGAGGGCTGAGTAGGAATATGGTGGACGCACCAGCTTCATGAGCTCCTCCTGAGAGGGGATGGGTAGCCAGCCAGGTCGCTGGGCAGTAGCTGCCTCTGCATGCCATAGGCCTGGGGTAGGAAGGGGCTGGCGTTAGTACCAGGCAGATAGGGTGGTGGGGTCATGGCTGGCCCATTGAGCCAGAGGTAGGGGTTGGGGGTGGCCCCGTACTCGCCACCACCTTCGAAGGAGGTGGGGCGCTGAGGACTGGGCATGCCCTGAGGTGGAAGAAGTTCTCATAGTAAAGATTCATCTCAGGGGGCTCCTGGCCGATGCTGGGGAACTGGGGGCTGCATCGAGGTGGTGAGGGCGCCGGGAGATCGAAGGAGCTCATGCCGGTTCCGGTAGCCACCAGCTGCACCTGTGCTCTCTGGAGCTGCCCCTGACAGGTGTTCAGCAGGCCCTGGCCTCCTGTGACTTATACCCCGAGGGCTTGGCTGGGTGGCCCCACCCAGGGGCGGCCACCTGCCAGCAGGTCCGGGCCAGGGCCCTCCTCCCTCCTTACCCGAGCCGGCTGTGGCCTTGGTTCCCATTAATGACATGCTAAAGGAGACTTATTGGAACTGGCACCCAAGTGACAAGAGCTCCCTTCGTTCCTCCCCGTTTCCTTTCCCACCATCACGGCTTACCTTTCTCTTTCCCTTTCATTTTCCTTCCCTCCTCACATTCCCTCTCTTCCTCCCTCCTTCCCATCTTCCCCACAGCTTAGTCTGTATTGCTTTCTTTGTTTTTCACACTTTCTCTGCCTTTTCTTTGCCTGGTTCGTTCTCTGTCTCTCATTCTTGTTTCTTGCTCCTGACCCCTCATTTCTCCTTCCACCCTGACTCTCATTCTCTGATGAATACCCCCTGCTCACCCACCCCACACATCCCACCCTACCCGCCCCACCCACCCACCCCACCCACCCCACCTACCCCTGTATATCAGCAGCTCATGCTTTGGTCTTTGGAAGGGTAGATGCATTTTCTAGAGTTGCCAGGAGACCCTACAGCCCCTGTAGAGTCAGAGAGCAGCTTGGCCTCTGGAGAGGACTCAAGTGGTCCTCTCCTGCTTCTATCATTCTCTTCTCTCCTCTCTCTCTCTCTCTCTCTCTCCTCTCTCTCTCTTAAATATAACACACAAACACACACACTCTTACATATAACACACACACACACACACACACACACACACTGTAGGCAGGTAGAAGACAGTGTGAAGGATTCTGTGGACATGACCAGGAGACCCACCAAGGTGAGCAGCAAGGGGTCTTAAAAAGAACATCAAAAGAGAGAGGATGAGAATTGCATTTTAGGTAGAAATGAGAAAGAGCATCCATGATTCAAGTTTCTTTCTAGCTTCAAGGCACAGCAGTCTCCCCAGGTCCTCCATTGATCCAACATCTGTGGAAGTTGTTGTGCAGAGACCCCTGGCACTGAAGGAGCTGGATAATGCAAGGGCCCTTGGCTGCCCACGTTCTTCTCCTGTCTTTCAACTTCAGAGACAGTGCTTACACGAAAGTCTGGCTTCCCTTTGCTGATTAGCCAGGGCCAGTTGTCCCTTAGGGCTCCATTGTAGATCCCAACTTAAAGGTTGCTTATCCCAGCCTCTTCCTGATTTACATTCACCAGGCTCTGAGCATGGGGGAGTTCCTCGAGGTCTCCCTCCAGGATGCTTTTTCCTGATGAGGTACTGGTATCAGCTGAACCACCTCTCTGATGGAGCAGGTGAAGAAGAATGAAACAAAGTGTCTGTAATAACCTGATTCCCAGCCTCTATTTCTTCTCCTGAGTCTACTTCTCACTTTCCCCAGACACCATGTTTCTTTGAGGCTGAAGAAGATGTTGCCACTAAGAGAGGTTGTCTGCCTAGGACCTCTCATTCTGCTCTTCCTCCTGGACAGTTGTGCCTGGTCACATGACAAACATGAGTGCCATGGGATTGCTTCCATTTGCTGTGTTTGGGTGCCCGTGAGGAGGTCCAGGAAATTGTGGGGGAGGGGTTTCTCTAGAGTCCAAGGAGCTACGTGTCCCCAATTGGAAGAAAGTTCACTAACAGTGTCTAAAGGTTCCCTGAGGTTCAAAGTAAGTAAGCTTGGCATGGTTTGTTCAGAACGTTGACTCAACAGACAGACATTTTTGTTTAGTCAATCAACTAGAACTCTTGCTTGCTGAGGGTGGAACCCTGAATTTTTTAAATACACCCCCTGGTAGCTCAACAGCTTGCACACAAAGCTGTGCAATTAACCTTGCAAATCCACTTCTCAGGGTTCATCTTCCAGAACAAGACAGCAAAGAGGTGGTGCTGGATCTCTTCCTTGGTGTTACCTATCACCATAACAAACCGCAGCTAACCCAACTGGCCAGTAACAACAGTGCCTCTTCCAACTGATGGGGTCTTATGCAGTTATGAAAAATAGATGCCAGAAGAACAATTGAATATTAGTGGCATGGGAAGATGACTGTATTTTAATGAAAGTTGGAAAAATAGGCTTCAAAACATCAAAACCATGTGTTTTTTTAAAAAATAAGACTGTATATCACACAACATTAATATATATATTATATATTATATTTATATAGACACACACAAACAGAAGATAGATGAATTTTTTAGATGAAGATTTTTCCTGGTTTATATAGTTTCTAATTTAAGTGGCTAGAGAAAGCAAGCATGTCACTGCTTTGGTTTGGGAATGAAACATAAAAGGTCAGGGCTGGAGGCATGGCTCAGCAGTTGAGAGAGTTGGCTGATCTTCAGAGGACCCAAGTTCAGTTCCCAGCACCACATTAGGCAACTCATGACTGCCTGTAATTCCAGCTCCATGGAATCCATTGCCTCTTCAGGTCTACACACACACACACACACCACACAACACACCCCACAGAAAGAAGCAAACACAGGTTCTGAGCTTTGGAGGACCCACCAACCAATCCTAGCTTCTCTCGGCGTGTTCCTTCACAAGTGACTTAGGTCTTCTCATCTTCGATTTTCTCAGGTGAAATGGGGCAAAGGCCAGTACTTCACCCACAACATGGTTGTGAAGTAAATCATTTCACACGGCTTAGACAGGCAATAATGGATATAACACTATAGTCACTATGGACTTGATATACACAATTAGGCCCTCCCAGAGCTTAACCTTGCACACTAATTGGTGGCTTTTGGCAGCCAAGAGACAGGGGAAGAGGGACAAGAATCACAATGAAAAGAACTAAGGGGACATGTTCATTGTCACAGTTCACATAGATGTTGTCAGATGAACAGACTCCCTTTAGGCTGGGAGACAGTTATAGAGGAAAGCACATCTGAGTCTCCATAGTTACACATGATTCTGTTTTTCTCCCAGGATATCCAAGAAAGCCTGTCTGGTCTGAGGAGGTCTTATCAGGTACCCAGAGGGCTGAGGGTAAGAATTGTTTCACCTTGGTCTCTGTGCTTCATCACAGGGTGAGTCCTTAGACCAGGGGAGTCCATTTCAGATTTTCATGAACCCTGGCTCAGACACTGGAGATGGGCAGCAGGAGTGCCTGGCCAGACCTGAGACTTCTGAGGAAAGATTCAAATGGCTCATTTGTTGATGATGTTTAGACTTTTTGAAAATCCCCAGAAGTGGAATTCAAATCTGAGGAAACATGTGCTGGTTAATTATAGGAATAAACAAACACATGAATGAAAGATTGAGGAGTAGGTCTGAACCATCCCAGGGAAGGCTCCAACAGCAGTTTATTTAATACAGTACAGGGAGACACCTGCTTGACTGACAAAGCTCACATGTTCTAAGGTCCATGTGTCAGACCAGGGACAAGACAATAGAGCATTACAAACACAGACTTTGGGATTGGACCTGGCTTCGCCATTAGGTAGTTGTGTGGTCTTAGCCAAGTTTCCTAATCTTACAAGATCTCACTTTGTTTATCTAAAATGTGGAGACACAAATAGTATCCATGTCCAAGCTAGTGAAGGAGAAGATATGTGATGCACATGAAGCCCAGAGCCGGGAAGCTGTCAAGAGGACAGGTATTGAGAATGATGAATGCCTAGTCCCAGAGGCCAGGAAATGACAAGGGAGGAGGCTCTGGGCAAAAGGCCCAGCATTATGTCTTCTTCTATTTGTTTTGGCCATGTGGGTGTAATGCCCCTGGAGGGAAAGAGGAAGGGTCTGTCACTGTGTCTGGGGTATGTTCCTAGCATTCTACTGCTGTCATGACTGGCCCAGAAGCCTGGGATCTCTCATGCTCTGCAGAAAAGATGAATTCACAGATATCTACCCAAGCTAGTTGACCAGGGGCAGTCACAGCTGACCTTGACTTTGAGAAGTACACCATCATGCACTTTTAGAGGTCTGATATCAGTTCACCTACCAAAAGGATGGACCCCACTAATAGGGATTTTCACAAACTATGGTTCACTTAATTCTCTGGACCACATTGTGAAGTGGGGATTTGGTTTTCTTGCTTAGAGCAGGGTGCAAAGGCACAGGGCGGGTGAAATAACCATAAAGGGAAAGGAAACCAAAGAGGTGAGAACTGACCTGTGCACTGGGGGCTGACAGTGGGTCACATGCAGCACACACAGGGAGCAGAGAGGCCAGGCTTTGTCCTAGACTTTGAGTTTTCCTCTTATTCCTAAGATACTATGATGCCTTACATTGCAGACTAATGGTTCTGGGCCTCATTTTCTTCATGGTAAAGTGGAGAAATCCAACTGCTTCTAAGTGCTGCTTTAGGACTACACAGTGGGTATGCAGACATAGTAAAATCAAATTCTCATTTGGGATGCAGGAACTTTAGATAATGGGAGATGCTGATGTCCACCACCTGTGGTTTCAGTAGCAGAGGCTCATACCTTACCTGTCCTCTGCATTGACTTTTGATGGGGCTCTGAGGGCTTGTCCTCTTTTCTACACATGAAATACAAATAGCATCCCAGGTTTTGAGGAGGTTCTTGGTGTAGAAGTGGATTGTGATGGAGGAAACCCCAGAAGGGACTACTTTAAAGTCATTATAGTTTTCTCATCTGCAGCAAGATGGAATACAGGTTCAGTGCTCACCTCCTCTACAAATGGTTCCCTAGGAAGACAACCAGCTCTTGCCTGGCTTTCCCACTCTGCCTACTTAGCAACACTCACAAGAGCCATGTCTTGAGATATTTGGGAACTTGGTGACAGGATGATGTCTGTGCACCATGGAGAGTTTGGTAGAGGTCTAGTTGGGGTGTTCACCAAGCTGAGGGTTATCTTGGTGTTCTCTGTGCTTTTTGGTGGACTAATGAGCTCAGGAAAAGAAACATAGATCAATACCTCCCTCTGGCGGTCTTTTCTTTAAAAGCAGGAAAGAGATTCTTGGATGGAAGTCTTAGGACAGACCAATGGTTTAAGTAAGGGCAGGAGATCAAAATGAAAATGTGGTGCTCACAGGACAAGACAAAGAACATTTTATTAAGGAATCATGCCACTTAAAAACATCCCTTGTCTCTCCGCTCTGGTACAGTGAATACTTGGTTGGAATGAAGTAGATTCTATAGGAGGGAGGCAGACCATGTTTGGGCTGCTTACATCTGAATTATATTCCTGTGGCTGTGTTTTCTGAGTGTCTTGGTGCTGTTTGGCTTCAGAGTTTCCAATTTCTCATCTCTAGAATCTGTTGCAAAGACTGAAGGAAGTAATGCAGCCAGAAGTCATTCTGTCCATGATTCAGCCCAAGCTTGGCTGTCTTCATAGATCCATGGAGCTGGCCTGACAGAGTTTGTGCTGTTTGCCTTATTTAGAATGTCTTTCAATTGCTGCTCTATTTTTTTTTTTAATGTGGTCAACTTACTTTAAAGGTCAAATTCTGGGAATCTTCTGGAACTGGACCATCAGTGGTCAGCATCATTTGCTATACGTAGTTAATACAGGTTCTTTAGACCATGTTTTGTTCTGGGTCTGAACCTACCCAATTTCATAAGCAGTCATAAAATAACTTCCCTCACAAAAATTTTCTCACTGGAGTTATTAAGAGTCAAACATAAGAAACAAAACGGTCAATTGTGCTTCTTCTTGTAAGAGTTTGGGCTATGAGCCCTGACTACAGAAAGGATTGCTAATTACAGACTCTAAAGAGATGAAGTAATATCTTATAAACCACTATGCAATGCAGAATGGTGTCTTCTCTGAGTTTGGTGGGCTTCAACTTTATTTTCTTACTCTTTCCCGATTCCAAGGGGCAAAAGGAGCCTATTCTAAACTCCCTTCTCCAATCTTGCCTTCCTTGTTTTCACCTCCTCCTTCTCTCCTTTCTCCTCCTCTCCTCCCTCCTCTCCCCCTCCTCCCTCCTCTCCCCCTCTTCTTCATCACTATCCCTCTGTTCTTCACCTAATCCATACTTTTTTCATCTAAAGCTACCCCCTGAGGAGAACCCCTTGGGAAGGAAATGCTAGATTGAAGCTGGTACCTTTCTCTCCAACAGACACCCAACCTGGGTGTCACACTCCCCACCCAATTCTTGCCTTCCCAAACCATCACTAATATGAGCCAATAGTATACTTGCAGAGAAAACGAAGGTGTGTGTATGTACCGGTTACAGTCACACGTCACATAATGTCTTCTGGTCAAGGTCATGATTCACATCCCACGTACAGTGGCAACTCCATAGGCTACAATGAAGCTGAGAATTTCTCCAGCCTGCCTGTGTCTTATAGCTATGAGGATGCCAGAGAGACACATGCCCTGTGTGTTTGTGCAGTGGGTATAAACACAGAGTGCTGCCTGTCATCTAAGCGTATATTATCCACAATATGCACAGCACATAATAATTGATGATAAATGAACATGTATGTTTATGTACTTTACCATGCTGTGGCTGTTTCTCTTATTACACAGTGCACTCTTCCTTCTACAGCTTATACTAACTGTAAAACAGTGTGCACTGCGACACCAGTAGCAATCTCTCTCTTATAGGTTTGCTTCTTTCTCTCCCTCTGTTGTCCCTCCTTTGTAACAAAGCCCATCTGGAGTTATTGACCCAGGCCATCTAGGTTTGTGGCAAACACACTCATGAGATTTGCACAGTGACAAAATCTCCCATGTGTTTTTTGGAATGCACCCTGATTGTTAAGTGCCACATGTTCATATCTGTGAAGTGTTGGGTGCTGAGTATTCCAATTCTTTAGCCTAAATTTCAGAATGGTTGGGTGGGAAACTCACCATGGACCACTTGTTCAATTAGCTTTCCTTTGGGAAAGGGAATGTAAGGTTATTCTGGGTCTATGACCTTGGCAGTCCTCCACTCTTCATTGGCCAATGGAATGGTCTGGATCTTTCCAGGAGTACACATTGTCTCCTTAAGCAAGACAGTACAGCTGGACCAGTGGTAGTCTGTGCCCCTTTCCTAATGATGCAATGATTATTGAGTCCTCATCTTTGCTTCCAGAGGCTTCCTTGGTTGCTGCTGCATCCACAGCATCTACTACAGATCCCTGAATGCCTAGAGGTGTTGGAGTAGTTGAGCCTGGATGCATGTGCTTGGGTACCTCTGAGCAGGACTGATTCCTTCTTTCTCCTCAGTGTCTGAGATGCAGCCCATCCTTCTCAGTGATCTCTGGGAAGCACCTTTGTTGAAAAAAACCTGTAGAGAAGTTAGGGTTGGGGGCTCTGTGTGTCTATGTATGTGGGGTTCATCAGCACAACTGCCAACAGTCATATACACAATGAGAATGTCAGCACCCAAACAGGTAGCCATCCCTTCACATCTGAAATTCCTCACCTGTGGAGCCAACTGCCTGTGGATCAAAATATTCAGAAGAAACTTGCATCCGATTATATGTGGCTTTTTTCTTATGATTCCTGAAATGAAATGTATAACAACCCTTTATGTAGAATGTAGGTATTACAAAGAATCTAGAAGTCATTTGACATGTGTAAGAGTGTTTATCATATGCAAATGCTATGGCATTCTACACTGGAGGCCTACCTAAGCATGTGAGTCTTTTAGTATGGTGGTCCTGAAGCCAGCTCCTGCAGACACTGAACAATGACTATGCCTCCTTAGGATTTAAGAGGGAAGCCAGGAATGGTGCCACTTCCAGCTCTGGCCACAGCAACTACCAGGCAGGTCCTAGTGCTTGTTAAGAACGGAGTGAGATCCTCCCATTGACAGGGACTGACTCCCATTGCCTGTGCTCCCAGACCCTCTGACTGGCTTATAGCCATCTAGTCTTGGCCCCCACCATAGAAGAAAAAATTGGTCTTAGCAAGGTCAGGTCCATTCCCAAAGGTCATAGTTCTCTGATTGCATTTTCTTAAGAATCAGGAATCCTGACTCTCTGTGCCCCAAGTCATGTCCTGTCATTTCTCAGAGGCTCTGCAGCTGAAAGACCAAAGGACTATTGTCTAAGCAATTTTCAGTTTGGGGGCTATGCGTATCATTGTTTGTTTGTTTTATCAAAGAGCTAGAGTCATATGGGAAGGGGGAGCTTCAATTGAAAAAATGCCTCAGTCAGACTGTCCCATAAGCAAGTTTATGCAGTATTTTCTTAATTAATGATTGACAGTGGAGGACCCAGCTTATTGGTGGTGGTCCCACCTCTGGGCAGGTAGGTCCTGGATTACATCATAAAACAAACTGGGGGAACCATGAAGAACAAATCATTACACAGTCTCTGGTTGAGTTCCTACCCTGGGTTCCTGTTTGATTTCCTATTTTTCTCCCCTTAGAGACAGAATGTCCTCTAAGACAGACCTGGCATGGAAGAATGAAATAATCCCTCTCTTCCCCAAGATGCTCTTGGTAATGGTTTTATTTATCACAAGAGAAATCAAAGTATGACCCTCTGCATCCTAGTCCCTCCAGTGAGAATTTTCCTTATTCTGAAGACTCAAACAGCCAACCAAGCAGAATGGGGTGGGGGTAGTGGTGGGGTGGTGGTATACTATTTTTCTAGGCCATGGCAAAGGTCGTGGACACAATTTTAGGTTAAAATATGATGAATTCTGAATGTGACAGATTTTCCTGGCTAGGGTGGTCCAGTGTGTTCTTGGGGGAGCCATCTGAACCTAGTCTATTTGGACCTGCTAAGTCTACAATGTAGGGCCAATGAGCCATTTGGATGGGAGAGGGCTATTTCCCTACCCTGGCGAACCACACACAGCCACGCTGGCCAGCTGTATACTCAGCATACATCTCAGCATACAAGTAAATGAAGTATGATGATAGATTTCAGAATCTGCCTTCCCAAGAGCTGCCAAAGGGGCTGAAGGAGGACGCTTAGGAAGGAGTGCTTGGAATTAGTTAAGTCTCAATTTGGCCAATGAGAAATAGGGGATGGAACATTCTCCACCAACTATCCAGGAATGCCACGAATGGATGAGTAGGCACATCTGCTGAGCAGTTGGCTGTCTCTATACAGTGTATCACAAGGTTCTGGGCAGCACAGTGGTACATGATCCTGAATTATCCCCCATATTTCTCTGCCTCACTTCTTTGCTGCATGCACAGGCATTCCTTGCCCTCAATTTAAAAAAAAAAATCAAAATTATCCCTGGGTTATATATTTAATGTTTACTTGAATTACCTGAGACTCTTGTCAGAATTATTTGGGGTGGAGCCTGAGAGTGAGGCCACCTCTGACGTAAGGCCTAGGAAACTGATCTGTCAATCATTCAGTGTTGAGTTTCTATGGGACTTAGTGCATGACTGCAAGAAGGGGTGGATTTTAAAATCACGTCTCAGAACAGGATTTTAGGGCTGCATTGCCTAAAAGGCTGGGAGTGATTATTTCCTGGCTGTTAGTAGTGAGGTCAGCATAACCCCTCAGTATAGTGGTGTGGTAACCCCCACACTATGTACAAAATGCTGGGCAGGTGTGGTGGGTAGTGAGGTATGAAGGTAGCCAAGGTACTCATCTGGTTACAGATAATGATAATCGCAGAAATCACAGTGTTGGGTGGCTTCATGATCACTCTGGAGACCATCCAAACCGAAAGTGACAGGTAAGATTGACAGAAGGCGTGATATCCAATCAGAGGGCTCTGTGACCATGTCCCATTGCTGTAATAAGTGATCTCCCATTCAATGGGCTAAAACAACCCAGTTTTTTTTCTTAATTCTATAGGAAAGAATTCTTCTATGGATCTTACTGGACTAAAATCAGGATGCTGACAGTGGTGGGTTCTGTCCTAGAGACTTTGGAGGGGAGCCTGATTCTTGCATTTTCCTGAGGGTCTTGTGTCCCAAGCTTAGAAGTCACTCCCCTGTATTCAAAACCAGCTGTATCAGCAAGTCCACATCCCCTCATGCAGATTCCTTGGTTCCTCCTGGCCACCTTATTCCACTTGTAAAGGCCTTTGTAGTGACACCGGGCCCCTGGGTAATCCAGAGGTTTGTCTTCCATTTTAAGAAGCTCTGGTTAGTTTATTCTGCTTGCATCCATAATCTTCCTTCACCACATTATCTAGGAAACTTAGGAGCTCTGTAGATTTAGGTGTGGACATCCATCTTTGGGTTGGGGCATTATTCTACTATTACAGGTGCTATGAAGTTTAAGCAAGTCCATCTCAGGCAGCTACGGAGCAGATTATGCTGAAACAGGGACAGAATCTAGTTGAAAAGGAGACAAAATTGTAAAATAATCAAGACTTCATTGAGTCTCTATGTCATTTGTGGCACCCAGGATGCATAGGACAAATATCATCAAATTACCAACACAGTGGTGGATTTATTAAATCATTTGTGGTGGTTTGAATGAGAATGACCCCCATAGGCTTATATGTTTGAGAGCTTGGTTCCCAGTTGATAGAAAGGTTTTAGAAGGCTTAAGAGTGTGTTGGAAAAAAGGTTGTCACTGAGGGGAAGGCTCTGAGGTTTCAAAACACCCATCATTCCCTGTTAGTTTTTCTCTCTCTCTCTCTCTCTCTCTCTCTCTCTCTCTCTCTTCCCCTTGTAGTTGTATCCCAAGATGTAAACTCTCAGCTACTTCTGAAACTGTAAGCCTGTAAATGCTTTCTTCTATGAGTTGCCTTAGTCACAGTGTCTTATCACAGCAATATCAAGGGAACTGAGACCACCCTTATATTGAATTACACCCCTGGAAGCCCATCGACTGACAGCTAAGCCCAAGTACATGACTCTACGGAAAGCATTCCATATTCAAGTCATAACAGTATTGATAGCTGAGGCTGATACCATAATAGTACATTTTCTGATGTTAATGAAGATAATGGATTTCCAGTTTGGAGAGGCAGGTAACTATACTTAACCATCATATTTACATAAATTGGCAGCAAAAAGACGGAAAATTAGAGTGCTCTAAACCACACTGACTGATGGAATACTGTGTTCCTAGAAGTCAAATCAATAAATAGCTTCTTGGAATGAATGAATGAATGAATAAATAAATAAATAAAATCATCCATGGCAATAGACAATAGGAATTTTAATTTCTTCACTTAGCTTGCAGATCAAATCCAAATATCATCAAATTATCAACACACTGGTGGATTTATTAAATCATTTGTGGTGGTTTGAATGAGAATGACCCTCATAGGCTTATATGTTTGAGAGCTTGGTTCCCAGTTGATGGAAAGGTTTTAGGATTAACAGTGTGTTGGAATAAAGGTTGTCACTGAGGGGAAGGCTCAGCTCTCAGCTACTTCTGAAACTGTAAGCCTGTATATATTATAGAGGACTAGTTCCTTCAGAGAAGGCTTGGCAGTACACTTGTATCTTGAGCAAGTAGAATTTTTTTCCCAAGGGGAATTCTGACTAATAATCACAGCAGGGAAAAAGGAACGTGTGGATTTCTCAAAGACTAGTAAATAGGAATCTGAAATGATTCAAAACCAGGGCAGCCAAAACTCTGTTCTGGTACTGATGCTAGAGAGACTCCATGGAAAGTAAATGGTAAAAGGGGGTTGTCCTGATCCCTTGAGGTATACATATGCATCTATTTTCCAACCTGTGCTGCAAGACCCATGATAAAAGGAAGTGTGAGTGGAACTTCCTATACAAAGAAGTCCCAGAAAGTATGCTTTCAAAGACCCAAAAATTAGGAGTCATGGTCCCCATAGACTTTCCATTCAATTAATCTGTCTCAAGAGAGTGTGATTGATGAGAGGGACAGTCATTAACACTACCAGAAGCTTTTATGGCTTTGCTTGTTAGGAAAAGATCGACATTCTCCTCTGCTTGATGATGGCTGCTCACCTGATAATGCTGAATGCTTCCTGCTCCTCTTGCTTGTAAGCCAAGGAAATTTGTCTGCAAAGATCTTGTTTATACAAACACGTCAGGAACATCGCATTGTTCCCCTATGTTAATAACATGTTCAGTAACATGATAGCTGTGGAATGTCAGGTGCCACACATTCCTATTGCTATTAAGGTTTTATGGGAATGGGCGCCGACTCGTGGGAGTCACCGGCTTTATCTGGAATCTTGTCACTCAGAAGCACCCTATGGGGTAGGAAATGGCACAAGCTTTTGAAGGCTTGGGCTGGGTACCAGGGGAGGGGAGTATATGACTTGATAAAGGAATCAGCTCCAGGCTGCAGAAAATACTATGAATAATCAGGGCTCATAGACATAACATCTCCAACAGCTCTGAAATCTAAAGAGCCACATCATAGGAAAAGAAGACTTTCTTATCACCTCATCTGAAGACCTGCTTTGTTTTTGTCAGGTTTGAGGCCCTAGTCTGTATTAGTTTGCTATGAAGCCTGTAACAGACACCAAGAACAGAGTAACTTAAAGAATAGACAGCTGTCATCTAAGTTCAGGGTGTCAGCACGACTGATTCGTTCTAAGACCCATGAGGAGAAATCTAGTCCATACCTCTCTCTACCTGATGTGGCTTGCTGGGCTTTCCTGGTAACTGTCATTATTCATCTTCATGTGATGGTCTTCCTGTATATGTGCTCATATTTCCTCCTTCCATAGGAAAATCAGTAATATTGAGTGATCACTGATTTAATGACTCGGCTTCCAAAATGACCACATCTTGAGGTATTAGGCTTTGTGACATCAACATGCAACTTTTAAAAAGGGACACTGTCTTAGGGTTTTACTGCTGTGAACAGACACCATGACCAAGGCAATGTTTATAAAGACAACATTTACTTGTGGCTGGCTTATAGGTTCGGTCCATTATCATCAAGATGGGAGCATGGCAGCGTCCAGACAGGCATGATGCAGGAGGATCTGAGAGTTCTACATCTTCATCTGAAGGTTGCTAGAAGACTGGCTTCCAGGCAGCTAGGACAAAGGTATTAAAGTCCATGCCCACAGTGACACACCTACTCCAACAAGGCCACACCTTCTAATAGTGCCACTCCCTGGGCCAAACATACTCAAACCACCATAAACACAAATCAACCTGACATGGTTGCAGGGTAGGAGAAGAGGGAAGGCCTTAATTGCTGGGCATGGTAAATTCCACACTGAATAGAGCTGTGACTGTCACCCAGCTGCTGTGGCTTCTCATACCTGTTGTCCAAGAGTGAGTCCTGGGTGCCTGACAACACAGAGACCTAGACTTTTATGATCCACTTGGCACAGGGAAGAGTATGCTCAGTTTCTGAGAACTCTCAAGCCCACTAAAGATAGTCAACAGGCAATAAAAGTAACCCAAAGCAATAAGAACAGGGTAACTAAAGGCAAGGACCCTTTGGAAATGTGAGATCTGGGCCACCCCACTAGACAAACCATACAAACTGGATAAAATGCCATCTTAGGTCAGGGAAACATTAAGTGGATGGTGGAGGAAGAGAACATCAAATGTTTGTTATAGTCCTGATCCCTTGGCCATGATACTGTAGTTTGTCACAAAAATTGCATTCTGTTGCATATGGGTCATAACTGGCCATAACCTTCAAGTGACTAATTAGGCTTGATCAGAAAAATGAAGGTGCATGTGACCTACAGGAGCAGGATGCAACAGGTGGGTTCTGACTTGACTGTGTCAGAGTATCTCATACCCAAGCCCAACTCTGGCCTTCACAGGTGTTTGGTTTGCCGAGCTTCCAGCTGCCTGCTCTGCCCCAGTGTCTAGTGCACTCAACTGCTTTTGAAGTAGCTCCTGTGCTCCTGCACAGGGCCACCAGTCCCTTATTGAGGAGGTTGGGTTTGCTCCTCCCCTTTGATGCTGCATAGCCACTGGCTGCCGCAATTAGTGGTTTCTTAGACAAACCTTGGCCATGAATACATTACCACCTTGTTGGATATGCATCGAGCAATGCAGATTTACAGCCTCAGTAGGATATACTGGTATATGATCGGGAAACAATAGATTGTGTAAGGGGAGGCTGAACAAATACATCACCTCTTTTCTATTTCCCATATACTGTATGTGGTGAGGGAAGGTTTTCTATCCATCCTGTCCAAAAAGTGTTCTGCTCTGTGCTGCCTTACAAGCCGAATCTCCCTGTGGCTTTCTGAAGCAGAGCATGGCATGCTAACAAAAATTTAGTCATGATCTGAAGGTCTGTTTTCTAGTTAGTTGAAGCTACCCAGGTAGGTATAGGCATCCAGAGTTAAGGTGGGAATAATGAACAGATGTGTACAGGGGTGTCTGAAGAAGGAAGCCATGCTCATTTTTATATATTTGGAAAGATGTTGGATTCCTTCAGTTTCTCCCGCCCCCCTCCACTTTCTGACATGAGCCTGCAATTTGGAAGAAGGAATGCTGACTTCCATTCTGTGCTTCAAGATAATACTAAGAATGACTCTTAGGAGAGTGTCATGGTACCCCAGATCATAGTGTGGAGGGATATTATCTGTGTTTTGAAGGCAAGGAGCTTAAAGGATAATTCCAGAGCATTTCTAAGAAGATTACCTAGAAGAACCTGGAGTCAGGTCAACCTAGAGTTCATTTAGGTCCTTCTGATTTCACCTGTGTGGCCTTGAACGGTTCATCAAAGTCAAAAGTGAGAGGGTTGGGTGAATTGATCTCTCAGAGTCTGTCATAGTTAGTATCTGTATGTCCCACACAGATTCATGGTTTGCATAATTGACCCCCAGTTGTGTATTGTTTTGAAGGTTGTAGAGCTTCAGAGGTAGGGTCTGGCTGGTGAAAGAAGTCACTAGGGGTGGGATTTGAAGGTTACCTGCTTTTGGCTTCTCTGCTTTCTCTGCTTGATTGCTGGCTACCATGTCAATAGCTCCAGCCTACACCCCTGGGCCATGCTTGCCCCATAGCCATGCTTTCCCCACCATAACAAATCTAAAATCGCTCAGAAGCCATGAGCCAAAACCAAGTCTCTCCTTTCTCACATTGTTTCAGAAACTGTTTTGCTCACATCTGTACCCCACTTCCAAGCAAACCAGTCTGTAGTCCTTTCCTCTGGGAATTCTGAGGGTAGGGCATCTCCTAGACATTACTAGTTGGTTTTGGACAGACCTGGTCTACAATTCAGAGGCATCTGGTGGCCTAAGAAAAGTTGCATCAAATAGGACTCCCTTACCTTCATTGTATCATCGGGTCATCTTCAGCACTGTAGGGGGCAATGTACCTACAAGTGTGGGCTGTGATATCAGTGTCTAGAAGCAGTGTCAAATATAAAAGTAAATTAACAGAAGTGGGTATACCTCTCCCTTGGTGACAAGGGCATATTACAAACCCTTCAGTTATGAAATGGTTTGCATGTGTTTCTCCAAAGCTCATGCATTAGAAGCTGAATCCTCCGTCCTTGTATTGATCATATGGGGATGTCAGAACTTTTGTGGTTATTAAGATTAGATGGGGTCATAAGATTGGGGACCCCATTGGGCATTAGTTACTTGATCAGAAGAACTGCCCAACCAAGCACACTTGTTCTGTCTCAGTGACTCTCCCTTCTAGGCCATCGGTCAGCAGAAGGCCTCACTGGATCCAAGCAAACACCAACACTGCACTCCTGAACTTCCCTGCATCTTGAACTGTAAGAAAGATGCTTTTTTTTTCTTTATACATTGCAAAGTCTCAGACATTTAGTGATGGTAGCAGTAAAGAAACCAAGACTCTTGAGTTTTCACACCAGTTTGATTGATACCCTAGCATCTCCCTTGTAGGACTGATTTAAGAAAAGACACACAGAGTGAGTGCCTGGCCAGTGGCAACTGTAGTGTAGTGACAACTAGTTGCCATTGTCTCTACTAGCATGGGCGTGCATATTGATGTGTGGTCAAACCTATTTCCCCTCCAGGGACAGTCCTCAGAAGTGAACAGGAGTCATATGGGTTTCACTTTTGCTCTGTGTTTTATAGGAAAAGAAACAGAGGCTGATGGTCCCTTTCATGTAAGTAAGGAAAGTTCACAGGTACTGGTAATTTTTATGAAGACAGAACTTAGGGATGTTATTATTAAGGCAGCCTGTTGAGGAGCAGGAAGTGATTGGAGGCAGAGAACTTTCAGTTACAGCCATAAAAGCAGCCTCTGAGTCTGTGTTGTTACAAGCTTCCCTGGTGAGAAGCAATTGATTCCTAAGGCCTACAACAGGCTCTTTGTCTGGAGTTACAGGGAATGGGGAATTGTTTTCATTTACTTGTTGAGATACCTTCCCTAGTTGTCAATGGGAGCGCTCTGTTTGAAGGTTAAACATGGGATTCCATTAGTTCATGATGATGGAAAAAGCAGACCTATGGAGTTCAAACTTAGAACTTGAAGAGAAAATGGAATGGAAAGAAATGTCAGGGAGGACAAGGGCCACATGGTTCTGACATGTGCATGGGAAGCCATGAGGATGTAGTCCCACCCTTCAGCTCTTCTAGGGCCCTCTGCTCATGATTAGACAGGGATTGTGTGTGGTGGCTACAGAGGAATTTTGATCTCTGCTTACTTTAGAAATCCAAAACTGTCTGTGCCCAATCCCCATAGCAAGGCAGAAATAGAAAACCAGAGCAGATAATGGGCTGGAGACTTGGAGAAGGGGCATTGACACTACCCTGGAGAGACTGGCATGACACAAGTCACCAGAACCCAGGATATCCTGGGCACTAAATGCTGCTGGAGTAGTGGGTAGTAGTAGGTAGTATAGGTAGTGGGGAAGAATTTAGCTTCTGGTCTGAAAGCTGGAAACAGTGTTGGCGTTTCCTAGTCTTAAGTCACTTCTGCTTGTGCCTCGGTTTGTCCATCTGAGTAATAATCATACCCACCTTTTAGGGTTGCCTATTAAGCTTCAGGAAGTATTTTTTAAATCATTCTTATTCTTCACTGGACCCGAGGGACTTAGCATCTAAGAAATGCCCATCCACCTCTAGTTCTGAACCCTACATTGCCATTCACTTGACTTCCACAGCTTTATGCTCAGGTTCCTCTCTACACAGCTCTGCTCTCTGGGCTGGGAGAGGTTGGAGTGGTTCTCACTTCTTATTCCTCCTCCTTTGGTCTCATCCGAGAAACCTGACAACGGACATCCTCATGATTTCACAGGTAGACATCCCTCCAAGACAGCCATCATTCTGACCTGCTGATATAACTTGGAGGATGGACCATGAATCTATCAGTCCTCAGACCTCTCATTTCCACCACTGCTTGAAGTTTCAGTTGAGTAACAGGCTGGGTGTGAAAGTCTCTCCTGTTAGGCTATAAGAGAGAAATTCTGGGTGGGCTTTCTCTGTATCCTAATACCCAACGATGTGGTTTCAAAGACACTAGAGTCTCCTACACACTTGTGTATATTTTTTTGCCTGTGGATATATGTGCCCTTGGTTACTCCCTAAGGAGTATGACCAGGGATCCAAAGATACCAAAGAAGATTCTTGAGGTGGCCTGAGCCAGGGGAGAAAACGTGGCATTGAGATGAGCCAACACAAGCCTTCCATACTGCTGTGGTCCTCCGGGCTGCCTCCCACCCTGGGAACTTCCTCCCCAGCCCTTCAGTACGAGACACAGATAACAAGGGATCTCATTTGAGCCGTGGGATCATTTTTAATGTTGGTAAGAAAGAGCGCCAGTTTGGAGGTGATTGAGTAGCAAGGGGCTTATTAAAAAATGTAGAAGTACAAAAATGTTAAGAGAAAATAGAACATTTAAATCAGTTCTTGTAAGTGCTGACACTTAAGAATGAAACAGAAGATAGGTCCTCCTAGCTGTGAATTTGAGTTATGATGGGCATCCCTTGGATGCTGGGGAGAAGACTCATCCGGCACTTGCTGGCTCCTTGAGGTTCAAGAATCCGTGGTGGGGCTTCTTTGTCTGTTTGAGTCATCCACCACTGTTGTGGTGACCATAGGAGATGCAAGGCTAGTCATCACTTGAGTTCTAGGGCCCCCTTGAGATCATCTGTCTCTTTTAATGCCTTGTCTCCTTGTGGGACTCCAAGGTCATGTGTATGCTTCCCTGCTGGAGTTCCCATAGTGCTCGGCTCAGCAGCACTTCACATGTCTGTGGACTGGGAGTCTGAGATCTGCTTGTTTTCTTCACTCGACTTGCTCGCCAGCTTTGTGGGAAGATACACAAACACATCAGCAAGATGGGAATTGTATCTGCATCATCAGGGAGAACCCCAGACCCCACAACTTTGACTTATGCCTAAAGACAAGTGACTGGAAGTTGCAATGACCTTGAATTTGGTCAGAAAGCTGATTTGGGGAAGTTTCGTAGACTCCTTGCTAGCTGTGTGGATTCTGCACATATCTTAGCTAACTCTGTGAGGCTGGCAAAAAAAAAAAAAAAACCATTCTGGAACAGGGAAGGATCAAACAGTATATGATGGGGAAGTGCTTAGCATGGTGCCTGACTCAGTCACGCAGCCTCTCAGGCAGTCTGTGATTTTTATAGTATCTCCGCTCTGATTCACAGTGCCTGGAGGATCAGAAGTGCGTCCTTACCTTCTTGATCCCAGATGAGGACCGACAAGGAAACAACAGGAGCTGGGACTTCAAGGGTCAGTAATTCAAAATCGACTTTTAATTTGAAGGATTTTTGTAATGTAAGTAGAATAGCAAAGTGCTTCCCCCTCCCCCAAATAGTTCCATTGGCTTCTGCAGATAGTTGGCTGCTGGGGCCTAGAGAGGAGCTCCAAAGGACAGTTTAAGTCAGGGCTAGCACACCTACTGGTTCTGAGGCCCCAGAAGCCCCTGCTTCACCAAAACTGGGGTTAGTCTTGCTCAGAGGAGCTACTTGAAGCCCAAAGAAGCCCTGCATGGTGCATGGTGGACATGGCTAGACAATTGCCCTCACCTTAGGATCCCTGCCCACACTCCTGAGGGAGTAGCCAAGGGCACATACCCACAGGTAAACAATATACACAAGTGTGTAGACCTTCCCCATTTTTCCTTCTCTCTCTCTCTCTCTCTCTCTCTCTCTCTCTCTCTCTCTCTCTCTCTCTCTCCTCAGCATGCCCTCTCTGGCATCCTCACCATGGTCTTGAAGAACTGATTGACTTTCTTCTTTTTCAGGGTCTTCTTGTCACCGTCTGAGACTTGGAAGAAGGTCTGACTCAGGCGGGGAGATGTGTTGGCTTCATCTAACCCAGGCACGCCTGCTGCCGAGAGAGTGAGGGCTGGAAGGGACCCGGACATGAGTTAGTGGGTACAGGAGAGAAAAAGGTCCCAGGGGACAGGATGAGTATCTTAAGCCTTGGGCTGTTCTTTGGGTGCTCCTGTCTCCTGGCCCTTTGCAAAGCCTTGTCCAAATGTATCCGGATGGAAAGAGGGATGAGAAGGTGAGGGTCTGGGGCCACGTGGGCTTATGTCTTCAGTGTGTTGTCTGACCTCAGCCTCCCACTGACTAGTTGGTCTGTACGGGAGCCTGACATTCAGTGCACTGGTGTGAATGTGTCACAATGAGGATGGTGGTATTTTCCACATCATGGGTGGGTGCCATGATGTAGGGGATGGGGATAATGAGTTACGGCAGCTTATCCCTGCCAAGCTACTCTGGAGAGAGCAGATGTCTTTACTGCCATGCACTGTTCAGCCCCAAGGGGGCAGCACCAGAACTGCCTTGTTCTATTATCCCCAGCCCTCTGCACAGAGCCTGCATGGAGCGGCACGCACCTGAACTAGATGCATAGATGCTGAGTTCCTGGCTGTGTGTGGGCCTCCCTCTGTTAATGGAAAGTGATTGGGGGATGTCCTGTATCCTTGGACAGTAAGACATGGGCACAGGTGTCATCTATACATTGAACACCACAGCCATCAGATGCTGTGGCAAGCTTTGTAAATTTTGAAGTAGTCTTTCTGGTCAGCAGAGGTGTCATGGACCTTAGAGATATGCCAAAGGCACACTCCTGAGCCTGAAGGAATCTGCTGCCTGCAAACGCAGGGATTCATGGTAGAGAGTGGTCCCAGAGAGACAGCAGACTTCCACTTCTGCTCCAAGTAGAGCTTGATCCATGGCCTCCCTAATGAGGGATGTTGAGAGAGTGCAGAAGCCATGGGCTTCTGGCTCCAGACACCCAGCCTGCCTTGCCCTAGACAAGGAGTTCTCATCCTTCCTCTCCCTGACAGCTTGACACCCCACACCACCTTTTCCCCCAGGTTGATAGTGGGAAATACATACCCGGGATGGTGGGCATGGACTGGCTGGCAAAACTCATCTGAGAGAGGACAGACACCCTGGTGGGGATGGCGGCATGTTCCGAGAGATTGGTGTCACTCATGAACTCGTGCTTTCTAGAAAGCTAGACGATACAACACACAAACACACACACACAAATAAAAAATAAATATAAATAAATAAATCAGACCATAAGGGCTTAGCATAAGGCAAATATAATTCCTCAAAGGTCAGAGGAGAGTACTTAAAGTGGCAGCTATGGGCCTGGCATAGTCAGTCTACTGTTCTGCTTTATACCGTTCCGTGTTGGTCTGCCTAATATGTTTGTATAGGTGGCATATTATATAACACTAGGAGTGCTGGAGAAGGTCCATTCAGTTAGCCTATCAGGTGAATGGTGCTCTGCAGAGTCCTGGAGCATAGAAGACACACCCATACTTCAGAAGCCCACTAGGAAGTTTATGGGTTTTTTTTTTTTTTTCTTCACCAGAAGGCATCAGCTGGCTCTCCCCTTTCCTCCAGCCTCACCCCTGCCATAACGGCTAATGCTCATTCCCTTGACAGTCTGTAGCATGCTTTCAATAAAACTTTGCATTGAACTCGGGGCTGCGTGATGCCAAATCTCTTCACTAGTAATTATTAATGTTGAACTTCTTTTTGAGCTAAGGGCTTACTCTGTAGATGAGGCTGCCATGAAGCTCACTATGTAGCACAGGCTGCCCTCCAACTCATTACAATCCTCTGGCCTCAGCCCCCTCTCTAAACATTGATTATATAATTTTATTATATATAACAATACATGGTTGTATTTTATTCAATATATACATTATATTTACAAACAATTCTGTATATAGTTTATATAAAATATATATAGTTGAGGGCCATGGTGGCAACTTTCCCCTGCACCAGTTATTCAAGCTCTAGAGTCCGATGGCTTGGGTTCAAATCCTGCCTGTGGAACATGAGTGTGCCTAGTACTTCATAGTAGGCAGCTCCTTTCCTCTAAGACCCACTGTAGTGTGGGAGTCAGGCTCCAGTTCACCCACTCAGGAGGCCTGAGCTTCCTGGTACAATGTTCTCAAGATCTGGGGAGAACCCAGCACCTATGCTCACCCGCTTCAGGTCTGACTCCATTGTTGCCTTCTCATCTGCAAACACCACGCTGCTCCTCTTGGTCCTTTTCTTGGACCGCCGCAGCTTGACCTCTGGCAGAGTGCTCCCTAGGGAGATGGGCTCCTCCTCCACTTTGGGAGTCTTGGGTGCTGCTGACTCTAGGTCAAAGCTGAAGGGCAGGGGAGGAGCAGTGGGAACTAGTTAGAGCCTGATAGAGGCACAGGGCCCTAAGAGGACCTTGGTGCTGACTGAGCTATCACGGCAGGCCTGGGGCCTGATCAGTTATCTTGATAGCAAATTGAAAGTCCCTCATCCACAGACATTCAAAATGAAGATTAGAATGATCAGATGACTAAAATCAAGAGACATGGCAAGGAGGTGAAACTAGGTAGAATGTAGATCTGGGTTCAAATCTAGCCACTGCTGCTTTTTAGCTGAATGACCCTGATCAGTCTCTCGATTTCTCTGAGCTACCGTTTGCTCAGTAAGAGGGGAACAGTGGTCCTGATGCCTGAACAGTGGGCACATGGTGCCTCTGATGCAAACAGCGAAGTTAGGTAGGGGAAGATGCTGGTGGTATGGGAGGAACATGCTACTATGGGAGTGATACAGGAAGCACTGGACCCCGTTAGAGGAAAAACCATTTACAACGCAGGCTGGGAGAGGGATGCTGGCTGTATCAATGGGCAAGAAGCCCAGTGGCAGTGGTAGCAGCATATCCAGAGGGGATTGGAGGTGGGTGACTGCAGTTAGTTCTGTGCTCTTGGGAAAGCCACCAAGCTGTCTCAGCTGTCCAGGATGCTTTAAAAAAATGGCACCAGCCAAGGCAACATGCTGAGTGACTCCAAGGCTTTCCTGAGTTCCCGGCTGGAGAAAGGCTTTAAAGTGAATGGGAAGGAAGCCTGGGCCAGGGACTCCAGGAAAAGGCTTACCATTCTGAGGTGACCTTGCTGGGGGTGCTGCAGTCAGAATTCATGGAGGCCAGAGAGATGATGGACATCTGCCTGTAGGAACGCAGCATGGACCTGGGACGGCCCAGTCTCCTGTCGTCAAAGTCGGGCTACAGGTATGAGAGCAGGTTGTAAGCATCCAGGGGAGCAGGGCTTTGCAACCTGAGCCCTCATCCTCTAGACAGGGTGGAATTGTGGACAGAGGGCATCAGTGCAAAGCTCCCAGCCAGCAGGACCACAGGGTGGCAGGATAAACACTATCAGCCTCAATCCCAGGGGAACAATCACTAGTCCTTATGTTTCCCCATTTGAGACAGCATCTGTATTATTCAGTGGCCTCATGAACTATCTTTCCTTATGCTAATGAGAGGGCTTGAGATGGGGCTGGCCTGTACCAGAGAGACCAATCCTGTCATAACAGGGATGAGACTTTGAGTCACATATTATCAACACAACCTCCAGAGAGGAGACAAGGAACAGAGATGAATCTCCAGCCTGGGGTTTATGATTCACTCAATCATGGCTGAATAGTGAAAGCTTTGGAAAGATTCTCCGCACTTAAGCTCTAGTGAGCTCCGTGGTAAGTAATCACATGCCAATAATCACATGATGTGTCCTGACAACATGGAAGTTTCCTGTTTGAGACCCTCTCCTACCTCGCCCTCTGTGTCCTTCACCTAGCTACTCTGGATTGCTATCCTCATCTCAAAGCTTCTGTACAGAGGCTCCTCAGGGTATGAGATCACATCCCGATAAGTCTGTTGTTAAGTTGAAAGTGTAATCTGAAAATGCATGGAATCTACCCAGATTGCCATGCACCCTAGGTAGGAACACCGTACCATATACTGTAGCATATTGATTGCTCACCCCACAGGCAGACTCTTACCCATGGCTGAGAATTGTGTATAGGTGTCCCAGTCTAGAATCTTCCAAGAATGCCTGACCCCACAGCGCTAGCCCCCGAAAGATCAAAATTTGAGGTACAATGTCTATGGACTGCTGTCACTTTAAAATCATCACAAAGTTGAGAAACTGCTGAGTAATTGGAGTGCGGGAGTTCCAGGGGATTACTAGACCAGGAAGGAGGATGCAAGCCCCCCAAATTTGTAATTATTGTATACAGAAGTGTGGGGCTTCACTCTTGGGGCCTGGAGTTTGTGGCTGGTATCTTAATGGAGGTAAGGGGAAAAACTGTCCTTTCAGCCTGGGAAGACTGGCTTAAATCCAAGAGTTTAACTTCAGAGCTTCCTTTCAGGAAGAGAGTGTAGAAGGGTCAACTTGTTTCTGCTTGGAGGAAAAGAGACCCAGGCTCAGCACTGGGCCCTTCCTGCAATTATGGCTCTTTTCCAGTTGTCTATAGATCAAGTGGGTTGGGACAGACAATTTTCAAGGGTCTACAAAGCTCTTATGTTTGATGATTTCATTTTATGTAAAAGGTAAGATGTTGTCTCTGAGAGTGGTGGCCAGTGTCCTCTTCAGGCTGTGGGGTACAGTGGTGTTGGAGACTGTCTACACACCCTGGCCTTCACTTAACCCATGATAGAGGTTTTGGTAAGTTATTTAATGCCATATATATATATATATATATATATATATATATATATATGCTTTAGAAGTGTTTCTATCTGCTTATATCAATCACTTGATATATATCAACTGTATTTATAAAAGGCCAAGCACATAATAGGTGCTTCATCATTAATGTAGCCTTTACAATTATACAGTCCCTTGGGTAAGGGATAGGTCTATAGGTCCACTTCTAACTGGTTTGCCTTTAGGAGTGATTTTTGAGGAACTAGGCATACAGGAAGGTTCCCCCATTGCCAGCCTCTTTCAGCTCTTATTTCCACAATCCTCCCCGTTCCCAGTCACAGGGACAACTCATACCATCTCTCGGACTCCATACTCCTTTTCCACCTTCATTTTCAGGTTCTTGAAGCACTCCTCCATCCGGTCATGGAAGGGGCGCAGGTTGTCCGACACCCTTTTCTCGTGGATCTTAATCCCAGCTCCCAGGAAGGGGATCTAAAGAGAGAGGTGGCAAACCATGGGCCTCAGCTTGGGGGCTATCTCAGGAGCTCAAGTTGACTCGTTAACTCTTCCTGGAGATCCTTCGGGTGCTCAGAGACTTGCATGGTCCCTGGGACAGCTGTAGCTTTAGAATTTATTGTGGAGGGGAACAGTGACCCCAGCTGATCTAGTTTCCTTGGAATTGTGGCTGTCCCCGGCATTAGAAGCCACAGACAATGGGGAAATCTGAGTCCTCAGAAAAATCTGCTAAGTGTCAAAGAGTTCGGAGAACAGAAAGGAGGACTCCCCAGGGCTTTGCCTCACAGTCTTGTTTAAGAAGTATTCAGGAATACAAAAGTGAAATTATGGAGATAAGAAGCCAGGCAAGAGCGAAGAGCATGAAGGGGAGAGAGACTGAGGCCCATCTTACACCGTGGGGCCCAATTATACTTTTCATGGCTGCTATGAGTGTGCTGGTATCAGAAAGTTCTGTTATTAGTAGAGAGTTTCTAGAAAGTCTTGCCACATCTCAGGAAGACGTGAGAAGAGAGAAGAATGGAGAGGAGAGGTGCCGTTTGCCTTATCCATGAGGTCAGAGCACGGAACCTCAGAGACTGGAAGGGGAGGAACAGAGCCGCAGGGCTCATGGCTGCGAGGAAGGTTTGAGAAACTTAATTGCATGACCCTCTGGAAAAATAACTAAGACAGCCAGGATAGGGGATAGAATCTTTTTAGATGAACAAACATCTCCACCATGGTAGAGCAAAGCCATTTCTGTCTTTTCTCTTAGCTATCTTGAGAGAAGAGAGGTGCAGGGGAGACACACACTCTGCAGTGAGATGTGCACTCAGCTATAAACGTGCCACAGCGCATGTGCGGGAGGAAGGTAGCCAGAGCCACAGCGCATGTGCGGAAGGAAGGTAGCCGGAGGCTGTAACTGACCTCCAGGAGCAGAGGAGGAGTTGGTGGTTAGAAGAGGTTAGCTGAGAGCCAGTTCCTTGCCCAGGGTGCTCATTCCTTTATCTTGCAGCTAAGTATAATGCACATCCACTTTCCCAAGAAGCAGGAACTTGTCCTCTAAAACAATTAGATCCCGAAACCTGGGACTCAGGAGTACCATACCCAAGGGCAGGAGGAGAAGCAGCCACCACCAGACTGAAAACAAGCGGATGAAAAGAAAGCGGCTTATGGGTAGGGAGATGCCCACTGCATGGTGCCCAGATAGCCCAGTGTAGTAACCATGATCATCTTCCTGTTACACGCTTGCAAGAATCTGCTTCTAGAGAATGTAAGTGTCCTATGTAGGTGTGTAGGTTCAAACATGTGGGTCACTCAGTTGCCAGGCAATGATGCCAGCTTGCCGACAGAGCCTTTCATGCCGACATCCCTTGCATGCTGATTTCCAATTAGCTCCACTAGGAATTAGGAGGAATCTGCAGGGGTCACCAGGCACTGGAGGAAATTCACCCAGAGGGGACAGGACTAAAATTAACAGGCAGGATGGAGAACATGGGAACAAAGGGACAGATGAATATGGAGGAGAATCTATAGAAAGCTTAAGTTGTTATATTAAAAATATTACCAAAGGACTCTTCTATAAAGATAATATAGTAAGATTTGAAATGGAATGCACGTATAGATTTAGTGTTACGCTTTAGATAAGACAGAAAATTGGTCAGCTTAGCATCAGTCTGAAGGTGTTAAGAGGGAGGAGGGAGCGACGTGGATGCTTAGTGGCACATGAGCAGGCCAACCAGACTAAGATAAGTCAGCAAAGAACTATGGGTGTTAAGTTACTGATCAGCTAGACGTTGACATCCAGAGAACACCCCATCAGAGCTTCGGAATACACATTTTCCCATCTGAGCATGCCACTCATTTACGAGAGATGTTTTGCTAAGTCCCATGGGTTTCGGCACATTGTACTTCAGTTTTGATTCGGTTCAGGGGATTGTTCTAATGTCCTTTCTCACATCCTCAATGATCCATCATTCATTTAAAAGTGTACGATTCAGTCTCCATCTATGTGTATAACTTCTGTGGTTTATCTCCCTATGTATTTTGGGGTTTACTCCACTGTGATCAGAAAGGATAATATAATATGGCTGTAATACTTTTTAAGTTAACTTTTGTTTTATGTAATGTTTATGTAGGTGTGTAAGTGAGACTGAGAGGGGATTCAGACTCTCTCAGATCTGCTGACAGACACGGAAGCTGGTATAGACACTTTGGAAAACTGTTTCTTATATCCAGGAAGGTTGAACTAGTATGAACCAGCAATTCTACTATTACATGTACCTTGAGGGAATGGAATGTACACACATTTACCTACAGGAGGATGTTTCAATAAATGGATATATGACTTGTATGCTATATACTTACAAGGCAAAATTTAGAGAAAGTCAAATCTTTTATATGTGCAGTAACCTAGTGAATTTTAAGGATATGTAAAAGAAGCTGGATACATAGTAGGATGTACTGTATATTTTATTTATATGATATTGATAAATTAACCTTTGCTGATAGAAATTTAACAATAGATACTAAAGCTACTTTTTCTCCTGCATTAAGACCAAGCATTTCCAGGTCTAAGTGCACTCAACAAAGATACAGCCGAAAGCTCCAGCTAAGTTGAAACCAACCTAATTCTAATGAGCACAAAAATTAATACATTTGGTATCGCTGCAAGATCAATCTGTATAGACTTCTAGACAGCGTAGAAAAATGATAGCAAGACGCAACAAAATGAGCAAACTTCACAAGCCTAACTGACACGGAGAGCTGTCCATGGTGGTCCCAATTATGTGTAGGTCAGCGGGAATCCAGGGCAAACTACGATGCCTACGAATGCGTGCATGGGAGTGGAGCTCTTTTTAAAATGCTAGGAAATAATTCCTATAAAACCAGGAAAGTAGTCAGCCTAGCTGAGGGATGGTAATGACTACAGGACTACATAGGCTGCCTGATGGGTGTGAGTGGTGGTGGGGTCATGTCCATAGATGCTTGGTACTAAACCAAAGAGCCATATTTTCATATGCACTTTCCTATATGTAATGTTTCACAACAGAAAACTTAAGAGAATAATATACTGAAGACATTGTCCCATGCAATCAAATCTTTACAGAAAACATCTAGAAAGATCCCAACCTTGAAACCTACAAACTCTGGTACAAACTCAATACTGGAAACTTCAACTTTCTCTGGTTTGGTAAAAAGTCCCATTTACCTTTAAAGTCTAAGGTTCTTGAGTCTTTAGAAAAATCCCAACGTGAATGTAGCTTTGCAAAACAATGTCCTCCCTGGAGTTCAGCTCTAATGGACAAGCTCAGGTTTGCCTATCCGTATTTCTGAGTTGCCTGGCACGGTGCCTGGAACGCAGTGTGGGCTCACTAAACAAGGGCTTTGAGAGTGGATGGAAGAGAAACACAAGCTGACTTGCTGAGTGTAATGACAAGCACGCCACAGCACCTACACAGCAGGACTGCACTATCTGAATGACCGTACCATAGTTAGAGATAGAGTAGCAGAGGGCATGGCTCAGGGCACATTCCACTGGGATTAAATGGCCTCTGTAACCTGTCGCCTTGGGAGCCATAGGCTATGCTATGAAAAAAGTAGCCACTAGGGGGCGCTGCCCAAATGTGCCTCATAAACCTTAGAGGCAGTGGCATCGAATGCAAGCAGATTTCATTCTCTCATGTATGTAGAGCCCTTCTAATCAGCTCTGACACTTGGGAAGAATGTTCTTAACTGCTCTGAAGGCAGTGGATTTGGCACAGGGAACTAATCAGTTGAGAAGAGGATCCTGGCAGTTAGCAGCACAAAGTCAATATGTGAGACCTGGTAGTCCTCCCTGGATGCCCTTGAAGTATCCAGGGAAGGGACCCACTCAGCCAGCCTTCTTGCTTCCCAGATTGGCTGGCAAGGGAAGTGCCATGATTTGAGTATTAAAAGGATACAGATGGTCCCAGAAAAATGGAGACACTTGAGGAATATTTAAGTTTCATGGGTGGTACAGAGTGGGAAGCAGAAAGAAAATTCCAGACACACCTAACACATTCAGGGAGAGCATGTCTGCAGTGCTCGCTCAGCGTTTCGTTTTTAAAGTCCCACTTTGCATAAATTGGCAGAGGCAGGGAAGGACCTGAATTAGGAATACTTATTTTAAGAAAAGAGTCTGTACCCAATGCTTCTCAGTCCTTGATTTCCCTAGAGTAACCAAACTCACTACCAAGGAAAGCACACCCCTCTTTGCATGGTGGCTGGTAAGGGGTAGGGAGGAGACGTGGTCAGCCTGCCGCCTGCTACACCCAGCCCCAGGCTTCTCCTCACTCCTTACCATCGTACCCCTCCTGTGTCCAACGGTGCAGCATCTGTGAAGAGCCCAAACCCAGTAGGTGTCTGAGGAGGCTGTCAAAGGGCTAAAAGCAAGAAGGGTCTGGTTCTTTGAAAGCCCCCCCCCCCAAGGGAGGGATCCAGCAGATTGTTTCTTCTTTGGAAAAAAAAAGAGAGAGAAATAAAAGAGAAAGGGAGAGCAAAGAAAAGGCAGAGAGAGAGAGGAGGAAGATGTGAGGGTGTAGGAGGCAGAGAGAGGCAAATGACAGAGAAGCAAAGAGCTTCTAAGAGCGGCAGACAGATGCACAGGAGGAGGTGGGGAAGAAGAGTGGGCAAGAAGAAGAGTATGACAAGATGGGATATAGAGGCAGATAAATAACAGGTCCTCAGGCTGGAATGTGACTGAGCTAGGCAGATGTGGACCCTTTGACCATGAGCCAGCCCAACAAAGACCTCAATTATCTGCAGAACCTGATAGCCATCTGCACACTATCTGCAACAAACTGGGTCAGCCTCACAAGGAGCGTGGTGGCGGGGGAGGGGGGCAAGCCTTCTATTGTCTGATTGGTACAAGCCGATGTTGGATGTGGGGAGCGGGTGGTTTTCATTTGAGCCCCGCTGTGAAAAGCTACCGCCTGAATGTAACATCAAAGAAAGCAATCTCAACCACCTTTAGCACAGCATCTATTGCTGCCTGACACTAGGCAACACCCAAGGGTAAGGTGTCCCGGATATGTGAGCCAGCTCAGGTGTCATCCAGCATCAGAAGAGGATGGAGGTGAGGAACAGTTCCTGAGGAGACAGGCCAGGCCAGGTGAGCAGACGGCCAGAGAACTGGGGAAAGGGGAGGGCCTGGATGGATGTGTCCATGCCCAGTGAGGCTTTACCTGCCATGCAATCAGGTCCTTGAGGCGGCTCAGCTTGTCCTGGTCCTCCGGGTGCTCCTTGCTATACTCTTCAGTGAAGAAGGCCTGGGATGGGGGATGGAGAGAAGTGGGCACTTAAGAGTTTTTGGAATCAGGATGGGAAAGAAACTGGAGCTCAGGTTGAAACCTGATGCCCAACCAAGCAGAGTGTCCATCTGGGATCAAGCAAGGATGGGCACAGGGGATAAGCTCCAAGGTCCCTCACCTTCTCATACTTGGCGAAGCCCCCCATGACAGCAGGGTCCACGATCCCGTTGAGGAGCATGGAGAGAGGGTTGATGGGGAGGTTTTCATCACTCTGGTACTGGTTTATCATCATCAGGATCTTCTCGTTGGCTGTGGACATGGTTTCGATGGCATTCTCCAGAGGACTAATTGTGGACTGTTGAAAACAAGATTGGCAGAAGAGCCTTAGTGGGTAGCCTAAGAGACTGACCTAATCATTGGTATTGATTTCACTAGGGTAGGAATTCAAAGGCAGCCCCTACTCCCCAGGCTGCAGCAGGATCTGAGGGTAATGAGTCAGCTCTGGGGGCTGTTTGCTAGCCAAGGACAGGCTGGCTGTCTTTCTCCTTAGAGGAAAAGGATTTCTCTGGGGAAATACAGGCAGGAAGTGGCTGGCTCTGCTAGAACTTCAGAGATTGATTATGCCCAGAAAGGTTTCTCTCCCAATTAACCGGGTAAAACACACATCAAACCAACTCATCACATACTGGTTGGAAGCTATTGTGTATGCTACTGGTGAGAGAAATCAAGAGAACTTGCTCTAGGAGCACCCAGCCTGGCACACAGCAGGCCCTAAGACCAGTTCAAGGGAAGATGAAATGGCAGGAACTCTTCCCCCACACATCTCAGAAACCAAGATAAACAGTGGTATTAATGACAACAGACAAACATCAACGTTTGCAGAAGCTTAGGGTCCTGCATCTAAACTAGAGGTCAGCAAACATCTCTGCAATGGGGCCAGAGAGTAAATATTTTAGGACTGGCAGGCCAGATGGGCTCAGCTGCAACAACTTCACTCTGTTACTATCAGGCAGAAACAGAAGCCAAGAAAACTGGACAGGAAAGTGTGGTTGTCCCAAATAGCCTTCACAAAAGCAGAAGCAGGTGGAAAGGCAGACCGTAGACTCCAGTTTCCTGACCACAACCTGGTACAATGAGCAGTGAGTACCAATCTCAGCTCTGTGATTTTCTACCTATGTGATGCAAGGTCAAGTTTCCTTACCTCTGTGAGCCCCAGTTGACTCACTGCTAAGACTGGAGTAAGAAAGCCTACCAGAGAAACCTACTGAGAAGTGTTGTCATTAATGCATATGAGTGTTAGGACAGGACATAGCAGTTATTCTGAAAAAGATCACTGGTGGGAAAGGATGGGAGGGAAGAGATGGGAGAAACCTTCATGGAGGAAGGGAGCTAAATTTATCATGTCTATCATGATGGTGAGGTTGTGCCTGCCTCGTTGGCTACGTTGTGAAGATTAATTGAAACAATACGATATCTGACGCTGCACAGTTCTTGAGAAATGGCCCCACTACTTGTACCTAGCACATGTATGAGAGAAGCAGTCAGTCCCTGTAGCCACACACTGAAGTTATTTCTATAATTACTGATTTAACACAGCTTCCCCAACCATTTCTCTGAGTGTCGATTTCAGTGATTGTAGTGATCTGAATGAGAATGGCCCCCATAGGCTCATGTGCTTGAATACTCAGTCCTCACTTGGCGGAACCCTTTGGGAAGGAGTAGGAGGTGTGGCCTTGGAGGAGGTGTGCCACTGGGGATGAGCTTTGAGGTTTCAGGAGTCCACACCATTCACAGCTAGCTCTTTCTCTCTGCTTCCAACTTGCAGATTAGCATGTTAAACTCTTAGCTACTGCTCCAACACCACTCCTGCTTGCCGCTGTGCTTCCCACTATAATGGTTACAAAGGCCTAACCTTCTGAAATTATGAGCCCCAATAAACACTTTCCTTATAGGTTGTTTTGATCATTGTGTCTCTTCACAGCAATAGAAGAGTAACTAAGATGGAGATGGAAGCATCATCAGTGAGAAAGCCCCAGGAACAAATTTTCTGTCACTACCATTATCTTTCGGTCACCCATAACATTAGTCAGTGTCACGCTATTGTAACTAAATACAGGTGCCAATTTCCTTATAAGAAAAAGAGGTTTATGATGATGATTCTGGAGGTCAGAGTCTGAGATCAGGCAATTCCCTGAGTTGAGCCTCAGGTAAAGGCAGTAGATGCAATGGTGGGAAGGTGTTGTCAGTGTAGACTCTCACATCCAGGAGAGAAAGTGAGAGATTTGGAGCTCCCAACCCTTAACCTAAGAAATTCCCCAAGGTACTGCTTATTAAAGGTTCATAGTAACAGCACTATTCTGAGGACAAATATTTCACATTCAGACATTTTAGGAACATCTATATTCATCTTATTCAAATTATATTGAATTTGGATTCATTATTCAAATTATAGCACCCACATCTGCACACATACAGGCACATCGACTCACATACACATATACAAACACTTAGAGTGTGAACTGGAGGAGAACACTGCTTGGCCTCTTGCCTAAAATTGAGACCCATGTGTGAGTTTGTGTCCTCCATGCAAGCCAACTCTGAGGATCTTTACAAGGCTGAGATGCAGAATGAGTTCTAGGGAAAACCTACCCCTCAGCGGAGGAGTGCAGCACTTCACCCGAATGCTAACAACAGACTGGCCATGTCTGGAAGACACCGCCTTTGAAGCAAGTCATGGTAGAAATGGTAAAGATCATTGACTGGCTTGCCTGTAGACTTCTGAAACTATTTCTGCATCCGAAAACCTAGAATTCTCATTATAGCTGTCAGGAACAGAGACTGAGTGGAAAGAGCTTTGGCTCTTCACAAATGGGCATTTGAGGAGGGCAAGAGCAAGTTTTGAGTGGAGTGGAACTTGGGTGCTGCACTTGGAGGGAGGCATGGGTGTCAGCTGCTGATGGCAAAAATCAAAATCTGAACTGTCACAACCATCCATCACAAGCCAGGCAACAGAGATGACTCCATTTACAGTCACCTCAGACGCCAGTCCGTGCATATGCTTAAGGACATGTGAAGTGATGCTCTGTGGAGGTTTGAGTCAGAATGGCCCCCATAGGCTGAGGCTTTGGACTCATTGGTCCCAGTTGGTGGCACTGCTTGGGAAAGACCTGTGGACTCTCTGGAGGAACTGTCACTGGGACTTGAAAGTTTATATAGCCTTGCCATCCTTCCAGTTCATTCTCTCTGCCTCCTGTTCACAGTTGAAGATGTGATTTCTCTGCTTCTTGCTCCTGTTAGCCTGTCTGCTGCCTTTTGCCATGCCTCTCCATCGTGATAGACTCTCATCTCTCTAGAATCCTACAAGCAAAATAAACTCATACATTGCTTTTGGTCATGATGTTTTATCACAGAATTGTAAAGGTAACTAATAATGCACATGCCCAAGGACAGTAGGTGACAAAGATGGAGATGGAAACTGAGCTGTTCTTGGTTGCAAAGGTTAACTTCCATCACAAGTATATCAGACTATGTTGCCAAGCCTGCCATCAACTGGCTCTTGGGACTTCATTAGCCCCATCAGGTCTCTGGCATTTTTGCTGAGCTGACCCTTAGTGTCTATGGGCGGGCAAGATACATTAGGGCTGAGGACAAGGTAGAGTCTCCAAGAAAGAGGCAAGACTTTTTCTGACAGTCCATCCTAAAACACTTCTCTATACTCACAGTGATGGTGTGATAGTTTATATATGCTTGACCCAGGGAGTGGCACTATTAGAAGGTGTGGCCCTGATAGAGTAGGTGTGTCACTATGGGGGTGGGCTTTAAGACTCTCATTCTAGCTGCCTGGAAGCCAGTATTCTGCTAGCAGCCTTCAGATGAAGATGTAGAACTCTCAGCTCCTCCTGCACCATGACTGCCTGAATGCTGCCTGATTCCTGCCTTGATGATAATGGACTGAACCTCTGAACCTGTAAGCCAGTCCCAATTAAATGTTGTCCTTTATAAGATTTGCCTTTTGGTCATGGTGTCTGTTCGTGGCAGTAAAACCGTAACTAAGACAGATGGGGTCATGCCACCACATAAAGGAACGAACAGACAATAAGAGACAAGTTCATATAATGAAAACAAATGCTTAGAAATGTAGTCACATAGCCAGGCATTAAACTCTGTGTCTCAGGCTGGGAAGATGGCTCAGTGGTTAAGAGCACTAACTGTTCTTTCAGAGTTCAATTCCCAGCAACCACATGATGGCTCACAACTGTAATGGGATCTGTAATGGGATCTGATGTTCTCTTCTGTTGTGTCTGAAGACAGTAACAGTATACTCATATACATAAAATAAATAAAATCTTAAAAAATAAATAAAATGGGGGGGGGGGGCTTTGTGTCTGAGACATCCTGAAAATTGGTAACAGAAGCCAAGAAGAACAAGTCTATTCCAATCAATCTGGGGATGTTTTCCCAAGACCTTTTACTAGAAGATGTACTAGTTTTATTTGCATTCCTGTGACAACAGGGACACACACATGCACATACCTACAGGCATGCATACACACACACATGCATACAGACACACATGAAACAAGCAAAGGAATAATTTGTTTTGGCTCACAGTTTCAGAGGGCTCAGGGCATCATGGAGGGGAAGGCATGATGGAACAGCCTACAAACACAGCAGACAAGAAGCAGAGAGATGAAAGGCTGGCACTGGGATGGGTCATCCAACCCCTCCACATTTATTCTATCTAGGTCCCCAAAGTGTGGGATGGTGGATCTCCCAGCCTTGGTTAATGCTTTCTGAAAATAGTATCATAGACACACCTGGATGTGTGCCTTAACCAATCTCCTAGGAGACTCAAATTCACAGTCAAAATTAAGCATCACAGAAGCTAATAGGATGAAGGAAGTCAGTAAAGAAAGATGTTTGCTTTCCCTAATTTCAGAACTACGAAGTGAAAATGTAAGGTAACTGTTTAGGCATGATGGGTGTCAGCGGAGCAATTACGTATTTGATTTACTTAAATATTCTTGAGCAGAAATTATGGGCCTGAGGTTATTCTTGGCACTTGGAGTATGGCAGAGAGAGAGAGAGAGAGAGTAATAGACAAAAGATCTGCCTTCCTGGAGTTTATATTGCAGTGGAATCCACAGCCCAACATTATATTTAATCTTTGGTTAATAAATGCTGAAAATAAGCACTCAGGAAATTGTGTAGTCTATTAGGAAGTACTAAGAACTTTGAAAAGTGACAGTAAGGGGACTCAGGCACACAGGAGGGGCTCTTTCAGTTTGCTACAGTCCAGCAGGCATGGCTAGAGAAGAGGAGCCTTGCAGAGCCAACCCAGGGTGGGCTCAGTCAGGGATAATGAGTAGAGGCTATGGCTGCTGGGAAGCACTCTTCCCTCAAGAGCAGGGTTAGTCATGGTCCAGTCATCCTTCTGTGCCCATGGGAAGTTGGCTCTAGAGCCCACTGAGAACACCAAAACCCAGTGTTCAAGTCCCTTTGCCATGTGATCTAATACTTTCAGACCATTCACATATGTCCTCTCATAGACCTTAAATCCTCTCTAGACTCCTTACAAGTGAATGCAGGGTAAATGTCATGTAAATGGTTATTTTAGCAAAGTGTTCAGAAAATGACAAAGACATATATCCTTGTATATTGTCTAGATGCAATTTTTCCCCAAATATTTTCAATTTGTAGTCAGTTGATTTATAATGTGGGTCCTATGCATACAGTGTCCCAACTGTATACACCCCACAGGACTTTGTGAGATTACATAGGATAAGGCTGTAAAGCCTTTGACACTAGAACTTTGAGGGGATAACTGCGTAGAAGGACTTCCAGAGCCTGCTTCATCCCTTCCCTCTTTCCCTTTTCCCCCAGTCCCCATTACAAAGATGTTCTTCATCTACTGATTTCATTACTTATGTCTTGAGAACATGTTACTACTAGGTAACAAAAAGTTATCTAGCAATTTAAAAAGGATACCCTGGCAGCAGATGCCCTGGGCACTGCCTACTCTGGGATTCCTATAGGACCTTCAAACATAAACTGTCTCCTCTATAACATTAAATAGGCCTCTTGAGGCTCACTGCGCCCTGTCTGTCAGAGGAGGAGGAGAGGGACTGTCATGACTTCTTAACTCACCTGAGACATGTGAACTACCTCAAACCAGCGCAGGATGCCAGGCAGCTTGTACGCAGTCAGGAAGGAAGTCCTCTCAATCCACATAGACTGGTGGGAGAAGAGCAAGGAGCTTATGAAATCTGCTACTCCTGGCCCTGGTGGCCTCCCATGCACTCAGAGGAGAAGAAATATTGCAGTTTCCAGATACACAGTGACACTTTCTCCTATGGAAATCTTAACAGTTGGTTTAATTTCTCCCTGAACTTGGGCAGAGTCAGTTCTACCTGGCTTCTCAGGCAGTCTGAATTCTTACTCAATTTTGAATGTGTCCATTTGTGTGCTCTAGGGAAGAGTCCACGGTGTTCATTAGATTCCCCAAAGGATGGTAACCCCTAAAAATATTAAGGATCATGGGTCAAGAGCTAAGGGGATCTTGGAGTCACCTCCTCATTCCAGTCTTAGCCTAGAGGAGAGATGACAAGTCCAAGCCAGGAAATACGTGTGGAGACCACTGGCACTTGGGACAATGACAGCATTTACTCAAGGCATGCATTGGAGGCCTGCTTCAGCCACACTCAGCCTCCCGGAAATGCACAAATGTCCTTGGCTGTCAAGGTCATCTGACAGGAAGTCCTCTTACATCTTACAAACCTCAAAAATGAGAAGACCCAATAGACATGTCACCCTATCTGTGATAACACTGTAGTGGTCATTCCCTGGCTCTGAATCAAGCTGCCTACCACCTGTGGTTGGCAGAGGTGTGTTCTACCTGCTGAAGATGGCTGAGGGGGGTTATACTCACAGCAAACTCATTTTCTGGGTCTACCGTGCCCCTGCGCACAGGCCTGGAGTAGTGGAACTTTTGCACATAATTAGACTTGTAAAAGCTGAAAGACAGAAAGGAGTGGAAGTTTCTGGAAGTCGTGCCCACCCAGCTGCTGAACCTTAAACATCAGACCTGGCGGGACCCTGGTGGTGGCATTTCAAGGTCTGCATTGGGGCTCTATAAATGTGACATACACAGGGTTGCAGAGTGATTTAGAAGCCACTCTGGGCATTTGCAATTCTGGCATTAATGCACCAACAGTGGCCTGTGTCGTCATTTTCAGCAGTTCATTGAAGAGTTTAGAATACCTAAGCACCAAGCTAAGTATCCCCAGAATGACCTCCAAGGATTGCTTTAGGAGCCTCAGACATCCCCCACCACTTTCTCTGAATATGCAGGGGACAACCAACAGGCATCTTCTAGCTACAGAGGTGCCCCTGTCCATAGGAGCCTGGCCAAGACGGAGAGACAGGCTGCCATCTACTCTGCATTGCACCCGTTTGAGGTGATGTTGGCATGAGGCTCCTAGAGAGGCTGTATCTTCCTAGGGAGTTCCTGTCACTGATCTACCTGTAGGGAGTGGTACAGCCAAGGACCGCACAAACCCCCACCTCGTAGCCTACTCATTGACTGTGCAGTTTGATATAAAGCAATGAATGCCTGCCTGCATGCTGCTTACTTTAACCTTATTACTGTCAGAACATATCCATCATTAATCTACATCGTCACCAAAGGCTGAAAGGATGTTCCTTTGGGAGAATGTGCCCAGCATGCGCAGGGCCATTTTGTTCCATCCTTCCTCCATTGTCACCTGCCGATCCACACTACTTACTTCCCTGGGTCCATTCTAGGGTCAGCCTGAGGAGAGGGCTCCCACATCAGTTCAGTTTGGTGCCAACTGGGGACTTGCACATAAAGCTAGCCACACCCCACAACCTGGCACTCCCATTCATCTCTGGCTTTATTACAGAAATAGCCCAGGTAACTGGGGACAATTCTTTTCCCAAAAGGCAAAGCAGGGATAGACTGGAGAGGAGAAAGGCACTGGGGCCTGTCCTGCCACCAACTCAGCCTCTTGGGGTTCTCTCCATTCTCCCCACAGTGGGCTGTGGCTCTTACTTTATGATCTGGTCAGGCACTGGTTTGTTCTTGAACCTGGGGTGTTCATCCAGGACAGGCTGCACAGTGAAGCACTGGATGTCTATATCATCCAAGTTAAGGATTTGAAACATGTTTGTTGGCCACAGGAGAATTCCACATGTTAACAGAAGCCAACTGAGAGCTCCTAGGTCGGTCCTTCTGGGACCATACTTTTATTCAATAATCAAGTTGCTGGCTTCCTACGAGGTCCTAATGACCAGTGAGCACTTAATGGGCTTTATCAGAGCTGACTACCACCTTACAACACTATCCCAGGGCTCTGCTTTAGCTAACAGAGTTGCTTAGCAGTTCTTAATCACCGGTATCACTGCTATACTGTCATTAACAGTAATGCCCTCTAATGAATGGATGGCTATCAATTACTGAGCACAGCTTCCCTGGGTATCAGTTAATCTCTCTAATTCCACTAGATGCCATAGTTAACCTCAATTGTTCCTGCTAGCTCAGAGAAGCCCGGCCACTTGTTGAAGGTCACACAGCTTGTATGGAAAGAGCGGGGGTTTAAATTTAGGGTTCTTAACTCTGTGATTAAAATTCTTTAGATACAGTCTCTTTTACATCCAGCATTGGGTCATAGGAAACAATGACACAAAACACTATGGGGGGCATTAATGCTAGAATTCTAGCTCCCTGGATAATCTGGGGGTATTGTGTGCTCATGAGAATGAAAGACCAGTCTATCTTCTAAATTACCTTGCTAAAAGATAATTCATCTGAGGCCTTATACATGGTGGATCTCCAGCCCTCCTCAGGACTTCTGAGTCAGGGTCTGCGTTTTTAAAGATTCTCAGATAATATCCATGCATGATAAAGTCTGAGAGATACACTGATCTAGAACATGAAAACATGTCATTTTTTCCCTCCAGCTCTTGACAGCCCCAAAGTGGTGACCTATAGCAGAAAGTAAGGAACAGCTGAAAGGAGAGTTCTGTGATCGATTAGTGATGTCTGCCACCATGCACAGGATGCAGGCTGGCAAAGCATATTGGCTGGATCTTTGCCTTTCCTATTCTAGCCCACCATGACTCATATTAAGCTAGTCACATCAAACTAAGTGGAAAATGTTGATGGTCATGTGTTCTTTCATTGACCCTTGCTTTCCTTCCCTGTTTTCCATTTCTCCTTCTCCTACCTCTCTCTTCAGGCATTCAAATGATTTTTTTCCCCCGATCTCCTACCCAAAGACCACCACAACCTCAAAAGTTATCCTCCTCCGTGGCTCCTACCACTTTCACTGCATGCCTCACCTTGATGAGTTTCCTCTGTGCTAGCACACTGCGGGCTGACAGTTTTCACCCTGAAGGTTGCTTTCACATGAAAGAAGGATTCCTCAGAGAGAAAACAACACTTAACCCACTGGACCGGTCGGTCTCACTGGAAACATAGCTGCAAACCTCAGGAAGGCCCTGAAATCCCAATCAAGCAGCCTGAGCCAGGAGAGCATTCCCTCCAGGGTGAGCACCCTAGCTGAGGACAGGGGCTGGCGGACAGTGATGGGCCCTGACCCATCTCACTGCCTATTTCTGTGGCAAGCTCAAGTTAAGCACAGATGGGCTCTTTTCAAATAGCTGTGGCGTGTGAAAATGATACATGGTCCAATATGTCAGTGCCTATACATAAACCTTTGTGGGAACATGGCCTTGCTTACTAGACACATGTAATGATCAGTGACTGCTTACACAGGGACAGCAGCTAAGGAGTCATGACCGGGGGCACAAAGTTCTCAGACTAACCTTTACAGAAAGGTTTGCCAACACTTCTTTTAGAGACAGTTCTAGCCTGTGTATATTGATCTGAGCTGCGGGCGCTCATCCAAGAGGAAATTCCAAACCTATGACATCGGCACTCTCAAATTATTTAGCTAGACTCTCCATGCCTGGTGCATGGGCTGGCAGCAGCAGACTTCTGCTAGACCTTTGAGATGGTCTTCTGCCATCTGGACACCTTAGAGAAGATGTGAGACCTGTCACTTTCCCAAACCACCTGTTGACTTTTTAAACAGCAGAAGGTCAGAAGACACTGTTAACAGTTCAAAGTGTGGCGAGCAGGAGGCCTGAGTTCAAATCCTCGCTCCACTGGGTTCTCACCACCGCTCTGTGTAAGTCGTTTGCTTTCTGCACTTCAGTTTCCTTAGTAGTAAAGTGTAGAGTACAATAGGCTCATCTCAGAGGCTTACAGTGTGGCAAAGGGAAGAAGAGATGCCTACATGTGAAGTTTATAGAAAAAAGCTAATAGCATTCTGGTCCCAATCTATAAAAAACAAAGTATGGTGTAAGAGGGTATAGATTTAAGACAGACAGAAGTTGGCATTTAAAACTCCTGGAGCCTTTTCTAATTACCTTCTTGACCCTAGGCAAATTGCTTCATCTCTGCCTTGTGTATTCCCCTCAGTGAAATATGGAAAATTTTCACCATTCTAGAACATTCTATGGGCTTTAAGGAAATAATGTTTGCACTCGGTCTCCTGAAGAAACCTAGCAAATGCCGGCACTTTCTGATTTACCAGCTTGTTCCAGCTTGTTCCTGGCACTGAACCAAACCATAGAGTCATAAATATAATGTCATGGCTGGGGGACACATGCTCCTTCTTCTATATCACATCAAAGGGCCGTACAGCTGTTCAATACCTGGGTTCCACTATCAGAACCTTAGTAATAATCCAGGATGCATATGTAACCAAACTGGACTTTGATGCCAGCCAGCAGCCACCAGTTGCACGTTCTCCTGCAAATGGCTGAGGAGGGCAGGCAGGAAGGGCAGGCGAGCATAATGAAAAGGTCACAGATGAATATTTATCACCCAAGGGAAAAAAATATTTGGATTAAGGTTTCCAGCAGAATAGGCAGAACAGCCATGTAGCCTGACACTCCTCTTTAAAAGCTGTAACTTTATCCATGATAAAGAGTATAGTGCCGGGTCCCCAGCTGTGGTAATGGGTTTCTAGGCTCCACAGCCAGCTTCAACCTGTCCCTGCCTCCATGATCTTACCACCTGCTGTGGGATCCCGGTGCTTATGGAACCACTTATACCAGAAGTGCATGATATCTACATGTCTGCCCATATACATGAAGCAATCTCAAAATGACCTAAGATGCCTAAGAGGGCAAATGATATATAGTTTGTTGCTACACTGTATACATTATAATGACCTCACTTTCCCCTCTGAACAATTCAGTCTAAGTTAGCTGAATCTACGCATGTGGACCACACAGTTACAGAGGAGCAATCTAAGGAAATGACTTCTGGGTCCCACACGTGGAGACTCTGGTGTCAGCTCTGAGCTCTGAAATGGCTCTTATTTAAAGCTATAGCCAACCCTCTGGCTGAGATAGTCTCCAAGGATACACTGGCCTGGGGCATTCTTCACATCGTCTCCTGGGGCAGACGTTGTATTCATCTTTTCTGCGTTGGGGAACTGGCTCAAAAGCTGCATCTGGAAGTCCTCTCTTCGCTCATACTCCTTCCCTCGGTAGATGAACACTTTGTTCTGCAGAGAAAGGACACCTGTCAGAGACACCGGGGCCTGGCCATGCAGGATGTGTAACTCAAGCAGAGATGAAAGACATTCAAAATGAACCTGGGGCTGGTGGAACTGGGCGGCTTCGGGTATGTCTTTCTCCTCTCAGCTTCTCATCAGCTGAAGTAGGGGCTGACTTAGCAGGGCACACCGCTGCTTTAAGAAGCCTAGTTCTGAAGGGCAGGGAGACCAGAGATGCTGACAAACAGGGAAGCTACAAACAGCTACAATTCACCATGCCATGCCTGCTTCATTTGCATGCCTGTAAAGTTGACCTTCAAAGAGGCCACAAGGCCTAGAGCTGTGTGCTGAAAGGAACCAATATCCAGGCCCTTCATTACTGGGCTCGTGGCCCTGAGCCTATGCAGGCATTTTCTTTACCTTTCTCTGACCACATTAGCCTCCTCTAGAACCTAAGTTATGGGGTGATTTAAGCTACCTGGGGACATTGACAATTCCTGGAACCATCTTTTGGTTGTCATAACTAAAGGTGAGGATGCTCCTGGCAGGAAAGGGAGAGGCCAGGGATGTTACTAAGCACCCGCAATACACAGGGGAGCCTCCTCAGCAAAGCATTATAAGGCCCACATGTCTAGGTAACGAAAGTAGGAAACCTTGTTCCAGGTCATGTCTGTGCCATCTTCATTGAGTCTAATGGCAGCTAAGTTCTTCTGTCCAAACCTACGCCTGTAACTTACCTGTATGTGCAGTGCCAAAACATCTGGGCATTAGAAGGGCTCGGAATCTCTAAAAGTTCAGATTCCCAGGCCTCACTCTAGACTGACTAAAGTGTAGTTTCTAGTTAGGAAAGTCTGATATGCAAACAGCCCTGAGCAGCTTCTACTGCTCTACCCAGAATGCTCTCTCCACACCTACCCCACAGCTGTTCATGGCAGTCTCTCCTGTAAGTCCATTATGGCTTCCATGTTGACTGGAGACAGGGAGAGACTTAGTAGACTACACTGTAGACCAAGATCACTTCAGGGGTCAGATTTGTCATGTACCTGGCATTTTCCTGACTCACAAACTGGAAGCAATCAGGTGTATATCAAAATCCAACCTGCTACATGCTAAGAGCAGCCACCAAGATACTTATTAGAAAGAATGCTGAAGGGTCTCAAAAATTTGTTTGGGGGCCATAGGATCAAAATTACTTCCACAACAATACCAAGAGTGTCATTTTCCTCTTTTTAGCATTTGATCCTGCATAAAGCTTTCCCTGTGACAATGACAGATCAACATCCATGTGGGCACAGAGCCCTTTGGCCTCAGAGGGATTCACAGAAAGACAAGTGACATTTACTCTTCTTGCTATTTTTGTTTATTTGCTTGAGATGGCATCTCTCTACATAGCCCAGGACAGCCCCGAATTTTCTATGTAGACCAGGTTGCTCTCTCCTTCTGCTTCTGTCACAAGTGTTCCTCACTAATTTTTTTAAGTTGGAAATATTGTTTATTATTTATGTTAACATGGGACCTGGCACATGGGCTTTTTGTTATTTTTAAGTAAGTTGCCAGACATGTGAGATTTTTCTCAGTTTTTGTTCTGCATATGGTACACATCTGTAGAGATAGCACACAAATGAAGGGATGCCCTGTGACTTCAATGAACATTAAAAGAGCAAAGGGAGCTTGTGAGTAAACAGAATGAGAACTACTGCCTTGGAATTCCTTGGTAGCAGATCTTACATGGTCTTTCCTTGAACATCTCATTCCTGCAATGGGGCCCTTACTACTCCTCCCTACAGCTCTGTTTATGGGATAATTACTACCATTGATGGTTAGGGTGGTAGAACTGACTTAGGACTCTACTGGAGACAGTGGCAGTCCATGGACAGCAGAACTCAGCTCCTGAGCATGAAGCTTCCAAGAACAAGCAGATCTTCAAAGCACAGAGGAACAGCTATGATCCCAGGGTCCCTAGACCCTAGCCCAAGTCACTGGCAAACCTACCCGCAGAAAGGAGGGGAATCCCTGGCCATAGTATCCAACAGCAAAGTAGTCTGGTTTGGGTCTGAGGATTTTCATGATGTTTTCATAGAACTTGGCCTGCTGGGTCTGAAAAATAGAAAGCACGACTTGTATCAAGACAACATAGTTGTGTATCTGAGGTGTATACAACTGAAAGAATCTACAGTTATGACATTATCCCCACCCCAGAACCAAGTGCCGATAATGGCATGCCTGCGGCTATGCCTGCATTACAGTGGATAGAGCCATGCTTAGAGCCCATGCCTACTGTGCTAAGAGACCCACTTGGAGGAGTGCATTTACCCATTTCATGCCCATGTCATTCTTGTGAGTATCTCCAATGCTTGAAGTAAGAACTTGACAGCTGGTCCATCTGGAATTGACCACAGTGAGCTCCAGCTGGTGGCCCTGCCATCCCCACTGTACTCCCTTCTCTGTGGCAGTGACGGACATTTCTGAGAGTACATGGATGACCTGCTCTACACTTCACAGCACCCTGCAGTCGCTATTGCTCCTAAAGAAATCTTGACAAGGCACAAGCATATGAGGAGATGTGTCACAAGGATCACTTGATGTGGCATAAAACAAATAAGTAGATCTCTATAGGTGCCTGGAAGGTGTGTATTTCATTCAGGAATGTGAATGGACATTAATAGTTTGCAGGATGCCCTGGTATGTGTCTGCACATGAACTCACACATTCGTAAGACTGTGTGCCTCTGTGTCTGCGAACATGTGTATGTTCAGGGGCTATTTTCATTGAGTACCCACTGGTGCCGACTCATGATTGTATTTGGGTCTTATCTTACATAAAGCTAAGAGCTTGGCAAACTTTCACATGATTACTAGTTTAGCACTCCTTCCCCTGACCTAGAGGTCATCCCCTCAGCATTCTGACTTCTATTTTATCATTTTCCTGGGCATGTCTACACTGGCCTTTATGAGCTGAGAATAGGGGTCTAGGAACTGACACTTGGGCAACCATGGGTGGTGGCAAGGGATGAAGAAGCAGCCAAAAAGTCGAGCTTTATTTCCCCTACTGAGGCCAGTTCCTTGCTAATCCCTGACAGTGCAGGCAGGGAAGGCTAGTCCCTTTCCTTCTGATTTCCCCCACCCCAGTCTTGAGTATCAACATGCTAATGGGAATAGCAGATGGGACGCGTGTTAATGTGATTTATCTGTTCATCGAAAAGCACAAAGTTGTGCTTTTATTTAATTGGTTTGGTGATTTGTGAAACCTTTACTGCAAATGCAACAGAGCATTTACTGGGAGTGCAGCAGCTGCCGCAGCTGCTGCTCCATCTAGCAATGAAAGGGTAACGTTCACCGGACCTCATCAGGCCCTTCTCCATCCTTCTGTCTCCCTAACTCACGGGCCTCACTTTTCTCTGTCTATCTCTGAGCTGAGCAAGTATTATGTGTGGCTTTCCAGGGGTGAGGGGAGCCTTACCAGGTTCTGGCTGAGCAGCTCATAGTCAAAGATCTCCATCTCATATTGTTCTGCCAGTTCCTTGCACAGGCTGATGGCCTCCTCCCACATCTACAGGATCATCATGGAGACAGTGGTTAGTGGGGGCTTAGCTTTTCAGAGCCTTTGCTGAAGAAGGGACTTGAGCCTTGCCATTGGCCCCTAGAGTTGCAGCACAGACACCTTCTTACCCAGTGCTCACACAGAGTGAGCCTGTGACTTGGCAATAGCACAACTTTTCCCTGGCTTCCCATCCTGCTCCTTTAATGAATAATGGAGTAGGCTGTTTACGTGGGCTCTGATTCTTCCTAAGTACCTGGAGAGAGGTCACTAACATCATGCCTATATTCTAGGTGAAAAATGGAAGTTCATGGGCCTGGAGGTCAACACCAGCTGACTCCATTTGAAGCTTTATAAGTACTTGGTGACTTAGGCTCACTCCCTGAGTCTCCTGCCTGCCCCGAGTGCAGGTTAGGCAGGGGAGGTGTCAGAACCCTTTGCTAGAGAGGAATGGTTCCCAGGGAAGTAAACAAGTGGCCTGAGGGCAGTGCATTTCTGGGGATGGAATTGAATCCCAATATTCAACTTGCGATCTCCTATGCCAGTTCTTAATGGGGTGATGGAATTGTGGGAGTTAATAAGGGAGCAGTAATGAGGGGTAAGAATGTACTAGAGTATTAGAACATCATTAAACCTTTCAAAGTGGGTCTTCTCTGTTTTTAAAATAAAGAGAAAATACGGACCCCAGACACAGAATCTTCTTCTTTGCTGCTTGACTTTAAGCCAACGCCAAGATTGTTCCCCATCTCGGACTACAGAAGCATCCGTGAGCTCTGCAGCCAGGCATGGGGAGAAACAGGGCTGGCTGGAGCTTGACAGTCTCAGAGGATCCCCATTCCCATTCCACGCTGGGTTTAAAACAGAAAATACACCTAAATGGAGAAGCCAGGGGAGGCGGGGGAGGCAAGAGTGGAGCCTGCCAAAATTCATCGCGAGCTTCTTAACGAAAGTGCTCTCTGCATCCAAGCATAGAAATAAATAAAACCAAGCGTGGAGCAGAGGAGCCATGGCAGTAAACCCAAGACAGCTTAGTGAGCAGCATAAAAATGTTTTATGTGCCAGGAGGACCCCAGTCTGCAAGCTTCACCCTGAACAAGAAGGTTGGGTAATGAACCTGGCTGGGCCAGAGGGCTGTTGAAAATAACAGGATGTGTGTGTTGTGTGTGTGTGTGTGTGTTTTCCAGCTTCTCACTAGTACAGGAACAGGAAGAAACAATGGGGTCTCCATGTGCTAAGAGATTTCTAAGAGGCTAAGAGGGGGCAGAGCAGTAGTCAAACACCCAGCATTTCCTCCAGTGCTCTGGGACCTATGATCTCACTGGTCTCACTGGCTTTGTACACTGGTTATAGAGTAAGTGAATGGGTTCTTGGGACAGAGCATGGACATCCATCCATCTGTGCAGTCAAAGATGGGGAAGACATACTGTTTTTGCTCTACAAACATCAGAGGTGAGGCAAAAAGAAGTGGCTGGAACTGTTGGGTTTGGGGAGGCACTATATCAGGTGATGTCAAGACAGGCTTATGGAGTGATGGCCTGTGTGTGTCTGTAGGGAAGGAAAGCTGAGGGGAGCTAAAGAGTTTAGGTTTTATTGTAGAAGCTTCCATGACCATGGTTTTCTGGGTGAGCTGTATTATCTGCTGCCTCCTCTATACTCCCAGGTACCATCATGTTCCTCTGTCCCCACCTCATTATTGGACAATACCAAAAGAAAACATGCAAAATCTGACAATAATTGACTTGTCTGATTTAGCAACAAGACAATAAGTGCTTTGAGCATGGGACGCTTGTGTCTTCCTCCTTTCTGCTCAGCACAGGGTGGCTGAGTCAAATCCCAAGCTGGAGACAAACCATATCCCCTTGCGGGGCTCTTCAGTGGGACTGATGTAATCAGCAATAAACAAATAGAAAGCTCTTATTTGATGGCTAGTGGAGCTAGAGGTTCAAAGATGGCAGAGTCTCTGCCCTCAAGAGGCTTATAATCATAAATTCTAGGACAGTCTTTTCCAACTGCTGAGCCTTAGGAATTTATAAGCCCTCCGTAGACATTACCTCATGTCATCATTCTGGGGAAAGTTGGAAGAGCAGACTAAGACAGAGGCAATGAACTGCAGAGGCAGGACAAATCTAAACCAAGAATCCAGTGGTATCCCAATAGACGGTAAGAGGTCTTCCCAATCACAGGGAGACAGGGCTATATGTGAGCCAGAGGACTTATGGAGGGCCTCAGGGAGGAAGTGGGCTAGTTAGACAGCAATAGCAGCCATTAACAAGATGGCATTGCTGTCTACTGGCTACCATGCTGGCATTTATGATATCCCCCACCTCCACCCCTTGCCACCTAGTTTTCACCTTACAAGTAAGAAGAAGATACTATTAGTGTCTCACTATGGTAGCAGGAGAACTAGAACATCAGAAGAGTCAAACATAACTGTGGATAGACATGAGCGATGAAATGCCCAGACATGGAGGGATACTGTGTGTGCTGTGTTGCCTACAGGACAGATGGTAGCCTTCAGGCTGGAGCTGCCTCAAGGTCTGCTGGAAGCCGGGGCTGGGTAGCAGCTGGTTTGCTTCAGCTCCTGGGCAACCTTGCCAGAATCCTTGCTGAAGAGATCAATGGCAGCACAATTTCACCCATGGATCTGCCCATTTACCCAACCTGTATCATCAGCTCCTGAGTGTAAGGTTCTATTTTAGCTACCAGGCATCCAGCAGTGGAGGAGACAAAAGCTTTGCCGTTGAGGTCCTCCATAGTGAGGAGCCAGAGAACAAGCAAATAAATCCCGTGTAAGGAAGGATTATCATTAGGAGTGTAGCACTTTTCTTTGAAGGAAGAAGGGTGGCTCAGGGTAGGGGTGCTGAAGGTGGTCAAGGAAGCTCTTGTAACATCTAAGTAAAACCCCGAAGAATGAAAAGATCCAACCTGCCAGTGGACAGATGTGGAGGGGATGCTCCAAGCTGGACAAAGCAAATACAGTGGTCCAGGTGTTGAAAAAGGAAAACTAAGTACCCTGCACAGGAGAGACCTGTCCCTCCCAATGGCTAATGTCCCCACAGAGAGAGGACAGTAGGCTCCAATTACCTTTCCTTTGTCAAAGTAGCCTATAATGGTCTCATAGAGTGTCTCCTTCAGCTGCCGATGTGTCTGTGGGTGCTGCTGGCCTGTCTGCATGACCTGGGATGCACACTGCTCATCTGACCACTGCCGAGAGAACACAGGGAAGCAAGACAGATATAAGTGGCAGTCAAGGACAGAAGTCCTCCCAGGATGAAAGGCAGAAATCTCCCTGCCCAGGTCCTGTCCTGTCTCCCTTTCCCCATCTCAGCTCATCTTTAAAAACCCAGGGTTCCATGGGGAAGCTGCCCTCACGGGTATGAGTCCTTGCGGTGCTTGGAGGTTGCCCTCTGGTTCTGATGATGTAAGACAGAGCAGATGAACCAGGGACCCTGGGCTATGAGAGCATCTCCGAAGAGCAAAATGAAGCCTCACAGACACTTCTGCTTGCCTCCCCCAGGGTCCCAGTGTCTGTGGTCAGACAGATGCTGTCCACGATTTCCATTTGTAAAGTGATTCTGATTCTGGTTAAATTGGGCAACTTTGGCTTTCTAGCATTTTCACAGTGTGGACTTTGGGAATTTTCTCTAAATCCTAATGAGACATGGCCATGGGGCTTCAAAAGCCAAGGGAAAGAATTTCGTGCTTTTGCAGAAACATCCGCTAGACACGGAAAGCAGCTCTGTGGACATGCTAATGATTCATCCTTGACAACAAGCTAGATGCTATGTAATACTGAAGATATATGTCCCAAGAACTCTCGGTTATTAAAGGTAAAGGTCACTCGGTACCGCTGGGAGCAGGTGAAATAGCACAGAGAAGTTTGCTGCCAGGTAGGAAGTCTGAGGGGCACCAAAAGAGGGAAAACTCCCTTGACTTTCTTTCCCAAATTCTTTTGATTCTTTCTTTCATCCTTTTTAAAACTCTTCGACTTGCTGTGAGGACTCGGTGGGGAATCTCAGCGTGGACATCTTCCCGGGACAGTACCTTGAGAAGCCAGGTGTGGAGGAGGAGTGTGTAGGCAGCCTCTGTGTAGTTGTCACAGTCCAGGTGAAGGTCACGCAGTTTATACAGGTATCTGGATAGGGAGAAATGTGATGAGTTATAAGATGTGGTGATAAGGTGTCTGGTGTGGACAGGAAGGAGTCAGACAGAACAAATGGACTCTTACATAGGGCACAGGGAGTTCTTTGGCCCAGCCATCCAGCCTTCTACATAAGTGGTAATGATTAAATCTAGTATTTGTTGGACCTAACTTAGTATGTGCTAGGCACTATGTTAAGTGATGTCAGTTGCTATATATGCTAAGTGATACTAGGTGCTATGCTAAGTGATGTCAGGTGCTACACTAAGTGGCTTCTCCCCATTTATTTCTGAAACAACATCTTGAGATATAGCCTAGGCTAGCCTAGAATTTACTATGTAGGCCAGGCTGGCTTCAAACTATGATCCTCCTATGACACCCTTTGTTCTGGGATCACAGGTGTCTGCTATGATGCCCAGCTTTGTGCTAAGTGTTTTAAATGCTTTGGATTACCTAATCTCTTGACAACCCTATGAGATGGGTCCATTAGGGATCCATATTCTGATGTAACAAAAACATGGAAGTTAGGGGCTATTCTGGATAGAATTCAGGGTGCTATAGAATGGTCGGCCCAGTGTGATATGATGTGACAGTAAAGGAAGGAAACACAAGCAGCTTGTCAGGAGTCACATGCTAATACACAAATGTGGAGGTGTGAGCTTGAGTAGCAACTCAATCACTGTAAGAGTCCATGAGGATGCAGTTTATGAAAGGATGCTCCTGTCCTCTTTATGATGCTCTGGGAAAGCATAAAAGAAAGGAGAGCAGGAGAGAGAGAGAGGCTAGAGAGGCCCTGAGCTGTCCACAGAGAGACTTCACTATTCGGACACACTGACATTGCCAGCCCCTGTCTCTTGCAACTGACATTTTAGTTCTGAGCCCTGAGAAAAATCCTGTGGAAAGGAACTAAGAGCAGAGTCGAGGGTAAAGGGAGGGGGCTTTGATAAATTATTGATAATTGGTCCTATAGTACCAGGTAATAGCGGACTGAAGCCTCTGAACCAGAGAGTCAAATATGAAACTTTCTTTAGGGTAAGTTCATGCTCTCAGAGATTCGGTCACAGTAATGAAATGCTGACTAACACAAGGTTGTTTCGGAAAGATTTCTAGCCAGACAGTTGAGCTGGGGTAGATGGGAAGTGGAGGAGCAGCCCTGTCAGAAAGATTCAACTCATTCTGCCAGCATTGATTGAAGATGAGAAATCTGGGGCCTGTGTTAGAACAGAGAGAGAGAGAGGGAAAGAGGGAAGGAGAGAGGGAGAGAGAGAGAGAGAGAGAGAGAGAGAGAGAGAGAGAGAGAGAGAGAGAGAAGAGAGAGGAGAGAGAGAGAGAGAGAGAAGAAGAGAGGGAGTGAGGCATGGAGCTGTTACACACACACACACACACTATTTTATGTGCATTGGTGTTTTGCCTGTGTGTATGTCTGTGTGAGGGTATCCGATCTTGGAGTTACAGTTCTAAGCTGCCTTATGGGTGCTAGGAATTGAACTTGGGATCTCTGGAAGAGCAGTCAGTGCTCTTAACTGCTGAGCCATCTCTCCAGCCCCAGAGAGTGCTGTTTGTATATCCATAGCAATGTCTGTCCACTCTCTCCCCCAAACCACAAGGCTCTGCTGGTAACAGTTATCAGTGAAGTTTGGAATTTGGAAACACCCATCCTTCCAACAGGGCTCAATCCTATCTCCTCACTTCCCTACCGACCACCCATTAGATCCCCTTGGCTCAACACCATCCAGGAGAGTGTCTCAGGGAGATATCCCCCATGCTATTTCAACTCCTGAACCATCTAAGGCCCCCCTCTACTCTCCTTTGTTAACGTGCAGGCTTAACCATCTGCTATACAGCCCCAAGGAAGGAATTTAATGAGCCCACCAGGGCTCCTGAGTCAGATGTCTCTGTGTGCTTGAGTGAGGTACCACAGGGAACAGAGAATCGCATGGCCACAGCTGCGTCTGAAGGGCCACCAACACCCACATGAGGTGACAAGTGCCAGAGTGGAATGAGGGTACAGTGTCATGGTGACTTCTGAGTTTTTCAGGAAAAAGAACTGTCGGTTTTTACGAGGTCTTTAGATGTAAGAATGTTGGCAACCAATTAAAAATGTTTTAAACACTATACCTGCCAAAGAGAACAGGCCTTTCAGAACATCACAATGTCTGCAGAAGGCCAATATGGCGGCTTTCCTAGATTAACAAAGGCCCCAATCTCTGAGCCTGTGGGGGTCTGGGACTTACCATCTGTGCTTCTGAAGTAGAAACGAGGAAAGAGTTTGGAAAGAGGAAAGCCTGCATGCAGGGCATGTAGAGAGAGTCTTGCATCTCACCCTCAAAGCAGAAGGCAGAATGTTTTGTTTTGTTTTGTACTGAAAAAAAAAAAACCCTCAACAGTATCCAGAATGACTCATCCCAAAAGGCCACTCTGGCCCTGGAGACCCCATAGGTTCATGTGTCACAAGGGTCAGGACAGCCTGTGGAATGACTTACTCGACACAACTGGACCAGTGTAAAGCAAGAACCTAAACACAGTGGTAGGCTCAGAGGTGAATTCAGGTGCACAGGCTCAGCTTCTGACAGAACACACTGCGGCTGTGGGCTCACAGGAAGGAGCCCAGAAGCCAGTGGCCAAGAATCCATTGTTGCTATTTATTGGAAAAAAAAACATTGGAAATGACAGACCTGTTCAACAGCACAGGTTTGGCTATGTAAATGACAGCGTATTCTAGAAAGGAAATTTTATAGTTTCATTACAAGTGATGCTGAAATACATCTTGTCAGGTAAAAAGAAGTGAGGGATAAATTATTAGTACTAAAACTCCATGTTTGCAGCAATAGTGCATGCACAGAATTCGATGTATATATAAGCATAAAAAAACCTGAAATATGTATGTATTTTAGAGATTTATTTCATATTTTATTTTGCTAGTCTGAATTTTATGAGGCTTTTTGTTTTGATAAAGAAAAATCTGTGTTATTTTTATAATGAGTAAAAAATAACAGTAATATACTTGTGGGGTGTTTTTTTGTTTTGTTTTTGCAGGAAAAATATGAGATACTGAGAAAATTGGCAAAGGAGGTTTGTTTGGTTTTTTTTTGTCCAGGCTAATGTCCTCAGAAAAGCCTCTTATGATAAACTTAAAAATCTAATAAATGCCTAGCAGAGAGGAGACATATGTCGTGTGATATTCTTCTCCCTTTTATTTATTTATTTTTCCTATCATAACTATTTGTGTGTGTGTATGATATGTGCATAGAAGGGTTTGTATGTCATAGTACATGCGTGGAGGTCAGGGTACAGCTTGAGAGAATCAGTTCTTTCCTTCACCTACAGAGGTCTTGGGGATTGAACTCAGGTCTTGGAAGCAAACCCCTTTACTTGCTGAGCCATCTCACCATCTCCCCCCCTTCCCTTCAAGGCAAGCTAGCCAAGGGCTTACCATGTTCTCAGACTAAAGAGGATTTCCCATGCTGCCCCATGGCAGAAGCAAATAAATGCCCAGCTTAGATGACATCATTTAAGAGAAATGTACAGAGGAGAACCACAGGTAGTCTGAGAGCTCCAGTCCATCCCATGGGGATGACTGGGGTGAGAACAGAAGGTGCCACCAAGTCTTGGGAAATTGAGAGGCATCAGAACATTGGAAGCTAGGTGCTAAGAGGACAGGTCTAAATTCTGTATCAGAGGTGGCATGGGCAGTGATGGATAATACCGAAGCAGGCAGAGGCCTTATGATAAAATTCTTACCTTATGTACATCTCCTCCCGGTTGTTATCTTTGTAGAAATTCTAGGTGAGAGAGGGGGAAAAAACAGTATTGAGTGCTTTTCTTTGCAGGACTTTGGGGAAAGAGAATGTGGTGATGGAGATGAGAGAAAGATCGCTATATACTGTCTGGGAACCCCAAGAAGGGGGCAAGATGTTCACTTTGCCAAGTGCACCCAATAGCCTCACTGGGAGACGTTGCTCTGTAAGTCACTTCCCTGACTGTAAAAGGATAGAGCAAATGTCTCAGTCGTCACATGTTAGGGGATACACTGAGCTATTTGCCAGACTGAGAGGTAGGCTGTCAAGACCAGGCCAGTCTACTTTTAAAGGCAGCCTGGCTTAAATGTAGACCCCTAAGAGCACACCCTAATTCTGACAGCACAGAACCTTCTGAAGCTTTTTATTCCACAGCTAAAGCACTTAAACTTGACAGTGTCTGGGAGATACGCCAGTGCCAGCTTAGGTGCTTTAGTCTGTTGGTTTTTGTTGCTGTTGTTTAAATTTTACTTTTTTGTTATCATTGGTGGTGGAGGTAGTCTCCAAGCTAGTCTCAGAGGCATGGCCTTCCCACATTAGCCTCCTGGGATTACAGATGCATTTCACTAGGCCTGGTTCTTAGGAATTGTTTGTTGTTTGTTTGATTGTGTGCTTGTTTACTTAAGAGTCTGTGTGTATGAGTTTATGCCACAAGTTTCTCAGTGCCCATGGAAGCCAAAAGAGGGTGTCACATCCCCTAGAACAGCTGTGAACACCTTGACATAGCTTCTAGGAATTGAATTTAGATCTTCAAGAAGAGCAGCAAGTGCTCTGAACTTGCTGAACCATCTTTTCCCAGTTAGGGGCCTGGTAGTTTCCGCTACAGGGAGTCCTAGTCTTGTGACAATTTAAAATAAATCCTTACAGGTTTTGAGCCAGTCTGAGAGCCATTTGTGGGTGTGGGCATTCACCCACTCCTGAGGCTTAGAGAAGGGCAGGTGACATGTTCCAGGCCATGCAGGCAGGGGGATGGCAGTGCTCATTGGCATGAGCTCTCCTGACAGCAGAGTCTTACACTGCTCCTGTCTTACTGCTTTGGATGTCCTTGTCCCAGGCATGTTCTGATCTGGCTGATGAAGGTCAGTTTCTTCAACCGTCTCCAACCTTCCTTAGGGAGAAACTGGAAAACCCCTCTCCATGCTCTCTATGTAAATCAGGCCTGGTAGAACTATTAGCATTGGATTCCTTTCTGCTGTAGTCAGGATATTTAAAGTCCCTTTGGCATTCCGAAAAATCAATAGCAATATCTAAGCTGTTACAAAAGAGTCCACATCGATAGGAGAGGCAACACAACAGAGCCTGAGGGGCAAAACTTGTATTTCCGGAGCTCTGGAAAAGTCAGGTGGCACATGTAATAGGCTAGCTGTTGCTGTCTTCCTTCTATGGATGTCCTTAAAGGACATCTTTGTAGCTCCCACTTTGTATATAAAGAAAGTGAGGCACAGGAAACCTCAAGACCCAAGCACAGACACTAGATTTTAACCGTCTTTGGCTGAATTTCACAACAGTTAGCCTTGTTTCTCTCCCAAGAGCAGAAGAGAGGTCCAAGCTTAGCTTGCAGCAAAATATGAGTCCAACTTGGTCCCTGGGGACCTGGCAGTCACTCACCAGCAAGTTCACTGTGCAGCTCATACGGTTGTCTTTGCTCTCATCTGTCATCACTCCCCGGTAATCCAGCAACTTCTCCAGCAGCCCTTTGACCAAGCTCACAAAGTTCTCCACCGACTTAGCAATGGTTGGGTGTTCTGCTATGCACTCTATCAGTCTGTGCAGAGAGAGGGTGCTGAGAAACTGGGAAACTGGTTGACAGTGGCAACACTTCACAAGTGGCCAGTGAACCCAAGGTCATGGTTGGCACATTTTCTTCACCCAAACAGTAATCTAGCCATACAGCACAGCAAATATTCTTGTACTACCAGAATGGGAAAAATAAAAATAAAAAATATTCCCATATGGCCAGTAGTGTGTGGGTGTGGCAGGAGATGGTTACAATTATACCAGCAATAGTAGTACAGCAGGGTAACTATTCTGAGTAGTGATTCTCACAACATCTAGCAATGTTTCATATATATATATATATTTTCTGATTCAACAACTCTACTTCATGGAATCTTCTCTATAGGAGTCTGTGCTATAGAAGTACTTCTAGAACGATGCCAGGGTGTATTTATAGGATTTTTAAATTGTATAAGATAGTAAAAGAGCTGGAACCATCTAAAGTGTCCATCAAGTAGAAAGTGGTTCCGTGAACTGATGTATTTTCCTACAACGTGGTTCTACGAAGCCATTAAAGTATTAGGAAATGAATCAATGACATAAAATGCTCTATAAAATACAGTTAAATGAGATGTGTAAGTATCCGAACATTTTATTTTTATTTAATTGATTGTTTCAGAGCTGAGCATGTCCCAAGTAGTCTCCTTAATATCATAGGAAGAAGAATTCCTTTAATGCCTCATCATGGTCTATTGAGAAGAGATTCCTATGTATAGGAATACTAAGGGATGGCAAGGTCACCTAGCTGTAGGACCCTGAAAGAACAGCATGGTTTCTGATCGAGCGCTGACTAGAGATGGCCAGAGACCCCGCAGGTTGGAGACCCCAGAGGTTTCTCTGCAAGGGACAGCGTGCATTTCGCCACACTCCCAGACGCTAGGCTCCTGACACGAGGCCGAAGATGCCTTTCAGGCATGTAGGACAACACCCCTACTAGCCCCTCCACAGGTAGAGGGCACACCTAACTTGCTCAAGGTCACACAGTTGGTAAATACCAGTAGCTTGGCTCTGGCGTCCCTGTCTCCATCACCTAATACCCTGTGTGTAAAACTCAGAAGGTATCACAAAACATATGATCAGGAAGGACAAACACTAGTCAGTTAATTGTGGCTCCTTCCATGTAAAGAAGAGAGAGATGAGATGTTCTGTGTTTCTACTGAAATATAGGAGTGTTGGCTGGAAAAAAAAAAAGCTATAAAATTAATATAAAAATATTAACTTGCCATTTTTAGACACTTATCAGCTGATAAATATAGTACTAGGCATACTGTAGTAGAAAGAGTGACTCTAATAGGCAGAGAACCATGCCTGTCCTTGCAAATTGGGGTGAGAGATGAGTAAGTTAAACTTGGGGCAATGAAAGCTCGCCTTAACCACATGTGTGGTGCCAGGCATTATGTTGACCCCTTGGGGAATTTCAACAACTAGAAATTCTTCCTCCCTGTTTCTAGAAGAGGAAATTGGTGCAGAGAAAGGTTAAAGGTCAGCTGGAAGTTTAAGTGGAGATCTTAGGAGTTGAAGCCAGTCACTGTTCAATTTGGGGAGAGATTTTTTTCTGCAGACATTGCATCTATTCTTGGGTGTTTCAGAGCTTCCAAGTTACTCCTCTGGGCAGTTCAAATTCCCAAGACATCTCAGGAGAAAGGGAAAGAAAGGAAAGAAAAGAAAACCAAGGACTTTGAAGGGTCATTTCATTCCAGAGGCCATGTCAGGCTGCAAGGAGGTGACATCTCAAACTGTGACTGTGATCAGACACATCCATCTTTCCCTAAGAGTAGCATTTGTTCCTGGCTCTCAACAAGCAATGCAAATGGCCTGTGATTTACACCAGTCTGGTTCTGCTGCAGCTGTCCCTACTTCTCTGAGACAGCCACTTCTAGCCCTGTTCCTCACCCTAATGATAATTCAGTCAGGCTCTGCCCAGCATTTGGTGTGGGATTTCAGGCAAAGGACCTTCTTGGGTTTAAGCCTGGCCAGATCAAGAGTTCTCAGCCCTGCAACACATTAGAATGTCTGGGGAAATTTTACAAAGCCATGCCCAGCCTAAGCCACATCTTTGGAACCTCTGGAGGATGGGGTAGCAAGGATTTGCTCTGAGGCTCTCCAGTCAATTATAGTGTTTAGCTGGCATTGGCGACCATATCTATGATCAGCTTTGCACATTTAGCCTGGGTGGACACTATCTGAGCATTCTTCTAATGAAGTCTGATTTGAGACTCTGGGCTGGGGTCTGAGACCCTGCTGCCTAGTTCCCAATGCTGCATGGTGCTGGACCACCCTGTAGACACACAAGGGTTTACAAGATTTGTCTTGAGTGCTTTGGTGTCTTTATTCTTCCAGCAGGAAGGCTTCTCACACTGTTGAGGATTGAACTAGGTAGTTAGCTGTCACCTATCCATCTACCCACTCAACCAACCTGTAGTGTCTACAAACTATGGGTTTGGAGATCATCAACCTGGAGGTCTTAGTTCAGCAGGGGAGGCAGAGAAATAAAAATGAACTCCAGTGTGTAATGGTGTGCAAACCTACACTGGGACCTGCCTACTCTTCTGCCACCATGCTAAGCCCCTTTCACTGTTTATCCTGTTGAACCCCTGTAATTCCTTAAGGCAGTCACTAGGTTGACCTTCAAACCATAAGTGAAATATGAAGCTTTTGGGCCTAGGTTCTGATGGCTGTTCTGTCAAAGTCACACAACTAACTCTCTCTCTCTCTCTCTCTCTCTTTCTCTTTTCTCTCTCTCTCTCTCTCTCTCTCTCTCTCTCTCTCTCTCTCTCTCTTCTCTCTGTCATCCCACAGCAGAGTCTAAGTGACAAGAAGAAAGCTGTGGGAGTGGTGGGTCCATGCTTGCCAATGGCGGATGATGCTTGCCTCAGTGGATGGAGGGTGCTGACATCACTCTTTGCAAGCCAAGGCCTTGAGGACTAAAACAGTGGAGTCTCCCTGCAGTTATACACTCGATCTCAGTAGAGGAGGCCTCTAGAAAGATGAGTCTTCTTATTCCATCCAATGTGGGAGGAGAGCTCTGAGGGTAGGGAGGATTGCAGTGCTCTGTAAGTCTGCACTGTACTGTACAAAGGCCCAAGAGCACTAAGACTCAGCCTCATTCCATGTCTAAGCCTTGTATCCTGGTTCAGAACAGTAGCTGGCATAGGCCTGGAAGCCCTGTTCTAGTCACAAAAGCACCATCTAACTTCTATACAGGACCAGAAGACTGGATCTGTCTAGAGAGATTCTAACCCAGCTCAGGCCCTGCATCAGGGACTAGAGGGGAGGTGACCCAACTGGAGAAAGGCAGTGGCCTTAGGGCTCCCAGTGATATTATATTCCACTTGGTGGAACATTATATTCCACTAAGAATAGAAGCTAACATGCTTGTACTATATACTAGGCATCAGCAACTCTGTTAATGAAATACAACTAAACGAAGTGAAGAAAGAAAAACAATTATGAGAAGCACCCTGCAGACCTCCCCACTCAGCCCTGCAGACCTTCCCACTCAGCCCTGACATAGCATGTAAGGGGTGGGCTATATATTAACCTCTAATTTGCATGTAAGGAAACTGAGGTTCAGGGAGGGTAGAAGAAAGAATAGGGCCCAGGCCCCTGGCCGTTCTGAGCAGGCCCCCAACTCCTGCGACTCTTGCATTTGGCCTAGTTCATTTTGTGTAAATATCATTCACACCTCCATCTCCGGAGGAAAATAACGAGCTGCCTTTAATTTCCCTGACCCCTGAGGACTCCTTTGATAAAGAATCACTCAGGAAGACTTTTGTGAACCCTGCTGGTAGCAGCCTGCCACAGGGCTTCATCCGCTTATAGAAATGGAAATTGCCAGAGCGAACAGGGTTCAGCTTCTGGTCAATATTTAGATTCTCCCCCTCAGAACTTTGAGATAAGCACTGATTCCTGCCCCTGGAAGGTCCGATATTCTCCAGTGGTCCCACCAACCCTCCCCAGTGGATCTGTTTGCAATATGAGGGCACAGGAAACTTGCATTAGGCATCGTGTAGAGCCAAGGCTAGCTGAGATGAGACCATGCTTTCAGGGTCTCCATTGTTACTGCTGAGCATTGACCATGTTGGGCAGTCCAGGGTTGGGACCATGACAGAGGGCCAGGGCAAAGCCTTTTGTCTGTCTTTGCTATGAAAGGCAAATATTCAGAGAGGATTAAGGAAAGAGTCCAAAAGCCAGAGCCACACTAGAGCCTCAGTGAGCATAGAGAACGGGAGATTGGGTTGCCTGACCATTCTCCCAAGCCTCCAGAGAAGGCCTCTCAGGCAGGGCAATTAGGAGGCAGCCAATGACAGGAACTGGGAGCCAGGCCGAGGGACTGAAGCATTCATTAAACATGTACCTGCTGTGTGCCATATGCTTCTTAATTACTCTGGCTTCAAAATAACCACAGGAGCCTATTGTTCTCCCTTTAGAAATGGGGATACTGAGGCTGGAGGGGTCCCACCATTTGCCTAGAGTCATACAGCTGCAAAGTGGGGGAGCCAGGATTCAATGCAATACTCCCCCCACAAAAGATACAAGTGGATGATAAGCCCCAGAAAAGTGTTCAACATCCTCAGCCACAGTAGAAACAGGGACCAGAACACAAGGGTCTTCGGCACGTTCTTGGCAGGGTGGCTATAACTGCTAGGATGGATGTTAACAGGTGATACAGGAAGAGGAGATATTGGTGCTCGCCTGCTTTGACCAATGGAGAAAAAATGTGGGCCTGTGCCTTTGTGTGTCTGCTGTCCCCTCAAAAAGCTAACTGTTTTTATCCTGAAATTTCTCTATGGCCTTGCAATCCTACACTAAGGTATATTACTATACTCACAGAGTCAATCTAAGAGCCAGTGAAGTAGGTATAGCCTAAACAACTACCTGCGGGTTATAAAAAAGAAGAAAAAAAAAGACTGAACAGTGGGTCTCAAAGCACTGTAGACTAGGAAATGTCTGTAACAGACAAATCCAGAGAGAGAAAGCAGTCATGGCTGCATGGGGCTAGGAAAGGGGAGTGTATTGCTACATGCATACATACGTGTACAGGGCAGGTATGCCTGCGGAGTACGGGACTACTTTGGTAGGTTAATGAAAACGTTCTAATTTTCATTGCTATGTGGTTGCTTAGTTCAATCAACACACTAGAGCAGTGCATGCTGGGTAGACAGCACGGTATATGAATTATATCATCTGGGAAAACCAAACCAAACCATCTTGACTTTGAGTCCAGTCATGCTGAGCGCTGTTTACTCTGCACTGTCTGCTCCAGACTTGGCCACTGAAGTCTTGCAGGGCACACTGAAGGCCTTATACCTCCCTCGAGGATGCTTTTCTCAGCATCCTCTGACAATGTGCTTACCTCCCTGAGCTTAGGAGGTCACCCAGTGAAACATGGACCCAAGACAGTAAACCTGACCAGAGATACACCCAATGTGAGCTACTCACAATCAAATCTGTCAAAAATCGAAAAGGAAAATGGTAGTAATTATGCCCCACTTCAGATCCAATGAGGTGGTTTTCACGCTACCGTGTTCTTTTCTCTTTGCAACACAACGTTTCTTTTTATGCAGCCCACCCCATCTGTAGCAAAGCACAGGTACTTCCTGAGAAATGTCAACTTTCCTCCCCATACAGTTTCTTCAGTACCACCAGCTTCCGGGGAAGGTCTCCCAGGAGTACCAGCAACCCCATACCCAGTTTTGAGAGCCTTCCACCCTTGGCTGGCCCTTCACAGGCTTCCTGGTCCCGCATCTTGTACTTACATGGACTCCAGCAGCTGCATGTACTGCTCATCCCCCCGGCCTCCTTCCACCTCATGGTCCAGTTTCAGGATGATCTCATTTTCAAACTGGAAAAGTGGTTGAAAATCAACAGAAACAATCAGAGGACCACGTGCTGAGCCGTCAATTCATTAGTGGAATCAGAGCATCAGGGGACAGCTATTTTCCCCCCATTCCCAGTGCCTGGACCTGTGGATTGAAAGTTGAACAGGACCAGGGTGGGGAGGAGGGATCTGGGATGAGGGCTAGAAGATGGGGGCATAAGAGGGAGAGGGAGGGAGAGTGAGTACTTCTCAGATACTATTTGAGCTTGCTCTCCAAGGTTAATTAGAGGTTTTACAGGAAGATAAAAGGGGAAGGGAATCCCAGGCACGTACAGAGGCAGGTGATAGGGCCCTGCCTCAATAGCGCATTGTCTCGGACAGCTATTATTTTGGTCCTGCATTCCTTTCCCATAGTCTAGTGATCATACTAGACCTAATTTCAGTCCATGGGCTCAAGCAGTTTCAAAACACCTCTTTTTTGGCAAATGTGGACACCTGACAGAGGCCTAGCTCCTAACTAGTTTATACTAACACTCATGTCCCAAGTCTCATGAAGACCCAGGCTGATCCAGTGAGTCTAACCTGAGACTTTCTTGGAACTCTTAGCAACAAGTGTCATGCTGCTCAGTCTGGAATGGGACTGTTGCAAGCCTGAGACTGCTAATGATGACACCAATGAATGTCTGCTTGGAATCACGCTCTATGGAGGGAAGCAGAGAGGAGAGGTCAAACATAGACCTGATGACACTCTGAGTCCCTGGAAGCCTTTCCATCTCCATGAGTTGATATGTATGGGTGTGTTTAAACACACACATACACACACGCACACGCATACACTCACACACACACAAAACCAGCCAGTGTATGTGTGTGTCAGTTTGAATTGATGTTTTGTTACCTCCAGCAATACACACACACACACACAGGCTGGAAAATAAAAGATATAAAGCAAATATTTCTCGAGACTAGACCAGTGACAGCAGCAGAAGTCAGAGATAAGATTAATAATCAGAAATCAACTTTCCTTCTGTGACTTTTCCAAATTCATTGCATTGAAATCAGAGAATGTTTTCCCCCTAGTGCCAATGTCAAGAAGCATTTTGTCCAGCGGAAATCATGGCTTATTCAATACACTCTTTTGAAGCATCCCACTGTGTCTCTCTACGAGACTGTGACTCAGAACACTTTGCATTGTCTTGGTACATACTCTGAAGAACGCAATCAAACATGAAGTCCCCCTGGGTCATTTACTGCTATGAACAAAACTGGTCCTTGTAGAGAGGAAGGGGGACTTTGGCAAAGGCTCCTGAGATCTAAGGAGGCACGGGACCTCTTCACACTCAGTCTTTACAATATCCCATGAGGCCTGAAGGTCAAGAGTCACCTTTGAATGCAATAATGCATGATGAGCAGCCATCCCTAGTCTGGCACAGCGTCTAGTAAGTGCCAGTTATTATTACAGATGAAGCAGGGGCTGTCTCTGGCCTCAGATGAATGTTGGAAGCCTTTTGGCAGCTCTTTCCTATGCATAAGGGATGGAGTCCATTGAGTCAAAATCTTGAGGTGATAGAAAAACAGGGGGAAGATTCAATATCTTCCCCACTCATGTGATACCACCGTTCCCCCCACCTACCCAGGGTGCTCAGAGTCAACAGAAAGGACCAGAAAATTCATGTTGATCTAGCACAAGCACCAAGGAGGTTTCTGTAAATTGCCAAAGTTTGGCGAAGAGCTTCTGGAAGAGATAAAGTGGGCCTGGAGCCATGGGTAGGATTGTGATAAACATAAAGAGAAGGGCAATCCCTGTGGGGATGGTGAGAGCAAAGCTATGGAGGTAAGGATGCAGTACAGCTGGAGCAGGGACTTGGAGAGAGGGATAGAGGAATGGAGGGAAGGAGGGAAGGGGAGGGGAAAGAAGGGAAGAAGTAAGCCAGCCAGCCTCTGAATTTAGCCTTGCCTGAAGCCTTCACATTCCCCTGGTTATAAAGGAACGAGAGAAAGAGAGAGAGAAAGAGAGGAAGGGGGGACCGGGAGGCATGGTGGGGCTGTCTGGAGGGGGGATGGGCTGCCAAGGAAGCATGTCTCTTATAGGATGCATCTTGCAGGCATCTTGTCTGTATTACTATTTTCCAACATCAGGAGTTGGGGTCTGTGATATTTAGAGATGTCCTCTATATTAAGAGCATAAATCAATAAGCCCACAGATAATACATATAGAAATAGGCTGTGTCTGGGCCATTGGGTCAGGTTCAGGTGTTGAATGCTTAGCTCCCAGTAGGTGGCACTGTTTTGGGAGGCTGTGGAACCTTCTGGAGGTGGGCATAGCTGGTGGAAGCAGGTGACTGGGTGTGAGGCTCTGAGAGGTGCACAGCTTGGTCCTGTCATGCTCTTCTTCCTGGCCTACTATAATGTAAACAACCTCTGTTGAACACCAGCCACCTTTAACTGAGCTGCCATGCTTGACCTCCTATGATGGACAGGAACCTGAAACCATAAGCTGGAATAAATCTCCTAATCTTAAACTGTTTCTATCAGGTATTTTGGCTGTGGTGGTGCAACAGTAGCAAATACATAGGTGTTAGATCCTTCCTCCATTCACCTAACATATCGATAAAGAACTAGGTCTTTCTAAGCCTCAGTTAACTAAGGTATAGCTTAGTTAACACGAGCTGGCAGAGATTCTCTGCAATGGGCCAGTGGATGAAGTTAGGCCCCACAGGCAGGATGGTCTATGACACAACTGCTCAGCTCTGCTGTGCAAATACAGCTGCAGCCAGCATAGAAACACTAGCATGACAGCCATCAGAAAGCTCTATTTACAAAACAGGTGTCAAGGCGGATGTAGTTTGTCAATCCCTTGTCAACGCAAACGGCGTTACATCCATGGCATTGCACTGCCGTTAAGTAGAGGGGGTTTATACACATATAAAGCCACATATAAGTTCACATGCACTGAGCGAGCTCCCGTCCCCCACCCCGTTATCATCAGTAATGCTGCTGTTATGTTGTTGAATGCTACTGGAAAGCAGCTCTACGCGAGAAACACAGCATTCTGCTGTTGTTGTGGTCTGAGTGGTTCTCTGGAAAATGCTGGCACCATTCCTCCTGGTGAGATGAACTGCTCTTTGGAACAGAGCAGTGAATGGGGTAAATAAGCACTTGTCTCGGGGTCACAATAGAGCTTGTCGGGAGACAAATTGCAGGGTACCGGGGAGGGGGCAGAACCAGAGATGGCACACAGCTCCTGAGATTTCCGGGATGAGGAGGAGAGTTAAGGTCTCTGATAGACACATCCCGAGCCATGAGCAGGGTTGCCTGTGCCCATAGACTTTGATTTGCTGGAATCGTGCTTTGATCTTTTTCCCTGGTCATGAGGTTATGAATAAGTTAGCTGATCTTTCTGATGTCACTCTCTTTTGTCCATTCAATATGGGCTTGAAACAGTACCTACTTCACGGTGGCAGTCTGAGAAGTTACTGGGAAATCATGTGCACGAGGTCAAGCCTGTTGCCTAGAGTACAGTGGATTCTCAGTCAGTGTTCACAGTGACTACCATGAACATTGTGCTCCTGTCCTCACCACTGACTTCATTATCTCATGTAAACCTTACGTACAGCAGCCATGGGAGATGGATGGTGTCCCCACTTTATAAATGAGGACACCGAAGCAGTGGACCTTTGTCTTAGGTTGCAAAGGCTGGTTGAACTTGCACTAGGTTAGACCCTGGGTTACAACTCTTCTGACACATACACCACCCCATCATTGTGACAGATCTCTCCATGAACATTGTCATTGTGCAGCACTTAGACTGGAGTCTGTCTCCTCCAAATTAATTCCATCTTCACCCCCAGCCTCAACTCTATATCCCTTTGTCATTTGCTCACCCTATGTCTGTCCGGGGTGGATTCGTTAGGAAGACATTATTTTGGCAGAAGTCAGATTTTACAGAGGTCTCATAAGAATCTTGAGAACTAATTCAAACCAAGGGTGTGAACCCCAAAGTTTCAGAAAGGACCTTCTCTCCTGTGTTGCCAGGCTCTCCTCCACACTTCTGCTGCCTCTCCTAGCAGCTAAACAACATCCCAGATATTTATTATCTTGTTCAATAGAGAGTTTTCTGATGGGAGCCCTGCCCTGCTAAAGCTGAAATATAGGAACCAGAAGAGCTTCTTCATATTTTGGGTGCTGACTTTAATGGGGACAGGGTATTACACGCCTGGGTGATGAAGGGATAATGAAGATGAAGCTGTCCATCCACCTTTGGACTCCTTTGTTAACAAAATGCTGGTCAGTGGGTAGACACAAGATTGACAGGAAACTGGAGGTGATGATGTCATGTGACAAGAGTGGCCTGTGGGAACCAGTGTAGACTTTTCTTGATCTGGTCTCTAACTGACCCCACACATTCCCCTAAGAGCTCCAGTTGGTGAGCTGCAATGGTATAATATTCATTCTATCAATGAGTAGACAAACTGGGGAGACCCAAACTCACTCAGTTTCCAGATAGTAGATGTCTCAGGCTGCAAAGCACAGAGGTGCTCAGAACACACTCATGATCCAGACCTTTGGGATTGCCATGCCTACTTCATGCCAAGATTCAGTCTCAATAGAACCTGCTGAACTGATCTCTTAATCTGCTAATTAACTCAGCAATGACTGAGCTCCTATTGTGTACAAACATGGTGCCAGATACTGTTAATGGAGGCTACAGTCTCCTTCCAGTTTGATTCTATCTGGAATCTTGAGTCTCCCCTGCTTGCTAGGGGCCCAGCCCTCTGGCCAACTGGGACACAGTGCCATTCTGTACTCTACCTTAGATGGCCATTCCACAGTTTCTATCCCAGGCTCTCAGGTTCTACAACTGGTCTTTCAGGAAGCCTTGGTTTTCTTCTTCCACAGAGAAATAACCTGAAAAGTAGCCAGTCTTTCTACCACAGGGGATCCCTTAGGCAGTGATTGGCATTCCCTAACTTCTAAAACCATCTCCTTGCCTCTTGCCTTTGACTATACTGCCAAAAGAAGATTAGTTTTAGAAGTTCCCTGGAATTCCCTTCCCTATCCTGAGTTTTTTTTTTTTTTTTTTTTTTTCATTAAATGTGGTTGGATGGAAGACTTGATGAATGGAGGACTTGACATTCAAGTTTACTGTCTGGTGATTACAGATTGCTGGGAGTTCCTGACTGAAGGACTAGCTCTGGCCTGCAGGCATGCCTGGTAGAGCGTAGAGACAGGTTTACAAACAAGTCACCCCATCGGATGAGCTGCACATCACTGTCAAGACACCAGGACTTTTCCTCCTACAGGAGAATGGCACCTCCTGACGCAGTAGCCATGGTGGCACCAATCCTAAGCTGCTCTTATTTACATGTCCTCTTTACCAAAAGGCTCATTGGGGCTGGGGGTGGGGCATCTCATCCTAAGCAGTGACAGAGTTCTGAAAGGGTCTGGGAGGGAAGACTTCCCTCATGAAGAGGACACCAATTGTATCTGTCGGTTGCCTGTGGCATTTGCTAAGGAGAAACAGGACAATCTGGCCTTGAGGTGAACAAGGAGTCAGGTAGAGAGAGAGACTTCTCCTCAGATTTCCTCTCCTCCATCCCCCACTCCCCAGCAGACTGGGCTGATTAGAGTCTAACACCGTCCTTACTCATGCCCAGCTGATTATAATACCCTTGAGTCTATCTTGGTCTTTGCAGATGAACCCAAGAGACAACATAGCCTTTCCCAAAGCCTGAGGCCTGAACTATCTAGGATTTCTCCAGGCAGTTAAGCAACAAAGAGCCCAAAGAAGGGCCGGACAATTAGTTCTAGGCCAGAAAGCCTGGTATGAACTGAGAACAAAGGCCCAGGCTCCTTTTCCTCTCAGCTCTCGTAGCTCCTCTGGGAAATCTGGCTTCTCTAATAGGGCCACAAGGTCTTCTCCTCTCAGATTGTTTTGGAATGATGTACTTAGGCTGGTTTGCACAGGAGGTCTCAGCATTCTAGACTCCAATCTGGCTCTGCTATCATGGCTGTTTGAGGGCTCATCGGGGCCTTCCCTGCCTCCTTCGAAGAGGACAGCTTCCACCCTCACCTTGCTCTGAGCCCAAAACCATGTGCCTGGGTCAACTCCTTTCCTAGCTGAGCTCCCGTCAAACATTCCAGATAATTTTCACAAGGGCACCTGCCCCATTAGTCAGCCTGATTGTCCTGTCTCTTTTGATAAGGGAGCAGCGAAAAGAAGCAATTGGGAGCCGTGCTTAAAATGAGGTCTCAATCAGACAGTCACCAGATCTTGTTTAGTATGCTGCAGGCCATTGGCTGCAGGGGTGTTCCTTCTATATGCCTGTGTTCAGGACCTCTCCTAAGGTATCAGCTGATGGGAAGTGCTGCTCTGAAAGGTGGCAGGATGGCTTGTCCTCTAATGCCATGTGCCTTCAGGACCCTCATGCTTCTTTTTTCCATAAACGGCAGCTTATCCTAAATTATCTTCAGATATTCATTCTGGCCTATATCACTTCCAGGTTGCTCCAGTCCAAGCGATCAAGTAGGGTTCCTTTCTCCATCTGCACTCTTCTGTCTCATTTCTTCTCAGGCTAACTGCCAAGGGGGTCTTTCTGGGAACTGGGAGCTACCAGCATCCCCAGGGTTGGTGGGACATGCAGAGTGTCTATTCATAAAGGTACCATAACAACAAATTAGGACCCCTATTCCTTAGCGAACTGCTCTTTTCAAAGTCAGATTTGGAAGAATGATGGAGACCATACATATATTTTGAAGAATAAATTTGAGAAATCAAATAGGCCTTTGGTCATGCACTATGTCAACTCCTGGTTAGTGTGTACCAGAAATCTCCAAGAAGGGTTACAATGTACAGTGGTGGCCTAAGCCCTTTCCTTGGAGGATATTGTGGAATTGGTGCTCCTTGAGTGCTCTGGAGAAAGCACTGCCCTAGAAGGCTTTCATTCCTTTAGCAGGTGTTTACTAGAAAGAACATCAGTCAGAGCATGGGTTTTCAGATAATGCTAACCTGTGTAGTGTAAGCTCTGCCTTGCCATAGTCTAGATGTGTGCATTTTGAGGCAGTGAGCCTAGGGAATAGCTTAGTAACTTCAGACTCCACTTAGTTTAGGCTATATGCATATACCTAAGATCCCCAGTTTACATGTACTATAATTACTCTCTCACACACACATACACACACAGATACACACACATGCACACATACAATCTAAGACCCCTACCTGCACCAAGGCCCACATACACCCAACTCTGAAAAATGTTGTGTTTCTGTGCCCTTAACAACCATCAAAGGCTCCCCTTCTGTAAATAGTTTTTACTCACATATATTCTCAGCAGCCATATCATAGTATAAAAGGTAGGGACTTCATCCAGGGCCTACAATGGTTTGCGCTGTGTATACAGTAAGACAAACTGTTCTACAAGTGATATGTTCAGGAAAAATTCCTATTTATCATCTTACATCTATGCATAATGAGACATGAATATGATTAAAATCATATGCTTCGTGGGAAGGGACATGCAGAGTAGAGAAAGATAACTATAATCTGTCCGTCAAAGCAGAGAAGCACCCAATTACAACCCTTAGTAATCAGCCCCTCCTTTCTATGAGGGGGAGCCCCAACTATTAGCTATGTCCTGGTACTCTTTCACTCCTGTGGCCTGCTATCCCTCTTGGCAGTGTATCTGACCTGTATTATCCATTTGTTTTGGAATTGTTTCTGTGCTCCTTGGTCATGTCTGTGTGCCTTTACTTCAGTCAGTTCTTTGATTAAAACACCAAGGACCTGGACGCATTAGATTAAGACACCAACTGCCAGTAAAAATTTCACTTCTTGAATTTCTGCAAGTTGGACATTGGTGTCACCAATCTCAAAGATAATAAGAGTGACCACATGAACTAAGGCTGAGGAAAGTACACAGCATGTTTGGCAGACCTTGAACACCAGTTAATACCTGCCATGATCACCAAAGCCATCCTGATTAGGTGGGGTTGGGAATAAGCCCAATAGTTGCACAGAAATCACTCTAGTCAGGGCAGCATGGTCAATACCAACATATACAAGATGACAAGCAGGGTTGCGAAGATCTCTTAAAGGACCCAGCACTTGGGATGTGCCTCACAGGACCAGTTTCGAATGATAGAGAAGGACCAGGCAGAAGAAATATAAAGAACACTCTGTGAGAGAAAGTCATTCAGGGATGGCTGGATGGTGTGTAAAGTGGACAACAGAATGGAGGGAATGACTGACAAGCTCAATAGCCATTCAGAGTAGGGGTGGACATGGGGGGGGATGGACCTGAAACAGCAGCTGGCAGGCATGGCCTTGATGGGCAAGAATGTGAAAAGCAACAAGCCAGGGAGGAGCTATAGAACTATGGTTCATCTAAGGACCTCAAGGAAGGGGCGCTGACTGTCTCTTACAGTAGTCTTTCAAGGAAGACTATCTGGTGGCAAGATGGGGTATGAAGCAAGAGGCAGAAACATTGGGTGGAGGTGAGAACTCAGAGTTCCAACTGGACACGGGGAAAATGGGAAGTGATCAAAACATCAAAGAAATACTCAGGCAGCCTTGCTATAGCTTTGAGACCACCTTCCTAAACAACCACATGACTACATGGTGCATGCATCTGTTGTGGGAATGGACACTTTCTACCCAGACCCAACTTCTAGAATGATGTGGCCTTGATAATGGGTCTCCTCCCATTCATGAAAACACTTGAGAGAGAATTATTGCATTTTCCACAAGTTCTGAATGATATCTTCAAGGAAGCCTAGGGTTCCTGACATGCACACATGTGCCTCTTGGCTGACAGGCCTCTACCTCCATTTGCTGTCCACTTTCAAGTTCAGCCTTAATGTGACACTTGGCTAATAGGACCTTTGGTTCCCCCTCTAGATAATGCAGATTTTCAAAGTCATCCAGAAAGATGAAGTGCCGGACGATGTTGGAAGCAGGGGCAGTCACTGGGTCTGGAAGTAAGGTTCCCATAGCTTGAGAATGGATGGAATAAAAATAGGGCAAAAAAGTGTGTTCTCATATTGGCCTCAGGCAGGAACTGTGATAGAATACTGACCAAATGTGATCTGCCAGCTCATTCCGGACACACGAATAATGTCCCTATCCTGCGGAAGCCTCTCAGTGAAGCACGGGCAGATGGAACGAGGGTATCATTATGGGAGAAATGGGCTGAGGATTAGGAATGCTGGCACGAATTCCCATGTCATTCTTTTACCTTTTTGAAAGCCCCAGTCCTTTGATATTCACACAGCATCATGTCGAAGAAGATCGGAATGGTAGCTTTCCGGAGCTCAGCCTCGGGGATCAGTGTCATCTCTAATATAGGTCCCACCATGCCTGGGATGAAGCAGATTTTGTTCTGGCCTGCAAAAGAAGAGGGATGGGGGGCACGTGAAACAGTCCTGTGATGGGCCTGCTTCTGAAAGTTAAAAGGAGGAGAGAAGTCAACACGGTTGTTAACTTTTTTATAGTTGTTTGCCAAGGAGCTAGGCAGTTTGAGCATCACGTATTGGTTAGCTTGCTGAGGGATAAGTACCATCGTCCCAAGCAGGCCCCATTTATGAAGGCTGATAGTGATGGTGTGTGTTAAGCACTTCAGTGTTTGTGAAGGCTTCACCTGCATTGCTCCTCTGCAGGACACAGCCCCAATTGAAGAAGAAATGATGGTGGTGGGTGTGTGGGCATGTTTAGAATTAAATCTGCATCGCGAGCCACGCTCCCCGGGGTCTGGATAAAATGTTTCTAACAATGGCTCTATGAAACAAGAAAAGCAAATCTCTCTGCTAAGGAGCTGTAGAATAGCTTGGTTAGCGGTGGTGGGATTTAATGCCGCGTTTTAAGGCAGATGGAGCCCAGCTCCTGATGCCTCTGCCTCTTTACAGGGCATTCCCTTCTGTTGGCGGTTCAGCCATCCTAGCTTGGTTCCAGTGCTTCGGGCTTGTGTGCTTCTGTTACTCCTAAGCCAGACTTGAGGATGCTTCCCTGCCTGTTTCATCACCTGAGCCCTCCTCCCCATGCAGCTCCCATCTTAGATCAGACAGGAAGACAGGTACCCTCCTACATCTCACCCTCTACCTCTACCCGGCTAACCAGGTACCTACTCTGTTCCACCTCCACCCCCACCTTTCACCCAACTTTGAAGTGTCTTTGCTCATAGACTCGTTTGGTTGACCCCTGCTGAGCAGAAACCTGTATCTGTACTCATCACTTTGGTAACACTGAGTGGAATCTAGATCAGAAACCCAGGCAGTGTCTGTTTGATGAGGAAAGCGCTTTACCTGGCTCTCTCAGTCACCAGTTATTTAGCGTGGTCATGTGTCTCACAAAAGGCTGAGGCAAACCCAGCTCTTGAGAAGACATGTGAAAGTATGTCTTTGTGCACTTGACACAGGACCAGGCAAAATCAGTCCCCCTTCCCCATAGCAAGGACGAAGCACCCAAGAGCACTCGATTCTGAAGCCAGACTGCCTGAAGTTGTAAAGGAATCTTACAAATAGATGTGCAATGGTGAACAAGCATGTCTCACCTCTGGGGGCGCTCAACGTCCTCCCCAACAACTTAAGGGAACAATAGTATTTGTGCTGGGTGGGGGCATTTTTAAGAAGAAATGAATCGTGGGCTGGGTGGATGACCCAGTGGGTTAAAGGATTTACTGCTGAAGCACAAGAACCTGAGTTTGAGTCCACAGAACCAATGAACATGTAGCACAAGTATATGCGATCTCGGGGATCCTATGGGGGATGGGAGGACAAAACAGGAGCATCCTGGAAGGTGGCAGAGCAGTTAGCTTGGTGTAAGCAATGGGAAGAATGACAAGGAGATCAGTGCCAAGCAAGGTAGAGAACACCAACATCCAAAGTAGTTCCCAGGCCTCTATGTGTGCACACATTTATTCTCTCTCTCTCTTTCCCTCCATTCCTTTCTTTCTCCTTGCTCCCTCCCTCTTTCCCTCTCTCTTTTTCTCTCTCATAAAAGAGCCATTATTTAGTGAGCTGCCAGGTCACCGAATGGTCCATGACATATGTCACAGAGCATTAACTATGGCCACCATGCTGTCTTCTCGAAACTGATCACAGAACGCAGCCTGTTGAGCAGAGGATGTGCTCCAGAGCATGGGCATCACATGTCACAGGGGCGGAGAAGAGAGAACAGCACCTAAGAATTGCAGAGTCCCCGTGGAGTTAGGACTCAATCCCGGCACTTCGACCCTTGAAACTGACACCATGAATATGCCATCAGTAACAGGTTCCTCTTTTCCCTTGAGCTCTACAGCCCAGGAGCCTGTGTGGTTTCCTCCACTGTTAGGCTGGACATGGGGTAGAGGGCTCCCAAGGTCACAGACACTCAAGTGGCACAGTGTGCAGTCAGGCATGGCTCCTTTCATTAAAGCACAAAAAGATACTGGGAGGAAAGGCTTAATGTTGGAGGATTTTCCCTGAAACCCAGGGCAAAGAAGCATCAACTGAGGTAAACTTGCAGTTAGGAGAAGTAGATGAGGAAGTCAGGCAGAGTTGAGCAGCATAGAAATGCCTTTCTGAGCGGTGAGCCCCATCACAGAAGGTATTTGGATTAGACATGAACGTCAGTTCCTCATTTTGACCCAAACGGACAAAAGGAACTTGCTCTTACATAGTTCCCCTGGTCTCTAGGACTTGCTCATCTAGGTTTCTGACTTCGTCCTTCAAGATCGTTTTCAAACAACAGGAGGGTTTTTAAATTCAAAGTTGAGGGCAGTAATAGGCAGAAAGTAAATTAGAACTGTCAGATAAGCCATCTCTGTGAACTCGGATGTTGCTTATGCAACAAAGGCCTGTAGACGACCAGCGGGCAGCAGCGAGATAGGGATATATTTAAAATGTTTTAATATAAAGGACAGGCACGCTGTGGAGGGGGGTTTTTAGATACTTTTGACCTGTTTTCTCTGTAGTCTGTTGAGATATTTGGGAGACTAGAGAAGGAGGAGAAAGAGAGACGCTAATCTTTAAATACACTGTGATTGGATTGATGCTTACACTGCTCCCAAAATAAAGTTTTATTCCTTTATTCAGAAAAAATTGAAATTTCTGTTTAAATAACCAAACGAGTGTACAGATATGTATATCTTTATATACATAGGCGCACAAACTTACAGAGAGAACATATTTGTAGCTAATTGAACAGAAACTCATTCTGGAAATAAAAAGAATTCTTGTTCAAGAAACACACCTGCTGCTTGCTGTATGAGGGGAGGAAAACGAGGATAGGTATTGGTTTGAGGCTTCCTTTTATATAATAGATGCTGGATATCACTGGGTAGAGATAGTAATTAGAAAAGGTGTTTAAAATATCAGCCCGCTAGTTAACGCCAATTAGGAGAGCTGGGAGGGTCCTGTTGGCAATGAGTTAAGGAAAAGCCTAGGTGTGTGGATGCAAAGGGGTCCTGTGTGTTCCTACCTGCGTTGCTCATCTACCCCAAGGCACCGCTCATCACTCCCTCAATTGAACACCAAGGATCTGAGGTAACTAGGAAAATGAGCAAAAAAAGGAAGATAGGAAATCTGTGGGGATGTCTGAGAAGGAAGCTGGATAAGTTGCTGATCCCATGAGGCTGATGCAGGACAGGAGTGGGTGGGTCTATATGGTTCACTACCTGCTGTCACAGCCCCCGACATGTACAGCAACAACAAAGTCATATTATGACTTTTTGGATGTCAGAGTCTGCTAGACCTCCTAGGGACTTACTATCAAAGAAAGCATCGCTCTGTTTAAAGGGAGAAGTGTGAGCGTAGGTAGCTACCCTTCCAACTCTAGCTTGGAAAAGCATCCTGCAGCATTGGAAGATGCCTGGTCCTGCTTCCCTCAGGCCTATGGAGTCTCTGAGGCCCACGCCCTTGGTCGGGTCTCAGCACTCTACTCCATGGCTTTGTGGTACTGAACACAACACTCAATCTCCCTGGACCTGCAGAATCCCATTGTACGTGATAGAAGATGGAAAGGGTGAATGGAAACATGGAGACATGGGCTTTTCAGTGTCTGGCGCCTGCGGGAACTCAGCAGCATCGATGTTAATTAGAGATGGTGTGTGGAGAGGGCTCAGCACTATACTGGATTCTAGAAAGAGGAGAAGGAAAAACTAACACTCCACTATGTGAATAGCCCCTGAGCCTTTTCATGGAAACTTACAGAAAACTTTTTCACTTTTATTGCAAAGAATTAACCAGGGAGAGGACTGGGGTGAATTTGTTATGTTCACAATCCTCCATACTATTCTTAAGCTCACTGAATGCTGTGTTGTCCCACCCCCAGAGATGTGTGCGAGGCATTACCATCTGCAGGCCATTTGACTGGAGGCCCTATCATGCCCTATCTTCTGCCTCTCAGTGGACCCTGCCTCTTCTCCCTTGGTCTTTCACATGTGGTATCGGCCTCACACACCACTCTGACCCCCTGAGAATAAACACTTAGGCACTCTTTAGAGCCCTAAGGTCAGATCTAGATGCTGTGTCTTTTGAATACTTGAGGTACGGCTATCTCGAAGTAAATGTTCTCTAAGCATACAAAAGTCTACACAAGAATAGTTTTTTTTTTTTTTAATCTTAAGAATGTTTTATGCTGATTATCTATTAAAGTCATAAAACTCTGAAATGCAACGTTAAATAGAGACCATTCCTAGTTTGCAAGATATTAAGTTTAGGATATTCATTCAGTTTTACACTGGTACAAAAAATGTACTTTATAAAAATTATCTTGAATTTTATTTTTATTTATTTATAAATATTTATTTATAAAAATAAATTTATTTATGTCGTTTCAGTGCTAGATACAAACCTAGGCCTTGCTGATCTCAGGCAAGCATTCTAGCACTGAGCTCCAGTCCCAGCTCTGTACTTTGAATTCTGAATTTAGATCATTTTTTCTGCACTCCAGTCCTTTCTCTTGATGTCAGACTGATATGGAGAGCTGCATCTCCTAGCAGCCTCACTTCTGTGAGAAAAAGCAGCCAACACTCCAGTGTGGGGGGCTATTAAGCTGGGTGAGGGGGAGTGTAATGTATTTTCCACTTACAATGTTTTCAACTTATGATGAGTTTATTGGTATAATGTACATCTGTGTAGTTAAAACTAATTAATTGCTCATTTTACTTCTCTCCCTTTCTTTGTCTTTTAGAATAGAGTCTCCTATAGCCCATACTGGCCATGAGCTCCCTCTGGAGTTGAAGATAACATTGAATTCTCAATCCTCCTGTCTCCACCTCCCAAGTACTGGCATTATACAAAGTACCACCATGCCCAGGCCTTTTAGACAATCTATTAATGTAGATACTGCAGCGTTTAAAACAAGATACATGGCCCACATTCTATTTCAATAGAACAGGTTTATAGAAGGAAGAGGTTTTGGCTCTTTCTTATTGGGTATACCATGGCTCACCCATTCTGTAGGGTCCTCATAGGCTCTCCGTGTGCCTCAAGTTTCTGTCCTACAGCTATTCACCTTTCCAGACATTAATTAAAGAGTTGCAATCAAGCAACCAATGGTAAACTTCTTGGTGATATAGGTGAGTCAATGAGACCACAATTCTGTTGCTGGCCTGTTTTCAGTTTTAACCTCAGTTACATGTCCTTTCAAAGGTGCTTTTAACTAGGTTCCTGCTATTGATGTCATAAGTCACCACCAACTGATAACTTCAAACACATTAATTATCTCATCCTCCTGGAGATCAGAAGTCTAAAATGGCTTTCACTGTACTAAGAGACCAATGTATGAACACATAGGAATGAGCTCAGAAGTCTAAGGAAGACTCTATTTCCTTCCCCCTTCAAGCCCTTACAGTCTCCTTCCATTCCTTGGTTAACAGCCTCCATCTTCATTCTTATGGTGGCCATGGATCTTCCTCAATTATCTCTGGCTCTCATTCTCCTGCCTCTCTCTTCACGACGACCTTGTGATTGTATTGGGCCCATCTAGATAGCCCAGGGTACCCTCACCACAAGAATCCTTAATTTGCACATATGTGTATCCTTTGCCATTTAAGATATCATGGTCACGGCTTCTGTTATTCTGCCCACAACAGTGCTCAATATTTTCTACTACGTATATAGATGTATGGATAGATGTGTTCTCTAACCTCATTCCATATTTCTTCTGGGAAGCCTATCATCCCAGCCTATCTAAGAAGTGTGTTTGCTGGGGCTGCTTTCCTGGAATACTCAACTTGCTGCATCTTTGCTTCAATCCTGATGTGGGCCACTCACTCTCTGACGTGTTTTAAGAGCCATTTCTTGGGCTAGAGAGATGGTTCAGTGATTAAGAGCACTAATTGATCTTCCAGAGGTCCTGAGTTCAATTCCCAGCAACACATGGTGGCTCACAACCATCTGTAATGGATCCTCTGATGCCTTCTTCTGTTGTGTCCGAAGACACCTACAGGGCACTCATATACATAAAATAAATAAGTAAAATATTTTTTTTTAAAGAGCCGTTTCTTCTATGGTTTCTGCACTATATCATTTCACTTTAAACAGCAATATTCCAAATGTCCCCACTGAGATAGTGGTTTTTCCTTATAGGGTATGAACTGTGCTTGTTTCCCTTCAACCTTCCCATTATTTTCTGGAGCTTGGCATAATGCTTGGCTTCTCAGAAGATGTATAAAAAGAAACAGCCCGGTTGTTCTCATGGGCTTGCTGGGAATGGTCATCCCATATATGTGGCCAAGATGCCACTGTCTTTCTTCCCCATGATGACTGTTTACACACAATCTGGACATTAAACGAAGGGAACGCGGAAAGGTTAAATACAGAGTCATTTTATAAAGCAAGCATTACTGCATGCCAAGCAGAAAGACAATGTTAGAATGCTGTACCATTGGCATTGGTCCAGGACTCCAAAACACAGATTGCAGGAGCCCTTAAATGGCTGGGCTCCTAACAGTAAGTAGTCTTCCTCACCAAGAACTCCCACCATATGCCTCCTCTCCCAGACCAGCATAGATGAGAGCATGAACACACATAAGCCTAGACTCTTCCCAGAAGAATGAATGTTAAATAACCTTCAAGCCTGAGATGAGCCTTACAATTAGTTCTCTATAATCACATGGATGCTGCAGATTTTCCTAATGAGAAGAAGATACTGATGCTGAGTCTCATGATTGCTGCTGGCATTAAAGCACAATTTCAAATACTAACATGCATGATGATTTACTCATTATCTGTAGTCTCTGAAAAACATAGTTAGTTGGCTATTTCACATCATTTGAAATCATTAACTCTTTGGGAAAAAAATTATTCATAAGAACATCAGACTTGGGATCTAAAGACCAATTCTTCTAACTGCTGCTCAGGGAACCCTTTGTTGTTTACCCCAGGTGTATCTTTCTGCTTCTCCTGACCTGTCGTAGCTACATGACCTATAAAACCAGAGAGCCAAATTAGTTGATTTATTCGTTAGAAGTGTATGGAAATCTGCCTACCAAGGCTAACCCAAAGCTCTCATTTTCCTCCTTAAGAAAACCTCAGAAGATGGTCAGTTTGGAGCTGTGAATCACAGAGGATGGAGCTTAGAATCATCTCCATTTCTGGTGCTGTCCCCAAGGTGTCAAGACAGTCAATGTCTTTCCAGTCATCATGCATCTTCCAGAAAGAAGGGCAGAATAATGATGTGCTAGGCTTTTGAGCCCACTCTCGAGCCCCTCCCCTTTCCTCCATTGCTCCTCTCTTTGAAGAAATACTTAGCTGAAGACATACAAGTATGTCTCTGCTGATATTTTCATGGGGTGGATCACATGACAACCATCTACATCTACTCCAAGACATTGTTAGCTGAGCAAATTGCAATCCTAAAAAAAAAAAAAAAAAAAAAAGAAAGAAAGAAGAAAGGAAAGAAAACAAAACAAAAGCATTATTATCAGCATCCACTCGGCTGGGAAGAAAAAGAGGAGAGCTACTGTATGGGCAATCAGCAAAGGCTGCTTCGGAGAGCTCAGCTATTCAGTGAGTGCCCTTTAAAGCCCATCATTAGCTGTGTAGTGGTCTCAGTACACTGGTCCCTAATGAACTCGGAGTTTGGGCCTGGTGTGGATTATCAAGCTAATCTCATTAGTGTGTTAACACCAGAATCCCACAGAGCAACAGGGTAGCATGTCAATGAGGCAGCCACTCATCCTCCCTGCCTCAGATTTCAGCTCCTAATCCTGAATGAGACAAGGAAGCCATGTCACTAATGAACAGAAGTCTGGTGTGTGTGTGTGTATGTGTGATGCCTGCACTTGTGCAATGGGAAAACCCCTTCAAACTGATGTATTTTCTTCTTCCCCAGAAGCCTGGCCAAGAGGCAAAGCGTGGTTCTTTTGTCAAAACTTCCTTTGATTTTTGTTTCCTACAGTAGACATCATGTCTGAACAAGGAGCTACCTAAGGAAGGCCAATGCAGTGGCATTCTCTGGGACAAGAGCTTTAGCAGGGTGCTATGGGAATACAGCAAATAGATGACAATGCCAGAGGCCACATCTAGCCCCGTTTGACACCTAGGGTGGCTTGGGCCTCTCTTCTTACAATTGTTCCTCAGAAATTCCTTGCTATCTCAGCAAACAGCATCCCCAAGGGCAGTTGCAATCAATGGCTCTTTTCTTGCAGCCTCCAGATGATAGGTCTTTTAATTGTGCTAATTCATTCTGCAGGCGTTTGAGCAGCAGAGACTCCTGATGTGTCTGAGCAAGCATTCCTGCCAACATGTTTGCTTGGTTTCCACCTCTAACCTGCTGAATGGCAGAGTGTTAGCTCCTTCTCTTCTCTGAGCCTCGTTTTCCTCACTGGTAAAATAGGGGTTGGATCATAAAATCCCTTTTCCAGTTATCCTCCGGGGGTCTGTCTGGGGCATTTATAGTGGGCTTTCTGCCCCATGATCACCTTAATTATAATATTTTTACCTTTATCCCATTTACTTATTGAGCGTGAATTCTTCTTTTTATTGGCCCTCAGCTAAAAATAAATGCTTGAAAAATGCCGGACAATATGATCTCTAAAGGGTCCTTCCAGCTCCGATGTTCTGTGATTCTAAGCAGGTGGAATATTTGGTAACAGCTTTTCATTCATCAGCATAATTGGGAGTACAAGACTCCCTGCCAAAACATAATCTATATCTAAATAAAATCTTCTGTGGGCAAAACAACGTAGTGAAGGATGTTCAGAAGAGAGCAGGCCGTGTGGAACCGCTTGGGACAAGCAAAAGCAAAGCTCCTTGTTCTGCGATTCTAGCAGAGCCTGGGGGGTGGGGTGGGGGAGCTGGGAACAGAGGCCCACCACAGCTCCAGCTAGTCTCTGTTGGTAGAAATAAAGTATGCAAGCCAGAAAGCATTCTTTCTCTGAGAACATGGAATATTTTGAAAACATTCAATTAATCATCATTGATATTCATACACTGGAAAATGCCTTGAAGGATAGAATTTTTTGGTTTCTTTTGAAAACCTCAGAAGATGTGGTAGTGATGGGCTTATATTCCAGTCAGGTAGCAAGCATCTGGAGAGCTGCAGCCACTGGCTGTTGCTCTGTCCTGGAGATTATCTGGAGCACTTGGCTCTTGCACATGTCTGCACTTACAGGATGTCTTTATTGCAAAATAATAATGTTAGGATTTGAACACACAATGTCCCCCACAGGCTCCAGTGTTCAAGGCTTGGTTTCAACTATTTTTTCTGGAAGAAATGGAGGCTTCAAGAGGCAGGCTCTGGTTGCAAGAAATAGGTCTATAGCTGTGTGTCATTGTATGGTGGGGTGGGGATTATATTTTAACTTTCTTTTTTCTCCATCATGATGTTCCATCTCACCACAGTTCCAAAGAGCCAAGCTCACCACAGAGCCAAGGCTGGTGGACTGAAGCCTCTGAAACCATGAGCCAAGTGGAGGAATTTTCCAAGCTGTTCTCTCGGCTATTTTGGTCATAGTTACAAAAAGCCAACTAACACAAATGGCAAGTAAGACCACCTATTTCTTATTCCTGATAGCCCCTTTTTTTTTTTATCCAAAGTAGCCAGACAAAACACACAATAAGAAGATATGTCTGAGGGGACGTGTCACAATATCTGAAGAGGTTATAATAGTAACAGCTGAGGAGAGCATGACCGGCATCTTAGGGAAATGAGCCCAGAGAGATGACCCAGTTCCCCAGGGTGGCCCTAGGGAAATACCTAGGAAACTTAAAGGTTAGCCTATTCCAAATGTTGGTGGTACTCACACTGTTAAATATCTATGGGTTTACAGCTCTCCCTCCTTTACTGTTTAGGATTATTGCTTGGAGCCCATTTTGGGGCCTTAGCACTATACACTGGACTGAGCTTTGACGGCAAAGGTGTACAGCACACCATAACACAATTAGGTTCCATCTTGTTGGGCCAGGGCAGGAATTGGAGTAACAACTACCACATGCGTGTGCAGACCTCCATAGCCACATCCATCCCAATCTTCACTTTCATGACCTCCACAGGCACCTTGGGAGAAGGTGTTATTTCTTTTACTTAGGACAAGGGATGCTAAATTCTCTTTGCTTGGGGCTTGTTTGCACATGACCGAGCAAGGCTCCAAGTAGAGCTGTGACAGTCTGTTTGGGCATAGGTCCTTTACTCTGCTTTAGATTTTGTGAGCCAACTTGTCACACACACACACACTCATCATCATCATTATCCTCCTCATCAAGTATATGGTCTTAACTGGAGTCAGATGTCACCAACAACCACAGAAATCATACTGGGTAATCTACACACTGTACTGTACCTTCTTCTACCAGAGGACAGACCTTACTTAAACGTTATCCAGAAAGCCTGAATGAGAACATCAGATATGAAAGGTTCTGGGGAAGTAGGAAGTAGGATGTGAAGCCTGGGTTGTTAAACTCAAGAGAGGCCAAAACCCCCTTATAAATGCCCCCATTGAAGCCCAAGGCAGGGCATTGTACACCAGAGAGTCAAGGAGAAAGCCGAATGTCAGAGATGAAGTCCTTACTCTTCACAGACATCAGTTCACCCACCCATCCATCTTTCACCCCAAATTTTGTTTATAAGCAAGATTACTGGCTTCCTGGAATGAAAAATATACCCTGAGACATCCAGTTTTCTGAGCCCAGACACATAACTCCCCTTTTGAGTTTGCTGATCAGTAAGAGAAAGCAGGGGTGGTCCTAACGGATGTTATATGAAGTTTCAATAGTATCTCTTTAGTCAGTCCTCACACAGAATGGTCAATAAAGGTCCCTCTGCTTCTACCCTGTCCTTCACCGATAACCACAAGCCATCCCTGTAGCTCAATGTAACAGGGGCAGCTTCTGGACTCATTTCCTGGAGAATCAATTCTCCCATCCTGTGAGGTTCACATCACCCAGAAGCAGGACGTAGACTAGCTACCACCAATCAGCAGCAAGAATTCCTAAGAGGCATGACAACAGTTCTCACACCATCCTTGCCTCCTTCCCTCTCTTATAAACTCCTGTTTGACTTCATGGGCCTTTGGGGCATCACACGGGAGCAGATTCACAGATGCTGGGTCAGGGTTGGACTTCAGGAAGGCACTGGACACATGAAGATGCATCTTTCTGAGCATGGGTGCCTACTCACCAAGCTTGTACCACATGTCACGGATGGAGAAGCCTATGAGCCGTCTCATGTCCCCGTACCTGTAAGGAGCAAAAATGCCAGCTTTTATCCTTATTCCAGAGTGTTTCATGAAGCTCCCCGCTCTCAGACAATCCAGGAATGCAACCTACTTATTCAGGATTTTGTTGTACTTAGCGTGTGTGAACTGCTCCAGCTGCAGAGAGTCCTGAGTGATGAAAGCAACTGCCAGATGAAAATAGTTGTTCCACAGCTGTAAAAAAAAAAAGAGAGAGAGCGAGAGCAGTCATGGAGAGGGTCTGAAAGAGGGGAGGCATATTAAATGCCGGCTAACGTGAATAATTTATAAAGACGGCAGAAGACAGAGGCGAGACCAGTTTAATTGTGTGCTCTGCAATTTTCTAACTGGCACGGACTCCAAAATTAACATCCTGGCCAAAGCAAGGACAATGGATGGATTTCTCTAGGCCCTGGCAGTACCTCCCCCTCTCTGACAATGGAATTGGTCAAGGAGAATTTTAGAGCTGGATGCTTGTGGCTATGGCACTTCTGTTGTTTTGCTTTGCAAAAGACAAATGACTCAGCCCAGCTGGGATCTCTGTTGAGCCAGTCCTGCCCTGAAAGTATAGGTGTGTGAAAGATAAGGCTACTCAGGAAGTCAGAGCTTCACAGGGTAACCTCCCTGATCCACCTGACACCTCAGCAGGAGCCAGCCCACAATCCGTTCTATCTTAAAGCACTTTGCAATTGCCTTCCCCTCTGTTCAAAGCCTGGTTCTGGGACCATCAGCAGCATCCCTTGGAAATGGGCTAGAAGTACCAATCCCCTGGCCTGCCCAGATGTGTAGACTTACACCTTCTGGGTTGGGACATGAGACCTAGAGACATGTGTACCCAAAACCGCTCAGAGTGATGGCGTAAGGCTAGAACATCCTCTCTACCAGTTTGTTTGTTCTCAGCTGCTGTAAGTTTTGCAGGTATATGATCTGCTGCTGACTATGAAAGACAACGGTGGAATCCATTTCCCCAGCTGTGGTGATACGGAACAGAGCAATCCTTCAGCACGTACATATGGAGAATACTCAGAAGGAGACCATGGTGATACATACTGATATGGGCCACAGACCAGGAAGATGAGCAAACTCATCTGCAAAGTTCAGGCGACCTGGTACTCCCTGAAGAGGGCTGCAGTAAACGCAACATGAGGCAATGTGCTCACAGGGGCTCGAACCACGGTAAGAGCTTGAAAGTACCTGCTGGTCTCATGTTTTTTCTTTTCAACATCCAAGTTACTCCTTCTGTACCAAAGCACAGTCTGGCAACTTGGATGCTCAAGGGAAAGTCTTTTAAGATGCCACAGGCCTGACTTGCGAAAGGACAGACCCAGCAGCAAGAAGGACCACCCTGCCACGGAGTCAGTCAGCTTCTACTCAGGCAGGCCCATCACAGGCTATAGCTACTACTGTCAATGTCACAACTGCTTAGAGACAAACTCACAAGGCCTAGAGGTACAACCAGGGCGGGCTCTCCCTTCTCAGAGGAGAAGGGGAGGAGAGGAGGAGAGGCTATTTGAGGGAATTGCTATCAGGATGTAAAGTGAATAAGTTAATTGATAATATAAAAACAAAGCATCTTTAACAACAAAGCCAGTCTGCTGTTTTCTGCTTTTCTCTTTGCCCATCTATATTGTGATCCCCAGGAGTGACACAGATCTGCTTCTCTCTCTTTTATTGCTGCATAGTATTCTGATGTCAGGGTTACCTCAGCTTTACTCATTTATAGACATATTACAGACATTTAACCTATTTATAGCCATATAGCTTGGTCCCATTCCTCTTTCTCTGGCAGCAGCACTGTCTTCATTCCTCCCTTGAACAGCTTTCTGCGCAAGAACCTCTATCTAGGTTGTACATTCCTAAGTCTGGAACTGCAGAGCCCAGGACACAGACAGGTACAGCCATTTTCTGTTTGTTTTGTTTGTTTGGTTGGTTGGTTGCTGTTTTTTTTTTTTTAAATTGTGGATGCTGTCAGGACGCTTTCCAGGGTTAGAATCTAATTACCATCACCACTGTAAGGAGCATGCTATCCTACCTGTCTGAGTCTGGTTCCTTTACCTGGAAAATGAGGATAATGGGCCCCAAAGGGTGTAGTTATAAGGACTAAATGAGGAACTCCTGCCAGCAAACTCCCATGGACTCTTGCAATACAGGTTTAGACATCAATTCCTGCAGAAGCCTGACCCAGTACCCACACTAAAGCGGATCTGCTGGCATCCGTCCTCATTACACCCTGTCCCCAGCACTCATGACATATTTTAAACTAAGGAATTTACTCTCTATCTTCACTACTAAATGTAAAGGTCACAGAGGCAAAGACTTCATTTTCTTCATCACCTTGATCTACATGATGTTTAGCTGCAAGGCTGACCTAGCTGTGTCACAGCAGTATTTGTGGAATGAGTACACAGTGAATGGCTGCACTTTATGTGTATTCCTATGAATCCCTCCCCAACCCCCAAAAGCTGGAATGATGTTTAAGTGGTTAAGGGCATGGGCTGCTCTTGCAGGGAATCTCTGTTCACTTCCCAGCATCCATATGGCACATACAAATGGCTGGAACTCCAGCTTCAGAGGATCTGATACCCTTTTCTGGAATCTATGGATACCACACACACATACCTACATACACAGACACATACATATACATAGTTTAAAAAATAATTTAAAAATCACATCCTTCTGAGAAGGGAAAAATTTGTATTTCTATCCACATTTAGACATCAAAAAATTGAGGACCACAGAAAATGAAGCTGCTTTGTCTACTGGTGAAATGGCATCGGGAGCCAATTTGATCTAACTCCTGAGCTCTGTTGCTTTAAAAAATATTGAATTGAATTACCACATCATCATGGTATAAATTCACAGGTTCCAATGGGAAGTTTAGATACATATATACCCCTGGGCCAGTTAATGTATCCACCACCTAAACACTCATCAATTCTCTGTGGTAAAAGTCTCTCTTTTATTCACTTTAAGATATACATTGTTACAAGTGCCTAGGCCTTCTACTGTGAAGGACACCAGATACATCCCTTCTTCATGGCTATAGTTTTGTGGATCCTGAACAGCATCTCCCATCTGACCTCTCTGTAGGCTCTCATAATTGTTATTCTACTTACTGATACACAAAATTGGCTTTCAGAAATTCTACATACAAATGAACTCACAAAGTGCATGTCTTTCTGCATCTGGCTTATTTCACTTAACACGATGTTCTCAGGGTCTATTTAAGCTAAGGCAAAAGATAGGATCTTATCTTCTATGGCTGAATGGTATTCCACTGTGTATAGGACATTGCCTTTATGCGTTGTCCTATTGGTGGACAAGTAGAGTGATGCCATGCCCATCACAATGTGACTCATGACAGTGAACATAGGGATGCATATGCCCCCTTGGCACTAATTTCCATTTGAGTCTATTCTCAGTAGTGGAATCGCACAACTCTGTGAGGTGAAGTAGTCTGGACCCTCAGTACAAGTTCAATCCTAGGTGAATTCATAGATTCTTCTGGTCTATATGACCTTGCAAATAGCCAAGAACATCGAGTCCCAGCATCTAGAGGGTACCACTGATCTTAGTTTCTGGCAGAAATCACCATTTCTATAATGCCCAGGCCTTGGCTTCTGTGGAGTGGCATCCACAGAGCTGCTGTCTTTTTGCCCTTTGGATCACAAAACCACCATTCAGAGGAGAGGTTAGGGCTAATCTCCTTTCCCCTGCTCCTGCTCTGGACAGAGGGAGCCAGGATAGAGGTTGCTCCTGCTGGTATCACATGCATAATACATGAGCCCACAAGAAGAAGACCGAGGGTGTTCCAGGCAGGGTACAAAGAACAAATCCGTTCTCAAAGGGGGAGGAAAAGATGAGGGAACAAAGAGAAGATTGAAAAATGACCCAGTTTTGGGGTACTTTTCACTAAATATCTGTGGAAGCCTCATTAGAAAAGAATGATTTGATTCTGTGTTCCTAGCTCTTTTCCATAGTTTACAGAATCCTGTGGGCGTGACAGCCTCCGGCTATGTTGTGAGGATCAAAAAGCTGCTTCTCTGCTGGCTTGCCTGTCAAGAACTGACCTGAGTTCCTAGCCCTGATGCTTATAATATCACTATGATCATTATCATGATTACCACCACCACCACCACCATTACCACCACCACCACTACCACCACCGCCACTGCCAGCATCATTACCATATCACCATCATCAAAATGATACTAACAAGGTAACATTTATTAAATGGCTCTTTTGTTGCCAGGACCATTCTAAGTGAGCTACATGAATCAATTCACCTAACCCTTATAGCTGCTTAAAGAGAGAGCCACTAATGGCATCTTCACTTAACATTGAAGAAACCGAAGCACAGAACAGTACTTTACCTAAAATCACACAATTCATAAATTTAACTTTTGCACATGTCAGGTCCCTTTCCTAGGTATGTTGCATATATAAAATTTCTTTCAGGAAAGTTTTATGAAACCAAAAGAATGGCCTAGAGAAGCTGACCCTATCTTGGGAAAGAACCTCACTAAAACCACGGAGGAGAGTGACAGTCAGAACACCAGGTCCCGAGGCTGGAACCACTGACATCATGGGAAAATGACAAACCAGCTGGCCTTTTTATGGTCACACACTGCCCCTCTGGCCCCCAGGTATGTTGTTCCAAGCTCTCCCTTCAAATATCATGAACATATATATCCATTTCTCTGAATTTGTAATTTCTCTAGATTTGTAACAGATGGAGACTGCAGGCATCTGTGTGGAAAATGAAAACTTTCTCTTGGTTTTAAACAGCCCTGGGAAGGATATGTCATCTGGAGAGAGAGTCTCACCCAAGGTCATAGTGACACTCTGAATCTAGAGTGTGGCCATGGTCCCTTGCGGAAGCCTGTATCAGCCAGCTCAGTTTCTAGTCCCAAATGTATCAAGATGTTGATGTCAGGCTTCCTGTGCATGGATTCTGGGTCTTACTCACTCCTGCAACTTCAGAGAAGAAGCTAGCTAGCAGTGATATCAAACTTACAGGGTAGCTGAATGTCTGTGGCAGTGATTTCTTATGAGCTGGCATATAAACTATGGAAGCTACTCTTGTTATCATGAACATTGGTCACTTCTGTTCCCAGACCTGAATGCAAAGTCATGAATGCTGGCAAGCTTTCCCAGCATGCTCCTGGGCTGGCAAAGCTTCCTGAAGTAGGAGGGCAGTTAGCATTTTATAGATGTTATCACTCTGATCAAGAACCTTGTTCAGAGATACCTTCAGCCCAAAGAGATCTCAACCCATCTTCCCAGCAAGGTACATAGCACAGGTCTCAGCCCAGGTGTCACCTCCCTCATGGGACATTGTATACCAGTCACAGAGCACAGAGTGGCTGTGAGCACAAGCCTTTTTACTCTTGAAGGAAAGAAAACATGGATGGGATTGGAGGAGCAAGAACGTTGATTTCAAATGACCACAGTGCCTAAAGAAACATCAAGAGGCCTAGATGTGACCTCATGACCACAGGGTCACTAGACAAATCCCAGAGAGGAGCCAGGCAGGGCAGGCTCTGTAAAGAGAAACTATTTCAACAGTGGCTGACTGGTAAGTTTTCCCAGCATGCTCCTGGGCTGGCAAAGCCTACTGAGGGAGGGAGGGCAGTTAGCATTTTACAGTTGTTATCACTCTGGTGGGATGACATTCTTGCCTGAGCTGCTGAGCTCAAGAGGCCAGGCTGGTGGAAACACAGCATCTCAGACGAGCAGGCAGGAACAGTATGGCCCTGAGTTACCACACTAGGTGACTTCTGTTCCCTTACTCTCTGTTACCAGAGGCTCTAAGGTTTGAGGACTTCCCTGGAGGGGGCATCTCAGGCTGGGGTAGAGTTTCTTCTCTCTGACTCCTGCAGTCATGGGCAGTAATACAGACTTTCTCATCAGGCTTTGAAGAACATGTTCTTTATGGGCCTGACCAGGGACATGCTCTACTTACCTCAGGGACATTCTTATCACACAGTCGCACCCCTGCTCTAACGTCTCAGAGGCTCTGAATCTTGGCCGAGCACACACACCAAAATGACTTTGGAGAAATTTCGAAGTCACAAAGATAAACTTGAAAGCTTTATACTTTAGTGGCTGTGATTGGATGTTCCGAGGCACCAGTGAACAAAACACTAAGAAAATGTTACATTTTTGGAAGGCAACAGCAGCACCCGTCCTACAAGTGAGAAATGGTTTGCATCCCAGTCAAATAGGACATCTTCTTTCCTCTCCCCACTTCCCTCACACATGCCTTCAGAGACACCTACAGTCTCTGTGTGCTTGCCAGTGATGATGGCGGAGGACAAAGCAACCGGCCCAATGTGCCAGGGTAGCCCTGAGCAAGTCCAATGCTTTACACTCACCTGGAACTCAAAGCTTGTGTGTTCTAGAAACTTCTGGTTCATGGTTTCTGCAAACTTGTTGATAGCTCTCAGGAAAACTCTGGAATAGGAAACAAGGTTACTGGACCACCTGAGCGTCCTCTCTCTTCTCTCTTTCTGATGGACTAAAATCTCCTCACATTCTCCAGAATGGGTTGATCTTCAGACAACGACTAATGCAGGTCAACGTAGGGGCTGAGGTTGCCTCGCTAGAATTCAAGAACCATCTCTTTGACATTTAGAAGTTTATATTGTCTTACATTCAAACGATTAGAAGAGTATGGCTGAACAATCCATGCTGTCCAGAAATGCATAAGAAAGAACATCCCCTCCCCCAAACAACAGCCAGTATTCTATGGGATTCTCTCTCCTGGAGAAGGCTACCATCAACATGTGGGTGAATATCACTCGAAGGTTTTCTTAGAAGCGTCTATACAAATGACATTTTTAGGGTGTCATTTTGATAAATGATATTACAGGCGGATGTGGTTTCATAGTTTGCCGATTTACTCAATAATAAATCGTGGTGTTCTTTCACACAAATGAGTGCGGCCCCACGTCATCCTTTTTAATCACCAAAGAGCATTCCACTCTACGGCCCGTATCACAGTTCATTTAATCAGTTTCTTATTCATAGGCCCTTCTATGGTTTCTCAGCTTCCCCCTGCCCCCATGATAGACAATGTTCCTGTGACCGCACTTCCATACCCTGTGCACTTCCTTTGAGCATCTCCTTTCCAGTTCTTCATCTGAGACCCAGTGCTAACCAAATATCATCTGCAGTTCTCGTTTTGGTACCAGGCTGTCGAGGTGCATCCTCCATGTCTCTCGGACCACTTTGTTCTTTTTGTCTTTGTCCATGAGCCTCCCTGACTGTTCTCACTGCTCTCTTCTCCTGTCCTGCCATTCTCAAGGATAGCTCTGACCATGGCCATTCCTGACCTCCATGGCTCTCCACTGCCCATGGATAAGCGGAACTCTCTCTTTACATGCAGTGCCCTGCATGTATTGACCCGATCTTCCTTTCTTATGCCTGTTTTTCACTCTCACCCCACAATTCAGATTACTTCCTTTTCACTTAGAGACATGTTTTCATTTTATAGCCCATCCCAGCTTTTCTAAGTCAAAATTATGCTTTCCTGGTACAGACTTGAGGATGTCCTGTCCAACTTCTGGACATTGTCATGTGATTTTGTCCTCTACAGATGTGCTGGCCACATTCAAAGTGGTCCTGGGACACTCAAGGCCCAGGAATGAAAACACCCAGAACCTCCTACTTCTTAGAACCTTTGGTCATTCTCCTATGCAATAGGTCACTGCCCACTTTCTCACTCTCTGAAGGCACTTTCTCTACTCTTAGCACATTTGACATCTTAGCTTTCTCCATATACCAAAACTTCTGATTCAGGCCATGATGTACTCACAGGGTAGGCCCCAAGGGTGTTCCTTGCAGCTTCACTTGCAGGACCCTATGTGAGTCTGGCGGACAGTGAGTGGCACACTGTGTCCTCCATCAGACCACACTTCCCTAGAGATTAGGACCACGGCATACTTGCATGCTCGTTTTCCCGTTTGTATCTTCATCCTAGGCTTCTCATGAGCTCCAGCTTGGATCCAAGCTCTCTGCTCTTCACACGAAGGCTAACTCTCAAACATCCTCACTCCCGCTTCTCTTGGTTTTTCCCCCACATGAATGAAGAACACCCCTCTTGCACCTGCTCTCAAAGAGGAAAACGACTCAACTCTGATAACCTTGGCTTTGTCCTTGTTCCCCACACAACACTCAGCCTGTCAGCACATTCTCTTAGCACTACTTTCAGATTAGGTCAAGAGCCACCTACTTCACTTCACCCCACGGCTACAGATAGGGACAAAGCTATAATCATTACTCTCAAGTTTTGCAGCTGCCTTCCAACTGAGATGTGGCCAAGTCTCCTTTGTGTGCCTATACTTGTGATTTGGTCTTCCTTCCTTCAGTGCTGCAGACTGAACTTAGACTCCACTGCATGCTAGGTAAACACTCCGCCACCTTGGTCCCATCATTCCTAATGAGCAGCAGGCAATCAGTATCTCCTTGTCCCCTGAGTGGCTGGTCCGGGGAAATACTTAGAGCCTGCCTGAGGTACCAGAGGAGGCCAATAAAGGAAGTGCTGATGAGTGTGCGTAATCATTGGAGCTCCATTATGCCTGGAGCCACTAAGAGACCTTACACAACACACATGTCAGAAGTGTCCCCTCCTTGGAGATAAATAAGCTGGGCTATTAATACCACACTCACCACCCCTCGGTGGAATTTGTTCCTGGACCACTTATTCCAAGGTACCAGTGCATTCATCCCCATCCCCCCTCCTACAGATGGACGGAGCACCCTGCAGTCAGAGAAGTCCCATAAAATAAAAGAGGAAGCTCTCAGGACTTATGGGGGCTGTGCATAAACACTGGTGCTGTATTTTCGCTGGGCTGAACATGGCAGGTACTAGAGGGTTTTGTTGTTGTTAGTTGGTTTGTTTTGGCTTGGTAACAGGGCTGCAGCAGTAGCTCATTAAATACTTACATGTTGTTTGCTGGAGGCAGAAGTGGGTGGGCGCAGCATTATTCTAATGTTGGGATGACATAATTTGGAATACGCACACACTCCCAAATGTTATTTTTGACTTCGCCACTTTCCATCTCTGTGGATTTGGGTCATGCTACTATCCTTTTGAAATCTCAGGTTCCTCCCTGCTACACAGTGGTGAGGGAGCCATTTCCTGGAGTTGCTGCAGGGAATGAGACCTGGCAAATACTGAGCTCAGTGCCCAACCCAGAGCCTGTAGTTTGCATAATGGTCATTGGAGAATCCCTTGGGTCCTTCAGGCTGCCCACTTCTCCTTATAAAACTAGATGCCAATAGGTGGACAGACAAACAGCAAGCAAGGAACACCTAGCAATCAGGTTTAAGCAGGCAGGACCACACAACAGTAGGAATGGAAAATCCCTCAAAATCCACCACCCCACTGGGCTGTCAAAGAGCAGGATTTCTTTGGTTTTGCTTTTTGCCATTTGCTAAGATGCCTTTGAAACAACATCTATATTTTCTCCTTAAAGATTAGTTATCTGATTCTCTAGATGGAAGCGCATTGAATGGCTGTCACTTTGTGTACAAACATCTTAGGAGCTGAAATGTGATACCCAAATGAGGGCTTTATACACTCTTGCTAGCAACAAAGCTATCGGTAACTCCAGAATAGACATTATTGAGGTTGTCAGTTTAAACCTGTCTGGGGCTCCCAGAGGCTGGGCTGGTGACTGGAAACTAATCAGCCATGTGCTGGTGCTAGTGAAAAGCAGGTGTGCTACCTCCTCCTGTATTCTCTGACAGCCACAAGCTGAATTTAAGAACCCCACTTAACTCTGTGTTTGTGTTTACGATAGGAAGTGTAAGGCTCTTCTTCTTCTTGGCTTTCTTTTTTCCAAAATTGTTCTGAAGTGGGTAGAAATAAGAACACACTCAAGTCTCTGTTGCTCTCAACAATGCACATAATGTTGTTTAAAACAAAGTTTATTTTCAAATCTCAACCTAACCTTACTTATCCACATGTGTTAGCAATATATATCCATATATATTAACACACATATATATGTACATATACAATACATATATATCTATACATATACAACATATATATACATATACATATATAACCTATATACCACACATATAGATACCATAGAGATACCATAGACACCATAGATACCATAGATAGAGATAGGTATAAGTATAGATATACATATAGATGATATAGATATATGGTAGCCAGAGTGTCCACTCTGCACCAGGTTTAGTGCATGGGGCTCCTACAAGGGTTGCAGCAAGCTTTGCCTAGTCAATGCTCCATCCTTCTGAGCTATGGCCTTGACCTGCCCAGCATCTCACTGGCACCTTCTATAAAAGAGAACCAAGTGTGGATACCCAGTAAGATGTAATCTAGGAATGAGGGTCCGGGGCCCCTGCACATGGGTATCTTCAGTAAACGTCAGTCATTGCTCTTCTGGTTCTTGACTTGCAACCACCACATTTAGTGATGGGGGAATCTGAGGCTGGAAGTACTCTGTTACGACAGCACAGCGCCACGCTGAAATAACAAGTTGTATGACATGAATAAAAGCAGAGATAGGACTGGGGACCCTCTCTGGCGTGTATTATTCAGGGATCAGAGGGCTCCTGTGAACCCTGCTCTCTGCCCTATGGTTCCTAAGGTTTATCTGAGTCTACCGGTCTAAACTTAAGGACAGACATAAGAGATGCACTTGAGTGGCAGAGCTCTTACGCTTCCCTTGAGTCTGACACATGCATTCTCCCTAAACCTTTAAGCTGCTCCTATCACCCGAACATCTCAAGGTTCATGCATCAAGAGGTTAGGGAGCAGCAGCATACGGCAGCTTGTCAGGGCACAGCTCACCAGAAGCGCCTTCAGCACTCCCTGAGGGTGCAGCAGGCTCACCAAATCTGGAATCTTACTGCACTTCAACATTAGTTGTGCTGTGTAAGGTAAAGAAATCATGGGCCAGCAAGAAGGCTCAGCTGACAAAGGTATTTGTCACTAAGCCTGACAAGCTGGGTTTGATCCCTAGAACCCACGTGGTGGAAGGAAAGAACTGCTTCCCACAAGTTGTCCTTTGTCCTCTGTCCTCCAGACATGCCCCCATGACACATGTCCAGTGGCAGGAATGTGGAGATAAAAATGATAGCTATAAAGTTCTTTCTATGTGTCAACAACTATACCAGCTATTCTTTCGTTTCAGCCACATAAATACCCTGTAATGGGGACTATTGCTAGTCCTGTTTTACGGTGAGTCCAGAGCAGCTAAGTAACTTCCCTAAAGTCAATAACTAATGAAGGGGACAGGATTTGAACCCAGGAAGTCATCAGCTACAACAGTGATTTTCAACATTCCTAATGTTGCAACCCTTTGATACAATTCCCTGTGTTGTAGTGAACCTTGCTCATAAAACTATTTCAGTGTCTACTGTTATAAATTGTAATGTGAATAAGGATGTTAAGCTACATGAGAGGCAACCCTTGCTGGTTAGAACATCTTCATGCTATCTCTGGGTTCTATTCTCATGAGGATCACTGTGGGACTTGGACACATTTCTGGTCAAAGTTATTACTTACTAGAAGGAAGCCTTCAGGATCGGAACTTGAATGGATTTGTGCCCTCCCTAGAGCCTTAGACACTCGATAAATGTTGATTGACTGTTTTAAGAGCAGCCATCGAGATGTGTTTAAATCCCTGACTCCCCTTGAAGTGCTATGATTCCTGATCGAGGTGCAGATGAAAGAGGGAAGAGAGAGAGGCTTCCTAGAATATTTGTGTTAATTTACAACATTATGAAGAATTTGATCATTTAAAATTTAAACATGCCATGTAAATCAGATCATGCTGAATGCTGCATCTTACCAAAAAGAAAAACGTTCTAGCCGAAAGTGTTTCTTACCATACACATACCATCACCTTTGCATAGGTAAACAGCACCCAGCTAGAGAGAAGTTCAAAGCCAGAAAACTCCACGCATGCCACCAACAGAAACACGGATAATAGATGACTGATACACATATATATGCATAAATCAAAGGTGGTAATAGATTAATTACAGTAACATAGATAATAGAGGGAAAGAGATAAAGATACAGATTAGAGAGAGGAAAAGAACGAGGAAGATAATCGAAGAAAGTTAATTGGTTATAATGCAGGCTAATTTAGAGATAAGAATCCTGTGTATGTAGATTGTTTCTTTCTGGGGAAGAGGAAATGGTATTTTAGGTGAGTGTCCCACTATAAATCATGGTACACATTCTGTCTGTGTATATTCTGCAAACTAGCTGCAAGACCTTGGCAGCAGCCTGTCTTCAGGGCTGCTGTCTGGATGTCTGTTCAAAGCTCTTTAGACAAATGTCTCTGGTACACAGGGTGAAGAAGCCTGGGCTCAGAACTTGGCTCAGGCTGAATAATGTCTCTCTTTCTTACTGGCGTTGCAAAGATGGGTAAGTCAGCTGTGTCATTTGTAAAATGCAAATGGCTGTGGTTCCACCTCATAAGGTTGTCGTGAGGGGCAGGGAAGCTAACACAGGCAAAGCATTTGTAACAGTGGACTGATCTAGGTGCTTAATACATATCAGCTATGAAATAACACACAAAATGTAAGTGTCCTGAGCAGCCCTCATGAGCTCCATAAGTGGAGGAGACATTCTTGTAGCCAAAATATGAAAGAAACCTAGAAACTAAGCTTTTCTCTTGCAAGGACAAAAGAACAGCTGTCGTTAGCAAGAGTTGACATTAGGAAGCTCTTATCTAGCTCAAGACCAAGTTGGCATCACCTGGTGATACTAACGCCCTGCTTACTGAAGTCTGACTTGTTATCAGTGTGATACTGAGGAACAATCCTATCCATCCGAAATGAGAAATGCAAAATCCTGTAAAATGGACTGTAGTTATTGTCTCTCCAGAGATTCAGAAATTGACACTCCAGCTGAATGAATTTCTGGAAGGGGAAGGGTTGTAGTGGGCTGTGCTTATGCAGATCTGTAATCCTAGCACTTGGAAGGTTGAGGTAGGAGGACTATGAATTCAAAATCTTCCTCTTTAACTGCCTCGTGAGTTCAAGGTCAACCCTGGCTACAGGCGGTTCATGCTACACCCTTGAACCCAAGTTTAAAAGACCCTGAAATGTAAAGACAAGTATTTCACTGATCAGAGCAGTAACTCCTTTTATGTAAGAGGCAATTCTACTTTCTTCAGTTCCTTGGCTTCCATTTCTAGGTATAGAGACAGAAGGATCATTTTAATTGTCAGCTTGACGTGATGTAGAATTTTTGTGGGAAGAGAGTCTCAGTCAGGGATTGTCTACATCAGGTTGGTTTGTGGGCAGATCTCTGAGGGATTTTCCTAATTGGGTTAATTGAGGTGGAAAGACTAGGTACTCTGAACACGAGCAGCACCATTCCCTAGGCTTTGCATTCTAGACTCTATGAGATTGGCTAGACACAGATATACACACAGTCGTTTCCTATCTGCTGTTGACTGGGGTAGCGAGCTGCTTTGAGTTCCTGCCTTGCCTTCCCTAGAGTAACAGACTGGAACCTGGAATTCTAAGCCTAATAAAAACCATTTCTCCATTAAAGTTGTTTTTTTTTTTTCCAGGGTATTTTATCACAGCAATTGGAATGGAACTAGAATGGGCAACATCTCTGGGGCCTGTTCCAATACCTCCTTACACAGAGCGCTAAGAACTTCTCCCAGAATGCCTGGTACACAGCTCCAAAAGAGGAAACTTGCCTGATGAACTTCAGCCCTAGCTTTGTATTAGCTCATGTCATCAGTTCCTTTTCCTGACAGTAATCTAGCTTTACTAACTAACAGCAACTCTGGCTTATTCTTTGGAGAACTACCTTCTCTATTACTTTCCTGGATCCCTGTTGTTTGGATAGAATTGACCATACTACCTCCAGTTCAGAAGGCAGATCGTAAGATCAAAGCTTGACTTAAAAATATCTTTCATTTTTCTGCCACAGAGGTTTATGGATGAACATGTAGCCCAAACCAGACTTTGAAGATTAGCCTTGGGAATTACACTGCACTGACTGGGAAGAAAAAAAAAAATCTCTTGGCAGGTTTTTCTGGAAGGTTTTTCTTTCTCCTCTTTCTTTCAATAAAATCCATGTATGCAGGCTATAGAGATGGCTCAGTTCTTCAGAGTATTAGCTGCTCTTCCAAAGGACTCTGCTTCCAGTCTCGGCTCCCACACAGCCGCTCGCAACTGTCCCTGGATCTGATACCCCCTTCCGGTTTCCACAGGCATCAGGCACTCAAGTGGCTCACAGGCACACACACGGAGGCAAAATACCCATATGCATAATAAAATTAAATAGATATACTTGCAACCTGTAGGGTGTACTTTCATCCCTCTAAAGGGAATGTCTGTTTGAGAATGAAGCCAATGGAGACAAGGCAGAGGGAGAGGCATCTACTTCTTCCATCTTCATTTGGGCACCTCGATTGAGCGTGAAACCAGACCTCTAAGTTTTTCAAGTTATCTGAATCCATACATTTTCTAGTTTCAAAAGCCCAGATTACTTTAAATCCCAGTCAGGAAGTTCCCTGTGGCACAGAGAGTCGCTGTACATATGCACGAATGTCACTTTCTGTACTAGGACTATACACACAGTCATTGCACGTGGAGTTTGCTCTTGAAAAGTTCATTGTGTATAGACTGACTAGTCCTGTGAAGAACTGCTCACAGGCTGTGAGGATAGCAGCTAAGTGGGCATACAGACAGAAACTGAATGGAAAACAAACTTTCCTGCCATGAGGGAGTCACAGAGTGCAGAATTTTTAGAGGGAGACAGGCATCCAGGCAGAGCCACAAATTATACACATGTTGAGATTAGATAACAGGAGAAGTTGGATATATCCCAGATGCAAATGACCCTGTACTATCTCCTGATGCTTCATATAACTTGACAGACTGTCTGGTTATCTTCTGGCATACAGTGAAGGGCCATGTTCAGAGTAACAGATAGCTTCTACCTCAATCCAAGATGGCTGACCATTGACATCTGAGCACCTACATAAGTACAAAATGAAAACAGGGATCTCATTGTCTAAAAATGATTATGAGTCAAGAGATGGTAGCACATGAACATTAAACCAAGCATGGGGCCCTTCCAAGTATGGGGGTCTATGCTCCTCCACAGGACTCATGCTTAGAAAGCTGGCAAGACACAAGGCCAGGGAAGAGTCTACTTCTGACCCATGGTGTGCCTAGGAGAATTATCATCAGCTTGTAAGTCATTGCAAAGTCAGCCTTCAGCATGTGAGATGCGAACCAGTTAGAGTGAGCCTAGGATAGGCTGGAATGCCCCCGGACACTGTGAAGCTGGAAAGAGCTCCCTCTTTCTACAATAAGCAAAGATGTATAGATAGATGTCTTCTTCTGCCTTGACCAATTCCTCCTTCCTTCCTGCAGTTCTAAAGCTAGTTCAAGAGTACTGTAGCCAGGTGTCTATCACATGATGGGCACTTGGGCATTCAGGGACTGGAAGAACAATTTTCCAGAGATCAGCAGGTATTGCAATGAGCTCTTAGCATGCAAGAGACAGATCTCAGACCTTATGCAATGACAAAATCATTAATATGTAAATGTGCATAGTCTTTCCTCCAGTCCTTTCACTCAAGAATATTCTGGTTTTTCTTCTCCATCACTCTCTGGGGACATTTCTGTCTTTGTCAGCCAATACTTGTGTAATGAAGAACAGAGGTGGTAGGGACAGGGAGATAAAGTGAGAAACCCGTTTGAGATAAAGGGCTTTCTATGGTACATACCTGAACTAAATCTAAGTAGCCATAGGAAAGGGGGAGAGAAAGGAAAGGAGGGGCAGAGAAAGCCTTGCTCAAGAGAGGACATGGGTAGGACTTAAGAACAGGATTCTGAGACAATCAGGGTAACTACAGCATGCAAAAGACAGTAGGGGACAGTGGAGTAGAGGAAGGGATTATTAGAATGGCTGAGCTGTGGGACGTGCGTGTACCTTGCCAAGATGGTATTAGAGACACAATAGTGAAGCTTGGAATCGTTTGTAATTATTTATCTCAGGTTGTGATTGCTCATGTGGGGTCTGACTTATTCTTGGGTTACATTGGTATTCTGTGAGACATGATTTGGGATTACATAAATAAACAAAAAAATGTGTAAGTTATACCCTACACTTTCCCCAAGGCAGATTAATCTGTAAAATGCTCCCCACTATTTCTTTAGTGTAGAAAACCTTCATCTTTATCTTTTTCATATTTGCAAACTGAAAGCACCCCACCTCCCCCAGTCCTGTAATGTGGAAACCTTTAAAGATTTAATCCAGTAGTTTGGACACTTACCTAATATATGATCCAGAAAACATTTTATTATCCTAAATGACCTTTAGAACAACATAATTGTATAACGCTTCCCTAAACTCTCCTGTCATAGCCAAAGTATCACATTTTAACTGCAACTTGAAAACCAAAGGCAGTGTGAACTATTTAGAGTTGCTTCAAGATTGGCGAACTCTTTCTTCCTTGTGTTTGAGCAAAAAAAGGAAGGGCTTGTTGACATTCTAATCTCTTCTCTCCCTTCTATAGCTAGTGTTCTTTAAAATAAAGAGTGAGCACAGGAGGTGGAATTCTGGAAGCACGGGGCAGCTTACCTGTTCTGGACCATGCTCATAGCCATCCAGTCCCCAGGATACACATTCTTCCCAATGAGGTCTTTGAACATGATGAATGTCTCCATCAAGAAGTCCTATAAAAGTGCCAAACACACCTGTCACCCCAAGTCTCAGGGACAGACTTCACGTGTCTAGATATTGGTGGTGGTCAATCAATATCTTCTTTATTTTCCTTTAGAGGATTAGGACTGGGAAGGGGCCCAGGTTTTTGCTAAGGAATTCAAAGTCATCACAACGAGTTAGAAATGGAAATTTATAAGTCAGCTACCAAGATTCTGTCTCACGGGTACAAGGGGAATATGAACAATGACTAAAAATGGTCTCTGCAAATAAAGCACTATTGGTTCTGTAGTTAAGAATAAAGAAGTAAATGTATTTGCTGATGATTTCATAATCATCTTCCCAGATATGTATTTGAGAGGTAAATAATACACATTATATGGTACGGTCTCAGGCCATTGAGCAAATACACTATTATTTGAATGAACATCTAATTAGCAATGCACAGGCACAGCTAATCCAAATGTCACATGTGCAAATAAACTCATAAAGAAGGGAGGTAAAAGGGTCTTCCTCTCTTTTAAAGAGGTTCAAAGTGGATTTAAACATTCTCCAGCAAATTCTGCAGTAGGCTAACCTTCATCTTTATCTTTAGAGAAAATAAATTCAGCACAGATCCAGACAGCAAAGTCAAGAACCAGTGGTACCAAGAGCATCTTGAACTGCAGGTAATGAAGCCGAATCCCCAGGTGATTTGAGTAAAGCTTCGAATCCAGAGTGAACCCACCCATCCACAGTTTTTTCCCTAAGCAGTGTTTGTCAAGTCATGTTCACTGCAGCCTCTGCTCAGAGAAAAATCTCACCTAAAACCCAATGCATGAAACAGATAAAGATAGATTAGCAGTGTTTGTTTATGTTTATGTGTGTATATGTATGTACCTATTTGCCAATGAGTGTGCTGTGTGTGTGCAATTGTGTGTGAGTGTGCTGTGTGTGCAATTGTGTGTGTGAGCATATGTGAGTGTGTGCAAATATCTGCGTGTGAGCATGTATAATTGTGTGTGTGAGTGTACTGTGTGTGTGCAATTGTGTGTGTGAGGGTGCTGTGTGTGTGTGAAATTGTGTGTGTGAATGTGCGTGAGCATTGTGCAATTGTGTGTGTGCATATGTGCAGTTGTGTATGTGAGGGTGCTGCGAGTGTGTGTAAAATTGTATGTATGGGTATGTGTGACTATGTGTGGTATGGTGTATATGTGTGGTATGTTGTGGTATGTGCTTGTGAGTGTGTGTACATATGTGTGTATGTCTGTATATGCAACTGTGTGTGTGAGTGTGCTGTATGTAAAATTGTATGTGTGAGTATGTGTGCAATTGTGTCTGTGAGTATGTGAGTGTGTGCAATTGTGTATATAAGGGTGCTGCGAATGTGTGTGCAGTTATATATGTGAGTATGTATGTGTAGTATGGTGTATATGTGTGGTGTGTGTGCACGTACTTGTGTGTGCACGTGAGACTGGCATGGTATATATGTGTGTGGTGTGTTTGTGTGTATGAGAGGTGTGATGTGTGTATGTGTGCCTATGGTAGGGTAGTGAGGGGGGGTATGCAGAATATCATTTTAAAAACACTGCTTTAAGCTAAATTGTGAAAGTCTGAAAATGACATTGGCTTATTTCTAGCAAATTTTGTTTCTAGGAAAAAGATCACCTATGTGGTATAAGGTCCCAGTTTCCACATCAGGAGAATGGGGTAATGTCTACCTCCCAAGGTTATCACAAGGATCAAGCACATACTGTGTACAAACTTTGGCACAGAGCCAAGCTCGTGACTTCTCACTGGTGATGGTGGTGTATGTAGCAGATGAGTCCTGAGAGGTGAGCTGGGTTCAGGAACCAGCTATCTCTGTATACGTGCTCCAGCATAGTGACAGCTGCCTTTTACTGAGTGGTTACTGTTATACTTAGGATTCAAAGCCTGTGCCACAGATAGTGCCATCCCTAGTTCACAGATTGGAAAAACAACAACAACAAAACCCCTGAGACTTAAGAGAAGTCAGCTTGCCTGTAGTCACATAGTGGCTAATCTAAGATTCCAATCTAAAATATTAGGACTCTGACACTCATGGTCTTGAGCTTCAAAGCACTCATGATTCACCAACAAATGTTTGCTTGCTAATGGGAATCGAGATGCGGGAGCCAGAGCATGCACTGTAATGGACTGGAGATATATTCTAGAAATGAGTTATACAAGAGATGGAATCAGACGTGTATATCGTAATCTGCAACACACATGCTTGAGATCTGTAGACGGCCTTCTTGCCCCAAACTCAGGAGAAGAAGTTTGGTATGCCACGCCCCTCTTCTCCATTTCTTGCCTCCCTCCCAACCCCTTGCTGTGTCCTGCAGACTTACCACAAGGTCTGAGCTGGTCTGGAAGGTCTCAATATAAAAGGAATAGTGTTGGTCACCCATCTGGTCTAAGATGGCCGTCATACATGCCACAAAGTGACTCTACAAAACATAATGAGAAATATAATGGCACTGAAATTTGTCCTTTCCGTCTCCTTGACATCAAATTTGAAAACATACAGCCACCCCAGGCACTGATAAAGGGCCACCCAGCAGTGAGGCATCTTCTCTTACTGGCATGTAAAACAACTCCCTAAGAGGAAATGTCCTTACCGCTAATTCATTTAAAAAGCATTCATTAAACACCCGTTATGTGCCTGTAGCTGTGCTAAGAGCTTCAGATACAAAACCAAGAGTAGACCCACCGCCTCATTCCACCTCTGCACTGTTTGCACCTTAGAAACAGCACTCTGTGGGTGTTGGGAGACTCAGCCTATGTCAGCCAAGATCCTCGGGGCAGTCCGTTTCATTTTCTGGTAAATAATTTTGTCTGTGTGAATCCCCATAGTCTTATCTGTGCCCATATCCACTCCCAGAGGAATTCCTGGAAAGATCAACAGCTCCACCAGCACCGTTAAGTGCATTGCAAGTCTCTGCAGAGAGATCAGTTACGGGATCACCATGAATCAATCAGCCATGAGAGAACCTAACACCTACCAGGATTGGCCTTTGTTAGGGATAAAGAAGATGAAGGAGATGCAGAGAGACAACCTTTGCTCCTTTTAAGTTTATTATTTAGTTGGGAAAGCATGATTAATGTCCATGAGGAAAGGACTCCGACAAGAGGGAAATCAAGGTGGAGACCTGAGGAGGGGGTGGGTCTTGAAGGAACCCTGGGAGTAGAGAAGCATGAGTTATAGTCAGGCATGGACCAGAGGCATTACTCAGACTCTCCTGAGGTCTCCCTCCCAGCGTATTCAGTGTCTGTGCTGGGGCAGGCTGGCATATAGAAGCAGCACTTGAAGGGACATATTCTGGAAGCTGGTAAAGAAAGCACTGGCCACTAACCAAGCAGGGCTGAGATGATATTCTCAACTGGTTTCCTGTAAGATCTCAGAGGGGTTACCATCATGGCCAGAGGAGGTCTCACAGTGGCCCAGCATAGACAGATTTTTTTTGGAAGGTTGCCTGGATAGTGGTGAGATACAGGGAGTGTCTAGGGACCCGCACTGCTGAAGATAGGCTTGGAAGTTTCATGTTTGAAAGATAAAGGTGTGTGATACATGAGTTTGTATGTGTGTGTGTCTGTCTGTCTCTGTGTTTATGTGTGTGTCACAAACTGTGGCCTTTGTTTAAAAATTATCATGTTGTTAAACATATTGAATATGCGTGCACATATGTAATCTGTATATGAGCCAGCCTGTAGGTCTGCTGTAGTGACGGACGCTGCTAATGACCCCTAGGAAGGACCTTCTGCATTCCTTGGTAGGTCTCTTAGGTTGACTAAATGTGTCATACACTCTCATTTGCCAAAGTAGCTCACCTAGGTACAGGCTTTCATTTGCTTCCTGGTGCTTTTCAATTAGAGTTAGAGGTGTCAATGACATCCCAGTCAGCAGGACCAGCTAGAGAACAGAATGAGGGGAAGATGGAGGGTCTTCACTTAAAAGTATTATTGATAATTTTAGAACAGCTGAGTGGCCTTTTAAAAGAGGGAGCTCTATGACTAAGCAGATCACCTGCACAAAAGCCCACCCTGTGTTTAGGAAACGTGGGTATCGGGCCAAAAACACCAAGCCTAGACTTTCAGGGGCTCTAGCCACTTTGTACGTAGGAAACTAAAGCCTTGGGGTTCCACCTGCTTGTTATTTCCTGGTTAGACCTCCAGGGGGAGGTAGCAGTGAGTTTGTGGAATTACTCAACTCTTTCAAACCAGGCTGAAACAGCTGCATCCTGGCTAACTTCATAAGGTCCCACTGAAATCAAGAGATGTATTTTATACCTCTGGCTAGGCTAAATGTAGGGAAGGAAGATTCTAGAGTTTGAAGAGATAAAGGTAGGTGTGTGTGTGTGTGTGTGTGTGTGTGTGTGTGTGTGTGTGTGTGTGTGTGTGTACCTGTGCTTCCTCGGTTCCCTCCGTCTCTGTCTCTTCTCTCTTCCTTAAAGAATTCATCCTGTGGCCACTAGGGGGCGTTTCTTTTCACACGGTAGCTGCTGTGCAGTTTGTTCGGCTTTTTATTTATTCCTACGTGAGCAGACCCACTACACTTCTTGCATATAAACAGTGAAAATTACAATATAAAGGGCTTATTTTTCCTTCGTTTGGAGTTATCTTGCTTCTGGTCAAAGCCTGGCTCGTTGTACAAGGAAGAGGGCAGCATCCTCTGCAGGTAATTCCACTGCTTGGAGGTAAGAGATATGGGAAGGTTTGATTTTTTTTTTTTTTTTGTCTTTTTTTTTTCTAGTCGATGATCTTGTAGGAAAAAAATGTTGTTCTCCCTCGGACAACAGTTTACTTTAAATCTTTGGCTTAAATGAGTGCTGAGACTGTGAGCTTGTGTGGGTGTGTGTGGTGAAAATCCACCATTGTCAGAACTGCAGGCTGCCCCAAATGCCTCGATCCGCAAGGCTTGTTAATTCCCAGTGGCTTGATTTGAATTGGAAGAGGAGGAAATGCAAAGAGCAAACCTCGGAGGAGCTCAAGTTGCTTGAGATTACCTCAAACAGGCTGCGTTCCCTTAGGGTTTGTTTACGGAAACTTCTATGCCTTTTTTCTTTCTTTAAATAATGAAAAAAGAGAGGGGTTTTTTATTCTTCATTAGAGAGCTTGACCATTTTATGAAATTAACCATTATTGTTTTATAAGGAGTCAGCCAGTGTGTTAAGAGTTCGCAGATCAATCAAAATCACTTTTACCAGCTTGTTAATTTCTTTGTCCTGATCAGCACGTAGAAAAGCCCAGTTGGGTGCCTTTCACTAGGATTTGCATGCACTGTCATGGAAGTTTAGACAAGTCACTTGCATTTGCCTGTTAATCAAAAATTGACTGCTTTATCTCGAACCGGAAGCCTCCTGATTTTCTACCATGGTGCCTAGCTCACTTTGGTATCGATCCTTAGGTGATCACACAGATGTGACTAACAGACAGACAACCTGAAGTGGAGTGAGCCACAGGGAGTAGGTTCATTAAAGGCTCTTCTCTGTCGTTTGAATTGAATGGTCATTTATGATTTCTCATGCAATGAAGGAATAATAGAATCACATTGTGCTTCTCTGATGGCTAGTCCCTTTCAAGACTGTCTTCAAAATGGCAATTGAGTCTTGGCCCTCTCCTGTTTTCACAAGTTTGAGGCCAGACTTTCATACCTGCCATGTCTAAAATGCTTGGAGAAATTGGGGTTGGGGGATAGGGGTTAGGGCTGACAATCAGACTATTTGCCCTGGCAACCAACACAGCCCTAAGGTCGACCGCTGCTCAAACTTTATATCATTAAAAGTTCAAACTCCCATCCCCTCCAACAACCTAGAAAAGCCTTAGTGTTGCATGGGGTTCTCAGGGAGTTGGGGGATCCCCTGTAATCTGAGCCAATTAGAACTCTCTTCTTTTTATTCCTGGCAGAAATTCTATAATCGACATATATTTACTACCAAGGCAAGAGGCAGCCACTCATCCATACCAAAGCAGCACGCCAGGTGCCTGGATAGGAAATTGCTTCTTAAAGCAGAGGACCAGTGGGACTCGCATATTAAATTCCCAGAGAGAAATTGAATCTGAGACTCTGGTGCAAACCAGGCAGAGTCACCTCGCTCTAATCGGGTGGTTTAAAATGTGGGTAATGAATCACAGCATGAGGAGACACAGTTTGAAACTAGGTCAAACGTGTAAAAATAAGTGCAATCGTCCCAAGCACTTGGCTGATAAGGGGCTACTTAGCGCTGGAGTGGAGGGGCATATTTGCCGCATAGGATTCTCTTTAGTTATCCGAGACAATCAATTCTTTTAATTAATCCAGCTCATCACTACACCCAGAGGTCTTGCACATCTGGGAGAGAACTGAAGCGTTGAGGAAAACCAGTCAGGGTCTCTTTACTATATGCTGGCAAGAAAATAAGAGAGAAAACTGAGAGTGTGTGAGCAACATAGCAGATGACTTCAGTTCTGGTAGGAACTCTCCCCAAATCATTACCCTGGCTCCTTTTGTGTTTATAAGCCACGTCCATATCATATTATTATTGGAAATACTAATAGGTTTGCATACAACATTCAATTTAGCCATTCCTACTTATCAACCTTTAATGCAAACATAACACGTGCAGGTACACACACTCACATACACACACACACACACACACACACACATGCACACACACAGTCAGAACTCTTCAGTGCTGGAGTAAACGGGGCAAAGAAGGCAAAGCAATCATTTGCTCTGCTTTGGAGAACAAAATTGAGGAGGGGCTTTGGCTGCTGGGAGGCACCCCCTAATCACCTGAGATTGGTGGGAGAAGTAAGAACACAGAGGGAAGGAAACAGTCAACTCCAGGAGCTTGCTACCTAAATGCCAACATTACTATGAGATAGCAGCTGGTGACGCGTTGCTATGGTAACTTTAGATAATGCGCACGACCAAAATAAAATACAATATAGAAAGCACCAAGGAGAGGAGATGAAGGAAAGTTTGCGTGCGGAGGGAGGAGGCTCACGGGGAGATGAAAAGTTCTGTGAAAGGGCTATCTATACTTTGGAGACAGAGTGGCCGAATACTGCTCCCGGGCTGTTCCTCCGCTCACCCCCATGTCTGCTATGTGCTTATGTAACTGATTTTATTCTTGGATTAAACTAGTGCTGTCTGTATGGTGGATCCAGGACTGATTGGAGGTGGGAGGCTGTGGTGTCAGGAAAAGCAAGGGCTCTGAAATCCATTCATCTCAGAGCTTCGTCAGGCCTCTGGGAGTTGTAATTTGGAAAAGTCTTTAGGGAGGCTGAGGTGTCGAGTGTGTTCTCATATAACAATGCCAAGTCTGGCTACAGTGCTAAGCATCAGGGGGGTACAGCAGGGTGGCTAAGGCTGTGCTCCCAGGAGCTCATATCTAATGCTTGCTGGATACAGAGTCATAAGCAGGGAGTCCAGAGGGGGGCGGGGCCCTGAAGCCAGGTAGCCAAGGTTCCAATCCTAGCCATGTGCCTATGACCTTGAGCAGGATCTTGTGTGGCTTGCTTGCCTAATGTGTCAAAGAAGATAATAAAAGAAACAAAACCTCTTTATTTTATATGGCGAATAGAAGACTGAATTAATTTATATAGAAAACCTTGAACATATAGAGCCTTCAGTAAGTACCAGCTGTTATTATCATTATTATTATTATTATTATTATTATTATTATTATTGTCATGCTACTGGCTATGGTCCAGAAAACTATGTAGATTAACCAAATAAAATTCCCAGCACAGAGGAAATGGTAACTGTTTACCAGTGACTGTCTGTGAACCAATTTAACTGCTCCCCATTGCAACTTGGCCACAGAGCCTTTACGGCCTTCAACTCTTGAGTGGCCTTTGGTTATCGCGTCTCAAATTCATCTGCTCACTGAGTGTGTACCTCTGGGAGCAAAGCATGATGGGGGATTTCTTTGACTTGAAGACAGTCGCTGGAAGGTAGGAAAAGTGACTTTGGTGTTCAAATTGTTCAAAAGCATGTGCTTCCCACTGCCTTTATGAAAAACGTAATCCCTTAGCTGTCTGACTTTGGGAGGTGCCTGCCTCTGTGTGTCCTGACAGTCCTTAGCTACCCAGTGGTCCTGCCATGTGGTAGGTGAAGCCAGTTCCATTCCTTCTTGGGGAAATGACCACACATCGAGGAGGTTTGTGTGATCTGTTCCCTGTCAAAAGCAGAAGAAACCACGAGCAAGCCGAGAGGTGCCGCCTGGATGCTGTGCCTCTGTGTGCATCCTAACATGGCTCATCTGTGCATGGTAACTCCAGGAGGGCTAGCACCATGCACCCCTGCCAGACACTGAGGGCATCAATGACAGCTCAAATGTTTGGATACACCAGGGCTAGACTTGCAGGCAGTGTCTCCTTAGGGAACAGTCCTCACTGAAGGACCAGTGAGGCAGCCTGAGAAGGCTGCTTAGGGGCAAGGCCGGAAGAGCCTGTATTCCTCACATACTTTTCGCTTGTAACAAACACCTCTGATCATAGCTGGAGTTTGGGCCTGCCTGTGAGATCACTTTAAATTTTCCACGGAGAACAGTAGGGTGTTTTGTAGCAAGGGAAAGTAGGGGGATGGTAGATCCTATTATTAATTTCTTTCTTTTTCATTCATTCATTCATTCATTCATTCATTCATTCATTCGCTCATGCCTTCTTCATCATCTCCCTGAGACTTCTCAGCTTACACAATGAGCTAAGCCGTGTACCCATTTTATAGATGAAAAACACGAGAGGCACGAAGTCAAATAGTTTGACTAGTCAGACATTTAGTTTGTGGCGTTGAAGAAAATAAAAGCAGGGCCTTTTAGGTTCCCAAAACTGTATTTTCAAGGACAGTATTTTTATACCACACCTTCTGTATTGCCTCTACTCAGCAGAGAACCCTGTCACTTTATTTGCTGCTGTATTGCTAGGATCTAGAATTGAACCTGAATATTGCATAAGTTTGATAAATATTAATAAAGATTGAATTTAGTACTGCATTCTCTATCTCTAAAAGAATGTTATGGGGACCCTTCTCCATAAACTGAAATTTTAATTGGGTATTATACCTTTGATTTAACAGAGGCTAGAAACCTAAGTATTTTTGTTCTATTTCTGACATTCTGTCAAATTCCAGTGAAGTAACCCTTTTATACATTCCTTGGTTCATTAAGTACTTCTTGAACATCTACTGTGTGAGCACCCACTGTATGAGCACCTACTGTGTGCTGGGCATGGGTCTAGGCTCTGGGGCTATAGTTGTGATGATTATCAAAAGCGTTTTTTAGACACTTTCCAGATGAGTTAGGCTAGAAACAGGAAGACACATCTGTAACAAGCCAGCACATAAAAACAATTGCAGACAGCAGTTTGCTCTACTAAGGAAATAGGAGAAGGCAATGGAAAAAGACAGAATGTAAGGCACTTGTTTTGGACTGAGTAGACAGTGGTGGATTCTGGGAGCTAACATCTGAGTGATGAGGATGGCTGTGTAAGTACCTGGAAGGGCAACATGGGCCAAGTGAGGGACAGAATCAAAGACCTTGGTGGGTAGGATGAGAGGATCAGAGATGGAACAGAAGCCAGTATGGCCAGAAGCTATGAACAAGGAAGGGTAAAGTACAAGGTGAGGTCAGGAAGACAGGCAGGAGCCAACTCCCAAGGGCACATGGGGCTCAAGGCCAGAAGTCTGGGTTTTCTTCTTAGTGCAATGGATGCTCTCAATCTGAGTTTTAGAAGCTTGCTATTTGCCACAAGATCCACTCTGTAAAGAAGTGTCCATGTCTTACATGCCAGCCTATCTCCAAGGAGCTACACTAGTGCTATTTCCAGGGTCATGGGTTGGTAGAACATGTAAATTATGCCTTAAGTGCTGGCCCTTCTGGTTCCTGGTGGTGCTGTCACTCCTTAGCAAGTGTTTCTCGCTAGATGATTATTTTGTAGCACGGTCTGGCCCTCCTGGGGGAGCACACATGGAGTCCACTTTGACATCGATTTCATTTTCTTCAGACTTGGTATGCTCAATTCCCTGCTGTTCAGTGCTGAATAAACAGAAATCTACTCCCGGCTGCTCCCAGTCTCCAATTAAAACCATCTGAATCTAGGGACCTACCTAAGACGCCAATACTGGGAAATGGACTATTATTCATTGGGATATTTTTTTCCCAATGATATCCTAACCTGATTGGGAAAAGAACAACTTCAGAAATAAAGTGTTCTTCTCATTGTCCACAGCAGTGACAGGCTTTCCAAGCTTCATGCTAAACTTCCTAAGAAAATCTGTATTGGAAAGTTCTCGACAGTAGGGTATAGCCCTCAGCTATATGAACCCACCCATCTCACTCCAGATGAAACCAGAAACACTAGCAGGGCTTGGAGTTTGAGGCGTATATCCTAAGAAGTCTTCCACCTGCTCCTGCAAACGTGTGTGTCTAGGTGAAATGATTGGAAGGCACATCCTCCGTGGGAAAAGGGATCACGAAAGGTTATGAAATCTGAGACGGATGGGGAGTTGTGGACTAAAAGACAATAATAACAACTGCCATGCAAACCGACAGTGTGCCAGATAACCATGCTAAATTCTGTATTGCTCCATCTGTGCAGACCATTCACAGGTCATAGCAAGGGAAGAGAAGAGTTAGAAGGAAGATAAACCATTGTCAGACACTTAGATGTCAGCTACAGCTGAGGAATATGTCAGTGGTCACAACAGCCATTTGTGTATTTACTGTGGATCGACTGTTGAAAATGCTTTTCCTCTTTTATCCACTGTAGTGGTTCATCTTGGCTGTTAGCATGACACAACAGGAAAGAGAGAACCTCAGTTGAAGAACTACCTCCATCCACAGGCCTATGGGCACATCTTGGGTAGTATTTTCATGATTGTTAATTAATATAGGAGGGCCCAGTTTATAAAGAGTTGTGCCATCCCTGGGAGATGAGTCTGGGCTTTATAAGAAAGATAACTGAACTTGAGCCTGGAAGCAAGCCAGTAAGGTATTTCTCCATGGTAGCTGCTTCATCTGGGGTCTCCATGTTCCTGCCGGGGTTTCCCTCCATGATGCATTGCGAGCTGTAGTGTAAATAAGCCCTTTTATCCCCAGGTTGGTGTGATAGCGCTCTATCACAGCCATAGGAAAGCATACTAGGACATCAACGTTTAGTAGATGTTGATAATACTGTTTGAACATTACAGATGAGGAAATCAAGGATCAGGGCAATGACAGAACTTTCCTAGACCAGCTTGGCTCCAGAAATACCTTTGTTCTCTTTTCTTAAAGAAAAAAAGTACTATTGAAATCATAAGTTGTTGTAATTAAACTTAAGCAATACCTGGAAACTCAACGAAGCAAAAACGACAGTATGTTTAATCTTAGTGCTACTGTCAGATAACTCCTGAATGTTAGAAAACATCATTCAAGGTACGTTCTGTGCTCCCACAGGAGTGGAAGGAGGGAGGAAGGGAGAGATAAATACTCACATGCACTTATGTAAGGTTGCATGGGTGAAGATAGAGGCAGACCAATCATAACAGAAAACACAGACAACCTAACTGCTCTATAACGATGCTATACCTCTTTAAGACTCCCATGACTATAGGTCCCAGTGAGACACCTCTCCATTATCTGTACTGCTTTGGGCTCTTTCTGTAGGGAGAGGTTCCCTGTTTAACACCAATACCACAAATTAGAAAACATCTGTCATCCCATACCAGTAGCATTGCTGGGGCAAGCATATCCTGGGCCAGAGGTCCGGCTTTCTTTGATGTGTTCTGGAGCTTTGGACAAGATGCTTTACCTCTTTAAAACTTTGCTTTCTCTTTGTGAATGTGGTTATGAATGGCAGCTCCAGGACTGAGGGGAGAATGGCCAGAAGCCTCAGAAAGAAGGTCTTCTGAAAAGATTCCTAACATCCTCTCTGAATGTGCAGCCTCGGCTCCTCCCTGGTAGCCCAGGAACAGCATGTTGACCTGTCCCAGTTTGCTTCCAGTTGCTGCTAGCAGGTGATTTAAACCTCCCCATGGATCCAGGAGCTGCACTGAGGATGAGGGTTTGCACAGTGTCTCCCTGCTAAAGTCCCTATGATTAAAGGGACAGACTGGTAGGCAGATAGATATGTTCAGAGGCAGCTGGGCCAGGCCAGGCCAGGCCAGGCCAGAGTTTTCTGTGGAGAAGACTACATTGTAGACAAAGGAGTTCCCTCAGTTACCCCACCCCCAGCCCCGCCATACTTCTTGAGGACTGTCGTAGCCTAAAGACCATCTCTTGCATCTTACTTTAAACTTCAAGCTTCCACTTCTTAGGCCACGCCTCAGCTGGTACCTCTTTCTACGGTAGCTATCGCAAGTGAGAAACGGGGTTGCTTCTGGTGTCTCCTGGGTAAAGGCTAGTGCTGATTAAACTCCCTGCAATAGAGGACATGGCACAAAGCAAAGAGTGATCCAGCCCAAGATGTCACTAACACCACAGTTAAGATTCCATGGTCTATGCAGGCATAGGCCCATGCATCCTGACGAGATAAGGCAAGTGTGCTATAGGTAATGTTTGCTCTAGGCTTTTTTAAGTGGCGACAGAGTGGGTTAGATATATTCAAGGGAACTTTCAAAGAGAATGTAGATTTGAGGGATGACGAGGTTGAGAGAGATTCAGCTAAGGATTGGAAATGACATCTTAAGATATATAACAGAAAATACTTTTCGTCTTGTAATTTGATTAATTTAATTGATTGGTAGCGACTGCCTAGAGAATTGTGTCGGGAATGATTTTAAGGCCAAGTCTTAGCTCAGCAGGAAAGACTGTGGTGATCGATTAGTGATGTCTGCCAGAGGCTGGTGAAGGGAGTTGATAGTACAAACCCTGAGAAATTGCTGTCCCACTTTTAGACAGAATGGAACAGAATGAGGACAGAGGCAGAGGTGGACATGAGCAAGGGGTTTTGGTACTGCAGAAGTTCACAGGGGGAGATCATGAAAGATGTGGCAGGCTCTGAGCGACAAAACTCAATCTGTAGGTAATGGGATAGCATGCTGGCACCTGCCGACTGTTGCCTCCAGGCCAGCTCTGCTGACAAGGTAAAGAGAGCCACTCAAAGTCCTTGCTCCTCGTTTCTATAAAGGGAGTGCTATTTCATCTGTTAACAGTGGCAGCATCATAAGGCCCATCCCAATGATGAAAACACCCCAATGAAGCTGAACTGGGGGTGGGAGGGGGACTGAAAAGCTGAGTCTAAGGGTTAGCAGTAATGAGCTCCTGTAAAACCCTTTTGGATGCAACGTGCCTGCACACGTCCAGGCTCAGGCAGGAGGGGACTGGAGGGGATAAATGCTCATTCCTGAGCCTCCCATGCTGGCTGACCCTGGCATGGACATAGCTCTGTCAACCAAGCCAAGCCTTTCTGTTGGGCTCTACCTCCTCACTGGCAGACTCTATTCCTGACACTGGCCTTGCCGTTCTGGGAATGATTCTTAATCCATTCATTCACTGCTTTGCTAGCATGACCGATGACGTCATGCTAACACACCTCCTTTCAGGGCTCTTCTTTCTCTCCCCTTTTCAGTCTCCTTTGTCCCACTTCCCGGTTCTTCAGCATGGCGGTAAAGCCCTATGATCTCTGTTCTCGACAGTCAGTGTTAGTTTAGCCACCTGCAGACTCCTACTCCCGTCACCATTAATAAAGGTGACACTGCAGCTTGGCACGGATGCAAAATAACGCCTGTCCTGTCCCACCCTCTGCCTTGGAGCAGAAGGCCCAGACCTGTGTTGGAAGCTTCCTTCCTGATCCCAGCGCCCATTGCCGTGTTCCAGGCCACACTCAATTAAAGAAAAGGCAAGTGACACACGATGAAAAATGCCATTGAGAGAGCTGGCCTGGTAGTGGCCAGATATCAGATCAACATTACTAAAGCAGACTATCTACTAATTCCATCTAGAAAAGAAAAAGAAAAAAGATGTCAGAGTCGTCTGGGCTGATTAGTTCTGTAAATCCCCTGCTGACTCTCTTGCCCCAGCAGGCTTCGAAAATCCTGGTCGGAAGTCTAATCGAAGTTAAAACTTGGAGTTAGAGAGGTAAGGGGGTAGGTGTATCGCCTGTCCCTGCCACCACGGTGCCTCCTGCCTGATCGAGTATGCCCTGGCTCAGCATCTGAATCTGATGTGGAGAACATCAAATTAAAAACCAAATAGATGACCACTGACTTCCCTCTACAGAACAGCAGTCATATTAAAGTACATCTGAAGGCATGGGACAGGGGCAGAGGGGTGGGCTGCAGCCCCCAGCCCCCAGCCCACAGCCACAGCCCACAGCCCACAGCCCACAGCCCACAGCCCATAGCCTACAGCCACAGCCCACAAAAAGGTTTCGTTTGGCTGACCCCACTTTCTAAAGACACTTGACCATAAGGCCAGCATGTGCAACCAGAAGAGATTGTATACGATCCTCACATTTCCGTTTCCCCTTGGCCTCATAAGGGTTGGGCTATGTTCCCACAGCCCTGGAAGTTCTATCCTGTAGAGATGTAAGGGTATCATAGCCTTCCAGGTGGTTAAATCTTCTAGTCAGAGTGCTCAACCCATTGAAGAAGGCATGAAACTGTTGGGTTTCCATTCCGTATGCCCTATGTTCCAGAAAGCCCCCTCAGTCCTGGTCACACCAGGACAACTGATCACCTCATCTGGTTACCTCACATTGCCTGCCTAACTCCCATGGGCATTGCACATGGGGTCCCTTTCCGTGATTTTCTCATGCTTACACAGCCCATGTCATGCAGTGCCAATCAAAGTTGCCCTCCATCTTTATCTTGCTTCACTTCTCTCTACAGTCTCCTGTAGACTTCTCTTCCCTCCCTCTCTTCATGCTCTAATGACAAGAACAGCGATTCATTTTAAAGATCAACACAGGGATTTCCTCCTCTAGGAAGGACTTCACCTGATTCTTTGGTTCCCACCCGGAAAGTCCTATGCTGAGAGTTTCTCTTCTCTTTATTGATGTATCACTTGTAACTTAACATTGAATACGGGGCATAGATAGAGCTAAGATCTGGGGCTCTCCAATCTTGCCCACCCCTTCCCAAAAGATTGTTTTTTAATGCTGGCTTGCACACCTTTGTAAACTAGTGTAGCCCTGTGATGAGGCATCCAACACAACTGACGTAATGCTATAATTAACATGATACATGCTTACTGCACTGAATCGAGTCATAAATTATGCTCCTGCCTAGTAGGGTTAGAGGTTTCAATTGGGAATTTTAAAGGCCTTCCAACTTCAGAGTGTGATCTGCTGCATACTAATACTTCAAGTCTGGCGGCACATGGGGATAGGACCTTCCCTGTCACTCTGAGGCAGACTGAGTGCCTTCTGAGGACCCTTAGTTTTCCCAGGAGCCCATGGGCCTCAGCAGAGGGATATGGGGTGTCTTCACAAGGATGATGCTCACTGATTTTCATGCTCCTCTTCCTCACAGGAGCCATGTAGGATATCACCATCGGCTTATCGGAACAAGGAACTAATAGGGAGTAGGGACCTAGTGGCTTGATTCTAGTCCAGATGTCATCAACAAGCTGAGAAAACTCAGACAAGTCTCTTTTCCTCGACAGGCTTCAGTTCTCCATAAAATCATTGACTGCTTTGGAACTCCAAATCCCAAATGTCTGTAATTAGTGCCTGACACGTGGAAACTGGAAAGTTTGATCCTGTCTTTTGCTCATTCCCTGGTTGACTTTGGGCTCTGAGGCCGTGGTTTCCGAGAGGGATTTCACAATAGAACACTACGCCATTCTTCTCAGCAGACACTGGAATGTTGTAATGCTTAGCTTTAGTTGTCAATTTGACATAACTTAGAATGAATGGGGGAGAGAGTCTCAGTGAGGTTTTGTGTCTATTAGGTTGGCCTGAGGGCATGGATGTGGGGGATTTTTCTTGATTAACAAATGTGCAGAGATCCAGCCCTCTGTGGGCTGCACCATTCCCTAGTCAGGGAGCCCTGAGCTTCATGAGACTAGATAAATCAATATCACAGCAACAGAAATGAATCCAGGGCATAGGTCTAATATTCCCTGAGTGGTTAATGGGTAAGATGCTTATCTTTAGGGCAGTGAGTTCACCAAGCAAGAATGAGCCAGGCAGACTGGATTTTTTTGGTTAGCTGCCTATGAGATCTTAGGTAAGGCATGTGTTCCCACCCAACTCATTTCCTCATTTCCTAAGCATCTTTGAACAATAAGCAAGGCAGTGCAGGCAGGTTCCAGCTCCTTCTACTCTATTCAACAGCTATGTGTGAATACAGTAGAACAGAGTAAGTGAATGGGCCATCCACTACCAGTGACATTGCCTGGAAGCTTCTGAGAAATGCAGACTCTTCAGCGCTATCCCAGACCTTGGGATCAGAATCTCATTATATGACCAGCAGGTGAGTATTTGGCCCCTTGAAATTTGCATAGCACTTCTGAAGTGCACAGTAGGTATTCCACAAAATGCAGTGGGCATTTTTCCTTAATTATTTTCTTTCATTTGGTAACCCTTAATACTTTTATACTGTGTGCAGGGCCAGGGGCATGGGCCTCTCCCATAGCATAAGCACACAGTAGACTTCAATAGACCTACGGAGACTGACTGAATGGATAGAAAGGGGAATCAGACCTGGCTCATTCTCTTAAAGAACTAATGGTCCAGGAAGAAATGAAGACAGGAGCCCTAATATTCAAAGCAGAGTGGGACTGCTGGAAGGTAGCGACTCACACTCATCTGTGCTTTGCTGTGAACCGAACATGTTCCAAGCAGTGGTTAAACATCCTTCTTAAAGACAATCTTTACCGCTACCATGGAAAGTAGATGCCAGCATTTATGCCTTTAATAAACAAGGACATGTTGGCTCAGTGAGGTAAGGGAGCTCGTCCCAAGCTGCTCTCAGGTAGTCCGTGTGCTGACAAAACTTACAGAGCAGCCCTATCAAGATCTTTCTGCAGGATGCCCTAGGAGAGGAAGCACTAGGTATGATTTTGACTTGACTTTGACCACTGGCCTCTCAAGGGCAGCACTGTCTCTCCATTCTCGTGGGAGATGTGGCAAGAGGCCCCAAAGCGAGAGGCTGGGTTGCTATTCCCAGTAGAAGTGCTCATCACAAGGCTGCCTGCTCCATGGGCCACTTGTCTGATACAGTTCACTGCATCTGGCTGCCCCTGCCCAGGACTCTCTCCTGCACTCGGACATTTTACTTGCAAATATATCCAGCAGATGATGCTAGGCTTCACAGTGACAAGCCCAGGCAACAGAGAGAGAGGCTGTATGAATTTGGGAGTAGGAGAAGAGCCCCTTTCCAAAAAGGTGTGTGATGTAGACAAGCCCAGGAGTCCTGATCTAGGACTCCTAAGCAGCAAGATAAGAAGCAACTGTGCACAAGACAGGCCCAAGGTCACCAGAGGTGAAGGGTGTTATGATTCCCCTGGGTCTTCCTCACCAGATGGATGAGGACGAAATATCTGTATGGCAATCATGTTCCAGTCGATATAATTTCACCACTCGACATGAGGTGGCGGATAGCAGAGCACCTGAAGGAAATATCTCCTTGTGTTTCCATCTTGCTGGGTTTTCTCTTCCCTTCCCTCTGCCCTCAGTCCTCCATTTCTACAGAGGTTGGCCATTTGTTCCTTTCCCCAGCAATAGTTTCTTTCATGTGTTCCCCATCTACACAGCAGCAGGAGCTATCGGGGTGCCTGTTTAGAACACAGCTTCTCAGCGCCCACCTTGCACTTACTGAATCTGAGCCTGAAATCAGGGATTAATGAGACTAATAATAGCAGTGGTGTCTCTGATGGATGGTCGGGTTTGAGACTAGTGCCTAAGGGAGCTCCTGGGCAAGCATTTCTAGTGAGCAGCTCCTACAAAGGGAAGAAAGATGAACTAGTGTGGCTGATTCAGGGCAGAAAGCACTAGGTATCCATGATTGTAATCTCAGCATTTAAAAGGCTGAAGCAGGAGGATGCCTGACAGATTGAGGCCAGCTTGGGCTACAGTGTGAGGCCCTGTCTTAAACAAACAAACAAACAAAGAAGGCAAAAGAGACCAACACAATTTGAAGAGGGAGTGGGAAGTAAGACTGTGAACAGCAAAGTCCTACTATGTGCCAGTCTTACCAAGGGCTCATGTCACTGGCTCTGTACACAGTATGGAAGTATTAAGAGTTAATGAATAAAAGCAGAACGTTGAAGAGAATGCTCACAAAGACTACATTCTATTGAATACCTACTATGTGCTTCAGCAGTGTTGTTCAAACTTCAAGGGGCCTACCTCCTACCTATAGATCATATAATGTGACTTTGATTCCTGAGGTCTGGGCTGGTTCCTCAGAGGCTGCATTTTTTATGAGCTTCTATACAGTTGCTGCTGCTGCTGCTGCTGCTGCTGGATGGCCACAATTGAAGTAGAAGGAATTAAACCTTCCTGTGCTGCCTCAGTGTTCACAGATGCTTAGATAATGAAGAAACAGCAGTTCACAGAATTCTCTATGTCAGATTGCCTTTGACACACCTTAGAGAGGAGTGTCCCTACCATGGTGTCCCTTGACCCCAGCTCTCTCTAATCATATCTGCTCTTAAGGACAACAACAATACCAACATGGAGGCTGTCTGTGAACACTGTTTGGAACAAAGTCCCCAGGGACTTTTGTAGGTTTTCAATGTGGGGAGGACCAGGTGAAAGTCTGAGATGGGTTCCCTGTCAATGTCAGTTAAGTCAGGCCCGGGTCACTGTGGGTTATATTTAATATGATTTAAAGAAAAACAAATTTGTCATCTTCTGTCTCGCCAATGCAGGAGGCAAATTCATACCGACGACACCTGGGCTATTTTCAAGAGGCCGTGGTTGGAGGCTGGGGACCCAAAGAGTCCCTACAGCTCCACTTCTGTGTTCACTGGGTTTAGGGAACAAGGATACTGCTGTCTCCAGAGCAATCATGTCTAATGATCTTTTCAGCTTCTGCGTCAGGTAGGGCAGGTTCCCTGAAGACCTCTATTCACCCACAGTTTGGTCAGTTCTCAACCCCATGGACTCAGGCAAACTGGAGTTAGAATTTAGTACCCCTCCACCTCACTCACACCTGGGAGGACAGTCCTGTCAAGCATAGGGCTGACGAGTGGCTCAGGCAGAGGAACTTCATTTCTTCAGTCTGGTCCTCTGTCTACTTTCACTTTTGCCACCCCATCAAAAAGTATTTTGTCTGGTTCTCCATGCCTCTCTCTCCTTCTATGTCTCTCTGTCTCTGTGTCTGCCTCTGTCTCTCTCTGTGTCTCTGTGTCTGCCTCTGTCTCTCTGTGTCTCTGTGTCTGTCTCTGTCTGTCTGTCTCTGTGTCTGCTTCTGTTTCTCTCTGTGTCTCTGCCTCTATTTCTCTCTGTCTCTGTCTATCTCTGTGTCTGCCTGTCTCTGTCTGTCCCTCTGTTTCTCTGTCTGTCTCTTTCTCTGTCTCTCTTTCTCTCCTCTCATTCCTACCTTTGATCGTAGACTTTTGCTATATACCATCTCAACATTGCAAGTAGTTGGTATTTAGTTCCTGGAGGTTGGGAATCACATTTTACCTGTATCTTCATCCCACTCCCACACAGGGCCTGATACAGATTAGTCTTTCCGTAGATATTTTCAGGATTCATCATGTGTACAATCTCCTACTTGACAAATCCAGGAGGTAGCTCACCAACATCTCAGACTGCACGTGCTTACTTAGAATACTTGACTCCAGCCTCCTACATGATTCTCTTTTATAGCATGCCAAATGGCAGCCTGTCCTCCGTTCCCTTAGCCACCTGGACGGGAGGCTTCAGGCACCTTTGACATGTTCTGTCATCCATCTTGTGGCTGACTTCTTGCCAATTCTGCCTCTAAAATATGGCCAGACTCCATTTCTGTCCCTCCCCCCAACCCTGTGTAGATCAACGTGTCTCTCATTTACAATAGCCATAGCTCCAATCTTGAACCTGCTTCTCCAACAAGCAATCAGAATTGAACTCATATACCCCTAAGCCCTATACCCCTGCCTCACCCACTATAAAGCCTACTGTCCGTACCCAACTTGTATCTGCCACTGCTGTACCCAGGCACACCAGGACAATTATTCTAATGTGACTGTTTTGGGTTCTTCCTACTCACCCTTACAGTTTTCTAGCTCAGCACTTCCCCCCAATCTTCAACTAGGTATTTATTTATACATTGGATTATTATGTGCTGGTCCTTTTCCTAGGTAGAGCTCCTAAAGGGCTGAACATTTGAGTGGCTAGTCCATCACTGCCTTCACAGCAGCCAGGACAGGCCCAGGATGTAAGAGATACATATTAAATACCTTCTGAACAAAAACATGTGCTTACATTCTAAACATGATGCTCAGAAGCCATGCTCACTCTCACGGTATTGTTAGAGCTGATTGGCTAACAAAGGTGAGCCATTCTCCTGATGTGAGGCAAGAGTAGGCAATTCAATTTAATTCTTCTCAGTGTGGTACCAGTCGCTTCAATTACATCCAATTCATCTTAATTTAATTCCAAAAGCCTTCACAGACACCAAAGCTCTGACAGCCTTTATTCTAGAAGTAGAAACGTCACCGATGAAGGCAATCTATTCTTTGCCCTTAGAAGATGCTTCCTGTAGTCACTCACATCATCTGGCCAAGGTCAGGTGTAGAACATGCCTCATGCAGCCCGTACCTATGAGCCTGCAAATAGGTAACCTGGTCGACCTAATCTGGCTCTCAAGGCATCGCTCACTGATGGTTGTGTTTCTCAAGGTAGCTGCAGAGGTTCAACACAGTGCACTACCAGCAAGGGTGACAAAGGACATGAGGGTCAAGCATTCAGAGTCTTGTGCCTGCCATTCCATTAGTGGTCAGGACAGAAATTAAGTGACTGAAGTCTTTTAGCCCACCTTTCAAATCTGTTAAAAGGCTTCATGATTTTTTTTTTAATTGCCCATTGTTTTGCACTTCATCTTCCAGATATGGGGTTAAGAGCACTCTTTTCTCCCAGTATATGAAGTGATTGACAGCTGAAAACATGTGGCATATTACCAATGACCTGAAGTGGTTGTATTTACTACCAGAAGCAGAATTAGGGAATTCAGGCATCACAGTTGAGCAGACATAAATAGCAGAGGGACTGGCTGGCTGAGTTCTCTGGCAACCAAGGCATAAGAGGAAAAAATAAAAAAGGAAAGAAGGAAAGGAAATGGCTTAAACAGTTTTAATTTTCTGGCGTGGAAAGCATACACAGTTCCTTTGGTGGCCACATCACTTTCTCTGCTGCAAGTGTAAGCCAGCAGGAATTTATCATGAGTTCTTAGGAAAGCTCCTGGAGAGACAGGTAGACCTTGCCTTAATCAGTTTCACACAACAATGAATGCTGCTATGTCTGATGCCTGTCCCATTCACCCTCAATAAAGGCAAGTCTTCAAGGAGAGGCAATGTGCCTTCTGAAGGGGCAGCTTCATCCTGGGCTTAGTTTAACTAATTTATTATTCTCTGGGTTACAGTAATAGTCACTGAGACACTTGTTAGGAGACTAAGCAATCTACACAGCTTCTGCTTCTTCCTCTCCTGGACAAATCTCTTTTGGATTCTACCTCGGCTCCATGATCTTTGTTCTGACGTTTTATATCATTCTAGAACATTCTAGATCTTTATAGATCATTCATGATGTCTTGTGTGTGACCTCAAACTGAATCAGTAACCCAGGCTGGCCTTGAACCTGCATCCTCCTGCTTTAGCCTTCTATGAGCTGGAATTACAATCCCGTCGTAAAAGGTCCAGGCTCTGTAATAACTCTTAAGATGTGAGGCATAACGAAGGTGACGTGTTAATAAAATATTGGCACAAGGAACTCATGAGACCCCAGAACTGCAGGGGCTTTCTATGGTTTGCATTCCAATACCTATCCCCTAATATCCCAATTAAAAATGCAATGACTCCTGTTCAAAGGACTCCAGAGAGAGGAAGGAAGAGAGAAGAGAGAGAGAAGAAGAGAGAGAGAGAGGAGAGAGAGAGGAGAGAGAACTCTACCTTCCTGGTGCTCTGTCTGATAGAGATGTTGGAAGGTTTTCTTATGTTGGGCCATAAATTTGTCATGACACGAAGACATTGAACTACTTCTGTTTCTGCAGGGTGACATAAATGCCCCAAAATTGCGTGGGGGAAATGTGTGCTTTCAAAACACAATTTCTACTTGCCAGAATATTCTGAAACAATACTAAATTTTTATTTATTGTTTCTTTCCAGCCCTGGCCTCACAGTCAGGGGATCTGTGAGTGAGAAGTTGGAATTCTAGGAAGCCAGGTCTTCCTTATCAAGCCTGCCCCAGCTGCTAATGACACTGAGCCAAAGAACCTGCTCAATGCCCCCACCGCCTTAAATAGTTTTAGCACAGCAGACGGGCAAGAGGTGAGGGTCCTTTCCCCCAGTCAATTATAAGGGTGACTGGACAGCTGATGGAAGGCACCTCGGCTGCCTGCATGACTCCTCTACTGCTGGCCATTTCTGCCAGTCTGTCTTTTCTCCTGGCCTTACTTACCAATCTTTGACAGAGCCCTGTGACTAACAGTGCATATTAAAATGGGACATTGTTCTCATAAAAATCAATATTTAAACCACATGCTACTAATTCATACTAAAGGTAGAAAAAAAGGTCCAAATGCCACAGTTTTCTCTCTATTTTAATCCTAAGGGGGAAGGGCTGTTGTGTGAAGACAAGAGCCCTGCATGTGAGGAAAGCTGTAATTTGAATATATGCACAGGTTCTCAAGGGTAAATCATTAGCAACCCTGTTTATTCCAACCATGGGTTTCCCAACTTGGCGCATGCCCCTCTCTTGTCTTGCCTACCTCTGGGCTTTTCACTCCCTTAGAAACCTAAGTTAGTATGGAGAAGGGAAAAGGGCAATCTCTAAAGGCTGGGTGGGGGTGATCAGAGAGGCTTCTGCTGCAATGTGAAGTTTCTTGATTCTCCCTGTGCTCCAATCCCTCAGACCTCACTTCCTCTCCATCACCAGGGCAGAAGATCCCATTGAAGAACATCTGGCTTTTGCCTTCTGTGGGCATATGGCTGTAGTTATCACAGGAGCGTACAGATCTGTTGGGTTCATGTAGGCAGCACGCCCATGGTACCTTTTAAAGGGCCCGCTGTATTTGCTCTTTAACACTCAGCATGGCATCAGCCCAGTGGAAATGAACTGGGAGCTCCCTGCAGGTTCTGTGCTCCCTTGGCAGGCACAGCCTTCCCACCCCAAACCTTCCCCTTGAACACTGAGCTCTGCAGGAACACGGCTTACTGAAGGAACCAGAAGGGCCAGCAGGGAGCACTGGGCCTGGGAGGGAGGTCAACAGCACTAGGTGGGGTTGAGAGAAGCTTTGGGCATGAACAACAGATCTGCACCCCAAGAAAAGCCCTTCATCCAAGAGCAGAGCCATGGCACTTCTGTGGACTCTCTCTCTCTCTCTCTCTCTCTCTCTCTCTCTCTCTCTCACTCTCTCTCTGTGTGTGTGTGTGTGACTGTAATATGGCCTGAATTGGGTCCCTTTTGTATTCTTCAGCCTGCTCTAGCACTTAAAACTGCCACAGACAGGCATTAGGGTTTCCAGTGCATCAGAATGAAAGAAGCCCCTGGCCAGGGGTCCCCTTCTACCTGTGACCTAGGGTACTTCCTGACACCCGTAGCCTCTCAGTTTTCTTACCTGCACAATGGGTATAGCTACCCTTACTCTCATAGAACATTGCAAAGGGAAAAGTAAGTGTCTTGGGGGGAAATAATAGAGTGGACCTAATAATAATTGAGCACTGTATTACGAGGCGGCATGTTGAATGCTCTGTGTATTTTGTCTCATTTGAGTTAGACAATTCTATAAGGTAGAAACTCTTCTCATTTATGGATGCAAAAACTGGGGTTCAGAGCAATGATGTAACTAGATGAAGCTAACTAGCAGGGTACAATAGTACCTGTGTGTTCATTCATCATTGTTTATTGGGTGTTGCCGCCACACTGGCCATGCAGAAACCCAACATAGTCCTCACCCTCGGGGCCCTTACAGTCTTGTTACTGTACCATACAATTTCCAGAGTCATGGAAGTTGAATCAGTTCCAAACCTAGCTGACACCCAACTTTGGCTCTATGCTGAACCTCTGGGATAACGCTGCCCCTGTGACTTTGCCGGTGCTAGTGATTGAGACATACTGAGCAAAGACAGCACTGGCTTACATAGGTTTTAAAGGGAAGGGGACCAGATACATTGGCCAAGTAAGAACATTGTATGCATTCTCTTATATCTGAAGCGCCCCTGGACTTACGGATCACAAGGGAACCTTTCCTCTGCCTCTGACAAATACTGCCTCAGAACTCACCTTTGCAGGAAAGATGCAGCTAGGGAAATCTGCTTAACAAATCTGGCTAGACAAAGCCTTATTTACAAACAGGTAAGCTTAAGGGCATCCCCACGCCCTTAGAGAATGGAGAATTACACTGCATTTTAAAACGGGATTGATCCAATGAGTTTTCTTAGCACACAGCTTTTCAGGAATGCAAAACACCCTCTATCCCCGACATCTTAGGCTTTCGAAAGGAAACATGCCTTTCTCCCTGTTCTGTTTCATGGTTATACCTCTAAAGAAACTCTGTGGAAATCTGCTCTTAGATATAGCTTGCATTATGTTTGTGATAGCTGGGTCATGTTAATGTTTTTTTCACTAAGCAACCCAAGAAAGAGACTGGGTGGAGGGAGAGGCAGAGGTCAGAGATTCCTGGGAGATCTGCAGCACCCTAGGGGTTAATAGTATCACTTGAGAGTAAAGCCTGGTATCATGTCCTTGAATCTTTGAAGCTACTTTCAAGGGCTCAGACTCTGCCTAAAAATCTTCATCCTGAAGACACTCAAAAGGGGACTGTTAAGTAGCACCAAGCAGTTCTGTATTTTCTGAACCAGGATGAACCCTCAGGTCAGGGCCTACCCTTGCTGCCAAGAGCAAGCATCTTAGAAGCAGAGAATTACCAACACCGCATGGATGGAATGAAGCAAATCTGTGGCTGGGCCTGAAGGCTAGCCAGATGAAAGGCCCCACTGCACCCTCCCCTTCCCAACCAAATGCCCTGATCTTCATTCCTGGGGTTCAGGGCTATGTTTTAGCCTTCTGGAAGGTCCCATGACAGTTGTGCAATGTTGCTTGGCCTCTTCAAGTTGAGGAGCCAGCTATACTACTGATTTTGGACTTGACTACTCTGACCTTGAAACAAGAAAGGAACTAAGTCTGTGTGGCCTCTGATGTATCACTGGGTGCTGTAGGGGCCAGACTCTTTACCTTCCTCTATTTTCCCTCCACTCCCTTCTCCTTTCCTCCCTCTCCTCCCCTCTCTTCCCTTCCCCATCTTATCTTCTTTGTCTCTCCTCAACTGTGTGTGTGTGTGTGTGTGACACAAGTGCACATACCTATACATGTGTATACATGTGACAGAGGACAACTTCTAGGAGTCAGTTCTCACCTTCCATGCCGTTTGAGGCAATGTCTCCTTGTTCCCACCTCTCTACATATTCCAAGCTAGATGCCAATACAATTCAAGGCAATCCTCCTGCCTCCCGGCCCATCTTCTTATAGGAATGTGGGGTTAGAATGTGCCTCATGGCATCGAGCTTTATTTGTGGGTTCAGAGATTGAACTCTGTTGCTGGGCTTATGCAACAAACACTTTTATTCAATGAGGCCAAGACATCCTTCCTTGCTGCCCATTCTTCAGAAGAAGAAGCCAAGAAGCCAAGTCTCACAGAAGTTAGCCATTGGCCCCGTGCCATACAGCACCATGGTTGCTAAGGCTGACACTGAACCCAATTTGTCTTTCTCCATCTTTTACATGTCCTGAATCATTTACAGACTCCAGAATCTTCATGACTGGGGAGGAGGCAGAGGACAGCTAAAAAAATAAAATCACACCCCCCCCGAAAAAAAACCAAACCCATTGTCCTAATGACCAAAAGAAGACAAACTCATCAATTCAAAGATTCACAGAAGTAAGGCAGAAGCCACATAGACACATGCTGGAGATGAGGAGTGCTCACAATGGACAGTGCTAACATCTAGACTCTTTAGCTTCTTTCTCCTCCCTTCCTTAAATATTTTAGTGTGCCACATAGTAGGTGCTCAGAGAGTACCAACAGTAGGCACTTGGAGACTGCCTGAGGCCAAATCCTCCCTGTCAGTGACAGGAAAGGCCTTTCACTTCCTGAACATGCTTTGAACCCCTCCAGATGACCACCTATGCAGTGGTTTCTGAGCAGGGGACACCTGTCTTCTACACCACCACACTGACGGGGGCTATGCTTGATACTCTCATGGCCTTTGGGATGGCTGTGAAGCACCTGAGCTTTCTGTCATTCCAAAGCCTTCCTCTGCATCCCCTTACCAAGGGCACAGAGGCACACGGCTCTGCCCAGGTTTGCTCTTTGTTCTTACTGGGCTGAACACTGCCACCCGTCTTGGCTCCCATACTCTCCTCTCAATGGAGGGACCAGGCTGACTGAGATGGATGGCTAATGCCCCTGCTGATGGAGAACTTGTGAGGACACCTGCCTCATTTCACACAGAGTCCAGCTGGCATTCAGATAACTGTTGAGTTGCCCACACCTGAGCCACATGTGCCTTCCAAGGTTTCCTTTGGCTGGCCAGATGCAAAACTTATCTCTTCACACAAACACATTTGTGACCTATTCCTTGCAGATTCATATATATAAGTGTGTTGTTGTGTGTGTGTGTGTGTGTGTTGTGTTGTATATATATTTTATATATATTATATAGGCATATATACATATATATGTATATGCACACACAAGCACACATGTGCACACATATGTATATCCAGGATCATTTGTGACCCACCCTTTCAGATTCATATAATATTATATATATATATACACACACACACATTATATGTGTATACATATACATATATATATATATATATATGCACACACACATGTACATGCGCACATGCACACACTCATATATCCAGGATCATTTGTGACCCACCCTTGCAGATTCATGCACACACACACACACACCACATGAACACACAGACACATACACACACATACATATGTATATCAAGGATGCTGCATTTGGGAAGCTAAATTATCCTTTAGACAAGTCATTTCACTTTAGACTCCAGATACCCCACTCACAAAGTCGAACCCTTCCATTCTGTTCATAGATGAATTCGAGCTCCCTTCCGTGTGTCATCCCGCCCTGGCTCTGCTGAGTCCTGGCTCTAGGAAGGTGGCAAGAGTTTTCCTAACTGTCTACATCTGTTTCCTGAAGTTTTAAGACAAAAAAAAAATTTTTGCTTCAAATATAAAAACAGAGAAAATTGCAAAATCAAAATGAATAAATGTTTAATTAAATGTCTACATAATGGAATGTTACATAAACATCATTAATTGTTAAATTTGATATCCATAAAAATTTCATTATATTTGAAAACAATTTGTTCCCTAGAATTGTTTCCTCAGAAAGGATTTTTCAAATGTGTCCTGTGATTGCTGAAAGCTCACAGCCCTGTTTTACTCTTTGCCAAATGCTTTCAAAAGCCAAACCATAAAATTCCCTTTCAAATGTCTACAACTAAAATTATTAGTGGAATGTGGTTGAGCTGCAATCTACTTGGTCAGATGTAGGGTTAAAACATCTAAAAGTATGGGTGTTCTGGGGTTGGCTGGAGAGATGGCTCACAGTTTAAAGACACATAGGCGTCTTGCAGAGGATCTGGAGTCTGGCACATCACAAGTGCCTCCAACTTCAGCTTCAGGGATCCACACCCTCTTCTGGCTTCTGTAGGAACTGTATTCACAGGTATAAACCCCCACACAGGCACACACAATAAATAAAATAAATAAAAACACAATCTTAAAAGAATGCTTAGGGGTGTTACCTTGAAACCAGAGCGAATATTTAATGAAGCAGTTATTCTGCGCTGGGCTCCCATCTAAGCCTTTTGTGTGCATTAGCTCATCCAATCCTTGTCCAAGAATATACAGCTATATTTGAACACCACGCTGTCATCTTTTACACCCACAGATTCAACCCTCTGAATCAAAACTATTTTATACTGTGTCTGCATGGCATGCATAAGACTTTTTGGGTTATTATTACCTGAACAATATGCTATAGTTATCTGAACAGCCTTTATTTTGTATTGAGTACTTTTAAGTTGTCTGAGTGATTTAAGATCAAGAGACTGTGTTTGAATTATGTAAGGGACTTGAACATCTGCGGATTTTGGTATCTGCCAGGGGATCTGTAGTGTAGTGCCCAAGATGCAAGAGACCACTGCACTATTCTCATTTTACAGGCAAGGAAAAGAACTCGAATTATCAGTCATCCTTCAAAGCCACGTGACAGTAAGCTGTAGTCAGAACTGAAACCAATGGCTCCAGACTCATATTCCTCCTGACCTTAACAGATAAGATGCCTGGCAACCTGGATATTTCCAGAAGGGAAAAGTCCTGGCAGGCTGAAGAGGAAGACATATACATGTCCAGAATAAAAGTGTAATTCATACTGCATTAGATAGACTGCAGCCTTTATTTGCCCCTAGACTCCTTTACTCTGTAGCTTTCCTTTATCCAGAGGTCTCCTTCATTGCTGACCCTCAGCACCACCTATATGTTGTCTGGAAGTGATTTAAGATCAAGATATAATGTCAACAACTCTTCACAATAATGAAGAGCTGATGGCTACCAACCGTCCATCAACTGTTGGTCCATAGTGCTTAACCTCCTCCCGTTCTCACGAGAATCCATTTTATGAAGAAGAGAGCTGAGGTGTTTTGGCGATTTGAAATATTTTCCCCATGACATCAGCTTTCAGTAGTGAATCACAGAATGCGGACTCTGGGGCTTACTAAGAAAGCCAACTCAAATTCAAACCAGGGATATGCTAAACAACTTTGTAGGCAACACGTTTATTGCATGGAAAGCAAAGCCCTCTCTTGCCTACAGCTAACAACTATCTCTCTGTGTGTTCTACTGTAAATAGCGTGGTATGCATCTTTCTAGACCTCAGCTACATGCTTACGTATCCTAAGAACCTACTGACCTGTCTGTTCCTTCTCTCACATGTATAGATGGATTCCTTCTCTCTATGTGGACAGACTGACACTGAGGGACACATTAGAGAAATAATAACTCTCACCAGAGTTGCTGTGACTCTCCTTGAGCAAGGCTTAGAAGATACTCCTGTGATTAGGACAAGCAAGTGGGGTACTTCCTGTCCCTCCTGTCACACTTCCGCCCCTTGGCAGAGTTTCTGTCTGTGACACACCAGTTATGTCTGCTCCTACAGCGAGGTGAACTGACATGCTACATTCCCAGCTATGGGAAGCACGGTCAGAAAAGGAAACCTGCCTAAGAGGAGTGGCAGAAGTTTGACTCGATGTTTCTCTGGCCTTTGCTAAAGAAAAATCATGATTGAAGTTATCCAGAAAGCAGAGTTGGGCAATGAGCTGAGTTACTGGGGGACAGCACAGTGCTATCTTGATGCATGCCTACCCAAGGCCAGCAGAACATTTGTAAGGAGGGACTCACTAAACTATCAAGTGAAGCACTCGGCAGAAGGAGAATGGAGCCTCTCCATGAGAGCTGTGTGAAGAAATATTGGCTAAGGTGGGTTCTTACTTGCAAAGATGAGAGAATTCTAGAACCATGAGGCTGCTCCCCAATCCCAGTCCAACCCTGTTCTGTTTTCATAGCCAGTGCTCATGATAAAGAAGAGCTTCTATCTCTCTGAAAGTGCGGGAGAAATTCTTGGGGTTCAGCGACTTAGACTACAAGGCTCTTGCTTTTGCACACTACCAGCCTGTGTAGACGAACTCGACAGCCACACAGTCCCAGAGAAGGATGACTGGCAGATGGTTAGGATAACAGAGCCGGGAATACAAGATGCAGGATACAGGCTGGGAAGCCAGGACACTGGGGAGCCTGCGAGCTCAGGGCTGTGTGATCCAGGGCAGTATCCATATTTTTTTCTGTTCTTGAGTTTCAAACGTGAGATGGTGATTACAACTATACCCAGATTATGTAGACTTTGTGCTTGTAGAGTATTGCTGGTCCTGCTGTAAGTCACATTGTCTGTGGAAGACTATTATAACTGTTTACAAGGCAATATAGGCAAAATATTGAGCACAATGCTTAATGTGTATGTATAAAGTAGCTCAAAATCACACTACTGTTATTAATATTAACAATTAGCTGTGGACCCTCACCATACTGTTATCTCAATACCCAAACGCTTGACTTCTATGGACTGCTATACGTTGAGTGAGGCTGGCTGGGGATGGTGTGAGGGTGAGCCACAGCCAACAGCTATACATTGAGTATATAGTAGTTCGGTGGCTCTCAATCTTCCTAATGCTGTGACCCTTAATACATTTCCTTATGCTGTAGTAACCTAGCTCCCTCAACCATAAAATTATTTTTATTACCACCTCATAACTGTAATTTTGCTACTGTTATAAACCATAATGTAAATATGTGACATGCAGGATACCTGATATGTGACCCCTGTTAAAGGGTTGTTCAACCACCAGATTGAAAACATCTATACTAAATTGACCACAGATCACAGTGAGACATGGAAGTGGATGTGTAGCCTCATCTACCTCTGAAACTTCAGACTTGGGCAGACACCATTAGCAGCCTCTCTTAGAGAGTTAGTTCAAGCATCTAATTTAGGAAACCTCTAAAGTAGCATCCAGAAAGTCTGAGTTCAAGTCCTGACCTTCCCACTAATTATTTGGAAGTATTAAGAACCCTTTTCCCTGGGACTGCACATAGCTTCAAAGGGAAAACCCAAAGAAAGTAAGCTGGAACCCTAAAACTGTCTACACTGTGGCTTGGGACACATTCCCCTTCTCTCGGCCCTGTACTCCCTCCCTGCATGACAGCCATTAAGACTGGCTGGGGGTAGTGTGAGGGTGGGCCACAGACACTGGAACACCGGCAAGCAAGCTGCTCTCCTCAGCAGTGACAGTTCTGTGTCAAGGAACATGGAGGCCTGGGCTGCTGACTGCTCTCATGCCTCAGGAGCTTTAATCTAAATATTCAAGTAACACCTCCCATGCAGTACACATTCCCATTTAACACAAAATTAACTTACGACACCTTGAGCCATATTTGTTTCAGGGGTATGGAGGACTGAATCCCCAAGTCCAGCACAACAGACTTGGCCTATGAGACAGCCATCCTGATTTCCAGGTCACATAGTGATCAATCACAGAGGTGGGAACAGACTTTGGTCTTAATACTGCAGCCAATCTTTAAAGATCAAATGATGCTGTTCAGACTGTGGCCATTATATGAAATAATGACTAAAGCCCTAGAAAAACACAGCACTGCCCGAAATACTTCATAGGTACGGATAGCACACCAGAGGCCTCCTGCCTCACAGAAAATCATAGCAGGAACCAGGGTGCCAGCCAAACCAAAGAGAAACCAGCAGGACATGCGTAGAAACAATACTTGGCTGTAAGTCAGGCCAGGTTTTTACAGCCCCCCAAGATGTGGGACTCTCATCCTCAGCCACCAATGATCCCACTCTTGTTTGCGCAGATTTGTCTCCTGAAAGCTTGACTGTTGTGCTGAGATAATACTAATATTTATTGAGCTCTCTGTACACGCCAGACACCGGCTAAGCCCTTTGCATGTATCTGTGCACTTAATCCTCCAAATAACCCTGTGAGAAAAGCTTGCTAATTCTGTCTTGGGGAAAATGACACCCAAGAAAGGAAATAAGTCCCCAAGGGCATCAGACTAGTAAGTAGCAGAGCTGAGGGTTGGCCCCAGACAGGCTGGCTCCAGTATCTGAGCATTCTGACCACTCTGATGGTCCGTGTCTCCTCCTGGGATACTAGAACAGAGCGGTGGGGACCGGGGATCAGCGAACTGGGAAAGGCCACCACGATCTGTTAAGAATGCTGGAAGACAGTGGAGCATTCTGCAGAGCAGAGGACTGCGGGTCACTTAGTATGAAGCATCTGTGATCCCCAAGATGCAGAGCCTTCTTCTTCGCTGTGACTTTTAGTTCCCCTTGTAAATGTGAGCTCCACCAGAGGATAAACTACAGCAGTATCTGCAGTAAGAGAAGAGAGTGTTGAAGAGGCGATTTGCATTCCCCACTTGAGAAAAGGAGACCTCAGGGACTCTTCCAGCAACAAGTCTTGAACGACAGGCAACAGCCTCTTGCATTGCCCTCTTTAATTAAATGAACTCTGAGACGTCACACCTCCCTGTACACTCAGAAACTCTCCTACCCTGCTCCCTTTTGATCTCTATAATTTATTTTAAAGATCATGCTGAACGCATTATTTGCTCTGTGAGGCACAGTCCAAAAGAAATCAAATTCCAACCTGACCACAGCATCAGGAGCCGCGTCACTCCCATCATTAAAAAGATACTGCGCTCTCTCCTCTAGTAACCGATGCGCCTCCGAGTTATGCTGTCATCTAAGCTGGGGTGCCAGGGCTCTCTGAGCCTGCTTCAGTTATTTCGTTCACTTTGCATTGGCTCATTTACTTTCCCTTTAAGTAAAATGAGTTATGGTTCTTATTGCCTTTAGAAGTGTCTAAGGGCCTGGGGAGATGGCTCAGCGGGTCGGAGGGCTTGCTCTGCAAGCATGAGGATGTGTGTTAGAATCCTCAACAATCATATGCAAAGCCAGTGATGCCTACATGTGCCTGTAACCCCAGGACTGAAGGGTACAGATGGGTGGCTCCCAAGAGCTTGCTGGCCAGGCAGCCTAGCCCACACAGAGAGCTCCAGGTCTCACTGAGAGACCTCCTCTCAAAGGAATGGGGCAAACAGTGAGAAAGGGAGACACCTGGTATTCTTTTTGGGCTTCTGCCTGGGCATGTGCATGTACACACCCACACATACACATAGATAAACACACACACACTTCCAAGTAGTTCCTTTCACATAGTCCTAAGTACTTAGACTAGGTACCTCTCTCATAAGTACACCCAGGCTCCTGGACATTTCTAGTTACCAATCTGCCCACTGTTCAGTCGGCATCATCATTGTCTCTGTGCCTGGATCATCAAACAAGAAGACACAGACTCCACCTTCAATGACCCTTTCCTCACTGTGCACAAATAAATGTTCAAGGAAATGTCCTGAGGTTGAATTAATAGTCTAAGAACTGATTCACAATGGAACAGCCTTAACTTGTTAAAATTAAACAAAAATTGCCAAGGAAACTTGTCAAAGGCTTGATACACACACACACAGTTGGTGTATACATACACACATACACATAAACACAAAAATATACATATATGTATGCTTGGCATATACAAACACATACACAGACTTTTCACTTTCTATCCCAAGTCACTTTCTGGGTCATTAACCCCATTTTATCTTCTCAGTAATTATCACCATCTGAAATTAACATATTTGTATGTCAATTTGTGTTTTTCTTTTTAATTTCTGAGGGAGGGGCTTGCTGAAATACAAGCTCACTGGGAGAAAGACAATCTGCCCTGTTCCAACACAGCAACCCTAGAGACCAGACCATAGGAACAAAGGATTGGCTGTTATGTGAATGGATGAGAGAGGCTGTCAGGCAGTTCTTTCTCACACCTAGACTTTAAAATCAGGAAGTAGAGAGTGGTGTACCATTGACAATTTCTAAAAGGAGCTGTCTGGGTCTCTTGGGAGACAAGAAGTCAGCCTCAAGGGAAGGGGAGTAGGAATGGTGAGTCATGAGCCTGTTTCTGGCAACTGCAAGGACACGCCCCCCCGCCCAAGCTTTGCAGAAATGCTGAACTACATGGCAAGACATTTCTTTATGGGATGTCTGTGTGCTCATGCCTGGGCAGCAGGTGCCATGACAGTAAATGATCCTGTACTGCTCTTCTCTTCCAGATAGCTGCCGATCTAGAGAAAAATGCATGTACGCTGACCGGTAGCCACTGCATCTTCAGGCAAACAAGTACAGTTCTTGGTCTGGCTCCCAGCATTAAGGAGATATCTATTTTCACTCTTAGAGGAGAATAAATAACTCATGAAACAAAAGGAAGCAGTTAAATGTTGAGGGTCAAGAAAGTCCTGATGCCAGGGCAGATAGATCTAAACCCAAAGGGGAAAGCTGGTGCTAGCTGAGTGGCCTTGGGCAGGACATATCACCTAGCTGAGTTTGTGCGTTTGCCATCTGCAGAGCCTACCTTGGAGCAGGGTTAAGGTGAGGATAATGGATAAGGAAGCGTGCAGTTCGATGCCTGGCATGCAGCTGCAGCCCTGTCTGAGCGCCAGCTCTCTGCTCATTCCCCTTGGGGAATGAGTTCCCTCTTCCAAGAGTCTTCTCCCCTATCATGGCTCTGCTCATTAATATATTCAAGGGAGTTCACAGTGACTGTGCCACTTGCCAGTTAAAAGAATAGCCTCCACTTTCGGACTGCGTATGCTCCTATCAAAGCTCCGTCACTTGGTAGGTGTGTGACCTTGGAAGGGTGGGTAATCTCTCTGGACTCTAGTTTCCAAAACAAAGCAGGGATGCTCAGAGTGGAAAGAGGAGAAATGCTTACTTCGGGCAATGTACTTACAGCAGTGCCTGCTTCATCTAAAACTTACTCCAGCCCTAAATGTCCTTATGGCCCCTCTGTACCCAGACCTCTCCACTGTCCGTCCACCATAGCAAAATTTCTTTCTGTGCACAGTGCTTCTGCCTAAGTTGTGCTTTCTCCTTACACCACCATGATCCTGTATCTTCCTGTAACTAGCAGCACTTTATTATGAAGGTCCACCCTGGGGGCCCTCATCAAAGTATGCATTTTGTTGACTATTCAACCTCTACTTACCCTTCTATCCCAAGGCAAACTCCCACCGTATTAGTGTCAGAATATCTCTTATTATAGAAAATTAGTTTTCCTACGTGGTTGGTGTGTTCATTGTCTCTCCCTGCCCCACTGGTATGTAGCAACATAAGAGTAAGGACTGGCCTGTCTCTCCCTTGAAATGGTGTCTGGTGTATAGTGAAAGGTGAATGAATGAAGTGAGTGAATGCATGAATGAATATGCTGAAGGACCTGGTCCCAGGTGGCATTACGTGGAATTCTGCTATTCTATGCCCTGTCTGTGATCTTTGGTAAAGACCAGTTTCTAAAGCTCTCTGCCCTTTCTTCTATATATGGAACCCAGCGAACTGTGCACTTGACAAAGTCCAAAGATAGCTCTCTCAGGGCCCTCAGAGAGAGTTTCTTGTGAAGTGTGCCCTCTGTATTCCAGTCACAGGAGCTTGAAGTCTGCCTCCTGATGGCGCTGCTGCTGTCACATGCCTGTCTCAAAAAGTCACAGAAGCTGGAACTTCCTCTTCCCATAGCCTCCCAGAATGACCCTATCAGGTAGAGACTTCTCTCTGAATGACCAGAAACCTGGATTCCATCTACACTCAAGGAAGGTGTCTGTCAGTCATTCCTAGCAAGGGTCTGTGGCAGTGAACTGCTCTTGACTCTGAGGATTTCCACTCAGCTGAGGGTTTGCAAGTGGCTTTGGCGCACAAGGAAGGATTGTCACTGGGGTGTTACCCTAATGTTCCAACAAGCCTTCGTGGAGCAAGCAGCATGAGGGCAGTCCACTTGCTAGAGGACTGTACTGGGTACATGTGATGCTTCTACTAATAAAGAAGTGTCTGAGGGCTTGAAGCCTGAATAAAAGGTAGACTTCATTAAGGATTGGGACCTTGCACAAATTCAACAGTAAGTGCTGGCTGCTGTAGAAAAGGTGTGGGGGATCTCAAAGGAAGTGTTCTGTGGGCTAGAAGCACGTGGGAGGTCTACTGCCACCTGCAAACTGAGCCCAGTAAAATAGCTGTGGACCTGGGATAACCTATGTCACTTTTCTGAGCCTCAGTATTCTCACCTTCAAAATGAACATAATAATCCTTCCCAAACTTAAGATGTGGAGTGAGCTCTGTAGATAAAGTGCCTGCCCTGCGTGAGGATCCAAATTCAGACTCCCAGCACCCACTGAAAAGCCAGGCACAGGACCTCATATCTGTAACACTGGCACTTGGAGTGGAAGGAGATGGAGATTGAGACTAGCCAACTCCTAGAGCCTGCTGGTCAGTCAGTCTGACCAGTTGGTGTGCTCTGGGTTCAATAAGCCAACCTACCTCAAAAGAGGTAGAGAACAATAGTAGTAGAAGACACCCAATGCCAACCACTGGCTTCAATGTGTGTGCACATCTACATGGAAATATGCACACACATACATTACACACACACACACATCAAAGTATTAGGAGGAAATGAGTGAGAGGATAGATATAAAATGCTTAACAACATACTGGGCACAGTGGAACAACTCAATTAATGTAATCTGTCATCATTTTGGTTGAGTTTATTTCCACCGAGTTTCCTCTGTGAGATCCAACAGCTCAAATTTGTTCTGCTCCTTCTAGTTGAAATTCCCTCACAAATGATGTGTCTTCCCTAAATGGATGGTAACTGGCATCCCCCCACACACTTGCTAAGGCATTAGGAAGATGTCAATGACCTTTGTGTAGATCACAGTCCAGAGAGGTCCCATGATTTTCTCAGAGCTGGTAAAACAGAACCAGGACTGTCTACCTGTGTTCAAATCTACTTTCTTGTAATTATCAAGGGATTCTTCCAGGATCAGGAGTGAGAAGAGAGACTCTGTTTCCTGCCCTGGGAACTGAGTGCCAGTGGATACAAAGGCTCCTTCATCCCAGTCATGTCTAGGAGACAACTCTAAGGTTACAGTCAGTAGCTAATCTTCCCAGAATCCTTCTCCACTCCATTCTTGAAGGACAGACTCCAAGATGCTTTCTCAAAGGCAAAGATTTTGAACATGTGCCAGGCAGAGACGGCACAATGAGACAAGACACTTAGGAAATGAATTCTGAAAGGCTTCCTCCTATTGCCAAAGATGCTTCCAGTGCTCTCATTATCATACCAATGATTCAAGGTGCTTCTAGAACTCTCTGAAGAAGAGAAGGATGCTGTTCTGATGATAGTCACCACTGACTGGGCCAGATGCTCACTAGAATGCTATTTGTTGTCTTTGTCTTACTAGTCATTGAGAAGATGGTGGTGTTTTCATTATACTGATGAGCAAACAGAGGCTTGAGGAGGCAAGAATGGTCTCCTAATGTATCTCCCAGAGATAAACTGGGGTTCTATGGGAACATGGGAGTGCCAATGCCCCATCCTCCTCTTCTTCTTCCTCCTCCTCCTTCTTCTCTCTCTTTCTCCTGTCTTCTCTTCCCCTCTTCCTGTCTCTCTCCCTCTTACCTCTTTCTTTCCCTTTCTTTCTTCCTGCTATATCTTTCCCCCTCTTCTCTTCTTTCTCTCTCTTTCCTCCCCTCTTTCCTTTCTTCTTTCTCTTCTGTCCTCTCTGCTCCCTCTCTGTCTCTCTCCCTTTCCCCACTACTTGTCTCTCCCCCTCTCCTCTCCTTCCCTCTTTTCCTCCCTCCCCACCTCTGTCCTATGAGGCCATACTCTTCCCTCTATGAAGGTCCTACCAAGTTCCTTGTACACAGGCAGGAAAAGGCCACTACTGCTGTTTTCTATTTATGACTGTCCTCCTTACTTGGGAGAACATATCCCTTTGCCTACCATCAAAGACCTGCCAGCTTTAGTCTAAGGTACTCTCCACATGGCCTATCATGGCCTTTCAGACACCCTACTTTCTTGTGCTTACAGAAGAAACAGAACAGTGGGAGTCAAGGGCTCCTACTCTCTGGGTTACATCTAAGATGTCCCCTTATTCTTCTGTACCTTGCTCAGTTTCTGAGTCCACACAGAGAACCAGAGTCACAGTTAGGGTTAAAGGCATCCTTCAGGTAAAAGTCAACTGTTTACCAAGCACTGGGACTTGGTGAGCTCATTATAGATGCTAATTATGAGCCCATAGACCTGTAGGATTAACTCACTAGAGAGCTAACTTGTCACTCTAGAGAAAAGGCAAGTAAGACCCCACAAGCAAAAGTGACACTTCTCAACTCTCAGAGGACTCACACAGAAGGGATGGCATTGGGAACAATTCTCATTTCCCAGTACTTGCGCCATACTCTATGGGGCACCATAGGGAACTTTGAGGTCCTCTGGACAGGGGGCCTAATCGAGGTTGCTGGATGCTCCCCTTGGATTCAGCAGGGCTGGGTGGATTGGTGATTTGTGTTTCTCAGGCGTGCTCAGTGATGCTCAGGGTGCAGGCCCTAGGATCATGCTGGAGATCTACGGCTGGAGGACCTGCAGATTGCCTGCTAGCCCCAGCTGGTAAGTTCATATAACAGGCATGCCAGACAGAATATGACAGAGGGACGGGCTCTGAGCCAGGGTAGCTGAAGGCAGTGCCAAGTCTTCTGGGAAACACTGTGCTTCATCAGACTGGGGTGGCATGGTGCAGGAATGTGGGAACTTCTGTTTTCTCAAGAAAAGCATTGAGTCTGTCCTTTACATGAAAGCTGGAGTTTAAATGTTAGCAATGAATCCATGTGTTTTAAACATTCAGACCACCAAATCACAGCCATATGTTGAATCTAGCTTTTAGACCACAAATTCGGGGCCTTTATATCACTCTGCCCACATGTCCACAGGGGTCCTAGACCTCAGCAGGCAGCAGCCAAGCAGACTACAGTGGCTCATCCCACCAGAGAAATCAGGAGATGTAACCAATGAATATTTTAAAATCTTTTCCTCCTGTGCACATTCCAGAAGCACTCTCCAAAGCTAAAACTAAAGCTCATGGCAAGGATGTCTGTGAGCTGGGCAAGGGGACAACTCAACATGACCATTCTTGTCATGGACCAGAGAAGTGACAGAAAAGCCAAGTCCTGCTGCTTCTTTTGGCCCATCCTTATTCCCATCCCCCTTCCAAATCCTGGCTACTAAATTCAACAACCATGTTTGTTATATGCCTGTGACTCATCCACTGTTTTACATATGGTCTCTCATTTAATTCCGTAATCCTAGAAAAGGACTGTTGCCACGCCAACAGTTCAGCTGAGGAAGAAAACTGACCCAAGGGAGAGATTACATATCAGGATGCCAGAGGAGCTCAAGGCCAGCCATAGGAGTTCTTAACACTTCCTCCTAGAAGTCTGGTTGGTGGTGTAATGGCTGCTTGAGCCAGGGTGTATACAGCATTCAGGCTCTGAGGCATCCACGTCTCTGTTGCTCTTAAGGCAGAGCCCTGCCTGTCCTGGAAACGCTATAGACAGGGAGCCCCACCATCTTGGCATACATTTCATTCACCTCACCAGAAAGGAAGCAAGGAAGGAAAATTACAGTCTTCTCTGAAATATGGAAATAGATGCTTGCCAACAAGTTCAAATTTATGCTAATTTCCCAGTACCTCAAGTCATCCCACTTGAACATCTGTGTGGTTCATGGACGAGTGCATGAACTGCTGCTAATCTGACAAGAATTGTGCCTGCTGCATGGACCTGTGTTTCTGGCATTTGTGGATCTTCTTCCCTCCCACCTGGTCTCCCTCGAAGTTAATTAGACCATGGGAGAGGCAAGGATACACTTTGTGATTCAGAGGAGCCAGAAGCCATGGAGAGGGGGGAGAGAGGACAGACAGAGGAAAACTGTATTTTTCCTGCCTTGACAGCTGATTTTTAACTCCTGTCTCCATCACTTGTACACACGCTACCATAAATAAGATATACAACTGACTTTCTCAGGTGTCAACATCCTAATGAGGGAATCTGCTTTCTGACACCTTGGAAAAGGTCAATAAAGAAAAAGAAATTAGAGACAGGCTGGCGTCGTTCTCATGCTGAACTGTTTCCGAGCATGCCAGCAGCTTGGTAGAATTGTTATTTTGCAACTGTAGACCAGATGTGAAGCTCAAATGATACGGTGGAGTGTTATTTTGGAATGGTGCATATTTTTAAGTGGGGGGTAAAGGCTTCGTCTTGACATTTATGGTGACAGGGCTCCTGCCACATAGCGACCTGCTGTTAAGCACAAACTCAAACAGGCAATGCCAGACAGGGAGGGAGCGGGGTTCTGATCTACTAGGGCCTGGCCAATCCCAGTTCTCCACAGAAAGCTAATAATGATGAGTCTGCTGGTTCCCTGTGAGCACCTGATTCTGTCCAGCATGTTTATTCAAGCAACCATCAGATTGATCTTTTCTAGCCCATGTAGACTCATGTCATGCCCTGCAGAAGATTCCCCTTGATCCCACAGGTATTAATAATTAATATCAAATTCAGAATCTTTGAGATGATCAAGCACTCTTCTGGGTCTGCCCCCTCGTTCTCCCAGCATGCATATCACCTACTGTACTCTCCCTTCACCTGCTTTCACTCCATAGGGTCTTAGGCCTCTCTCTCCTCTCTCTCTCTCTCTCTCTCTCTCTCTCTCTCTCTCTCTCTCCTTTCTACAGCCCTCACATCTTCATCCCACTGGTCCTCCATAACCATAATTCTTTGCTTCTCTTTTCCTTGTACTTTCTAGTCCGAGTACTCTATTGACTCTGGTGGGGGTCATAATGTATACCCTGGTGTCCCACTGAGTACGGGCTTGCTGTTGTTGCTCATTCCTAAGATTATAAGTCTTAGTAGTGGTGTGTGTGTGTGTGTGCACGCGCGCGCATGTGTGTGTGTGTGTGTGCGTGTGTGTGTGTGTAAAAGGGGCCTTATCCTTTACATGATGGAACAGACAACTCCAAGCTGGGGTGAGAAGTTATCTTGAACATTCTAGAAGCAGCTGCAGTACTCCTGTCTTCCACCACTGGAACCAGCAATAATCCCTAAGTATGAAAAAAACTGTTTCCAGGATTTGCTCAATGTCCCATGAGAAGCAAAGTCACCCCAAGCTGAGAACCATTGGCCAGGAGATAGCCACAGAGCTGGCACTCAGAAAATGAAAGTATTACCCGCACTCCACTCTCCAGTAACCTTTTCTCCTCATCATCTTCCTCTTCCTCCTCCTCCTAGTCCTCCTCCTCCTCCTCCTAGTCCTCCTCCTCCTAGTCCTTCTCCTCCTCCTCCTGCTCTTCTTCCTCTTCCTCCTTTTCTCCTCCTCCTAGTCCTCCTCCTCCTCCTCCTCCTCCTCCTCTTCTTTGTAGTGAATCCCCTTTTATAAACCAGTAGAATCCAGAAAACAGGAGAACATGGTGTACCTTATAGGGATCCTGGGACACATAAGAAACTTCCAAAGGCCTAAGAGGCATGGGGGTTAAAAAATTTAAAAATAAGATAACTTTGCCTTTTAATAGCCAAGAATCTTGAGAAAGTAATATGCTTAGATTCTCTGCTTTATCATTTGGAGAAGCAGAAATGACTGTGTCAGCTCCACAGACTTATGACAGAGAGTAAAGGACTTGAAATGAGCAAAATGCATTATTCAGTGCCTGGCAAACAGGCAAAGTGAACCCTAGTCTTACTTATCTCGGTCCTTTCCATCTATTCTTCAGGGACTTTGGCAGTGAGATGAATTCCCCTCTGTAGTCTTACTAATGCTATATGAAAGCAGATATCTAGGCATGGAGTTTCTAGGAGTAACATATTTACTTTTATGCAAGAGGAGAGCCAGTGATTCACTTAAGGTGTAGCTGTCCTGGATACTTAGTTGACTGATGGATAATGTGCCTAGAGGCCCAGCGCTGTTTCATCCTATAGGGATTATCTTCGAGACCAGCACATTCCAGGTTCACAATGGTAGTCAAATAAGCAAGCATCTGTTTGCTTTAAAGCTTGATTGGTCCCCCTAGACATTGAAGGTTTCTTTTGAGAGTTTTTACTCTTGGCCTCACCACAGCCAAAGGGAGCGGTTCATACCTCCCATCTGACATTGGAGAATCAGCTATTGGGAGAAAGTTGTGTGTACAGTGGGTAAGTTCAGACAAAACTAGTGGAGGAATGAAAGTAGTGCAAATTCTTTCGTTAAAATAATTCATTATTAAAATGATTTCAACCTTTGCCTTATGAGATTGTTGTGGGCATTAAATGAAGGGCTTAGAACAGGGTCAACTCAGGGCATGCTGCTGTTATCATCATTGGCCCATTTTTGAACAGTGTGTTCCAAGGATTGTACCATTTCATTCAATTCGCACATTCTCAGGAAACAGACTTTTGACTAGAGAGAGAATCTCAAGTGAAGGAGTTGGGGACTATCTATCCAAAGTCACTCATCGAGGCACAGATCCACCCTTTGAGTTTGGCAAACTTTCTTAAAGGGTCAGATTTTTTTTTTTTTCAGCAAAGGTCAGATAATGTGCATTAGGCTCTGAGAACTATTTTACTGCCTTACCTCCATCGTTAAATACTTCACTGTGCTTTCAAAACAACCATGAGGCATCATGTAAACAGACAGGACTGTGGTCCAATAAAACTTTATTGACAAAAACAGTTATATGGCACAGTCTGTCAGTGAATTCCTGTTGCCCAGAAGCTGGGCAGCTTTTACCTACTCGCCAGATAGGAAGCCTCCAGAACAGCCAAGCTGCTGTGTTGGCAGAGCGGCGGGTGGTGGGAACCCCCGTCTGTGATGGAAAAGCTTTGTTTGATTTTTCTCTAAGTATGTTTGAATTATTAAGTGCCTGGCTCATTAAGTGAAGGGTGCTGTTATAATTCTGTTGCTGGAGACAAAATTGCTATTTAAATTGAGTTTTGCCAATTTAGCTAATTTACTAAGTGGGCATTGCCATGTCTTAATTATTATCCACTGATAAGAGACAATGCCGTGTGGGTCTAGCAAGTCTGCATAGGCTGGAGGAGTGAGCCCCCTAGGAGGTCTGCACACTCTGGAGAGAGATAGATCCTATCATGGATCACTAGCCAGACGAGTTTTTCTAGCTGTTTGAGGATCTGCTAAGTCACAAGGGAAAGGAACTCAATAATCACTCCAAAAGAGACCGGCTGATGACTCTCCCCTCCCCTGGCGACACACAGGGTGAAATAGATGGCACCGTTCATCTCGATTAGCTCACAGCTGGCGTTTTCCCTACCTGGGCACTGGATTTCTAAGACTAATTGTGGGTCCTCTAATAAATCAGTTCAACTTAAGGCGCCTCACTCTCCTCCTCTGAATGGTCACTGCATGCAGGGTCAGGATAGGATGAGCCCTAAACTTGCGCAATGCTCCTTTACAGGCCCCACCCTACTCCATCCTAGAAAGCCCATTCCGTTCGCAATGTCACAATGTGCAACCAGGTCCTCGCTCAGGGGTCTCAGGAAGTTCTATGCTCCTGTAGATGAATTCTACATGCGCCATGAAAATGTAAATACTGTTGATTTGGTTGTTTTCTCTCTAAAGGCAGACAGGTGTTTGTGTACTGTTTTCTCATAACTAGGGACCGATTATGGAGCTCTTTTCGAGAAAGCTTGGAAAACTGAAAGACGCTTCTGTTACATTGTTTGCCTCCACTCCAGTCAAGAAAAACACTCTTGCTAAACTCCTCGAGGCTGTCGACCTGGCCTTTTATTAGTGTGTTTAGAGGCGTTAAACCGGAACCATTTAAGGGCGGAGCTGATGGTGAATGCTGTTTTCTGACTGCTCTCCTGGGTAAATGTCATTCCTAATTATTATTTATCTGCAGGACTTTTGAATTCTAATGCCTTGTTCTAGTAGGAATGTCTGACTTGTGATGTTTTCAGAGAGCCCATTTTTTTTTCTCCTATGGAGTCAGTGTACTGTGCACAATTTGACAAGTTTTAAGACATAATGTAGCGGTTGGAGCTTTAAGCAAAAGAGCATGGTGATGAAAGATGACTTCCCTGTGTGTGCAGCGTTCATCACGCCTCCATAGGAAGACCTTCATTTCTCCACAGAGTAGGTAGGGCATGACAAAGCGTGTTCTCCTCCACCCACACGCTTTGGTATTCACATCTTCATGTGGAACCCAAGTCTTGACCTGATAATTCCAATGTACAAGGGTAGCCTTAGAAACAGGCTCTCGTTCTAAACGTCTCTACCTTATTGGCTGTTAGCATGTCAGCTTTCAGTGACTGAACACAAAGGAAAGGAAAAGGACCTGGAGTGACCCAGTCTTTAGACTGGCTTCAGAAGGAACAGAGGGAACACCAAGGAGTCAGTTTCTCTACACTAAATGGGAGTTGAAATCATTACCTTGGCTTATTTTAAAACTTTGATCCCATAATACATAGAAGACTGCACATGGCATACGGGTTCATTGTGAAATTACAATAGCTAGGAGATTTGTAAGCTGGCCTTATACAACAACTCCCCTCCAAATGAAGAGGTTCTTACTGACCAGGGGTCCACAGAAGCCCTGACCTGTTGTCTTGCCTGAAGCTTAACTGTCCAGGAAACGGATCCCTGCTCCAATTCTCATTAATATTCTCTCCTTTACAAGATATCACTTCCTGTCTAATGACCACATCAATAAGTCAGCAACTGAGGTCCACGGTCTGGATAACTGCTTCCTGATCATAATCACCTTGCAAGCTATTTTCCTGCTATTGATTTTTGATCGGAATTCACAACCAAATCTAAGGCGGTTGGTTTGGTACCATTTCCTACTTCATTTGCCTGATTACAGATGATGCCCATCACACAGGGAATAGAGGATGATGTGACCACAACATGACAGTGAGCGTTTCCCATTGCTGTTCCTGTAAGGCTCACACCAGCAGCACTTCACATACGAGGACACATTTAATGATGAGTCTCACTGCCACTCGCCCACACATTTAATCCCAGCACTTGGGAGGCGGAGGCAGGACTGCAGCAAGTTCACTGCCAGCTGTGACTATGAAGGAAGACTCTGTCTCAAAAAGCTGAGACATTTACAAAAGAAGAAAGAAGTAGCCCCCAAATCAGTGAGATCTTAGCACTAGTGATAAGATAATCTAGAACTCACCATGACTAGACTTAACAAGGGGGAGGATCTTGCTCAAAGATAGACGACCAGGAAGCAAGAAACAGCATTTATGAGAGATTAGAGCATTCTGTTGGTGGAGGAGTATGGCGCTGACACCACTGTATACTACACATGGGTATATATTTCCTCATTACCCAGGGTGTGTACTGGAGTCTGGGAAGTCCCATGGTTGAGGTTAGTACTTAATGGTAGGAAAATAGATAATTAGGTACAAATTAGAGAACTGGGATTGGCTATGATCTGTCCCAAAGACCATGATCTCTATGCTTGGAGAAGAATGTGAATCAGTTCAGGAGACAGGGCAGGGAGGAGCTAAGGGTGGGAGGAACAGGGTGGGGGGTGAGGGGGTGAGGAGGAGCGGGGAGGGTGCATCCTCCAAAGACAGCACTCATCCTGACACCAACAATCCTAATTCAATTCCATTTCTCCTGACTGAAGAAAGTAAGCAACACCATCTCACCCCAGTTCATAGATATTGCCACACACCCGCTTGAACATGATCCAAGTCCCTGGGTTTTAGTTCTTAACCTAGAGCACACAGCCACACAGGCGTGCACTGAGCTATCCCATTGGTGACCAATAGGTGCATGACACAAAGGCATGATCAGCATTCTTGGCCCTAGACACTTAAACCTATTGTTAGCCACAGCTTCTTCAGCTGAGGGAAGAAGACAGACATCACACGAGGCCCCTCACCAGGAATGTGTCGTGCAGAAGGGCTGGGTTCTCCCTCCAGCATGCTCTGCTCATTTTTCCCTGTGATTACAGCAAGCCTGGACTCCAGCCACCTACATCCATTCCCTGCCTTGTAAATCTGCCCGTTGAAGGAACTCCAAGAAGGGAGGGCAAAGGTCAGCGGCTGCCTGGAAGTCGAGACGAGAGTGTCTAACCTCACAAGTGCTTGAGGGCTGCTGTGCACTCAAGCTCTCTTTGCCCTGCGGCTGTTTCAGAACAGGGCCCGTGAGGTCTCTTGACTTCCATATACACTGTTCCTTCCCACAGGGAGAAGGTCAAATCAGGCCAGGAGAGGGAATGAATTGGACTCCTTCCCGATGCGTTGTTTCCAAAAAGTGGACAGATGAACAGGCCCCTTCCCTGGATAAAAACAGTATCATTATTAGCATAAAACAAAGTCCTGTCTTCATTTTTGCTGACTTTTGATGCTGACTTGGAATAATGACTAATGTATCTTGCCAGGAGTATTGTCTCCTCGCTATACATTGGAACTACCTATGGATGCCAGGCATCGTCACAAGCAAATGAAACTACCAGGCTTGGGGTGGGACCCCAGGTGCCAATATTTACACAGCTCCAGAAGATCTTAATGTACAACCAAGGCTAGGAACCACCACCTTGCGAGATACAGGCTAACCTGCTATGTTCCAAGTGGAGGAAGCTTCTAGTAAACAGAACCTGGTTTCCATAGCAACACAGTCTTCAGCTTCTCTCCCTTTCAGGGCACACACAAATGTAAATCATTGTGTTTCCATGCCCTTATCCCCAGCCTGTTTCTGGTGATAGGGCCAGGATTGAGGTGTCCCTTGTAATGGGTAGCAGATAGGGCTAAGGTCAGTGATAAACCTTGCCTGTCAGGATCTGCTCTGAGAACCATTGCTTTTCCGAAAATGGCAGACAGACCTGATTACATCAAGGAGGTTAGGACTTGACAGAGAGGGCACAGGGAGGCTTTTTGTTTTTAACACAATAGTTACAGTTTGAGGATACAGCATTAGTGCTAGAATATTCTAGAAGTCATTTGGCGGTTTGGTCCCTGAGAAGTTTGTGAGGTGCATTTTAAATAGCCAATAAAGCCAGGTTTTTTTTTTTAATGCATATATTTTTATATTTATAAGGAAAGATCAGAATAGATGGAAAATTTTACCTTTAATATTAGTTGCTCTCAGAGGGCTGGAATCAGGGAATTCATGAAAAGCACTTGGTCTTGTTTTTCTGTTGGCAAAGATTGGATTTTGCCCTCCAAGGAGCATATGGATAGTGGTTCATGGTTCCATCCTGGCTCTCACCCAGGAGAAAGTCTTACACATCACATATCTAAAAGACTCAAAAGTCAACTGGAAGAGCATCTGTGATCTGTGATACTTTCTTGAACTTCCTGCCTCCCAAGGGGCAGGGCTTGGGAGATTGGTTATTACTATGTTCCGTCTACAACTGAATCTCTTTCCTTGTAAGATCCCCATGTGGCAGCCACTGTCTTTCTCCTCCTATTCCACATCAATGGTCTGCTCTTCTCAATTCCCCTTTAGTCCAACCTTTGCAACCTCTTGGATGAGTTCCAATCTAGTACTCCACACCCTTGGTTCCCATCACATTATGTTTCTCATTCATGGTACTCTGCACTCTATACCATGTGTGCATGTGCATACACACAGAGAGAGAGAGAGGGGGGGGGAGGGGGAAGGAGGAGGGAGGGAGGGAGAGAGAGAGAAAGAGAGAGAGAGAGGGAGGGGGAGGGGGGAGGGGGAGGGAGGGAGGGCGAGAGAGAGAGGAGAGAGGGGGGGGGGGAGAGAGAGAGAGAGAGAGAGCGAGGAGAGGAAGGGGGAGGGGGGAGGGAGGAGGGAGAGAGAAAGAGAGAGAGAGAGAGAAGATGCTAAGATGGGAAGCTAACTCTTGAATTACCCTACTTGCCTCCCATCACACTTAACACCATGGACCCAACTGCACGTGTTAATTGTACTGTATCTAAGTTCCCCACTGAAATATGAACATCAGGATCAGGACTCTGGTAGTCAGTGCTATGATCATAGAGCCTAGAACCCTAGTTTATTGAGCAGTGAGTAAGTCAGTCAACGCTGTTTCCCTAACTCACCATAAACAAGAAGAAAAGGAAGGGAGAGGCAGGTGGGAAATACTTCCGAAGGATTTCCTATAGTGTTCTCTCCTCTCTCTCTCTCTCTCTCTCTCTCTCTCTCTCCTCTCTCTCTCTCTCTCAGTATCAGGTTGGTTTCATAGGCCAGATATCCTATGGCACTTTATATTAAACTCCAACAGCCATTGAGTGATTGAAGTGGAACTAAACCCTTCTTTGATCTTACCTGAGAGCACTTTCCACTAAACCATAAAAACAACCACATCTCATTTTATGTGCCAGACATTTGGTGCACATGGATATGTGGGAAGGGCTGCTTCAAGGAAGTCTAAGATCAAGCCACCACGGTGACAAGTGTCAGTTTCCAAAGAGCAACATCCACATCAAGCTACCTTGATCTGCTGATGGATGGTGGTGCCCAGTGATGGCAGGGTCAAGCCAAACCCCTCAGAAGTGACTCTGGGTTTGTGTCCTTTGAATTGACCTACCGTTGATGTCAAGCCTGCACTCTGATGACTATACCTTTCCCTGCACACATACTGTTTCTCCTGAACCTCCTCGGGATGCATCTGTATTTGTAAGATGCTTTCCCAGGACTGGAGGAATCCTTCATGATGGATTTATCAGGCTTAGCCCTGATATCAAAGATGTCAGCTGTGATATAAACTTGTCCATGAGCTGAGCTGACCAGTAGGGAATTGAACGCCCAGATTTCCCTGCCAATTCGCCCTGTTTTCTTTAGTACAGTATGGCTTCCTGGAGACCTGCCAGGACAGAGAATGACCCACAAGGCTGAATGGAGATGTGTTCATGTTTCATGTATGTCTTTCTGACTTGATTTCACTTTGCCAGTGGTTCCTCGTATGGCTAATGTGTCAGGAGCATGGAGGAAAAGGAAATGCCAAGGAAGAATGGAGAACATGAGGAAAGTAACCAGGAGATGCTACTTAATGCCCTGGGAGGCATGTGGAGGGCTTCGCACTGAGCTTCAAGGTTAAAGACATGGGTTGAAGAGAGAGAAACAACCACTCTTGAAATTAATAATTCAAGGCTAAAATCATCACCAAATTTAATTGTTCTCTGTCAGCCACAGCTCATCTTTGTCTTCCATTATTTTGCACAAATTGACTTGGCCGCATTTGCCAGCCAGCACATCCATTCTTAAAGGACTTTCCTGTTATCTATAGCCTGTTAATATGTTCATCCTTCACCTCCCTGAGTAATTCTAGGCAGCATTTACTCATTTGGAGTGACTGAAGCACTCATTGGCTAGGAAAAGGGAAATTGCCCAAGATGAAATGTCACACATTACCCTAAGGGGCTGTGAGATTCCTGGAGGCTCAGACAGGCAATGTTAGCCTTGAGTTCATGGGGAATGGATCAGAGCCAGTGTTGCTTCTAAAATCCTGTGCTGGTAACCATCCACCCTGGATGAATATGAATGAATTAACTGTAAATAGAATTAAGTTCTGTCTCTCCTCATAGTCACCTAATTTCAAGTTGGCAGGCATAGCACATTGGTAACACTAAACAAGATCCTATGACCATAAAATGATCTTTTAAACAACCCTGGGTAAGAACTTCTGCAATCCAATTAGGATGGCTTCTTACTTTCCCGTCTCCTTCCATGAAAAGATGAGCGAAGGGAGCTGCCCACAGTGTGTTGAGATCTGCTTTGTGGAAAACCCAGATGTGAAGAATTACGAGCTTTATTGGTATCTAGTCATACAGATGTAGGATGATCTTGTGGTTATCAACAGGGCAAGAAATGAAGATCATTTAGCATATGGTCAAGGAAGGATGACACAGAAAAGACAAGGTACTTAGAGTCTGGCTCATGAATGTGGTGTGATTTGAACTCAAGACCAAGACCACCTTCATCCTCACAGTGCCTCACTGTGATTGGCAGTTTTCAAACAGTCTCTGAGCTGGCACAAGTATAGGACATATTGGTCTCTAGAATTTTCCCTGAAGAACTCCATTCTCCTAGGCCAGAGATGACTCGGGTTGACATTAAGTGTCCTATCTGCTCTACTCAGGGCATAGAGATAAAATAGGGACACATTGACAGTCATCATCTTGTAGGATTGGTCCTTTGGCCTATTTCTAGATCAACCTCAGTATAATTAATAGTGCAGTTATCTGCTAATATTCCACAATTTGAGCAGGACTATAAGTACCCAGGGCACAGAATGAGCTTCATGTGCACAATTAATAATTTTCAACACTAAGTAATTACATGTATGGTATTTAACCTAATAACATTAGATGCACATTATCGGGCTCTGATTGCTGTTTTCTTCCAGCCACCCACTCTTGGATAGCTGTTCTCCATAATGTAGACATAATGCACCCATATATCATGTTGGTTTGTTTTTAGATTTCTCACACACCTAATGAGTAAGGATGCATTCGGACCTCTATGCCTATGCGTCCTTTGCACTGACTCTCTGCTTATGGCAAGCCCATGCTTCCATGACTTTTGTAGCAGTTCCTGCCCCTACACTCCAGATCCTCTTTGCAATGTACATGCATGTGTAAGAGTTTTATTTTTAACATGCTTCTTTCAAAACTTCTCTTGTTAAGACACGATGCTATTCTTCCACTGTATCCTGACCTCTTTGTAATAGACCATGCTTCATGTCACTCACTGATTTGGTTCTTCTGCCCAGAAGCATTGCTCTCCTATCTTAGATGTATCAACAGATTGATGAAAAGATTAACCTAGGACTTTGCTGGAACTAAAGCTGTGAAGCTTGGGTTGTATGAGAATAGTGGAAGGTTCTGGTTTGAGAGACTGGACAGGGCTCACTAGACCTGGTCTGCTTCATTGAAGTACAGAATCTTAGGCAGCATAGTCAATGGTCAGAAGGAATGATCTGGTTCTCTTTGGGGTGGATGTGTTGAGCTCATTCTCCACTGAGATGGTAGAGGAGAGATTGGCAAGAACGAGCCAGTGAACCTTTGTCATGAGGTGTGGAATCTGTGACATGAGACTAACTAGACACAACCTGCTGGGGGACAAAGAATTCTTAGAGTATTTGGTCTGTCCTTAGGTATGGAAAGTCCATAGGTGGTTGACCAGGAGTCTATGGGGAAAAGAATTGGCTAGGGAGGCCTGGGAAAGCCTCGAATTACAGTGCCTTATTCTTGTCCCTTGGTGCTCCCTGCCCTATTAGTACACATTCTCTGTTCCCTTTTGTGAAAGGAATGTGGCTTCCTACATCCTTTTAAATCCAAGGAGATACCCACATGCCAAGCCATCTTATCACCCATCCTGTGTATGTTTTTCCTCTGAGTTTTATTGTTCACACCGGATTGTTTTTGCAATTATCTTTGATTTCTTTCTTTATCCATATGTTCTGTGTGTCACCAAGTTCTACCAAGTCTATGGAGCATCATGCTGGGGTTTTGTTGTTGTTTGTTTGTTTTATTTTTTGTTTTGTTTTGATTTTCTAATAGCTTGGACACAAACAAATGTTGTCTGAGAAAAGGGGACATCAGTTGAGAAAATGCCTCCATTAGATTAGATTGGAAGGAAGACTTTGAGGCAGTTTCTAAAATTAATGATTGATGTAAGTAGGCCTAGCCCACTGTGGGAGGTGCCACCCCTGGGCAAGTGGGCCTGGGCTGTATAAGAAAGTAAACTAAGCAAGCCATGGAGAGCCAAGCCAGTAAGACATGTCTCTCCATGATCTCTACTTCAGTTCACACCTCCAGGATCCTGCCTTGAGTTTCTGTCCCGACATCACTCAGTAATGGACTGATTGGGACAATTAGAATGCTTTGTCACAGCAATCCAAACCTAACTAGGCCAAGCATCTGTTGGATAGACTTCTCACTGATGACTTGAAAACGAGTCCCCGATGTCTACTCTCAAGACCAGCGGTATCAACATCACCTGGCAACTTGCTAGGGATGTGCCTTCCCAGGCCATAGAGACTATGGGGATAAGGGCCAGAAACCCATAGTTAGTGAGCCCTCCAAGTGATTCTGTTTCATGTTCAAGTCTGAGAACTAGTGTCTGGCACAGTTCAAGGCCCTTGCCTGATTCAGGGGCTTGAAAGACAGCAGCTTCCTTCCAAGTACAACTGAAGCTGAGCTGTCTTGCTCTCTGCAGCCAGTGGCCTGCTTCAGATCCTGTAAAGGACCATGCTCAAACTCTTTCACAGAGAACATTTTTTTGCTTGTTGGCCCCTTTCTCGCTTTTCACAAGCTCCTTTTAGGCTTGTGACTAACACAAATGGCAGTGAGCTTATGTCTGACCATTCCACCTGAGGTAGCCTGCTGCATTCTTGACTTGAGTTTTGCACTATGTTTCCTGGAGGTTTTGAACTCACAACGACAACTTTGTTCATATTTACTGTTTAAAACAAAATTACATGTCTGTCTCCCATGATTTTTGGTAGATCCCTTTTATTTGAACACCGTCATTTTTGATTGGATCACTAGAATGAACAAATAAAATTAAAATCTACTGACTTTTTCAAATTTTCCGCATCATTTAACTTCTCGTCTCCTTAATCAATATCTTCCAGAAATATGTTCCAGTTTTCCCATTATGATAATTTTTCATTCTCGTCTTACGATTATGTCCTTTTTCTCTGTGTTAATTTGAAACTTTGTTTTTAGATGCATTAACACGGAATATCTTTCTCAACTAAATGTTTGCTCAGTACGTACAAAAACAAAGTAAAGACTTCTAGCCCCATTGTCTTGTTTACCCTTTAGCTTAAGCTGTGGTGGCTGAGACACAGCAAAAGCTCACCAGTTAGCTGGCTGCTGAGTGAGGAGCGCCAAGTTACCTTTGCCAGTGTTTACATAACTACAAGCCTTGACGTCACCAAGTCTTTTCGAATTCTGGTAACAGTGTGGCCGGTGATGCATGATAAGCATGTTTGCACAATTTCTTCCAAGCCCCTGCTTCAGCGGGTTTTGAAACCGTGCCGCTGTTCCTCAGTCTGCACCCTGTGTAATGGCCAGGGTCATCCACCTCAGCCCCCTTTCATCAACGCAACCTTTGGTCACAGCCACCAAAACTCACAGCAGGTCCAGGCTCACTATGCTCGCTCACGGGGTGTGTATCAAGGGCCAGCTCTTTAGCTGTGACAAAACGTAGAGTATTAGCGGCTCATTTTGCAGGTAAAGGTAAGAACGATGCCTTTAGATTTAAATAGCCGTGTTCCTTCAATAGTAAAGAAGAGTGTGGGGGAAGGTCTGCCTGAGACGGGACGGAAACAGTGAGATGAGTGGCTTCCTTATGTTGGCTGTGGGTCTGGAGTTGAGGATGCTCAACCTCACCTACAAAAGAACACACAGACAGGGGAAGGAGGAAAGAAGAAGGCAGAACCTGAACAAGCTGAAGGTCAGTCTGTTATTACAGATGCTAAATGACCCGGGTAAACAGGCTCAAATGGAATAAGCATGACTTTCCAGGATAACAGAGTCCCTAGTGGGCACTGGAAAGGAGTGATCAGGCCTGGAGTTTAGTTCTAGGGTTTATGAGGGATGTCATTGCCAGCGAAGTCTCCGACTGAGGAATACAACTTGTCATTTGACAGCATCTTCCTACCCTGGTCCAGGCCCATCAGAGTGTCAAGCAGAGTTCTTTAAACAGATGAAAAGAAGGCAAAAGGGACTGGGAAGTATGATTTTGTTTAATTATTCAGTCCTCTTGGATCTGCTGTGAGGGCGGAAGGAGACCTCGGTTTTTTAAAACAGGATGGAGATGCTAAATGGGAAGTCACAGGCACTTCAGATGAACTCCAGTGTGATTGAACAGCACGGAGGAGATGGAATGGGAATTCAACAGGAGCCTAAATTGCTCTCTTGGAAGCAACAGAGAGACCAAGAGTCTCCAATTCTTAGCAACAAATGAATGGAGAAGCATCAGGCAGCCTTGAAGGGTCCTGAGGAGGGAGCACACAGGGATGGAATTCACTAACAGATGGTAGGAGAATCCGGAAGTGAGTCATCAGGCTCACAAAGGAGGAGGAAGTGACTTAAGACCTCCATTAAAACTCTCTGTTACTCAAATTTAGTGTCTTCCCCGCCAGCCAGGCCAGGTCTCATTCACTCCCAGCTCAGAGGCCAGATTAGTATTTTCTGAGTAAATCAGTCCAGTACCTCCTAATCTGATGTCTGTGGCCTGCAGGGAGCAGGTAGGGGGCAACAGTGAGAGTTTACAGCAGCACCACAGGTCCAGCAGGAAGAAGAGGGTAGCTGGAGGCTACAAAGGGGCAACAAATTACCAAATCCTTTGCAAACACAAGGGCTTCAAACCTCACTCTATTCTCCCTTGCCAAGTTCAATGCTTCTGCTTGCAAATGCAGGGAATTCTCTAAGGAAGCAGCAGATTGCTTAGCCCACAAAATGTCCCTTACTAGCTGGCATCTTGTCTGGCAAAGGGCAACAAGGGAAAAAAAAAACCCAAAACCAAAAAAAAACCCAAAAACTTCCTAGCCAAGCTTTCAGCACACATAATGTTCATACAAGTAATCCATGTTCTTTGCATGCTTTTCTTATTCAATATGTTCATATCCATCACCCTACCCAGTGTTCCTGACGTCCATCTGTCACGGGGGAAAAGAATGACTCGTGAACCTCTGAGCTATGTCTAGGCTCTTAAAAGTAATGACTGCGGATGATATCGGAGTTTCAGGCCGGAAGTTGTCTGTTGTATGAGCCTATGTGATTGTGTATGTGTGTGTGAGTATGTGTGTGTGAGAGTGTGTGTATTAGAGAGTGTGTGCATGAGTGTATGTGAGTATGTGAGTGTGTGTGAATGTGTATGTGGGTGTGTCTATGTGTGAGAGAGAGTGTGAGTGTGTAAGTGTGAGTGTGTGTATTAGAGAGAGAGTGTGTGTGAGTATATGAGTGTGTGAGAGGAGGAGACAGAGAGAGAGAGAGAGAGAGAGAGAGAGAGAGAGAGAGAGAGAGAGAGAATGTGTCTCAGGGTGGTGGTGGTATACAAACACAAATGGGTTATTGCCAATATCAGCCTCAGTGTCATGGATAAAAGTAAAAGCTACAATTCTATACTCAAATAACACATTTTGGGTGTTTGTCCTTTGTTGTTATGAAAATGACACACAAGTGCTATAGGAAAATTAGAAAATATATAGATGCAGATGACAGAAAAGAGGAAAGGGGAGAGAAAGAAAGAAAAGGGGAAGAGAGGGAAAGGGGGGATAGAGAGACATAGAGGGAGGGAGAGAGAGAGAAAGAGAGAGAGAGAGAGAGAGAGAGAGAGAGAGAAGAGAGAGCATTTGTTCTAATCTCTAGGGAATGAGACAGCATAATATAAAGGAAAAAGGAATAATGGGCTGAGATCTGGCTTTAGCTCTGCTGTGGATTAGCTGTGTGACTATACACAAGTCACATAACCTCTCTGAATCCTATAAACCTATAAAACAAGGTTACTCTGCCAGCCTAGGAAGAGAATGTAGGAAATACTCTATAAACTGAAAATCCCTGGCCACTGGGTTTGTTTCCCTTGTGCTGCTGTTATAAACACAATGGCCAAGACCAACCTTGTTGATAAAAGGACTTAATAGGCAAGGTGCTAGAAAAGGCAGATTGACTATATGGACCAGCCCTGGTGTCTGCTGATTCCACTTACGCACTTACTAATGATCCTTCTTAATATTCCTGATGAATAGGATCAGAGCTCTAATATGTGTCTGTTGAGGCTGTGTTCTCTGAGCCTCTAATTCCACAGGCATGAATCAGGAGGACTTGCTCCCTGGAGTCTCTGGCAGTGGAGACAAGCTATTGGAATTGTTTCTAGAAAGTCACTGATATTAAAGTCAAAGAAACAGGAGATGAACAGAGCTCAAAGGTCATTAGAGTTAAGGCAATGCTCTCATGTAACACCTGCCCACGTGCAGGATGCACATGGCTGTTTTGTACCACATCTCCCACCCAATGGCCTGCTGAGATATGGCTACCTCCCTCCATACTCTACTGCCTTTTGTAGTATTACTGTGTATGAGCGTGTCCCTTCCTGCAACAGGACAGACTACCGAGATGCACAAAGAAACATACAGGTTCAGTTAAGATCTTCTTGGGAATGATTGCCCGGAACAATGTTGACAGCCTGCTCTGAACAGCAAGCCCTAATCCTCAAGAAAGCAATCATTTCAATGAACTTCCCAGATACGATCCCATGCCCATGATGGGCTTGTCCAGACCACTTCTGCTCTACAGCTATGAAAGGACTCTTTGATGAAGTGAGATTGGAAAATACTGGGTTAAGCAAAGTCAGAGAGCTATCTTTACTCGATGCAGGTATTCCTGAGTCTTCAAGGCATATGGCAAGTTTCTGAAAGGTAGAAGGAAGTACTAAGTCTCCTGGGTAGCCTTATGTTGCCAAGACAACAAAACCATATTGTCTTATCCTCCCAGATGATGTGATAAGATACCCCGATCAAAGAAACTTAAGGGAGAAAGATCCACAATTAGAGGTACAGTCTATCAAGACAGGAAAATTGAGACAGTAGGAGCCTGAAGTGGCCAACTATAATACATCCATAATCAGAAGGCAGGGACCAAGGAAAATTTGCTGCCCAACTCACTTTCTCCACTTACAAAGACCAGGATCCCAGCCAGGGAGTGGTACCACTCACAGTGGGCATTTATGACTTCCCACCTGTGGTGTTTTGAATATGATTGGCCCCATAGACTCATGTCTTTAAATATTTGGCCTATGGGGAGTGGCATTATTGGGAGGAATGGCCTTGTTGGAGTAGGTGTGACCTTGATGGAGGAAGTGTGTCACTGAGGTGGGTAATTTTGAGGTCTTAAGTTACATCCAATGTGCCTCACAGTCTTCACCCCTGGTGCCTGCCCATCAAGACATACAACTTTCAGCATCTTCTCCAGCACCATGTCTGCCTGCACATTGATACGTATTACTTCCTGCCATGATGATAATGGACTGAATCTCTGAAACTGTACACCAGCCCCAGTTCAATGTTTTCCTTTACAAGAGTTGCTGTGGTCAAGGTGTCTTTTCACAGCAATAGAAACCCTAACAAAGATACCACCTCAATTAATATATTCAAGATAACCCCCACAAACATGCCCAGAGGTATATACCCTCACAGACACAACCCCAGAGGATTCTAGATTTGGTCAATTTGACAATGAACACTAAAATATCACACACACAAAGGAACAAAATAAATATTATTGGCTGCTTCTCATTAGGAAATGATCCTCAATGTTCTGATGCAAAACTTTCATAATAGGGCCTGGAGAAATGAATGGCTCAGCAGTGAAGAGGGCATCATGTTCTAACAGAGGATCCTTGCAAGGGAAAGACCATGGAGGCTCTTCTTTAAAAGAAGGAGCTAGAGTATAAGCAGTTTAGAAGAACAGATCATATTCTCTAACGACAATTGGGAAGTGTCTATAAACGAGCAAAAGTCTTAAAGAATAGGTCTTAGTTCACATAAGGAATCACAGAGCTACATAACTCAACAATCAGACCTGCCAGTCTCTAGCAGGGCTTCCCACTCCTGGGCGTGGAGGAGCTCTGGGAGGTCAGCAGGATGATAAGGGTCTTGCTCCCACATCTCCATAAGCTCAGCCATTCAGCTCATTGGCTTTCCTGTAAGCCCAGAGGAAGAGCCAAGTCCTAGCCATAAATAAAGCCTGCAGAGACAGGAAGCAGCAAAACTGATGTGCTCTTGAGGGACCTGTCCATCACCTGCCACCAGGGCCCAGGAATCACCTTTATGACATCGGTGGAATTCTTCCACTGAGTGACAACCATGCCCTCCTTCCAAGCCCCTTGGTTACCCAGGAAGTGATGCATGACCCTGTGAGTGCCATGAATGGTGACATCTGGGGCTGCATTTGTCTTTCATGGATGAGTTCCAGCCAGCAAACTATTGAGCCAAGAAAAAAAAGTGGTGAGAAGCATTTTATAAACTTAGCTCAATCCACCCAGTTTCTGGAATTCTATTTAAAAAAATCCTCCAAGAAAGTGCTTTTTCTCCCCTTTGGCATCTCTGAGATCAAAGTATGCAAATGAGTACCCACACAGCTAATGGCATGTAATTACCCATGCATAATATTATATTTGATTGTATTACATTTTATTTTCACAATCATAATAATTGCATAACCGTTACAATAGCAGCAGCAACATGACAAGGCAAGGCTCCGAAGGTGGTGTGTCTGGGTTCAAACCCAGCTCTCTCTCTTCCTTTGTTGGGATGCTATGTCTCAAGACATTGAAGGAGGCACATAGACTCTGTCTCATAAAATGGCATTAGGAATTAAGTAACCTCATTTCTACAAAGTGCTGGGTTCTAAATTCAACAGCATTGATACTGATAGCCAGAAACGTCTGTGCTAATGATCACCAGAAAGTGAAATCGTTTGGGTGTAAATGAAGGAAAATTAGGAAGGCAAGAAAACAAACAAACAAATGAACGAATAAGTGAACAAAAAGCAAGAACACTCTATACACACTAATCTTCTGGTTAGCTTCTACCTTTAGGGCACCATCAAATTGAACTCCAGGTTCTTTCCTGTTAGCTTGCAGATACTCCAGGGAAGAGTAATGTTTTAGTTGCTTCCAGATGCCTACCCATTAGCAGAATCTACTGGCACTCATGAAGTCACCAGGGAGGAAAGGCCATTTATCTGAGAAGTAGGACATTCACACAAACTAAGGCAAGTGACCTTTTGACAAGTGTAATTCCTACACCAGGAAGCGAGCTATTCACGATCTACTTCACCCTTCCAACCCACTACTGACATGAAATTCTAATGATCACATCAGGTGAACATATGGTGGAGAATAAAAGGCAGACTCCAAAGAAAAAAGTCAGGTGGCCACCAGCCTAGGGTATGCGGCTGCGTGTCGAGCCTCAGGTCGGCTCAGCAGTGTGACCATTACTTTTTACTTTGTGATTCAGAAGAAGTAAAATTTGATGAGAGTGGTTCAGTTTATATTCAGCCACTTATTTCCATGGAGTTAAGTCTACTTCATAACTCCACATTGCCCCTGAAGGAGGAGAGTGTTCTCCAGCCCATGAATCAAAGGGCAGGAGTAAGGGCAATGCTCAGGCAATGGCATGACTCTATGAAATGGCTGTGGTTCTCAGGACCCCAGTTCTCCTGACACAAAACTATGAGTTGAACAATGCCGCCTCTGAAACACACTGGTCTACATTTCAAATTCTATTTAAAAGCAGCAATCAGTTCCACGAGACACATGAGATTATAATGTTCTTGGGACGAAGCAGAATTCATACAGTCAACCATATCAAATCTCAGCCCCCCGCCCCCTGTTCAAGTCTACTCTCCTCAGGACTATGACAGATGTTTTTATTTTCCTATCTTGTACACAGAGACGTAGCTATAAAATATTCTTTAAACCGGGCGGTGGTGGCGCACACCTTTAATCCCAGCACTTGGGAGGCAGAGACAGGCGGATTTCTGAGTTGAGGCCAGCCTGGTCTACAGAGTGAGTTCCAGGACAGCCAGGGCTACACAGAGAAACCCTGTCTCGAAAAACCAAAAAAAAAATAAAATAAAATAAAAAATAAAAAAAAAAAAAATAAAAAAAAATAAAATATTCTTTAAGTTGGTTTTCATTTTTCAGGGCATTTAGGGCATTGCACACAGTTTGATTGCAAGATGATGTACCCCAGGGTGACTCCCCCAGCAACCTTCTGTGCTGTGCTTTATAAGCACTGCTGCAGGGCCAGGGCATTCACTGAGCATATGTGGGGGCATTTACCTAGCTGGGAAATTCCACTCTTCACTGGGCTCAATGTGGAGTTTAGTTTAGCATCCAGCCGAGAACACCTATGTGAGATGGGTAATCATACAGCACAATAGGTAGAAATAAGACTTCCCCAGAAAGAGAGTATGTGATCTCCTGGGGTAAGGAACTATACATACAGCTCAGGAATTTAAAAAAAAAAATCATTGAAACTGATTAATGCTGTCCAAAGCAAAATTGAATATGATGTTTTAAAGCTTTCAAATGCTACTGAGGTTTGAAGTAAAGGATAGACGTATCACAAGTTTATGCTAATCCTCAGATAACAGCTAAATGCCTTTCCTTGCTGAAAGGCAGACTTCTTTCACAGGGCACACACATTAGCTGGGAGCCCCTTTCAGCCCTGGTAGTGATCCTTTGTAAGTCCCTCTCCTTTGAAATGTGGTGGCCCTCTCTATTTAATGCTCTGGTTCAGCTTCCAGAATAGAGAGCTGGTGGAGAGGGGGCAATCTGCTTCTACACAGTAAACCCTCCCTGATTCCCAGACGTATCTCTCAAATGCAAGGTCATCATTTTCTACACATGGCCAGAAAGGTTCTTTACAGGGTGGTATTGAGTCTTCTGCCGCCTTCAATTACCCTTCCTACTTATACCTCCCCTTGGCTTCTCTTTTTTATGCATATCTGTTTCCTTTGGGACTTTACAGAGTTTTACAATCAGGGGAACACAGCAGGCCATCAATTAAGCATTCTTCAACAAACATCCAATTTCCATCCAGCCTTCATTCTCCCTATTAGAAATCAAAGCTGGTCAGCAGAGCCTCACCTATGCAAGGAGCTTTCTTTGCAGACAAAGGCAGCGTGGAAACTGTGCTATCATCATGGCCAGAGTGCTACACTAACAGTTCCAGGAATTACAGAACACTAGAGCTTAAACTCTCGGCACCACTGGAGACTCTAGAAACCTGTCCTGAATAAGGGGAAGAAAAGTCAGTGTTGTTATCAACAACCCATTTTTGCCCTAAGAAGTACTTTGAGTTGACAGTTTGATTTTATGGCAATTTCACTAGTCTGTGTCGCTTTCTCTCTCTCTCTCTTTCTTTCTTTCTTTCTCTCTCTCTCTCTCTTTTTCTTTCTTTCTTTCTCTCTTTCTTTCTTTCTCTCTTCCTTTCTTTCTTTCTGTCATTTAGTAATTCAGTTGTGTATCTGTATTGCACACATGCTCCACAACACATATGTGCAGGTAAAGGACAGCACACAGGAGTCTACATGTGGGTCCCAGTGATCAAATTCAGGTTGTTGGCCTTGGTGAGTGTTTTTACCCACTGAGCCAGCTCACTAGTCTTTCTCTGGTTTTTAGTTGCAGGTAGTAAGGCAATAACATGTATGCCCATCTTTTGCCTCAGCCTCAGAGTGGCCTAGTGTATCTCCAATGAATGAACCCAGTCTTTGATTTAGAGCAGTAAATATGGATGCCATTTGCATTTCCTTTACAAATATAATGGGTTCCATAGACTGCTACTTGCTTTTGAATCTGGACTTCCTTTCTAGTTGTATGGCCAGGACACCTTATTACACTTCCATGTCTCAGTTTTCCTTACCTGAAAATAGAGATAACAATTGGTAATATTTATGAAATTCTGCAAAGGCATCTTGAATACTCTGAACATTAAATGGCTTACTGTATGCCTAATTCCTTGGACATAAAAGAGGTTGAGTTGTGATTGTTACTAAAAAAAACAAGTCACATTTTGAGGTTACCTAATCAGCTCAATATCATACTTACTATGTATCAGACATTTTTCTAAAAACTTTAACTATATGAAGGAGTTTGAATGACTAACAGTTTTATGAAGACTGTCTCATTCTCACAGATAAGGGGACTGAGAGCAACACAGAAAGGTTGTCCAGCGGCAGATAGCAGCAGAGCCAGGACTCAAACCTGAGCTCTAGAGGCCACGCCCCCAACCACTCTATTTTGTTCCGCTACACTCAACTCTCTGAGTCACCTCATGACAAGGATATGAGGGGCAGCAGTCTACCACAACCAGAGACAGTGACACAAAGGTCCCTGTGGAGTGGTTGGCTCCTCAGCTCCACAGATGTCCAGACCTGGGTCAGACACACAGGCTCTTATCCAACAAGCACACTTAGCATTCCCAGCAGCCAGGAGGCGAGCGGCGTGTTGTAATGGATTATCTGTGAATCCTATACTCTGAGGACTCTATTTTCAGAATGTAAGCTGCTTAGGTTTCAGCCTGGCAGAGTAGAACATCAAGGCAAGAACACCTCAGCTCCATCTTGAATTCTCATGTTGCCCAGGTAACCTCTGCTCTGTCCCGTGAGCTGCCTGCTTATGCTGGCCTGTAAATATGAGAAGATAAGAAATAGAGAACCAAGAGGTTTTTTTCTCTCCTGTATTTCTGATCTAGTGTGGCCAGTTTAATTTGACAGAATTCAGCATAATTTTTTTTTTTTTAAAGATAGGATTTACTCTGATACTTTCAAAACCAAATTGTGTCTTTAATCAGATTTGCTATGGAACTCGACTTCTGTGTCGCCAAGCTCAGGCTTGGATTTCTTGTTATATCTATTTCCCATCTCACATTTAGGGCATCATCTAGTTCTACTTGTGGACTCTTCTGTAGGTCACTTTGCTCACTGGTGGCTTATTGCAGCTGAAATAAGTATAATGGTAATTCCTTTTGAATATTGAAGGAAGGCCCAGGTTATAGATCTCTGTCTGTTCTTCATATTTCTCAACATAATCAGGAAAATTTAGAAATGAGATAAAAATCATTAAAACATTTGAGTGAGTATATTAGTTATATGACCTTTGTGAGACAGGTGACTCAGTTCACTAAGGCCTCAATTTTACAGCTGTAAGGTGGGAGTAAAGGCACAAGTTAATGGTATAAGTAATATATAAGGGGCCCAAAAATTAATTCTAACTGCTTTTCCTGTTACTTCTATTGTTAATCTTTTTAAAGTTTTATTTATATCTATATGTATGTCTGTGTGGATGAATGCCACATATGTGCAGGGATTTGAGAAGAGTCTATTGGATTTCTTGGGGCTAGAGTTACAGGCAGTTGCAAACTTCCTAATGCTGGTGCTGGGATCTAAACTCAGGTACTCTGGAGGAGCAGAAATTGTTGCTAACCACTGAGCAATCTTTTCAGGCCTATTGCTGGCCATCAGTGAAGGTTTTTAAGCTACTGCAAATCAAATTTAACAATACTAGTTAAGTTTTAGAGGGACATGGTTTGAAGGCAGAATCCACTGAAAATCAAAGTTAGTTTTCAGGAGAGATGCTTTAAAAACATCCTTAGAGCAATCTAAGCCTTGCTTTGGAAAATTGATTACCTACAGATATAAAATACCTGATGCTTAGTGGTTCTGAGAAGCAAGAACACCCCTGTTCTCTTAGCTGGAAGCCCCAATGGAAGGCGTGTCCTTGTTAATCCAGGCACCCATCCAAGTCACCTAACAACCTGCTGTGTGGTGAGTCTTATGTTCTTAAACAGGATCAACATTGTGCTTGTTATAATAATACCTAAGCATGCAATCCCTCCTTGTTAAAAAATGAGAAAGTCAGAGCAAAAGGATCATCGTCTAGACTTACTTCGGCTCTAGGTAGAGGCCATGTTAAGATCACACTGACCTTCCCCTGAATACAACAGTCAAGTGTGAACCAGTTTTGTTCATAAGCTTCTCACTTGTAGGAAACCCAAATCCTACAAATGGCCAGAAATATCATAGGAAATGTCAATGTGCTCATTTGTTTGTTGTATTGCAACATTTCCAGGGCTCCTTTTGAGTCGCATATTTGAGTACCATCCTCCAAAGAGCAGATTGAATGTAGACCCGAACAGCCCTCCACCATCAGCGAGTTTCCTTGGCAATGAGCTTGCTCAACTCCCAGGGTGTTGCTGGGGAAAGACAGGGCAGGCAAATTGTAAACAGGTTCTGGAGAGCCTCCCTGTAGTCCTAGCCATACATCAGGCTGATAAATAAGACTCCGGCAGAGTGGAATTTCAACCAAACAATTTTGTGTACAAAGAGAAAGGTTATCCCTCCTCCTGGGATGGGGAGAACTGAACGGCTTGCATCAGGAGCCACAGAGCTCTGTAAACTTCAACAGCACATCCCTGCTTCCCTAGCTCACTAATGAAACTGAAAGTATAGTTGTCCTTTAAATGTTTGCGCCTGGAGTTATGACCTGTTTCAAATGACAGGGAATTGGAGACAACATTTTAATGGTTATGAATGCATTTAGAAAGAAGTCTGGGTGTCTAATGAGAGTGAAGAAGGCACTGCAATTGAGGAACAATTTACTACCGAGAAATCAATTTGAAAATTCTATACAAGATTATCACCCATTAAATTGTCTTTCTTCAAAACTGCGGGCCCTAAAATGGTACTTCTGGACAAAGAATTTTACAAACAATAAATGCTAATTAAGTAATCTATTCAAATGGTTGATTGAAAGAATAAAAAAGTATCCCTTGGGGGGAAAACCCCTTCAGCTGTTTCTACTTCAGGCCCTCTTTTCTTAAGAAACTGGTGGGTATCAGGCAATAGGCTAGAACACTCCAAGTCTACCATCTTTGTACTTCATAGAGACAGTGCAGTGTGAATGGAAGAAGACACACACACACACGCTACCACACACATGTACCTGTACATATACACATATGCTAACATCCTACAACACACAATGCATTCTTACCTAGGCACATACATTCTAATACATTCTATCACATACATTCTAACACACTCTAGCACACACATTCTAATACATTCTAGCATACACATATACACATACACATTCTAGCACATAAACCTTTAAACATACACATGTGCCACACGCACACACACACTCTACCACAAACAGTCACACTTAAAGATTCTGTTTATATGGAACAAGTGTCAATGGGCAGAGTTCTTTGCTGCAATAGTCAATGCAGAGGAGAGTGCTGGTGAATCCAGAGGACCCTAGGAGAACACACACATGAACGCAGACACAACCCTAACACTAAGGAGTGCATGCGTGTGTGGCTAAAGTTATTTAAGACTCTTGCTCTGCAAAGTAGAGTAACAATTTTGAACTCCAAAAAGATAATAAGAGAGTGTTCATAATAAGAACCACACTTTCTCCAAGGAAGCCAGCACATTTTCTAATCAAATATAAGGAAGGGCAAGCTTAGCCAGTGACTAAAACACAGAACATAAGGTGTCAGAAGAGAAGAGAAGCTTAATTACTTTCTATTCTCGTAGCCTGGGTTCCTTGCATCATCAGGTCTTTCAGCAGGTGCTAGTTCCTAGAAAAGCAAGAGGCCCTGGTGACTCTGGAGCCTGGATGCAGTCAAGCCTGGACCCTGCTCCCAACTCAGAGATGGGGATGTGGTTACATTATTCTACAGAAGATAGTTCCCATCCAGAGAGCATCATGGGAATGAGAGTAGGAATACCACCCACAGTCCCACGGGGCATCAGTAGTGAAAATTCTCCCAGGGGGGTTAGAATACAGTCCCCATGTGATTTTCTTTCCTGGTCTCTAGGACTCCAAGGAATCTGTTGTTATGAGCTGGTGACCTGGTATACCACCTCTGTCTTTTATTGGTTTTGCAGTGAGACAAAGGGTTTGAAGTCAATTTGCACCATTTGTGTGGTGTGGACTTCTGGGCTAATTACAGGTTCCTTTAATATTGTGCCCTTTTATATGAACACAAACAAAAATGATCTGAACGTGAACATTGCTTTAGTATCATGTGAAATTAAACCTGAAGGGCATTATGTCCTCATAAAGCATAATGACTGCTTGAGTTCTACCTCTTGTTGTCTCAGAGGAATGCTCACTGGCAGGTAATAAACAGACCTGGAAAAATGTCACTGGCCACATTACGCATCCCATAGCTGGCATGAGGAGGGAGATTTGATGTACAGCTTAGCAGAACAGGAGCAGCTGTTGGTGCCTCTAAAATGTTGTGTGCCCCACACATAGAAAGGGAAGGAAAGAGTGGTCTTTCTCATAAACAGCAGTTTGTATAAGACCTTGCTGTGCATGGAAGGCAGCACCCTCTTAATAAGGATCTGAGGGAGGCATGTGGTTCTTATCATCACCATCACCATCACCATCATCATCACCATCACCATCACCATCACCATCACCATCACCATCACCATCACCATCACCATCACCATCCATTGTCTAATCCTTTTTTCTAAGCATAGTACATATCTTTGGAGCAAATGATTAACCTAGCCTAGATGATAAAATATCAAGGTGAACTAGACACAGTCTGGTCTAGAGAGATGGGAACTGGTTGCCTGACCAGACACAAGGAGACATCTGCCATATTTCTCTGGAAAGTGACCTTAAAACCCACAGCGTCCTGTTCAGATGCCTTGGGGAATCCCACTAGAAATTGCCAGCCTGACTCCCCCAGCCTTGTAGCTAAAGGTGCGATGGGTCATTCTGGGAACTTCGTTTCCATCTTCCTCCTGGGTCACCTGGGTGAACACAGCATACTGTTTTCATCCAGTGCTAACCATTTAGCGCCATGACCTCAGAGATGCTCTCTGCACAGAGGGAAAGGTGCCGAAAGTGAGGCAGTGATGCTTTATGAATCAGGCCTGGGAAAAGGTGAGTGTGTCTCCCACCACAGGCAGAGCCATCTATCAGCTAGTCTTTCCTTTAAAAAAGATAAAAGTAAGCAATAAATCAACAGGGAGGAGTGGGAGGTCCTCTGCCGCGTCAAGCTGTCTTGGCATGCAATTTTAAATGACTTTATCGTGACCTTGCCTACTTGTAATTTCAATGCTTGAAAAAAAATGTTTTTCCCTCCACACTCCATGAGACAACCTGCTTGGAAAAAATATCCTGCTTCTTTTAGATGGCCACGTGAAGCGATTATGTGTCTGTCTGGTGACTCCCCTCCCTTGTAAATGGGTAGGCTCAGGATGTGCATTTGGGGATTCTGGTCATAAAGAGCAGTGAAAGCCATCTGGGCCAGGAATATGTATTCTGAGAACATATGTCTCGGTTAACACCAGGCCCCAGACACGGATGAGCCTGGTGGCTTTGGTGCCATTAAGAGAAAATACCGAGTGTTGCCAGGACTGTTCCAAGTGCCGGGAGAAAGGCACCCTGGTGACTTGCAGAGTCATTAAAGCAACAATGCTGGTGGCAGATGCTAAGTGACATTGTGTGGTGCAGACTGTATGAGTGGCAGCTGTGTGGCCAAGAGAATTAGGACCAAGAGTGAGCATCCCTGTGTGATCTGCCACCGGTTACGGATTTCCCGGAGCTGGGTCGCATTTACCTTTGCACACTATGAACTTCGAACGTACTTGACTCAAGGTGACACTGGGTGGTGAGTGGAGACCAAGTTCTTATTTGTATTGAGAACTGAAGTGTAGACAGAGAATAAAACGATGTTGTAGGCTTGGGGAGCAGACCTGAGTTCGAATCTCTATCCTGCAACTTAAGATACTCAAATGTCTCAGTCATGGGACTGAACCTCAGCTGCTTCAACCACACAATGGGGTTAACAGAGGGATGGCTGAGAATGAGTGTGATGACAGTAGCCCTTGCTTGTCACCTGACTGAAGGTCCACAACAACCCTTCAAACTCCTTCCTTCAAAAACAACAACAACCAAACAACAACAAAAAACCTCTTTGAGGTTTATACTTGCTTCGTTTGTGTCATTACAGACTAATAGCATCTTTCTAACCTTCCAGTGACGCTATGTACATACCTCACTGGTTTTATTTCGTTAATCTCTAACCTAGTGTGTTTCAATGGAGGAAAATGTCTTGTCCTGCCCAGTGTGATAGTCACTAGCGGCAGTTGGCTATTGGCGTGTGAAAGGTGGCTCCTCTGACTAGAAACTAGAGTTTCAATTGTACTGTACTATTGTCTCAATAATAGTACAAATTTAACTTGTAATTTACAATTACAAGTTAAATGTAAATAGCTTCATGGGATACACAGCTTCTATACAAGATAAGCATGTCAAGTCTGAACACTGAGGAAGAAGGAACATGGGCTCAGCTAGTAGACGCAGAGCAGGTGATTAAATTATTCACAGACTCTCTCAGCATCCGGGTGGCGGCGGCATTCTTTTAGGTGGATTGACTGATGTGGTCTTGCTCACAGTCTCTGCAGGAGCTCACTAGGCCAGAACTACATTCTGTGACCTTGAATATGTTTCCGAATTTTCTGAACCTGAGTTCTCATCCATAAAGTGGGGTGAGTGCCCTGGATCTCATTTTAAAGTTTAATGCAACAAGAGATGTCCAATGCATTGGCACTGATAAGATCAGGAGAGACTATTCAAGAGGACCGGACTAGGTTGTATTATGCATTATGCTTAGTTTTGTGGTAGTGGTTATGGTACTAACCATTTATTATGTTGCTTGTGCTTTTGGATTGGCAGACGTACCATCTGGGATATTATGCTTTAAGAAAGGTTCCCTCTAGTCCCAAAAGGTAGAATTTTATTTGGGATCGCCTTTTTAATCCATTCTAACCCTAGTCCACTTCATAGCTTAGGGATTGTATTCAAAGGTCCAAATGTTTGAGTTGGGCTCAGTTTTAAAATTTGGATTGCATCCAGAGAGCACGTATGAGTCTGTCTGTCCATCTACGTGTGTGTTTATGGGAGTACTGAATTTTATATTTGCAAATAACGCAAATCACATGCTTCTGTGCTTTATTGATTTGCCTCAGCTGTTAAAATGCCCTAATAAATCTAGTTGCTACCCAAGGACCGGCTATAAAAATAAAGCCTAGCTTAAATTAAAGGTGAAGCTATTAACATTTGTCCTGCAGCCTGTAAGACTCTAATGAGCTCCTTTCTGGCATTCATGAACTTGAACCTGAAATGGGGCTGCAAAACCCAGTGGGGTTTCCCTTGTTCTGTTGCTCACTTAAAGCTTTACCTGGGAATGGCTTGATCTAAATTGCTCCACTGCAGCTTTTAGATGAGGTCAGAGCAGGAGCCGGGTTTAAAAACAAACCCTTCAATAGAGGCTAGGATTATTTTGTGCAATGCAAAAGAATATGGATTGGTGATGGGAAGCATTGTGGCTTCACAGGAAGGCTGCATTGTTGTCTCGGTTGGCATTTTGGGGTTGTGGTGACCACATAGGAGTGTCAGTGAAACACCCTCTGGTAGTGGCAACCAAAAAATGTCTCCAGCCCCCACTAGGTGAGGGGCTCTGCAGCTAAGTCACCCTTGGTCCAATTTTCACTTTGCTACTTTCCAGCAGTGTGACCTTGAACAAGGGTTTGACCTCTCTAAGCCTTAATTTCCTCCTGTGTAAAATAGAGATAACTGCATTTTTAAAGCAGAGGGTTTCTGTGAGAATTAAATATTCTGGAATGTGAATAAGGCACTTACTACAATGCCTGGCAACTAGGCTTCACTAAACGGTAGTTATTGTTATCATTAACTACTTGGACTTTCTAAACTGTTCCAATCACACAAGCTACAAACTCTAGCTGCTTCTCTGCAGGAGGCCAATTATTAGGCACTTAATCCCAACAGAGTAAACAGAGAAGAAGTGGCCAGGGAATCTTTCCCGGAGCATCCTTCTGGAGAGGCATTGCTGCTCCTGCCTCTGAATGAGCAGAACTTCTTCTAGGATTGGGCTCCTATGTTTGACCTCCGCACCTTGATGCAATGTGCCTCTGCATTCCTAAGAGTGAGCACCGCCAACTGCAGAGCCAGATCCTTGGCAACAAGGAAAAGGAAACAAAGGAAAAGTAAATGCCAAAACAAACCAAAAAAGGTACAGGTACCAGAAACACTTGCGGGGCCTGGGTCTCAAATTCGTTCCTAGCTATGTCTTCTGCTCTGTTTGGTAGCTTCTCAATCCTTACATGTTGCATATGTGCATCTTACCATCTGCAGGACTTTAACAGGTCATAGCTTGGTGAGAGCCAAGTTCTTAGTCTGCAGGGCAGTGCCTGCCTCTGAAAAGGAATCACCATGTATTCCTTGATGATCTCATTTCCTTCCCATAGCATTAGTTTTCTCAGCACCCTGAGCCCATTTCCAGCAGAGGTGGGAGCTGCTCAGCTGTCTCACTGACTCCCCTGCAGTCTTCCAGGGGGAGCTTAAAGGCTGGAATGCTTTCTCAATTGTTTCTGACAGCAAAACAAGCTAGCCAGGACTGGCCTGGCCTTGTTAGTGTGATTTGGCGACAAGCTAGTCCCAGCTCAAACACTTGCTTAGGTACATGCCCTCTGATAAATTAATACGACTCTTTGAATGGCTGTTTAGATGTTCCTTTGCCAGTATGTGATAACTTCCTGCCTGTTATAATTTGCCCCAAAGCCTTCTCATTTTTATTTAAGTCCCCAAAGGACAGAGAAGCCAATCACAGCTATGTTAATTACATTTGTGTTACTAAGATAACCAAGTACCTGTTCAAAACAATGTAAGGGAGGAAGTATTCATTTGGGCTCATGTTTTCAGAGGAGTCAATCAATAGCCATTTGGCCCTTGCTTTGATCTTGAGCAGAGAGCATCATGGCAGCCGGAACACGTGGCTAAAGATAACTTTTCCTATGGTATGGGGCCAGGAAGGAAAGGGCAAGATGGGAATCAGGCAGTGATAATGGACGTCCAATGGCAACATCCTCAGTGGCCTACTTCTTCCACCTTGGTCCTATCGACTAAGTTTCTAGAACTTTCCCAAATAATGCCACCACCCAGGTACTAAGCATGAACCTACTTATACTGGGGGGAAAAAAAGCATTGCATATTCAAATGAAAGCAATGGCTGGAATGAGCAGTTTTGGAATTCCTGAATGTAGATGCTGCCATTGTGCTGGCTACCTTCAGGGGACATGTTACTATGGAGCCTACCTGCTACACTCAATTTCAGGTTGATTGTGGATATCCTACAAGCTTATACCCAGGGCCTGATAAGTAAATGATATTGCTCCAGAAGACTAGGGCATTTCATTGCCTTCAGCCCACCACAGCCTGCAGCCCCTCATCTTTGTTAGCAGCCCCGGGGTATTCATATCTAGGACCCAGGTTTAAACCAGTTCTTTGAAGAAAGGAAAACCCAGAGGTTACAAGGGGAAGTTTTCAGATTGGTTCAGGTTGCCCCCCAAATGATTTAAAAACTAAAACAGTTACCAACATTTAAAGGCTAGTATATGTTGCACTAAGTTCTAACTTCTTTCAAAAGGACTTATTAGCTCTGATTATATTGAACCTAGATTTCAACCCATGACATGGCTGAAGCTTCCTTCTGGAAGTTTCTGGGTTCAGAGCTCTTACTAAACACACTATAGAAAAACATACATGTGTATATCTTGTGTGGTCTCATTTCATTTTGACCTACAATCCAGTGAGAAGATTTCAATTGGTATTTTAACAGTAAAAATGAGTAACAGGCCTGGCGAAGTTCAATGGCTTGTCAGCATCACACGTGTGAAAAACGGTAGAGTTAGGATTCAAACTTGGGTCTACCTGGTCCCAGAAGCCATTTTCTTCCCTGATAATGAATTACCTCTGTTGGGGAGCAACTTCAAAGCTTCATGTTCATCTGCGTAGACACTCCAACATAAAGATATTCTCTATTTAGAGTGACATGGGGGTTAATACACCTGACAACCAGCTCTGTATAGCACTGCAGACTGAAATTCTGATGTGGTCAATCCAGTTTATGTTCAGTGAGTCGAGACCACTCTTAGTATCTATCAGAGTGTCACTTTTTATTTAAATCAAGGGAATCTTCTCAATTGATGGAGGAACTTTCGCTAGACAGAGACACTGAATGGGATGTCTTCCTGCAAATGAGAACGTAGGGGTTGAGGGGCTCCTGAATTCTCCAGCATCCTACAAGTCTGTGATCTTGGCTAGCCCTTTCCCACCTGTCCTGTAGGTTTGTGGGAGGAATGCTCACTTGGTTCAGTATCATTGTAACCAAAGAAAAGATCTGAGGATATATACTACCATACATACCAGGAAGGCTTCTCCTTTGCCTACATCCTACAAACTCTCTGAGGACAGAGGACCAGACATCCTTCTTTCCTTAAGTCTCCACCCAGACTGCTCTTTCAGCCCTTTCAGTTGGTCTTCCTTTGAGACCTGTATACATATATATATATTTACATATGCACATACAGATGTCATATGTATATATACATATATATGCATATATGTACATATGTATGTATGTATATGTACATATATATAAATATATGTATATTTACCTATTGTTACCTGAAGTGATTTCCCTCCTCCCTGCTCCTTATCAGCAAGCTAACTCCTATCCACTGGCCTTGCTCACCAGGTGAAAGATGAAAATGCCTCCCCCAGCCTCTTATACTTACACACCACCACAAGGTATCCCAGAGACCTGCTGGGTCCATGTATTCTCTTAGCACCTTCCACTCCTACCACTCTGGATTAATCCAGGCCTGTACAAGCTATGGAGGATTGTCTGAGCTCACTGCTAAAGGTCCAGACAGGATTCATTGCCTACAGACCTAGGATCCTCAGAAAGGATTTCCAGAAGGATTTTAAGAACAAAAGGAGTAGCCTCTCCTGTGTTAAACAGACACATAGCATCACGTCTGAAATCAGAGTTTCTAGATGGCCTCCTGGAAACTTGATGGCGTGTATCTCTCAGAGCAATGGAAATGCAGAACTTTCTACTTGTCTCAAGCCCAGTTAAGACTTCTCCCTTCAGAGAGTAGCCTGCCTTGAGCGACTGGTAGCCTCTTGCTATATAATTACACAGTAGGTGAGACTACGTGTTGTGGACTACAAGCTTTAAATCCTGCTGTGCCACTTGTGGTAGGAGCTTGGCAGAGTCCCCACTTCTCTGAGAAGGGGTCACTGTGGTTGTGAGGATGTGGACAGCACCCACAGCCTTCAGTGAAAACATGTCAGTGACGCTGACTACTCCTGTGCTGTCTCCAGGGGAATCCCTTCTTTCGAGTAGCAGTTAGAATGACAGTCAGAGTGTCAGGGTTATGCTAGTCTACAGTTCTGGTGCTTTCAGAGTTGTGAGTGGTGTTTCTTACATTGGCACAATCACTGCAGAGTCAGATGTTCAGAGTCCATCCTGTGATTCCTCTAGCATTGAAAGATGAGCTACATGGGCATTCTGGTACCTCCCCCAATGCAGTGTGCACCTGAGGTGGCATGGTGCACACCACTTGTATTCCAAGTCCTAGAGCAAGAAACTGTCCCTAAACCTCTGTGTAGAAGAGTGTGCCTTCTACCCAAAAGGTGGAAGCAAATATGGCCGCCACATCATATTACAATAGCCAAGGAGGTCTGGCACCACATAGTCTAGAGACCACATGACACTACCTGCTAAGTGTCTCAGAAGGTTGCTTCTCAAAGCGATGAATATAGAAAAAGTCATTTCTTGATGCTGTATCTTCCTCTCCAGCATCACCAGGAACAACTCACCTATTTCTAACCCTACCCCATTTTTTTTTTACTTATTTATTTGGTGAGGAAGGGGACATGTACCACAGCACACATGTGGAGGTCAGAGAACACATGTGTGGAGCTGGTACTCTCCTTTTACTATCTAGGTCCCAGGGATTGAACTCTGGTCCCAGGGGTTGGCACCAAGCCCCTTTACACTGAGCCATTTAACTAGCCTGCCCTAACTATTTTTTTAAAGTTATTCTATTCTTACCATCTTTACTATTCCATTCAGCAACCTGCTACCATTTCTCACTTAGATGACAGTGACAGATACAGGGCTGGTCATCCATTTCACCTTTGCCCATATGGTTTATTTTTCCTGGCATAACCAGAAAGATCATTTTACAGGGCAAATGTAACACCCTTCTATTCTTCTGCATATCTCCCCCTACTAACACTAAGCTCTTGATGTCATCCTCTTGTCTTGCTTGCTTTCTTATTGATTGATTGATTGGTTGGTCCATGTCCTTTGGGACAAACATTACTGTTCCCACAAAACTCTTCTTAACTCTGTGCTCCAGGCTTCCTTACCTTCTGCTAGCCGCTACAGAGACGCAAAGCCTCTCCTGCCTGGAGCACGGTCTCCAGAGTTTCTTTGTCCAGAGGATCCTCTTCTTCCCTCATCAAGCAACGTCCACTTCCCTCCTGTAAGCAGCTGTCACTCTTCATGTTCTCAGTATAAGTCACGTTCATTGTTATTTTCTTTGTCATAACACTTAGCAGAGTCCACAGTCACATACTGGGCAGAACCATGACCGTGTGGCATATTGGAAGCATTCCAAGATGGGATGCAGCAGTAGACAAATGGCTAATCTACTATTGGCTGGCTTTTGTTTGCTGCTTTATTGCAACTCAATTCCAGAACATGTTCTGTCTGAATTTTAGTAATAAGAGAAAATATTCCTATTTTTTACTCTCAAGATTCTCTTTGGTCAATGCCTCCTAAACCCCTCTGACTTGATGCTTTGAGACATAGTAGGTGCCAACATTTACATACTGAATCAAAATGGTTTATTCTATTAGTTCACTCATCAAAGGCATATAAGACTGCTAATCAGTTTCCATTTGGTAACAGTGCATCAAGCAGACAATACTCTTAACATAATTACAGCCAAGGGCCAAGAGACTTGAGATGTAAGCTTGCTTCCTCCATGTATGGTTTACCTCAGCTTTCAGAAGCTTCGAGGAGTTTTAGAAGACCTATTTAGCCTTCATACCAGGCCTCCCACCAGCCAGGTTTCTCTGGACATTTGTCACTTCCCTCAGTCCTGCCCAAACCACCAAGTTCATACAGAAGGAAGCTCTCTCCATTTTTCATCTGTGTAGAAGGCAACCCTCTGGACTTGCTGCGTCCTTCTCAGTTAGCCACTCAAACTTGTCCCCATTCCTCAATCTCAGCTGAGCTTTCCCCTCCATCAGGCAGGGTGGGGACAGGCTACATGTAAGCAAGCTTGGGGACCCATCAGAGGACACGCACAGCACCATGACCTCTCCAAGACCAGCTTCTCACCTCTACCCTCTTCTCTCTCTCTCTCTCTCTCTCTCTCTCTCTCTCTCTCTCTCTCTCTGAAAGGTGTTTCTGATGCCCAATACAGTATTTGGCACATAATGAAAGCTTCATGGAGCCAATAAATAAATAAATAAATAAATAAATAAATAAATAAATAAATGATGGCAAGGAGAGAGAAAGAGAAAGAGAAAAATGAGCTGTGGGATTAATAGTGGGGCCCTTGATAGAAAAAAGAAATGTGAGAATCTCATGATCTTAGTGAAGGGAGACTGCAAAAGTAAAAGGCAATACCGGTTAGTACATGATCAGGGCACACGATTGCTGGCATTAATTAGGACTCCAAGAATCTATTTTCCTCCTATGAAATATCCAAGGCAAAGAAAGTGTAAAAAAAACATCACCAATAACAAAAACATCCTCGAATAGAGGCAGATAGATTGACAGACACTGCTGTCTGAACACTGGGGATACACATTCACCAGGCAGCCTTTGTACACCCTAAGGAGTGGGAAGGGACACTGTGAGCCTCACCTCTGACAGCAATAATCATCCTCCAACAAAATGTGCAATGCGGACAGCTCCGTTTCCAGGACACTAATATCAAACAAAGCAATGCAGCACCAAGGGGCTTCCTGGGGCTGCTCCAAAGCTCTCCCTAAGCATCTCTGCACGGCCCGAGACAAAAATTCATATTCTCTAAGACTGATCTTTTGACCTTGCTGTGCTCAGATCCACTTGACGACAGCGAGGGGAAATGCTAAGCATTGTTTTTGACTTGCAGTCATCTCTCTGCTCTGTCTGCTTTGGGGTATGGGAATTCTAAGTTACTGGTGAGTAGGCTAGCTTGTGGTTATGGGATTGTCAGGGGTCTGTCTCTCCACTCCCAGCCTGTCCCTGCCAAGTGAAAGAAATGACTCCCTCAGGATTCAACACTCTGGCTCTGCAGAAGTAGCCACACTGTTGTTTCGAGGAAAGAGTACGCTATGGCTCAGTTGACTTAATGTCACCATCACCATCATACTAATGCTTCTGAGATGTCACTAAATGCCTAGCACCATGAATCTTCTAAGCCACACATCAGCCTCTTGGGATAAAGGCCTCTTTACTTGTCATTATGAATTACATGTTGTAGTAAACTGAAGCTCGGAGAACACACAGGATTTACTTTAGACCAGGTTTGAGCCCAGTCCTACTTCCAACTCTAAAATTCCAAGTGCTTTTGTTGAAACCACTATTCTAACACTGCTTCTCCACTCTGTCCTCATGGCTACTTGTTCATGTTTTGCATTGGGGAACCATAGCCTGTTGTCCAGAACCATGGCTACCTGCTTGATTGATAAAGTTTTATTGAAACATTCTGTGTTCATTCATTGACACATTGTCCTTGGCTTTCATGCTACCATGGCAGATCAGACAGAGCATAGGGCCTACAAAACTACAAATGTTTATTATCTCAACCCCTGAAAGAAATAGCTTGCTGACTTTTAATGGAGTAGAGAAGACAAATTCCAGGCTGAAAGTTTAATTTTCATTGTTTCATTTTGCTCAGTGTGTGTGTATGTGTGTGTGTGTGTGTGTGTGTGTGTGTGTCTGTGTGTGTGTGTGTCTGTGTGTGTGTACGCCATGTGTTGGGAACTCCCATCAATCCCATTTTACAAAGAAGAAAACCAAGTCTTCAAAAATTGTAATAGGTTGGCCAAGGCTACAGACCTAGTAAATGACAGCTACAGGTCAAACTAGGCCCCCAAACCTGCTCCTAAGCACATGGCATTTCTGTCTGCCATGGGCCTGGCAGCACATAGGCACTGAGCACATAATGCTGAGTGAGGAATAGCTCTGTCCGTGGGGAGGACTGAGAGGGAGGTGACACCAGACCAGTTAGTATGTGCCTGGGTATAGCAGAGCTAGGGTAGGATTGTGGGAGCCCTGGGGTCATGCTTGTCCAGGAAGTCTCAAATAGATGCAGATCTACAACAGATGCTGCCAGCAGCAAGGACTCATGGAAGAAGCAACATATGGGAAGTCAGACAGCAGGTAACGCCATCACTTCTCACTGGAGACTGCTTCTCTAACTGTACTTGGACCTTGGTTATTTCATTATAAATATAATAATTTTTAAAGTGATGTAGAAAAAGCTTTAGGCAGCCTTTTCCTTGGCCTCTAAGGGGACCTCCCTGTAGTGAATGTTTTTTGTCAAAGATGTGAATCCACACTCAAGGGTAGAAGACATGTTCCTCTCTTCCTTAGGCTGGGAGACCAAAAGAGGAGAGAGGAAAAATACATCTCTGTGCTCCTGGACAGTACAATGAGCATCCTCCCATGGCCCTGCCTTCCAAAGAAAGATTTGCAAAATGGGACTCTCCCTGCCATGGGCTGGTGTTGGATCATCACTGGAAGACATTTTGGGTTTTGCTAGCATTCCATTTGACCTCTGAGACCCTCAGCCTTCAGGCTGTGGTTTTCTGGAAACATCACAGGGTGACCTTCCTTCTCTTTCCTGGTCATCTTCCATTTGCTAGCACCTGAGTGAAAGAACTCACATTCCTTCATTTACTGTCACTCTGGTCCTTCCTCAGATCTACTCAAAGTCTTTCTCTCAGAGTTTGGGCTTGAAATCTTAGATCTATGAAATGTTTGTGATCAGTATACTTAGGACGATAGCTCTCAGACCTCAAGGTCACAAAAGAAGGCTATTCTTCCTTACTGTAGAATACCCTTCCCAGAACTGAGGTATGATATGGATGTTTCCCCTCTCACTTGCCTCACTAGGAGGTCAGAACGAATTTCATGCTTCTTTCCAACTTCACTTCTTACTTCCTATCTCCGGTCACATACTAGTCATTTTGGGTTTTAATTTGTGTTTTCTTCTAAGTGATCTTGCATGTCCACTTCTGTGTCATCAGTGTCCACACCCTCTGTGTTCTTTACAGATGGGAAGAGAATTCTTGGTTGCTTGTCTCCCACCGATTCTGAAGACAATGCCACCCAGATAAATGAACATAGCCACCCAAATGTATTAAGTGCTTCTGACCTGATGGGTTCTTTTCTAATGGTTTTATGGGTATGACCCCTTGTTTAAAGCTCTCTGGTGAGTCCTGAAGAAATAGTCATAGTTATGTATCAAGATGAGAAAATTTAAGCACAAGGAGGTAAAGTAATTTACTCTTGAAAATGGATGTAGAAATCAGCAGGACCGCATGGAATCCTAGGTAGCTGGTGCTCAGAACAAAGATTTTTGTCCTTTGGGCCTCACCACCTAAACCCTTAGACCTCTGCTGTACTTTAGGGGTTCTTGGTAGTTCGGATGAAGCAAGCATTCACAGCAGATCTGGACACAAGAGAGTCTGGACCTCCCTCTTGGGAAGGCTGCTTTGAGCTGCTGGAGTTGCTTATCATTGATGTACTGCCCAGCAGCAATGGTGTCTGGCTTCCCCACCATCTGTCCAAAGTGCTGGGATCGCCTGCCAATTTCTGTGTCCCTAGGTAGTCAGTAGGCTCAGATCAGCTCCGGGAAACAGAGAGGCCACCCCCAGCCAACAGCCTAGCCAGAACAGTGGCAGGTAGCCATCACCTGGCTCGATACAGAATCACTCATCTTAAAGTCCCTACAGAGGCAACACAAGTGGGGTGGAGGAAAATGAGGGACAAGTCCTAGGCCAGAAGATAAGAAGAAAGGAGTTAGAGGTCCTAACAACCTCCTGTGTGCCAGACACTGCTTCTGGGAGCCAAATGAGGAAGCTAGGCCAACAGATATGAGGAGACGAAGAGACTTATCCTGAGCCACTCTGCATGGTGTGGTGTGAGCACAGGTCTTCCTCCTTAGGGACAAACCTCATCAAGTAAGTAGTAAGAGGTTGTCGCTCAAGGAAGGAGATGGGTTGCAAATAGGGCAATGGATGTAACTAGAGATGGAGGAAAGGAAAAGGCCTGCAGTTGCTAGCTAGGATGTTAAACTAGGGCTACAAAGAATGTAATACTATTGCCAAAGACAGAGAGAGAGAGAGAGAGAGAGAGAGAGAGAGAGAGAGAGAGAGAAGATCAAGACATACCAGCAGATTGATAACATACACATCAGTCAGGGTAGATGGCAGCAGGTGGGTCTGGATGGCTAGGAGCCAGGAACACATACCTACCCTCAGTCCCCAGATAGGTCACCAGCATGTAGCCTTTCTCTATCTCCTGTCCTTGAGGCTAAACTAGAGTACTGACAGTAGCCACTTCCTAGCTTGCTCTGCTTACGTGACCTTCTTTTTGCAAGAAGACAGAGTGGGAAATAAGAGGTTTAAATATGAGACTTTGAAAAACATGCGGTTTGACCCAAGCAGGACACCCTTGTTATTATGCAAACACCATGGACTCATCAGGCAAGAGATAAATAGAAGGAGCCTTGTCATCTGTGAGTCACGTGAAAGACAAATGTGGCTTCTCTTCTGAACTAGCACAGAGAACATGTCCCACAGTGGGATGTTATTTCCCCTAGTAGAGAAGACTGCTGGGGGGCTGGCCCAGCACTGGTTCTTTCTAGAAGGGCAGAGAATGGGGGGCATAAAGATTGGGGTCATGCTGATAACAGATGGGGGTGCTGGTGACTGTGAGGGGCAATTAATGGAGTCAATATCACTGACAGAACAAAATTTAATTATCTGGGGCTGGCAAGAATGCCCGGCGTGAAACTCTGAACTCTTTTAACTTTTTAGTGTAAGTTTAGACAGACAGATATACATTTGGTAATTAATTCCTGCTAGTGGCAGCAAGGAAATAAGTAAGGGGTTAATTGTTAGAGTTCCTGTCTATATTGCCTTGGCCAAGTGAGAAGCTTGGACTCATTGACTCTTCGTGAGTGAGGAAGAAAAGAGAAGAAAAGAAAAAAAATATTCTATGTAGGCAATATGCATACACACACACACACACACACATCCATACACACACACACTGGCCAGGCCCAAACACTTGTCTCATCAGCTCCACAAGTGTTCTTGCATACTTTACATATATACCTACACATGGCAAACAGACATATACATATATACATTTGGTGGATTGGCCCCAGATGTCACACTTTATTCCTTCTCCTTGGCCCTCTTATACCTTCTTAGACAAAAGTTCTTTATAACATTACCTCATAGATAAAATGTTTCATAAAAGGGGAGTTATAGAAGGATGTTGATATTAAGTTCAAAGCAGTGTTTCATTATAAGTTCAAAGCCACAGTTTCACATGGCCTTGCTTTATCATAGAGCACACCTGTGGCGTCATCCTTGGAGCTGACCTAGAATGAATATTTTTCCTGGATCACAAATTTTGTCACAAGCTTATTTGTCTTTTTAGTGTAATTGCGAGAGCTCATTGTAGTCCTGATTATTTGGTCTTTATCTACTATTTTATGAAAAATGAGTACATTCTATTCTTGATTCTAACTTTATTATATCCTTCTAGCAAAACAACTAAAACCATCTCTTAAAATGTTCTTCCTAAAATTATTTGAATCAAACCAGGAATTCTAGAATAACATTAATTCATGGAAGTTCACTTCATCTTTATGTTGATGTGCAGGAAATCTGCCCAATAGGGTGGGCTAATGCCCAAAAATCATTAGATTGTGTAATAGTGACAGGAAAAGGAGTATCAGTTGCAAAAAAGCAATCCTGAGATAAAGTCTCTTGGGACCTTGCCTCTCAGAGCTCACCCATCATAGGCCATGCAATAAAATGGTGGGCCACCTCCAGGAAAGTCACCTGCTAGCCTTAACCTCTCCTAGATGCTCCTGACAGAAGACTAGGAAGGAATGAGAGGGAGGCAGGAGTTGGAGGGGAAGGAAACAGATCAAAAGAAGGGAGAGGTATTCTTGGTTCCTCAGAAACCATAAAGCTGGGGACACCCCATAGCAGCCCTGTCCTTTGAAGCTTGATTTCCTTACTGTTTTGACTGGTATTTGAGGTTACCTGAAGTTCTCAATACAGCCTTTCAGCCTTTCAGTCCCACACACACCTGTGAAATGAACAGCAGCCACTATGTTCAGCATCTGCTCTGTGGCACATGTGGTACCGACACACTATTGGCTCTCTCAGAAAGAAAGCGTGGCTCTTTAATGACACCAGAGCCCTGTGCTTTTGCCAGCTGCTGACTGCTCTGAGTTCTCTGTTCTTCTGAGATGAGCTCTGACCATAAATTCCCCCTTTCCTTTCTCTTGTGAAAATTCTGCAGTGTAGGCAGGGATCCAAAGGAGAGAAAACCATTGCAGTTCCTGGGAGCACTCTGCAGTACCACAGTGGATGGTACACTGCAGAATGCAAGGCTGTGCTGTTTCTCTCCAGCATGTGTGCAGTGATGGTCTGTCAGGGGTAGGGGTCCCTGTAGAGCCCAGTGCAGCCTTTCTGTTGATTCTTCGATGGGTATTCAGCTTCCTCCAGCTCCCAAGGAACTTCCCAAATCTAATCACATTTTGCATCTCTCATGCTCCTGTCAGACATTTTGATCAAATCTTTCCTCATCATCACAGTTTTTTCAGCTGCAAAATGGCACAGATGAGGCCTGGTTTGTAAGACCTTGAAGGAAGGCAAATATGAGCCTCCTTTAGATGCTTTGAGAACATCATCAAACCTATTGAGGAGCAAGGGGTTTCAAGATTCAGTTCAAAGACTAAGGCTTTAATCAGGAACATATGCCTGTCAACATAGAAGCAAAGGTTCTTTTGGAATGGGAGATGTCATTTAGACAACATATAGGTGAGACTACTAACTTCAAATAAGACTAATTAATAGGGAAACAGTCTTAGGTCTCAAGAAACCAAAGAAAATGATCCTGTAGTGTAGAAACTGCTTCCAGCCTCCTTTAATACAACTGGACCATGCCCACCATGGAAACAGGAAGTGTCTGCCCCTAAACATTGATCTTAGGAGTGGCTGTAGCTATTCTATAGCCTCTGAGGGAATATCTCAAGTATTTAAGCCATTGCTTACTTTGGAGGAGAAAGAAGGGAAGTAGGACACTGTCCCTCCCTCATCTGACAGCTACTCCTCCAAAGTTTCTGAATTCTTCTATTTGTCTGAGCGGGCAGCTCCCCCAGTGTGTGGTCACATAAAGAATAAATCAAAGTCGAATTAAAGATAAAGTGATATAACCTAAGAAAACAGTAAGAAAGTATCCCCAGTCATGTCATGGCAGAACTGCATCTGGAAATACCAAGAAAGCTCCTGGGAGAAACTTTAAATACCACAGGAGCTCAATAATATTAAGACAGTGCTTCTTCATAGATGAGAGGATGCTGGACCCAATAGCTGCAGGTGGACCAATGGCTGCAGGTGAACCAATGTCTGTAAAGCTTTTCCCTTTGGGAGACCAAGGTGGAGGTGACCTTTTGGAAATACCAGCATGAGCAGGCAATGCCTCTTGCTGGGACACTGTGGACCAGGACAAAATTCCCGTGTGGCTGATGTCCCAATACCTACAAAGTGGGTGATCCCAAGAGATGCTAACTATCCCCCTCACTACCCTCACAACCCTGCATGCCCTTGACAAAGAATATCCAGAAGGACTAATTACTAACCCTAAAACACTTATTAAAGATGCAGGAGGAAAGGGTGAGAAAAGAGGCTAGAAAGGGGAAAAGGAAGAAAGAAAAGGAGGAGAAGGAAGGAAGGAAGGCTGTGAAAAAAGGACGTTGAGAGTTGGGACATAGGAGAGTGAGGTGAGGAGAGGGGAGATGGTGGTGCTGGAGAAAGAGATGAAGAACTGTCCAGTGGGGATGAATACGGGGTAGGGAGGAAGGCGGAGTTCAAATAGAAAGGGCAAGGAAAGATGAGGACTTGGGCTGGATCTGTAGTGTTAGATGTCTTAACATGAGCTGTGTTCATCCAGCTCACAGGCACATTATACTAGCCCCTGTACTGTTTCATGCACCTGAACCATTTTGTTAGTTTTTCAACAACTTGATGAAGGCGAAGAAGAAGAAGAAGATGAAAAAATGAAGAGTAAGGTGATATTTTCTTCCCTGGTTTCTTTGAACACAGTTGGTGGCCTACAGTGTTGGAAAAATAATGGCACCCATGACCTGTTCTCTAGGGTACAGAGAGCCAGTCTTCTCCCTTAGTCTTGTTCCACAGGCTGATGGTGACCCTGATTGTGACCCTGACAGAGGTCATGGCTCCACTGCTGTTCTCACAACTCCAGGAGAAGAGCAGGATGTTATAGCCTTGACATGCCACAAAAGCCTCTCCACCAGTGTTTCCGTGACCTGTCAGGAGCCATACTGCCTAGTATACACATCGGCCACACTTCTATAGATCAAGGTATTTACATATATAGAGGGACAGCTTAGAGACTCAGTTTGTGCATCTATAAAACGAAGAGGATTGTCTTGGAAGTTTTTAGGCATCTCAGATCCTAGAGTGGGGTTCAGAGTGACCTAGGGTGACTTGTGATTCCACAACTAAGAGAGATTTGTGAATTAGTGAACACGATTCTCACAGGTTCTAAAATTTAAAGTTCTCCGTGTCATTACTAAGATTACAGTAGCCACTGAAGCCTCTTGTCTATGAGAAATCACCCAACATGTAAGGAGATTCCTACAGTGAACAGGGCTAGTAGATATCAAATGAAATAATAAACAAGCTAAGAAGAGAGTGTCCATTATGAAGAGGGACTTTGGAAGTAGGAAGGGGTGAGAGAGCATCCCGAGTCTGACAACCTTGAAGTCAAAGCTTTGCATTATAGGGCCAGCCTTGGAAGATGAATGAGAAATCAGTTGGAATCAGGGACAAAGGTGAAAGGAGAGAGAGAACCATGACTCTCTAGGATTCTCTTAGGACTAGGAGAATCAGGATACAGAGAGCCTGGGAAGGGTGATACACTGTGAGAAGGGATCAGGTGCATAGCAGAGCCAGGTGACTGTGGGACTTGAAGACCACAGGAAGAGCTTAGATTGATCTTTAGTGCCATGGGACATCATCTTGGCAGGGTTGTATAGAGGGGCTGCTGTGATATGACGGTACTGTGTGATGAACACGCTCAAGGCAGAAGGAAGACAGAGCATAAAATGGACACTAATGGAACTGATTCTCAGGGTGGTGCAGATGGGAGAGGAAGGAGACACGAGAATAAGCAGCCGGAACTGTGTGGGAAAGTCCAATGTGGCAGAGAGGAAAATGAAAACAAGATTCCGTGATCAGTATGCACATAATCTAGGGCCTATTGATATAGAACACATACAGTTTGGGATTTTAACTTTACCATCCAGAGACTAATTCTGCTTTCAGCATTGAGTTAGTTTTTGTTTTGTTTTCTTGAGTATTTGGGGGGAAATGCAGTTTTAGATAGACCCAAAATACACACTCTGTCTTTGAGAAGGCTTATTGTGAAACTTTCCAATCTGGTCAATCTCTAGATTGGAAACACAAAAAAAGATGTCGACCATATCAACTCTTTGATTTTAGGTGTATGCAGAGTAACACCTGGCAACAGATTTGACCAAGCAATTAAATGAACACAAATGGAAGAGAATACATGCTGAAGTCAAGGACCCAGAGGCCAATGATCAATAGTGACTGTGAAGGGCCTTCCAAAGACTCCGAACTATGCCTCAGACTTCAGAGACTGCATTAGGACACATCTTTATCCCTGCTAGGAAAACAAGACCAACATATAAAAATAGATAGTGTTTTACCAACTAAAGGAGACCTGAGGTCTTAAGACTGGTAGCAAGATCAAGTCCCATCCCTGAGACTTAGGATACATCATCTAATCTTCTCTAAATCAGAAACAATGCTTACCAGCTTCCTAGTGGGATTACATGAGATTTGAAAATACTTTGCCATAAAACATGGCATACATGGTAAGGGAGATTGCTGACTCTAAATACAGGAAGGGAAGGGAGAGGGCAAACATGTTAGCAAATAAAGCTGTCTGAAAGGAAAAAGAATGGGATGAAGAGCCTCCTGATCAAAACCTATCAATGGTTTCTTGGTATCTAAAATGGGGATTGCAACCCATGGCTGTGGCTCCCACTCCACTACCTGTTTTGTGAATAAATGTGTAGTAAAGAAAACCACAGACATTGTCTACAAATCACCAGTCATCCATCCCTCCCTAACAGACATGGATGGCTTAAACAGAACTCTGGGGAGCAAAGTGAAAATGTCTACTATTTGGTCCTAAGCCCAAAATTTAAACCCCAATTAACAACAACAACAACAAAATGTCCTCATAGTTAAAGATACATGAAATGAGCCAGATCTTGCCTCCCAGTCAGCTACAATTCTGTGTCACATTTGGTTTGGTACCGCTTTTCTGGAGCCCATTCCATCCTTCAGTGACAGCGTAGGATCCATCTCCTGCTGCAGTAGGGATGCAGGCTTCTTCTTCTCCAGAGTCTGCATCAAGACCATTAGAGTGCATACCTCTAACAGGCCCCCAACTCTGACCAAGTTCAATCTGAGTCATATACTGGGTAAGCATAGTATACTAAAAAGACAGGTGTACTTCATTCATCCCAGAACTACTGATAATAACCTCTCTGAGAGCGAAAGAAAACTAAAATCAAATTTCCTCTTTGTTTTTTTTAGATTTATTTATTTTATGTATGGATGCTCTATCTGCATGTACACCTGTGTGTCAGAGAAGGCATCAGGTGCCATTACAGATGGTTGTGAGCCACCATGGGATTGCTGGTAATTGAACTCAGGGCCTGTAGGAAGAGCAGTCAGTGCTCTTAACCGCTGAGTCATCTCTCCAGCCCCCAAATTTTACTCTTGATTAAATTAGCATGCAAATATCGACACCATGCTGACTATAGAACTTTGTACAATGGATGTCATGGCAGGCGCATGGAATCCAGATGCTGTGAAGACTGAATCGAGAAGTCAAGGGGAGCTGGAGAAACACAGAAAGGTCTCATCTCTTAAAAAGTTTTTCAAACTTTGCCTTATGGCACAGGAGGCAAGGCAAGCTACATAATATGTGGTTAAATTCATTATTTTGATAAAAGTTTGCTGAAGCCCTGTTCTGTGCCAATGCAGGGGCAAAGATTCAGAGTAGCCTGTCAGGACATCTTGTTCTCAGGGAGCCTCTAGTCTAGCTGAAGAGGCAGAGTGTCAGCAGAGAATTGTACTACAAGGAAGCAAGGACTGACCAAAGTGTGTGAAGCATGGAGGTGACAAGAGGACAGGTGTGTTTCCTGGGAAGACCACTTTAAGATGTTTCTCCCCGTCAGTGGAGGCAGAAGGCCCAAGACCCACTTAGAAACATCTCACGTCTTTATTTGCATTCTATCTAATGTACTAATGTTGACCTACTGACCACCTTGGCTACCTTGTTCATGCATCACAATTCTGTGATGTTTTATATAAGCCAATTCACTGTTCCTCCGGGCCAGGCCAATCATGAGTCAAAGCTTATGCATTTAACCCTTCATAGTATCATCCACATGCACTCGAGAACAAAGAGCTAGAGAGGCAGAGGAAGCCTGGGGTATGGGGCTCACAGAGGTGGCCTTGGTGGCTGTGTCTGTCAGGCAGGTGGATGCTGACTGACTCTCTGAAGACCCTGATGTGGGTGAAAGGCATAGTTGGAATATAAACAGTCAGTTTATGTCCCGTAAGTCAATAATCAGGGAAAAACTAGAAACTACTGCAAAGATCAGCTATGACTCCCAGCCTGCAGGCATGTGGCAAGCTGCTGGCTCTCTCTGGGGAGCAATTCTGGACTTTAGCCAGGTTATTAATTGAGCCCTAACCACCAAGCCCAAAGGAACTCCCCATCAATTAGTGGAGCCGAGAGCCCAATAAGTCCTCCAGAGGACTGAGTCTTTCGGCCAGGTGAATGCCCCAGGAAAAAGGGCCCAGAGGGGCTGGGGACCTAAGATTTGGATCATAAATATGTGTCTCATTGAAAGAGAAGACTGTTTCCTAAACTACTCAGGCTTAATGAATCCGATATTCAGTTTCAAGTTCTTGGTCTTTACCGCTCCCCAAAGTGTAGGACAGAAAACTTTAAATCTCGATAAGTCAAAATAAAAAAGCAAAATGTGGTTCTGAAGAGGTGACTTAGCTTTTAAGAGCACTTGCTATTCTTGCAGGGGACTCAAGTTTGGTTGCCAGCCCCTGGTTTGACTTTCTCACAACTGCCTGTAACTCCAGCTCTATGGGATCTGATGCTCTTCTGGATTTCTCACACAACACACTCAGACGAGTACCCTCCTACATATATGTAATTAAAAATAAATTGTCGAAAACATTAAAAATGTCCATTTAAAATAACTTCCATCCAAGAATGGGAAACAACATTCCTCTCCTTTATTAGCAATGATTTAAATAAACAGTTATTGTGAACTGCCCAAGCATAAGGGCAGAGGCGTTGGTGAAAGAGCCTCCTGTACACAATGTTAAGGGTGTAAACGCACAAGACTCTCCAGAAGGCTAAGCTATAAACTGATAACTTCAACAGTGTTAAATATAGTTACTTTCATCTACTTATTCTTCTAAGAATTTTTCCAAGGAGATAATAGAAAAATGTGCCAAGGATCACACAGAAAACATGTTCCTTATGGCATTAATAATACCAAGTATGTAGAAATATCTAAATATCATCAAATGGAGAGTATTTAAAGAGATCAGGGCACTATGCAACTGAGCCCTGCCCCTAGATAGAAGGATAACAGAAATCTGGGAGGCACAATGTGATACTTTCTCCAGGTTCGCGGTAGGGAAGGCCCCCTGTCCATCCTTGTATCCATACAAACAGCATGGCACACACACTGCTCTGTTTGTATTGATACAGACAATATACCTATTCAAGGAGGTAGTGCATGGTGGCTCTAGGAGGTAAGGTACCAGTGAATTTTTTTTCTTCCTTTTTAAAAACATCTATGTTATTTGAATTTTTATAATAAGCCCATGATATCTTTACAAGTAGGAAATCAACCGTATTTAAAGATCAAATGAAAAGTTCTAAAGGGGGCATAGCTTTCCAGGGGATAGGACAGTGCTGAAATCAGAACAATAGCTGGCTTTAAGGAGATGGTAGAGGGAGTTAAAAGCTGCTGCAGGTTTTGTGTAGAGTGATCAAGACCTGGAGAAGGTAGCAAGACCCAGCACTTAGGAATCTATGCTCCAGAGTCAGTCCTTAAGCTGAAGGCCCAGTTCTGTCCTCTTCAGGTAACCAACTTGGTACAAAGTACTATCCTTTTGTTTCTCTGTGTCCACACGTATAAAATGAGGAAGCAATATTATGTGCCCCTAAGAGTACTCAAGAGGGCTCAGAGAGTAAATGAAAAACACGTGCCACAACGTCTGGCATATAATCAATGGTCACTAGACACTAGTGCTCACACACTCCAGCCCCAGCTTGGGTGAAGCACCATTCTTGGAGTTGAAGCCCTAATGAAAAGTAAAGGATCCTCAGACAATGTGGTCTATAGAAGCAGGCATTGTGAGGTCTAGGCTGTGAAGTTCAAGGTGAAGAGTCTAGATGCATGGGTTCAGGTATGTGATAGTCTTGTTGGTTGCTTGCCCCCTTTACAAGATGAGAATCACATTACAGAAGGCCATGTTGAGGATTTAATACCAAATATGTACACAGGACTTAGCTCCTCAAGTTACCAACATGCATTCATTACTATAAACATTCGATAATTCAATGACTATGAAACAAGCTGTAAGTTTCCTGTCTCCACAGGTATTCATGTTGGCTTAGCAACTACTTACGTAAGGGCACAGAGACTTATTCATGAAAGGATTGTACCTCTAGATTCAACTGGACCTCAAAAGTCTATGCAAAGTCTAGGAATCATGGAACTGACCTTAAAGCTGTTGGTATGCCATGCAGGGCGATGGGAGCATCACCCTTGGGAGTCACACAGCAATGCCATGGTCAGATACTTGCCTGATTTTTAGACCAGTGAGCCAGGTGGAAATGATTCTTCAAAACTGCTCCCTCTTTCTTAAACCCACTTCTACTGCTCTGGGAAAGTCAAAGGGGATGATTTACCCATGGGTGAGATACGGAGTCCTATGGATATGGCTGACTGCAAACTATAATCCCTCTCCCTGCAAACACACACAGTCACACAGTCCTTGGCATCCATAAAATGACATGGTAGCAGGCAGATAATTCCAGCAACAGGAAGAACACTTCCTGTTCCTGCTGGTCACTTCCTGTCTGCTCGGCTATGAGCTTAGCTACTTGCCAATGCTATCTCATGAACTTATCATGAGAGTGAGTCACTGCTGGCTGTCAGACCGTTTTACAGATAACAGTGAAAAAGGAAGTCCTTCAGTGAGTAAGAAATAGAGTCTAAGGCACACTTAGAATAGGAGGGTCATTAAGTTCAAAAGTTTTGTGGCAGCATCTCAAATGGACTTTAATCCTTTGTGAGACCAGCCACACATATGCTAATCCCCAGGATCAGGGGACAGGTGGACTCTCTCAAGGCAGGAGGTGCAGGAAAGGCCAAGATGGCCATAGCATTATCTAGTAATTCCTGTGAAAGCAAAGGACCAGGGGAAAAAGTGTAGGCTGTATCCTACCTGTTATGGAAAACCCTCCAAGCAGCAGGAATTGAGTGTGTTGCCAACAGTCCCTGCTTCAGGAACAAAGGACTATTGCTTGAAAAACCAAGAGTTTGTGTCAGCTCAGTAAGATGGGGTACCACACAGATCACTCTCTCTAAGATCCCCAAGTATTGGGAAGGGAGATGCATTTGTTACTTTCTTTCAAGATCTCTTGGTAGACCCAGGCAGGCTATAAACACACACTACTCCACATCTCTCTGGCTCGTTTTGTTCTGACAAGGCTAGGTCGGGACAGTCCCCTACATCTCTCATACCTGGAGCAATTTTTCAAACCACTGCCAGCATTTGTCTACACACCAGGCAGACACCAGGAGGACAAAGCCAAAACTTCCTAACTTGAAATTGCAAATATTCAGATTCAAATAATATCTCCTTGACATTCGATGAGCCTTGGGTTTCTCATCAGTTGGGACGATACCCCATCCATCTGTTGTAAGGATTAAATGAGATGATTCTATACTGGAAAGACAGTGGAGGCGGTATCCAAGTGTCCAAAGTTAGGAGCTACACAGTTTTAGGGTCGGATCCTGGCTCTACCACTAACTGTTTATCTTTAGACATGTTGCTGAACGTTTCTGAGCCTCAGTGTCCTCAGCTGTAAAATGGGAGGAACAGAAGCCATGTGTGTAGGGGTTTTGTGATGAGTGAATGAGCTCAGACTTACAAAGTGCCTGGCACTGCACCTGTCACATTAGTGGCTACTCTGTAAATGGGAGTTGTTATGATTAATGTGTAGAAAGCCCTCGGCATGGTAAAAATAAGTATTCAATAAATGGTGGCTGTTATTCTTGCAAGGAACTGGCTCCTTGGAGAATTTTGTGCACATTTATCTCCTTGAAAGCAATAAAAATGAAGATGTTAGAGAAGAAGTGTGTCCTTAAGTAAATGTCAGTCATAGCTGGGAGAAGCCATGGCTTCTCTTGTCCCTGCAGGGTACCCAGGACCTCTACACCTGCCCTGCCTGGGCCCAGGCTCTCTCTGCTTCCTGTGGACCCGCCTTTCACACAGCCATGTACGCTTTCAGCGCATGTTCATTGAGCACCTACAGGGAGGCCAAAGGAGGGCTGGAAGCCCGAGCACAGAATGCGAGAGTTCCGGCTGCATCCTCTCTAGTGACAGGGTAATGAGCAATACACATGAAGTAAGTGTGCACACAAATGATTATTTAATGACAGCTGGCCTTGTATCCTAAAGGACGTGATGGTGGGGATCTCTTGTGATCTCATTTTATATCCATAGCCACTCTCCCTCATTCCAACTCCCCGGCAGTCATTAATACACTGTCTATTAAAATTCTGTTTTAATTTTAAGAAGCCAGTGCAAATGGAATTGTGCAAAGCACTCTTTTGAGATTGCCTTGTTTTTACTACTCCGTTTGGGTGATATATGCCAATATTTCCTTCTTTTCTATTGTTGAGTAGTATGTCACATGTTGGATGTCACATAGTTTGCTGAACCAGTCATCTATGGAAAGACATTATCTGTCTTTCTGGGGTTATCAAAAAAAAAAAAAAAAAAAAAAAAGTGAGATGAACACTTGGCAAATACTGTTATGGAAATCTCAGATAGGAGTTCTGATATGTTCTAGCATTAGGGATATAGCTAAGGAGGAAGTCCTTGTCATGGTTCCTTTAAAGAAGTGCTATTTAAGGTGAATATTCACGGACAGAGTTGACAGGGTGGTGACTAAAGGGCAAGGAATTGGTTTAGGTAGACAGGCATTTTGTTTGGAGTCCCTGCACCCCAAGGCACCTTGCTCAGTATGGGGACTGAGAAAAGGCAACTAGGACAGGCTGAATCCTTAACACTCTCACTCAAAGGAAACTAAAGGAAACTCGACTAAGAGGCTAGACCTTGATGACTATGGTTTCTCCCTTTGCAGGTGCTTCCTCACTGCTCTGAAAGGCTATCTGCTCTTCAACGCTGGCCCGACCAATGCTGTGACCATGATTCTGAGCTGAACACCTCCAAATAAAGGCTGCAGATGTGGCTCACTCCCCAGATGTGGATTCCAGCCAAGATTGCAACACAGAGCCCAGCCCTCTGAGTCTCCCCGATGCCTCGATTCTGTCATGGTCATCCCTTTCTGGGTTTTGTGAGGCTATTTAAGGAGTTGAGTTTCCCTCACTGAAACACAGAGACACAGCATGGAGGAAAATAATGGCCCCAATGGAGACATTTCAGATTGACATAAGTGGAGAAGTTCCCTTAGGAACATCATGTACCATCAGAGCTGGGAAGCCCCAGGTCATCTCTTACTCTGCCTATGTACGTGCTACAGCAAAGATGTGTTTAAGGTTCCCATAGGCTCGCACTGCGATTTGACACTCTGCGGAAAGCAACCATATGGTCTAGACATAGCAGGTTCCTTTTGGAGTTCACACATTCCAAGTGTAGCACTATCCACCAAATGGTACATTTACTGTCTTTTTGCGGAAGACAGGGAACTTCTAGAATCAGAACTGCTTCTTGGAATCCACTAATAGATGAGCCCTTTGGTTCTCTTGGTAGGTCAGATGTTTCATAATTAGCCTAACTCACGGATGATCTGTTTAGTGGTTATAACTGCAGTGGCATAATATTTCAACTGCAGGGGAAGCACTCCAGACAGCTCCTAAGTCGACCAGTCAGGCTGGGAATGGCCGGTAGGGCTCCCTGTATTAAGAGGAGAGAACCACTACATCCTATTTGGCCATCCTCCTTTCGCCATCATTAGACACTGCTCTAAAGACCTAAGGGAGATGTGTCCAGGACAAGTGTGCAGTTCTTCTCAGTGAGGCTCCATGGCCCAGCAAAGTATGAAAGTGAGGCCTGTGCTCCTAAAGCGAAGCAGCCTTGAGTCTGTGGAGCTTGTAAAACAACCGCACCACCGCAGGAGCAAATCACAGCAAGTGCGATTCAAGGAAGATGGGAACATTAAGAATCCAACAGGCGTGACCGAGGTCAACCCCCAAACCTCTGAAGACCCAGGTGTAATGGGGAAGACGCAAGCATCCAGGCACCACCATCCTGCCACCTACTCAATGTCTTTCCCCAGGTCCCACAAGGCAGGAGGATTCCGCAGCATCTCTATCCAGACCTCCCCCAGTCTCAGGAAGCATTTCCCAGTTTTCAAAAGGAAGAAACTCACGACTAGCAAGTCCCTGGTGGAAATGCCAACAGCATCCCCAAGTGCCATCCAGGTCAACGGCAACCTATCTGAACAGGATATTGTGTCCTCTGACCTTGCCTTCCTGAGGCTGGCTCAGCATCTTGAGGATGGGCCTCGAAGGCTCAAAATCTCTCACCCGTTTCTCCCTAGGATGCCCAAGGTGCAAAGCAATGGGCCTGTCAGCTTCTGCTTAGAATCTGGGACTTGGATGTCCTCAGAGAAAGCGACAGCTGCCATTCAGGTTCCAGATGATATATGTCACAGTCCAACCTGGGAAGCTAGAGAGTCTGCTTTCAGCCCAGAAAGCGCAGCTGAAGAAAGCAGCTCCATACCTGCTTTGATTTCCATGTGTCCAGGGGATGGGCAAAGAGTGATGACGTCAGATCTGGAAAGAGTCCCCTCCTGCTCAAATACCAATAGCAGTGCCAACAACATCCAGGGCACAGAGAAACTCACACCTGAATTGCTTTTGCCCAAAGACAACCCTGATGACAAAGACCTTGGCCTTCCGTCATCTCAGTCAAAGAAGATGTGCGTTCCCTCACCACCACGGACTCACAGCTCACCTGAGCCAGGCTCCCATAGCCAGCCACCCCACCTAGGAAGAGCTTCTGATTGCCCAGCATCGAGTGACAATCAACAGGACCTGGAGTCACTCAGAAGTAGCAGCGCATCCAAGTCTGTCCCTGTGTGCTGGGAACATGTGACAAAGCTCCCCAGCCAGTCAGATACCCCAGAGCTTCAGACTGGTGTTGGAAGTGAGCATACTTCCTCAGTTCCAAGGCAGAAGAACAGAGCTCAGAGCAGCAGGGAGCTAGGCTCGAGTAATCACAGTCACCTGGCGCAGGGAGAACTCTGTGACCTCCAAGGCCGGCTGCAATCAGTAGAGGAATCGCTGCACTCAAACCAAGAAAAAATTAAAGTGCTATTGAATGTGATTCAAGATTTGGAGAAAGCTCGCGCTCTCACTGAAGGGTAAGGTGAATTTCTTTATGGTGAAAAACCACTGAGCCAAGTAGTTTTCTGGGAAGGGACAGAGTGATAAAGCAACATTTAAAACACACACACACACACACACACACACACACACACACACACACATCACACACACACACACACATTCATGCTCTGTTGCTCTTCCACCCGCACGCCACACCCCACTCCACCCGATATGTATAGAATTTGCTAATCCTCAGTCTTGACAGCCTCGGGTTTTAACAGGTTGGGGAAAGAGACTAAGAAACTCCAGGATTAAAAAAATGGCGTTTATAAAGATGACAGTCTAGTTCATAAACGACAGGGGTGGGGGGGATGATAGCAGGCAGGGGCTTCTTGCCCTCTGAGGGAGCTCACACATTTCCCTTGCTTTAGTTTTGTGTATGTCTTGTCACAAAAGACTTAAGGGGCCCACTAAGCAAGGGTTCCTCTCCACTGAGCAGTCAGCCACAGCATACTGTCCTGAGTGGTGGGCTCAGTTCTGGTATGTGGAGCAACAGCAGTATTTGTGGATGTGTAGACTGTCCTGTCTAGAAAGGCTCTAAACGCCAACAGAAAAGCAATGGTTGAAGTTCATCAAACAAGGTTGGAAAGAATGTAACCAGCTGGCAGTGGCTACTAAGAATCAACCTAGATCACCTTAGGAGACTGTGATGACAGAGAACCACCAAGCATAGGGATCAGGAGTCCCATATTAATCTGCTACTGACTTGCAAAGTTCCTTTCAGGACCACATGCAGGAAAAACACAAGACATTTGAAATCCATTTAAAGATATGCCAAGTACCCCAAGAATGGGAGGTTCCATTGTCATCACCTCAGCCATCATTTCCTTGTATCTTCATGAGCTGTGGGGACTGTGGCAGTTGGTAGAATGTGTGTGTCTCATGTGGCTTTTGCATTTATCCTGAATGTGTTCTCCTATAGGCGGAATTTTTATCGGACTGGCCAAGATCTCAACAACTGCAGCACCTGCCAGAACACAGCGTGCATCATATACAGGTACCACTCCAAACAGTGACCTGCTCTGCAGAGTACGATGCCTCTGGTCCACAGAACACACTAGCAAACTGTCTTAAGGATAGAGAGCTGGGAAAGGCAGAGACAAGCACCTGAGCCTTAAAAACAGAAGGTGTTTGTGCAATGTTTTTATTTGGTTCCCAGGGAGAGACTGTTTCATGTCTTAGCCACAAGGTTAGGAGCAAATCCTCTGATGCAATAGGTAACCCTGAGAGCGAGCAGGTGCCCATCACCTCTGCATGAACATCTGTATCTCACTTCAGTTACTCGTTAAGAGGTAGGTAGAGTTCAGGAAGTTTAGAGGTTTGCCCAACTCATGTAGAACATCTCGAGAGCAGAAGTGGCCAGAGTTAGGACTTCCAGATCTTCCTACTCCTAGTTACCATATCTCTCAGCCTCTTCTCTTCACTGCATCTCCTATATTCCTTGTCTTATGTGTCAATAACTATGAGCATTTTGTGAGCACTGATAAATACACCGTTTCTTTCCAGTCCAAGACAAGGCTGCAGTAAAGACAATTATTAGACCTATGTTTGAATTTCCAAATCTGATATCCACTTGTCTGGTCTTAGTTTCCCAGGAAAACACCTGTCACAATGTCTGTGAATGCCCATGGAGACTACAAACTTTTACACACACTCTTCGGCTCACTGCTCTTATTTCTAGAAAGATCGGTGTCCCTTCAGTGGAAACCCACTTGGCGGCACAGTGGAAATACAGCCAGAGTGCTTATTTTTTGTTGATGACCTCTAATTTTGTCTGACAAAAGGGTATGGCTTCTTTCTTTTTTTCTACATGACATTTCTCTTTGAAATGAAAGCAAGGGCCTGAGCAAAGCACTGCTGCACGGGGCTGCCTGTGTTCTCTCCGAGCTGCTCCTTCCCTCTCTAGTAGCTTGAGATCTCATCCTACTGAGCACTGGGTACCTGGACACCAGCCAGTAGGCAGGGCCCTGAGCATGTCCTCCGTGACCTGTTGGCTCCCTACATGGAAGACCGCATACTTACAAATAACGGGAGACTCTAGACTACTTACAAAGTACCCCCAAAGCTAAAAGCATGCCTTCACATCTCAAAGCAAAAGTCCCTTCCCACCTCCCCCAAAAAGGCCTGCAGCACTGGAAAGTGAAAGAGGAAGTCACATCAGTTGCTGCTCTTTATTTTTAATCTCCTGTCTTAAGCAAATTTCCACATCACTAAGGGAACAAAAAATTATTACATGTCTAGTCAAAAAGCAGAATTAAAATAAAAAAAGACTATTCATCAGAAGCAGGAAGACTTGATTTGGACTAACATCCACATTTCAGACAGTCTTCCTTCAAGTACCCAGGTTATGTATTATCTATTATTTCCATTTTTTTTAAAGGTTTGGCTTATGTTAATAAAAAGGGCACGTAGTTATTTTCCAGTCTAATATGAATTTCATGACCTTCCCCTGAGCCAGTCATTTCTGGCTTCTGAGTTTTCTCTATTGGAGAAATGAGTCCCTTTAATTAGATGATCCCAATGGTGCCTTATAGTTCTGACATTATGTTATTCTAAGCTGAATTAACAGTGACAATATTTGGTTAAACTGCGACCTTCCAGAGTCTGAGAATGTTTGCGTTTTTCTAACCCTTACTTCAAACATCCAAGCAAGCATTCTAAAGGCGGTTACGTCCCAGCTGGCATGGCAGACCTCCATGCTCTCCTCCCGTGCCATCCCAGCATGCATTGTTTGTATCTGTCCCTCACAACATGCAGAGCCTTGTTGTCATCCAGAGCCAGACCGTAATCTCAGACACAACCTGATGCTTGCTTCTAAACCACTGCAAAGGAATGGGCAATTAATTTGATGAAAGCAGAAAGATCAGAACAGTATCCTGTCATGGCAACAGTGAGATGAGAGTTGTCATTTAAGAAAAAAAATTCAAATGACTTCAAACTTGTGTTGTGTCCTGGAAAGTCAGATCTTAGAAGCTAATGAGCAAGTGATGTGAAATACTCGTCCGCAGGCTGTGGTCTCTCTCCCTGATGACGGATGGGTCCAGCGCCCGTCACTGTACATAAAGCACATGGTACATGATGGATTGCCCGCTAGCTTTTCTTCCCTGGAGAGGCTGCTAAGTTAGCAACACATAAGGTTTGCTAAGTGGTGTTGCCCACAGGCCTCACCTCATCAACTATGGGCTATGGCTCTGCTTCCTGCTCCTGTCAAAACACTAAGGTCACTGGTTCTAAGCAGCTCGTTCTCTCTGACCCTCCAAGCCTCCTTGGCTCCCTCTTCTTGTCAGGAATCTCTTAGATAAATCATCAAGGAGTATAGCATCAATACTGATGCCCCAATAACCCAGGCATGGCTCTTCAGAAGGAGAACGACTTCACGTTTGGGGGGGGGGGCTTGGTGGTAGTGTAGTTGTTGTCTTGGGTTTGTGTGTGTGTGTGTGTGTGTGTGTGTGTGTGTGTGTGTGTGTGTGTGAGTTTTCATTTTGTTTTGCTTTGTTGGTTTTTGTAACTTTGTTTGTTTTATTTTTGCAGGGGCAGGAGCTGTTGTTTTGCAGTTGTTTTGGGGATTAGACATAGGGCTTTCCAGTACCAGGCAAGCACAGGACCACTGAGTTATGTCCCCAGCATAGTTTGTACAGTTTTTTTTTTCCTAAATAAACTGCCGGGGGAGGGGTGGGAATTGGCTATATCCCAGCTTAAGCTGCTTCTAGCCTGCTCAGTTTCCATTCACTTTCGTTAGCTTTAATCCCAGGTCAATTTACCCAAAGGGTTGCATGAATGCTACTGGTGGTTTCCAAGAATAAATAACACAGAATTACTTAGTGAGAAACGTGTTCTCTTTTCAATTTCATCTCAATCCTTCTGATTACCTGGAAGGGAAAATCTGTGCTCCTTGCCACAGCATCTTTCAGCCCTTCCTGGTGCTTGCTTATCACATTCCTTTGCAAAGAGGGAACAGATCTCAGGTTCATAGCCTTGGGCAAGCAACAGTATCTAGCCAGCTTGTAGTAATTTTAAGTGATTCTGCTGAAGCTTTTAACTTGGAAAACTAATCCTTTTAAATATTCATGAGGAGTGATACAGGTCCCCCTTTCTAAAATGATCGTGCTTGGTTTGTATACTTGTTTAAATTTAAAAAGTAGGATGATTTGTGAACAGAAGAGTTTAAGTAAAAAATTGTAAAGTGTGTGTGGGAGAATCTCATAAAAAGCTTGCAGCAGGACACACCTGTTTTCCCAGCACTTGGGCAGAGGCAGGGGTATTGCTGCAAGTTCAAGGCGCGCGCGTGCGTGGTGTGTGTGTGTGTGTGTGTGTGTGTGTGTGTGTGTGTCTACAGAGGAGGCAACGCTCTTACTGAAGTTTAGAAAACAGTTGAGCCCTCTTTTCTTCTGGGAGACATTCATCCTCCTCCCGTCACCCCAGCCCCAGCTCCTCCGGCCACATCATGGTCACACTTACTCTAACAATAGTCAGTTGAGCCCCTTTAGAGGACTTTGGTTCCATGGCTCATGCATCTATTATTTTTTCCTTCTGGATATAGCTTCCAGGGGCCAGGCAGGGAATCTACTTGATTTAATTTGTAAAATGCCTCTAACATTTGGAGGAAAAATAATAGGTCTTTTTCCCCAGAGGGGGAGGGGGAGGTCCATCTCCCATCCAAGTGTATTCCTTAGGAAACAGGAATAATGTGCAGGCTTGTGGGTCAGTGGAGAAGCTGGCTAGGGAATGTCTAAAAGGTGTAAAGGAGAAGAGGGAAAAAATGATTGTTTAGGGTTTGTCTTTCCAATGCTTCAGGCTTAGTCTCTTCCTGTCCCTTTAGTGGCACTCACAGACTTTAATTCTGTATCACACTTTTCTTTACTTCTTTCTTATGTAGGTCTACGTATGTTTCACACACACACACACACATACACACAATTTTCAACTAACCACTGATATAAAATGCTTAACATCCATCAGTTCCCTGTTTCTGAATGGACACAACTAACTTATAAAAAGAAAAAAGTTTATTTCGCTCACGGTTCTAAAGGTTTCATTCCCAAATTTGGGCAGCTCCATTGCTTGCAGCCTCAAGTATGGCAGCACATCCCAATAGAAATCCAAGGTAAAGCAACCTATTTACATCACAAACAAGGACACAAAGAGGGATTGGGACTCCAGTTCATAATTGTCTTCAAGGATAACCTCCCAATGACCTAAAGATCTCCCTGGAGGCCCCACATACTAAAGATCCACAGTAGCCCCTTATACCTTCGCCTTGCAACCAAGTGTTTGACACATGGACATTCCTGGGACATGCATCTCAGTCACAGTGATATCCCAAGTTCATGGCATACTCTTCATTTCCCTTAGAAAAGTAGCACCCTTCCCATACTGTCTTATTCAACACCATTAGCTGTATGCGGACTCTGTAAAGACACCACAGTTCCCTTAGCATCTACTCTTGTTCTTTACAATATACATATATTTAGGTGTTAATTCTCCCTGCTAACTCTAGCTCCCACCTGTCAGTCCCCCTGCTCTAGCTAAGTATAGGTCTTCCCCATGTGTCACCTCAGTGTTGGTTGGTCCTTTTCCAGCAGGTATTTTTTTTGTTCTATCCTGAGTATCCCTCCACGAACTCTGCCAAATTATATCTGAAAATAGATAAAGCCTTTCACCTACAGTGTCCTCAGTTCCTCTCCAGCCACAGAGCTGTGTGCTCAATCCTGGATCCCTCTGCATAGGTCACCACACATTTCCAGAGTACCTCTTGCACCATGATTCTTTGTCAACATTTTTTTTTTATCTTGCCAGGAAATCCAGTTCTTCCCAAGAAGACACAAAAAGGCTCCAAAGGCATGCTCATCCCTCTGTTATATCATGAATCCTAATGTATCAGTGCATAGAACACAGTTGGTGCTTAATCAATGCTTACAAAAGAGAAGTGTGACTTTATAGATGACGGGTGAGAGGTAAAAGTAGTGGAGGGCTTGAGACAGCTGTATGCATCACCCCAGAATAAAGTCATTGATGCCATTTGTGTGCAATCCCACTTTGGATGGGGGCTTGGGAGTTTGTAATAATCAAATGTTCCTATTAGGAATGAAGGACATCTACATAGCAGGTCCTTTGAGCTGAATCAAATAAAGACTAGATGTAGCTCATAGACTGTCAATTTCAAATACTTGGAACACTGTATACTTTCAATGAGATGGAACCTAATCAAATCTTCCTCAGATGACTCAGACAGCTACTGCACTTTCACAGGACACTGAGATCCTGTTCTTCATGGCCGTCTGGCATTACCATTCAGGACTTTTGTGCCAGCTCTGGAGGGGAGGGCAGACTTGATTGGAGAGAGCCACAAAACTCCCCTAGGCCAAAGTACCCTTGCTCTGACATCTGGGTAATCTTAATGATCGCTGAAGCATTAGAGCTGCAGGCTCTCCAGGATGATGGGCAGATGCCTCGGATATTCACATGGTGATTCCTGGACCCTGGGAGGATGCGACCTTATCTAGGAGAAGGAACATTTTAACTGTGACTAAGTTCAAGTCTTGAGATTTGGCCTGAGTGTCACACAGAGGTCATTCTGAGGATAAAGAGGCATGTGTGCAGCCCCCAAACTGGTAGATTTTGTGTAGGTTGGAGCAGGCAGGCAATGTGTCTCCTCACGGAGCTTCCAGATGGAATGCCAAGTCTACACCTCCACCTAGCGTGACAGAGAACTTCGTTCCTCCAGAATAAGAAGAGTGCAAATCATCAATGCTTTTTCAAACCATGAAATTCCTTGACATTTGATCAGCAGCAATAGAAACCAGGCCTTTCATATTAGACCTGTAATAATATAGAAAGTCTGTGTGTCTTACTGAAGATCAGTCTATCAGACTTTATTTGACTACTTTTATAATGTCAATAGCTGAGGACCAGTATCTACTAAGAAGAAAGTTAAGGGAAAGAAAAAAAAGAAGAAGAAGAAGAAGAAGAAGAAGAAGAGAAGAAGAAGAAGAAGAAGAAGATGAGTTACCAGTAAGCAAGCCAAAGCCCACTGAATATCTAATATTTACAGAGCAAAAAGCCCGCCCCCACTGCACTGAATCCTGATAATACATAGGAGACATTAAAGTGCCCCCCATTCTACAGATAGGGAAACTACGACTGTGGCAGAACCTGGCATTTGTACAATACTCAATTTAAGCAATCCAGGCTGCAGAGAAGAAAGATGCTTACTTACAATTATCTTGATATCAGTCATTGAAATAGGAGTCACAGCACTGTTTTCTGACTTCCAGCAAGCCAGAGCCAGAGCACACTGCTTTCAGAGGCCAAACCCCTTTGATAGCTGTTAGAGCTCCGTCAAAAGTTATGTCATAGTTCTACTCAGGCAACACCATTGTGAGGCTCTGCACTAAAGATACGCTAAAGGGGGGTTCTCAGACCATGACCATGGCCCACCTGCTTCGGAAGCTCAGCTCTCTTTGCAGTATGGGCTGCTCATTCCCTACTGCCTCTGAGGGAGTTGTAACAATGTCTTTGGAAAGGTTTAAGGACCTCTGAATGAGGCAAAATTAGGGAACGTTGAAAAGAAGAAATGACTGATTTCCTAGATTTTGGGATACTATATCCATGAATGGAATTGTTTCACTCATAAAATAGCCCAGAAAAGCTAGCAGTGCTTCTTTGTAATGCATCCTCAGAAGGCTGTTACCCTTCTGCTAGGCTTTGATTTGAGGACTAAATGTTCACAGATAGACCTCACCTCGCATTCAGTAAGGTGTCCAGAGAAAGGAGGAAGAGGGGAGAGAAGGAGAGAGTACATTCTTGGAATGAGAGTGTCTTCCTGTGCCTCTAGGGTTTTGGCTAACATTAGAGATTGCTTAGGGGAATCACCTGATGTCTTTCCTCTGAGATCAGGAACCATTGGCAAACCAGGCTGACATTTTTCAGTGGGAGCCTGCTTCTCAGAACACAAAGGCTGGTACAACCTTAGAGAATTCACAGCAAGTACCTGATCCAGTGGGTGTGCCAAACACTGACCTTCAAAACTATGGTTCCCCTTCAGGGGAGGGGTGCGGCCAGCCTATGCACCGAGCTGAGGATCACACAATGGTAAGTGCCACACAGGAAGTTTCCTTAACCTCCCTAAGCCCTTCGAACTCTGCAGACCACTAGATGCTTTCACTTTGTTACTTTTGAATAAGGACATCTTCACCACTGGCAAAGTCTGGCTGAAGTGCACACTTGGAACAGGGCAGATAATCAAAAGGAGGTCCCCTGCAGGAGCTACCCTTTGTACCTAGTCAGCTCTTCCCAGGGGCCTTCTCCTCTTGGTTTTGATAGTGACAGTACATGACAAAGAGACACCCTGGGGCACAGGTCACAGCCTCACAGCTATGCACCTGCAGGGAAAAAAAAAATGAGGGCTTCATTTTACAGAGCAAAGGGAAACTCAGAGAGCTAGTGAGCTGCCTATGGCATGGGGTTGATAATTCTGTGGACCCTTTCTTAAGTTTCTTTCAATGATTTAAGGTCTTTGGCCACTGGGCCCCCATCTTACCTGCTGCTTAGGATATTGCATCATCAGAGAAAAAGGCATTTCTCTAGAACCTGCAGTATGCCTCAGCCCTGTGGGCTTAGCAACCAGCTCTTCCCTTAAATTATTTAGTATTTTTTTCCTTTTGTCGGTTGCTCATGCTCTCCCAGCATGGAGGCAGGTAAACAGAACTACAGCCTTCCCCTTCTCTGGACAGCTACGGAATCCGCAGGGAAAGAGATATCTAATACACACAGCAGATCTGTCCTTCCTGGAAATCATGGGTACATCTCTAGCCCTCATTAAATTCCAGTAGGGTCTGAGCCACACTATCTTGGTGTGACCACGAATGTCACCTAGTATCACTAGCTACTGGCCACATGCATAGCTTGAATACTCTCTTTGAGAGACAGTCGTAAAGTTTGGGGTACAGGAGGTAATTTCTCAAGGGCCGACAGGTTGATATCCAAGTCATTTATTTGTCCTTACTTCCTGCCTCTCTCCGTAGATCCATCCCTTTCTTCTTCTCTCTCAGAGTGTAAGGGGAAGGGAGCAAGATTTATTGCAACAGCAATTTATCTGCAATAAAAAGTGAAGCCTGCTTTAATGCATTAATGGCTAAAGAGGCTAAAACATGCCATAAATATAAAGTCAAGCACATTGAGTATCACACAAGAATAACAAGAGGGCACTGCAGGACACAGACCACAAGTGACAGCACTGTGACCCCAGTCCCCCACTTTCCTTCTTTGTCAGTTCATAGAAAAATCATTACCACCCATTAAACAAGTCACCGTGCCAGGCATTTTGCTAAATAAACACTGTATGCATGACTTATGTCAGATTCCAGGTGACAGGATTATTACTCCCATTGTGCAGATGAGAAAACTGAGCCTTGAAGAGGTTGAGTTGCCCGAGATCCTAGTAAGCTAGGGCTCACACTTTGGTCCCTACTTGCAGAAGGCTTTTCTGTCTTCCAGACTTTTCTGACCTTGCTTCCTCACTTAATACATTTCTGAGATACAGTCAACCCTTTTAGAGAGTTTAGAAAGCTTCTTGTCCTAGAGGGTTGTTCTCCAGCTTGACTCTGTTTTCTGTGTGCCTAGAGAACCATATGTGACCCTCCGGGAACCATCAGCAGACAGATGATCCGGAAGGGTTGTACTTGACAGTTGGAAATGGCTCTAAGTTGTGACACTCAAACTTATAACCTATAAATAATAAAGCAGTCACAGAGAGAAAGTTTGGAGAACACTACCCCTTGAAGCACTGGTGTTGTTTGGGGACATACACACTAAGACTATTATTCCAAACTGTGATTGTTCCCCAAAGTGATGTGATTTGCCCTCCCTAGGGCAACCTGCCCTCCCTAGGCTCAAGAATTCCCACAGCTGATTCTCTGCAAAGGAAAGCTGCAGGAGACTAATCACTTGTGGTATACCCTGATTTGGTGGAGAGGGACCACTGTGTGCTCCCAGGAGAGGTAGGAAAGGAGCAGAGATAAATCTGATTGTGTTCTGTCTTCAGGAAGATGCTGTGGAGTCTAGCTTGCTCTTGGTGTGGGTGAAGACAGGGACTCTTCTCTACAAAGCAGTGAGAACCACTTTCTAAGAAGGAAGTACCAAGGGTCACTGGAGAGGAGACATCAGTAGCCAAAAACAAGAATAAAGGTAGCTGGGTATAAATTTATCTAAGTTGTCCCCTATTGGTTAACATCATTATTGCATATATTGCTTATGGTCAAGGCTTCTCTGAAGTCTAGAAAGGGTATGGCCAGATAGAAAGTCAGCTAGGATGGAGATACTACCCTCAGCTGGAGTCCGATTCCACAGAGGATTGTTGTGTATGTGTGTGTCTGTGTGTGTGTGTGTGTGTGTGACACAGGAGACCTACCCCATATCTACACATCGTCTTCCATCCAGCTCTTCCATGGGTACATGGAACTTTGTTTCTTCAGTGCAGAGTTGTACTGGTACATAACCTTTAGGATTAGATGTATGGTCCAAATCCTTGAAAGAACATTTATCTGCACTGCTTTAGTTTCGTCAATTAATAAATGAAGATAATATTGTTCATCTATGAGAATTGTGATAGGGAATGTTACCTTGTAGTAATGGTGTCTAGAATATAGGGTTCAATACATAAATGTATTATTGTACATTTAAATTATCACATATTCTATTCTAACAGGGTTGAGGTACTCATTTCTTCTTCTCCTTAGAACATTACCCTTATGTGGAGACATTGCCTTGTGAGAGATAAAGAGCAAAGAAGTAAGGGCCAGGAAGGCAGGTGTTATAGGCTAGATATTTATGCCTTCCCAAATTCACATGTTAAAACATGTTGCCCCATTTCATGGCAATTTGAAAGTGAGAGATGGTTGGAGTGAAGAATACCCATGAATGAGATGGGTGTCCTTGTAGACACAACACTAGAGAGTTTGCTGGCCCCTTCTAACATTTAGAGTTACAGGGAGAAGACAGCCATCTATAAACCCAAAAGCAGGCCCTCACTAGACACCAAATCTGCTGACACTTTGCTCTTGGATTTCCCATTCCTTCAGAACAATGAAAAATGCTTATCTGTTGTTTAAGTCAACTACTGTACAGTAGATTTTTAATATATGAAAACCTGAATTACAGACTTAAATGCAAAGCCTAGGTTTAGGTCTGATAATACCCCAGTGTGATTTTTTCCTTTGTTAACTTGCTTATCAGTTAAGTGGGCTTAACAACCACCCCATCTTCCCAGCACATGCTGAGAACAAAATGAGAATGGATTACCTGAAGTTTTGCAAAGCTAAAGATGTTATATAAAATCAGGAGCCTCCACCTGGCTCTTCCACCTTTCTTTATTTGGTTCTATAAATCTGTATGTATTATTTTTGAATGTCTAATCTTTGAATGAAGCTCACTATTCTGAACCACTCTATTTCATTTTGGCTTACCCAATTTCTGCTTACCTAGCCAAGATCACAAGAGCCTGGAGATATTGTTTGGTCATGTACTTATAGTTTTTCAAATATTTATTTTAATTATGTTTCTGTGTGTGTGTGTGTGTGTGTGTGTGTGTGTGTGTGTGTGTGTGTGTGCGCGCAGATGCCCGTGGCTGACAGAAGACGGCACTGAATCCTCTGGAATTGGAGATATATAGGTGGTTGTGAGTTGTCCCACCTGGGAACTGAACTCAGGTCCCCTATAAAGAGCCATGTGTGTAATTAACTATGAAGTCATCTCTTTTCCTTATTGTAACTTCAACCATGGTGAGCCATGGCACAGGGTTCCTTCTTCTTTCTAGAACATTTTTCTGCTTTGCATACGCCATTTAATATTAATGCACTGAGGCAGCATGCTGGGATGCATCATTGGATGTCAAGGGCACTAAGGCTCCCCAGTAACTGGGCATTCCTGACCTCATACATCCTTCAGAGGGTGACCTTCACACATTTTGACAAATCTAGGTTATCATAGCACTTCTCATTCTGGATGCAACATTGTAACACTTCTTGCCTAATTCCTCACTGGATTCTGCCCAAACTAGATTGTCAATGCTCAGCTCTCTTTTTAGGAGTCTACTTGGAATATAGGGAGCAGAGATGGTGGATGATGATATGGTAGTAAGGGACAGATGGACAAGAGGAAGGACAGAAGGAGGGTACTCAGATCCAGACCCAGGCCTCAAAGAAAGGGCTCATGCCCAGAATTTACAAACAAATATGTTGCACATTTATTCCTCTTTCCAAGAGGTTAATAAACATGGTCTAGGGGCTGTCATCTCTTCTTGTCTACTTATCCTTGAGACGAAAAGCAGATGAGGGAGGCAGGGCACGGCCCCTCCCCATCTATAAGCCAGCTGCCACCTCTCCTCTTTAAACTAAACAGTACTTTGTCAAAGGGTGAATAAGAAGAAAAGTGACAATTTTCCTTTATGTTAATAAATTGCTTTGGCCTAAAAAACATTAATCAATTTCTTTCCAAAGCACACACACTTCTCAATACTCTGCTATTTGCTTGGCCTTGAAAAGAAAGTCACTTTCAATCCCCTTAAACTGTCAAGACCAGTGGGGGCAGACACGTGGGGGAGGGGCACCTCCCTAAATCCTAGTGATTATAATAGAACCCTGCTGTGTTTCCATAGAAACATAAGGATGTATTCTTCCCTGAATGTACACGAGGGAAGGAGTGAAGAGCAAGGCTGTGGGCAAGGTATACAATGTCTGAAGTGCTGGAGGTGCCAGTGAGGAGGTGAGAGACATTTGTCCCTCAGAGATAAGACAGTGAAGAAGATAGAGTGGGCAGAGACCGGTCCCACAGAGTGTGATCACACTTGTTATGGCCTCGTATTAGCATGGCTCCCCAGATAGGTTATTGTAACTCCTACATAGAGCTGAATCTTGGAGAAAGAAGAGAGTTACACAAGGTCAACCAGGAGCACTCAACTCAAAAGCCTTTGGCTCTAGCCTCGGGGATGGGCAGCAAGTCAAGCCTAGCAGAGGAGACAGTTTACATTCTGCCTTCTGGCTCAATGCTTCCTGGGCCTGCTAGTTCTGGGCACATGCTAGATTCACTCCAAAACATAATTTCTAATATGATCGGAGATATTTGTGAATCTTGGGATATGCAGGCAGTTCATTATTGCTAGTTTGCTTTGGATTAGGCAATCAGAAACTCCACACAGAAGGAGAAAGAAGCACCCAGTGGTATATGTATGATCAGATTCCATGGACCTGGAAAGAAGGGCTATGTGAGAGGGGAGAAGCATATTAGGATCATGTGTCTTAAATTCTTGGAAGCAAGCTCCACAGGGATGGTGTCCCAGTCTGTCTAGCCATGTCACTGGAATTTAGCACTAGAGTGGGTGGGTGGATGGATAGATGGGTACATGGGTAGGTGGGTGAATGGACGGATGTGTATATGGGTAGGTGGGTGATCAGATGGATGAGTAGGTGGGTGGGTGAATGGGTGAGTGAGTGAATGAATGGGTGGGTAGCTGGGTGGATGGATGCGTAGATGAGTGGGTGGGAGGGTTAGTGAGTGGGAGGGTAAATGTATAGATGAGTATGTGGGTGGGCGGGTGAGAGGATGGATGGGTGGGGGAGTAGTTAGGTGGGTGAATGGATGGGTGGGTGGGCAGGTGGGTGGGTGAATGGATGCATGGGTAGATGTGTGGATGAGTGGGTGGGAGGGTGGCAGGGTTGGTGAATGGGTGGACGGGTGGGTAGATGGAATATTCTATACCAGATAGTAGGCACGCTTAGCATGAGCAAGTATTACTCATTTGCTTTGGCTCTATCTTGTACTCTATCATGAAGATAGTTTTCTGCCACAGTAGGTAAGACAAGGCTATTAAGGAGCTAAAAGAACTGTGAATATGATATGGCTGTTCCCTACCAACCAAGCATACATACCTCCAGTGACAGAGGCTGAGAATCAGAGTTTGCAACTTACTACTTTAAATTCTTTCCTTGGTGCAGAGGTTGCCTGAGATGACTGTTTCCAGCCTCTGGCTCCATCTCCCAAGTTTCCTCTGGGAAGAAGGAGGTCCAAGTGATGCTGACAGATGGCTGTTCCATCACTTGAGACAAACTAGGGTGCAATACTGGGCAACAGTGGAAGAATGGGACTCAAGGTGTGGGTTTGGATACCTGTGATGAGCTAGTAACTCACGGACTTTGGCTACAAGGTCTCAAATTGCTGATGATGTGGGATATCATTTCCTAAAGACATAAAGCCACTAGGCAAGCAATGCCCATACTAGCTGGCCAGACTTTATCTGCCATTCCTGTCTCAGCATCTAGAGCAGGATCTGGCACATGGACAATACTTAATCAATCTTGGTTGAATGTCTGGGCGAACATGTGGTGCCTAATCTGTGTTGCGTATTGAACACGCACCTGTTTTCTACACTTGCCTGTGATCCTGGGAGTAGGAATCATACTTCTTCGGCAGGGTACCACTCTAATGCTTGAGAATAGGGAAATGACTTGCAGTTGATGCACTCTGGAGCTTTGCTTTGAAAAACACAATCTGTGTTTCATCCATTATGTAGGTCACCCTGCCAGGATTATGTCCCTGTAGAGAGAACCAGAGAGTAGCAGAAAGAGAAAGGATGTCCAAAAAGGAGAGAAGAATCTGGCTGAAGGTTATTGATACTTCCTCCTGCTGGCTACATGACAGGCCACTCTGTCCTTCTGTTTCTTCCATTTCAGAACGCCCAGGACAATGCTGCATTTGGAGCTTCCTTTCTGACATGTGACAACTGTGATTTACTTCTACAGCAGTGCTAACTCTGATCTTAAGCTCTGGGAAGTGACATGCGTATCAGAGGCAAGGGCAGGTGGTCTTTTAATGATGGCTGATTTTCAGCACTTGCTGGGCATAAAGGACTCTGCCAGTCACGCCTCGTCCAGAGCGACATGGGGCCTTTTGTCTTCCTTACACAGTGTTTCATCCCCATCCCTCCCCACCACACTCCCCCCCCCCCGGCTAAACAAGGGGCATGCTCTGCTCTTATGGCTGTATTTCTGCCATTTTCTACACTCCCATGCTAGCTGTGGACTTTCTGAGAAAATGTATAAGAAGCGCTTAGCACTCAAATGCACCTAAAAGTGGAAGGAAAGTGAGCAGTCAAGGACACAGCCTTGGCAGAGCTGCCTGACGGGATCTGTTCTTTCTAACCCAGTTCTCTGGGCTCAGGGGAAGCTAAACAGAGTGAGATCAAGGCCAAGCGTCCCTGACACATGTTTACCTCCTTTCCAGGCACTAAGAGGCTAAGGGATCATCAGGCTCCTGCCTTAGGTCCAGGTTCTTTGCTGACTCTACATTCCCAGAGCTTCTGGGCATCTTGATCCCATCTGACCTCATGTTTACCTCTGAAACCTTTGTGGTAGTCAACATGGTATGAATGAAATATACTGTATACTAAGGACTCCAAATATACATATGAAATTGGAAAAGGGGGAAGCTATCTACCAATAGAAGAAGATTTCAAACTCTCTATATGGAGGAATGCTGGAAGGTAGCCTGGTATGTCAAGCTCTCTAAGACATATTCCTAAGAGATGCTTCAAAGAGCATTATGTATCAGTGGTAGTAATGTTAATGCTGACACTAATGCAGGAATAGGGGTTAACATATACAAAAGGATTAGAGTATGACAGGCACTGCTCTGGCCATGTCATTTATATCTACGTCACATATATTGATTTCATTAGCCTTGGGGACATTATTACTTCCATTTCACAGATGAGGAAATAAGCTCAGTTTGATTATGTGTGCCTTTATATTGTTTACAGGTTAATGAATTAGCTTCTATGAATACTGTTTAACAAAAACAGTAACAATGAAGATCACTAAACTAGGGATGAGAAAAAAGCCAGACCCAATATTTACTGAATGGCTGACATGCTCTGTGCCTGATTTACTTGACAAAATGAGGTGTCATTAACGATATTTATTTGATTCAATGGGGGAGGAATGGGAGAGTCTGAAAAATGGCTCAACTCTCTCAAAGCCACCTGGGCACTTGGTCCCTAATGACTTAGTAGTTGATCCCAAGGACATGCTCTTGTGTGCTCTGGGTAATGGGTGTGTGTTATTTTGAAGTTACCCTCTTCCTTCCTCTCTGTCTTCCAGTGTAGAGTATGATTTCCGGCAGCAAGAAGGCAGGTTCCATGAGGTTCTCCAGAACCTGGAGGAGGCAGAACCAGCCGAGGAAGCACCTTCCCCACCCAAATCCCCGGCAGAAGCCCCAGTCCCCGAGAAACAGGACTTACGGCGGAAAAGCAAGAAGGTGAAGAAGAAATGCTTCTGGTGGATATGAAAAGATTGGGGCTCCCTGCATTCCTTCCTGAGATGGGGGATCCCCTCAAGGTCTCCCTGATCGTCTGCAAAAACGCAGTCTGAGTTCCCCTTGACCTGTGATACAGGAGTGCCTCAGAGCTGGTACACCACTGGACACCTGGTCACCAACCTTACCTGAGTATGTGCCATGGCTTGCAGAGGATTTTGTGGACACTTGTGTGGCCACTTGTTGCCAAGCTGCCTGTCCCTAACAGTCAGGCCTCATCCTCATCTGCTAGGCTCAGATTTCCACTCTAAGCAAATGCTCACTGCACTCCCAACCACTTCCCTGGGAAGAACCGTTTCCTTCCCACCCTGAGATGACCAACCCCAAAGATACAGAAATAAGTTTGTGTTGTGCGCTGCAGGAAGAGGAGGGTTGTGAGCAAGTATCCTAGAAAACATCACACAATAAGCTGGCAGGGTTCTAGGATTTACTGTACCAAAAGCACAACAGAAGTAAGCATGGCCTAACAATGCCAGGTCACCCTGAATGTATTAAGCTGTCCTCCTTTTCAACTAGCTGTTAGACTTCAAATCGTGCAGCTGTCTTCTTGTAAAGTATGGGGTGTCCGGGTTGTGGCAGAGTAAGATTGTCCATGGGAACTAGGGCACCTGTTGTGTGATCTATGTGACTGGAACTCAGGTGACTTTCATAGCTATAGTCTTTCTGGGGTCACTTAATTATCATATGTCTCTGTATGCCTGGTGGGGGGTAATTGAGAGGGGCTTTAACTTTAGGGTCATTTACCTGTTAGCGTTCATTTAGTTGTAACATTAAGGGTCTTAACACTCAGCAACTTGTATGTCAGTATATCTTATCAAGTGACGTTAACAAGGCTTAACTACAATATAACTTTTTTTTTTCTCATCCACGCATCCTTGTGACAACCATGTAGATAGGCCCAAACATGTTACTCTACAGTTATCCTTCCTGGTGACCAGGTTGCGGTCACCTGATCTAGGAAGAAATGGGACTGGGAATGAGGATGGGAGTTCCTTCTTCCACAAAGTTTGAGCTCCTTAAGATCTAGCTCGTTCTGTTGACAAGACCTTCACTCATGGAGGCCCAGTGAGGCTTGCACGCCAAGCGAACTCCTAAAGCAGTGCAATTAAGTAATTGTTCCATACTAGGGCTGAGTAGGAGGCAAGGCTTGGATTCCTCCGCATTAAGTTTAATGTTCTGCCCGCCTGTGATTGGACTGACACTGCCAGGAATGTGAGCTACACCTAAGCAAAGAAAGCATTTTATAACCACCCCCTTGCCAAAGACCCAGTGTCTGAGTGAGTCTCTGCTGTGCACGTGGGGTGTGCCTACCCCACTGCCAATTGAGACTAATTGAGCAAACCACCCCAACAGTTTCACCTCCCTTGTCACAGTGCTGCGGTGCAAAAGCTATTTCAGGGAGAGTGAGGGAAATTTGGCAAGGAATCTGGGCTTGCACTATTTAAGTCTTGGAATGTCATTTGAGATGTTCTCTCTCTGTTTCTAGTGTAATGTTTAAACCCACAAAGTGAGACCAGAATATAGAATGTCAAGTTAGAATTAAGATAAATATACTTGTCATGCTTAAGAAACCACATTTCAATTAGATATGTTACCACTGGCCGAAAGCCACAGATCTTTCTTTCTGTATCCACACACTCAACTCTCAGTTGGCCCCCAGCAATGGAAAAAAACAGTGCAGAGAATAATCCAATAAAGCAGCCTCATTTGGGATCTCTTATATAATTTTATCTTGTAGTGGGGCTTCCATCTCAATTTGGTTTGCTTACGATAATTTCAAATGAATTTATATTCCAGAATATCAGGATGGAACAAAAATATTCTTGCACTTAGATCTCTGCGACCTGGGAAATAGAATAGCCTATTCCACTCACCTGGAGAAAATGGTGTGACTGTGTCCTTTCTTGATTGCACAGAAGAATGACTCCACCCCTGATCTCTAAGCTCTGTGTACCCCACCAGTGGGGGAACGCAGCTATGAGAGCTAACTGCAGCCTTTGTACTAGTTAGCCTGGAGAAATGAGGAGATATCTGGGGTAGCTCTTATCCTCACGTGTACATGGTGAGCTAGGGACCCTGCATAAACTCTGAACTGAATAAGATGAAATTAGGACTGAAAAATGTTAACATTCCCTGGAATGAAAAATCCACCAAGGTCATGTGATTTTATACCAAAGCACAACACCACATCACATTCTTAGGCCATGCCAATCTATACCCGGAGAGAAGGTTCCTTCTGGTAATTGAATCCTGAACATCAGTATGGGGAAAAAGGATTGATAAACACCAGCCTGCTGAACAGAAAGGGTCATCACTACATTAAATAAAAACCATACTCATATATACCAAAACTCTATAATCTGTTACTCGTGTTGAGTAGCAATGCTTCTTGTAAAATAGTATGTAATATGATATTCTACAGAAATGTTATACTTGAGGTTATATGGTTTTATGGAAAGAGATTCATTTAGCAAAATTTACTTTTATGAAATGGAAGGAGAAAGGACTGGCCGGTTTGTTTAAATTGCAGGGGTTAAATGTAGCTGCTCCCTCTATAGTTAAAACACTCAGCATCCCTGGAACTTAACGCCAGCTCATCTGTAGAGCGCCTTCTTGAAGACAATGTATCACTGTAAGGTTTTGTAAATTTCTAAACTGTTTTAAATGGGATATTATCTTTTGCAATAAACTTAAGTATTTTTCCTAGGTCTTAAGACTCAGTTAATAGCTTGGGTTGAGTGGAGTTATGAAATTTTAACTCAAGAAAAAAAGCTTTAGCAGCCCCAGAGGCAAAGAGAGTTATAATATTTCACTTATTTGTTTATAAACAAGAATAGACCCAGAAATGCCTGTGACACCAATCACGGGAGGCCTGTGTCCTGACCATAGGGAAGATGACCTGTACCAAGGAACCATTCCCAGCTGCTCTCAAAGGGACACAACTCATCCATGGTTCAACTTTATGTACAGACACCTGACTCTAACTTGGTTCATATTTTTCTTTAATTACTTTCTGATGAATGGTATTCCTTAGACAACATCTTTGCATCGTCAGTACTAGGAAAATTAGTATCGTGTTCCAAAATTTGAACATGAGATAACAGTTTGCTTAGATTCAAATAAGCTCCTGCTTTTGAAGGCTGAGGAATCTAAGCCTGAAACCAGTTCATTTGTAGAAAAGGTATTTGCAAATGTGTCCTAATGGCATGTTAACACCAAATTCACTTTCTCTTCAACTTGTCAAGAGAGAGAGAGAGAGAGAGAGAGAATTGAAAAGATCTTCCTCCCCCACCCCCACCCCTGGCATGAGTCAGGGTTTGAACTATGTCACTGAGGCCTTGTTTCTGTCTGGAGGGTGGGTGCTCCCCTCTTAGAGGTAATGAAAACAAAGTAACACCCTGGGCATGGAATCAGAAATCTTGGGTTTATCAGCTTTCCTGAGTGACCCCATCAGCTGAGCTTCTTAGCTTGGGTCTTATGAACCAGAAATCCTGATCCTACGAGGACATCTGGCAACCGACTGAAGGGAGCTCTAAACACAGTGGAGGGTACATGACAGGCACTCAGTAAATACACATTCATTCCTTTGCTTATTGAAGCAAGTTAGGAGGAAGAAGAGAAGGTGCTTCCGTGAGACCGCATTTGATGTCAGATGCAGGTTTAAGATCTCTCAGGGCCAGGAATCAACTCATTCTGGCTTATAAAAACCTTAACTAGCAGTAATGTATGTTAAATAACGGGTACTCTGTGATTCAGAGGTACACCTTGACCAATAACACCTAGTGCAGCATTCCAGGGTGGGTGGGGGGAAGGGGAAGTGGAAGAAGCCTGTCACATGGTATGGCATTAAATTCCCAGAAGTGTAAAAGCCTTTGAGGGCCAGGCCCTCCCATACATGAGGTATAACTGGATGATTTGCCCAAGGCTACTAGAACTTTGGAAATGGGTCCTGGCAGCACCAGAGTTAATGTGTTGTATGAGGAGCTGGCCAGTTCCAGCCACCACTCAGGTTGGACTTGAAGTCCATTCTTTCCGTGGTCAGCTGAGCAGAGTCTCCAGCATGCTCTTCACTCGGTAAGGATCTAACTTTAGGTCAGTCCAGGCAACTTGCTGGATGCTAAAAATGTCTCTGCTTTGAAGTTCTAAGCCACAGAGATATTTTATGATTGTTATTCCCAGCGGACAGGAGAGGGCTGGGACACACCTCTAGACTTAGCGCTGACTGTTCGCTACAACCCATGTTTAGCCAACGTAATGATCCTAATAACCCATTTGCATACTTCCACCTCAATTTTCTCCCGTCTCCCTTAAACTGACTGATGCCCGAATACCTAGTGACCATGTAATACCTTCTAATTCCAAAGTTTCACAACTACACCACCTCTTTCTGCTCTCTATTGAGCCCTCAGCCCACATTAAGAAATGCTCCTTCAGACACCACACAGCTTGCTTCTCCTCCATGTCAGAGAACTTCCCCATGTCAGGCACCTTATTGCTCACCACAGTAAAATTCCTTAAAGGGTCTATGGGGCAACCCTTCTATCTGCCTAGAACATACTTACCACACCCCTCCCTGCCCCAGTGTCTGGCAACACATAATGCCATCCAGCTACCACCATGACCACAAACCACATCAGATGTCCTTCTTATTTACTTATACCAGGGACCTTGTCATCAAGTCTGTGACATAGCTGTCCTTGAATATATGTATCTTTGTCATTCTTTAGTGAATGTACTTGTCTGTTTAGTCTTCCTGGGGTAGAAATCCCCCTTATTGCCCGTTGCCTGTGTATGCCCAGCGATCACTACAGTGGAGCTTAGATGTTGAAGGAGTAAGTTAATTAGCAAATTGGATCCAGTGTAGGAGTTACTAACGAGTTACTAACTCTCAACAGCCCCTCCCCCGGCTTTTCCCCTTTACTGACAGGGCACTCATAAGGGATGGTACACTCTGGCACCCAGCCTCTGTATCTGCACCCCTGGAATTGCCCAAGGCTTTCAACTCTTTCACGGTCTGCCTGGCTTTTGGGACTTAGGAGCACCAGGACACAACTGTCCTCACCCTGCTCCTTTCTTGACAGCCCCACTTAACCTTGCTTCAGAATAAATTGCCATCATAATTAAATCCCAGTGTATTCTGCACATTTGACCAAGATACCGCCCGACTGTGTGAGAGAGAAAATGAGTTTTGAAATTAAAGCAGATTGTTAACTATTTTTGCTGTAATGTTTCTATTAAAATGCCAGCATTTATTACATGTGACCCAGTCCGTTTCAGACACAATGCAATTTAAAACAGACAGGGGCTGTCTACTCAAGGAGCATTTTAGGCGAAGCGTTTTGCCTTGGCTTCAACCATGATTAAAGTGGAAAGACAATAACATCACACCAAAGGATTATTTGCTCCCAAACAAATAAAAGCTTTATTATCATGAAAAGCTTTCAAAAAATTTTCAGAATCCATAAGTATATTAAATTTCATTCAGATGAAACCCATTACTTTTTTTCCTGACAGAACCTGAGTATACTTTTTTTTTTTAGACCATTAGCTAGCCCAGTGACCTCTACTTGTCACAGCCCTTGGTTGCCCAGGTAGCACGCTCAATATTATGACATCTGGTTACGCTAACAAAGCAGCCTTCCTTCTCATAGACCAAACCAGCTGAGGCATTTCAATCGCTGGACTCCAGAGCGATGCCCACAGCCTTGTCTCTGGGCCCACCAAATAACTGACCCCTGTCTCACCCAGGCAGAAGTCATATACAAATGACAGAAGCATCTTGGGGTTACCCGTCGTCGTCTTCTGTTTGCAATTTCTTTCAAATGCAAAATATTATCTCTTCAATGGTTGAGACTGGAGGATTAAAGAGTAAAATCAAAACGCAACTCAAAGCATCAATGTTTATAAATTCAGAGGACCGGCCTGAGGACCATTAGCGGGGTTAGAGCTCTGTCTCTCCTCCACGAACAGGTACCCCAGGGTCTGAAGAAGTATAGATGGACCTCAGCTCATCGTCAACGGACACTTACAGAGCCTCTCCTCTGTGCCATGCCTGCCGCCAAGGACACTGTGAAACTGCCCCTGAAACCCTGACCTCACAGGCTGTATGGTCTAATGAGGGCAGCCCCGCAGTGAGCAGAGGTCCCTACCTGAATATCCTACCACCCTCCTTTGATCTGAAGATGAAGATGTAAATCCTCCTGGGACTCTGTCCATCATCCTGCCCTTCCCCCACTGTGCGGTAAACCTCTGAGGAAGCCTTTTGAGGTAGATGGTTGGCAAAATCATCCCCGATTTGTGTCCCTAACACCACCACCACCCCAGAGCACAGATGCTCACATCCACAGCAAACAAGGCTCATAACTGGAGCCCAAGCTAACGTTTCCCCCCTAATCTCAACCTCTTGCTAGCTCCCTTCCTATTTCATCGTCGCTTGAAAAGTCAGAGGGTGTTAAGTACTGTGGGAGCACCTTTTTCTCACTACTGCTTGGGACACCATCTGTCAGCCATCTATCACAGGGAACGATTTGTACTTTGAGGGAAGATGAAAGTGGAGCTCACAATATTATGTGACTAGTGATGATAAGTAGCCAAAGCCTGAAATCTCAGCATCTATGAGACCAAGGCAGGAAGATAACAAGTTCAAGACTGCTGTGGGTTACAAAGTGAGACTCCGTGGCAAATAAAAGTCAAAACCAACTAACCAAACAACAACAACAACAACAAACAGTAATAATAAACTCTCAGTTTCCTTGACCTGACAGTGGTGACAACCAGCACTTGTCTGCTGTCTCTCATTTACTTCTCAAACATTTCCCACAAGGTATTTATGATGAGTGCCACTTTTCAACAGAATGAATGGAGGCAGGAGAGAGGAGCCATTTGTCAAAGTTATAGGATATGGAGAGTGGGGGGGGTGGTGGAGGATAGGGGTCTTTTAAGGTCTGCCAAAACTGGGAGCCAGGATGCTTAAAACTCCTATGACAACAGCAAGCACCAAATTAAACATGGTTCTCCCCTCTGTGACTTTCTTGCCCTGTCCTGGCCCTGGTCCCTGTTGGTCACTCTACCCTGAGTGTCCACGGCACTGCACAGGATGCCATTTTTCTTGCTACCTTGGGATTTCTTTCATCAATCTCTCATGCTTCTCTCCACTAGGAAGCAGTGTCCCTGGAGACAGGAGTGGTCACTCCATCCTGGGAGCTTCCATGGGCATCCTACATAATGTGACATGCCATCAATGTGCTGTGAGGTCTGCTGAGTGAATTAGGAGAAAATGTGGCCATGCGAACACAGAGAAAAACTAGGGGCCAAGGTCAGGTCCTGCCAGTTGCCAGCCCCACCCCCATCTTTCGAATAAAGCCTTGGGCTCTCTAGGCTTCAAAAATGTTCAGAAGGTGAGATTATATACAGGAAGAGGCTCCAGGAAGCTGGCTCTGTTAATTTCTATTTTTAAAGAAATGGTGCTTGAGGATTTTTTTTTGATCATAAAAAGAAAGTGAAGTTATTTCAGAAAAAAAAAAAATGAAACTCAAGAAATTTAAAATTCCTGAATGTACATAACTCAGAAGACACTGAATAGGGTTAGTGCCTGGGTCTAGCTTTTGGGAGGCCATGGGGTCTAGTGAGTAACTGGGCTTCTTCCTCCCAGACTTCAGCCCCTTTGATGACTTCCCTACTGGTTTCCTACTGCCCTTCCTCTTTGCTGACTCACAGAACATTATTAGTTATTTGAGTAAGCCCTGGTGGATGCCACTTAAAGACTAAAGGGCGCCCTGAATGAATTTGACAACAAGTCTAGAAAAGTGGGTTCTGATTTTGAAGGACCACTTGACAGAATTAATTCCTTCAAATAACTCAAGAAGAGCTGTGTCCTAGTGGGGACAACAGGGACCTGAGGCTCACGCCTCTTTCATTATAGCTGTTCCAATGGTCTGATCTTTCTCCACAGGAAGTTATCCTTAGGTGACTGGAGGCAAGCCATTAGCAAGTAGTTCTTATGGGCTCCTTAGTAGCTCTCAGAGGATTGCTATAAAGGCCTGAGTTTGGTGCCACCTGGCTCTCTGTTTTCTGGCTTGGGATCTGACCACTTCCTGTTTCATTGGACCTCACCTGAGCCCTTAGGTCTTCACGTAGTAATGAGTGAAAGAATAGAGGGGCTGGGCCCTAGAGCCTCCACCACAAGGGCTGTTTAAACTTTTGCTATTTTATAACTAGCCTGCTTTAGGTACTTTGTTATGGTAATGCAAAGTCGACAGACACACCCTTCACCTTACTGTTTACTGAACATCCCAACAAAGGGCCATGCAACCCTCTGAGCCTGTCACCACCTCAAGACAGAAAAAGGGACTTGAGCATGAAAGATAACAAAAAAAGAGGACCAGCAAGATGGCTCAGTACTTAATGGGGCTTGTGACCAAGTCTAACCGTCTGGATCTCAGGAACACAGAGTAGGAGAGATAGACACCTACAAGTTGTGCTGTGACTGCATATGTGCCATAGAATACATGCATGTCCATGTATGTATACATATACACACACAAGACATACATAAATAAATGTAATTTAGAAGAAGAGGAAGAGCAACAACAACAATGCCAACAACCACCATCCCCCAGTTCTTGCTTCTCCGGGGTCTGCTATATGTTAAGGTTGATGCTTTGAAAACAAAGAACTAAAGGACCCAAGTCATTAACTAGGCTCTTCATCCTTGAGGAAGGAAGGTATGGTTTAGTTCCCCACTTCTCAGATCCCTTCAGAATCCACAACTTGCTTCATTGACCTTCAAAAGCAATGCTGACTGAGATGGTGGTCAGCCAAGACCAAGGGCAGACATTCTGTTCTAAAGAAGGGCCCTGGTGTCGGGAAACAGCACAAGAGATTCTGCAGAGTCTTATCTTTAAGAACACACTTAAAGTCACTTGTCCCAAATCAGATTTGCATAGCTCCAATAACAGAAGCTATGGCACTGGGCTATTTGGAGGTAATTTTGTTAAAACTTCGATGACATAATAGTGCATTTCCCAGCATTTGCTGAATGATTCCCAAATTCTGTGTGTGTGTGTGCCTTCCTTTCCTGGTGCTGACAGCTGTGTCCTTATGTGGCTAGTGATGGTCCCACTGGGATACCAGTTTCTCCAGGTCTGAAGCTGACCCGTTCTGCAGACCCCAAGGCAAAGATCCTCAAGTCAAATGGTGAAAATCCTTGGTGGTAGTAATAGCAGCCTCAGTTTACCAAACAAGGCCCTACATAGGCTGCTCTATGGACAGACCAAGGAGGAGGCATGCCAATGAATCCCCTCCAATTCCCCATCTCTGAGCTGATGCTCGATCAGAAATCAGGCTCGTCTCCAATCTATCAAGAAGAACCCTTTCGTGGGGTGAGGGAAGAATTGTAGAATTTTATATGTAGAAGATCCTAAAGGGAAGCCTGGCATGAAACAGAGCTTTTCTCACTGAGTTTTAAAGTCAGACCTTTTAAAAAATCTCACCATCCACTTGTCCTTTGGATTGGTTTGCTTTTTCTATTAAGTCACTCCCTGAGGTTGGACTGAGCATCTGCTACATTCGAAGTCCTTGACAAGGAGACAGGAACCCCAACCATATGAGGACACAGCTCCTTCCCCCAGGAGTCACAGTCTGCTATGGAACATGGATAGGGAAAAAAGAAAATCCCAGTCCAGTGTGGAAATAATGTAATTGCAACACCTACAGGTCACCAAAGATGATGCCTAAGGAATGAAAGACCGCAAGACAGAACAGGCAAGGAGTCCTGCATCCACCTAGCATTCCCTGGCCCACACCACCTAGAAGTCCCTGGCCTTTTCAATCCAACCACCCAAAGGTTTCATAACATTCAAGACCCAGATTCAGTTCTATGACATCAACTTTTAATAGGTGACTTCTGTCCCATATACAGTAACCCCCTTGAGAGTTGAAAGACTCTGTGTGTATGTGTGTACATGTGTGCATACATGTATATCCAATTATTCCCTGATATGCATTTATGAGCTTCCATATAAGAGCACTGTGCTCCAAACATAGGGCCTGTGCTCTTCCCCATGCTACCAGCTTACATAGCAACCAAGCCATCCTCAGCTAATGATGCCACCTTTGTGTTACCATTCTGAAGTCAAGTCCCTTGCATAATTTTTAGTATTTTCTTATAATAAATGTATTATTCCCCCTAATAAACAAATATACATAAGTATAAAAATTACCATACCTACACACATGAACACGTACATGGACATATACATACACGGAGAAGGAACATTGTGTGGAAACACTGTGTGAGAGACAGATAGACATAGGGTTCCCAGAGGGTCCACTTAACTAGGCCTCCATCTGTCAGCATTGTGGAGGCCCAGATACTTCCTCATCCAAAAAGTTCTTTAGAGAAGCCCTTTGGTGGAAGATTCGATCTGGAAAGGATAAGCAGGGAGGCCATGTGTGCTCTTAGGAGATGTAGCAATGGCAGCAAAGACAGAGATGGTGGTCCAATCCTGGCTCAGAAACATTTTCAGTTGGAAGGTCTTCAAGGACTAGATGAGCAGCTGAACGGTGAAAGACGAACCTCCTCCACACTTAGGAATCTCATCCCAGCTGCCTCCTCTGCCACCAAGCTGGCCTGCTTCTTCCCTTCCCCCTCCCCAGTAAACAAAATAAACATTTAAATAAACACAAGGTTCTTCCCCCAAGCCCCAATGTTAGCTCTGAGATTTAATTACCAGAATCGAGGAGACTGTCTCTAACGATGTCTTTGCCATCCAAATCTACCTACAAATACTAGACCCTTCTGGAGGTTTCTGAAAAGTCATCACTTGGGTTATCTCCTTCGTTCCCAGCTGAGGCAGAACGATAGCTGGGAGTTCAAGATGCTCATTAGGGACCTTTAAGGAGACTGGTGCCTAACATGTTCCTTTAGATGCTAAAAGCTAAGTATTGTATTAAGCACACTGCTTAAGAGCTGGAGTTCTAAAATGGTCATCAGGGTTTCAGACTTTAGCTCCTTCACTACTAGCAAGCTGTGCACTTATAGGCCAGTCACTCAACCTCTATGAGCCTCAACTGTTGACTATACAACAGATGTAACTGGTGGAAGCCAAGTGAAGTAGAAGGGGTCTGCCTGCCACTGAATATCTGCTCAACAAATGACAAACACTGCATGTGGGAGTCGCATGCATACTCTCCATGGACAATGGACTGGAGGTAGGAGGGTGTGTCACCAAGGGTCTTGCTGTGGCTCTGAGCAGGTCACCTGGAGTCCCCACTCAGCACTGCCAGAATGACTAGAATGTGAAGTCAGAGCTTACTCGACACAGGTTTTCCGGGAATCCTGTTAGGTGAAGCAGTAGGGTGGGGGTGACTTCCAGATTTTCCCTTGGTTCCTTTTTAACAAACTGCTCTGAATGCCAACTGCAGTTACCTTTATTTAATCACTCCAAAGACTCCTCTGTGAAAAGTGGGTAATTAGGCCCAAAATATATCACCCAGAGGCTTATTTTAACTACCCGAAATAAAAGCTAAATCCCAGTTTCAACAGAATTACCAGATTGCTTTCCTTCCCAGAACTCCGGCAGTGGCATGTTTTCTAGTTGATTTTTGCTGTGGGGGTGCTTGGGTTGGGTAAGGGGAGGGCCCAGTCTTTCTTTGGGAAAACAGCCTCAAGTTGCCTTGATCTGCAAACTTCAGGTGTTCCTCTTTAGTGTCTCTCTAGGAAGGACGACTTGGTCATATCTTTCAATGCCCTGTTCAGTGCCTTTATGTGGTGATTTCTACTATGTATTTGCTATTTCTGTTGCAGTAATGGTATCCTTGACAGAAGTACTACCATTGCCTTAGAACCACGGACAAATTTTTACACCACTGGGTCAAACTTTTTGCATGGCTGATAACATCCTTAGGAACACCTGATGGTCACAATATGTCTGCTTTTCCTGTCTTAATATCGGCAGAAATCAATGGCAGCTTAAAGTATGGATACAGACACTGGGTATGAACCTCCACATTACATATGGAACAATTACCTGGTAAAATGTGTTCTTTAGATCATTTCTTTTTTGCCATTCACCAAATGAGCTTCGTAAAGAAACAAAGAAGAGATATTGGCTTTATAAACATTTTTTAGACTAGGAGAAGAACACCAATAACTGCAATCAATATGAAATATTTATAAATATCTTCAATATATCATTGTTGACCAGCTACAGCACTGCACAGAGTCAACATGGAGCTCCTGCAATCATTTTCATGACAGTATTTCAGGCAGACATCATCAGTCAACAAGAGTAGGTCTGGGCAGCCCAGTCTGCTTTATGATCCTGAAGCTTGAAAACAGGGAAACAACAAAAACAGGTTTAAAGATGTTAAATGCTTGCTAATTTTGGAAATTCCTGCAGAGAGTGTCGAGCCCTTCCTTTCTTTCCTCTTCTCCCTAACAAGTGTTCACCTCTTCCAAACCAAGCACGCCCTATCACGATCAAAGTCAAGCTTCTTGTAATTCAGAAGATTACAAGAAACAATCTGTTACTGTTTGATTATAATTCGCAAGAGAAATGGAAAGGTATCAGGCCTCCTACATCCTTGATTTAGTTGTTATAGACTTTCCTTTTCCGTTTGCCTGCTGCAACAATCCATTGTTCAACAGGGATTACAGAAAATTGGTGTGGTCTCTAGCAAATGATAATTACAATGTGCTGACACAAAGGAGCCACTGTCTGCCCCATAGAAAGAGGCATGCTGCAATCCCCCTGCCTCCCAAGCCAAGGTCTGTTTGGGATTTCAGAAGCACTAGATGCAAATGGCATGTGTCAAAAACATTGATTGTTTAATATTCCCAAGCAATGGAAACTAGCCAATAAAAATCATGTCTGGAAAATTAAAAATGATGGGTGGAATGGGATGTTTCCTCCTTGTCGAATCCAATTTGAAATTAAATTGGAGCCTTGGGCACTAACACAGGGACCCCTGACCCCTGAGCAATTACTTTCTACCATCATTCTCTTTACTTTGAAGGAGGTCTTTCTATTCTTGGAATTGCTAGAAAGACCCCTTTTGTGAAATTGGAGCTGTCCTAAGAAAACATCTTTTGGGTTTTCCTCTCCTATTGTTCCGATTCAATTCTGTTCGTTGTAGTTAAATCAGCAAATGGGAGTCACCAGGACTAAAGGCTAGCTTGCAACAGCATCTCCACAAGGCTCTGGGACCAGACCAAGGGACAGAGAAATTAGGAACAAGCCAGCCTTACATACACCCCTTTCATGTCGCCAGTTGTTACTGCGAAAGCACACTTAGTTAACAAGAAAAGACAGTCTGGGGCAGATGAACAGTATGCTTCCCCTGCCTTCCAGGGAATGTTTCACTCATTCATTAGCTACTTAATTTACTCAGTAAGTGTGTACTGCATATCCACTCTTCACAAGGCATGTGCTAAGGATAAAAGGACAAGTGGAACACAGTCCCTTCCCTCAGGGCTCTTCCAATGTAGGAGAGAAACAACTTGGAGCCTCTTCTAAGGATAGCATAGGTTCTCACAAAAAATGCCAAAGAAATGAGTGAGTACTCTCTGGTCCATGCACTTGAGTTCAGTGATGTTAGGATGTGTACGGATGTGTCTCACAGCAACTGCATGAAGATGTAGCAACCACTGGGCAGACAGACGCAACGTCTCAAACATCATATGGAAATAGAGAGGAGGTAGGGTTACTTCACAACAAACAAACAATGACTAAAAAAACAAAACAACAGCACCACCAAAGGGCAGATGACAAGAAAAGGTCTCAGAGATCTGTTCTGAGACCATCCGTTAGGATTGATAGAGTCTGCAAGTCTTGTTTATGCAAGAATGTGGGGACCAGATGCTTCAGTCATGGCTTGTAGAATGTAGTATGGCACAGTCTCTTTGAAACACCGTTGGACAATTTCCTAGGAAAAATACTATTGCCTCAATTATTCCACTATGAAATCTCTACTCGAGGAATTCAAATATGTTCACATACAAGCCTATAAGCAAATACCACAACAGCATAATCTATAATAGCCCAAAGTTGAAGAAAGTACCAAAACCCACCAACTAGTACATGGATAAGAAAACAGCATGTTTATACAATAGAATATTATCCAGCAATATAATACATCTATACAATATAATATTATCCAGCAATAAAAGAAAACAGAGCATGGCATGTTCCCAATAATGGATGGATGGACTACAGAACATGCTCGGAAAGAAATCAGGCATGGGAAATCAAACTTGTGTGATTTCACTTTCTGCAGTCCCCCAAAGAGGCAAATGGATACAGACAGTTGCTTAGGAATGGGGAAGGGATGGAGAGTGATCTCAAAATAACCGAGGGTGGGGAAGGATGACCCAGACAACGTTACTGTGATGGCCATACAACCATACAAAAGTGCTAGAACTCATGAAAACTAGTCTGCTTGGTGTTGCATGTTCTTGTCAGGGTAGCTTCCTAAGAGTGTGTGTCTATGCTGGACTTAGGCAGAAGGTCACCAGGCTAAGGCACAAGAAGGCATGATATAAGATGCTTAGGCAGTGCAGAAAGCAAGAGCACTACCCAGGTATATATGGGCAATACCCAGACATGTACTGTTCTGGATATTTAGACAGAAAGTCAGATGAAAGACTGAAAGAAGGAATAGTTGAGGCCACAGCAGACACTAGATGGTGAGGTTGATCTGAATGTATTTATGAGCCATTTTATCGGCATTGGGAAATCACTGAGCACTGGGGAGCAGTGGCATGTCCTGGCAAAGAATACCAGACAACAAGAGGGATGTGTATTGGAAAGTTCAGTCACTAGGGCAAAAGCATCCCATAAAAGAAGCAGGAGTGAGTGAATGAGAACTACTCCTCCATCACTTACTGTAGTTGATAATGCAGACAGACAGAGACTCATTGGATCAGATAAGAAGGAAAATAACAATAGACACCACTTACTTAGTGCTTTCTACAGTTCATACCCTGTTCTAAAGAACTGCTGCTCTCAAGGAAAGGCAGGGATGTAAGAGCCTGCTATATACGGAATGAGCCAAATGGATTGATGATCACCTTCAGATCCATTCCAAAGGAAAGGAATAAAGATTAGGAAGGTCTTAAAATGCTTATCTAAGGTGTGTCCCAGGAGCCACACATAGGAGGCTTCTAACTCTGTAAGAAATAGTGGTACTTCAGCTCTGGAAGGATGCTAAGTGAGAAAAATGGCAAACTGTTTGCAAGGCTGTGCAGCCCAGGGAGGTAGGAGATCCTGGCACTGTAGGACTCTGTGGGTGCCACCAAATGTTCATCTGCATATCTATCTATCTATCTATCTATCTATCTATCTATCTAATCTATCTATCATCTATCTATCTATCATCTGTCTGTCTATCCATTTATCATCTACCTATCATCTATCTATCTATCTATCTATCTATCTATCTATCTGCCTACCTACCTACCTATCATCTATCTATCTGTCTGTCATCTATCTATCTACCTAGCATCTATCTATCTATCTATCTATCTGTCATCTACCTATCTATCTTTTCATGATGGAGGGTGGAATCCTGGGCCTCACATAGACCAGGCTCATTCCCAGCCTAGCCTTGCTTCTTTAGATGCATATAACACATGGTAAGTAAACAGGCTTAGAGAGTAAAAAACAGGTGTAAAGAGGAGTAGACAGAGCCAAATGCATGGAGGACTGTGGGACTCAGGCTACTTTTAGGGACCGCACTCTCTCCAGCTACCATTAGAACATATGTGATAAACTGGACTCTGTATCCATGAAGTAGGCCATCATTAGATAACCACAACCATGGATCTTACTAAACCATAGTAAAGCAGAGATGCCAGTGTGCTTTTGGAAAGCTGAGTGTAGTTGTCAGAGAATCATACAATCTGTCAGTACTTAAATGTTAGGAAATTTTTCATATAGTATATCTTAATTAAAACTTTTCATTTAATATATTTTAATCATACTTTTCCCTCTTCCAATCTTCATGTGACCCCTCCCCTCTCTCCTCTCTCCCACCTTTTCTCTCTCTTTCTCTCTCTTTCTCTCTCTCTCTCTCAAAAAAGAAAGAAAATCAAAACATACAGAAACCAGATAGACAAATAGACAAATAAAAATGCTAAAACAAAATGGAACAGAGCCATCCCCCACCACTCTCCCCCATAAACTCACGGAGTTAGTTTTGTGTTGGCCAACAATTGGGCAATGAGCATCGAGGAAATGCGAGACTGAAGCTCTCATCCCAAATGAGATGATTTCATCCAACCTCAACCCTCAGGGTTCAGGGACCTGAATATCTGTGAGGAAGAGGAGGTAGAAAGACTTGGGAAGTCAGAGGTGGTGGAGGACTGCAAGGAAACCGTGTCCTCTGAATGAGACAGGGGCGGTGCTCACATGAACTCACAGAGACTGTGGTAGCACAGGTTTAGGCCAGCTAAATCTCAGTACTGAAAGGGAGACGTAGACACCAAATCCTGCTCCAATCCGGGAAAGTATTTGTAATTGACCATCTGCTAGGAAAGGGAAAATCATTTTTCTCCAGTGGAAAGTCATTGGGTATCCACCACACTGCATGGCTGGCCCATGCCCAAGAGTAGTTAGTCATCACAAAACATACAGGATGATTTTTGTCCTGTCTCAGGGACGTGGGAATTTTGTTAACTATTATGATCCTATCAAACATGGCAGCAGTCAATCGGAGCTGAGTAGCACTGGTCTTTACATATCAGGATCTCAATTAGGTGCACTTCTTTCATTCATTCATCCATCCATTCATTCACTCATTCATATCTTTATTTAGTATTTATTGAACATCTACTAGGTTGGATGCTGTTATGGGACTCAAAATACAGCAGGGATTTCTTTTTTTAAATTACTTCTCAGGACTCCCATCCTCACAATGAGAACAAGACAATAACTAAATAAAGCCCAGAGGAGACCTGCTGAGAAAGATAAAGAACCACGTTATAGCTTCTGAAGCTGGTAGAGGGACCCCAGTGTTGCAGACTGGCATCAGGACCAAGAAACCTCTCTGATTAGGTGATTCCGGGACCAATCTGATTACAGTGAGAGAACCAGCCTGCAGATACCAAGTAGAATTCTGTTTATATGTGGGAGGAACACATAAAGGAATGACCAGGGGGCAGGGGATCCCCACAGCTGATAGCGGTTTGAATTTACTCCTGCCTGAGATGAGAAACTGCCAGCATGTTTGAGCAGAAGAGCAGCAGCATGGCTGGGTGTGATCCCCACCAGGAACTCAAAAGTTGCCCTTATTTAGGCAAGATGGGGAGAGGCCATACTGTTGGTGATTTGTTTGTCTGTTTGTTTGTTCAGTTTTTTGGTTTGGGAGGGAAGACATTCACACATGGAACAGCAATCTTCCCTGCTTCGAAAGAGTGTTTACACAGAAAAAACTACCCTCAAATTATCACTGACCTGGGTATACCAGAATGCAGTAAAGAAAACGCTGACATGACCACTCCATGGTTCTGTCAAGGGGACGGTTTTTGCTGTAGGTAAGAGAGAGAAAATATCCAGAGGCATCTGGAAGAGTCCAGAGCAGAGAGAAAGAGAAGCCAACCAGAGCTGGCCAGGGTTATCTGTAAGAGGAGAGAGGACAGTTGTGGGGAGGAGGGGCTCCTTGTCAGTACAAAGAGTATCTGGGAGGAGGGAAGCCTGGGGAAGTGAGCTGGGCCAGGTTGCTAGGGCTGGGCTTTGAAATGTAAAACAAGTACTTGTGGGTAGAGACTTAGGGCTCCTGAGGCCAGCATGGGCTTTGATTTGGAACCAAAGGAGGATGCTGGTGGAGCCCTGTGTCCCTTCTGCCAGAGGTGAGGAGAATGATTCCTTTTGGCAGATAAGAAGCAATTGCACAGTTCCTAATCACCAGAAATCCTTGTATAGTCCTTGTGTCTGTTTATATGGGCTGCCTGGTAGGCTGCCTAAGACCTAACACAGACAGAGTTCACATGATGAAGTCACTTAGAAAATCAAGCCCTTAGAGCCCTGAACCTAAACACCACTTAAGTAAGGCCAAGCAAAAAGGTGGACAAGGATCTGGACTGTTCTACCTTATTCTCTTATTAAAAACTCTCCCCTCTCTCTGTTTACTAGTGACACCCCACTCCTGCTGGTGTATCTCTACTTTGTAGACCGTAAGTTGTACTTTATTTTGACAACTTCAGCTAGTGCTCAAATCTTCTTAAATCAGATGGGAGAAAATCCCAATCCTTCATCCATAAAACGAAGCAATGTCCAGTGTTGGCATTCAACAAAGGCCTCCAGAAAACCCCACTCTGAAACTTTGAAGAGTTTATGGTTATTTGACAAGAAGAAGGGTTTACTCACAATCAAAGCGTGATCTCTGCCCATCGTGATGACTGTCCGGTTCACTGTGCGAAGCAGCTGCACCATGATCTCTTGGATGTGGTCATAAGTGAAGGCCTACGATGCATTGAGAGACAACACTTACAATTCTGACACTAGACCAGATCACTCTTGCAAAGACACAGACAGGAGTGACCAGATGTAGATCATGTGCCTCTCAAATTGTCTGGTTCCATCAAGCCCAGACAGACGTCAGTCTTTCTCTGGACACGTGTCCTCTACCCTCCATCCCTGTGTCCTCCCAAGACTCAAGGGTAGGAGGGACAGGGAAGCTCTCTCCTGACTTCTTTATTTCTACAATTCTTTTCCCTGACTTATCACTTCCTATAGCTTGCATCGCATAAATATGTCATTCCTGGTTACAGTACTAAATCATTATAGTACTTACTAAACACCTGGTACTCAGCCAAGCACTTCACCCATTTTCACATCAAGATAAGCAACATTATGATCGCTGCTATTCGAATGACCAGATAGAAGCTCAGAAAAGTGAAGTAACTTATCTGGGGGTTACTCAGAAAGGAAGTCAGGGGGAAGAATTGAATCTAGCAGTCTGGCTCCAAAGTCTGCCTCTTTTTCACTCTTGGGAGCAACAAGGACAGGGTCACAGATCTCGAATTACTGCCGAGGCTTGCCCATTTGTCAAGATGAATATAGTCTCTGTTTTGAAGTGGGCAACTTCTAGCTCCTTCCGTGACTTCTGATCTTTCTTCTCTTAGAATATCTCCAATGCTACATATTCATTACTCTTTTATCTTTTTTCATTCCTTTACAATTGCATTAAATTTATATAATGACCTCCACTCAGCGTACTATTCCCCAGGACTACATTCCTTGCCTTACCAAAATAGATATTAAAAGCACCCCCTTTCCTTTAGACCTCCTGAACCTGGCTTCTTTTAAACGTCCATTCCTTTTTAGTCCAAAGAGCATCAATTAGATTGTTCAGGAAGTTTGGTATTTAAAGCGTAAAACTGTGACATTCCATCTTATTTTCTCTGAAAGTCCACAGTGTGAAGACTGTCTAGGGGAGTGTTATGCGATCAGGTGGACTTGACTTTGGGCCCACCTCTCCTAATCTGAGCTGGGTGACCTTGGGCAAATCATTTTTTCCTCTCTGTGTTGCAGCTTCCGTATGTATGAATGTGGCCAACATCAAAACTTGAGTTACTGATTTGAAGCATCAATTAGGGATCAAGCCCTCCTGTCCCCAGAGTCCTGAAGTGTCCACCTACATCAGGAGCTAGTGACTCCCACACCTCAGCATTCCCCTGGTCTGTATCAGCATCTTGGCCAAGCTTGTGGATTCCCTGCACGTACCAGAAAGCGAAGTCTGAGGCAATGCATAATATAAACCCTGGCTGATATGGAAATGTCACCCAAAGAATGTATAGCTTATATGCAAATGGAAACTTTCAAGATGATAAACCTGTACTAAGCTGTAAAAGTGCAACCACAAATCAGCCGCTCTTAATTGTTCCGTGCCAGGCAAGTGGAGGCTAACCCAACACAAGTGTCTTCCAGGCCCAAAGTAAATGGTGGCTTGTAATTGAAATGACAAAATTAGTCTTCCCATTATGGCCCGGCAAAGAAATTAATCCACCCAACCTAAACACATTGCAAATTGCAGTGATATTTTTTCCTTTTAATAATCATAGACTATGATATCTGGAAGGGACTCTAATTGTTCTTTCCCTGATTAAGCCAGTGAGAAGAAGAGAGCTGGAGGTAGATAAGTTATGGTGGGGCCAACCCATCTTTTTGATTCACCCCAACCCCTCTGTGTTTTCTGTGTTTTGAAGTATGGAATAGTAGTCCACAACAACTGGTCGGCCTTATCACCCCTGGGGCAAGTTTTAGTAAGAGAACTCACACCTGAATCACAATCTGAATCCAGCTGTCCCAATGGTGTGCCCTTTGTTTTTTATTTCAATCTGTCTGTTGAAACTAACTGGGAAATCCTCCCGTGGTATGAATGTTTTTGGTGCTGCTCTTTCATTCATGAAAATACCCCCTTTTAAGGGGGGGGGGGTCCTTTCAGGTCAGAGCAGGCAGGAAGTGAACAGCACCTAGTTGGTATTTTGTAAGACTGCTTTGTTTTCCTTGGGTTCTAAGGTGAGTTATATTTATGGCAAATGTGCAAGAGAGGAAAAAAAATACCCCAAAACTTGAAAAGAAAGCAAAATAAGGATTACATGACATTTTAATAGAGCATTTCTGATAAAAATCAACAGAGGGGCCTCTCTTGGGAAATGCAGTTCTGACAGACTGTCCACAGCTGATTAGACACCAAAAGTTTATATCTCTACAGAGTTAGAGAATTCCACAGGGGTGAGAGGTCGCCGTGTGAAAGATAGCATTCAGTGTTGGTTCATTGCTTCGGAAAAGGATCTGGCTTTATTACTCTGTGCTAACACCACCTATCTGAGACCTGATGGCAATTTTCCGTCTCTTCTCCCACAAAAGATCAGGACTTATATATTTTTCTAAAGATTTATTTTGGTTTTTATTTATGTGTGTCTCTGTGGATGTGTGCACTGGTGCCCTGGAAGGAAGAAGGGGGTGTCAGATGTCCTGGAGCTGTAGGATTAGATGGTCATGAGTCACCCTACTTCAGTATGGATGCTGGAACTGAATGTAGGTCCTCTGAGAAAGCAGGGAGTGCTCTTAACCACTGAGTCATTTCTCCAGGCACCAAGCTTTATACACTTTTAGGCAGCTCATTTGTTATTTGCCTTGTTTCCCGTTTCATCAGTGAAATAAAACCTTGACATATGTCAGGTTGTAATTGGATGACCTGATTTTTTTTTTAACATGTTGAGAATTCTATCTTGACACAAGGGATGTTGAACAATTACAGTAGGTAGCTATATAGAATGTTGTTAATTTTTATGAAAATTATAAATGCACATCATTTTTAGAATTTCCAAAAAGTTCATTTAAAACAAAACAACAAAATCCTGGGGTTTCTCCTTCATCTCGGAATCTTTAATCCTCCAGCTGCTAGAGCTGTGACTCTGGTATTTATGAGCATGTCATCTATGACAGGTTTACACCGTTCCATTTCTAAACAGTTTTTTTCCACCCACTTGGTGGCTACATAAACAGAGGACATGACCAGTGTATTGTTGAGGGGACAGGTTTATTGTAAGTATCAGGGAGAGCACAGTCAGAGGCATCCGGAAGAGCCCAGAGTAGGGAGAAATAGAAGTGAACTGAACATGACCAGCAGACTGGACCTGGCCATGATGGGGGATGGGAGAGAGTGAAAGAAAGACAAAGAGAGAAGGACTGAGAGGGGAGAGGACAAAAAAGGAGGGACTAAGACAGCACATGGCCAAAACGACTGGGTTTTCAGGGAATGAGAAGCTGGGGAAGCAAAGCTCACAGTGAGCTGGAGAAACTTGTAGGAACGGGGTGAGACACTCTGAGAAGTCTATGCTAACATGCACTCTGAAGCAGGTATTTGGGATGCTGAGATAGCCTGGAAGACAGTACGTGCTTGGTATGCTAATAGGCGCTGCAGTTAGCCATTTGTCCAGAGGTTCTCTTGAACCTGACAGTGGCATTCCATGTTCAGTGTCTCGCTTGAAAGTTGACTGCTTCACTCTTCTCATCAGGCCCATGTCTCCTCCCATTTCTACTTCTGACCATGAGAGAATGATTATGGTTTGATCAATATTTAATATTTAAATGATAAATATCATTTCATCATGATAAATTCTTGTTTTTCTGTGTGTATATGATGTATGTTTATATATGTCTATCTGTATGTGACTATATGTATGTGTGTCTGTGCATTGTATGCATGCATATACATGTGTATCTATCTATGTGTTTGTGGTGTATGTACATATGCATTGGTGTGTGCATACATATGTGCTTATGCCTTACAGTGGCCAGAGGTTTCCTCAACCACTTTGATATTTTACTACTTTGTTACCCGAGACAGTCTCTTACTGAATCCAAAGGTCTTCCATTCAGGCCAAAGTACTTCTGGGATTTTCTGTCTTCCCCTACCCGATCTCCAAAGGCTGAGGTTAGAGACAAGATTAAGGACAAAACTATATATATACATGCAAATAGATGTAGAATAGATAGATAGATACATACATACATACATACATACATACATACATAGACACATAGATAGATAGATATACAAATAGAGATACAGATATAGATGTGTGGAGACGGAGAAGGAGAGGAGAGAGAAAGGAAGGGGTAAGGGAGGGGAGGTAAAGGAGAGAGAAAGAGAGAAGGAGATAGGAGGAAGAGAAAAAAAATGAATACCTCTTCTGCCTAGGAACACAGTTGTAATATACGGCTTTTCCTTGGCTGTGTTCTTATATAAGAGGCCTTTCCAATTTCATTCTTATCTTGAAGAATCACAAACACTTACCTGGAAAGAAAATGCTTAACTTTGAAGAGATAGTAATATCATCCAGCACAGGCTCACACCCTCGCTCCCGTTGGCCACTAGAGATATGGTTTTTCATGAATTTGAGGTTTGATTCGGTAGTCTATCTTTCTTCCTCTTATTTGAATTAGATCCTATCTTAGACGAGTTTGCTGGACCAACACCTGACTTCAGAAAGCAAGCTGCAGAAGCAGAGCAGAGGGGCCTCAGCACAGTTGCACCCAGGGCCAAGGCAGGCAATATTGTCACATCCTGTCATTTCTGTCTCTAACACAACACAGGGTGACTGCCCATTTTCTGAATAATATTTGGGCAATACCTTTCTGAGAATTTTGACTGGATTAGCTTTTTCTGGGAAGGGAAATCTAGAGTCTGCAGCAAGAGATCTGGTGAAAATGGGAAAAAAAAAAGATATGGGTTCTAATTTTGATGTTGCTTTCAGCTTATGTGGTTGAGATCTCACTATGGAGCAAGGCCTATACTTCTAGATCTGGAAACTTGTTAAATGTCTTACTTTACTTAAGATAAGGCTCTACTCTGGCCCCAGGTGTCAACCACCAGGATCAGTAGCTAGTTCAATGACAATCTGAGAATAATCTTCTCCGGTCCAAGCTCTGTTCTAGCTGGGTTCAAGATCTTTGAATGATTCAGAGTGTGATGCTATTTTCAGCCCTCCAAGACTCTATTATAACTGTCTTCAATACTGTGAGCAGTGCTGTGCAAAGACCGCATCTTACTGCAGACGCTACCGAGAGGCCACTAGGCATGCTCTCTCCTTTGCTGTCTCTGACCTAAATGATCTCTGGGCCTCAGCTTCTTCATCTGTATGTTAGATACAATGCTACCATACTGCCAGAACTGTGCTGAGAAATTCTGACTAGTTCTAACCCTGATAGATAAAGCTTTCTGAGGTTTTATTTCATTGCATATTCTTCTAAGTACTTTGCAGACATCAATGAAACCTACTGCCCCCTAAATGCAGGCTTCTTGTACCCAGTCCTCTCTGGGATGTAGGTACCCAGTTTCCTATGAGCTGGGGAATCCTGCAGGAACCTATGAAATGAAAGAAATGCTTCTGTATTCCAGTTGTTCCAGTAAGAAAAATTAGGCTCTGGATTTGGTTACACATTAGAGAAATGTTAATCTGAGTCCCAGTCTCAGTCTACCCAGGGAGGGCTCTCTCAGCACGTCACCACCCTGAGAGGAAGGCTGAGGAGCTGCCACAGAGCATTGCAGTCCCTGAGATGGATCCACTCTGTCTCTCGTGAGTTCATTTTTCTACCTCTAGTGCAGGTTTGCCTAATCCAGACCATGTTTGCCCCATCCAGTCCAGGCTTGCCCACTCTAGTCCAGGCCTGCTTGATTCCAGTCAGATTTGAAGCTGACCATTATATCCCTTGCTAGGAATGCATTTGTGAAGGGAAAGAGCCTTGGGAGAAGTGAAGTCACTCTTCAAGTCTATCTGAAGCACATCCTAAGATACACATTTGTGTACAAAGCTGTTTGTGTACTGTAGGCAGCCGTGTTTACAGTTGCAAAGTCGTATGACTAGCACCTGACAATGTAAGCAGCTGGCTTCCAGCTGGCCAGCTCAGCTAAACTGGTAAACAAGTCCTTTGTGCATGCGTCAGCCTCGTGCCCCTCCCGATGGGGCTTATGCTAATGAAGTATTGGCAGCTTAACCTATCCTGAGAGGACACATCACCCAGCCCGCCTAGGGCAGTTATATAAGCAGCTCATTTCTGCTGCTTGGGGTCCCCAGCCATACGTCCCCATCCTAGGCCCCCGTCCAGTTCCCCGTCCCTAAGTCAAGAGTCGTTCCTGGAATAAAGCTGACTGAGAAGGATCCAACCGTGTCGTGTTGTGTCTTACTTGCTGGTCAAGGCGGACGCAACAGTGTACCATCTCCCCGATTAATTTGTCCTTAGGCAGCAAGCTGTATAAGAGTTCCCAAGTCAGAAATCCTGTCTGATGCATGGTGTATAACCCACATGATGGAATAGAAGGTAGAGATAGTTTGACTTGGAAAGAAACTCTGCAAAAAGACTACAAAGCACTGCTTCTCATTATATATATATATATATATATATAATCACTCTAACCAAAAAATTCTGGGAAAGTGCATGAAATTGTTAACACCGATATCTAAGAAAGAGAAAGAGGGAAATATATGACATGAAAGGAAAAAAAAATATGTGCTAGGGTTCATTGAAAATTTTCACAATAATCGACCGCTAGAAGAAAGAGAATTCTTTCTCGGCGATGGGGTAACAAAGAGCAGCCTGTACTGGTAGAAAAATGAACTCACGAGAGACAGAGTGGATCCATCTCAGGGACTGCAGTGCTCTGTGGCAGCCCTCAGCCTTCCTCTCAGGTGGTGACGTGCTGAGAGAGCCCTCTCTGACCATACCTGCTCTGAGAACGCCCACCCATGCTGAGGCTACGGAGGAAACCCTGGTCCCACACACTGATGGCTATTGTTAATGTCACTGACAGAGGAACAAAGTAGAACAAAGTAACATGAGTTACCTTTTTTTCCCCCCTAAATGGCAGAACTCTGAAATGTTTTATTCCATTTACAAATTGCTTTTAACTTCCATTCCTGACAGATTAAAACAAAAAACTGCTTAAATCAACTGGGGTGGGTGGATGGGGGAACACAGCGATACCATCACTTTCAGCAACCATGAAAATTGCACTGTGCTTAGAGCAAAGCACTGGTTTTGTTCAGATTCTGTACATTATTCTTTTGAGAGTTTTTATTAAAAAAATACACTGAGATCTCCAAGCTGTAGCCTAGAGAAGAAAAAAATTAATAAAATAAAATAAATCAAACCTTTCTAAATGTGTAATTCCAACATCTTAATGCTGATGAATGAATACTGCATCCAGTATTCTTATATATACCATATACATACATGTGTGCATCTACACATCTGACATGCTCTAATTTGTGCCCTGTTCTTCAAAATAAGTCACTTATGGAGGGCTGAATAAAAGGATATGAGTAAAGACTGTAACTAACACTTGTTAAATTCCAGCTGCACTCCAGGCAATGGGCTGTGGGCTCCACACTTATCTCAATGCATTTTGACAGATATGCTGGAGCTAAGTACTATCCTATTTTAAAGTGTAAAAAAGGATCCACTCTAGCTATTATCATTCAGTTTATACTGAACATTTGCTATACATCAGACATTGCAAGTACTCCATGTGCACAGTCTCTCTGAGTTCTGAGAACAAGCTCGCATATGTGATGCACTGGCTTCCACGGTACAAGTGAAGAAATGGAGAGATGTATATATGACTGGCCCAGGCAGAGAGCTGTGGGTAACAAAACTGGAGGAGAACCCATATCTTTCTGGTTGCAAGGCTCTTTTGATTCTGGTGCTAGTTAATTATAACAAGATCTCACCGTTTATAATATCCAAATGAACAAGCAAAGTTTATGTTCCCAAATTAAGAAAGTTATTGCAGCTGGTATGGTAGTGTACACCTTAAATCCCAGCGCTTGGAGGCAAAGACAGGCAGATCTCTGTGGGTTTAAAGCCATCCTGGTCTACACGGTCAGTTCCAGGATAGACAGAGGAATGCAGTGAGACCATGTATAAAAGGAGAAGGAGAAGAAGAAGGAAGAGGAGGAAAAGGAGGAGGAGGAGGAGGAGGAGGAGGAGGAGGAGGGGAGGAAGAGAAGGACAAGGGAGAGGAAAAAGAGGAAGAGGAGGAGGAGGGGAGGATAATGAGGATGAGGACGAAGACAAGAACTATCATCGCCATCATCTTGTTATAGAATTAGTGGCTTACACACAATAAGGAATAACAAGTATGACATGACAATGGGACTTACAACTCCAAACTGCTCTACCCTGAAAACAGGTTTGTCAGCCTGAGTTCATCAAATCTGAGGTTCTGCTTCTTGCTTTTCGGAGTTCCTTGGGCAAAGCAACTGGCTTAGACATGCCTACTTTTGAAAGCCCATCTCACATGTATCAAGGCTACTGAAAAGGAAATCCCCTCCAGTGCAAAAATAATCAATACAATCACATAAGAACTGAGTCATAATTGAGTCTTAGCTAATGTCCTTTCATCTTTAAACAGTTACTTAAGTAATTGTTAGTTTTAATTATTAGTGTCAATTATTTGACTCATATTTTGGTGCTGATTCATCATCTATGTCCAAAGACTCTGGGTTTCTTTATCTAAACTGTTCTGAAATATAAACTCTCAAAGCTTAAATGCAAATTGAATCAAAAGAGCAAATGGCTCTGCAGCCACGGGCTCCTCTGAGCTTTCTACCATTAAAAAAAAAAAAAAAAAAAAAAAAAAAGGGACTCTGTAGGTTACTTGCAATAATTCCAGAAACTTAACAGAAACTGCATACTCATCCCTCATCAATATTCTTGCATGGGCTACTGAAAATGTCAAGACTCATTGGAAAGAGAACACAAGGAGCAAGGAAACCCGTTTAACTTTGCTGGTCAGGAAATTCAGAATGGTGCTTATATTCATTGATTTTTATTAACGAGTAAAGAAATGACTTAATCTTTAATGCATGGTGCTTGTTTGGTAGGTGATGTATTTGCAAACGCATGCATCTATGGGGAAGAGGATAACAAAGGGACTTCATGATGCTGAAGACCTTTGAGATGCCTCATCCAGAAAGCTATCCAAGATGGGCTTCCACGATACATCTCCCTTCTCCCCTTCACTGACTATGGAATTTCATCTCCACTTAGCTTTTCTTTTTGCCCTTTTACCTCATCTTTTGTCTCCACTCCTTCATAGTTTTAGTCATACCTGTGTGGGTACCTGTGGACATGAGCAACATCCCCCCATATTCCAACCTGTAACTCTGATACATGAAGTTCCATAGAAAGTATTGCACTCTTGACCCAAAGCTAACTCTCCTGTTACAATGTAGCACTTGCTACATTGCTAAGAAAACAAACACCTCTGAGGAGCAGGTTATAATCCACCCCCTTTCCCCCCTCACACTCCTGAGCAAGCATCATCAGAGAATTCTTTTGAGAATATGAATTGGGTCTGTGTCATTATTTTAGGTTCAACACGTAGTGCGGGTAGCTTACTTATAATGAGTAATTGCTAGGATTTTTATCAAGTAGATACAGATCTTACTTAATTAGTTAGGAGATATACTAGGAGGAAAATAGTCATGGCTGGGAGAATGAGGAGTGATTCTGTAAATGAGGGGGATGGAATCCGAGTGAAAAATCTCGAAGCTTCTGGGTATAGGTTTATTTTTTTTTTAGCTGCTCTTGACCTCACACAAAAAAGACTGAGAGAGAAACAGAGGAGCGGAAAATCAACAGCATCTTCTCTCTGTCCTACAGTGAAAATGCCCCTAATCATCCCAACATCCTCCTGGGACAGAACATAGGTATCAGCAACTCATTCAGCAATGGCTGATAAGAGTTTCCACAGCAGGAACTCCCCAAATTAAAACCCCATGGCTCTCACAATTTACAACAAGCTCTTCCTACACATTCCCTCCAAGTTAGGCAGACAAGACTCCAAGCCCGGAGTCAGGAGACATCTCTATACCCAGGCAGAACTCAGTACTCTCACTAACTAGTCCAGTTAGGGATCGATTAAGCTAGCGACTGTAGAGAAATTGCCAGCAACAGAGGCTTTAGAATCTGAGCCCTGAACTATTTTTCTTTTGCCAGGACAAGACTGAAGAAGGATGTCAATCTCAAGTGCGTGAGAAGTAGCCAGGAAAGGACAATAAAGCTGAAGAACGGATGTGTTTCCTCTGCCCTTACACAAACACATCACCATTGTTCTTTCTGTTCAGAATGGACGTAATTAAAGCCTTCCCCCAGAAAGCTGTGGCCATAAAGAACACCCTGTGCTGTTGTGACCCTGTCCGTGGTGCTGAAAACAAGCCTTGCGAAGAAAAGGCATCTCTTCTTGTTTACAGAGGTGCTCTTTCTCCTGACCCCACAAAGAGATTTTTAATTTTATTTTAATATTGGTTATTTTTATTCTCCTCAGTATTTTGGATTTTTAAAATCATAGAACAAGTCTTATCTTATTACTAATAGTACTATCCTCATCTAGCTCCTTCTGCTACATTTAGGTAGTTTTGCACCACTCCCTCTACTGTTTGTTTGTTATATGATCAATTTATACATCTATGGTAAACTAGAGAAAACTACATGTAGTTTTATTTTTCCTGATATATTGAAACATTTCTAATTCTATTCTGGGGTCTTTTTTATGTAAAAAAAATAAAGTTAGTTCTTCATTTCTAAGTATTCTTCAGTGTCACTTCTTTAAAAAAACAGTTTTGGAGTTTTAATAGTAATTTTTTTCACAGAAGATATTTTGATATCTTCTTCTATCCAAACTCATCCTATATTCTCCCTACCTTCCTGCCCACACAAATATTCTCTCTCTCTCTCTCTCTCTCTCTCTCTCTCTCTCTCTCTCTCAAAAACAAACAAAAAACAAATACAAAAGCAAGCAAGCAAAAAACCCAATAGGCATACAAGCAACCCTCCCCCCCAAAAAAAAACCCCAAAATCAAAACTAAAATACACAAGCATAAGAAAAAAAATCAAGCAGAGGTTATGGCAGAACCCAGAAGACCTGCATAGGTTCAAGACAATGCCCTTCCATGTAGTGCATGTCTTGAATCCTTCCCTGACCAGCTGGGGGGGGGGGCAGAAATGTCTTTCTTCTGAATGCCCAATCAGTGGCAGGTCATCCTAGTTAATGACTATAATCAATTTCTTTCTGAACCAAACCCACATGTTCATTCCTGGAAGAACATTAAGGGTTTCTTGCAGGGGAGTGTGTAACATTTGGAAGGAGTCAGCCACCTTCTGTGTTCTGAGATCTGGGGTGATTTTGTATCCTTTCAAAGCTACCATGATACCAAACAGATCTTCATCCCCATTCCCATTAAAGTGAGATGGTCAGGACATCATCTGTTACAACTCAAGGCCTCAAGAAACATTCTCCAACTTCTGTCACTTCAGCCAACCACATTGCTGATATAGTGTAGCCTCTCAAAGCAAGTCATTGCTTTTCTCTGTGTCTGAATCAGCATTAGACACAGCATGAGAGTGTGGTACATAAACACCAACCCCATCTGTTTATCAGAATTGCTGTGGAGAGCTCTCTAAAGGTGCTTCAGTCTCACTCCCTGATATTTATTAGTAATTATCAGATAAATACATAAATATATGACTGTCAGTGATGGTCAGATAGTAACAGGCTAATGGAAGAATGAATGGATAATTGAAAGATAACTGTTCAAATATACTTGATATCTTAGCAATTTAGAGTTCGATACAAAAGATGTCTGTTAAGATTAAAGATGTTAGGAACCTTTTTTCCTGTATGCAACACCTCATTATCAACATCAACCATGTATGGGGATGTGGCATTAGACCTTGACTTCCAGAACAGATTTCAAGTATATAAATAATCAGAATTGGGGTGTTATTTAGGAATATTATAATTATTCCTCTCTGACCTTTACTGGATGATATAATTCTTGTACCCAGTTATGAAGGCACCCTCTTTTCCCCTAAAGACTGGCTGTATCCACAGGAAAAACATATTTTACTTCTTCAGAGATTGGCTTTTTCTGACTCTTGTCTTCAGAGACATAAACAGTATCATCCTTGCCAGCATTCCTACATCTCCTGTTCCCCGGAGGGGAAAATGTGTGGTATAAACTGTAATATCAAGCAAAGCCAGCCATCTCTTTATCTATTCAGATTACACCTCTGAATTATGCAGGGTATTCTTTTAAAAAGCATCTATCATTTACTGTACAAGCATTACCAGAACTGACAATGGAGTCATACATATGAAAGCTCTGGATTCACAGCTTCTCATTCTCCTGTGATGTGCTCGGGTACTTATGCATGCAGACTCTCTGTGCAGCATGCAGACATTTGTATTCTGCTTTTCCAGTTAATACGCCAGAAGTGTTTTTTATGAACACACTGGATAGATAAGGGACTGCTCTGTCTTTATTTGTTCCTGATGAGATGTAGGAGAGAAGGCTTAGATCTAGACAGATTAAATCCTAGCTCTACCACAAATATCTCTGTAGCTGGAGACTATTTAACTACTTAAGCCTCCATTTTGTCCATCACTAACACTTAACTATAAGATTGTGCTAAAAATCTCTTTGTTATATTTTTGTATATAGATTTCTTGATATCATATTTGGCTCATGCATAACTCATGCATAGTAAATTAATATTTTAACACATGGCTCTATCGTGGAGTATAATATAAAGCATGTATGGATAATTAAGTGAAAAATGAGTTGAACTCAACTTGAGAACCATCCCAGAACATTGAGTGCTAATGCTCACTCACCTGAAGTCATCAACATTTAGATGGAAATGTTTGAAGGCAAACAACATCCCTCTATGTCCTTTGGCAGATGTGTTTGAGTGAACTGCCTCCAATCAGAGTCTATTGGACATAAATCTAGAAATAGAACTCACATGTTCCAAAAGCTGCTGAAAGCCCTAATGCCAAACATCATTTCAAGAACCTCAACCAAGACTGTTGTTGACTGTTGTATAGACATTGTCATCTAATTAATCAAATGCATTAATTTGTTATATAGAAGTTTTTTGAAACTATAAGTACATCACTAACCCCAACAATTCCCATGTAACTCCCTTGCTCTTACTCAAACTCACTGCTTTTTCTTTAATTGTTGTCACATATATATATGCCTATATGTCCTTAAATATGTAAATAAAATCTGTTCAGTATGTATAATGCTACCTGTATGCATGCAATCTCAGGTCTGACCACTTAGTTTTGGATCACCAATTGGGGTCTCTTCCCTGAGGAAGCATCAAATACATTTTTGAGGAGTTTCACTTGAGTAAGAATGACGGAAAGAGGAAACACATTAAGTACCACCACCATCAGTAACTCCATAGTTTCTGTTGACAGATTCAGATCATCATGGAGTTTCCATCAAGATCCCACAACTGCTTTGGGGTGACACTGGATTCAAATGCATATTTGTGTTTCCACATGTCCTTAATCTTTCAGCTAGAGTTTAACTCCACACAAACCAAATATTTACTGACTATTCAATATGTGTCTAGTGTTGTGTAAAGATGTGACAGTGAACAAGACAGTCTTTATGCTCCTGGATTTGTTGTCTGTTGGTAAAGGCAAGCCAAGTGTGATGTGCATGCCACAAATGGTAGTGTGCACATAGGATCCATAAAATGTTTAGGTGATGAGGAGGAAATGTGAGCCTGTGATCCCAGCCTTGGGGTTTAGTTTAGTGCATTAAGCATCTTGAACAGGCCAGTCCTCACATGCATATGTTGGCATAGGATCTTGATGAGAAATGCATGCTGTGTTCTCAACCGATGCATCAACCCATTGAGGTCACTGCAGTGCTCAAGGTTGTTACCTTTTCATATAGCGTTTAATGCAGTGGCAGCAGATTTACCTTTCTCATTCAGTTCTGCTGAGCATCAAAAGTAAAATTAGTGTCAGCATCTCCTCCTAGAAAGTAGACTAATTGAAGATGGAAAGATCAATCAAACCTCAGAGGTACATTATAGAATGTCTGCTTAAAATGTGGAATTACACCAAGAAGTGTAAACATACAGAGGAAACATGGGATCAGATTAGCCTTCCCCTTGTAAAGTCTATAGACCTGATATAGGACTATATAGAAGAGTAATTTTAATAAATGAAAACCTATGTCACATTTTCAATGAGACAGTGGGGGAATCCCATTGTGTGGGATGAGTCGGATGGATCAGACAATGAATGCTATTCTTAAAGTACTCAGAGCAAATTTCATTATAGCTACAGTCCTAAATATGATTCTAGGTCTGTGAGAAAGTCCTTCTAGCATACTGAGTAGACTTGAAGCTGAAGACTGGAGCTGGAAGATGCTGGGAAATGCAATATCTGAGGCAGCCCATCTTCTTTGCCTCTGCATCTCTGGTGGTCAGATTGCTGCCTGATGAATAGTAGCTGCCTAGTTAATATTCAGTGAATGGTTAATATAGAAGGGCATTGCTTTAGTTGAAAGGGGAATTTGCAACATGAACAAATATAAAACCACACATGATCACTTTCTGAATCCCAGCATGCTGCCAGCATTATCAGAAGGCAGTAGAAATGATTACAGAAGTGGTGATAGAGGAATCACAAAGTGTCTTAATGGACACGGAAATGGGGTTAAGTAAGTCCTGTCAAGAAAGGTAACGTTCAGCTCTCAGGGGTCACAATTCAGATGTCTAGAGGGGAAGGGCAGGTGATAGAAAGGGTGAATCCAGTTGCCTAGGGAACAATGACAAGAAGTGGGGCTGTGGCTTTTATTGAGTAATTCCACAAATAAGACAAGATACATTTGTGAGCTGGAATCAAGATGTACATCACCAGCTGCAGGCCTTCAGGACAAGCAAAAGGAAGAGGAAGGTGTTTCTGGGGTACACAAAACCCAGGATGAATGACAGGAGGAGGAAGGCCATGCAAGCCTGGTGGAGGGCAAGAGAAGCCTATGCTAGAATGTAAAAAACAGCAGGAAAGAGGGTCAGGGAGAAAAGCTGTGTGTGTGTGGTGTGTGGTGTGTGTATGTATGTTGTGTGTGTGCAGCGTGCCAGGCTGCTTAGGGAAAACCTTGGGAGACTAAATCTTATTTCTGATTTGAGCTCCTGAACCAGTTGGTTTTTTATCTCCAAGACAAAAGTTTCATAATACATCCCTGAGAAAATGTCCATTCTAGAACTCTTGAACTGTTTGCTAGAAGCTTCCCTGGTACAGTCCCTGGCTACTATCCCCAGATGGTATGTGACATATGGGGACTGGGCCTGCAAACAGAGGGATGGCTCAAAGCATCCCCACCCAACACACACACACACACACACACACACACACACACACGCCCTTAAGGATTCACATTTATATCCAAGGAAGAATCAACATCATGGCTCCCACAGTAACTTGTGGGACCAGGCATGACCAATATTTATTCTGCTGTTGATGGGGGAATGTAACCCAGGTGTTATGCAAACTATACTTTTTAGGAAGCCAGTGACCAACCAGTGAAGGTTTAGTGTAAATGACAGCTCTTTCCAACCAGGGTCTTTATGCAAGAATTCCTTTGGGTGATCTCTTCCAGAGAACCAGCACTGCCTTGCAGGGGATGGAAGGGTTGGTTCTCAGGCTCCACTTTGGCATTGTGGACATTCTCTTGTTCTTTTACAAGGGTGAGAGAGAAAGGTGAGTGAGGCATCTGTTTGCTAGAAGAAATTGAAGTGTGCTTAAAAGAACTGTACAGCTAAAGAGAACAGAAATCTAATGCACTATTGTCTTAAAATTTAAAAACGAGAAAAATTGCACAATGAATAAATCCATTAATGCTGATGCTTTAACTGTTGCATCTATACTTAAACTTTCTCCTTTTAAAAGTACTTTGTGTATGTGTGTTTCAAATAGGGTCTCTCTATAAGCCCAGGCTGACTTGAAACTTGTGATTCTCCTGCCTCAGTTTCCCAAGTGCTGATGTTATGGGAGTGTGTCAACACACTACACTCTCTTCCTGGTTACTGGATTTCTGGCACCTAAGTGCACTTGGTTCTCATCCCCAGACACATGCCTTACTCCTGTTGCCCTGTCCTTGATCTTAGAGAAACAAAGGAAAGGCACCAAGGAAAGCAATAAGTAGGGGTGGAGAGCCCACCTTGGCTGTAGGCAAAGAAATCTTTTTAACTTTGGTCATGGAAGATTTAAAAAATGGGGGGTTGAGCACTTTCAGAAGCATTGTGAGATGGTGCTGATGGGACAGAACACACTGGGTTATTAACTTTATTGGGGAGCTCTAGCCGAGCATCCCCAAAAGCTGTCTTCTTATTTTCCAAGTGGATCTCCTAAGAACAAATGACCCAATGGCCATCTGGAAAAGGAAGCCAAAGCCCCAATTTTCTGAGCCTGTCAGGCAAAGAGCAGGCAACATTAAACCTGAGCATGCTTGCTTAGGAGCTTCTGTAAGGATAGGGCGGCCAGACAGCACATATGACATGCTGCAACATGGCAAGTTGGAAACGAGTCATTTTCATATGTTCCTCAAGTCACTAGTCCCTGCTCAGTCTTGAATAAGTGTTTTCTAATCAATTACCTAGCTGTTCACCAATGGGAGACTCCATCGGCTTCCTCATGAGCTCAGCAGCTGATGACCATTTTGCTAGTGTAGTCCTCTGGTAACTAAGGTTAGTCCTTGGTTAGTAGAGTCTGTTGTTTGGAACTTATAAACAGAGAAACATTTAACTAACCACACTGGGACAGGTAATCTGGAAACTCTCTACTCTCTGAGTTCCCTGTTTGGAATGAGTCCCCACTTAAATACTTTGACATTTAAAATGTTTCCATCTTGAAATAATTTTATATTCATTGAAAAGTTACAAAACTAATAGAGTTTCTCTCTCACCTTGGCCCAGAGAACTATTATCTAACTAATTTTTCCCAATTGTTGCTCTAATGTCCATTTTGTGGTCCATGAGCCCATTCAAGGGCCCGTGGTGACTGTTTCCTAAATCTCTCTGCTCTGTCAGTGCTTCTGTCTTCATGGAACTTAACTTCTGAAGGTACTCATCTGCTACTTTGCTTCCTCAGCCTGGTCTCCTTTATTAGCTCACTGTTATATGAAGGTTGTTGTCTGAGCAAGATGCCCATAGAAGCGATATGTCCTCCTCACGGTATCCTAGAGAGGGTCCTGTGGTACCGAGCCTCCACATCAGTGGTTCTCAACTCTTCCTATGCTACAACCCTTTAATACAGTTCCTCATATTGTGGTGACCCCCCAACTATAAAATTATTCCCTTGCTACTTCATAACTGTAATTTTGCTACTGTTATGAATTGTAATGTAAATATCTGATGTGCAAGTATCTGATATATCATCTGAAAATGGGTCATGACTCCCATGTTGAGAACCACTGTTCTAGAAGGCAAAGTTCCCAGACAAAACTCAGAAGCTCAGAGCCCATTCTTACTATATGGATCCTAATACTACCGTCCTTTTAAATAAGGCAGTAAACACAAGAGCATCTCTGAGTCCTAGGAGTTGCTCCAGGATAGTAATTAAAGGAGGGTGTTAGGGAACCCTGATTTATATGGGTCCGTCAGAAGCACAAATAAAACAAGTTTACTCTTGCAATTAGTTTCAGAAGTAGGGATAGACGAGGACTGGACCTTCAACCTGGAGGATATTATTCTACCTCCAGGTAGACATGGTCAGAGTTAGGGGACACCCAGCTGGTGTTTGTTGAATCAATTATTGCTTATGTAGTCTGTGAGGATCCATCCCTGCTACCTGGAATCAAAAGTGCCCTGTGTTACGATAGTATTATAGGCAAAACTGGAGCCAGAATCTGTTTTCTACTAATCAAGTGTGGCCCCTCCACCCTGAAGTTAGTGTTTTTCTACTTTACTCATCAGGACCTTGTCAACTAGTTATCAGAAAGGCTTCCTCTGGAAGCAGATGGGAGTGTGTGCAGAAACCCACAACTAGACATTATGTGGAGAAGTCTCCATTAGGTCCCTCCCCTCGGAGCTCAGGAGAATATGGCCCACTGAGTAAACTAAGCAGGACTCACATAGGCTCACAGAGACTGAAGCAGCAAGTACAAAGCTTGGATGGGTCTGCACCAATCCTTTGCATATGCTCTAGCTGTTAGCTTTGTGTTATTGTAAGACTCCTAACAGTGGGGGCAGGCATGTCTTTGACTCTTTTGTCTGCTATTTTCCTCTTATAGGGTTGTCCTGGCCAGCCTCAATGTGAGGGGTTTTGCTTTGTCTTATTGTATCTTGTTTTGTCCTGGTTTGGTTGTGTCTCTTAAGGCCACACACCTTTCTGAAGAAAAACGGAACGGGGAGAGGATCTTTGATAGAGGGGAGCTGGGAGCAGAGCTAGAAGGAGTGGAGAAAGAGGAAACTATAGTCAAGATATATTGAATGAAAGAAGAATCTATTTTCAATTTTTAAAACTGGTTACTCAAGGAAAACACCTTAAGACTCCTCAAACATTATGTTCTCATAATTTGTTCATTTCTTTAGGAGTCAGCGTAAGTTCTTCCCAATAACAATGGATATACTAGTGTCCATTTAATGTAAAGGTCAACCTCCGTGGCCTAAGGTTGGATGCTCAGTTTGTCTTCAAATCAATCCATCCCTGGAAGGCAATCTCTCTCACTCATTCAATGAGGACCAATGCAGGCCAGCAAATTCAGACAGGGCCAGTGTACCTAGGCAGCACCCACAGGCTTTGGGTTGTTTGTTTGTTTGTGGTAGTCCTTCTGGATCCCTGTCAGTGGTATGCAAGTAGACTTTTGTGAACTGGTTCCCTGGGAAATGCAGTTTTAAATGCTGACCATGATATATAATGTTTAATCACTTTTTGGGGGGCTTAAAGTACTTTCCTGATTTCTAGGCATAATAACCAAGCATTCCATTGAATTTCTGTCAGTCAGATGCAATAGGTATAAATAATCTTAAGTGCATAGGTAAAAATAAAACCTTACAAGCTAATTAGGGATGCTTTGAGTATCTACTGCTTTTGATTTTAATGTGGTCCATTTAATTATAGACATAAATAAATGTTTAATTATGGTAGTTACTTAGCAATTGTCTCACAAACTTCCTAAGAAATCAGCATACGAAACCCAGGAATAAGTGAATTCCAAGATCCCACAATTGGTGCAATGACTTTCACAAGGTCAGTGGTTCTGGAATATTCCAAAGGAGCCCAAAAAAGCAGCATGACACTTCCCTTTAGGATCTCCCTGAAGGACTGGACCCTGGTGCTGAAAGGTGAACCCAGAAGCAACATCCACTGCTCCTTGGCAAGCTTCCTACTGGCCAAAGAGGGATCAAAACACCAGCCACCACCAGGCCTACCTGGAATTAGCCTTCCAGGCTAATGAGGCTATAGTTTTCCCTGGACTCAGTGCCTGTCTGTCATTCCCACAGCAGGCCACTTGGCCCTTGGCTGGCCTAAAAAGGATTGTATGTTTGTTTTCAAAGCAGCCTGTAATAGCATAAAGAACACAGGAAGTAAGGGGACTAAATTAAAGAAGAAGGAAAACGTCCCAAAGTGCATGTTATAAGGGATGTGCTGGATTCTCCAATGGACATCCATCCCTGTAATCCTGATACTGCTGGGGAGTGTCTCCTTTTTAATGAGAACTTTGATGATTCTCCAAGATTTGAGAGTTAGAAAGGTAGGATTTCTCCCCACTCTGGTCATAGGTAGCATCATAAATACATTCCTGCACGTGCTGAGAACACCCCAAATAGTAATGGAATAAGCCAGGAGTGCAGCCTTGGCTCCAAAGTCTGATCGCTGACCATTAGGGCAAGAATACTAGGGAGACAGCAATGTTAGTGTGCAGTGGTGGGAGGCAAAGGGGGAAGATGTGAATTAGGGGTAAGACAGGAGAATTTTCCTCGTGTTGGCATCTTAGCTGGAGTACTCACTGCTTTCTAAGACTTAGCTTCCTCCTTAAGCAAAAGGAGGACCATGAACCCCGTTTCGGCACGTGATGGATATGGACTAACAGGAGCTGTACTGTCCTTTCTGAAAAGCCATCTCTGCAGCTTGGGGAGGGCACAGGACCAGAAGAGTGGCGACCGACCATGAGATGCACTGTGGGATGCCCAAAGCAAGCCCTGCCTCCATGCCCTTTATTAGAATACTGGGAAAAGGAAAAAGGGCAGGTAGGTTAGAAGAAAGCCCTGATACTTAGACAGGGTGGTACTGATGCCCAGGAATTAGATGGTAATGACAAGAGGCAGAAGCAGCCTCCTTTGACCCTCTTCCAGGCAGGCTGCCCACAGCTCTGGGTTCTCTGAGAAATGGAAACAGGAAATGAGAATAAAAATGCAAGAAATTATTGGGTGAAAGTAAGGAGGACCTGGTCAGAACTGGGCTCCTGCATGGAGCCAATAAAGCAGACCAAACAGTCAATACAAAGTGTTCTGTAACAACAACAGGCAACAGCAACTAAAGAGACCATTAAACAAAAGCAGGAGAGTCAGAACAACCAATTGGAAAGAGCTCAGTTGTAAAAGCTATCGTAAAAAAGCTCCCTCCACCCACTCCTCCATTTTAATCCTTATGGGAAGAGTAAGGAAGAAATGTTAAAACAACCAATCAGCATTCAGCATCCTTTTGTTTCTAAGGCAGCTCAGGCTATTCTGCACGAACCAGCTGCTCAACTACATGCAGCGGGATTCCCTCTAACGTTCAGAAAGGACACTGCCTGGTTCTCCAGTCACTAATAAAAACCAATGCAGTTGTCTAAAGTCAACTGGATACATTTTTCTTTTCTTTTTTTTTTTTTTCTGATAACACAAAATTGTCCTGTGCAGACCAGTGGGGAGGTGGGATTAACTGTACCCCTTTGCAACTGATGTTCAAAGAGAGTAAAGGAATAATCCTTTAATGAGAGAGAGGCCTCAAGAGATTCTCAGCCTGTCATTCATTGTTTGGGACGGGGTGCTGTGCACACAACACACCTTCCTTCTCAGCAGCCTCAGGAGCCAGTTGCTACTGGGATAGCAGCGGTAGAGACAAGTGTAGCTATCTCAGGGCACTTCAATCCTGCAAGCAGACAGGCCAGTCCTCAGAGTATGGCCACACAAGTACACAATACAGCAGATAAGTGGCTCCTATGACCACAGCAGAGAAGAAGAGAAGGAGGAGAGGAGAAGAAGGTTCCCCAAGGACAGCGACCTTCATGTGACTTCAGATCTAGCCTTAGGTAGGATTTAGCTAGGCAAAGAACAGCAGCCACCTTCAAATAATGCCAAGAGGGGACCAGAGCTGAGGAAGGATCATAGCACAGCTTTGGATGCTGCAGACTGGAGCAGGATGGAGTGGGAGCAGGATGTGGCCCCAGGTCATGACTTAGAGGGTGAGACTTGAGCTCTGAGCATCTGTGCTCCAAGCCTAGATGGATGAGGAGAGATGCAGAAGAAGTAACACAAAAGAGTTGGTATAGGAATACCATCTCAGTTGACATACAAGAAAGAAAAATGCAAAATTGATGATAAGGAAGCTTTTTAATTCCCTCAGGGGGTGGGGGAAGAGTGTGGACAAAACTGGGAAAACTCTGAACATCTCTAAAGCTAACAGAAATTTGAGATCTTCCCTACAGAGAAGGAAAGGGGAACTTCAAGAATGTTCTAGGCAAGAGAAGCTGCAATTGCAGGATTCTGTCCTCCCAGTGTCGAAGCAGGGAGGACCAAAGGCTATAGCTGTGTGGAACTGCATAGCACCTCCCCAACTCACACCCAGGCAAAGTCAACAGACTAATACAAACACAAACACAAACCCCACCTTTAGAATAGATCCGTTTAGACATGGCTTCAGTCTCCATCCCAGGCAGGTCTTGAGCTAGCAGGTGATCCTCTTGCCTCTATCTGCTCAATGCTTGGATTAAAGGTGCAGGTCACAGCACCTTTCTTTTTTCTTTTTTTAAACGGTGATTCTGGGTACCCTGAGCGTCATGATTCCTCATCCAAGGAATGAGCAACTGTTTTCTCTTTGGAGAATGCAAGCTCACCTTACCCCTGTGACTGCTACATGAGGCATGAAATGCTCACCCTCTGTTCTCCTCATGAAATGGAATGTAAAAATGAATGCCCTGGTTTAGGAGGGGGAGGAAAAAAATAACAACCCCATACAGTTCAGGTACAAAATTAAATTGTCTGAATTTCTCAGGTAGCTATGAGGTACAGAGTGAGATCTCTGGGAAACCATCTTTGAGGGTCACTGGAGCTGACAGCCAAACCTTCTCAGTGACAAAGAAAAAGGAGTTGACAGAAATAGAAGCCAGACTGCTCATTCCTCACCTGAGCTGGCACCTTTTATAGGCTAAGTGCAAGCAAGGCAGCTGAGTAAGGAAATTTAGCACTATCATTTAAATAGCAATTAAAAAAAAACCCTCATAATCAGGCTAAGACAGTTCAACAAGTCATAAGACACCCAGGCTTTCAGAGAACCCAGTAGGCCTCCTGGGTGGGGCTGTAATTACTTCAACAGTGACAACTGAGGATACTATTCTCCCCCATCCTCCAAACAAAGGCCCCAACCCCAAAGGGAAGCTTGGTATCCCGAGGGACACTCTAACCGCTGCACTGCCGTACATAGCTCTTCCAAGAGTTAGCTCCAGTCAATGGTCATCGTCTAAGCCTGGGCTGGGACAAAGTCTTGCTGCACAGCATCAACTTAGAAGCACTAGTAACTGGCCCTATTATCAGGAGAGTGGGTCTGAATAAGCAGAAGAAAAAATTGAGGATGTCTGGTCTGGGTGGCCTTTCTAAACGTGTTTCCTTTCAAAGTCTAAGTTTGCACCTGTGCAAAACGAGCATGGGTACCCCTTGGTCTGGGTTCCTTCCCTTCCTTCTTCTAAACTGATTTTGAAGGTGAGCATACAAAGTAATGGCTCTCACCTTCAAACATATGTGTTATTATACATTGTTCCATTCACCCCATTCCCTACTGCCCTCAGTGTGACCCTCTCACCTCCAGCTCCCACCCAGTTAATCATGCCTTCTGCTTTCCCATTGTGTGTGTGTGTGTGTGTGTGTGTGTATTCCCATTACCTTATTTTCCATCTCCTTGACAATCTTTTCCTCCCTCATCATGGTCCCCCTTTTTAGGTTTGTAACCTACAAGCACATATATAAGCACAAATATAAAGTGGTACATATGTATATATGATTTTAAATTTAGGTTCAACATGTGAGAAAGCATACAGTACTCAGATTCCTGCGTCTGGCTTATTTCACTTGACATAGTGATTTCCAGTCGCATCCATTTTCCTCCAAATGTCATGATTTCTTTTTTTTTTTTTTAAACGAGTGCATAAAATCCTGTTGTTCTTATATCTGGATTTTCAAAGTCAGGTCTCTGCACACTCCATGTCACTGCTACCCTGACAAAATGAATCCTGGAGTAGAATGAGTAAGTTGGAAGTGTTTGCTATCTGTGGATTATTCAAGGCAGACTGGACAGGGCTCTTGAATTAAGAAGGTAACACAGTGGAAAGGAGCTGTGCTACTCCTCATAACTAGTGAGTCATGTAGCAGATATCCTGCATATTAGATATTTATATTACCATTCACAATAATAGCAAAACTACAGTTACGAAGTAGCAATGAAAATAATGCTATCGTTGGGTGTCACCACAGCATGAGGAACTGTATGAAAGGGTCAAAGCATTAGGAAGGTTGAGAAGCACTGCTCTAGTTCAAGGAAATACAGAAGGAAATTAAAATGGGTCACATTCCAGCATGGCCTACAACCCAGCGGCATAGAAGTCACCTGTGCACTTGATGAGAGAAACCATCAGACATCAGACGCCATCTTCCAGACCTATTGATTAAACCCTGCTTCAGTGTTCCTCCAGATCCCTAGAGTTCAGGCTTAAGACAGAGAACTGCTGCACTGGAACCCTGGCCCACGGCTGCTGTTCAGTACCCAGAAACTTCTCAGTGCAGTGCCTCCTCCAGTCCCATAGCACTGAAATCACAAGACTTGGGCTGGGGCCTCAGCAATGCCGCTTTTCAAAGTCTCCCCAGGTGAAGTGTGCCCCAAGATTCACAACTAACTAGAACAAGAGAGAGTCTGATTAGGTAGTTTGGGATTTCTGATTTGCAGTTTGGCTCATCACACTCGTCGTCCACAGAGTCATGGAAGACACTGTTTGGCAGGGACATGGTTTCACCTCCGGGAAACTGGAGGTGTGGGGTGCAAGATCAGAATCTTGTACCATCAGTTGGTGATGATGCCATTTGGTAAGTCATCCAATAGACAGTGGCTCATTCTGAGAGAGGAATGAGCCAAGTCTGTAAGTTGCTCCTTATGTAAGCAACTTAGACTGGGAAAGTGACACCATACCTCCTACACATTTAGCCCAGAAGTTACTCAGGGCCTCTACTCCCTGTATGCATTGAACCCTCAAGTCTCCTCTCACAGAAAGGAGACAGGGTCTGTGATATCACCAAAGTTACAAAAGGATGACAATATGTTGAGCAGACCTGGCAGTGGCGCCCCTCCCTTGAGGCGGACAGAGCTTCAGCAGCTGTAAAAATGAACTGGGCATTACCTACCTACCATGAGGAATAAGAGTAACAAGGGTGCTCATTATAATTGTGCTTCCCCAAGTCAGGACTTCCCAAACATCTATGACATTTTTCATAATAAACTGTAAAGGATCATTACAAATTGCTATTCAGCAGAGAGGAAACATTAAGATATTTCTGGAGAAATGGAAAGCCAGCTCCCATGTCCTTATATTGTAAGACCAAACGCCTTTCCACCTTAAAATAACAATAAATCAGGATTCAATGGCAAAGCTCCGTGCCAACCGAACAGCTGGCAAGTAGATGTGCCTAGAAATACCGTCATCCCAGTCCCATCACTGGAGAACTGTTGAGTGTTCAAACTCTCAGCTTCTGTATTCTCTCTCCATGAGACAAGCATGTGGACAGGAAGGAAATGGCAGTGTCCTCCTTGTATCTTCATGGCCATGACCGCACGGAGCACACAGACTGATGAACCTCAGCTGGAATTACTTCATCTGGCCTTATTTAATGAGGGATTATGAATCTCAATATTTTTCATAAAGTGGGAATAATGAACCTTACTATTAGGGGCAAAGTAATAAGAATGCATGAGTTGCATTTTGCACAATGCCTAGAAAACAGCAATTAGCTGGAATCATAATTATTTGTAACCTTTGACCATTAGCTGGTTTCACTCCTTTGTGAATGCTTCCTTTATTGTTCCCCCTCTGTCATACCCCTAGTGCCCCCCCCCCACTTAGTCACTCACACACACTTAGTCACTCCTTGAAAGGTCTAGTACTTATAGCATGCATCTAGAGTTTAGTTATGATATTACATTTTTTTCAGATTTCAAAGATATGTTTATCCCATATATGCGATGAAATATCTTGTGTCTGAGATCCATGTCTAAACATGAAATTCATTTACTTTTCACACACACATATATATGTAATTTCAGACAGTTTTGTTAACCAGTAGTACTAACATTTTAACCAAAAAGTCATAAGGATCATCTACTGATTATATAATTAATAAACAATTAGTAATAATAATTTGTATATGGAACAAGATGTCAAGGACTGGAATTTTCTACCTATGTCCTTAACACACAGTGGTTTGAAGTGTTGATTCTGAGGACATTTCAGAGTTGGGATTTCAGATTACAGCCTGCATTTTCCAGTTGCTTATTTACATGTGTGTGACCACACCCTTAAGGAACCATTTCATACTTTGAATCCCCAATGCCTAGCACACACTTGGTGTGCTTTGTGTATTTCTGTGTGAATGAATGAATGAATGAATGAATGAAGCCTCTGTTTTTACCCAATAAGTAGAAAACTAATGATTAGGATGGTTAGTACAGGAGGAAGAAATAACAGAAATCGCATATCGGGAGCTTGATAATCATAGATGACTATGAGATACTAGCAGCACAGAAATATCACCTGGTGAAGGTTTAAAGCTACTGCCTACCACAGAGAGTTCCTTCAGAAAGCTGTTCTCTGAGGGACTTTGCAGAAACAGAAAGTGTTCCTGCAAGGAGAAATGCTTATACAACTACTCAGTAAAGACTTCTTGATTGTTTGAGTCTAAGACTTCTGAGTCCAGTCCCACTGAAGGGCAATATACATTGAGACCTTTCCATAAAACCTTGGCCAAGTCAAACCAACGACTGACCCTTTCCTTCCTCTTGAGGTTCTCAGCAGGTCTGGGTTGTGGCTCAGCACTGCCTCTCAGCCTGCATGGCTCTTTCTAGGGTCTGTCCTTCAGAAGCCCTCCAGCATTCCACTGAGACATTTCCTTTAGGTTCCATGTCTGTCTCTAAATGACAAACAATGACAACCAAATGTGCTTTGGCTTCACAGTTTCAGCCTTGACCCTATGAGAATCACACTCCAGATCCTTTCTCCAGAGCATGAGCCTGAGAAACTGGCTGAGGCAGAAATAGTCTTGCCCATTTCTATCACTATAAGACGTCTCCAGAGACACCAAACCCTTCAGCATGAAAGTCACCAAGCATATGGTCACTTGAACATATGGCAGAAGAAGCTCCCCTTGGTAGTCATGCAAGCCAGGGATGCAAAAACAGATACTCCACGTGCAAATCACCTAGAAAGACTGATGCTATTCATGCCTGCACATAGGGGAAACCTGTCCACCAGGACACAGGATGACACAGTGTCACATTCTGCACTCCTAACAGCTGTCTATCCCAGATCGACCATTCACAGCCATGGGGGATACGTCCCTGGAATAGTCAGCCTGCTGAGCAGGTGTTGGTTTCTCTCTTTACATTTCAGATGCTCTTCATCAGTATCAGTATTTTACGGTTTAATCAGCTGAGCCCACATCGGAGTCCAGGACAGCAACCTCATCCTGAGGACTCACCGCATCCTGAGAGCTGAGGACCTCCAAGATACTGTTGAGCAGTTCCACGCAGTACTTCTTCTCCAAGACCTGGTACTGCCCATCGTCCCTCTGATCCAGCAGCTCCTTCAGCTCTTTGGTGATGACAGGAAGCAGAATGTCCCTGCATTCTGGAACCAAAACAGTGTCAGGCATGTACAGTTACTATCTAGTTTCCTTTGTTACACACACACATGCCATATATATATGTGTGTGTATATACACATATATATATGCATATATGTAATATATATATATATATATATATATATATATATATACTACATGTTATATATGTATACATGTGTATTACATACATTTATGAACATATAAAAAACATCTGTCATTTCTCATGGAAACATTCACATTCATATTACAATACAGTTGTAAATAAATATAGTGTGCCATATCTACTTATAATATGTCTACCTATGATACTTATATTGCTACATAATTTAACAATTTTCATTAGATTGATAATTGACAAATATATTTTCCTTGTAAAATAATTAAGTATTAAAGGGTAGGTTACGATTTCCTTAGTGTATAATTCACAATTCCAGTCTTTCCCCTGAATCTCATTCCCAAGAACCATCTAGCTATTTTATTTCATATGTTTAAATATGTAAATGCACATATACACATATATATATGTCCAAATATTGTAGTATAGTTTCTCCTAGTCTAATTTTTATTTGGGGTTTGCTTTGGTTCATGTTGTGCTGTGGTTATGAACTGTCATGGCTTTTGTGTACAACTTTCCATACATAAACAGAATAAATCCTACAGTGACACTGCCTATACCTGCTTTCCAAAAGGTGGCTTAGTTACATGTGTGGCTCAGTTCCTTGGTATTGTTCATTTACCAGTATTCCTTGGAGCAATTTTTATATCATTACACATAACAACTAACTGAATTATTTAACTATTATAACATTCTCAAATCATTGATGTATTTGCTTATTTATCCATAATCCTATTGTTGGATATTATTCAAATTATAGAACATTGAACGGAGTTCTTCTTGCTCCTATGCACACTGCTTTCCTACTGCAATAAATTAGAATCCTTCTTGACAGGGCTGTCTCAGGACATTTCTGGGGTGTTCTAAAGTCTTACACAATTTTGTCTCTACATTTCCTTAAAAAACAAAACATTTAAGTAAAAAAAAATAAATCCAAAACTATTTCAAACCATCCACTGCCAGATGCCACTTGAGCTGAGATATGAATCATATACACCAGAATGCCAGTTAAATTCAATTCAGCAGCTAGATGTTGAACGTTTCTTTTATCTTTTGAGACACCAGGTTTCTGAAGGTACAGGGATGAGCTGTGGTTCTTTCGCATTAGCTACTTAAAATCTGACCAGAGTAATGAACAATTAAGAAAGGGCAGAAACTAAATCAAAGAAGCCAAGCACAATTCTTGTTTTCTATCCCAACACCTGCATTCACATCTCTGGCCAGCATCCTGACTGACTCTGGAAAGTCCATCATGGGCTCTAACCTGCACTCCTTAGGATAATGGCTGAGCACTGGGTCACAAATAAGGCTGTGCCCTGACATTGGAATCTCAAGGGCCCATTTATAATGGTAACAGATGATGTTAGTAACTACTAACATGTGTTGAGTGCCTACAGTATGCTGGGTTCAAACATACTGTTGGAAGCATTTGGCAAGAGTTCACTCAGTTATTCTTCTTGGCCACTGGAGGAGGTGATATTATTTTGCTGATGGTATGTGTGTAGGTGTAAGAACCGAAGGGTCCAGACCAGTCACAGCCTGTACTTCTGAACCATTGTATAGACATTCCAGACCTCATGGAGTTCACGCGGTCAACTGTGTGGAGGATACCACCTGCCCTTGTCTCTGCTCCCTCTCTCAAGATTACCCTGACTCTGCCCTCTCTGATGACTAGTTCAGCCACTTTTGCAGAGTCTATGAATGACTTTGTCTTCCCAATACATTTATTTAGATGTAACTTCCCAACGTAGTTTTCTGTTGCCTGTAGATTTAGAAAAGAAACGTCTTACATATTTGTTTAGAAGTTTGCTTCAAAACACTTTTTTAAAAGGGATAGTAACTTTGAAACTTTAGACTTGGCAAAGGAAATAGCAGGTGTTAGGGCACAGGGTGACAGGGAAACGGGGTAAGATCATTTCAGGCAGGAAGCCCTTCCTTAGAACATGGGTAGTTCCAACCTCACAATACTTCATGGCCCAGGTATACCTCACTATTGCTCCTCTCTTTAAACCCTCAGAAGATAAGCACCATCTTTCTCTTCAAAAGTTAAGTTTGTAAGTAAAATAACAAAGGAGATCTACAGTAACGCTGAATGTCTTCCTCCTCTATGGCTGACTGAATAAGAGAGTCACCAAATGCCCCCTGAGGAGATTCATTGTCACTGCAATATATAGAATGGCTGAAGCAACTGCAGACCTAGAAGAGCCCAAGAGGACAGAGCTGCCACAGTGAGTCAGCTAGGACAATAGGAACGGAAGTGTTCGCTGGTCCCCCGTTGTTACACCAGACTCCTACTCCTGACATAAAACATTAGTATTCTGTTGAGGCTAAAGGTCTCCAAAGACCTTGAAGGAAAGAAAAGACAGATTAAGAGTAGACGGTTATCTTGAGTTTAAAATATGACTACGGCTGGGGATGTAGTGCTTAGCATACGTAAAGGTACTTGGCTCAGTCCCCAGATCAAGGCAAGAAGAGGTTAGGAAACCAATGCGTTAAGCACTTTTGTGACTTAAAACTTGAAATCGTTTGTAAAATGAGATCAATAGAACCTGCAGGAAGATGTCAAGTCAGATAAAGGATTGACCCATTTGTGCAATTTAACTAATTCACTCACACGTTCCTTTCATCGGTCAGTCACTCGGCTACATGGATTGGGGTTCTCTATGGGCCAGCACTGTTCTAAAGTGGAAGTAAATGACCAAAGCCAACCACCTCTCAGCACCCAAGCCAAGGGAGATAAGACTTGTGAGCTGACAAAGCAATGAAGAAACCAACAATGAGGATTGTACCTCCCTACAGTGGTGTGGGAGGGGTAGTCACAGCATGGGGGGGGGGTGCCTTTAGTGCATTCTAAGGTATCTCTATCAGGCTCTATTGCAGAGATTTGGATCCAAGGGATGAACCTGGTGAGAGATTTTAAATAACGATCTCCATGAGAAGCAGCTGTTCTTCAACTCCTACTTAAAACTGAGCTAAAATAGTAATATTCCCTTAGAAAGTCTAGTGATGAGGTCCCCACTACTAGAGATGTTCAAACACTGGGTAGCTATTTACACAATGGGATAATGAGGTGAAGGGTCAGACAACAGGTTGAACTAAATCATTGTCAAAGCCTCATTCAAATTCTACAACCACATAAAATATAGGCTCACAGAAGTGGCAGAAGGAAGGGTGGACGAGTGGATATGTTTGTACTAGAGTAGATCAGAGTCCAGAAATAAAGCACTCCATCAATCTGAAAGGTGTGGGCTTTACATATTAGCAAGACCAGCATCCCTGGATGATGGAGGCTGCTCATGTTGAGATTCAGCAAGATTCTCACTGAGGAAGCCATCAATCCCAGGCCCTGTTTTCTGCAGGAAGGACCTGCCTTCTCTTTAACCCTGACTTCTCAGACATGTCTAGCTCCCCTGTTTGGGGGATGAAATAATTTTTTCTGGTTTGTAATTGGAGCTGTGAAATTACATTAGCTAGTAAAAGCTTCAGGAGGCAGCATTTCTAAATCATTGCTTGATTGTCAAGCTAACAGACACAAATGGCTTAAAAAGATAGATCTCACGAAGCCTTAAATGAATCTTCATAGACAGAGATAATGGGTCTCACCGACCCTCATCCCTATGTGAGACTTTTGCCTCAGGTACCCACGCTGACAAAAGCTGGGCAATCTGCCATCGGGTGTCAAGTCCAAATTGTAATTCAGACCACTGCTGAGGTCTCTGCATAGTTACTCAATTCTCTGTGTTTTAATCCAAAGGTTCTTTTGTCCAAGTGACTGCAGTGCAAAATGCAGCATTCTTGGGTTCAGCTTTTATTTTTTCCCCTTGAACGTTGGCTTATGATAGGTGGTGCTGTACACCTGGTCTCACAGCCCTTTCGAAGAGTGATGTGTCTTTTCAGTAAAGTTATTACCCAAGGATACTTCAAATAAGGTTATCTTTTCTTTTATTAGTCCCTCATATCAGCCAGTGAAAGAAAGAGAGAGACTCTGGCCTTTTGGAAAAGGCACCCTGAAGAGCACTGCGCCAACATTACACCTGTACCCCAGCCGCAGCCTGAGCTCCGGAGGAAAGAGTCACTATGAACCACATCTGTGCGTGACATCTTCCCATACATCTGTTCTCTTCTGCTTTCTCTCAGAGTGAAGACATCCATCACAGCAAACTAAGGAAATTGGAATACCATCTTAGATTCTATGCTTTCTCAATATCAACATCCAACCTGCCATGCATGAATCAGCTTCTATGATCTGAGTCACAATCCCCCTTCTCTCTGTAGACAGTCTTTGCAGTCTGGAAATCTTCCAGTGACTTCCTATTACTCCTAGGTTGTGTTTTATAGCACCCTTTGGCACAGTTACAGACCCTTTGTGAGACCCTATCTTTACCTCCAGATCCATGGCTTGCTGCTCCTCCTCCTCCCTCTCCATCTCACTCAGCACTGTCATTCTGCTTCTGGATCTTTCCACACGTTGCCTGCTTTGCCAGAAATCCCCTTCACCTGACAGATTCTTTCCTTCTTGATCTGAACTTAGAGGCCAAATCCTCTAGGCAGCTTTCCTGGTGCTCCAGTTCTGACTGGGGTGACTGTCTCCAGTGTCCTTGTTGTACCAGAATGTCTTTATGTCTTATCACAAATCACACTATGTCATCATTATTGCTGGAATTGGATAGCCAATGAGATTCTTATCACCCCAGAAATGAAGCTGAGGCCCAAAGGATGACAACAGATGATGATCATGATGCATTCTAAACTTCTCCCCACTAGATGAGGTACAGCATCACTCTTCCAGATTTTTTTTGAGAGGTACCAGTTCTATACCAGTGCAATGTCACTGTCTGTGCACTCATTCCAGGAGAGAGTGGGTGTCATCAGGAGCCTATGGAGATAGTGCAATGCACACAATAAGAAATGTGACCCTTCTCTCTGAAACTAGCTCGAGGCATTGAAAGACCAAACAAAACTCTCATAAAATAATAAGGCTAGAACTTCATGTCTCTGATGGAGAAATGTTTGCCAGTTTCTGATCTCAAGTATCATTTTGATCCATCATATGAGAAGTCTGTGGAACACTCTAGAAGATGATGAACTCAAAGAAGGGATTTAGACACAGCACAGGGTTGTGTGTTGTCCAGATGCATCTTTACAAGGTTACCTTTCTCTGTAAGCCTGACTGTGGCATCTGGACCTGTAATTTCATTCCAAGCCAGCATTTCACTTTGTCACCAGTGCTAGTTAAATCGCCTCTTCAATCCTGGTCAATATTTCACAGACCTTAAGGTGAAACTCTTTGGGCTTTGGCCAAGTTTCTATTGACTGGGAGGCAAATTCTGCTCTTGGGCCACTAGAGAGCTGATGGCAGTCAAGGTTCGCTGCTTCTCCCTGATGTGTCTTGGCACACTGGGAAAGCCCTTGATTAAAACCTTAGCTCTACTGGGCAGGGCTGAACACAGTAAGTGTGGCTCAGCTTCTTTTAGCTGCCTTTTCCCCTTGGGCTCAAGGACCATCTGCAGATGTAAAGGCCACTTGGCTGGATCAGCTAGACTAGAAGGAGTCACTCCATAGACACGGCACCACTCTGACAGTCAGCAATTTGCTCTCCCAACCGCCCTCCCTCCTCCAGCCAGTGTGTCACGAAGCAAACTCATTCCACCCACTGAGGGAAATCAATAACTACCACAAACTTCATATTCCAGATCAGGTACAAGCCTTGTGCAATCTACTAACATCTCCCCCAACTCATTTTTAGTGGCAACTCGTGGATCACTCACTCCCTGAAAACATAACCTAATTACAACCTCCAGATCGTCCCCTTTCCCTTCCAGGCCTCGCCATGATGTACATCTCCTCGCTTTGAACTTACAGGCCAAAATGTGCCTCCCAGTCAGACAGCACAGGCTATTTAGAGATTATAGAACTCAGCAATGACTAAAATGGCTTCAGGAATCTCAATAGAATCAGTCCTAATTACACAGTAGTAGATCCTCCAGAAGAGACGTGATTCTCCAGCTTTATTTTGGATGCCTACTGAAATTCCTAAATAAGCTCCCACTTTGATACATATATTTAACATTCAAGGCTTGTAAGCATCTATCACATATATTTTATAGTTAACATAAAATAGGATTTTTTTAATAAGTGAAAGCCCTGTAATGACTAGATATGCCACAGTTGCATAGCTATGGTAGGAAGGGTGAACTGACAGAAACCATTGAAGCTTTTTACTCCTCTCTCCCTCCCTACTTCTCTGCCCTTTCCCTCCTTACCTGCTCTCCCACCTCCGTGTGGTGTGGTTAGGTGTACATGATGTGCACATGTGTGCACATAGTTGCCCTTGACAGGTTAATGCCATGTGTTGTTCTCATTCTCCACCTGGGATGCAGATTCCAATTTGGCCAGACTAGGTAGCTGGGGTCCTCTACTGCACTGGGGTTAAAGGATGCATGGTCGCTCCCAACCCTTCTGCAGCAAGCATTTTTCCCTTTGAACCATCTCCCCAGCTCCAAGTTACAAGAATTTTTAAGAGGAAGTGATATACATATATCTCCAAATATATATATGTGTGTGTGTGTGTGTGTGTGTGTGTGTGTGTGTATGTATATATCACTGATTGTAGATACATTTGAATTCTCTGACAGTCTATATACTGCAAAACATACATACCTATAATATGTATGTGTCTTTTGTATATCAAGTGTATGTCATATGTTGTTTACTGTGTTCTGTGTGTATACTCATAGAGAAACACATAGCTGAAAAATACTTATTGAGACGAACATTGTTCTCATAGATGTTCTATTCCATAGACTGTGGTAAGTAAAGAAAAAATTAATAGCCGACTTTTCCAGATTGACTTTCCTGGTTGCAAGAGCGAGGATAAGGTTCACATGTCCCAGCAACCTCTGGAACAGGAGTTGGGAAGTAGGGGCAGGAAGTGAATAGGGAAAACAGGGCATAATCCTCCAGACTTCCAGTAACCTCTCAGGGATCATCCCATGAGGAAGGAGAACCTAGGCCAATGGTTCTCAACCTTCCTAATGCTGCAGCCCTTTAATACAGTACCTCATGTGGTGACTCCAGCTATAAAAATTATTTTTGTTGCTACTTCATAACTGTAATCTTGCTACCATTGTGAACTGCAATATAAATATCTGTTTTCTGATAGTCTTAGGCAACCCCTGTGAAGGAGTCATTAGACAACCCCAAAGGAGTCACATCCCACAGATTGAGAGCCATTGTCTTAGGCTGTTCAAACCCAGGGGACAGAGGGCCCAGGTCTGTTTTATGTTTTCGGTCCACAGGTAAAACATGATCCTGTCCAAGAGGTAGCTCTAGGAACAGGCTCTGGCTGTGCTCCTAGGCAGAGAACGAGGGTGAGGCTACCACACAAGATCTAGTAAACAAGCTAGAGGGAACCTGAGGTGGAAGGACTATTTCCTGAATGCAGTCAAAGAGATGTCTCTGAGACCAAGACTGGGGCTGACGTGAAAAGGTCACACGGAGAAAAGCATGCCAAGATCTTGGGGCAGAGCACTCTGCATGAGAGGAAACAGGTCATGGCCCTGTATGCAGATTTGGCCGAAGACAAGCATGGCTGGGAGGATGTAAGACAGGACAGAAAATTTGCACAGGTGGGGAAGAGGTCAGGGTTCATCTAGGCTATGATAAGAATTTGATTAATACATAGAAGTAAGCAAGGTTTCATTTCTGTGTTTTTCTTGGGAACTAGGGACTGCCCTTAGAAAGTAAAGCTGCATACAGAAGGGGCTTTATAGAGACCAAAGGGATGGGTTTTAAGATCCTCACTCTCTCCCAGCTGTTTGCTCTAAAGTACAGAATCTCGTGTCTCGTCTATGGACAAGAGTTCAGAGACATTCAGTAATTTGATTAAAGCTAAGAAGCTAGCAGTGGCAGAGCCGTGGGGCTCAAGAGCCCATGTTCTCAGTTCCTGAACTATCCTATCTCCTTGCTACAGCAATAGATGAGACAAGATGGAAAGCCTGTCTGACTGTTTTTGTTTTGTTTTGTTCATTTGTTTTCACAGACATAAGGGCAAAAATATGGACTGACTTAGGGTAAATTTTGGAAGCTGTATCAGTACAATCTGCAGATGGACTGCTTAGTAAGTGGTAAACATAGGCATCTTCGAGTGTTGATACAAGCAACAGATTCCTTACAGAAACTTATCAAATTAGGATCTAATCGTGAAGCCTTTCGCTTCAGCTAGCCGGTAATGAAAAGCTCCTCGAACACCTCCCAGAAGGCGTGAAGTGGCTGCTGCAGAGACTGCCTACCATCACACCTTCCAAAGCTGTCAGGACAGTCATGTTCTAACAGGTCCTTGTACTTTTTGTTTGACCTGCCCCTTCTCTGAAGCTTCTTCATTAAAGCACACAGCTCCACTGAAGATGGTTTTGTAAGATAAATATGTAACCTGGGCTAGCTGAGTGTGCTCCACTACTCAATATGCCCCTTATGTGCAGAAGGATCACATTTGCCATGCTACCCTAGATGAGAGCAGCCCCACCTGGTAAAAGGTCTTGCCTCATGCACCTCTAAACTAGGAGGAGCCAAGAGGAGAGTTTGGAGCAAAACTGAGTTGTCTCTGCCCTAGGTGATTCTGGATATTAGGAAAGCAATGAACAGTCTCTCAAACACACATAATAGAAGTATGCTCAGTAGCCCTTTGAATACCATGTGCTAGGTCTGACATCCCTCTACCATATTTGTTCCAAATCAGTATCGCATGTACCTTAAGTCCCCTACTGGAACAGTCAGTCAGCAGCCCCCACATTCCTCGAAAGCTAAGTCTTCTTGACCCTCTTTTTGCAGAGTTCCCAACTCCCTTCCCACAGCCTGTCCCCTCTGGACACGCCTGTACCCGTGCATCCACAAGTCCCAAATTCCCTTTCACCAGGAACTCTAAGCCCTCAACCTTGTATAAGTTAGTCTGTCATAATAAACTCCAACCGGGCTCCCTCAGCAGGCAGAGGCATTGTGACAGACATATCTTAATAAGGGACAGAGCTATTAGGAGAAAGGAGGTGTGGGAAGGAAATGTTGACTTAGAGTCTTCCTATCTCATCTACTCAGCTAGTGAGCAGCAACTGTGACCTTTGCATAGTTTGGTACCTTTTTCCCCAGTAGACTTGAAAAGCTGGGATGAAATATGCAATCTCAATAGAGCCCCGTCTCCCACAGTTACTGCACAATCTCGATCACACAGTGGGATCCTAATAAGTGTGAGGTGAATGTACGAGTGTCTGCTCGTGGCAGAAGGGGCCTTGTTGGTCTGAATCTAAGGCTCCTCTTGGGACCAAAACACTGATTCATGATTATGGTATTGTTTATTCTGTAATACTTAAAGAAACTTCTGGGGACTATGGGGTGAGGGAGAATTGTATGCCTTTGCCTCACCTTCACAATTCCCTGTGGTTAGCCCTTCTGGTAATACCTCACCCTTTTGAAGTTTTGGCTTATTGCAAAGGGAGGCACGAAGACATGTGTAGAGCTCTGGAGTCAGGGTAGGAAGCCCTAGGTTTAAAAGCCAGCCTTACTAGTGCCCAGCTGTATGATGCTGGAAAGGACCCTTCTACAAATTTTCTCCACATATAGGGATTCAAGTGCCTCTTTCATGGGATGATCCAAATGCAACATCATCCACAATCTAGTGCAGCCTCGTGTGTAATGAGGCATCTTCATCAGATGCTGAGTCTAAGATGTTTTGGGTCCACAGTAGGGTGTGCTGGGCCTTCAACTGGAGCTAAGTTATGCACTTCACTAAACACCTGGTCTTGGCACATTGGGATAAAGTGGACTGAAATGATTCTCTGCATTATTCAAAAGTACTCTGTTCGTGTGTGTGTGTGTGTGTGTGTGTGTGTGTATACACGAGTGTGCATGCGTGCATGCGCACACACATGTGTGTTTCAAGGGACCCCAAACCCAGAGGACTGAGTTCTGAAAAGTGGGTATAAATGGGAATGATTGCAACATGTGCCTTACAGTTTCATTCTCTTTTCTTGTATGCACACAGACCGCAGAGGGCCCAGCATGCTCTCTCTGAGTGCCTCTCACATTGCTCTTTGCAACTTAAGAGTAATAATGCCACTTACTGGCAATCCTCGAGCCGCACAGGAGCCCTCTCCTCCCGCCATCACAAGCTTACAAATATCAAGAAGAACAAAACCCAACAGCAATGTTTTGGATCAATAGGAGTGCTAGCATTCCGTTTCTGGGAAAATCACACATTAAAAAAGCCTCTTGCTTGCATTTTAAGGCTAACAGAGGGGCTCTTCGTTTCAGAGAATTAAATGAGAAAGCGTGCCTGGATTTAAGCATTGGCGAAATGGAATAGTAATTGTTTTCAATCATCCTCTGGCTCCTTCTCCCTCCTCTCTCTTCTTCCCCACCTCAGCTGTAACGGAGGGGACTGGGACTCCTGCACTTCCAGCTCTACACTTTTAATCCACCATTGTTTGTTATGGAGAACAATCTGAGTGGGGTCACATGCTACAAACAAGCTAGAACTTCAAAAGGGAAGGTTGCAAAGCTGTATCAATTTCCTCCTCAGAAATAAAAATGGCAATGGGTGGGATTGCTCTGCAGTCTTTCCCAAGTGCTGGACTAAGAAAGTGGAGAGTAGAGCTCCCCTGAAGGGCAGGACCTCTTATTGCCTCTTATTGTCTGTGTTTGAGCAACAAAGCCACCAGCCTCTCTGCATCCTGTCCCCATAACCCAAAGCAAAGAGTGATTTAATGAACCTCGCACTTAGGCCCAATATTTAAAAAAGAGAATCAAAGAGATATTGCTGGGACTGTAAAGCAACAGAAGAGGTCTGGGAAAAGTGTGAGACAGAAAGAAGTGGAGAGAATAAATATTCCTCAATGACACATAATGAGCTCTCCACACAAAGCAACAAGGATATACGGTCCGCACCCTGAGGGCAGTCCAAGTGTAATAAAGAAAGAGGCAGTCAATTGACAGGAACAGTATAAAATCCACACACAATGAAACACAGCGCATTTCCAATTATATTCAGTCCCTGCGGATGAATCTCAAATTGTACTCCTATGAAATTGATATTAATATTTTATTGGGGGGCATTACTTGTTCATAGACTCATTATTAGCTATGTGTACTTCTTCATATGCTACCTTAGTCCAGAAAGAATAAAAAGGAGAGAGAGAATGTGAGAGGAAAGTGAAGGTCGCACACAGATCCCAGCTGCCCTCGAGGGCAGAAAGAGAATCATCCAAATTTTTGAGGTCTTTGAACATTAAAGCAAAGGAGGACCCCCTCCAGGAAACACAGGTCTTTCTGACATTCAAGTTCTAAAAGAAAACTCTTCATACTGAATTTGAGTGCTAACATTCTAAAGCTACTGTTCTACATAAGTTTGTTTGAAGTGGAAACTTCTGGTTTCTTTGGAAAGTCAGTTGTGTCAGATGGTGTTTTGCTAGGGCAGACACAGGTGAAAGGATGTTTGGCTAAAGCAGACACCTGAAAAGATGCCTGCTGTTGAGAAGGACCCAACAGACAGTGGACGACACTGGATGGTACTGGTACTCCTTGCCATTCCTTTATGGTCATCGTTTATCATGACTTCAAAGAAAGAAAAACACCAAAAGATTTCTAGTGATGTTCTGGTAGCTTCTTGCTGCTTTCTTGGACTTAGGCTGATTGGCAGAGTGATATCAGCTGATACCGACTCACGTGGAGTTTTAATAAGACAGACTCATTTCGCTGAGGCAAGACCTGTGCAATGACATTTGGTGTTTGGAGGGAGTATAAATAGGACTCAACTCAACAGACAGTGATGGGGCATGCATACTTAGCTTTACAATGCTTCATTGATCTTGTGTCTTCACTTCATTGAAAGACGCAAGGCAGAGAAATTCTTCTACCATGCTGCTCGTCCTGGTCACTCCTGCTGACTTGGCAGAGGCCTGGCTGTTTCTGCTAGGTGGTGCCACCGCTGCTGATTCCTGTTTACCGTCCCAACACTACTGAACTGGACTGCTGGTATATTGGTGAACTGTTTCAGAGTGGATCGAGCTGCCACTGCTGATTCCTGTAAACTGAACTGCTGATTTCCTGACACCACAGATTGAATTTGCTCCAAAGAACCATTTCTAAACAGGTCCACTTCCCCTGTATCCTAAAAACCTTTCTTTTTTCACTACCTCTGGTGGGTGGTGTGCTAGAAGGGAGGTTAAAGCATTTAGGAACATTATTCAAAGTAGGTTTTGAATAAAACCAAGCCTACATCAGTTAGTGATGTGATCAGCTTCCTGTGACATCAGACAGTGCAATGTTCATTCTGAAAAGAACCAAAGAAAAGCCAGTGCTCATCAATTGTGTCATCAGCTCCTGTGACAGATGTATATAATCAAATAAAATGAAAAGCAAGCAGAAATAATTTCATGACTAGGTGCTTGTCCTTGGCACTTCATCCACTATCAGTGAACCATTATGTCCTAAACATCTATAAATGTCAGGATTACCGGGAGGTGCAAGACCAAGAACATGGGTGATACGGACAGATGTGACCTGTAGGAGGAGCTAAGGTGGGAGGAGTTAGGAGAGGAAAAAGAAGAGGAAGAGATAAAAGGAGAGAGAATGAGAGAGGGGCAGAGATGTAGGAGTGATGGAGACAGATGTTCACGTGTCTGTAGCAGTCAAAGGTAGTTGGTATACCTAGGTTGGGTATTGGGTTACACTTCTGGATTGTATGGGTATCTTGTTACTGATCATTGCCAAATATATAAGCTTTGATTAATCTATAAGAATTAGAGTCTCATTCTCTTACTGCCTGCATGGTGGCAAATGGTCTGGCAATGCCTGCCTTGCGGAGACAGCATGGAAGATTGGCAGAGCCATCTCTCATGCTGGCATCTAGTGGGTGGCAGGGCTGGTGTTTCTGGTGGATCGTTTCTACCGTAGCAGCCTCCAGCTGAGAAACATGGCGGCTGGGCTAGGCAGAGCCGCCCAGCTTAGATAGTCGGCTGATCTAGAGGCCGTTTTTAAATAATTACTTCAACAGTGACCATAGTCAAATCATCTGTGGTGCCAAGGCTTCAGGGATGGGCAAAAGGAGGAAAGGGAAGTGTGCAAGGAGATGGGAGAGAGGGCTGTCTCTCAGAAATAGCCCGAAGAGAATGGAATGAATATTACTATGGAATAGCTTGAGAACCTATAAAATACCCTGAGGGGCATACCAAAGGCCCCAGTAGCTAAATACACCCGAGAGTAATGGGTAGACACCGGTTTAATTATGTCTAATTACATAAAAGATGCAGTGTACATGGCTGTTTCCCACCAACAATAATTCACAGCAGGAAATTGTGATACTGTCAGCAGACTGGCTACCGAGCTTATTTGGTGGTAACTATGATGAAATGAAGAGAAGAAAAGGGAAGGACAGAGGAGGAGGAAAAAGATAAAAAATGAAATGAAGCAGAAAGAAAATGAAGAGAGGAAATGAGGCGGTAGAAGACACAAGAAAAAGGGGGAAGAGGGAGGAAGGAGGAGGGAAGGCAGGGGAGGGAAGGAGGGAGGAGAGGAAGGAGGAGGGAAGGGAGGGAGGGAGAGAGGGAGGGGAGGGAGGAAGGGAGGGAGAGGGAGGGAGGGAGGGAGGGAGGGAGAGAGGAGGGGAGGGGAGGGAGGGAGGGGGAAGAAGGTAAAAGGGAAGCAGTACTTGCAGCACTGTGTACAGATGTTTTGGGTGTTTTCGGCAACAGGTCATTGGAAATATGGGAGATTTTCACTTGAGATGCTTAGACCAGAGCAAGAATAAGGAAGGCCTAAGCATTATCCTGTCTCCAGGTAATGCCAGTTGGATAGGAGCTGAATAGCAGGGGTTCCTAACACATCCCATCACTGGCCACTGTGACACTTCTTTCCATGTGCCTCCCAAGGCAGGCATGGAAAGAACAGTCTGCTCTCCTGGACACTCTGTATTTCAGTATCACCAGCTTGCCCACCTACATACAGAGAGATACAGAAGGCAAGGAAGACAAGAGATGAAGAGAAATGCCATCCATCAAGCAGGCTGTATTTGTGTTCCCTGGCATTCTTAATAATGGGCCATGTGGCACATACAATACAATCTACACTCAAGAAGAGTGTGGCCCAGGATCTCAGTTACCATCTGTGTGATCTTGGGCAAACTTCTTAAGCCTCCATACGTCTGTTTCCTTGTCTATGAGATAAAATTAGCATTCTCAAAACAAACCTGTGAGATGGAAGACAACGGTGTGTTACTCATGCCTTTTAGTGCTGCTAACAAATACGGGGTGGGGGAAAGGGCACAAACATATGGAGAAGGGACTTATTTAAGGTTATAGCCCATGGAGAGCAGGCACCATTACTTTAGGCTTGTAGTTAGACAGGGCAATGGTGGCATAAGGGCACATCAAGGAAAGCTATGATATGACAGCCAGGAAGCAAAGAATAACAAAATAGAACCAGGGACCAGGTATAACCCTTAGGGCTCAACCCACAGTGACCCATGTCCATCAACTAGACCACACCCAGCAAAGTTCCACCACTGTCCAATAACCTATTTAAATTTTGATTTGATCACTCTACCTGCAAACTCCCTCACAGGGAAATTGTGTTTCCAAATTTTCCTGGGTGCTTCGTGAGCCAATTAAGTTGATAGTTGGGCTAGTCATCACCAAGTTTACTCACAAAGAAATACTGCAACACACTTGGCCCCCTGTAAGCACTAGAAATATCAGAATTAGTATTACTTAATTTTTAATAACCTCATATCTCACTGTCAACTGAAATATATCGGTATGTGAGGCGTGTAGATGCATAAATATATATGCACAGGACTATATACTTACAAAGTGCATGTTTTCTTGTGCATAAATTACATTGAAATTAATAAATCTGTAATTATATAATAAAACAAAATGTACATATGTCTATATTGTATGATAATATATAATTATATTACTAGAATAAGTATAAATGTAGCATATATAATAACCTGTGTATATATATGTGTGTGTCGTCTGTCTGTGTATTATTAGTTTTTATTACATATTATTATCCTTCCTGTTTAACAGGTGCACAAGTAAGAATTTAGGAAGTCAGGGAAGTTACCCAGGGCATAATACCAGAACTGACACATTTGCATTTGTCTTTCAGATTCTATGCTCTTAAAGTTTGGGTTGCCCTGAACCTTGTTACTTCACAGGGGGATGGTAAGCATTTACCCAAAGCTGCTCCCATGCATGTGGAGAGTTCTCTGCCACTGGGAGAGGAAGAGGCTCTTCGCTCCCCAGTCCACCTTCTACCTTCTCCTAATCTCAACTGGGCCTTGCTGCTCATTAATGATTAACACCAAGATCCCTGCCAAACTGGAGCCTGCAAGGTGATGAAGTACACCCATCCCAGCAGGGAAACATTCAGCAGAAGGCTAGCACTGAAGGGAACACATTCAAGCTCCCCACATTGCTCAGGGGCCAAGGGTACCTGTGGCTGAAATACACCCACTTAGGGCACACATGCCATGCTTTCATAGACAAAGTGAAAGCCAATGAAGATGGAGGGCTGATAATTTATGAGGTGCTGTAGAAATTAATTTTGTATGCCTCCTCCATTAGCAGTGTATCTGAATTAACTTTAATATGCAAGTTATCATGTTAATCTTTGGTACTAAAAAAGAATGTATCATCATTAACCTTGCTGGCCCCACATTTAGCGATGCAGTCTTTTTATTAGCGGGCATCTCTGCACGCAGCATTATTTCTTGGTTTCTTGATACTTTTACCTATCAGTATGCAGCCCTTCCAGTCGCTCTGCAAAGCCTCTGCTGATTCAGAGGCTCATTTTTCAAACATTTGACTCTAACTGCCCTTGAGTCACCAGATATTGACTACCCTCCCTTTCCCCACTTTCCTCTAAATGAAAATACATTCTTTGCAGAAGGAGCCATCCATAGGAAACACATTGACCAGTAGAAGGAGTGCCACAGAGAGAGGGGACAGCACAAGATCAGGGAGATGTTCATGAGAGACAAGTTCACCTTCTGGAAACAGGTCTTCAGAGCACTGGATCCTGGATAACATAGCCATGAGGAAATGCCTACCTCAAGGAGCAGGAAAACTAACTACGTGATACTTGGAGATTCACAGTAAAAGATAATAAAGAAATCACCCAAGTGGGGTCAGCTAGTACATCCTTCTATCTGTGTGCTCACTTGATATAGGGAAATTACAGGTTGAAACTGTGAGAAGTTCTATATCCCATTTTGATAAATAGCTTTAATATCCCATTTCGCTTAGCCATACATGCTAATCTTTAAAATGTAGTAACAGTAGAGAAATGCTTGATAAAGTGCATCTTGCCATCTTTTTCTTCCACATGCTTCTTCTAACTGAATAATTAGGCAATCGGAGAACTTCTTAGGGGAAGGTCAGAAAGAGGAGAATAAGGACTAAAATATAATCTTCAAATATAGCAACAGTGCCTAAAAAATAAAACTAGTTTTTGTTCATCCACAAGTGCAACGGGGCATGGCTTATGATTCAGGCCATCAGCAAAAAATATCAAACAGTGGTTCCTGATCAAATTCTCTGGCCTCTGTGGTTAGTTTTATAAGTTGTCAATAATGAGACTGTTAACATTCTTGGAATACGGCTAGGTCTTCGTTTTCTCTTTATGGTTACTGGTTGTTTTTCTGGCTATTTATTCTATGAATAAGAAGAAATCAGAGATCCACCTCTACGTTCTTCCCTAAGGGTGCTGAACACAAAGTATTTCCCAAGCTTTAGCTGCTCTATGCTTTCATCAATAGGATGGATACCCATCTTGATTTATATTTACAATTTATATTTTTATAAATATAATTATATTTACTATATATTACTATTATTTACTTGGTATTTTTATGATGTAGGCTCATTTTAATTTGCTCATATTTGTTTTAGGGCCTTTTCCTATCTCAGAAAGCAAGCGAGCAGCACTTCCTGACAACTAGCTCAATGAAGACAAAATTGTTTCATGGAATTCTCAGACGAGGGTGAGCCAGAAATGCTTCCTGATTAGTAGGAAAAGGCTACGAACAGACTATCCAGAGCCTGCTAGCATTGGGAAGGAAGTTATAATAGCACAATGGGCTCTACTTCTGAGATCTAGGACTTCCTCTGTCCACACCTGAGGCTGTCTGTGGCACAAGGAGAAGCTCAGCTGTGGGACAGGTCCTTCGAGAAACTTCAGGAAACACACCAGTAAAAGTAAAGAAAGTATTTTTGGATTCCTGGCCTCTGATCTCAACTCCACTTCTAATTCATACTGTGACCTTGGGCAGCTCCTGCAATTAGACATTCTAGTCTCTCCAGTGAGGTCCTCAACTATCCCAGCCATGGGTTGTGTGGAATATCATGTGCCCTTAATCACCTTCTCCCAACAGCTCAGGGTGTGACTGTTGATTGCCATTTACTCTGTCATCTCACAGTCTGACTGACTAGGAGGAAATAGTACAGCTTTGAAAAGATCAGCAACCTGGGGGCGAAAATAAAAAAAAAAATAAATTAAAAAAAAAAGCTCTTAAAGCTTCAGTGTTGAAAGAAAATCAATACAATTGACTACAGTCTACACACAAGAGAAGGTGACTTTCTAGGGTGTAGGCTGGAGCACTCTTTCAAATAGATTTGACAAAGACTCCCATATCACATGCTAGATTCAAATAATGGTCTATGAGTGAACATGCAGTTCAAATGATCAGTTTTATCTCCCTCTTGCTATGACAAAAAATGTACAGTAAAAGGGAAAATAAACAAGCAGACCAAAAGTCAGTGGTTTAAAATTAAGATCTGTAAGCTGCTTACAGCATCTGACAGAAAGCTTCCTGCCCAGTGACGTCAACAATCTACTTACTAAGGTTCCTGTAAGCCAACTGTTATCATAATCACTGTGCCAGACTTGCATGTCCTCTATGTCCTGGTTTTTTTGATTGTTTGCTTTGCTGTCTTGATATTTTGAAAAGGGATATTTTTAAACAATATTTTAATTTTAATATACTACACTAGCTCCAACTCTGAACCGACAATAAAAGTAAAGTGTTCTCAACCACATAGCATGCTGCCAGCTCCTTAAATAGTTATAAATGCATTGTAATCAACAGGTGATTCAAAATCATTTTGGTTCTCTGGAGTCCCAGAGCACTTTGCTAGACCTCTACCACCAGAGTCCTCCCATTGCAAACACAGGCACCCTACTTGTGGCATCACTATACTGCTACTGTTTTTGTGTCTTCTACGAGGCTACCCAAATGCTTTGTTTTTATAACATGTTCAGTAAACAAAGAATGTGTTAGAAGACCCATTCTAAAAGTTACCTTCCTTTTAGAATCTATCCTGTGGGAAGTTGGATGTGACCAGTAGCTGTTTTAAGGTAAAAACAAATACTTAGTTAAGTTCATGGCTGAATAGCCTGAATTGGACTGAGCCACTGGGTAGCCAATTTTATTGGGCAAGAAAGAGAGACCAAAGCTGGAGCCAGCAGAGCCAAGCTGCACATGGCTGTGTGTCACTTTTCCTACATGGTAACTGCCCCTCTTTCCTCAGTGTACCACAGTTTTTTTGGACCCCAAGGCATAGAAAAAAGATCTAGAGATTTGCAGCCATACAATCGTGTATTCTGAAGGCACATTCATCCCACTTACCAAGATCATATACAAGGGCCTACTAAGGACCTCCAGTGTTAACCTCTAGGATGACAAAGGAGGCAGAAGGGGACAGACAGACAGGTATAGACCTAAAGAACAGCTTTGCTACGAGGAAGAGGCCCCCATGTACCCACTGCTACCCTTCCAGGAACAGGAGCAGAAGACAGCCATCTCTCGTGCTTATCCCCAACCCCTGGGTGTGTCTCTTGATGGATATGACTATAATCTCATGGCAAACAAGAAGAGGGAGCCACAATCTTGAGTTCAGGGAATTCCTTTCTCCTTTTCTCACTGAACCACAACACAAACTACTCCATTGTGGATATGCAGGTCCCACCACTTACCAAGATTTACAGCCCCCTGCAGGCCCCTGAAATACAACAAATGTTCCTGAGCAGTAACTAGGGCCTATTTGATTTCTCTGCACAGGCCTCTCACGACAGCATGTGCTGTGGTGAACCTCCTGTTACCTGGACTGTAATTGATTATAAACCTGCCAATACAACCAGAGACGAAGCCCAGAATCCACATCAACCAACCACGCTCAACAAAGCATTCTGCTATTCACACAGGTTCTGGTAAACCTGGCCCATAGGCAGCATGACCTGATGGAAGGCACTTTTTCAAGACCCACACAGGCATTTCTATAGAAGGAATATCCCAGTGCAGAGGACAGTGTTATTCTAACGAACACCTCCTCTCTAGGGCTAGCAGCTTGAAGATCTCAGGTCCCAAACAAGACCACACACAGAGCACCGCTTGCTAGACCTTTCCCCAGCACAGCACAGATCCACATACCATGGCTGTGAAGCCATATAGTATATCTGAACACGGTCTTTTGGTATCTCCCATGTCAGGCTGACTGACACCAGTGCCTTTAAAGCCCTGGATGACAATGGTTTTTAAGGAGATTTGTATAGTGCATGAAGCTACTGCCTTTCTTTGTTGTCTGGCAACACAGACCTGATGACAGGACCTTAGAGCTCCGATGCCAATCAAACACGTGCAGAGCAAAATCTAGAAAAGTGGCTTGTCCTAGGTCATACTACTTAAATCTTCAATGCAGCATTTCCTCCTAGAGAACTCTCCTTCAATTAGACAACCATCTCTTTCCTCATTGCCAACTCAGTGCCAGTTATTAGACACACAGAGAAGCACACTGCTTTACTGGAAGTCAAGAAGTCAATGCTGCTGAGCATAATGAATATCTCCAAGAAGCACGGGAGCTCCTTGGATCCAGAATATGCCAGTTTTTGTTGTGTTATTTAGACTGACTAAACCAAACATTAACGAGAAAGAGCTCTTGGCCTGGTGAGGGTGTGGAGTTGGAGGTACTGTAATGGGCACCTGATTCTCTTCATTCAAGACAGGAGAAAAACGGACCAGTTTTCCAATCAATTTAGAGCATCCTCACAGATCTCACCAGGGGAGGGCATATCCTCATGAGTCATGCACATTAAACATGCACACAGAGCCAGACACACAGACACTCAGTTTTATTAAAGGCTTAAGACTAAATCCCTCATCATACTCAATACAATCTCCTCTAGGTAACAGGACCATCACCAGTTAGAGAGATGAGGCAATCCTCAGGGCAAGCTGGGTTCAAGTTTGGTGGGAATAAGCCAGTCGCATCCCTTGATCCAAAAGAATCAAGGTCAAAGCTGCATTAAGAAAAATATGCATATGTAAATGAGATTAGCCTGTGCTTTAGGTGTGCCTGCTTAGATGACCCAGAGAGAAAACTGCTGGGACACTCTCTAGGAGATGAATTGCTCCAGACCGCATTCTCTCTGTGGTCTACAGTAGGTCACCTGATGTGCTACAGATCCTAAAGCTGAAGAGGCAGAGAACCAGGGAGCATGGCTGAGTGAGACCCAGCTCAGGACTGAGGCACATACCATGGGTTCTGATTTAAGATGAGAGCAAGGGCCTAGCAGAAGATCTTTGGGTGGTGACTGAAGGCAGCAAGTTTACAGACGGGGCTGCAAGAGATGATGTGGGGCTGGAGGAAATGACAGAGTAAATGAGAGACATGGGGGAGAAGGGCATACAGAGCTGGTAGCCAGTATAGCAGGAAACCTGAACATAATCTCATTTGAACTCTACCATGGGAATCCAGACAATTACCACTACTGCTCTGCAAGGGACATGCTACCCCAAAGTCAGCCTTGCTGGAGACCACCCAGTCATGGTCACAAGCCAGTATACATAGTAAAAAGGAAGTCTCCTAGCACTTCCCTGATGCATTAAGATGTTCTAAGAGCCAAGATGAGCATATGAGAGAGGGGGAGGAATGAAAGAGAGGAATAAGAAAGAGAATGAGAGAGAGAGAGAGAGATGATGTGGTCCACAGTGATGCACTGGAGCCTCTAGTCCTAAGGCATGGAAGAGAAAGAGGGTACCTATCAGAGTTTGGGGGCAAATCTGATGATATCAAGCTCTCCTAAGTTATTATAACCATGGAGAACCAAACCTTCAAGGTCTTTTGAAAATGGTCAGAGTAGGAGGCTTGTGGAATCAGATAGAGCTGTATGTTCTCTAATGGTTTAATCTTTCTTTCTTTCTTTCTTTCTTTCTTTCTTTCTTTCTTTCTTTCTTTCTTTCTTCTTCCTTCCTTCCTTCCTTCCTTCCTTCCTTCCTTCCTTCCTTTCTTTCTTTCTTTCTTCCTTCCTTCCTTCCTTCCTTCCTTTCTTTCTTTCTTTTTCTTTCTTTTTGTTTTTTGTTTTTTGTTTTTTGTTTTTTGTTTTTTGTTTTTGTTTTTTGTTTTTTGAGACAAGGTTTCTCTGTGTAGCCCTGGCTGTCCTGGAACTCACTCTGTAGACCAGGCTGGCCTCAAACTCAGAAATCTGCCTGCCTCTGCCTCCCAAATGCTGGGATTAAAGGCATGCACCACCACTGCCTGGGAAGGTTTAATTTCTAATGGAAATTTTTAAAGGGAAGTTTTGGGTTCATAGCAAAACTGAACAAAAAGTACCCCACAAGTCCTCCCCAACCCCATCAGAATCAGTTCATTTCTACACTGTGCTAAGTCATCTGAGCCAGGCACAGGAAACACATGCCACATTTGACTTGGATTTAAGACCTTTAATTTGCTTGAGATTTTCTTGGGATGGAAAGAGCTGTTCAGCCAGATGCCAGGAGCAAGCTGGTTGTGGTGTGTATCAGGGCGAAGCCTCTTCAAACTTTCTCTGAACTGTTGATTTAGATTTTTTCATTGGTTGGCTATGGTATCTCCCTTTCCTTCTCTCTTTCTCTTCCCCCTGATCCCCACTTAACGAAATAACTCAGGCAGGCAGGTGGACCTTCTTTGTTGCTCTCATTTTGCTGTGAAAGTTAGGCAGAGCTCGTGTATCAGAAGATTGGCCCAAAGTCTGACAGGTTGTCCCCTTTAACCTCCATGTGTTTAATTTGGGGAGATGGAATAACCTCCAGAAAGAGGAAGCGTATAACAAGGGCAAGAGACTGAGCTTCCTCAACATGCCAGATCTTCAAATGCCTTGAATACAGACTATGAATTTTTACAAGCCCAAATGTATTTCTAGTTGCTGTAGCAAATGTTGGTGACTCAGGGACAGTTAGATATACTGTGGACAGTGGGAGCCTGTGTTTACATCCTGCTTCTTCCATTCCAATTTCAGCACATGACAGCACAGCCCTGAATACCTAGGGATCATGTGAGGATAGTCAAAGATGAGGCCACATGCTCTCATCACAGTGCACTCTCACAGGTTAGGGGAACTAAGAAGTCAAATTTCCACCATCAAGGAGGACTTGCTGTGAGCCTCACGCTGTGTGCTGTTCACACCGAAGCTGAATCTCTGGGTGGTCAGTCCACAGACCTGGAGATAAAAGCATGCTGAAGCATCCCTAATTCAAGTTTCTTACTTGAGATTGAGGGACAACTTCACTAAGTTGTAATGTAGGAACGGGCCAAGTCAGAACCCAGCACCACTGACTTCCAGCCTCGCCTTCTCTCACTCAGCCCTTCCAGGTAATAGCTAGGCTGGAAACAGTTTTTGCCAGTGAGGGTGGTAACACTTCACCTGTGAGCTCCTTACTAAATGCCAGACTCTCTGCCTCGTGTGTGAATTATTCCACTTAATACTCAGAGCAAAGCACCAAGGAAACTACCCTGCGTCTGCCTTTGATAGAAGAGAGTCAGATGCTATGAGAGGTAAAGGGCCTTGGTGGAGGTGGCAACATCAGGTCCTGATAAAGGCCTTTGCTCTGAAAAACTATTCTGGGCTGTACCTAACTGGAAAATGGGAAACCTCTCCTTCAATAATGTCTCCTCTTCAGCTGAAGCTGTAATTAGAGTCTCATTTGCCTTTGGGTAATTGGCTTCCCTTTTTGCTCTGTTGTCTGGTTCCACTCAGCAATCTTTCCAGCCTGGCTGGTGTCACACAGCCAACCTTCTTTGGCTGCCTGGGACTACTGAGGGCTCTCAACCTTCCATGTTGGATCTCTCCAGTTTCAGTTCAAGAAAACCTCAGTCTGCTTTGTGCTCAGTTTATTACAGAAAGAAGGAGAAAAGCTTATGTGAAAGTGTGTGCGCACCTGTGCACACATGCACAAATGCACAGCTATATGCACAGGTGTGAGGGAGTTGTAGGTATGTGTGTGTCTGTATATGTGTGTGTGAGTGTGTGTGTGTGAGTGTGTGTGTGAATGTGTGTGTGTGCGTGCAAGTGTGTGTGTGTGTGTGAGTGTGTGTGTGTGTACATTTCTAATGAGATTGAATAAGGAAGATCAAACTCCTAGACGTTCCTGAGAAACCTGGCATTCACGACCAACTTTAAGACCAATGAGCAAAGCGTATGATGATTTGTCTATTAAAGGCAGGTGTGTCAGTAAGTTTCTAACTTAAGATGGAATGAATCTTATGTGTCTGTAAATAACAAAATATAATATTAGCTATGTATCACTGATATGAATTCCCTGAAAAAATAACAGGAACACATTCCCAGTAGCTCCCAGCAGATGACAAACCTGGTTAAACTGTGCCCTGATTACACAAAATATACAAGATAAAAAAAATAACAGAGGTGAGTTACAAAGAGTGTCACATAGATATACATCTCCATGTATTCTATATTTATCTCTCAATGTTCGGGTAATAGCATGACCTTCTGTTAAGTGTCACTTTTCCAGTTTAGAAAAACATCTCCAGAGATGCTTGACAGAGCATCATGCACCTCACAGCATGGATGACTGTGTCTGAGGCGCCAGTCCTAAGAGCCTTTGCCAAGCAAGAATGGACCCTGAATTCTCCTGAGATTTGAGATGAGGCTGTCTGAAGCTCTGACCCACCAGGGTCCTCACAGACTGTTGACCAGATAACACCCATATCACACTCCTCCTGGCTCCTCAGGTCTAGGTAATATCCTGCTTCCTCTATAAACCTGTTCCCAGCATTTGGAAACCCTGTTCTCATTGAATTCTGCTGATAGCCATTTTCATAGGCTAAACATCATTTATAAAATTACACTCAAAACTAATGCATAATACATTTATGAAAAACTCTACACATTTATCAAAGCCTTATAAACTATGAATTTAAAGAGGCAGCTGATGTCCTGAAACTGCGTGTGGTCTTCTCAGTCTGTAGCATTTAAAAGTAAATCAGCAGATTTCAATAAAAACTCCCATGTAACTATTCTCCAAAAATGTGTCAGACAAGGCAGCAAGAAGCTGGAACTAACTGGCTTCACCCTCCTCACCTCAGTCCTCACCTCTCCCTATAGTTCTCCTGTAGCTAAGCATCATTGAGCATTTCCACTCTTGCTCCTTTAGTGAAACATTCCTCAGTATGCTGACGTTTGTGACACACAAACAGGGATCATAAGAAGGGCAAATCATACAGTGTTTTAAAGGAAAATGTAAACAACAACAACAATAAACCATATTTCCCTGTGCTAAACTTCCCAACAGCTGAATAGGTGGGTAGAAAATATGTTGTTAAGACATCATAAATTTGAAAGTATCTATTTGATGAGCTAGACAGGACCCCACCCTCTTCCTCACTTGCTCTGCTTACCTGGGCCAGGTAGGCACAAGTTTAGAGAGTTTGGGGCATATCTTTTCTCCTGTATTTTCAGCTTCCCAGGACCAAAACTCTTGGTCCACATGGCACAAAGCATGGAGGTTTAGAAGATGTTCCAGAAACCAGGCAGATTCCAACAGGAAGGCTGGCCCTGCCTTGATGACATATAACTGTTGGCAAGTTCTCTAACTTTCCATTTCTGCTCCTGTACAATGGGGGTAAGACCCACACTGTGGGGGATATGGAGCTCATTAAAGAAGATCGTGAGTGGAAACGTCTATGTAGAGCACGCCACAAAATAATAGTCAAATAAATGATAGCCATAGAAGTATCTGCACTGTGTTCCTATTATGTTTGCATGTTCCCCATATAAAAATTTTAAAATTTTAAGTAAATATTACTTCAACAGAAATGAATCAGTAGCTAGATTTCAATTCAATCCTACTGTAATCTCAAAGATTCTTCTATTTAGGAAAATATCAGGGGTAAAAATAGCAAAATCAAACATTAGTAGGTCAACCTAAAAAGTCTCAGAATGTTCTAAAACCTGCCTCACTATAATTCCAACGTGTCGTGACTACAGTTTCACACTGAAAACTAAAACCAGGATGTTGGGGTAAACGTAAAACCTCATAAGCATGTGTGTGAACACCTACATCATGTGTGCTTCCACTGGCAGAATCACTTCAACATTTGAAAAGAATTATGGGTAATACATGTAGAAAGATGTAACCCATCTTACACTTGTGAAAGTAGCATGAACTGCCATTAAACAACCAAGGATATTTTCCTCCCTAAGTTAATTGTGCTTCACAGTGCCATTAGAACATGCCATTTTAAGTATTTTTGTAAGTTCAAGAGGAATTTTTTTCTTTGATTTAACTCCAATAGGATTTTTTTTTAACTTCAGCACTTGCCTTTCCCCCCAAAAGACACTTTTATAAATGTCTCCTGGATTTGTTCTACAGCTTATTAAACCCCTCTCCTCTCTGATTCTGGATCTGAAGGCTTCTCTCTGAGACTCTCTGCAATCAGTCACGAATGGGAAGAAAAGATGGGAGGGAGAGTTTTCAGATCTGCAGAGGGATGGGCGCCTGGAGCCGGATGCGGCTCTGTAGCACAGCAGTGCAGACGGGCAAAATGGCCTCTCTATTTGAAGATCTTTGATGCCTCTAAATGTTCTGATGAGAAGCTTAAATCCTCGAAACTCAAGAACACTTTCTTGAAGAAACAAAATTTGCTCTAATGCTTGAATCCTTTGAACTTTTCCAGGGTCCTGAGATGATGGGCTGTGGGAACTAAGGGCAATATATAATCTCTCTTCGTTGGAAGCAGCTTTGGTGAAATGGTCCCATTCCGTGTCTTCATATTTTAGATAAATTTTCATTGTTGGGACCATTCTAGAAGGCTTTGTCCTAGCTCATCATTATTTAATGGGTCGTACGGTTTGCTGAAGCTCACACAAGAGCTTATTGAGTGAGCTAACACACATGACTGTGACACGCAGTGCCTGCTGCATTGTAAGCACTCAGTAAATTTCAGCTGCTGATGCTGATGAAATTGTTGCTATCACAACAGGGGTTTCCCTATTCCCAGTTCAATGTTGTTTTGTGAGATGTATAAAGAAACTCTATGACCCTATAGGCTCTAGCAAGTTTTTGGCATAAGGAAAATTATTTCTCTCATAACTGAGCAAGTCTAAGCCTGCAGAAGGTTAAGTGTTATGTCTTGGTGCATAATTCCCATGGCGCTCATATCACTCCAGAGCCTAATATGGAGATGCTTTGGTGGGAAGAGACTACCCCTTTTCCCTGACTTTTCTGACCCTTCACTGCTCAACCAATCACAGTGCTGAGGACCTGGGCAGCTAGCATACTGTGGACATGGGATTAAGTCCAGGCTGTGGGAAATTCTGCTCTGAGTCTCCAAGTAGAACAATGGACCCAAAACATAAAATTACTTCAGCATGGAAAACAAGAAACTGAGAAACATAGATGAGCAAGAAACAAAAAAAATACCAGATTTGTGTATGAAAACAGACCAAGATACAAACTCGTAGACGGGTTAAGAATCTACATGTCATAAATAAAACTATAAAACTCTTAATAAAATATATACGAATATATTTTTACTTTGTAATTGAGAAAGATTTTTGAAGCATGAAATACAGAGATTTGGCTATTAAAATGATTGATGAAGTAATAATTTCTCTTCCCAAAACTGTATCTTAAAATGAAAAGAATAGTTAGAAATAGAATATTTATGTCAACAAAATAAGAGCATGAAGAACATCTAATAGTACAAGGATCAGGAAAAGAAATACAAATCTTTGAATATGAAATGCTTCCCCATGGGTTCATGTTAGTTGAACTCTTGATCCTCAGCTGATGATCCTATATTGGAAGATGGTGGAGACTTTTTGAGGTAGTGTCTTGCTGGAGGATGTGATGTGGATCACTGGAATTTTAAGATTCAGCCTCACTTTCAATATGCTTTATGCCTCCTGACTGCAGATGAAATGTGAAAAACCATACCTCCCCCTCCTACTACCATACTATCCCCCACCACAATGGACTGTAGCCACCAAAACCTTAAGCCAAAAATAAACTCTCCCTCACTTAAGTTGTTTCTTGTTAGGTATCTGGGCACAGCAAAGAGAAAAATGACTAATAATGCAACAGTTAACTCAATAAGAAAATGGATACAATTTGTAAACAGGCATTACAAATTACATGTAGCAGAGAAACACTGAGAAGAAAGGCTAGCAGTGTACATCATTGTATGGTTAGGAGAACATACACTGAGAGGATGAGGACCTAGGTTAAGGCCATTTTATTGCCAAAAATAAATGGGCAAATACTATGTTCCGAAGTGTATATGGATCTATGGGATGTCTCCTTGGTGCCTGGTGGGAACATACATTGGTACAGTCACCTTTGGCAAATAGTTTGGCATTATCTACTAACTTGAATTATTCAGATCCCCTAAGACAAGCAAATCTTCCAGTACATAATCCTCGAAGAAATTCCTCGGTGTTGACAAAACAGTTGAGTAAGACTATCCATATGAGCAAAGTGTACAAGAAAAAAAAAATGGCAACAAATGTTTAAAACCCAATGCTTAAAATGGAATACAGGAATAGACAAATTGACTTCTTCACATCACAGATCTTCCCGGTCACCAAAACAATGAATTCCAGCGTTCTATAAAATTTATGTATGGATCTTAGGAAAGTCTTAAATGGAAAAGTTTCCCAAATACCAATAGTTCAAAAGTTCAAGTACAACACTTGGAATAGATACAGGCTTGCTAGTTTTGCATAATAAGGAGAGCAGCAAGATGATGGGTGGATTGTAGAACCCGGCTGCTTACTAGGAAGAGGAGGGTCATGATTATAGGTAAGCAACAGCTAACTTACTAGTTTTTGCTGGGCGTGGAAATGGATGGATGTTGCTGGTCTTGGCTACTTTGTGGGGTTTTTTCCACCATTTATCTCCTCCCCCAGCCCAGTTTCACTCTCTGTCACTAGATAGGAGATAAAGAAGAGTAAAGGGTAGAAAGAGAAAGGGAAAGAGAAATAGATCTAATTTCTTTCCTTTTGTGTCTGCTTTGAGCATTATTACTAAGGAACCACAACAATCCCCCTCCCCCAAAAAACCAACAACCACCAGCCCCACCTCTCAGGGGTCCTAGCATTTATATACCTTTGAAAAGTTCCCAGAACTCCAAACATCCTACAATCACAGAAACTATCTGCAGCTAGCAAAACCATGCCTTGGCTAGAGCACGAGGCAAATCACAGTCATCTGCTAAGGTTAGTCCATATCATCACATCTGGGATTAAAATGAAAACACATTCTTATAATATCTCTGTGTTTCTTTTTAAAGAAACCAAAAATTCCAAAATTGTCACTACAGATGAATGCTAATTGTGTTCTTAGTGATAACAAATTGAGTTCTTTGTGTGGGGAGTGGATGAAGTCCTCTGTAAATATGTGTTGTTGATATGAGCACAGTCACATCTAGGACCCAGTGCCTCAGACTCATAGGAATGATACAGCTTTGTCTGCATCAGGCTTGAAGAAATTGCCAAAGCCTTGCCCTGATTCATCTGCAAGTGTTGACAGTACGTGTAGAAAACATGCAGCGAAGCTTACAACCAGAGGCTACTCACCTACAGAGACCTCCCTACCATGATTATCCAACCTGCCCTTGTCCATAAGATGTATACAATAAACCCACCACTCGATCCAGATGTATATGATATATGCACTGAGTTTCTGGGCTGCTAATGACTATCAGAGTGTATAGCAATAGACCCCAGCTTTTCTGTACATGTGTTTGTATATCTGTCCTTTCTTTACCTCACATCACACCAGTTGGGCTCATATCTAAGCTGTGCATGTCACAGCAATGTAGATCAATAAAGGCAAACTTGTGACAACCAATGATGCAATAATGAGATGTATCAGGACTCAAGAACCACTGCTCCTCCAGTTGGGTACAACTGAGGTGCTTACTTCCCTTGTATTTTTCCTTCTCTTTCTTCCTTTTCTTGTTTCTGTTTTGTTGTTATTGTTTTGTTTGTTTTGTTATTGTTGATTTCTTTTTGGCATACTAGCTATCATTGAACTATGGTGTGTTTATCTGCAAGATTCCAACAAACATTCAAGAGCTGGTGTCATTAGCCCCTAAGCAGACAGTGCACATAATGAAATAAACAGATCCTTCTCCTTTGGGACTTCATTTCATCAGCTGAATGAAGAAGGCTGGGAAAAAAAGGCTGGGTGCCGTGAGTGAGCCAAGCTCTGCTTGGTGGGACCTGATTCTCTCTACCTATCCCTTCCCCGCCTCAGGCTCCTGGAGCTGGGCTTCACCCTGTATAGGAACCCAGCCCCTTTAAAAGAATCGCATGTAATCATGCATATCCCCAAATCCCTCCCTAGACTTTTAGGACCTGCATGTTTGGTGTAGGATCTTCGATGCTACCATTTAGACAGGTTCTCGACTGTATTGAAGCTTTAAGGAATCTCTCTCAGAGAACAAACACCTTAGTTTGCTCTCTTTGTGAATCCTAGATGTACTTCTGAATATATTAAACTTTCTACTGCTATGTCTCTTCTCAATTTCGGTCTCCTTTTATAGCCCTAGGGAAAGAGCTAAGGAAGAGGACAAGACAGAAGGGACAGGCCAGCTGCTGTTTCATCTGGCATGAAGACCTGAAGCCACAGATATGAGTATCTAAAATCCCTTCTTAGGCAAAATCCTTAGGGAAAGCTGTTATAAATAATTTTTAAAGAAAATGCCAAAGGCACTCTTTCTTCTCTGTCCTAAATGAATACCTGTGTATGGTTCAGATGTCATTTGGGAGAGATGGGGTGGATTACTTTGCTAAACCTAGAGCCATAAGGCATCTCTAATTTTAATTTAAAGTTGCCACTGTACAAAGTAAAAGCAAGACCAAAGGAAGATGAAAAGCACAGAAATTAAAGCAAGTGGTTTCATCTTCTGTGCACGTGGGGCTTGGAGACACCATGTGCAGAGTCCTGATATTTGTCCCCCAACCCAGCACCATCCTACACCTGACCTAGGATAGGGGAACTGTTGAATGGAACCAAACTGAACTGCATGAGCCATCAGGGGGATTTGCTAGAGACAGTGAGTTTAGCTGCCATGACAAGAGGGAATGGGAAGGCTAAAGAACTCCAGACAGTACACAAAGAGCTGAAGTGTGCAAATGTGTGTAAGGCAGATGCGAAAGGAGGCCTGCCATAAGGCTAGAGCCTGTCCTAGGTGTGGGGTGGTGTCACACACGCACACGCACACACATACACACACAGTTTCCTCTCCATCAAGTCTGATCTCAGCACTCTACTAAAACTGTCTGCTCCATGTCAGCTGCAAGCTCACTCCTACAAGGCCTCTGCCCACATCTATCAGAGAGAGGCGCTCAGCACTGAAACCGGGATGGCTAAGGGACAATGGAAGAGATCAAACTCCCTCAGGGGGATTGGTGAAACTTGGCTTCAAGTGAGAAAGAAAGCACTTGTAACAAAAATATATATAAATATATTAAAACAAAACATGATAAAGTAGGAAAAAAAGATGGATTTTGATTTTTAGATGGTTTTAAAAATCTGTGTCCTGGATCCAGTTCTAAAACTCAGTAGCAGCAAGAGGCAGGGATGGTCTCCCAAAAGGCTTCTTGAGAACCCTTCCTGTCCCTGGTTTATTCCAGTGAGGTAGGCAGTGTGGCTCTTCCTAGAAGATTGTTGGTGGAACGGGCAGATGTCAGCACAGTCCGAGATAGAAAAATGCCACTCTGCTCTGTCCTCTGCCATCTTCCCGCTGTAGGCATCAGGTACCAACTGAGCCAATTCCAAGGGGACAAAAAGCCTATGACCTTTATCAGAGAGATACACCTTCACAGTGTTCTACCCACTGGGATTTGGGGACATATTTGTCATTCTGGAACCACAGAGCTCGATATCCTAGAACACCAATATATTGTGTATCCTTTGGTCTCATTGTCATAGAAATGTCCTGACTTTCTAGGGTTCAGTTATTCCAAATGTAAGACAAGGATGATAACACATAAGAATATGATAGATATCCCTGTTCTAAACAGTACCTAACGGATGGCTGACTTAGGAGAAGGTTTTTTAATGTGTATGTGGTTATGGATTTATGTGTACCACCTGCGAATGCTAGAGACCATTGCACCCCCTAAAGCTGGGGTCATAGGTGAGGGTGAGTCATCTGATATGGGTGATGGGAAACAGATCTGGGTTCCTCTAGAAAAGCCGTAAGCACTCTTGGCTGGTGAGGCATCTCTCCAACCTCCACGGCTGGCATTTAACTGCTATGACTCTCCAGCAGGATACTGTTATTATGCCAGGCTTATTACAATCATACAGCAGGCACAGCAGATACTTTGTAAATACCTATCTAGCCTATCTCAGGCTCCCTGCTCATTGTTTATATTTGCTTATGCAGTTTTGTCACTAGAGAAATTGAAACTCAGTGAGACTTCTCATTTAAAGCAACACAGCAAGTAAGCAGTCCAGTCAGCACCCAGAGACAAGGGTGCTCTAGATCAGAGCCCCTTAGGCTCAGTGAGATCACAGAAATGAAACTGGAGGCTCAGAGCTGTTCCAGTGTACAACAAGAAAGTTACAAGAAGCCAAGTAAGAGCCCTTCTGCTCTGCCAAAGCTATGTGTGTGCATGTGTGTGTGCGTGTGCATGTGTGTATGTGTGTGATGGTTAGAAAATGCCTATGGTGTTAGGAATAAATGCTCTTGCTTCTTCCCTGTACTCCCAACAGTCCCCTGGCCAATGTGCATTGTCACTTGAGAATATGGAAACCCTAGACACTTGGCAAAGGACAGGGATAGGACTTAAAGGCAGGTGTTCCATAGTGGACAACCAGGCATCTTGTGTTCTCCCTTCTGCTTCCCCAGGAAACTCCTGGTGAAAAGACCCAACTGCTAAAGCGAGACAGTAGAAGAAGAGGTTCCAGCCTCTGACCCATCTGCCCCCTCCTGCTCCCTTCTGTTTTGGAGAAATGAACAGTGTGGATACTCAGGCACCTTCCACTGACCAGATGGAGCATGTGATTGGCCTCAGACTGAATGGCACGCTGCCTGAGAGGTTAGTTCTGCATGGACAGAGCCACTCTACAGGTACTGATGGCTGGCTTTCCCATAGACCCTTGCAAGCTGTCCAGGTGGATCTGACAAGTTCTCCTCCCTCCCCAACTCCAGGCAAGTCTGGTCTTGGGCAGATCAGAATCCTATCCTGGGTTCTCCTGCTGCAGTAAAGCCACCAACAGAGGGACAGTCACACACAGAGGGCCATCTTCTCCATGCCCAGGATAACAAGCTATATGATGTTAGTATATAAGCTAGTCTATATGACATCTTGGTAGGACCTGGGAGAACAGTCCTACTTTACAGGTGAGAAGATGAAGTCCACTAGAATTGAGTTGCTCAGTCACATGGGTCAAGTAAATTGAGGCTAATGGAGACTAAAGATCTCCATAGAAAAAAGTGAAGGGGTCTTGTGTGTGTATTTTAAAGGAAGCATGAGGGACAAGAGAGAGCAGTGGAGGATTGGAATATGATCCAAGTGTCTTATATTCAGGTATAAAAAAAATAGCACAATGAGGCCTATTATTTTGTACAATTGATATATGTTTTAAAAGGCCAGAGAGAACAACTGCCAACTGTCTGAAACTCTGTAGCTATATGACGTGAGGCAAAAAAAAAAAAAGAAAAAAAGAAAAAAAAAGCCTTAGATATGACCCAAGCCAGACCTGGCCTCCTATGTGCATAGCAAACAGCCCTTTTGTAAAAATACTCCAAGAAAACAATTTAAGTCGGGCAGTGGTGGCACAGGCCTGTAATCACTGTGCTCGGGAGTCAAAGGCAGGTGGCTTTCCAAGTTCAAGCTCAGCCTTTGCTGCAGAGTGAGTTCGTCTCACAGACCAGAAAAAAAAGAAAGAGAAAGAAAGAAAGAAAGAAAGAAAGAAAGAAAAGAAAGAAAGAAAGAAAGAGAAGAAAGAAAGAAAGAAAGAAAGAAAACAATTTATAAAACAAACAAAAAACATACAAATCCAAAATTGGGAGAACATACAGAACTGGGGCTTCTATTCACTAAGTCCTGTGTTTCTTAAGAAAGAGGGAGCTCTAGGGGAACCAGAGTCTTGGCAAGTATCAAACATAAAGAGATGTCCTTACTGCAAGAAGTCTGAAAGTCCAGGCAGAAGTTGGGATAATGTCAGGACTAGGAAAATTACCCACAAATCCAACCCTGCTAAGCTGACCCTGCACTGAGTCTTTTCAATGGCTTGTCCATGTCAGTACCTTACAAGTTGTTGAGGTAGGCCCTATTTTTATTAGTCTCAACTTACAGACAAGCTCACTGAGGACCAAAGAGGTTTAAGGAAATCACCCATAGTCACACAGTTGACAAGAGACTGAGCCAGGAATAAAAACTATGGTCTACTGTGACCCATGAGCCACTACTGTCCATCCTACATTCTTAAGATTTTTCCACAGGATCCAATAAAGTAATATGTCAAAAAGCTCAGCAAGGGCTTACAGGTCTTCCAGCTCTTCTGCTAGGTGGTGATACAAATGTTCCAGACTACAGGTCCAAGCTAATGCCATTGACAGTACTCCAGGCAATTTTGCACATCTGGCAGTTAAATGAGTGAAGCTCAAAGCAAATCATGTCCTGGAGGCACAGGACACTCCACAGGGTGAATAACAGGGATTTCATTACAGCTCAAAAGGCAGAAAATCAAACTCATCTGATGTAGGGGTTCAAAGAGAGATGCTCACCCAAGAGCAATGGACCCCAGGATGTCCCCATGAATTCAGACTTGATTCCTTTGAACTTGAGGACGTGAGAAGCTTAGGAGGGGAAGCTTCCCTCCTAGTTTCTTTTGTTAAGGGGGCTCACTTAGCCAATGTATCCTGGGAGACTCATTACCAGGAAGCTTGGTGTAAAAGCTCATTGTCTTCATTTGTGAGCCAAGGGTGGAAGGACTAAGCCATCCTTTACAGACTGGAAAGCAGATCCCCAAAGGACACTTTGTTTTTGCAGGTAAGACTTTTGTAACTGTGTACCACTACAGGGTTGACTTTCTGTCAGTTGGCATTTACTCAATCTAAACCTTAGACACACAGCAGGATGGGTAGCAGGCTGCCTTGTGATTCTGTGAACTCTTAGAGGCCCCCCTCTTGGCCCAGGAGATGGGGCTCTGAGCATCGCAGAAGAGTCAAGTAGCCCTCTCTCTACCACCTGTGCAGAGTCAGCTATATGCAGCTAGGCCCATCCTCACCATGTTTCTCAATCTAGATCCAAGTTCTCTCCACAATGACACCTTTCAAAGTCCTGCTAGAGGCTGCGAGGACAGGAAGGGTTAGATATAGCTCAAAACGTTCAGAGTGAGGACAACCAACACATTTAGATATGGAATTGGAGCTCTCAAAAACACAGGCGCCTCCCTTTGAAAAGCCAATGACATTTAAAAACACAACTATGAGAATTCACCTTTCTTCACTGCATGAGCTATATATGTCTTAGTCCCGTCCTTGGCCACACATCTGTCTAAATGTCAGGAAGCAACATGAACATGCTTTCCCCTAATCTTTCCTGAACTCCAAGCAGGTGATTCCGATAGCAGTTGTGCATGCACCATGTTAACCAGGCATTGAGGGGAAAATCCTCTTTACAGTGAAGTGTTTCCTGAATATTTCTGTGATTATGAGGTAATTTGCATAAATATTCAAGGTTTGCTCTTTGAATAAATTCCAGTTGGGTAGCAGAACAGCTGATCCCCTGTACTCCAAGGCCTCTTGTCTCTTTTACAGTTTGCTTCTGGTTTTAGAATTGACATTAGTGTAAACAGAGGAATTTAAAAGCAGAAAGGGCTGGTCTGAGGGCACAGAAGACAATGCTGGCCTCTGACCTCTGCAAGATTTGTTTGTTTCACTTTGGTTTTGTTTTCTAATGGAAAGAGTAAAGAAATGCACTTTCCAGATAGACAAAGAATTTTTGTTGAGCAAATGCATGATTGGTTTTGTGTGATCCCAAATGCAAAGCTGCTGGGGGAAATGTGGAGGACAAATGTGAACATCTAAGCCTCACACTGTCTCCTCTGGAAAGCTCTTTGGACCACCTGGTTCACTGACTGCAAACAGGGAGTCCCTGTCTCTTCACAGTGACTACCAAAGAACATGGTGGAATAGGATCTCTGACCACAACCTTGCCCAAATCTTCTCTCGCTCCTCGATCTCCCAAAATTATCATTAAACAAAAAAGGCAAAGGTGGTTACACGAGACTCGGTCATTTGAGGGATATAGTAAAGGGAAGAGAGAGAAGGTATGCATGCAGATGGATTCTATTCTACATTCGAGGAGCAAATGCAGGAAGCTGGAAGCTGAAGTATGTCCTCCTAGAAGGAACTGTCCAGGGTCTGAAGGACCTTTCATGTAGCACCTTTTATGCTTTGCATTTCGTTGTGTTGATGTATTACCTATTCAAGAATAATTTGCACTTCCTCTAAAAGCTCAAAAATGCTGCTAATTCCTACTTAATCAGATTCACTGAGATGGGCTCAGAAATTTGCATTTCAACAAGCTCTCCAGTTTATTCTGACACACTCAAGAACTGCTCAGCTAAAGGTTCTTTCTATTTAAAGAAACTTTGCCCACCTCCCTCCAAGTAAAAGACAGCAATAACAGATGATACAGGGGAAACTGGCACTCGGCAGAAGATGCCAAACTTCTCCACTCATTAAACTGTCTCAAGAAAACTGAACAACGCAGCTTAAGCTTTCTTAAAAATCAATGCAGACTCTAATACTTACATTTTCACTGCTTTTGATACCTATGGAGGAAGAACACTGCCAGCAAAGAGGTACTATAATGCTTGACAGGTCTTGCCTCTGGCTTTGACTTCTCAGAGGGGACCCACCCAGCAGGAGGCCCTGTGTTCACCTTGCTTTTTGAAGAGGTTGCTCTGCACAATCTCATTCATGGACTGAACCTTCTGCTTCTGCAGCTTCACGGGAGGGATGCAGGTGTAGAACTCATACAGGAGCTGGCTGAAGACAAGAAAAATAGGAGTGGGTAGAGGTTAGACTCAAGTCATCTACCTCAGTGGTACTGAGGATCCAACCTGGACTGTTAGTGCTCTGGGGACAGAATTAGCACTGTGTCTTCCTTGCAGAGCACCAGGTGGACAGTGAACCTTCAGTGAATATGCTGGTGTCAGGGTTGAATAGTAGTAGCATTCAGATGTGAAAACCTGAAAATAATACCAATAATGACGAGCACACACTATGTAGTAGACGTGTGTTTTACACACACTCTGTGTCATAAACCTAACACTATGATGTTTAGAAAAAGGGTATCCCAATCTTTATATTTTACCTATTTATTACTTGGGGGTGTTGAGGCAGGCTCTCTTCATGCAGTATAGTCTAGTTTTGAACCCATGATCCTTCTATTTTGGTCTGAGTGCTACAATTACTGGTGAGGACACTATATCAGTGTGGAAAACTAAGGTTAGAATTGTTAACTAACTTTGCCAAGGTCATGCAGGTAAGATAGCAATGATGCGAACCAGGTTCCAATTTTATTACTGTGTCATTTTATGAAAGGCACCTTAACCAACTAGCTACTAAGGTACACTACTAAATCATTTTATTTTGAAATGTCTTGTGGCTGGAGAGATGGCTCAGTGGTTAAGAACACTGACTGCTCTCCCATAGGTCCTGAATTCAATTCCCAGCAACCATATGGTGGCTTACAACCATCTGTAATGGGATCCAATGCCCTCTGCTGGTATATCTGAAGACAGCTTCAGGGTACCCATGTACATAAAATAAATAAATCTTTAAACGTCTTGTATCTGTTAATCCTTTATAGTAAGTCTTGAGATCAAAAGGGAGTCCTTAGAATTTTTCAGAAGGCTACAGAAAAGTTGTGGGGCTGGAATTAGCGTAGGATGTCAGAAAGGAGAGAGCTCTTTCTCACTTGAGTAAATTTTTAGTACACCTCTTCCCGTTATAGTTTCTATCAGCTCATTGCAGTGATCTGCCCCTAGTAAGTAAACCTTTACATGGTTTGCAATGAGCAACATGGAGAGAAGTGGCAACATAAGGAGGCAGACTCGGTGATGTTGGCATGACACATTCTAATGAAGGTCAATATGTAACACCAAACAAATCAATACAGATGCAACAGATGCAGTGGGCGTAAGAGTTTGAAACAATAAAGGCAAGGGGTACAAGAAGAGGGTGAGAGGAATTGATTTCTAATAGACAGAGGTATTTTTCCTGAATGAGTGACACTTGAAGTCTAAAGAACGAGGAATAAGTATACTGCATACAAAGGGAGAAGGAAAAAGTGATTAAAAACAAAACAAAAACCCCAACAAAAAAAATAAGCAAGAAAGTAAACAAACAAACAAACAGAAACCTACTGGTCTTGTCCCAGCCAGGGCCTGAATGCAGTTCAAAGAATAGCACTATGGTAATGCCTCAATTTCAAACATTTGTTACAGTAATGGTTGTAAATGCAGGAAGGACATGCAGGAATGCTTCTAAATGCGAATGTGTTTCCATGTAAAAAGCTTTTTTTAAAAATCATGTTTTATGCTATCTTGGAACTTTAGTGGATTGAAGAAAAAGTAAAGGCTATGGGCCAGACATACACGCTCATTCCCACAGCATGATCTTATTAAAATCATTTGTTCATCCATTACATGACTGGAGCGAAAAAGAGATAAAAATGAAGCCGGTCTTCATGATCTCTTTCCAATTTGCAGCTAGGGATTTACCAGGCAAAAGCTGAGACCTAAACCAAAACACCACACAGGCCCCTGTACTGTGGCGTGCTCTGCCTCAGACAAACATGCATGCGCAACTCACACTTAGCATCTTCAGAGAAGGATGATGATTATGTCCGGGTTATCATCAAAGCCTGGCACAATGAAACCAAAGCTCTCATCCGGAAGGCCCCTGAGCAAGACTCCTTCTGTGTGCCCTCCCTGACCTGAAACTGGGAGTTTGTATAGAACCCCCTAGGCGCTCCCTGCTTTCCTTTCCAACCCCTGGTGTGACAGGGGAAGCTGGGGAGAAAACATCACAAGCTCTCACCTGAGTAACTTGGCATCAAAGACTGTTTCCACATCATGAAGGACTGACGGGATGTATTTCAAAGCCGCCACCTGCGGGGAACATGTAACAAACATGAGTGGTGTTCACATCCTCTGTGCTGGTGGTGAGGCAGACTCTGTGACATGAGACACACATCAGAGAATGACCCTGCATCATAGACACTGCTGTAGTCAGTCAAGGCACCAGGGAGACTGAAACACAGCTGGGAGGATGGCTCAGCCAGTAAACAACTTGCTGCACAAATCTAAGGACCTTAGTTCAGGTCCCCAACATCCCTGTGAAAGGCAGGCAAGGCAGCACACATCTGCCTTAGTTCCGAGAATATGAAAACAGAGATTCCAGATTCTTACCATCTAGTCAACCGGTGAGCATTGAGACACTCTGTTCTAGTGATAAAACACTAACCAAAAATGATTTAAAGGGTTTATTTCACCTTACAAGTTGCAATGCGCCATTGAAGGTCAAGGTAGGGACTCAAGCAAGAACATGAAGCAGAAGCCATGGATAAATGATACTTGTTGGCTCATCGAAACTCACCATTAACTAGCTTTTTTTACATCACCCAGGACCACCTACCCACAGAATGGTAATACCTACAGTAGGCCAGGCCCTCCTATGTCAATTACCAATCAAGGCAACCCCTCATAGACATGCCCATAGGCCAATGCGATCTGGCCAGTTCCTTAGTTAAGACTTTTCTTCTCAGGTGACTCTCAGTGTATCAAGTCCATGGTTAAAGCTGGAATAAACCTGGTCTCAAAAACAAGGTGAAGAATGAAAGAGGAAGCCACTAATGTCAATACCTGGAATCCACAAATGCTCTTGGGCATGTACACATCACAGCAGGACATAAAGCATATTTGGGGTGCTTAGTAACAGACACCTCTATTACTACTAGGTGCTGTGCTTGAATTGGTTTGCTGGTGGCTAGGGTGATTTGAAATTTATTTATATTTTCCCTCTGCTGTCACTATAGTGGACAGAAAACAGTGCATATGTCAATAACAGTATGTTTTGTTCCAGTGGCTGGGCTAAGAAAACTGAACAGTAAGATGGATTTTCTTTCTCCTCTCTTAATCCAGAGGTATGAACTACTCCCTGTACCCCCTGGAAAGAATACAGTTTGCTTAGCAGCAGGCAAACTACAATTTCGGCAGGAGCTATAAGTCACATGGTGGGAATATAATGACTAAAGGTCTAATGGAAGTATGTGGTTTTATTTTATTTTCTCCATGTTCTTCATGATGGTAATATGTATCATCCTTGAGCAATCAGTCTAGAATAAACACAGTGAAGATTACTTTCTCTAAGAATATCTTGTGGGGGTAGAAATGGTTGGGCAGGTATACCACATGCCTGTTGACTGAGTTCCATCCCCCAGATCAACATAGTAGGAGGAGGGAACTCACTCCCACAAGTTGTCCTCAGGCATCCAATGCTTGTGGCACACTGTGTGCACACTCGTGCATGTATACAGGCACACACACATACACACACAAAAAATATGATTTTTAAAATATCTTTCCCTAGCTATAATATAAACGAGCTTCTTAAATAGTGTCTGACTTTTCTCTGAGGATTTATAATGGGGTAGATACTGTACCAAACACTGTAAATATATTGTCTTCTTCATCACGGCTCTTCCGGAGTTATGGGATTTTCAAAGACAAGGATGCCCACTTGTATCAGGGGTCAGTGACCTACTGCATGTTGCAGAGTCTGTAACTGTGGAGTCAGAGTATAGATTCAAGGATCTGCTCTCAGAGCTGTGCCCGTGACCCCATGAACCTTACACACACAACAGTCCTTCTCCAGTCCTTCATTCTTTTCCTGATTATTCCCTGATTATCATTTCTAGATGTCAGTACTTCATATTTATGGTATAAAAAAAATACACAAAATAAGGGTGAAAACTGGCCCTCAAGTCCCATATCTTCATCTCAGCTTCAGTCTCTATGCCCCAGAAAAAAACACTGTTAAAGTCATATGAGTTTTCTTCTGCACTAAACATGTATGTACATGGACATGTATATAACCTTTGTACACACACACACACATGTGTGTGTGTTCAATTGAACTTGGTTTTGCAGTTAAGTTTTTCCACTAGATCTTAGCATACTGTCCCCTGGAGCACACTCTCTTAATTTTTGATCCCACTCAGCAATGCCCAATGGGGATACTATACCTCCTTCACCTTACCCTGATCATGGACCCTAGGCTATTTCCATTTTCCTAATTACAAAAAACACATTCGGGAAAAAGTTCATATTTGAAAATACATACACAACTCTGTAAGGATCCTATAGAACAGATTGCTTGAAGACAAATTAGGGCATCAAAATACACATGCATATAATATACATTTTAGATCTCACTGAATGAGCTTGAAAAAGGCAGCAAGCAATTCCTCTCCACTGCATCTCCACTTCCCCAAATCCTTGCTCACACTGAATATGCAATCTTTTTAATTTTTGTCAATGTGATGAACAACTCACTACTGTAATTCTGAACGTCTTTGGTTGCTAACTCTGTCAGCCGTCTTCTCTATACTTAATAAATATCTGTATTTACTAACTTGCTCATTCATATCTTTTCTCCCATCCTTTTGGGGGATTCTTTTCCTTGCTCAACTGTAGAATTCTCTATACATCAACATCAGTCTTTTCACACTAACACATTTTGCAGGAGTTTCCTGTTGCTTTTCCTGTTCTCTGAGATTATATTTTAGCTTTGCTTATCATATCTTTTATTGCACAGAGATATTCTAAATTTGTATGTTGTCAAATGTGTCAGATCCTTTTCTTTATATTTATTGAATATGGAGTCTAGAGTTCATTCTTTTTTCAACTCTAGATCATAATAGGAGACAGCTAATGTTTTAAACTAGGCCTTAATGGGCATTCATGCCCTGCAGGATGATGTAAGGTTTTCTATAGATAAAAGGGAGGTTTGTGATCAAACAATTTCAAGAAATAGTGGTTAAGACAAATATAAAATATGGATATTTTTGTTGTTTTTTTTTTCTACTGCAGAGAAGTCTAGGATTTTAATACTGTGAATCATCATGACATCCCTCCAGGCAGTTATAAGGATACAGGACATCACAACCTAGTTAGACAAGGACCATCTTGATCAGGAGGCACCAACCAGATGTAAAAAAATTAGATGTCCTCAAGACCCAGCACATAAGAGGAAGGGGTGATGGGGATGGGTGAGGTGGAAGTGATGAATCATTCTTATCCAGTTTTTATGACAGTGTGTCACCATATGTTAACATATCTGTGGGTCAAACCAAAAAAAAAAAAAAAAAAAAAACATATCTGTGGGTCATACTCTCCCAAAGTCCAAAGAGGCTCTCAAACTGTGGGAATAACCCAAGAAATAGTTGTCTAAGCACTCATACGGAATAAGTTGTTCACTATTAGGCCAAAGAACATAGACCTCACAGGGCCCTGGCTATGGATCACAACTCCCTAACTGGCCCTGCATTAGACTGGGTCCATTTCATATGTCCAAGCCTCATTAGGTTGGATAAAAGAGAATGATGTCAAATAAAGAATATCATTATGATTCTCAGTATATTAGTCCCACTAAGGTAGACCAGATCTCCCCACATCACATCTCCAATATACTGCGCTCATTCTCCAATGCCCAGATGCAGTATATTATGACTTAGTATAATTAAGATACGATAACTTGCTCTCAGCAAGCTGAGGAAAGCCAGAATATGAGGGTCTTCTGAAAGGTTCTGGCTTTTGCGAGCTGAGCTTCACTTTGGAGGTGTAGAGTCATTCAACAGTTTCCACATCTCCAGGAGCAGACACAGACCCAAACATCTACACACAGGAGCTCTCTAAGGAACTGGACAAGTTTAGCTGAAGGACTCCACCTTCTGAGTTCCCAGCTCCAAGTTGGTAATAATTCAAACAGGCTGTGTAGCTGCTACCTCTGACCCACAGGAAGGTGGGCAAGTTCATCTGGTCCGGTCATCCCCACCAAGCAATGACAAGCCTATAGTTCTCTTGTTGAGTGGAAAAAGCCTACTTGAAAAACTGACCAAAAAGACTGTCTATGACCTTGGCTTGGAATTTCTGAGCTGATGACTATCAGCTTCTGAGCTATCAACTACTCCTAGGAAAAAAGATGTCAGCCACCTAACTTACTGGAAACCTCTACTTGTTGCTTGTCTAAGGCCTGGAAACTGGAAAAAGACAGGCTTTGTAGATCTGTAAGCCATCTAGGAACAGTAAAGATCAACTGTAACTCTTACTGCTACTTCCGTTATTCATGCTGTTACACATCAAATGATACTGTAGACTTTTTACTTTCATTCCATAGTATATGTTCCTATTATGCAGCATTATTTTAAATATAGATAGATAGATAGATAGATAGATAGATAGATAGATAGATAGATAGATAGATAGATACAGTACCTATAAACTCATGTAACAGGATTATTACTCATAGGGTTTTCAAGTAGGAACCATTACTGGAAAGCTCCTATGCACCAAATACCTTACATGTAATAGCTCATTTAATTTTTACAACTATTCTGAGTAGATACTGTCATTCCAGTTTCAAGTGAGAAAACTGTAGTACATGGATGCTAGATAATTTGCCAGAAGCCGTATAGTAACAAGCCAGAATATGTCCCAGATGGCTCAGCTGACTCTTAACCAGCATGCTTTCTTACTGCCCTTCATGCTGAAGGAAAGACATTCTGTCTTGGCAAGTAGGGCATTTCTGTAGGGGACAGAAGGCTGACTTGGGGAAGAAATGGATTAAAACCATCCCTCTATTTTTTTCCTTTTCAGTTTTTGAATAGAAGTATGGTTTTACTGATATTCCTAAAGTGAAGGACCTTCCTCAGCACCAGTGTATATAGTTAAAAGAATGGCCATCAGGAAAACTTACCAGATGAATAAGCCATCTCATGACATCAACTGAATTTCCTTCCTTCTTCAAAAAGTCAGGTATAACCCTTGAGAAGAGTCCCAACCCCAACTGAATGTTTGTCTGTCCCAGATAGACATAGGAGGACACTGGACATCAGCTCTGTCTAGATCAGTGGTTCTCAATCTTTGGGTCACATCCCTTTTGGGGTCAAACCACCCTCTCACAGGAGTTGCCTAGACTATCAGAAAACATGGATATTTATATTAAGATTCATAATAATAGCAAAATTACAGTTATGAAGTAGCAACAAAATAATTTTATGCTTGAGGGTCACCACATCATGAGGAACTGTATGAAAGGATCACGGCATTAAGAAAGTTGAGAACCACTGCTCTAGATAGACATGACCTAGAGCTGACCACCTTGGTCTGGGAGCAAACAGTTGAAAGAATATCAAGCAATTGATCTCCAAACTCTGAGATGCTGGTACGCTGAGTATTTTCCGGGTAAACATTAATCCTACCCACACCGGTGGCCAGCATTGCTACCACAGACACAGACTTCCAAATAGGACATGTGTAGGAGGAATCCACAATTACAAAACAAAGCCTGACATCTTTCTGGCCCCAGAGCTAAACACTGATCTCTCTCCCTGCCAAGTTGCAAACCATTTAGTTTAGCCAGAAGACAGATGGTCAAGGTCCATGGAAATAGAAAACACCACAACACGGCCACATGAAGACTCTTCCATTAGAGATACTGAACTGTCCTGGAAAAGAGCAGATGTGCTGCTGCCTCCAGGTTTGCTCAGTGACTGAGTCCTTGGGTGTGAGTCCGGTCTGCATACGATTAGAGCTGAGGTTCCTGGCCACCACAGAATCAACGCCAAACAACAGTATCCTTTCATTGAACAGTATGTACATCCTAAGAAGTGGACCAGAGTACTCTTGAACATGTTTCTTCCATGTTTTCCGCATTCAACATCCTATGGCCTCCAAGGTTGGCAGGAAGCAGTAGGACTTGGTGTTTAAAGTAACAGAGTATAGGCTAATGATGTAGCTCAGTGATAAAACCCTTGCCTAATAGGGTCATGGCCAAGGATTGGATCCTTAGCTTGAGGAGTAGAGATGAGGACAAGTAGAAGCAACCCACAGTAGCAGCATGAGAAGGCAGGCCATCTGCCCTCAAGTTAAAAGGAAGTCTGGAGTCTTATTTCTGGGCTCCTATTTTCTAACCAGCAAAATGAAGTATTTACAGTTGCCTAACCAGTTAATGTTGAAGACTGCATTAAAAAACAAACAAACAAAAACCTGAGCTACTAGTATTTTTATAGCTTTTTGGTTGAGACATATTTTCATAACTGCCTGCCATGGAATCTGTCGTTCCCAAACATTACCCCGAGTATGGAATATGTGGTTGAGAAATAGGACAATATTAAACAATCACTAATCTCTTGAAGATTCTCATGTTTTTAAATGTATCTGTTTTTACTTTGTGTGCACTGGTGTTCCATCTGCATGTGTGTCTGTCTGGTTGAGGGTATCTAATCCCCTGGAACTAGAGTTACAGACAGTTGTGAGCTGTCATGTGGGTGCTGGAAATTGAACCTGGGTCCTCTGGAAGACCAGCAAGTGCTCTTTAGCACTGAGCTATCTCCAAATTTTGCTATTAGTACCCCCCATATTTTGCTATTAGTAAAAAAAAAAATTATCATTTTACTGCTCTGAATTCAGGTTGTAGTCTGTGAGCCACTTCTCAGGAATGAACCATTTATTATTTTTTTTTCCTATTGGTTTGAACATTTGAACATTTTACAACAATTTGAAAGGGAAAGCAGAGTTGTTCTAAAGCATCTTGCCCTCATGACTATGAACAACTGCCCATCTTTCTCCTGTGTAGCTTTCCTCTGCCTTTTGCCATATAGAGTTGGATCTTTAGTGGAGCTAGTCTACACTACTGTTGGTGGTAGTAGTATTGATGGCAATCAACTCTTCTGCAGCGTTCATCCAACTCCAAGAGTCAGTTTTTTATAGCTGTGGTTAAGTTACTCAACCCCTCTGAGTCTTCTTTTGCTCATCTTAAAAGCAAAGATAGAGTATTTGCATTACAAGGTGTTGCTGCAAAGACAAAGGAGCTAACAATGTATCTGTAAGGTTTTTACTCAACAGCGTGACAGGTAATAAATGATAAAACACAAAGGAAACCAATCAAACACAATAGGACAATAAAAAGAAGCCAAAAACATTCGTTCATCCCACCAAAAAGTGTTTGTTGCCAGAATGTCCCCTCCCTCCTGGACGCTCTAATAGCTGTCAGCATGAGTGTCAGAGACCATGCAAGACAGCAAGGCTTTTAATACATCTATTAAATGCATTCAGTTCTACTGAGACCATCAAAAATGGGCATTATGCAATATCATGAATTTTGAAAAGGTGGCAATTTGTCACCAGAGTCTCTTCCTTCACAGTACGGCTACATGTAGATCATGAGTGTGTACTGCTAAGCCTGTCAACTCCCCTCACTTTCTTCAACCCTTGAAACAAAGCTTGTACACACAGACACTCCTGAATGTGTGGCCTATTACTGAAAATACTCGGAAGTGTTTGGCCCAAATTATTCCTGTGGTATAGAGAAGAACATCGACTTTGGACTTGGGAGCCTTTATGGCTTCAAATTCTAGCTCCTTCTTCTTTGGACAAGTCTAATTTGGAATGAGATTATTAATTTATCAGCTTCCATGAACACTGGGAACTGCAGTTCTCTGCAGATATCTGGTTAGATTAAGAACAATGTAAGTGAAGAGTTCAGCTCTATGCCTGGAATATAGATTAGGCACACAATCCATGGAAGGTATTTGCGTTTTTTTTTTTTTTTTTTTTTTTTTTCTACTCTGAACAACTGGCCTTAAATTAACTTCATGGTTTTGAGTGAATTGTTGCCATGTCAACAAAGGATAAAGAAAACCACTGAAAATACCTAACAGAGCCAGATGAGCCTTAGGAAGAGGAAGTAACTTGCTTAGGTCCTAGAATTCACAATGGACAAAGCCAAGATTTGAACCAGACCCACATCACTTATAACTAAAGCGGTCATGATTGCGACTCCAGCTCTAAGTGTCTGCCCAGCTGGAAGTGCTCAGTTTGAACTGGGAATGTCAACTGTGAGTATTCTCACACCATGACAGACTTCCCTATGGGCCAACAGGAGAGAAGCCATTTCTCAATTGAGATTCTCTCTTCCTAGAGAACTCTAATTTATGTCAAGTTGACCAAAACCAGCCAGCACAATGACTAACAAGTATTTAAGCTAAATGACATAACAGGCATGTGTTTCACATTTTCCACAGACTACTTCTTTTAATCCTACAAAGTACCCTTACAACTTGACATTTGTTTTGTGGTTTGATTGTTTTTTTTTTAACAAAAGGAAAACAAAACAAAAACCAAGGTCTAGAGAATGAGGTGACATGCTTAACACAGAGGGCTCCATGCCTATGTGGAAGGACTGAGGCATCTCAGTCCCATCCAGGCGCCTCAGTGTTATCGGGATAGTAAGAGCTATCCCGAGCACTGCAAAGGCCATAGACTATAGACGATTCCTTGTGTACGGTTTGCCAGCATGAACTTGACCTCCCTCCCATATTTGGCCCATTCCTCATCCCATAAAACAGACTTACATTCTCTTCCAAGGTACTGCTCTTAATATTTGAGATGACTCTAAATCCCTCCTGATAGCTTTTCAGAAGCCAGATAAATAGGCGGGAAGTACCTTTGACTTTATGCAAATCCCCAAAGCTAAATTTGGCCCTTGGAGCAAATTCTAAAAAAAAAAAAAAAAACGAGATAAAGCCCCTTTGCATGGCTCAGGGGTGGAAGTCTAGAGAAGAAACAGTGTGATCTGAGAAAGCAGGGCTTTTCTAAGTCTACCCAGACAATAAGAACCGGACTAAAATGACTTATGCACAAACCGTAACAATCGTATTAGCTTTCTGCAGTTGTGTAGCATTTTCTAATCTGTTCTTTCGTAGACAGTGTTTCTTGCAACCTCACCAAACAGGAAAGTTTTATATATGAAGAAATAGAGAGGCTGAGATGTTGCATGTTTGACATAATAAGGTTGTACAGTTCATAAAGAACATCTTCCGGAACCCAGGCTCCCATCAGGGAGGTGCTCACTCAGCCCTCTCTGCTCCCTGACTGCCTGTATCATTTCTTCTTTCCTCTCTCCCTACCTTCCTACTCCCTCTCCCTTTCTTTTTTATTCTCTCACAAGATATCTGCAGTTCATCACAAGGAATCAGCTGTAAAAACTGGACAAAAAAACCTCTAGGATTCTCTCTTCCTCTCTCTCTCTCTCTCTCTCTCTCTCTCTCTCTCTCTCTCTCTCTCTTCTCTCTCTCTCTGACTTCTTTACCTCTTTGGGCCACTTCTGCTCCATTCCACCATTCTCCAAATGGCATTCTCTGTTTGCTCATCATCTCTGTTTTTCTCCCAGCATCTTCCCTGGAGACTCTCATGGTAACTAGTTATCCTTAGCCCTCCCCTCTCTGGGTATGCTGCCCCTGCTTTTGCTCCTACTGCTGTGCAGCTTCTATGTGATACAGGCCAGGGTGGGAGACGAGTTCAAACCCTGCCACGTATCAGGCTACCCCAGCTCTGGTTACCTATTTCATTAATAGTGGGGTTTCTAGGAATATAGAAACTATTCTTTTCTTTTAAGCAGCAAAGGGAATATTAGAAAGGCATTTTTTAAAAACTGGCAAAATGGAAAGGAATTTGAAAATTGTGAAGTCAGTGGTCTTAACTAACAAGGACAACTGTCTCCATGGATGAATGAATGGTATCAAACACAGTGGAAGGTGACTGTTAGAGCCTTGTTTGCAGGGCTGGGCAGGAGAATATGAATCTGGCTTTCCCACTCAAAGCCCACATGGCTTCCAGCAAAGAAGGCTCAGGGAAGGCCTGTCAGCTGCTTCACCTCAACTTCTACATCAATCATGTGCTTACATTCATTCCCAGCTTTTTTCTAGGGGCTAATACCAGGGCTTCCCTAGGTACTATGGATATAAGGATACATAACTCTAATACCCACAGGTTCTCAATATCCACTAAACCAAAAGAAACCAATGCACTGATTCCAAAACTCTGCTTTGTGTTAAAATCTTCTGGGGAGTTTTTACCATCCATTCCACCCCACCCCACTCCCACCCCATCATCTTAGCCACCCTTTGTACCAAAGCCCATACACCCTGGGCAGATGCTACTTCCTCTGCCTCTCTACCTCCTTTCTCCCTGAATGCCTCTTTTCCATTAGTTCTAATCAGAGGCTAGGTAATCCTGGGTATAAGGGCAGGGAGTGTGGCTATTTAAATTAGCAACTAGAACTACAATGTGGTTTTTAAAAGAAGCAGTCTGCATTAAATCACTGATCCAAAAGTGAATAAAAAATAAATTATTGAAAAAAAATCATTGACCTAGAAAAACATGTTTGGGTTTTTCTCTATTGAGAAAGCACCAAGGTGACCTCTACCCTAGCCAGTACTTGGGAGTTAATGCTATGAAATTCTTCCTCACTCACAGGTTGCAGTTCCCCACCCCCACACCCCAACACAAAGATAGCCGTTAAGATGTCTACATGCTTGGAACCACGGTTAGATGACACAGCCTCTGTTTTATCCAGTGAGGAAACTCTTTAATCCCCAAATGATATCTGAATTGATAGTGTTGAGAATTAAAAGCAGAGTATCAGAACCTCAGTGGAGAAGACCATCACCTTCCTATCTTAGCATTAGAAGTAGCCATATTTAGCTTCTTTCTACCTAGATAAGACAGGCTTCAGAGTTATCCCAAAGGGAGCTGCTGGGACATCCAAGTGAAACAAATGATAAATATGTTCCCTCCCACCAGTGGAGCCCTTGGTCCTCATGATCCTAAAAGCAGGTTGCCAGCTCAGGCTTTTAACTGACATCGGGCAAAAGTGAATGGTTTAGTGGACAGAGCACGCTGCCAGTATTGGGTCGCCACGGGCTAGCACAGAGGAATCTTGAAGCTTGAACCAACCTGCAAAAGGATGGTGGTCTTGTACTGACTTTTCATCAGATTGTTGATAGATTCGAAGAGCCGTCTCATGGATTCTTCAAACTCCATCTGCTCTTTGCCTTCGTAAAGCCTGTGAGAAGACATCCGGGTCATTTCTCAAGCCAATTGACAAGACATCTGAACGTACGTGCACACTGCTAGCTAGCCCCAACCTCCATTTCCAACGTAAATGAAAGTGGCTGGGGAGAGGGAGGAACCAGTATTGTAGCAATCTAAAAGGAACCTTGGTGCTCTGCACCTTCGGACTCACAGAGCGCTAGAAACCTGCCCCTCTTCCACTTTCCTTCTTTTACCTTGAAGAATCACAAAGAAAGGAATGTTATCTGAGCTGCAGACCTTGGATTTTCAAAGTCTCCTGGAAACCCCAAGGAAAAATATTTTCAAGTGTGCTGTCCCTTCCACTTAGCCACCACCTGCTGGTCACTTGGATTCCTACAGCCATTCCTAGGATCAGGGCCAAATGCTCGCCTGTCCCCTCAATTCTGCCCCCTTATTATGTACTTCAAAATTGTCTTCCTCTGATTATAAAGACCTAATGTTATCAATGTAAAAACATTAACGTAACAGAAATGTGTAATTTACAAAACAGAGCCTCGTTCATCTGACCAAGGAGATCAGCTACTGTGAACATGGCGGTGTTTGTGCTTCCAAAGACTCAGGTCCTCTCCTAACACAGACATGGGCTGCTGCCTGAGGCTACTTCCTCACCGAGTCCGAGCCCCTTCCCCCAGCCTAGGAGCCTCACTCAGCCCATGGCTTCTCCAAACAAGCTTTTATCAGCAAGCATGAAATATCCACAGCCTAATCTGTACCATCCAGTGTGACATGCACACAAGAACACTCTTGTCCTCGGCTCAGACCAAGAGCACCTCTCCTGTCACAGCCCACATGTCAGGAACCAGCCTGAGCCTGTTCTGCTAAAGGTGCTTTCCTGAGATAAAGCTCTGACACACTTAAAGAGTTTGTTTGCTCCCCTTCCCTAACAGGCTAACCAATCAGAGCCACTTCACTACTGTCTCTGTGAAATCTCCACCTGCCCCTCACCGGCTGCTTCCCTACCGTTCTGGGTCTCAGCTTGCCTCCTTCAGCTAGACTTTCTCAACCTCTCTCAATCTCTCTCTCTCTCTGTGTGTGTGTGTGTGTTTGTGTATGTGTGTGCCTATCTGTCTCAGCTTGCCTCCTTCAGCTAGACTCTCTCAATCTCTCTCAATATCTCTCTCTCAATCTCTCTCTCTCAATATCTCTCTCTCAATATCTCTCTCTCTCTGTCCCTCTCTCTTTCTCTCCCTTTCCCTCCCCCCCTCTCTGTGTTTGTGTATGTGTGTGCCTATCTGTCTCAGCTTGCCTCCTTCAGCTAGACTCTCTCAATCTCTCTGTGTATATGTGTCTGTCTGTCTCTGTCTGTCTCTGTCTCTCTGTCTCTGTCTCTCTGTCTCTCTCTGTGTATGTGTCTGTCTCTCTGTCTCTGTGTGTGTGCATGTCTGTGCCCTATCTATCACTGCCTCTGTCTCTATCCCCCTATCTCCTTTCTTTCCCTCCGTCCCTCTTCTTCTAAGGCCATAGATCTCGTTGTGTCCTTGTTCCTCTGTCTCTCTTCCTCACTTTCTTCCCTACTGGCTCATCTCTTATTCTTTCTGCTGCCCATAGATGCCTGGAAATCATCAATAAACTATGTCACCCTGGCTTTTCTGGTCTGTACTACTGAGTTTGTTCACTCTGTCTCAGCTTCATTTAACCCACTGTCTTGGCTGCCCAGCATATCTGCATAGATGTGTTCTCTCTATAAGGCATCTTCCCCTGTATATCTGTGTGTGTGAGGGAAGTGGCTTTGAGCAGGTCGTCTCCATGAACCTGCCTGATCCATTCACAACGATGGTTTCTAGCCACATTTTCTGCTGAATGACCTACCCATCCCACCTCCCCAATAACTGAGTGATCACATAGAATTCCCTTCCCCTGCCTGTGGGATTTGGCATTTTTATTTAAGGAAAAAATTATAATGGGTTTTGTTGGGCTGGAGAGATGACTCAGTGCTTAAGAGCACTTGCTGCTCTTGCCGAGGTCCTAGGTTCCGTTTCCAGCATCCTTAGTCGAAAAAACTCTGTAACTTCAGTTCCAGGGGAATCAAATACCTTCTGATCCCTAGGGACACTGCACACATGTGATAAACTAACATACATGGAGGCAAAATAGTCATACACATAAAATAAAATAAAAAAATCTGTTTTTAAATGGGTTTTGTTGAGTCATCTTAAATAGCAGGACTCTAGGGGAAATGTTCATGAACTCCCCTGAAGAGATCCTGGGAACCACTCGTGTTCCCAGTTGTATGCATCTCATTAAGTCTATTTGTGGTTTGTAATTTGCACAACTGCCCTTATGATAAACTTCCTTTTTGCATAGGTCAGGCCTAGTTGCTTTTGTCTCAGCTTCTCTGTAGTCAGAACTTCTATGAGTGCAACTTTTACATGCAGTTCTCTGGGATTGGGTTCCAAGCTAAGAGCTCTTGGGAAGCCTAGGAAGCTGTTCGTTCATGTCTTAACTGGACAAATGAAGAGACAAGGGCCAGAGCAGAAAAATGACTCAGAGTCACCTTCCCTGAGGTAGGAAGGACAAGGGACTTTCAGCTCAAACCAAGGATTTCCACCTGAACATTGCCTTTGCAGAACACTTTAGCTTCCTCAGCAAGAGGTGTGATTCACTTGAGGTTGCAGGATGTACGCATGGCTTGAACCAGGGTCCAGCATTCTCTTCCTATGCTCTGGGAAGCTAAGTGGGGAAGGCAAATGATGCTAATCCCATGAAGCAAAGAGTTGGGGTCCTTGCCACAATGGGAATCTCATTGGCTCCTTTTACATATATCACACCCAAGTTTCTATGTACCACACTGAAGCTAGGCATAGAAACAGGTGCTGTATCTGCCTGGCTTTCACAAGGATGTAGAGAGATATGCATCAATTTAGACAACAGATGGGACAGATGACCTTGCTACAGACAAGAAAGGAAATAGGAACCTACTTCCTGGAAATGGCTTTGTGGTAGAGTCATATTCCTCCACGTACTAGCAAAACAAAAAACAAAAACCTGCTTTTCTGGACTCTTAGCCCTCTTGTTGAAAAAATGGAAGATATAAAGATATAATGTTCATGCAAAGTTTTTTTTCAAATATATATATCTATTTATTTTATTTAATGTGTATGAGTGTTTTACCTCATTTATGCATTCACGTCTTGTGTGCCTGTTGTATGTGGAGGCCAGATGAAAGTGTCAGATCTCCTGGAACTAGAGTTATAGATTGTTGTGAACCATCATGTAGGCACTGGGAATGTGGGTCTTCTGATAAAGCAGTCGGTACTCTTAACCAATGAGCCACACAAAAGTTAGTTACTTGGAGAATTTTTTAAAAAAATGAGGGGACTTGAGAGATGGTGCAGTGGTTAAGAGCACCAACTGCTCTTTCAGAGGTCCTGAGTTCAGTTCCCAGCAACTACATGTGGCTCACAACCATCTGTAATGGGATCCGATGTCTTCTTCTAGATGGAAGGTGTACATGCAGATAGAGCACTCAAGTACATAAAATGAATTTTAAAAAGAGATGTGTTTTGGGTGCTTAATGTTTTAGCTGGCACTTAATAAGTGCTTAACTAAACATCAGCAATCATTGTTGCTCAACAGATGTGCTCTTGTTGGCAAGCTCTCTGATTTGAGTGTAAATAAGTAAATAGAATATTTCAAGTAATTACGGACTAAGAAAAAAAGACATAGGAGTTTTAGATTATATGGAAGTGTCAGCCAGATGAGAGTGAGGCAGTTAGGCAGTTCCCTGAGAAGCCTGAAGGGAAAACTAAAAAAGCCCCATCTAGCTGAGATGCTGTAACCATGGCCTTCAAACCAAGGGCACAGCAGAGGGACTCTACATCATTTCTAGTCCTTGCTCTGTATAATCGCCTCATGAAGGAAAATGTTTCTTTTTCTGGCCTAGAACACTTAGAAAAATGCATCTGGAACTAGCTGACTCTGCCAGGGAACAAATTATTGAAGGGGCCCCAGGGCCCTGACCACAAGGAAAACTGGAACAGCTTGGGAGGCTGGGCTGCCAGGTGTGCACTCCATCCAGAGCCAGCACTGCAGCTCCTGGGGCTTGTGTAGCCGGTGCAGCATGCTGGGAGACACTGCACAGCTGAGCACTCATTAAATGCAACAGGGCCCCATATGGTGTGCACAGCGCCTGTACCACCTCTTCCGCGGGCACATAAAGCCTCAGCATATACTCAATATTCCGGGTCCTGAACATCAGCCCAGGGAAAAGGACCTAAACAAAGCAGCCTCCGGCTGGGAAAAGAGAAAGGGAGAGGGTCCATTTCTTTCCATATCTCGAACATTTATGGATGCTCTGACTAAACCATCCTTTCAAGCAATTCCCTAACAACTTCCAGACTCTCTGAGAGGATATATCTTTAGATATATCTTTAGATAAGGCTTTCTAGGTTTCAAGCTCTGCTCAGTCTGTCACTTATGAGGTGACGCCCCAGGATCTGTCTTCTTAACTAGTGAAATAAGAACCACTGGGTTCCTCTAAACATCAAACATAAATGGAGTATCCCCTGGCCCAAAGTGGGACATGAATAAAGTGCTTCAGATGCAGAACAGTTTCTGGAGTTGCAGCATGTCATGAGATATCTTAGGCTAGACAGAAAAGTCATTTATATCCCATCTAAACCTTAAACATTAAACCCATATAAACAAAGTGTGAAGGTAATTTTATACACCACTTCAAATAATTCTATGCAGAAAACAAAGTTTGGGTATGGAATTTTCCACATACGGAGCCAGGTTAGCACTAAGAAAGTTTGAATTTTGGAGTGTTTGAGATTTCAAAAGTTAGGATGACGGACTCTGTGCACCGTGCTATGCATATAAAACCATCAGCACTCTAGAGCATAGTATACAGTTGGCAAATATCAGTTATCATCTGCAACACATTCCAGTTTCTCTTCCGGATCCATCTTTCACAGCTTCCTGAGTCTTACAGAGAAAGAGGTCAGCATCTCCGTAAAGCTTGCCCCTCGAAGAGCACATACCATGTGCCAGGTGCTGCACTGGAGACTAATAAAGAAAAACGAACACAGAGAGCCCACATGTCCACCACTGACCACCATACACGAGAAAAAGCAGATAATAAAAGTCTGGGCAGGCACTGTGCTGTGTCTCTCATGTAGACTGGCTCACTTGACAAGATCTGTCAGAGTATCTGTATTCACATGGGAAAGAAGAAAGAAGGGTTTAAGGAGGTGTGAGCGGCCTGAGTTCTGAATGATGCTGTCACCTCCTTGGTAGCTCCTCTCTCTCTGCCTTCACGTCCACTCCTATGCTACCACCGCCTTCTGTCTCTTTTCCTCAGCAGTATTGGAAATGCTCCCCAAGTTTAGTCCTCTGTCCAGCATCCTTCCTATTAATCACCTTATCACATTCTTGCTTTAATTTTTTTTTTTTCTTGGCAAGACACACACCGCACATTCTACAGGAGTCCAGGGGGAAAAATTAAATTAATTGAAAGCTTTTTAAGTGAAAAAAATCTATTTTAAATGATTTCAAGATCTTTTATAGAGCCAGGTAAGTTAATCAAACAGTGAGATCACTATACCATTTTGTTATCTTGCACACAAGGTCAGGATACTTTGATGCCCCGAGATAGGACACCAGGCATTCAGTGAATACTGAAGAGAGCTGCCTCCTTACAGTGAGTCCCCCGTGTTGACGGATACATACTCAATACACCATTCATTCTCAGCACTGTAACGTCTTGCTTTTCATGATTACTTGTGTTTCTGCTTTCTCCACTACTATAGAATACCTAAGACAGACACTAAAGCACTTTCTATCATAAGATTCTCATCTCCAGCAACAGACCTGGACCATCGAGAGCAAGTTAGCAACCAAGGATAGGTCACAGAGTAAACAAATCTTGCTCCTTGATTGTGGCTCTGCAGATAATGTCTCAGTAAGCCAGAACTGAGCTGTGTTCTTCTCACTTCAAGAGCAACATGCTCTCCAGCATGGCCTAAAGTTCTCTTTGGTTACACCCTGCATTAATATCTCCTTTACTACTAAATAACTACAACTACTAAAAGTTGTTCCTTATTAAGCATTTCCTAGGTGCTTTGTAGTTTTGATCACCATCGGCAACCCTATGATACAGTTGCTATAACCATTAAGTAATAAGGATGTAGAGCAATGGTTCTCTACCATATGGTTTAGACCCCTTTGGAGATCAAACGATCTTTCCACAGGGGTCACATATCAGATATCTTGCATATCTGATATTTACATTACAATTCATAACAGTAGCAAAGTTACAGTTATGAAGTACAATGAAAATTACGTTGGTCAACCACAACACGAGGAACTGTATTAAGGTTCTCAGCATTAGAATAGGACTCAGCAGGGTTCAAATACAGATGATGCCTATGAGTGTCCTGACTCACATCTCCTGCTTATGCAGAGATATGTAACACAAAATACCAGCAATGGGCCACATAGGAGCTGAAGAGGGCATTACAGGGATAGCATTATTTGCCCCAGAAATAGCTTTGAAGGACTGAGGGAGGCAGCTGGATAACTGGTTCTAGCTCTTTTCTCGTGAAGCTCCAAATCCAAGGTAAACTATCTGTGCTCCTATGTCTGAGCTCAACACTTGTTTTATTAGGACAGCCTGTCCGGTGAGCAGCTCCTAGTTTCTAAAGAGTGATTGCTCCAGGAGACCAGAGCCAAGGCTTTATGTACTTTGTCTTTCTCTCTCCTTCCCCCCTTCTCCATCTCTGTCTGTATCTCTCCACCTGAGTTAAGAATTACAGCTAAACAAGCTCTCTGAGTCTATCTGGAAATTATCCTTCCTTGTGCTTATCAAGTCTTTCAATAAAACAAAATGCAATGCACTCTGCAAGGTTGTTTAACATCAGTGCAACAAGGGAAGAAATGGGACTCTTATGAAATGATTGTCCCATTCCTTAACTATGTCCTCCAGGGACGGTCACCGTCACCACCCCGCTCTTTCCTAATCCCCAAACACATAAGCCTGATCTTGCTGATTGAGACATGGAATTTTGGTACAGTAAGCTGGAAGTCTGATATTTTGCTTAATGGTATCCAGAGAAGACCTCATTTGAGGAGTGATATGCTTGAAGTGTAACAGTTATTTTGACAGAAGGAATGAAGACAGCAGAACTCTATGAGGGGTGGGTAAATATGCTACAGCTGATGATAACAGTATGCTATCTCAACCAGAGACACCATCACACAGGCACTATTTCACTGAATGCAAACAGCAGACAACAGGCAGGGCTCAGACAGACTCCGGTGCCAGTTCTTTTGTCAAAGACAAAACTATTTGTGCTTGAGTCCTTGCTTCTCTAGAGAGTGACAGTTAAAGAAGGATCGCCCCTTAGGGCAAACTGCAAAGAAGCATCACTAAAGAGCCCTTCTATAAATCACCCAAGGGAGAATTATTTGTGGATGGGAGGAAAGAAGGCAGACTCCACATGTGGGGGATCGGCTTTGAAGAGATGTATAGATTGAGAGCATAAAAATTAATGTAATCGCTGAAGAAAAAAACCACCTCAGGTGAAGAGTAAACAGGGTGAATAATAATATAAAAATAGAAGTTAACAATATGGGGAGGAAAATGAAAGAAAAATAGTCCATCCATAGCTTTCACTTTACTTCTAAATTATGGCAACCCTGTGTGATAAATTAATAGTTAAGGAGGTAATAAGATTCGAGCAAAGCCTGGGAAGGAGCCATAAGTCATGAACAGACGATGACGTGTGTCCCGTGCCATCTTTCATTCTACTGAGAGAAGCCACAGGCTTTATATCATTTGGCAGGAACCACTGAGTCACATAATTCTGCTCTTAAGTAAATTTCTCCATTAGCATGAAAAATGGTATTTCAGGCATTTTTTTTACTCTGATATAATTAGAAATTGAACGTTCCCAAACAATGTTTCTAAGGATAGAAACACATATATACACTCTTTCATGCTTCGAGACACTTAGAGAAAACTCTAGATTGCATCAATGACTTAAAAAAGAAGCTAATCTCCATCAGTGTCTTAGCTCATGCTCTATGGACCAGTTGGTATAAAAGTGTGGATGCCTAAAAGCAAAGAATTATTTCCTGCATGGCTTACTATCTTATCCAATAGTTATTTCTTTTTAATAACATACTAGGTCTCTATGATATCTTTAAATGATAACAAAGAATAAATTTTAAGGTGATTATTCATAGACACACAACTAATAAAACTAGGAACAATGTTGTCTTAGTTAGAGTTTTGGTTGCTGAGATGAAATGCCATCACAAACTGAGGAGAAAGGTATTTCATGTTTATTTCCGTATCACGATTCATCATTGAAGACACTCAGGGTAGGAACTCAAATGGGGCAGGAACTTGGAGGTGGGAGTTGATGCAGAAGCCATGAAGGGTGCTGCCAACTGGCTTGCTCCCAATGGCTTTCTCAGCTAACTTTCTTATAGAACCCAGGACCATGAGTCACAATGGGTGGGCCCTCCCATATCAATCACTAATTCAAACAATGCCTACAAGCTTGCTCACAGCTGGAGCTTATAAGGCAATATCTCAATGAGTGTTCCTATTCTCTGATGATCCTACTTATGTCAAGTTGACATGAAAACCAGACAGGACAAATGTATTAAGTTGGTAATTTAGTTATCTCATAGAACAGGGATTATAAGTGACAACTGTCCCAATTATGCACATGCATAACATACTGATTTAACCAAGAGAATATTACAGTTTTTCACAGGGAAAGTTACTCTTTCTTTGGGGGGTGAATGCATCTTGCTGCCCCAGCTCCTTTCTACAGCTTCTTTTTCTATAAAGTCCTTCTTGGGTTTCTCATTTCACTAGGGAACCACGGCTGGTGCTAGGATCTAACACAAAATAACACAATGAAGGGCAGATTCCCTGGATCTCACAGGATAGAGACTCTGATTTATTTCTTCTGCCTCCTGGTTTCCAGCATTGACTGTGGCTAGACAGACAATTACCCAAGAAATGTCAAGCTATTATTGCTCTAAGCTGTGGTCATGCCTAGAGCATGCAAACCTTGCTCTTTGAGTCCTGGCTTCCTGAGAGGGATAATTAACCTCAGGCTTATGGCTCTGTTCCACTGAGAGCCCTGGCATTTGGTGTGTATAGTTAAAAACAATTCTTTAACATTTTCCTTACTAATACCTTTGATCATAAAAAAAAAATACCTGCTCAGTAAAACTCGAGGACATCCAAGGAAAATCAAGTTAAAACACACTATAATTTCCATTGTGCAGGCTTCACTTGGATAACAGCAAAACGGAAGGCTAGGAAGCAGCCAGAAGAGGAAAATTCAGCTGAAGGTATGATGGTCTCAGTCTCAGGACTAAGCTAAAGACTAACACCGGCACTAGTAAAGGCTGTGACCTTCACGAGGTCATTCAACTCCGATCCCCCTCTCCAAATACACTGTTGAATTAAGCCTCTAGGATTCATATATTCTCTCCCTCCCTCCCCTCCCTCCTCACCGCTACTGCTGGAGAATGAACCCAGGGCCTTGTGCACATTCTGAAAGCATATATGCTTCACTACTGATCTGTAGTCAAAGCCCCAAATCTCGGGAGCTCCTCTGGCTTTATCACCTCTTGTATCTATCTTCATATAGCACAAACTCAGCATTCAGACCATAGTTTGGAAGCCATTCATTCAGAAGCCCACACCCCCAACCTCCTGACAAGACTGATCTCATTAGGACACCTACCACACACTTCCCCTTGATTGATATGCATCCCCACCAAGATTGTCTGTTCAATGACTGTTTCCCACTAAACTAAAAGAGACCACGAAAACTCTGAGTTGACCGATTCACTCTTGCATCCCAGGACCTAGCACAGTGACCAGATCAATAAGCAACTGTCAGTGTTTGCTGGCTAACGCTGCCCAAGCTGTTACCACAGTCAGCCATTTTAACTTACTTGAAATGGAAACTTGTGTTATCAGTTCAGGGGCTTTAAAGAGGAAACAGAGTCTTACGGGCTAATGTGTGTGGAACAGGCATGCGCTGTGCCGTTGCTGAGTGTTTGGAAGAATAAATGCTAAGCTAAAGCCTTTGAAGCTGTCAGCTCTAAGAGCAGTTATAAAACTCCTGAGAAACACCCGTGTACTAAAAGGCTGCTCATCCATCTTTCCAGGCCTTGATATCACCTATGAATTAGCAACGGAGCAGGCATGCTACCTGCCCAGCAGAGTACTGCCCAGCAGATGTACCTGCCCAGCAGATGCCTAAGGAAGCTGGCTGGTGGGGATGGCAAAAGCCCAGCCTCAGGAAAGCTGAAGCTGGAATGCACACAGCAGATAAAGGCTGCAGCGTGTAAGCCAGGGGAAAGTCTTCAATGTGTCTGTGGACTTTCAGAGTTTAGGAGACACCAAGTCCTAATATTTACTGTAAATGGGGAGGGCAACAGATTTCATATAAAATCCAATGAAAGTAGGAAATATTGATAGAGGAAGGGATACCTGACCCAAGCAGGTAAGCTTTGCAGTCCAGGGCAGCATTTGTTTTTTAGCATAGGATCTTGCTGACTCAGCAGCCTATACCTGGCCAGAAACCAAATGAGGGCAGCAATCGAGTTATCTCAGGGAGAAAGCCACAGGGAAGGGCAAGAAAAGAAAAGCTAAAAAACAGTTTTGCCCGGGGCCACAGAGGAGGGCAGTTGTCACTGTATTCAAGCTGGCTTGCTTTCATGAGGTAATCAGTCACTGACAAAGACGAGTGTGCTTCACGAAAGCAGCAGTGACTGTACCCATCACTATACAGGCGCTGTACACAAGCACGATCCAGTCATGATGCACGAGTCACTACTCAGCAGTCATGATGCAACGATCACTATGCACAGCATTTGCACAGTCACTATGCACAGTCTTATTATGTAATAATCACAATGCACCAATCACTGTGCACGGTCACTATGCACAGTCCCTAGGCAGACATTATCCATAGACTCTATACACAGTCACTATCCACAGTCACTATCCACAGTCATATCCACAGACACTATACATAGCCACTATATAGTTACTCTGCATAGTCACCATGCACAGTCACTGTGCAGTCACTATACACCAGTCACTCTGCATAATCACTATGCAGACACTATACACCAGTTATTTTCCACAGTCGCTGCACAATTCGTGTATGGTAGGAACTAAAAATCTAATACCCAAACAAGTAAACCAGTAATGTGACGTGCATTTCGCAGATAAATGGCAGAGGCGAGGACAGCATACATCAGGAAGATTTGGCTAAGCCAGAAGAGACTTGGATGCCAGGACATAACCCTTATGGTGACAGAGGAAAGCAGAAAAATAATGAAAAAAAAAAAAGCCCATAAAAAAACGGAAGAGCCCAGACACATCAAGTTCATTGGCCCTCAGCAGGAGGGACTAGGTGAATCCAAGGGTGAAGGGCATGCCAGACCAGGAGAGAGATGAGCCTGAGGACCAGATGGTATCAGGGGCTGCTCGGGCCAGAGCAGCACCCTCCCAGGCCCCTAGGTCTTCATCCCCAGAGTAATGCAAAGAAACGAACTTTGGGAGTTGGGATACAGCAGCCCCACCCCCTCCACCTGAAGAGTCACTGCCTGCAGTTTCCTCACATTAACTCTGGGGAGACAGCTAGGGAGAGGAAGAAGGAAAAGGGGGACACATTCACATTACCCCATTCCAGTATACTGTTTTGTTGCTGTGTGTTACTGATGGCTATTGTTCTTAATCTCTTACTATGCTCGTGTAAAAGTTAAACTTCATAAGTATGTACAGAAAAAAATGTACAGAGTCCAGGACTTCCTTCAGTTTCAAGCATCTACTAGGCCCTAGTAACCAGGGTCTTTGACTGTATACTCCATGGATAGAGAGACAGCAACCCCTGATCCAAACTGATCTCTGGAAAGACTCCTCTGGCAGACTGAAGTTTGGAGACCTCTACCATTGACTGCTCAGTGGACAGAATAGCCCAGGAAGACTTGCAAGTGCAAACTACTGCCAAAAACTGATTTAACATTGAATCATGAGGGCCTAGAGAGATGGCTCAGCAACTGAGAGGACTAGCTGCCCTTCCAGAGGACCTGGGGTTCCATTCCTAGCATTAACATGGCAGTTCACAACCAACTGTAATTCCAGTCCCGAAAATCCAACACTCTTCTCTCTGACTGGCTTCCACAGGCCCCGTCAGGTATGTGACATACACACAGTCAAAACATTCAGATCCATAAGACAAAAATAAATACATCTCTTTCAAAAACTGACACTCAAAATTGTCAAGAAAACAATGGATCTACACAGGATAACCCAGAGCAAAGTAAAATAATAAATCCAGCCTTGCCGTGAGGCAGTTTGCCAAACCCCAGTGTCTTTACAGTGTTGATGGCCACAAGTATTACAATGTGATGAATCCTTGGGCCTGCTTATTGGAGGACTGTTACAGTTTAGATTGAAATTCTATCCCCAAAAGCCTAAAGCCTAAATGTTGAAGGTTTAGTGCATCTGATCATTAAGAGGTGATAGGGTTCTGAGGGCTCTGACCTAATCTCCAGGATTAATTTATCTATTGAGTCATCATTGAACAGCACTATTAGGAGATGGTGGTGGCCTTTGGAGGCCGAGTAGAAGGAAATAGGTTCCTGAGGGCGTGTCCTGGGGGGGCCACTATCTTATCCTAGTCCTGCCTCCCTTCTGCCCCATTCCTTCCCAACCACCATGCAGTGAGGTAACAAGCCTGGTCTGCTACACATCCCTGCTCCAGAGTGGTCCTCCTCATCACTGACCCGAGATCAAGGAATCAGCTGGCCATTAACCAAAATGCTTGAAACGGGAGCCAAAGGGGGGATAACTCCTCCTTTAAGTGGTTTGCATCACTTAGGAAATTACTCGTCCTGAGCTCTGAGTAAGCGGAGGGAAAACACATCTCTGCTGAGGATTCTCAGTCACAAGCTAGTCTTCTCCAGGGCTCTGTGTTTATGTTCTCCATGTTCCTCGCCGTATTCAGAAGAAGCACATTTGGTTAAAGAGGGCTCTGGTTGGAAATGGCTTTAGTTGGCAATGCCTGAATGACACAAAGGAAGTCTGATTGTTCATAGAACTTAATACCTGAAGTCATGGATACACACAAACACACGCACAGCATGCTCTGACGCCATGTGAATACACATAAACAGACAGACAGACAACATACTCTAAATCATGTGCATACACACAGACATACATAGAGAACACATAAATCTATGGCTAAGTAAAACTTAGCTTCAAGAAATACAGCTGAGCTCTTCAATGAGTAGTTCTGGGAAAACTGGGCATCCACAAGCAGAAGGATGCAAGCAGATCTCCACATGCCTGCCGGCACAAAGTCAATGAAAACTAGGTCAAGGACCTTAATATAAAACCTGTAGGTCTAAAACTGCTAGAAGAAAATACCTCAAGTTAGACATTGTCGAAACACTCTGAAAAGCACACAGGGCAAAGGAGAAAATGTGTTCACAGCCATTGTCAGTCAGGTACAATGTATGCACCTGTTGTCCCAGCTTCCAGGAAGCTGAAGCAGGAGGATGCTGGGAAGTCAAGTCACCTAGCACACAAAGCAAGATCTTATCTCAAAAGAGCACAAAATAGAAACAAAACAAAAGACCCAAGCAATTATCAAGAGTGAGCCCAAAAGAAGGAAGGTGAGGAATATAAGAGTTTATAGGTTCTAGAGACTGTAAGTCTCTAGACAGTATACCCACATGCAGTGAGATGGGCCGCTGGGAAAAGAACATATTTTAAAAGGTAAGAACAGGGAGGTTTTCTGCTCGGGCAGTGAGCACACCAAACTCTAGATCTGAGAAGACTTGATTCCAGCAAAACAAGCAACTTTCTCCGTACAGACATCCCAGGGAAACTGCAGAACACTGCAGACCAGGAGGGAGCCGGAGAGGCCGCAGAAAGAAAAGGTGCTACCAAATGGCAGGATAAGGTTAACCTTAACAGAGGGTTATCAAGGAGCCAAAAGACAACCGAGTCTACATCTACAAAACCTCTGAATCAAAACAACACCTCTGAATGAAACCAGTCGCTGAGCAATTTGCAAACGGACTTGCTGAAGGTGATTCTGAATTTCCTTCAGAAATAGGAAAACAAGCATCAAAGGCCTCAGGATGCATGAAGGACTTCTTTTATAAATTGTTACTAAAATCACAAAATTTACGTCCTTAGTTATTTATTATTTCTTTTTATTTTATGTGTTTGAGTGTTTGCCCATGTGGATGTCTGTATTGATGGAGGCTAGATGGGGGTGCCAGATCCCTGAAACTGAAGTCACAACCAGTTGTAAGTCACCATGTGGGTGCTGGAAAAGGAACCCAAGGCCTCTGGAAAGAGCCAACAGCTCCATCTCCCTTGCCCCTTTCTCAGTTATGTTTTAGGTGTATTATGGTACATGTTTACCAGTCCAATAGTATTAGTGAATTTGTACTGGTAAAAACATCCAAAAATGCCAAATATTTAAAATGATAATAGTATTTTATTGTGGAGATACTCTCTAAAAGTCAAATTAAAATGCTTCATAATAATAGCATAGCATTTAAGAGAGAAGTGAGTTTCCCAAATGTCCCTTTATTATTCAGGAGGAATGTAAAAGATATTAACTTTGAACTTTATTAAGTTGAATGTGTATGATATAATACATAGGTAGCCATTAAAACTTGAATATAAAGTATAACTTTTAAAGTCATAAAAGGGAAGAAGAAAATGGAAAAATTGGAAACAAACCAAAAGAAGGAGAAAGGACAAAAGTCAGGAGGGAAAAATGAATAGTTAAGACGGTTGAAATAAATCCAAACCATAACAATAAAATCTATTAGCCCTTCTCAATGGACACCATTATCAAATGACTAATAGCCCATAATTCCTTAAGCTCAGAGTGGACAGAAAAGGTACAGTATGTATACCACTTCTGTTCAATACTGACCTAGACTCCTACCCAGAGCTCTAGAACAGGAGCAAAAGAATCCAGACTGAACTGAAAAAATGAGCTTCTCCATGTGTGTGCAGTTGCTAAGCTTTGAGGAAGCCCAACAATCTGCAGAGAATCAGTCATAAGAGGGAAGGACTAGGTGCTACAGGACAGTGGTGAAGAAGTGCCATGAGAAGGAAGGGGAGGAAGTTGGAGTAAAGAGGGCAAGATGTGGTAGATCTTTCAAGACTTCTGAAAAGGGGACAGGGTTCAGACTTCTACTGTGAATCAGACATGGAGGACTAGAAAACACAGCCTCGAGAACGAGGCTCTGTGTTCTGCTGCCTGCTGCTTGCTGGTCTGTGGGTCTGTGAGAGCAGACATCTTGTAAGTTTGTTTCTAAATAACTTTCAGTTTCCGTGGAAAGAAAGAGAGGAGGAGGGAAGGAGGGAGGGAAGGAGGGAGGGAGAAGAGGAAGGAAAGGGAGAATGCATGGATCCTGGGGCTTGGGTCTCTACAGAGAAGTGACAGCTAAAGGGATGGGGTTGGATGCACAGAAGGATGACAGGGTAAGGGCACCTATCTGAGCATTTGGGACCTCCAAACAGGGAGCATCATGACAGTCTAGGGAACAGGAAGACTAGAGGGTAAGTAATAGTGTAGGTTCATGGCTACTGGACTCTACAGAGCCCACGCCTGGCTTCTGTCGAGGTGCTGCTTAGGACAGGACCATACCTATGGTTGGCTGAGACCCATAGGCCCAGACAAAGGAGGAAAGGTCGAAGCTCAGGCAGCAGCTTTTTCCTGATTCATGGATGAGAACAGAGTCACCCAGCACATTTTGACAGAGCCATGCTTCCTAAGGCAGATCACAATGACAGTGAGATCAGTCTCAGTTCCCAAACCTGTGAGCCTCAGGCTAGCACTTACCAACCCCAGCACTTGCCATTGGGGTATCCTCAGTATCCCCATAACCTGCCTTGATGGGGGCTCCAGTGCACCTGTTTTCCTCCACAAAGTAGCTTAACCCTCTTGGACCATACTCAATCTGGTCTAGAGAAGGCACACAGCCAACAGTGCATTCACTGAGGCCACTGAATGGCGCTGGGGGTGGGGTGGGGGGCAGTCAAGGGGAAGGAGTGGAGCCCTCGGAGGTTTCTCATGTTTGTTTGATATACAGTAAGTGCTAAGTAATTGAATGAATGAATGAATGAATGAGGTCCCTGAGTCTCTGCTTCAGCTACTTTAGGGAAATACATCTAGGAGATGAAAGAGGCTTTAGAGACCTGAAGGACTGTACCCAGACTGCCTATCACAAGATCTTCACAGATTTTCTTCTACCCTAAAGATATAATAAACAACAATTCCAATAACAGAATAACATATTTCTTATTAAGAAAACAGATGCTCCTTCGGGCAATGCCTACCTCTAATGCATTGGAAGTGCATCCCGCTATCTGACATGGTTCTCATTCCTGAAAACCGTGTTTCACTTGCTGACCTTCACTCTCTGGCACACTAGACCCTTCTCACCCCGAATGTCCGCATTTAGTCACAAGGGATTTGCAAACACATGTGCTAAATCTCCATATTATCCTGTAGAGAGCTCTCCCATCTGACTCATTTCTGAGGAAGTGTGAGCCTGGCATTTGTCAGAAGCAGCCATTTTTGCTCTTGGGCGAGGATTCATCTCGCTAGCTCACAGACTTCTAACAAGGAGTTAACAAGCAAAGAAAGTCACCCACTGCTTCATCCTGGAAGAAAGTACATTTCATGTCCTCCGTGGCTTTCTCTTAACTGTCTACAGCAGATAGTCTTGTTCTACAAAATTAAGCCATTGAAAGGGACAATGGAAGCAGACAAGACCAGTGTCATATACTTGGCTGTGAGCAGAATATGAAGAAGTTTGCCTAGCGTCTGAAGGCCAAAGTTAGAGAAGTGGACTAGGACTATATCTCAGCACAAGGCAATCCAAATGTTCACAACTCACATGTGGATGACACAGAATCAATTGTACTTTGAGCCCTGATCTGTCGTGTTCTCCAGTGCCCTTTAGACTAGATGTTAGGAAAGATGCTGCTATCGGCTTGACTGTGGTTTGTATGTGTCCCACCATGGGGTTCACAAGTTGGGAGCCTAGTCACCAGTGTGGTGGTAGTGAGAGGTGGTGGAGAAACCTCCAAAGAGGAAGAGACTACAGGAAGTCCTTAGGTCACTGCAGTGTGCCTTTAGAGGGGATTCCATAGTTGTCGTATGACAACAGGCCTGCCTGTTCCTTAGTCACCTAGCTTTCTGGCTGCGTATATGATCCTTCCACCCTTGAAATACTTCTGTCATAGTGATACAGCACACCACTGAGCTTCACCAGAACTGAGTTGATGCATGCACCACTCTGGAACTAGGAGCTTGCCTTGGAGATTTTGTTATAGTGAAAAGACACAAGTTCAAACTAGGGAGGGGTCAGCTGTTCCTTAGACACCCAGCAGCCTCCCTGGAGCATGATGTCACTGCGGCAACCAGGGATACTGATTCTCCCTCATGTATCCCTCAAAGGGCTCCCAGAATATGGGTCCTTCCTGCTTCTTCTCTTGTGTCCCTGACCTTGCTTACCTGGACCTTCTATCTTGCCCACCCCTTGATGGGTTAATTTCCTAGTTTCCATCCTCAACTCATCACATCCCCTAGGTTGTGTTAGAGCTTCAAAGGCAGCTTCAGACAGATTTGCACAAAAACACTATTTCCATTCTCCTGGGATCCAAAGCTCTGCGTATCTCATTCTCTGCAGTACATGTCTAGTGAGCTGTTCCAAGAAACATGCTAAACTTAACCCCAACACACACACACACACACACACACACACACACACACACACACTTATTAATGCACACTTATGTGGGACAAGTGAACCATGTAACCAGGACAACAGGTCTGGAGCTAGAATGAGGTCGAGATGTGTCCAAACCCTGAAAATCTCAACTTGAGAGCAGCAGGAGTAAGGCTCACTCACTCCCTGTTCAAGGCCTGCATGCTCAGTGCATGCAGCCTTGTGACCCCCCACCTCCACCACCATTGAGCTTGTCATGCAACCTGGTGGCCAAATTACAGATGTAAGCACCTGGAATTCCTCTTCATGCAAATGAAGCATTCTTGGCACCTCAGCCCCAGTCAATGATGTTCGTTCACCACAAAACCCCATACCCGCCCCTCAAGGTTTACGTAGCCCTTACTACCCCCAACTAAAGAACAATAACACTGAAAACCATCTTGGATAAGGCCATTTACCCAGCCCCAGACACTCAAGACAAGATCATGAGAACCCACCCTGCCCACCTGGACAAGCTTCTTTCCTTTTATTCCAGCCCTGAGCAGAGCAGGTGCCTGAATACCCTTAAGGCAGAAGCACGCCCGGCTGGGTGGGCACACTTACACTCTGCATCCATCCTGCTTGGAATCACCAAGTGATGAATGCCTTCTTGTATGTTCATGAGAGGATTCCTGACTGGGCGCTTAGTAGATTCCAGATAGGGGTTCATCCCTGGGAAGACCGAGGTAAGACTGGGACCTAGAAGTTTGCTCTTCAGTGTCCAAGCAGCGGAGAGATGTGTAAGGTAAAATTACCCACCTACCTCCCATGCTTTAACCCATCATATCTATGACATTCTAGAAGCCTCCAAAAGGAGAACATGACAGTTGAACATGTGGAGAATTCCAGACATTGGCAGTATGAAGGGTATGTGTGTGGCAGCAATACAATATTATAAAAATATCTTTTACATACTAAGAGACTAAATGGCTTTACCTCACAGCAAATTAATAATACACACGTTGAGGTCACTTCAGACTTAAAACTGCTATCCTGCTGTGCTTTCTGCCTGTTTGCTTGACCTGCTTTTAAGAGAACAATGCAAACAACCAACTTACCTTGCCTTGGATTTGCCATGTAATCAGCTCCTGTAACCTAAGCTAATGCACAGCTCTAATCTGAAGCTACATAATATCTTCCGTGTTCCTGACCCAGAGAGCGATGCCTGTGTGTGTGTACATGTGCTATCGTAATCACTTGCTGGAAACACTGAGCACGTCAAAAGTGACCTTATAAAGCAAATATCCACCATAAATGTTGAAAGCGATGTGGATATAGGTTGCTAAGTCTGTTTGTCTTGTTACATTTGCTTTCCTGGGTGCTTCTGGGTCATGGAGTCAGTAAGTTTCATTCCCTATAAAACTCTGTTAGAGATTTCTGTGAGCATCTTGTATTCCTTCCCCTTTCTGGGTTGCTTAATAAATACAACTAAAAGCTCCCTATCAGGGACTCAGACACAGTGACAGACAGTCAGACATCAGACAGGCATAGACAGACAGACAACAGACAGACTACAGTCAAGCCATGAACTGTGAGCTGCAGAAGATATAGAGAGAGAAGTGGAGAATTCAAATCTGGGATCACTCTTGGTCAACTTAGGCCAGGGGAAAGTGCTCTGATTTCTTTCTTTAATGAAACACCCATGTATTTCGGTGCCCCTGTACACTGCTGCCTGGTCAGCTCTCACCTAGCATGCATTGGAATGGGTGTGATGACTTATGGAACTAGTAAATACAAGTAAGTGTCCCCTTAACTCTGTAAAACACTCTGATGGGTTATTTAATCCGAGAGGGATGTTGTAGGAACCGCGGTTTATAGCTGGCCAGCCAGAAGCACAGCTAAAGCAGCCATGGTTGGAGCTGGAACCAGCCTCGAAAGTAAGGACAGCCATGGGGACTGAGCCCCTGACCTGTGGGATTTGATGGCACCTGTAGGTGGACGGTGTCAGACTGAACTGACCGTCAGCTGGAGAACTTCCCACTCGGGCCCACCACAGGGCTCACACTTCTGTGTGGGAAAGCTCCACACACATTTGGTCACAGACATCTTCTCTGATGACTGCTAGAAGGAACAGAGGACCCAGCTTGTTTTCCTACAGACTTTCCCTTTGTCCTTCCTTCTCCAGCCCACCCACTATGCTGCTGACCCTGAGTCCAAGTACCTCACATCCAGCCTGTTGCAATTGCTTCCATTCCCCACTGCCTTTCTCCCTTATCCGTGCTTTCTCCCCGAAACCATCTCCATAGTACTTCAAAAGCACAAACTTAATCGTGTCAATCTGCTGCCTCAGACCTCCAAAGGCTCCCTCTCCCACAAAATAGGGATTTTTCAGGCTGTTCCTATAAGAAAACAACTTAATCAGGACTCTTAATAAGTTTAATTTCTTTATGTGCGATGAAAGAAATTTTAACATCTCTGTCTGACTGAAGTGGATGGGGTTTATCCATGAACTGGGTCAGGCAGCACGTTTTCCAGGAACGAAGAACAGCGCCTAAGCAAAACATCTCCCGACATGAGGACAAAGCCAAGCTCCTTGGGTTACATTTTTTTTACAAATTAGATTCCACCCATCTGTCCAGATGGGCTATAGTCCCCACAATCTACCTTGGCCACTTTACCCACACACTACTTGTATCAGCCAGCTGTCCCTCTCTATAACCAATGCCTGACCTAATCTACTTAGAGAGAGAAAAGGTTCATTTTGGTTCTTAGTTGGAGACCATTCACCTGATGCACAGGGAACAAAAGATTGCCTCAAACCAGGGTCTCACAGTTCTCTCCACTGGGCATTTCTCCAATAGTCTGAGGACTTCCCACTAAGCCCCACCTCTTTAAGGGTCTACTGCTGGACAAAAGTACCACAGGCTGGGAACCAAGCATCCAACACATAGATCTCTGCTGGGGACATTACCCAAATCATAGCGCTGTCCTTTACACACCTGCTATTCATAAACAACAGGATATATACTACCCGGTCTCTCCCACCAACATCTAGCTGGATGACCTAGAGCCATGTTCTATACCTTTCTGGGCTCCATTTCCTCTTCTGTGTAACCACAGTATAATGCTGGGATTTTGTAAGTTTGTTATGCCAGGTGGTGTAGAGTCAAGAGCAGAGAAGAGACTTGATAGCTAATGGTGTGTAGACAGAGCAAGGGTAACTAGGGTTTCCATTACATGGGTGTATCAGGAAGGTAGGATTCTCTTTTCTTCCAGTGTCTGCCTTTTCAAATAGCTCTCAGCATTTAAAATATCTCTGTGAAGAGAATCACTGATGTTTTCCAGGTGAGGCATCGCTGCCACTGGTGTCCGTCTCTTTGCGCCATTTGCAAGTGTCTATGGTTGCCTGTATCACCGGTCATTGTTGATCCCTGGGAAGGATGCCTGGATGGCTGGTGGCATATTTGTTGTACCAAATCCATCACCGTGACTCACTAATGTCACCACTCTTATCAAAGTGCCTACCCTCTAAAACACATTCAACAAATATTTAGTATTTTCAAAAAATCAAAGGAAAAGGAGAACAGCTTAAAAGCCTGCGCATGTGCACAATTTATCCTAACAGCACCTTATTCAACAGTTAACAAAGTGCTTCCATGTACGCTCATGAGAAACAGGCTGTTAGCTCTCCCCTCTGCAGCTCGGCAACTCACAAAACACATAATAAATTAAAGAGATATAACTGTTAGACAATCTCCCTTTGATGACAGTTTTCTCTTCCATCCTGATATGATGCCAAGTTAATGTTATCATAAAATAATCCCATTTAACTACAATTGTGCAGTTTACAGGGCCATTACTGTCATCAAAAAGTGGAATTATATTCAAATCTGAAAACTGAGGCTTACATAGAAATAAATGGCATTAACATGCAAACGAATTCTATGCAGGAGAAACGGGATCGCTGCTGTGACAGGCATTCCAGCCTGTGCTCGGCATCAACAGATGATCGCATTTTAATATTTATTCACACATGAACAATGAAAACAAATCACACTGCCAAGTTAAATTCCTATTTGTTTAAGAAGACAGAGGCTTATGCATGCCCTCTGAGTAACACTGCACTGGGAATGCTCGGACTTTGTTCAGACAACCCGGTACATCCGTGACCTGGAAGTCAGCTGATGTGACTACTTTCACAGGAGAAATCTAGGCTTCAGGGAGGTGTGAGAGGAGGCGGGGAGGTGAGATATGGGCAGAATGAAGCAAGATACACAATTAAAATGCCAAGGGAACTCTGAGGACCGGTGCCTGGGTTCAGCTCAGTGAAAGCATCCAGAGGAAGGGTGGGAGTGTTCAGCTCAAGGAGCTAAGCTAGACCGGAGGTGCTGACTGAAGCTGTGCACCATGCTCCTGCAGCCCATATTAATGAGTGGCACCAATGCAGTCCAACAACACTGTCTACACCAGAGTCTTTGTAGGCTCCTGAGTGAGCTGTGGGGGAGGGGCTGACATTTGCAGATGCTGCGGCTCCCTTAAGAGAACAGTGTGTTTCTCTTCCCGAGGAGCTACTCTGTGGCAGCTTTTCTTTATTAGTCCCTTGGGAATAAGGATAAAGTCATAGTTGCCTGCAGGGTTTTATCAATAGCAAGGATGGCTTTCCAAACCCTCCCAAGGACCCCCTGTACTTTACTGATTTCTTATTCAGCAATAAAGAAAAATGAAATTATGTCCACTTGCAGGAAAGACGATGCACCCAGAAATGGTTGTGGTAAGTGAAATTAACCAGACTTAGAAATACAAATATCACCTGTTTTCTCTTATATGCAAAATCTAGAATTAAACACACACACACACACATTTACACATACATAATGTGAAAGTACATTGTAACTATGGGGTGTGGGGAGTCTAAAGAAAAGGATGCGGGAGAAACTAGAGAGGGTAATTGGAGAGGAGACAAAATACATTATATTTTTTTCCTCCTATGTAGAATCTAGCTTATACCTACACAGATCCATGTATATAACCTATAGAACTTCATTAGGGTGTCTATTGCTATGATAAAACACCATGACCAAAAGCAATTTGGGGAGGAGTTTATTTCATTTTATGACTCCCAGGTCACACTCTATCCCTGAGGGAAGTCAGGACAGGAATTCAGGGAAGGAACCTGGAGGCCAGAACTGAAGCAGAGACCACAATGAAGTGCAAGTTTACTGGCTTAGCCTCATGGCTTACTTAGCCTACTTTCTTATAGCACCCAATACCAGCCAAGTATTAGCACTGTTGATAGTGAGCTGGGCTCTCCCATATCAACCATCAATCTAGAAAGTGCCCTGTAGGCTTGCCCACAGGGCAGTCTGGTAGGGGCATCTTCTCAATTGAGGTTTCCTTAAATGCTCTAGCTTGGGTTAAGTTGACATACAATAAACCAACACACTGTGTCTGTATGACATGAAGACAGAAGGGACACTGTTGAAGAAAGAAGGGAATCAACGGGGTATGGGCATATGAGCAAGATTCAATGAAACATGTATGCAAATATCATAATAAACGCCATTATAATGTATATGAACTCAAAGATTAAAGGAAAGAAAAACATGTTTGAGCAGAGGTGTGAAAGAGGGTGAGAAAGTTAGCAAGCAAACACTCACCTGGAGAGGGCTACAGAGAGCTTGAGCCAGGACCATACACTTAGCAAAGTCCAGTGTGATACATGGGTATTAACGGTTGAAATCCTAAAATGGATTTTTGCAAACCCTGCCTGACAGGATGTATGATGTGCTTCACAAAAAAAAAAAATAACCATATAACCCTGCTGTGTGACACCTACAATGTAAGTGTCCTCTGTCCTCCAGCTCATTAATGTAGCCTACACAGCAACCCTGTATGGCAGGTACTATTGCTGTATAGTTACATTTGAGGAACTGAGCGATCTTGCAGATTACATAATTTTTTTCAAGGCCAAAACCACCTGGAAGTAGCAACAGTAGGATCCCTACTCATGATTCAAACTCAAGCAATGGGGCTCTAAACACTGTGCCTTTCCTATGCAAAGGGATGGAGCTGGAGAAGGAGATGGGCTTGTGGAAGGCAGATATAGATAGGAAGATGGGCTCAAATGGAGGAGGGAGCAAGAAGCAAAGAAGCAGGAGGGTAAGGTGTATAGGGAACAAGATATAAAGAAAACACCAGCAAAGGAGTCACACTGACACAGGAGTCAAAGGGGCTCAACCACTCTCCAGGAAAATTAGTGCAGCTGAGCTAGGGTCCACTCACACCATCCAGCAGCAGACCAAGGTGAGTTCACGGTCTTGGGAAAATCTCCACACTGTGGTCCTCAAATAAACAAACAAACTGTGGTAGTTTGAATATACTTGGCCCAGGGAGTGGCACTGTTGAGAGGTGTAGCCTTGTTGGAGTAGGTGTGGTCTTGTGGGTGTGGGCTTTAATACCCTTGTCTTAGCTGCCTGGAAGTCATTATTCTGCTAGCAGCCTTCAGATGAAAATATAGAACTCTCAGCTCTGCCTGCACCATGCCTGCCTGGACACTGCCATGCCCCCACCTTGATGATAATGGACTGAACCTCTGAACCTGTAAGCCAGCACCAATTAAATGTCATTTATAAGACTTGCAATGGTCCGCATGGGGTCAAGCAGGATTCTAGTGAAAGCACCTGGTCTACAGAGAGTTCCAGACACTGGTACACAGAAACCGTTCGAAAAACCAAAAAAAAAAAAAAAAAAAAAAGACTTCAATCCATAGGTGTTGTTCACAGCATAAAACCTAATAAGAACAAATAAACAAACACAAACAACAAAAAAATCAGCACAAAGTAAACATTCAACTCCAATAAATGTTTAAATTAACGTTATGAACGAACCAAATTTTAACATGTGAAGTACAGAACACTTCCTCATTTAAATCTGTTTATAGTTTCTGATACAGGAAGTATTCTATTTTGCTTTCTGTTGCTCATTAAAACATTGATCAAAAGCAACTTAGATGAAGCGTTCATTTGCCTTACACATCCATATAACTGTCTATCGTTTAGGGAAGTCAAAGCAGGAATTCAAGCAATTACCTAGAGGGAGGCACTGATGCAGAGACCATAAAAGAGTTTTTCATGGTTTGTTCAGCTTGCTTTCTTATATTGCCCAGGCTACTTGCTTGAGAATGGGTCTGCCCACAGTGGACTAGTTCCTCCCATCTCAATCACTAATCAAGAAAAATGCCCCACAGAAATGATCACATGCCAATCCAATGGAGGAATTCTTCAATTAAGGTTCTCTCTTCCAATGACCCAGATGGTGTCAAGTTGACAAAAACCAACCACATAAGCTAGACGTTCTGTATCTCCTAGTTGACAGCATTACAAATCCTTGCTTCCTTCTCAAATATCACACGCATGGAATCACACAGGGAGCGTTTTTTCTGAACAATCTCATTTCATCATTGAAACACTAAAATATGGGTCTCTACTTAAAGATAGGAAAATGGAAGCTAGGAGAATCTGTGTCCCTTCATCAAGCATGTGTTTCCTGTGACAGAAATGCCCCCAGGTCTACATACATAACCATGTGCTCAAAATCATTACACCTGCCGCCTCCTGAGTTCTAGCAGCATTTGTATCTGTGAGGAGCAAGGATGAACGAAGGCCATTGCAGCTCCAGACTCTGGGTATCCTCCCCTTGAGGGCTGTCCTCTCATAGGCTCTGCAGACTCATTGATCAGTGCCTGGCCAATGTCCATCATAGAACTGGAGAATGCAACCTATTTCTGAATCCATAGCTCAGAAACCAGTACAGAAATGATACATAATCACAGATCAATACAGCTAGGTATTTGAACCTTAGAATGAAACATGCTGAAAGGGACCTTATAAAGAAGGTCTATATTTAGAGGATAGTCCTTCTGTTGCTTCTGAATGTGTTTTCATGTATGGTTTATCCTGCCTGGGAGTCAGTCTACAAATGCCTGGTGCACATCAACTATGCGTATGGCCACTTGGGATCTGTTGAACATATCAACCACAATTTAAGGATTTCTAAGATTTGATTTAAGAGTTGACGACTCCATGTGGCAGGAGCTAGAACTTATTCTGCTGGTTTCCATTATAGTTGTGGCTCAGACTTGTGTGCAGCCAGAGACACCTGCCCCAGACAGTGAATTTGGCAGCTAATGACACAAGAATACAAGAAACTCATCTTCTTTGGCTCTAGATAGAAAGGAATCATCCCCACCAACTAAAATTCCACTCGTCAACTTGTCCTGTGTGTTGATACAGGAGAATCCCTACCCTCTTGAGAGCTCATGTTCAGTACGTACAAAGAAAAATGACAGGGAACAAATACTGGGAGCTAGATCAGCAATCATACACACAGGACAAAAGAACAAAGAAGTATCTGGAACTCATCCTGCCAATAATCATGTGATTCCTCTCCAGATGGCTTTAGAACTCAAAAGCATTGGCATTCTGCTTTCTAGTTTCTAGTAAGATGTCCTTGCTTATGGGAAAGTACCACAACCTCCCTCAGTATCCTTACAAATTCAGGAGAAACAGAGCATCCCTAAAGCCTCTGCAGTGAATAGGACACATAGCATCTAGCAGCTCTGGTTATGAGGCTACAGGCGCTCTGTAGGTCAATGTACATGTCATTCAGAGGAAACATTTAAGATTATTTCTTTGCTGCTGTAAAGACATCATTTCTTGCCTATGTTAGTGATATCTCATATGCTTGAAATGCAAAAAATGCCCTATGCCCAGGAAACCAGAAGCCACTGGTACCAAAAAAATCACCCTGAAGGATTAGAAGTGCTACAAAATGATGTGCTTAGAGATAGAGAAAAAACAAAATAAGCAAATTTACTTTGTTCAAGAACAAAGAAGAGGAATCTGAAAGTGAAAAGACAAGAATGAAATGAAGAGAGACAGAGGGAGAAAGAAAAGAAGATAATACCAAAAGGAAGAATTGAGGAAGAGCTGGTGAATCAAAGGGTAAGAACTATTTGTACAGACCAATTGTTCTCTCTCAAAAGAAGAGATGAGAAATCCTGACTCCACCTGTGTATCTGGAACTACAAAATCTGATTCCTTGAATTCCAAGAAAGTCAACTCTTACAAAGACAGGAATCCACAGCTGGTTCACAACTAATTTAAAAAACAAAACAAAAAAAACAGTATTATCCAAACTTGAAGAATAATCCCCAATATTTAACTAGCTGGGAAACTAAAAAATTTGAAACCAATATTTCACTTTTTAAATAAACTAAGGTATACAGGTATTCTATTCTTAACCTGAATTTCAGTGCTTTTTGTAAAATTCCAAAGGAGGCCCTTGTGCCATCCATCTCCTGTCACTTTCAGGTGATAGGTAGAGACCTCAGCTGTCTTTAATAAGGCATCTCTTTAGCCAAAGCCTATACTGCAAGTAACTGGCCTTACCCACAGCACACAAGAGCTCAAACACACAGTTCAGAGTTCCGCCAGCCATCTGATTAAGATCTCAACACATGACCTAAGACGTGCTTCGCTTCAAGTTTTGCAGGAATGACAAGGAAGCAAGAGCATCTTCTACTGATAGAATATGTAGCCCCCACCCCGTAGAAAATGACTCAGAAGTGACCAGCGAGATGAAAGCAGAGCCCAGATCCAGATGGGGTGGGTGTGTCCTATGACACTTACTACCTAGACACAGCCACACCTGTGCCCCATCTACTCCTTGGGTTTTTTAATATTATGAATAAAATGAAGTCTTGTTTCTCTTCTAAGTCAATTTCATTGAGTAGTCTTCATATGCTAATAAATCTAAGCAATACTAACTGTAACCCTTTAATATATCCTGTTATGGACACCAACTATAAAATTATATTTTCTTGAATCATTACTCGATTTGCCACTATTTGATTGTCATGTAACTCTATGTTTTCCAAGGTCGTGGATCCTGTGAAAATGTCTGACCTCCCTGCAAGGCAATCATGACTCACAGTTAAAACTGCTGGTCTGACATAACTTGAAGATTTTTCTTAGGTTCCATCAAACAACTAATCTAATGAACACTAATCAACATACCTACCATTTACCTATACTAGAGACAAAGTTATATTTGAATCATCCTGTCCTTCGGAAAGCCATTCTGTCTGATCATCAAGTCCTGCCAGGTTCTCTACCACAACACCTTGCTTGACTAGTAGCACAGAGCTCTAGACAATCATTACCTAATTCTACTAAGCCAAATGCAAATGTTGAGCGATAGTACATTAAACAAACGAACCTAAATATCTACAAAATCACAAAATCATCAGTCATCACAGTCACTGGGTGAGGCATCACTGTCCTGTGGTATTATTCCTTTTATCTTTACCAAATGAGCTTAGAGAATAAAATTATTATATATTCATGATCTCTAGACTAGATTTGAATTTTCAAAGTTTCTTTTTTTTAAATCAAAATTTAGCTATATATTTTTTCCTGTCTGTCCTTGTTTTGTCTTGTTTTTGGTACTAGGGATAAAGCCCAGGGCCACATAGATGGTCTACAAGTCCTCTACCACCAAGCCAATCTCCAATCCTGGTGTAATTTCTTTAAAAAAATATATATAATAATGATTCTTCTATTTTTCAATAAGAGAAAAAATCTCCTACAGTAAAAATATTGTTGTGTTGTGTTGTATTGATTGCAGCGCTAATCAATCAGTCTCACACAACAAATACTTACTGTGAGAATAATGTCCTCGACCGAACAATGAACTTGAACACGTATTCTAAAGCTTTGAGAGTTCTGAGGATGGGTTCACACTGCTCCCCCCTGCTGGAGGTATCCAAGTAAGTCTTCAGCACCGTCATCAATTTCCTGAATAAGGGATAATATTTTCAAAATACATCTCTTTCTCATCCACAGCATGGTAATTAGTTTGCTTGAGAAATTATAAGGCATTCAATCAAAGGTTAAAGGTGGCAGTGCAGCAAAGCTCACGACTCATTTGCAAGCATAAAAATAACTACTTCAAAATATATTTATTATAGAGAATGAATAAGTATTTCCTGCCCATAAAAAAAGCCAGCAAAGATAAAGTAGTGAGGGGAAAAAAATAATCTTTTGATGAGAAAAAGAACTAGGCATAATCAGGAATGAGTAAGAATGAGGGTAATAATGTCTTTTTCAAGTTCTTCTATATAGATATTTTATTGTTAATTATCATGGAGCACCTTTGCTTAGAAACTTTCTGCAGCTATTCATCACCGGTAGGTCAGACTTTGGAATACTTGACCCATCTTTCAAGGTAAGTTGGCTGCCACCAAATTTTCCTGTGGGTTTCCATCTTTGACCCTACTTCCAATCTCCTACATCCAATCAACACTGAGCTTCTGAGCATGCGCACTGGTGCTCACAGGGAACTTCTTAATAATTGACTTGCTGAATGATCCAATAAACTACTTGTTTATTTGTCACAGTAAGCTATTCACCCAATCTCTGGGGTTTTGGTTATTTTTAGATTATATGAATCAGCCAACCCCTGCTTGGATGTTTAGAAAAGGGAAAGTTCACCCGGACTAATGTCAATGGGAAATGCTCCAGTTCCTTGTGCCCGTGTATCTTGCCAGGACAAACACAGGTGCATAGGAAATCCCTGTACACACAGTTACTTACTTGTAGGCCAAGGTAGCACTGAAATGTTGTTGGATGTAAGCCTCCAATACTGTGTTAAAATGCTGGAATTTCCGGTCTGCAATGAGTCCTATTATATAGATCTGAGGAAGAGTCAGAATTACTGGGGGTGCTCTGGGAGGGTACCTAGAGCCTGTTCACCTGGTATAACTGAACCTTTGTCACAATTCTTTCGCCTGAGAGTTAATCCCTCTAATGAATAATTAATCCTTTTCACTAATACATTGTCTCTACAAAAAAAAAAAGGAGAGAGAGAGAATATTTCAAACAGTATGCTTTGGGGTATTAGAAGATAAAAGGATTTCCTACTCAACTAAGAGAAATCTCAGGTTGTCGTGAGACTGCCTTCTTTGTTGCAGGACTTCCAGAGTTGGATCTATGCTTCTGTGCATTATGAATCTCCAGGAGGTTCATGCAACATTCAGCACTTCCTTTGGTAATTTAATCAAAGGACCTTTAGTCATGAAACAACTTTCCTGTCAGGCTAGTGTTCTAGGGGACCTTCCCAAATTGAGCTTGAGAAAGCCAGTTATCTCCAGGCATCCTCTTCCAGAATACAAACATCCATGACTCAGGGGTATTGCACGAATCAAAAGTTTGCTGGTCCCAGACAACCCTAACTGTCTTTTCTTCCTTTAAATTATATTAAATATATTACGTAATTTATTGATTGACAGTGATGGGAGGTGAAGCCCAGAGCCTCCACATGCTGGTAAGCATTCTAACACAGGGCTATCCTTTCAGCCCAGATGGTTCCCATAATTCTTTTCACATAGCATGGAGAAAATTGGAGTTGCAAGAGAGAGATAAGAGTGAGACCATATGGGAGTCTGGATGGCGGTCCACTGTGAAAAGTTCACTGAGAAGAGTGAAATGACCCTAGGTAATTACAAGATGTCAAAAAGAGATAGTCAAACAGATAGGGTAACATCTGGGTGCTTTATAACTTGTCCTCAGACAGCTAATGGCAATCCTGGAAAGCCAAGGTAGTCATTTAACACTCCCCAGTCTCATGCACTGTCAATCAGACATCAAAAAATCTGACCACACTTATCCCCCACATCCACCCAGATCAAAGCCAAGCCTCAGACTCTCAAAGGAACTGGAGATACTGAAACAGCTATTCAGTCTTGCCAAAGGTTCTAAAACTTCTCAATATTTGTGGGAAGAACCACAAGGCCCATATATTCTGTTTTCTCACAGTGAGATGAGCATTCAAACCTGATGTTGCCGAATGGTTATCCTGACTCTCTTACCAAAGCATCAAAGACGAGGATGTCATACTCATTACTCTGAGAGTGTTCCATCATGATATTGAAGAGGGCATCCAGAGTGTCCTGGAGGAACTGGATAAAGAAGGATGGTTGCATTCAGAAAGACGGCAAATAGCCCACAAATCTCATCATTGTGTGTCCTTCCAAGAGAACACACCCACTGAGCCGCAGTCAAGGGGCTCAGAGAAGTTTCATGAATAAGCCACAGGACTTGGAATGACAGGATCCCACACCAGTGGCACATATATACATATTATGACATTTCCCATGACAGGATTCTGCACCATACAGAAGAGTAAATCACGTCAATGTGCAGCAATGAGGAAGCCTTTACAAACACTGCATTAAATAAAATAACTCACACATTCAATGCCCATCCTCAGTTACTCTGTATTTATGAACTCCAAGGGCAAGGAAAAACAACATCAGCATCACCACCAATAACAACACCCAATTGATGATGATGATGGTCAACATCATGGTGTCTCCTCTGATGATGGTATATGAGGAACCATCCACAAGCCAACCAATATACTGGCACCTTCATTACCTAGATGAGGTGCACATGTATAAAAATTCTTTGAGATGCACTTGGCTCTTCTCTGTACCTATAATACAGGCATGTGTATATGTATACATATAGGTATGTATATAATATGTATATAACATATAATAATGTTGCATGTATATAATAACAAAATAAGAAAACCAAATGTTTTCAAAGAAGAAAGTAATGGAAAACAGAAGACAATGTAATGTGAAAACAAAAATCCACCCCCTCAAGCCTACTTCTCTAGGCTGCCCCAAGAAAACAGATCTGGGGAATTCCCTTGCCATTCCTAAATTAGGTAGATTGGTCAATGGTGTGTATTTAAAGCATTGATCAGGCAATTCTGCCACTGTTTCTCCAGCTTTTGGGCAATTAAATAAAACTTGACTTCCTCTACCCTCCTAAGGATAAGTAAATACATTTCCCATGGTCCCCCAAGACCCAAAGTGATCATACAAAGATGTCTGATCTCTGCTTTCTAGCTATTTCAAGTTCTTGATGGCAACACCATCGCCAGGACCACTGAGAAATCCTTTGCAATTCCTAGCACTGCAGAAGAGAGCTGGTTTAATTAGTCCTGCTGTTCAGACACATTACATTCTCTGCTACCACGAGGAAGCAGGATCTGGCATTTGCATTGTTTTCTATTTGCTTTGCTTAAGATGTAAACCCTGGTGTCTTTCTCCTGCTCATCTTTAATATATGCTTTCCCAGAAGCACAAATTTTTTGGATTTCTACCAATATGCATATAGTAGTAAGAGACCAGACTGCTACTATATTATTATGTGTCATAGTGTGTAACAGCAAGAATATTAGTTAATGTATATTGAATCTCCCGTGTTTTATATGTTGTAGCTCACCTATTATTATGCACTAAGGATAAGAGACTGTACTGAGTAATTTTTAAATGTTATCACTTCAAAGGCTCATAACAATCCTGAGAAATGTGTCATAGTCATAATATTGTGACTTAAACTATGGGAGTTGGAGAGTTGAGATCTGCATCCAAGTCTGTTTATTTCCAGGGCCCAATTCAGCCAGTGGTTTTGATGCCCAAAGTTCACGCCTGCCTGGATTTGCCAACAGAGATTCCTCATGGTGGATTGGTGCCACAAGCTGTCATCAGAGGTCAAGTCATCTGACTCCATCAAAATTTTGTCTCACCCATTGCAGCTCTGACACTGGTGGATGAACTCAAGCAAAGAAGTCCCACTGACCTTCACGACTTCCTCTCCATCCACAATCTTCAACTTCTCTAGGTTCTCCTGGAGCAGTTGTGGCTTCATACGCCACTTTAGCAAGCCAAGCAAACCCACTAGAAGAATCCAGGGAGAGACTTGTCATCACTGGCGAAACCATCCACACCTGGCCTCCCCTAGGCTTTATGCACCACAGACCCAGCTTCCAGTGGTTCCATTACCATTCTGGGTGAGCTTTGTGGAGCACACCAGGGTGGAAATGGAGAACACATCCCGGGAGCTGACAGAAAGACCCCCAACACTGCTGGAGCTCCGGCTCAGAGTGGCTCCCTTGTTTTCCACGTGGTGTCGATAAGAAGGAAGTGTCAGGTAAGCGCTGGCATCTTCCATTTTCTTACTGTCTCCCTAGAAACAACACTTTGGTTACTGCTCCAGGGCAAGACCACATATGCAATGCCACATAGCACTTGTAGTGGTTGAATAACATACACTGTAATGTGGAAAGTTCAGAAACAGCAAGGAAATCATTAGAGAAGCAATATGAGATAGGGTTGTTTTCCCACAAAGCAGGTAGGAATCCGCAAATCACATTAATAGAAAGGCCGTGGCTCCATAGCCTGTATTAAGGGGTTATAAGAGAGCTGAAATTCCCAGATCATGACAGAATCCACCTTAAATTTTTGAGACAAAAGAAAAGGTAGATGCCCACCAGCAATCTAGGGAATCCATTCTGAACTAGGGGTTAGTGACAAAGGACATAGGTCTGAACCTTCTCTGTCACTCAAGTCTCTGTCACTCAAGTCCATGTCACCTTGGATTCATTCTTCGACCTCTCTGGATCACTTACTTATACATAAATGGAGTTGTATGGTTTCTAAGAAGAGAGTAGCCATTCTAGGAAACCATGCCTACTGTGCCCTCTGCAACAGGATCTATGCCAGATACCTTTCCTGCCTCAGCTTACCCTGTGAAAGGCTTGTGATCATTTGAAACAAATCCTGCTATCTATCCTCAGATCGCAGATGAGGAAAAGGAGGTTTGATGCAGTTAAGTGAAAAGAAACATGAGCTGCTCGTCTGACCCCAAGTTCACAGACTGTTGGCGAAGAAAGACTTTCAAGCCAAGAACAACCCCAGTGTGAAGCAAGAGCAAACAGAGGCTGTAGAAGAGAGGAGCTCTGTGGGAAAGGCAAAGAATCTCAGAGAAAAGTATCATGACGTGGTTATGGTGGCCTTGTTCAACATGTGTGTTGGAGCAAGTGGAGCAGAGAAATCTGAGGCAAAGCTCTGGCCCTTGCTGATCTCTTAGCTATGCCCACTTCATGGCTCCATGCTTTGCCTCCAGTTTGGGCCTGATCCTCCTGTTCTGAAATCGGAAAAGCATGCAGGAAAGATCCCAGAAAACATTCCCACACCATTTTGTGTACAGCCCAAGCCCTTGGAGGTAAAATTCATTAGAGTGGGCATGTGTATACACTTTAGAGCTTACACAGCACCTTCATCTTAGTGAGATCCTACACCTACCACTGTAAACGCTTGCTGTGTCTTGAATGTGACTGTTACTACCAACTGCTAACCTGACAGGATCTAGGATCCCTTAGAAGATAAGTCTCAGGGCACAACTCTGAGGGAGTTCCATGTCCTAGTTAATCAGTCAGCTCTGATGACATATATCTTTAATCCAGCTCTTAGGAGGCAGAGGCAGGCAGATGTCTGTGAGTTCCAGGTCAGCCTGGTCTACATCTGGAGTTCCAGGCAGACCAGTGGGATTCCATAGTGAAGCCCTGTCTCAAAAAAAAAAAAAGTAAAATAATAAATAATGGATTGGATTGATTGAGGTTGGGAAACCTACCCTAGATGTGCCAACATCTAGGTCTCTAATTACTGTTGGCTATCTCCTGCTTGCTAACCGGGATGTAATGTGACCGCTGCCTGAAGTTCCTCTCTCCATGACCTTCTGACCATGATGGATTTTACTCTGGAATTATGGATCCAAGTAATCCTTCCTCCTTCCCTCCCTCCCTCCCTCCCTCCCTCCTCCTCCCTCCCTCCCTCCCTCCCTCCCTTCTTCTCTCCCTCCCTCTCTCCCTTCTTTCCTTCCTTCCTTCCTCTCTCCTGCCCTCCCTCCCTTCTCTCTTCCCTCCCTCCCTTTTCCTCCCGCACTCCCTCCCTCCCTTCCTTCCTTCAGCATTTTGCCAGGTATTTTATCATAGCAGTGAGAGAAGTAACTAATCCAGTTTCCAACATGCATGTGCTGGACACCTGCTAGCTAGTGCAGAGTTGAAATCCTAAGAGCTTTAAGAGATCCTTGGGCCACTGGAGCGCTGGCCTTGGAAGGAATGAAGGTAGCTCTTATTGGGTTCCTGGTTACTTCTCAAGAAAGGATTGTTAGCAAATCCTGAGCTTGGCCACGACATCTGACTTCCTGTTTGGGATGTTGGCTCTTTCTCACACATAATCTCTTGGCGATGGTGTGACACAGTCAACGCAGCCCTCACCAGAGCTCAGTGTGGGTGCTGTGCCCTCCATGTGTAACTGAGCTCTTTGATTACAGTGTAGCTCGCTTCGGGTGTTTTGTTATAATATCATAAACTATATTGCTTGTGAAAAATGAAACAGAGCTGAAGCTTTAACTCAGTGACAGAGTGCTTTCCTCACATGGCACCTCGGTTCAGTCCCTGGGGATGTCCTCTCCCCATCTCCCATGAAGAAGGCAACAAGGAGGAGGAAAGAGAAATGAAAAATGAAACTGAAACAATAACATTTCCACTATTCCACAGCATTGCCCACTGTGGGCACTACCACTCTCAGGTAAGTGGACCTGAACTACATAAGAAAGCTAGTTGAACATAAGCCAGCGAGCTGACCAATAACTAGCATTCTTCCATGGTTCCTGCTTCCAGATTCCTGCTTGACTTCCTGCCCCTCTTTCCATCACTGATACCTTGTATCTGGAAGTGTAAATGAAACAAAGCCCAGGTGAGGCCTTTGCTCCCCACTGTTCTGTTTGTAAGCAACTGTCTCATCGCCTCCTCATAAGGATTCACTGAGGGCTCAAAGAAGGGGAAACAGAGGTCCAGACAAGTGCAGATTTTGTTAAAGCTCATGAGGGCTGGTGAGTGTGATTTCATAGTTCCTGCTGTTAGTGACCAACCATCATCCTGCTGCTACAGCTCTGCCCCTTGCAGGTCCTACACCCCCATACCTTGAGAACCACCAACTCGTGATATCCGTCATGCAGAGTGGTTCCATCTTCTTTCATGAGCTTCACATAGGACATGGCAAAGTTCTTTTCACCTTTATCTTTAGCTGCAGACAGCATTGCAAGGCCAGAAGAAAAAGAAAATGAAAACTCTAAGAGCCAGCCAGCCAGCCGTTCCATCCCTCTCTCTTTAATGGTACGGCAGGCATACCACGAACAGCAATACTCACATTCTAGTGATGACCGGTGTCGAAACATGAACCGCAAATGGATCCTCTGCATGTCTTCAATAGGGACAGCCACCTCGGTGGGCAGAAACAACAGCTCAGGCGACAATGAGTATGAAGAGACCCCAGCCCCGCCCAATCCCCACTTCAGCAGCCTGACCATTTAACTTGGAACAGTATGTGCTGATTTACTTCCCATCCATCAAGACTGATGAGCTGTAAATAAATTACATAAAGAACTAGCTATAAGGAGAAAATAAAGTATCAGATGGAATCCATTTGGCAAATTACATCCCTAGCCAATGAAAAGAGGTCCATAAATTATAGCAAGGAAAAATGAATCTCCCCAAGTTGATATGAAAGTCACATAACTATAGCATGTGTTTTAATGCAATGCAAGCTACAGCATGCACATTTTTCCGGCATTGCAGCCAGATTTGGAAAATCAACAGTGACCATTTGGGGATTTGCTTGATGGCTCTCACATAGGCAAACTAATAAAGCACTCTAATCATATATGCATACATATGTGTATTATATGTGTGTATATCTATTTATTTATGTATATATACACATACATATATATTTAATCCAGTGTGTATATCTAGACTCATCCCCTCTTTCGTTGACTCATATCTGATGCTTTTACTTTCAAAGCCTACATAATAACATAGTGGACAATCGCCCACTAGTGACCGCAGCATCCTCCTCTAATGCAGCCACCTCCAGTCCACCAGCATCTTTAACTGAAGTGCTTTCAGCCTGTCTCTTGAGCACACTGCTCCCTAAGTCTCATGGGCAGTTCAGGACAACACAGACAAGCTAGGCTATCTGCAAGGATAATACTTAGATTTGAAAGAAAGGTAAGCTTGAACCATGTGGCCGACTATTCAGTGACAGAGGTGTGGGTTGTGATACATTCTGTTTCAAAAAGTACAATTTGCCGGGCAGTGGTGGCGCACGCCTTTAATCCCAGCACTTGGGAGGCAGAGGCAGGTGGATTTCTGAGTTCGAGGCCAGCCTGGTCTACAGAGTGAGTTCCAGGACAGCCCGAGCTACACAGAGAAACCCTGTCTCAAAAAACCAAAAAAAAAAAAAAAAAAAAAAAAATACAATTTGAGACTGAAGTTTCACCATTTTGCCTGTGTTTCAGACTGAGTAGAAGAGCTGAAAGACTCACAGGGATCTGCAGCCTCTTTTGTGCTCTCCTTTAAGACTGAGGGTTACCAAGAGCTACAACCATGCAGGCACCCAGCTGATGTATGGTAGTCCCTGCACCCAATGAACTCACATTCCACAAAGGTGACAATAATAGTTACATGGCAATGACTAGCATAGAAAGAGTCTAACCAGGGTGCAAGAGAGCACACAGAGCACGACACCTACCCAGTCCTTTTTCAGAGAGTATGTGCAGAGAGACTGACTGTAGAAAAACAGGAATATAAGCAACAAAGCAAGGACTATGGTGTGAATAGCCATCGCTAAATAGAAATCCTATCTGTCTTAAGTCTATAGTCAGAGCACTGGCCGAGGAAAGAATCTGCTAATATCTAAGCAAAGACAGTGGAAGCTTTGCTCATGCTTTACTGTTCAGTGAGTTGTCTCCTAGGTCTTGCTCCAGCAGAGATATTCCTGTGCTTATTATAATGACCTGGTACCCTGGCTGCTTCTATCTGAAGCATTTTACAAAAGTCATCTTTGCCCTGGATAGACTCATATTTTCCTGGAAGCTTTGTCATTCTTCCCTATTGAATAAAACAACATAGGTTGCTAGGCACCATTCACAAGGAAACTATGGGATGACTTCTCTTTGACTCAGTGATCAGGGTAACTTGTGACCTGCTCATTGGTCACCATGCATATGCTACCAGACACAAGCTAAGTTACTGTTATGGAGCCCGTACAGGTGCTTCAGAGGACAGCATACTCTCATGGATGATGGCTTCTGTAACTCAGAGCCAAATAAGGATGGTCGCATCATTCTGTATCCCTCCAGTAAATGTGGTCCAGAACTGACCAGGTCATCCCATAAAGGAAAACACAGTATGTTCTTACATATTGTTGAAAAGCCCACACATCTGCCAAAGTTCACACCTGACCGATCAGGACAAGAAATTGCTAAGGTGTGTTCAACAGAATGCTATACCTAGGGTATGGGTCTATGAGGAAAAGAAGCAGCCACTGGCCAGTGGGGCTTAGGAAATGCATTGCTCTCTGCTTTCTGCAGTGCTGCAGAGCACATCCACATCAGAACCTGAAATGAAGAGTCTGCCTTTTGAAACCTAGATTTGGTTCAAATTTCTCAGCATTTATCACATTTATTTAATTGGGGAATACTTTCTTTTCTAATGAAATATTACTTAGTACCTTCAGAATATTGGGGGCCTGGGTAACTTATATGAGAAAGACTTTGAAGAGCATACTTCTACACATTTGAAATCACTACATATTTCTCCTCTCCCATTACTAAATCAATATCCTGTTATCACCAACTTAACTGCAACCTACAATCATGCAGCCTACAATTGAAGAACTATCCAGATCAGATTGGCCTGTGGCCATGTCTGTGAGCTGTCATCTTGATTGATGACAGATATGGGAAGGCTCAGCCCAATGTGGGCACTACCACTCCTAGGCAAGTGGTCTGAGCTATATAAGAAAGCTGAACATAAGCCAACAAGCCAGCCAGTGACAGCGTTCTTCCATGGTTCCTGCTTCCAGATTCCTGCTTGAGTTCCTGCCCCTCCTTCCATCACTGATCTCAAGATCTGGAGGTGTAAGTGAAATAGTCTTCCCTCCTCTAGTTACCTTTGGTCTTACTGTTTATCGTAGCAACAGAGAACGGAGTAGAACAATGGAGCAGGCATGAAGGTGCCTGGAACAGTGAATTAAACTGTCATACAGAAGGGGGAGTGCTTGACACTTGAAGAAAAGTCACATTCAGTTTGGATTCCATAGAACTGCCTCTCATCATGTAAGGTAACCAAGAGAGGGTAGTATAGGCTGAGCACATATTCCTTTATGAAGCCTTCTATTTGTATTAAATATTTCTTCTTCCCAGTTATTGTTACTCCCATTTTACAAAGGAGGAGCCAGTACAGAGTGGTTGGAAGACTTACCCAGAATCAAATACCAGGTGAGGGGATGGTAGAGCTGGAGCATGAACCCTGAGCTTTGCTGGGGTTACAGCCCTAGTTCTGCCCCACAGTCACAGTGGGATTGTGGGCAATCGGCTCAACTTGTTCTGTGTCTAGTTTGACACAGGGTGGTTGTAAGCAATAAGTGGATCACTTAAATAAAACCCTTAACACTGTGCCTGACTTGCTGTGAAGCATTCACTGCCATCGTTATCACTAATATCATTATTACCTTGACTGTTTCCATCCATCGGGGCTGCTTGACTTGGTAGTACACGACTGAGTGATACTCGTTCATGGGCTTGTCTCCGGCTCCCACACAAATTGCATTCTGATCAAGATAAAATGGAAAGACACACTATAATGTTGCCACTATCTGAGGTAGGCAGTGTTGGCCCTAAGGCCAAGGCTAATGTTAGGGTCAAAGAACAGCTTCTCCTTCTCTACCCCTTCTGCCAGGCTCTTATTCTGACAGCCCTTCTACATTGTGGATTTCTACACTGTCATCCCCAGCCTAGAAGTGACAGTTGCCTAACTGCAAAGATTCTATTATTTCTTTTCTGAAATGCACTGGCACCTGCCAGGCACTGACGTGGATGCCTCATTGTAAATGGTAACAGCCTCAGAGTTACTGCATGCTGCCTCTCTTACTAATCTCCTTTTACCCAAAAGTGGATGTCTGTAACGTTTACAAACAGAAGTCTCTTTCTGATGGACTCCCAAACTAATGCATCATAGTGGGGGGATGCCTGCTGGGCACTGGAAGATGGCAGCAGCTTTAGAAAGACTCATGGGTATCTGATCTGGAAAACGATTCTGGGGTGAGGAGCTGAGGGAACAATGATTCAGTGAAGCACAGGAGGAGTACTCTCTAGGGACACACCTAGACTAGACACCACAGCAGAGATTTTTGAACCTGTGGGTCATGACCACTTTGGGGGTTGTCAAAAAAAAAAAAAAAAAAAACCCTTTCACAAGGGTTGAGTATTAGATACCCTGATTCATAACAGTAGCAAAACTACAGTTGTAAAATAACAACAAAAATAATTTTATGGTTGGTGGGTCACCACAACATAAGGAAATATATTAAAAGGTCATAGTGTTGGTAAGGTTGGGAACCACTGCCCTAGAGAAATGGACATAATGTCAATTTTGTGGGGAAGAGCTCAGAAGAGTTCAGCTGTCATTTCTGACAACGAGATATGGTGACAGACAGACAGACAGAGACAGACAGATTACTGTATGTTAAGGAGAGATGTTTAAGTGTAGATGAGGAATGAGAAAAGTTTCTTTAGAGATGAAGACAGTTAAGCATCTTGAAGGAGATTCTAAGCTGGCTTTGAGCAGAAACATGAGAAGAGCATTCAGAGCAAAGGGAACACAGAACATGCATATCAGTAGAGGATATTTGTACACACACACACACACACACACACACACACACACACACACACCACCCTTGCTGTTTCAAAAATGAGCTAAGTGACTGGCTCCAAATTCTCAGGAATTACTTCCCCATCCCTGGCTCTCCTCCTGTTCTTTGTGTCCGTTGAATCAGGTTGGGCTCCAGCACATTATCCAAGCCACAGCCACCCAGAAGGGGCCTAAGTGTGGTTTTCTTGCCACATTTTTGCTATCTTTAACCTCAAATCTCCAGACTTTTAGGAACATGATGGTTGGTTTTGGATGACTACCTCTGAAACTGTCAGTTGAGTGCCTACAGGGAATTTTCTGGTGATTGAGGGCAAGCCTTTCACCAGATTCTATAGGACGCTCCAACAGACCTGTGGCCAGACTGAGTCACCAAAGCTGGTCACAGTTTGATATTCTGTGGCCCCTGTTGAACACTACACTGTGGGAAAGAGGACCTTCCACTGACATTGAAAAGTTCCTCTGTGTGCCCAGATACTGGCAAGAGATGAGCTCAGCTTCTGTAGGGTTTGAATGAGAATGGCCCCCATAGGCTCATTTATTTGAATACTTGGTCTGCAGTTGGTGGAACTCTTTGAGAAGAATTAGGGGACATGGCCTTGTTGGAGGAGGTGTGGCTTTGTTGTGGAGGTGTGTTATTGGTAGTGGACACTGAAGTTTTAAAAACCTATGCCAGGCCCAGTCTCCTGTCTCTCTTCTCTCTCTGTCTCTCTGTCTCTGTCTCTCTCTCTCTCTCTGTCTCTCTCTCTTTCTCTCTCTCTCTGTTTCTCTCTCTTACCCTCTCTGTCTCTCTCTGTCTCTCTGTCTCTGTCTCTCTCTCTCTGTCTCTCTCTCTTTCTCTCTCTCTCTGTTTCTCTCTCTTAACCCTCCTGCTCTCCTCGTCCCTCTGTCTTCCTCTCTGTCTCTCTCTCTGTCTCCTGTCTCTCTTAGCTCTGTCTCTTTCTCTCTCTCTCCTCTATCAGACTACACACCACACACAACACACACAACATACACAACACCCCTCTTCTTCCTATAGTCTGTGCTTTCGGTCAGATGTAGCTTAGCTCAGCGTTGCCATGTTGCATGATGGTCATGACTAAGCCTTGGAACCATAACAGCACAATTAAATGCTTCTTCTATAAGTGACAGCATAGAACATAACTAGAGACAGTCCTGTGCTGAATGATGGTCCTTGCAAAACTCCATTAAAAATACAGGACATGAACCTGTTCACCCCCTATAGAACAAGATAGATCATAAGCTGGAAATGAAGAAGATGCTGTTGGCTACAGATGAAGTCTTGCAAGCTTCCATGCAAAACAGTAGCATCTACAGCCTCCTGAGAATGGACCCCCAATCTTCAACTAAACACCTACTTCAGTTCTAAGAGCTGATGGACCACTACCACTAGCGACATTCTTAGCTGGACACTCAGCTAGAATGATGGACAGAGGTAGCATTTATGGACTCATGGTCTCTGTAGCCTCAGTGCCTCTCACATAGCCTATAAAAATCTGAAAATATGTATCTTTTCTCTGATGAGTTAGAAACTGCCTCATAGAAGACAACCGGATATCACAAAACTATCTTGATCATGAATCTTTATGTCCTAATCCTAGAGAAAAAGGTCTCACTGCTATCTTGAGAATGGCGAAAACCGTCCTTGCCTCAAACTCTCTACTTCAGAGACCAACATGAATATTGAAAGTACTAAGAAAGCATCCTAGCGGGGACTCAGACAGAGCCCACACCTTGCTAAAGACTTCAAGGATGCTGTGCCGGGTGGGTTGCCCATGCTCTAAAGGATGGTCCTATATCCATGCACATACCAGCAGTATCAATGGACTCTGGTTAAAAATAAAAGGCATACATGAAGTTTGGAGGATAACGTAAGGTGAGGCATCTAGGAGGAATGGAGGGGACTTACTAGGATAGATTTATTCAAGCCAAATTGTGTTCATGTGTGAAAATCTCAATGAATAAAATTTTAAATATTTTTAAATAAAGAAAAACACTCTGACCAGGCAGTGAGCCCATGTTTAAGAACAATACAAAGTACATGTGTCCCAGTGAGGCTTGTATTCTTCATATTGACCATTCCCATGATAAGAGCCTCCAGCTAGTGTCAAAAACTTCAGCTGAAAATCTGAATGGGCATCAGGAAGGCTGGAGGCATTAATATAGACTTGATATGGAAAAGCAGTCTCATTGGGAGAACCCAGGGTCCTAACACATACCAGATGACTTCATCGGAAACATGTGTGGATTGGACCACATCATACCATACCTCAGATGTGAATGACTCTGAGAGAAAATGTATCCTACACTGGAGAAAGTCGCACAATGGGAAAATGCCAGTTAACGCCTACAAGTCGAGTCAGAGCTGTGGCTCACTATGCCTTTCTAATAACAATGTCCAAAGTAATGGAAATCTACTATGTAGATTACCTCATCTGATATGCTCGGGAGTAAGATAGCATCACCAGCCCCAGTCGGGGCTGACTTTAGGTTCTTGAATGCACAGAGATCACAGAATCAGTCTAAGGTCCTTTTGCTAATGCAGGATAAGATGGGCTTTGAATGCAGCTGCCTGGCCCCACGAGTCATGGTCTTAATCATGTTATCACACTGCCTCTTACCTCTACCTATTTGGCCTGGCAGCATCTCTGGTAACTAGCTTCAAGATGGGTTGCCTATTTGAAACCCTCAATTCCTTCCTAAAGTTTCTCTTGGCCATGATGAGCCATCTCTGCATACTGCTCTCCTGTTACCTGGTATTGAGTGTGTAACATTTACTGTATCTACTCTTGTGTTTAACTTGCAGCCCCATAAGAAGAGACTATACTTTGTGGTTTTTGTTTTTTTGTTTTTTTTGGTTTTTCGAGACAGGGTTTCTCTGTGTAGTCCTGGCTGTCCTGGAACTCACTCTGTAGACCAGGCTGGCCTCGAACTCAGAAATCCGCCTGCCTCTGCCTCCCAAGTGCTGGGATTAAAGGCGTGCGCCACCACTGCCTGGCTTATACTTTGTGTTTTTAAGGATAAAAAAAAATGATCTAAGATCACAGAAATAATAGGAAGGATAATGGGCATTTGAACCCTGAATTTCCTCATCTAAACAAGGTCCTTGAAACCCCAAATGGGGCTAGGGTAAGGTTAGCATACTGCTTACTGCATCTGTTCTGCCAATGATGACTGGAGAGAAATAACCATTTTCAGAGGGACCGTTCCCACAGAAGCCCACCATACAGCTCAGGGGCATTTGAACGTGCTGCATGATACGTAATTAGGCAGTAGTATTTATGTCTGCAAATAGGGAAAGAAAAGCCTCCCACAGGCTTCCTCAGAAATTTTCAATAGTCAGTCAACTGAACTCCCCATAGTGTCACTAATGTATGAAACTGAAAATTATCAGCATGTCACTTGGTTATTCTTCCTCCTCATGCTTGTCTGCAGTACATGTGTCTGTCACCCAGGTCTGTCTTGAAGGAGCAGTAATGGCAGACAGAAGACTAGATCAGACACAAGGCGAGATGTCAGTTTGCCTGTTAACTGTCCCTTCTAATTTGTCCTCTGCCCATGTGGAAGGTAAGTGATACCAATGTCTTAGTGATGAGACTGAGTTTTAAAAGATCTCTGGACAGGTAACTGGACAAAACTGACTTCAACACAAGGACCCATACATCCCCATAATGAAAGTCTGCCTTTCAGATAAGAGCCTCCTGCCTTCCTGTGTGTCCTTTCAAGCGGAGTGTGTCTCATTCATTTCATTTTTCGGAAAAGTATTAGCATCCAACAAAAGAGGGTTTTCCTCATCAGAAATTAATTAACCACAGTGGTTTTAAGAACAAAAAGACAGTTGTAAAAACCTTTTTCCCAGGGTTTTGTTGAAGCTGGTAGCAGCTCAATTTGAAACTGGCAATATGCTGGAGAATCTTCTTAAAGTTACAGGCACCATAGTGAGGAGAGGAGGCTGAAGTCAATCCCCATCTCTGCCACTGTGAACTGCAGGACCTGAGACCTGTTTTACTTCACGGGAGCTTCTATTGTCCCTTTGTGATAAAGAAGACTGTGCCACTACCCAGCCTGACACAGGGCTATTATCCTCAGGGTGCTGCTCACTCTTAGGCAGAAGGTGATATACAGTAGCAGGCCTGAGCTCCAGGCCCTAGGGCTAGGATTGTTGGCTCACCCTTCCACACTCCCCCTTACTTTGCTATCTGTCTCCCTATAGGTGGCCTAGGAGGGATGTTTGCCCACGCTATAACTTCTGCTGAGAGCTGATCTCATTTTCAGCTAAATATTCAGAGAGGAAGAATTCAGAAGCGAAACCCTCCCACACACTGGACACAAGTGCTGACAACCTTAAAGGAAACATAAGCAAATAGATATAAACACACATGACAAAGATTGTACAGGACATATGCTGTGTAAATAGAACCATGTGCTTTGCCTTCCTGGATGCATGCTGCTAACCCTCTGGAGACCAATTTGCGAATAAGACTTTCCACCCAAATTTCTGGCTGAGCGCTGGGGAGTAGGATTTAGTGCTGAGAATGTCTGCTTTGAAGACATTCTGAGCCTCCACACCAGCCCAGGGCTCTGTATTGATCTTTACCATGGATTTTGCCTGATTTAAACTAGCTTGGGCTTCAAGGAAAACAACATTTTAACTACAAAAAGGATAACCTATAAACAAGCATGCGCACATACACACACAAACATACACAACACACACACACACACACACACACACACATGGATGGGGGAAGTATACATTGAAGAATGCTTAGGTAAAAAGACAAATTAACAGAGGCTCTAATTAGACTCTAGAATAAGGTATTATGCTACACAGTGTGGATCATGTGTCTCAATATCTTCCCTGAAGCTCTGATCCTTTAGAGAGAAGATAATTATGAGAGGTCCTTCAGCCCCGAGTCCTGTCACTCAGCGCTCTGGAGTCCCTTACAGGTAGCACTTTGCCGTCCTCTGTGCACACACACATAATCACTTCCACATTCCGCTGCGTGGTCTTGGTGTACTTGTCAAAGTCACCTTGTAGGAGAGTGATGTAGATGTCATTCCTGACATCCCCTGAGGATGGAGAGAAGACCAGAGTTAAAGTCAGACACTAACCACAGAGATGGAGCCGATAGGATGGAGCAGGATGGACCATTAATAAAACAAAAATCTGAGCACTTTAAAAAGGGCATTTTTTAACCTGACAGGAGGGATGGAGATGTAAGTAGCAAGGGTCGGAATGCTGGAAAAATCAGCAGCAGAAAGTGAGGTGGGGTGGTCAAAACTGGCCATGTTTTCTCTGTTAAAACCATTTAATTTCCATCCTCTAGTGACACTTCTGGGGAGGTGAAAGAAAGCACCAAGTGAAATTATCTTAGTCCTCAATCACAGGTAAGCCTTTTGTTGCACAAAAGTAGGGTTGAGATATTTCCCATGAATCCTAGAGTCTAGGGGTGGAGGAAAGGAGCACAGGGTTTCTAGGAAGGAAGTGTACAGTAGGCATTGAGATCTCAAGTAAAGCGGATATCATTAAATCACACCATGGACCACTACCACTCAGCTACAGGAGAGAAAAGGATGAGTCAGAGGGAATGCCATTATACACACTATATATTATATTATAAGCCTTTTGAAAAGTCTCTTGCATATCTTGAATGTATTAATAGGCATGGTTAATTAGTAGGAGAGGCACCACAGAAAGACTTGAGGGGGATCCTGAATACCTTGTATGGAGTTTGGACATGTTACTGTAATTGGAGTTCTTTCAGACTATAAAATGTACTTTAAAAGTGGAAGAGTGGCAATACCCACCCCTAAGTAACGGAATGGAAATGTTGGCTACTGACTGACAAAGCAAGTTGCAGAGTCCCATAAAAAGCTTATTAAAGTAGTTTGTGTCTATAAAGTATGATTGTGAGGAAGGGGATAAAGTGTGTGTGTGTGTGTATGTGTGTTGTGTATTCATGTTGTTGTGCTTACATTGAGAATGCATAGCATAGAAAGGTTCTGTATATGAAAACATTGTATTCAGTGGTTTTGTTCAGGTAGAGAAATAAAGTGAAGGGAATTGACTCATGAAAATAATGAATTACACAAACTGGACTCCTCAGCCCTGTTCATGGCCTGCCCTTGAAAACGGTCACTTAGCTGTGTCCTACCTGGCATGATGATCTCTGGGAAGCCCAGCTTCCGGGCTACCACAGTGGTCCTGTCCACTAAGTGCGGATAGTCCTTTCGGATCTGAATGATGTCACCTACCAGCATCTTCATGGTCACCCAAAGGCCTGGAAGGGAACATGTGAACACTCAACTTCTCTCTCTCTTTCTCCTCTTCTCTCCTCCTCCTCTTCCTCCTCCTCCTCTCCTCTCCTCCCTTTCCTCCATCTCTCCTGTAGGAAACTACTAAAATAACAGATACAACAGGCCAGCCCCAGGGGCTCTGAGCAACATTCAGTTATAGCAGGGTCAGCCTCTGATAGTTATCATCATCTCTGCACCCAAGGTCTTCTAAAGCAGAGGGGATGGCAGCTACTGCCTTACAGGACTTTGGTAAGGATGAATCACATGTAACTTAAAGGGCCTGACACACAGGAGAGAACTCCTCACTGTTATTCATGAATGAAATGCCATCCTTTGCTTCAGTGGGTCATCTGTAGTGCTATAGGCCACATGCTCTCAGGTTTCCCTCTGTACTCTCTAGGTCCAGGACTCAGGTCCATTTACTGATCTATCAGAGGTTTCTGAGCTGCAGCAAGTTCATTGTACATGGACTCTACATGATGGTGACTCCATACCTTGCCCTCCACTGTCTCCCTTGGAAGCTATGACTTTGCCCAGAAGGCTGTGAAGGAAATCATTCTCAGCTGAGACCCTAGGAAGAAAAAGAGAGCAAAATGAAAAATGTTCCTGTGATCCCTGATGGGGTCTCCATCTTGTGTCCTACATTTCCACAAGGGAGTTCCCCTGCAAAGTGAGCCTGCCTGTGTCAGCTCAGAGAAAGCAATGCCCTCTTCACAAACAGCATGGCTCTGCAATCTGAGGCAACCAATGACCGCCACAGTTGTAGGCATTCATGCGACAGGAGAGATCTCACTCTTTAACATGAATGTCTTCTCTGAAAGATAACAAGGACTTCAGTAGCTCCGGCAAGACCTAGTCACTCATCTTGATTAGAGTCACTGGCCCCATTACCTGGAGATCTTTGTGGTGCTTAATCTTGACACTGCTCTCAACATGGAGTCATTTTCAAGCAAGGAAATTATAATCACCTCCATGGTTGCCCCTGCTTCTCCTGTCACAGATATATATGTGGTTTCTACAAAGAAACTCCCAATAGGCCACTCCTTCACACTCCTGTGGTGCCTGCTACACTTGTAATTAATGCCTTAAGCTTTGGTTGATTATCTGCTTAATTATCCATCTAAAGTATAAGCAGAGTCATGTTGACCTTGTCTACCACTTCAACCCCATGCCTGGACTCTTCTTTGGGCTGCAGTAAAAGTCTCTGGATCAATAACAGGTCAGGATGCCCTCTTGGGAGGCCTGCCTACCCCCTTACTAAAGTGAGGAACAAGTTCACCCAGGAAGAAGTAAGAGTAGGGTGGACAGCCTGGAGATACACAGGATTGACTTACGGGTGAAAAGGAATAAAATGTTGCTTCTCTTCATCACTCTCTGCCTTGCCCTTGATGATGTCAGTGATGTCCATAACTAGAAAGACAGAGGAAGCGAAGAAGTTAGTTAAGTCAGGCAGGGTTGATGAGAAGGGTAGATTATAAACAGGAGAGAAGGGAAGAGACATGGGAGGGGGGCTAAGGTATAGTAGAAGGCAAAGGAAATGGTTACAGTTGAGCAGCAACTTGTAGATGTGTGTACTGATCTCTTCCACAAAACCCAGGAGCAGGAAATCTGTAGGACCAAAGCATCCAATGAAAGACCCTCTTTCCATGACCATGCACATGACACATGCACAGAACTGTTGAATCCTTGAACCTTGCCAACTGACTTCATAGGCAATATGCAAGTATACAAAGGATGACTGGAAAGCCAGGGACTTGTAATGGCAAAAGGAAGACTCCCAAGGTAACAAAATGGATGAGATACAGGAATTTAAAGAGCTCATGATTTAAAACTTACATTTTATCAGTTTTGAAAGCTTTGCTTTATTAGTTACTCATAATATGTATCTGGGTGTGATTGCACACATGTGTAGGAATGGGTGCAGAGGTCTGTAAACATCTGATGCCCTGGAGCTGGAATTACAGGTATTATGAGCTGTCAGATGTAGGTGCTGGGAACTGAACTCTGCTCCTCTGGAAGAGCAGCAAGCACTCTTAACACTGAGCCATCCCTCCAGCTACCTGCCCAACCCAACTTACATTTTAATAGTAACAAAAAAAAGTGGTATATCCAATTGTAATGTCATGAGTTTTTAAATCATCTTTTGAGAAAAATATACTTTAGTTGAAATAAAGTATGTTAATTTAAAAAGAAAATATATTAGGTAAATAATAGTTGCTTCCACTAATAGCCAGGGAGATAGCCATAAACCATAAAAGTAGGGCAGGAATGATGAAGCCCTGGGTGCACACACAGCCAGCACCAGAGAAAAGGTGAGCTGCCTGACTCAGGGCGACACATAAGGACCCTGCAGTGCCCCCACTCTCCGAATGTCTGTTCTCATCTGGAACTCAGATGGATGGCATGACTCACTCTGTGTAACTGCATTTCCTATTCTGGATATTATTTTTTTTTTCAAAATGATTTGCTCCCTGTAATTAGATCTGGAGCGTATTGTTCTTCCTTTTTCACAGGCAATAGCGAGCTGAGGCACCAACTGCTCAGACTGCACAGCGTTCCTGGGTGCTCTGTGCAAGACCTTAGGACCACATTATTCGCCGAGCTTCTCATAAATCTGGACTTAGTCACCGGTGACTTCGGTTAGCCACCACAAATGTAATTAGGAAGGGCCGCTTGGCCCAGATTTTGCAGGGGTGGAGGTGCAGAAATAATCTTTAAAAATTCAGTCGTATAAAACATGTGCTCTAATAAAATGTAACTGCAGAACATCAGTCATCACCTGCCACCCCGAAGGGTCTCCCAGCCCTGGGTGCACTTCTTGACATTAATGTCCTTAAGATCCATCTTCCCAATTCGGACTATTTGACAGATCAAGAAAATCTTATCCCTGTTGAGGTCTTTGTTTCCCAGATCCTGTAAGGGCAGGAAAGAAAACAGTTATGATTGTGCATTTAATAAAAACATGTAAAATAGGAACAAAGCAACTGTCATTTCTAAGAACTGTGATTATCATTTTAATGATCGCCATTGATCTTAGGAAAGATAGAAAATGATATCACCACACCCTTTGGACAGATAAGGAAGGCAAGACCCAGCCAAGATCCTGAGTGGCAGGACTCCAGAGCTTTCCCGCTGCATCATCTCATCTGATCCCTGACAGTTCGCTCAAATACTATTAAAATGATGCTATTTTTACATCTCTACTTTCCCTATAGGAAAGCTTCCTCAGGATCATAACCTTGGCCCTTCGTGACTCTGGAATGGAGATTAGTAACTGAAGCAGCATCATTGAGGCATGCCCTGAGCATCACATCATCTTTCTGTGATATATTTAGATGCTCCATCTTCATGGGGCTCCCTGCCAGCTAGGATGAGCTGGGGCAGAAACAGCAAGACATGCTATTATGCTGGCTTAGACAGGCAACCCTTGGCCTGCCCTTGCCAAAGAGCAGCTTACCATCTGAGTTAATTCTCTTGTGAGCATATGCACATGGGACAAGTTACCAGCTCACATGAGGGCCAGTACCCAGTCAGAGCACCCAGCCCCTGCCTTTCACCGTAAGTGATATGAGAAAAGGAAATGCAGAAGCAGAGTCTCTGGGAATAAGACAGGTCTCTGGCATGCCCCAAATCTCCCTACAAGGACATGGGCCGGTTAAATCCCTTGTTCCAGTTTGGCTAGGCTACGACGTGTGACTGGCCAAACACTAATCTCCATGTTGCTATGATCCTCATCAGTCAGTTGACTTCAGCCAATGAGGTTGTCTTCATAACGTCCGTGGGCCATGTTTAAGGCCTTCATAGCAAAACCCGAGTTTCTTGCCAAAGAACGAACTCTGCTCAAAACTGTACTCCAGAAGTTCTGGTTTTCTCAGCTGTCTCACTTCCCTGCCAATTCAAGCGTATATTTTCTAAGTTGCTCCTGAAAACCCTGAATTACGAAGGGCTCTCCTTTCACCGGCTGGTAGAGTAAAGAAGGGCTCCTTTAGTGCTGGAGTCACCCCGATGAGCAGGGAGAAAGAGAAGGCAAGAGTGCAGGGTAACCTGAGAAAGCCTGCTATGCCTGCACCCTGCCTTGTTCCAGAGGACCTGCAGGCCTCCTTCAACCATTCCACTCTGGAACTGTCTAGGAACTTTTCTTCAGAAGACAGGTTGAGGATTTTTTTTTTTTTTGGTATTGTCTTGTTTTTTTTCTCATCCCCACCCAACAACTTTAATAGCTCCTTGTTTCCTGCTCTGTTGGTGCTCATCTTTCTGAGCTGACATGAGAGGGGCCAGACACAATACACCCAGCTGTCCCCGCCAGCTGACTCCTCATTGTCCTCTCTATTTTTATCTACAAAGATTGCTTTATCGCTCTGGAGGTATACAATACTCTCTTTAAGCTCTGAATCTTTCTTCCTAAACACACTTCCACCTCAAAAATGTCTGCCTCTTATTCTCCTGGATAATCAACTTCTCTCTATGCTCAAGATCTCTGTCCTCAGGCATTTATCATGAACTCCATTCTTAGTTCTCCCATTAAGGTATTTTTATATTTTTGAAATATCTAGACATGTGTTTGGGAGACATACCAGAGCCACTGAGGCCTTGACACTTGAATGGTTTCCACCAACACAGAATTGCTCTGCTAAAGCCCCAACCTCAGCACCTCAGAGCACGGCTGTGTTTAGAAGTTAGCTCTTAGAGATACAGTGTGTTTAAAGTGAGGTCCTTAGAATGGTTAATCCAATATAATTAACTCCAATATAATATGGAGTCAAGAAGCCATAAAAACACACATTCTACTATCTCCACACATACACAAATGAACTCTCTCACATACACACATACACACACTCTCTCACATACATGCACTCTCTGTCATTACCATACACACACATTCTCACACACTCTCTCACACACATACACTCTCACATGTACACATAAACACATATTCTCTCACACACACATGTAGTCTCTCTCACATACACACATATACACATTCTCTCACATACACTCACTCATACACACACTTCTCACAGACACACTACACACTCTCATACACACATACACACACTCTCTCACATACACACTCTATCTCTATCTCTCACACACATCACACTCACACATACATGCTCATATTCATGCACACATGCATGCTCAAATAAATACATGAAAAAGACACAGGAAGAAAGGTGCTTCTATCTACAAACCAAAGAATTGCCCTCAGACAAACCTACCCAGCCAGGACATTGCTGCTAGATGTCTAGTGTCCAGAACTCTGAGATAATAAATGTCTGTCAAGTCAGCCAATCTGTAAAGCCTTGTTACAGCATCTCTAGCAAACTAAGCCACTAGATACACTTGTAAAGCTCTGAGATCTCATCCCCTCTCCCCATACCCAAAGGAAATATGTCACTTGTCCTCAAAGGAAAACACATCAGTCCTTCAAGAATTGCTTGGGTGGACCCCACCCCAGGCCGTAGAAAGTCTGAACATCTGTTACCACAGCAAACTGCCTGGATACACTTCACAGCTCAGGGAGAATTCTTGGGATGGTGTATAAACCAGCAATCCTTACTGAGATTGTAGACTCTAGTCATTGGCTGCCCCTAACCCCAGTCACTTCTGCTTTGGTCTTACAAATTCTACCATTTGGGGGAAAGCAGAACTATAACAGCCAGGCGCATTAGTGTGCCTTTCACCTCCCAACCCTCTTTCTGCAGCTTCAGACTAGGCTAAAGCACAGGCAAGCCTCATGGTCCATCCCGTTTTCCTACTGTGGGCCTAGGAGGGTAAACTCTTAGGAAGTTGATGGAGGTGAATCAGCAATCATCCAGATCCAGATGCCAGCTTCTCAGGTCCAGAGAGCCACAGTCATGCCCCTGAAGGAGAGACCAGAAAAAGCAAGCATCCAGAGGGCAGAGAAAGAATGCCAACTAGTGCCCAGCTGCCAAGTCATAGCTCATGTCCAGCTTAAGCAAGCATCACTGTGACACCCAGTTGAAAGTAGCTTGTACATACATACATACATACATACATACATACAACATCATGTCACCCTGTTTTAATTACCTGTGTTATCTGGATTGCTCTCTGACATTGTTACTGTCTACTTACTATTTGTTTATTAATTTTATATTAATTAATTAATTAATATTTTATTTTTTTTTAAAAACCTACTTCCTGCTGTCTGAAGCCCAGGAAAGAGTGCTGGGAATTGAAAGCCATGGTAACGTACCTGTTTATTATAGCAGGTGGTGTTTATTTTACGTTTTATTGTTCTCCTTCCCCAGCAACCCCCCAAATGTTAGAATTTTGTTAAGTCCAAAGTATAAGTTTTAAAATAAAATTAATAAAATAATTTCATATTTAATTATTAATAATAATTGATTATTATTTCAGGTCTCACACTACCGGACCTGAAAGCAGGGGCCACATCAGCTTGTTCGCTGCAGGTGCAGAGCTTTCATGTGGCTCTTGAATCCGTGCAAAACACGAGAACATCATGACCTTTCATGTTCCCAAATGGAGATGTCAGTCATCTCCACAAAGGGGAGCATTCGTCTGTCCAACTGCTCAAGAAGGTCTCAAGTTCACTTGTTCTGCAAAGCAGAGGTGTGGCACCATATCGTGAAGCCAGGATCCTGTTCTCACTAATACTGTGTGACACAAACTCACCCATGCCCTTTCCTTCATGTTCGAATCATGGATTGGTCCTCTGCACAACGAAGCTCTGATTGATTCGCTGTCCTCCCTCATCTCATGAAACATCTGTCTCTTGGTTTAATCAGGAAGCCCTGTGGGACTCTCGTATTTGTCAAGCAAATAAATAGGCTCCTCCTTCTAACTAGTAATAGATAAAAAGACTGAAGCTCATTTGTATATGCCAAGAAAACTCTGTCCAAGCAATTAGGACCTATGATCCCATTCCATGCCTCTGGCCTATTTTTTTTTTTCAGGAAATAACAAACAAAATAAATCAATATACCCCAATCTAATCACAATGTAACATAAGACACTGCACTTAATGGACTGTAACAGGAAAATCATTGTAGAGCAAGGTAGGTTAATCTAGCATGTCGGTCACTTCTGGATCCAACTCGTCAGTTTGGTCAATGCCAAAACCCATCCCTGCTCCTCCTCCATAATTTCCTTCTCTAATGCAGGCAATGGAGCACAAAACCACACAGTCTTCTCCCTAGAGAAGACTTGTAGACAATGCCAGTACCCTTAGTGAAGAAAGGACAAGGGAGGGGTCTTTGCTAGAAACTCTAACCCCTATCTCATTCTGTTCACTGCATCCCCTACTCAGACCTAGAGGGTCAAATTCAATCTCAGAAACAACTCATCCAAATAACAATTGATTTTAGCCTTCTACATATAAGTCATGCTGGTGAGTACTGGGATTTGGAAGGATGCTCCAAGGACCTGCCAGGTCTTTAGTTACCTACGGCCCTTAATTATATTCAAAATGTTCAACTGAAAAAGGCAACCAGTGTTCTAGAAAGGTCCTATTTTTTCCTGGTATATTTTAGATATGCTTTCAGAAAGGCCTGAACCAATGAAAGAAAATTATATTTATTGTGAATTAACTAAAAAATAAAAGAGTATCTTCTATGCCCGGGTTTAACTAGCCATTGTTGCTCAGAGAGGTACACTTGCTTATATAACACTGTGTTGTCTGTGTGTAGAGGAGTCAGAAACAGATAGAGAGGGGAAGAGCAAAGGAGATGATCCGTATTCCCAACAGCATCCTTAAGACACATGATGCTTCGATGAGCAATGAAGCCTTATATAAAGCCTGAAACAAAGCTGTGCACAGACCCCATGCTCCATCCTGATCAATGCCCAGCCAGCCTCCTTCCCAATCTTCCCAAGACCAGATCACTGGGTGTGTAGAGCAGAGTGGTCAGAGAGTGCACACTCACCGTGAAGACTACCTTCAGGTTATTGAGCATCTCAATTTCCTTTGGGAATCCTTTGCTGCCCCATCGCACCAGATAGTTCTCACTGTGGGAGGAAGAGTAGCAGCCTGTTACAGGTGGAGCCTCCATTCAAGATACGAATGAGCATTAGCTAGATGTTAGCACCATTGCAGCTACTGGAGACAAGGCAGTGTTTGAAAAAAATATGTTCGCTCCCTCTGAAAGATAAGTTATGTTGGGAGACAGACATTAAGTGGGGGAAAGAATTATGAACATATGTGTATCCGTGCACACCTTCCCTCCCAACTGCTAAGAACATTCTGGCACAGCTGCCTAATATTTTTGCCGAGCAGCTGCATACTCTGTAGAGGTTATTGAGAAAGTCAGAGATGAGAAAGGAAAGGATTTTAGCAGGCTCTGCAGAATGCTGAGAACACTTCTCCCTTTCATCCTGCTCTCCTTCTGAAACGAGTCGGGATTTGGATTCTTGAAGTCATCCTTTGGGTGTACAACTGTTTCTACAATAGAATATCTTACTATGATGGACCTTACAGTTTTTGCTTTTGATACAATTTGAATAAACTATTCTAATGCTATTTGACAACTACATAATAATGACATGCAAGTGTCCTATAAATGAAACATTCAAGATGCTGTAAGAATGTACATTGGAAAGTTCTGCCCTAGTCTAGGTGGTCAGAGACATCTTTGCTAAGGAAAAAACACATAATCAAGTTGAGCATGGACAGGAAAGATTACCAGTGAGGTAAAGATGTATGCAAAGGTCATGAAAGGAATCTAAGAAGGAACATTATGAGTTAAATGGTCAGAGGATAAATTAAAAGGAAACCCAGAGCAAATGGGCTATGTAGGCCATTTGGGGATTTTTAACTCTATCTTAATAGAAGGGTTCTGGAGTGATGGATCAGGGGTTAAGAGCATTTGGGGATCTTGCAAAGGACTCAGGTTTGGTTCTCAGACCCACACAGAGCAGCCCACAATAACCTTAACTCCAATTCTAAGGTATCTGACATCCTCATGTGTACTCTATAGGCATCTTCACAAACATGTTGTGCATACAAATAGCACACACATACACATAAAATAAACTTCTAAAGAATTCTAAAGTAATGGAAATTCAGTAAAGAATTATATGAGGGGATGGTGGCAACTTGTTACTCAGAGATCCCGCAAGACTCAAACATCACCATTTGCCATCTGACCTCTACTGCAATTATATACACCCTGGGTATATAATTGGTTCACCCAGGCCAGGAAGACTGAGAGGTCCAGCGCCAATGTAATATAATGCTGTACTATGAGTGATTAAATGTCATAGACCATACAGAAGAACAGTTGGTGCCAATAAATCGTGGCAGGACTTTCCTGCCCATTGTATTTTCAGTGGAGCTCTGTCATTGGCTAGAGAAGAGGTAGGTGGAGCTAGGAGTTGGGAGGAGGAAAATCACAGGAAGAAGGGGAGAAGGAGGAGAGGAAAGATGGAGGTAGATATTACCCTCGTGTTTCTAGCTATCAAAGGTAGTTATTATCAAGTTAGATATTTGGGAAAACAATTCTAGTTGTGCGGCATCTTGTGTATTGAGTATTTGCTAATATATAAATCTATTTAGTTAAAAAAAAGGGGGGGGTGGGGTCCATGCCTAGAACCATGGATGCCACGGAGCTGACTGCAGAGGCAGCAAGCATGCCAACATTTTGTGAGTCCTGGACCGGGACTACTGCCAGCTGGTGCCTCCATTAGTGTGGGAACTTAGAGCGGAACATGGCAGCCAGGCTGAGAGCAAGCCAGGTGTCTCCTTTTTTCTAATGTCTCCCACAACAATAAATAACCATTAATTTGAATTAATAAAATATAAAATAATAATATAACTAAATTCAATTCCAGTAGACAGCATAAAATAGTTCACCAAGTAAAAAAGAACTGCTTTCTTTAGACTCACTCTCTCTGTTTCTTTCTTCCTTTTTTCTTTCTTTCTTTTTTCTCTCTCTCTCCTTCCCTACACTCAGAATGATATTTCCTTATTTGTCTGCAGTTTTATTGTTAGTTTATTGTTTTTATTGATTTTTTTTAAAAACACTGAGAATTGAAGCCAGGAGCTTGTACATGCTAGGTAAGTGGTCAACTACTGAGCCTTGTTGAAAAGAAGAAGAAGAGGAAGAAGAAGAAGAAGAAGAAGAGAAGAAGAAGAAGAAGAAGAAGAAGAAGAGGAGAGGAGGAGGAGGAGGGAGGAGGGGAGGGGAGGGGAGGGGAGGGGGAGGGGGGAGGGGGAGGGGAGGGGAGGGGGAGGGGGAGGGGAGGGAGGAGGAGGGGGAGGGGGAGGGGGAGGGGGGGAAGATGATTATTTGGAACAGGTCTCAGGTCTTGCTAAGTTTCCAAGGGTGGCTTTGCCTCAGTCTCTAGAATAGCTGAGATGGCAAACCTGCTCTACTCAGCCAGACTCACACAGAAGGTTAAATAGGGCAGCAGGATCAAAACTAAAATAAGGCACGGAACCCAGAGCAGATGGAGCCCAGCCTTCAATTAACTTACAGTTAAAATGCAATCAAATTAAAAGTACAGATTTTTTTTCTTTTTTTTTCTTTTTTTTTTTTTTCTTTTTTGTAAAAGCTAAAACTTTCAGTGGGATGGATGGCAAATTTGCAATCAATGAAACACTTGCTATTGATAACAAGAAGGCTCTATCAGACATTTTTAAATGATCTCCCTTGGTTATTTATAGGTTGCTCTTGTTGAAGTGGCTGGGTTCTGTTCAGCACTTTTCAGCACATGGTACAATCCCCTTATGACAGCTTATTCCACCTAAACAGCAGGCGCCAGCAATTTCCTTCAAAGAGAAATGTAATCATAAATAAGAAAAGCAATTTAGAGGGCTGAGCCTGCTCCTATCCATCCTTGCCCGAGAAGACCCAATGATAGATCTGAAGGCTTGAACCATCAGCACGGGTAAAAGATAGGAAAGATTGCCCAATCCTCTTGGATTCCTTGGGACATAAGCTCAGTCCTGGCCTCCTGCCTGTGCTGCAGCATCTTTGTCCTACCAAAAAAATGTACTTTTATTGTCCAAGCCAGATTTCTTTGGAGATCCTGGGAACCTGGCCACAAATGGTCCTGACCTGGAAAGATCAGTTCCAGATAAGTTGCCTCCAGTTCCTATCTGAACCCCAACAGAGGATGCCTTAACATCTGGTTGGGATAGTAGGTTAATGGTAACTAGACTGCGTAGGAGTAGAGAGGACTTCAGCTTGAAAGAAACAGCATCTAATTTGAGTCAGACTGACACAGGGAATGTCCCAGGTCTCCAGCCCCTTCCACAACTTTCTTCTTGTTTTCTCCTGTTTGGTACTTTCATGATCTTTGTACTTTCTGCCTCCCTTCTTCTCTCACTAAGTGCTGTCCTGTGTCCCTGGCACTCCCAGAGGCATCACTCAGACATGTACCATCATCCAGGCGGTACATCATGGAGCAAAGCGACCATCTCGATGATCTATCACCTCCCTCCACAAAGCTGACTGAGGCTATCCATCAATGAATGAGCCAGGGGGCAGGCACTCTCACCAATGCACACCCAAGTTGCCATGTTTCTAAGGGACACTGGGGCCCTAATGGTGCTGTGAAGACCTTTATGTCAGGTGCCTGCAGTGCAATTGTTAGGAGATAGGGAATAGCCTATGACACATGGGTAAAAGAGCCTACCGAAGCAGGACCTAGTATCTTTCTAGTATCTACTGAATATGACCAAGTATCTAGTTTTATTATCGTATCCACTAAGACTGAGCCAGGTGAATGGCAGGGATTTAGGTGTTCAATAAAGTCTAGCTTTTCACAATAACGGTGCTGAAACTCTGGTGGTGATCATACAAGACATGATACAACTCATACCTGGGTGGCAAAATTACATGGGAAATAACTTATCTTTGAAGTCAAGTGGACATGGGTATAAGCTTCATCTCTGTATTTTTTTTATAGAATAGAGTTTCTTCAGGGCATAAGGAAGGAGTTAAGAGGGTAGTAGAGGCAGAGAGAAGCAGGCAGAGAGAGTAGAGAAGCAGAGACTGGCCATGAACACGTGGAGAGAGGGAGAAGGGAATGGGGAAGGGGTGAGGGGACAGAGAGGGAGCAAGAAGGCAAGAGCCAGCTCTGTTATTTATAAACATGTATGACTTTGGGCAAGGGCAAGTTTCCTGACCTTTCCTAGTCTCACCTTCTCACCTAAATATCATGCTAGGATCAAATGAGATCAAATACAGACCTCCATACAGTCAGTCTTCCGAGCTGAACAGCCTTACCACATATGACCATCTCCTGGTGAACTACCCTTTACTAAAGCACCACTATTCACTAGGCGCTGCCCATGACTTCATCTCATCACCCTAACAGCAAACTAGGAAAATGACACTTTCTCCATAAACACAGAAATAGGATAATTCAGCTCCATTCTAATATGTCAAAAGGGGACTAGTTCTCCAAAACCCCACCACATAGAATCAGATGAGGTCAGCTAGGGCAAGGATTGTCTGAGTCACAAGCACAAGTGAGGAGGATGATCTGGTGGCTGTCAATATTTTTCAAGATTCCCAGAGATATTTCCCATCCTTGAACTGAGGTATCCAGGGTTCCCTCACTTCCTCCATTCCCAAGAGCAGCCAACGTAAAGTTGCCATGATGATAGCCTATTGGTATGCTGGGCCCATATTAACATGTACTTTTTCCTCACTGAAGCCTGAAAATAATGGCAGAGAGACCAGTGCTTACAATTTCAAACAGGGAGACCAGGAGTATGAATGTTTAGCGGCTAGTTAGTGTAAAGGAAAGTCAAACACCAGAACAAGGTATGAGTTTGGAGGCCCAGACATTCACCATTCATTCCTCAGCTCCTGTTTCAAGACAGGCATGTTTAGTCTATAAATTACTGTTTGTATGAATCTCATAATTTTGCTAACCAAAACACATTATCATAACCATAAATCCACTGAGAAAACAAACTAGTATCAAATAACACTTCCATTCGTCTCCCACAGCCCCCAAAGGGGTTCTTCCCACACTGTGAGAGAAATTCAGTTTCTTTTCCGGTAGGAATGACTCTACAGAAAAATGATGGGGAGAAACGATCCTCTGTGAACTTCCGACTCTGACTTCCCACAGGCAGAGAGGTCTGGACACAGCGAACCTACTGACCTTATGACGGTTTGCTTGTGGGGGTCATAGAGAGACATGAAGAGTTCAGCATCCTCCCCAATGCGGCACACAAAGTTCCTCACAAAGACATAGAGGCTGTGTGTGGGGGATGAGGAGATCCGAGAATAAATCCCATAATCTGGCTGGTCTTTCGACTGAAGGGTAGAAAGAGGAAGAAAGGGGGAAGATATAACATGTTATCCCAGGGCCACTTAAAAAGCAGAAAAGCTCTCTGAGTCCTGAGGAACCCCTCCCTCTGTAAGCCTGAATCTTTGAGCATCCAACCACCTCTACCACAACGAACTTCTGCAGTCTGAGGTTGTTCTCTTTGACTCTGCTTGCTTTGGTCTTCCTATCCTTGGAGCTCTCACCACCGACCCACAATTCCCCATGAAGCTAGGAGCATAAGAAGCACAAGCTATAAAGAGAATCTTTCTTAAATGCTTGTGTTTTTTAAATTAGTTTCATGACAACTTGACATAAGCTAGAATCATTTGGAAACAAAGACCCTCAATTGAGAAAATGCCTTCATAAGATTGCCTATCAGTAAGTCTATTGAGAGTTTCTTGATTGCAAACTGAGAGAAGATGGCACAGACCACTGGAGTCAGTGGCACCCCTGGGCAGCTGGTCTAAGTTGTATAAGAAAACAGGCTGAGGAAGCTATGAGGAACAAGCTAGGATGCAGCATTCTTCCATGGTTTCTGCTTCTGTTCCTGCCTTGAGTTCCAGCCCTGACTTCCCTCAGTGATGGAGTGTGTCCTGTGAATTGTAAGATAAAATAAACCTCTCCTCCTCAAGTAGTTTTTGGTCATGGTGTTTTAACACAGCAACAGAAAACTAAGACAATGCTCTTAGCAGCATTATGCCAGTCCACACAATGGAAAGTACTCAAACACCTTACAATCAGCCATGATGTAGACTGGCCAGTGATAAACACATGAACATTAGGTCAGCAATATACTGGCTCAGCATTGAAAAGAACTCCCAGAACAATATGCTAAGTCAAAAATGCCAAGATAGAAGAATAGATATTCTATTTAGAAGCTCTAAAAGAGTCAGAACTAGCAAGAGAACGCAATTAGAGGTTGCTGGGGCTTAGGGATGAGGAAGGTGCATGAAGTTTGTATAGTGGTACCATTGTCGGTATGCTAATTGTTGAGTGGAATATACACCACCATGTACTACTAACATCCACCCAAGTGAGGCTTAGAGACAGCAATTTTTACTACATGAAAGCAGTAGTACCACCGTAAGTCTAAAAATGTAATTGCTTTCCAAAGATGCATAGCAATTAACAAGACCAAGTCGATACATCTTAATGAACTATACAGTTAGAGCAACCATTCTAAAGCCATGAAGCTTCACATTTTATTTTGTACTTTCACTATCAAATCTATTTTTTACTTACTCAAAAATAATTGATTTCAGTGCATGATGTTTTTATCTGCACTTTTTTTAAAAAAAAGAAATAAAGTTTGAAATAATAAAAATAACACATGGCAGCTAAAGTGACCATTTTTAAATATAAATCAGATTTAGTCTTCCTTGAAGTCTTTTGCTGGCTTGCCATCTTACTGAAACTGACATCTGAATATTTTCCCAGAATTCCCCCAGGCTGCTCTAGTGGAGCAGACTCTGGATGGTCTCTGCTTCCTAGCCCTGCAAATCAGTCCACTCCTCACAGCTCACCATGCCCTGCCCACACTGGACTTCTTCAGAATTTGGTCTTACCTCAGGGCTTTCATACTTGCTGTTCTCTCTGCCTGGAGCACTGGCCACCAGAGCCCCCCAGTACTGGTGGTATCCAAGTTATTTTTTCACTCTACAAAATACCTTTTCTGCCTTTTAAAGCATCTCCTACTTTATTGCCTTTTATTGCCAACTGCAATTAAGTTTTAATTAATTAATTTACATCTTTGCTACTTTTCTTCTCTTCTTTACTCTAGAATCTAAATGCTCCAGGAGATGGGGAAATTTGCTTGGCATTTAACTACCTGTGGGATGCTTGTTGAATGACTTACAGATCTAAGTACAAAGACAAAATAAAGCTTGCATTGTTACCATTCATCTCAGTTGTAGACCAGATAGCCCCTTGAATAACAGTGCAGTAGCTTATTATTTTAGGTTTATGATGTGCTAAATGTCAGCTTTGCTTGACCAAAGGCTACTGAACAAAGCTCACCATTTCTTCTTTGATGCGCTCTGTGACTTTGTAAGTCGCCTCCTCGTGAGCATGGAACAAGCTGATGACACTGGTATTATCAGGGTCCAATATGTTTCCATCTTCATCTCTGACAATGAGATCGAGCTCAAGGATTCTGTAAGGCAAGAGCTGGAGATGACGCTGGAGAGGCCTTCAGGGTGGCATCTGCAGTGAAGAGTTGACTAAAAGCTAAAATCTCTACTGAAAGAGAAATGGCTAAGTAAACTGATCAGTAATGGAAAACTAAGTAGCAGAGTTTAAAAGTGTATTGTTACGGGCTGGGAAAATGTTTGGTTCCAAGCAAGGGGACCTGAGTTAGATTCTTTGAATTCCACATAACAAAGGAGGAATGGTTAACAAATGTCCAGTGACAGGCAGATTCCTAGAGCTCACTGGCTGGCCAGCCTAGCCATCTTGGTGAGTTTCAAGCCAGAGAAAAACCCTATGTAAAACAAACCTGAACCAATGGATGGAGGCAGAAGAATAATCCTACAGGGCCTGCCTGTAGATGTCTCCATCTGCACACACACATGTGCAGCTACATGCATGAAGACATGCACACAGAGAGATAGTATGTAGTTTCCTAGCATATTTAGTAAAAATTCTTCCATGAACAAAATAAAATATGGGAAAAGAGTATATTTTATGTGAAATAAATCGAAGCATCACAATGCGGGACAATAAACCTAGCTAGATGTGTTTTCTGATTGCATGGATAAGAAGAGCCGTGTACAAAGATCTAGATGCCAAAAAGGAGCAAACCACAGACATAAGAAAGGCAGAGGGCCTGGGGCTGGAAGGTCTGGAGTTGTCAAAGGAGGCACGTGCAGTGTCTCTGTTTAATGCTTCACTGCACACGCACACACACAAAGGCTCAATAAACACGTGAGAATGGTTGTTGGGGTAAAACTATCTGAGATATATTGATCGCTGCCCACTCCCTGCTCTTCAGCTGCTTGGCTTCCAGGCCACAGGCTTTCACGTCTTTGGTATTGATCTGTGTCAAAGGCGTCTGTCATTCTGCTTGTTATCAAAGATACCAACAGCACTCACCGCACAGTGACAGGAAGCTCATAAGCATTAACTACATGACAGCTGGTCACAGGCTTACCACCACCATCACACCACCAACCACCCTGAAAAGCAGATTCTATTACTCTTCCTATTTTACAGATTTAAAAGAGACTAAGAAGAGGGAACCAGTTCATTTTTCAAAACTACAATACTAATAATATAAGCTAACATCACTGCCTGTACTTTGAACCCCTACTGCAAACTTTTCCGCTCTTAGGAGCACTGTATGGGGTGGGCTGGGAGGAGGGGGCAGGTTGTAACTTGAAGCTCCTCTAGCACTTGATGCTGGTTCAAGTGTCAATTATCCATGCTTAAAAGGAAAAGGACGAGAGCTGGAAGTTCAGAGAGGGCCAACAGTCATCTCGGTGGGCCCCATTACAAAGAACCAGCCTTTAGAAGGGACATCAAGGGCAAATGAAGGAGATTGCATCTGCACTTTTACTTAGTATAGCATCCAAATACAAAAGGAAGGGAGCCAAGGATCACCCGTTTGTCGACATTCATTACGAAATTAACTTCCAGCCAGATATGACTCATACGATTCCGTGGCCATGCTGCCCAGATAGTGATGCCAAGGGGGATAAATGCACTCAGCTAATGCTGAGGAGAGGCTCGTGTGACCTCAGAAAAGATGGGGTAGAGCCAATACATAATTTAGCTGCAAGATCTCTCTAGCTCTTCCCCTCAAAATTGATCAAAGTAGATTCAGTTCTGAAATAAATAAATAAAACATCCTCCCAGGGCCAGCTGCCTTGGGACGTTAAGAAGTCATTTGATGATTTCTCATTTCTTGGATATGGAAGAGCTTGTCCACTGTTCTCTCTTGGAACCTGGGAGCAGGTGAGGCTGTCTTTCAAGTGGATACTGCTCTACTGAACCAGCATTATTCATTGTGGGGACTGAAATGTTTTGATGTGTTTTCTCCCTCCCTCTCAGGAGGGAGCCCCTTTGCTCTTTTTGGTTCAAGAAAGTGGTACTACAGATCTGAGAAGGTGTAAGGCAGAAAACTCTGCACCCCATAAATATTTTTAAAAGACCAAGAATAAAGGAAAACAAGTGGATTTGGCCAAGCTCACTATCAGACTCTCAACAAATGCAAGAGTTTCTGCTGGGCACTAAAGGCTTCTTCCTAGCACCTGTCCGCATTCCCCACTCATCTCCCAGACTGTCACCCCGACTTTCTCTTAGCCACTTGCATTAATCAGACTTCGTGATCATTGTGACCAAATATTTTAGGAAACCAGCTTTAAGGGAGGAAGGAATTGCTTTGCCTCACCAGTTCAAAGGTGTCACCCCATCATGCTGGGGACATGACAGTAGGACAGTGCAGTCCACAGCATGGTGGCCATAAAGGAGAGAAAGGAGGATCCAGACAGGGGCCAGAGTAAGGTGTGGCTCCTAAGGACACATTCCCTAGAGACCTACTTACCCTCATCACCTCCCAATAGCACCATCATACTATGAATCTGTCAAGGAACTTAAACACACAGAGCCCTCAAGATCTCTGGTAACTCCTTCCCACACATACCTGAACTAGTATATTATTAAGCCTGTAGGCATTTGGTAATCCAATCCCATTGACGGCCAGGATTAACCTTTGCACCACTTCACCTTGTTTCCTAGTCAGCTTTGATTGTCAACTTGACTGATGACCTAGAGTCATCAGTTGAGGAACTTCCTAGAACAGGTTGGCCTATGCCAGTCATTCTCAAAATGTGGGTGGAAACCCCCATAGGGGTTATATATCAGATATTTACATTGTGACTCATAACACTAGCAAACTTACTGTTATGAAAAAAGAAATGAAATAATTTTATGGCTGGGGGAATACCACAACACAAGGAGCTATATTAAAGGGTATCAACATTAGGAAAGTTGAGAACCATTGGCCTATGTGCATGTCCATGGGGAACTGTCTTGATTCAGGAGGCCGCAGCCCTCTGTGGGCAGCACCCTTCCCAGAGAGGTGGTTCTATTCTGTGTAAGAACACCAGCTAAGCATGAGCCTATGAGTGAGTAGCCAGAAAGCAGACTTCCTCTAGGACTTCTCCTTCAAGCTCCTGTTTGAGTCTTAGCTTCTCACAATGACGGACTGTGCCCTGGAAGTGAAAGCCACATAAATCCATTCCCCTTCTGAGTTGCTTTCAGTTAGTGTGTTTTATTACAGCAACAGAGAGAAAACCAGAACATCAAAGAGCTCCTGCTGGCCTTGTTAGTTAGGGAGTTGTCATCTACTCTACCTCCTCAAGCCCTCGTCCATTCTTTCTCCTCTCTTGATAGGTATGCCTTCTTACCCAATGTGTCTCTTTGTTTCTCTGCCTCCCTCACAGACTCTTGAGGCAGAAGAATACAGCACTTGGACTCTGGAACTGTGCTCTCTGGCTCTGCTGCCTCTGTAGTCAAGGCACCTAATCACTCCTTAAGCCTCAGTTTCCTCATTGGAGAAATGGTGATAGTATCCACCTGATAAAACTCATTGTAATGCTGAGCTACTATGTGGGAAGCGTTAAAGTATGCCTGCCATATAGAGAGCACCCAGAGTTACCATCGTGATCAAAGCCTACTTACTTCCTATTATCGTTTCTGTTTTGCATGGAGGCTGTATTATGCATTGCATATCTCTGTACCCAAAGACACGACCCTATGTATAATGGAAGTCTGATATTGGGACAATAGGATAGAGAGACTCTTAACATATTTCCAAAACTTGGGGTTCTGCCTGCTCTAGTGTTCTTGAAGTTCTGTCTGAACACTGGCCTCCTGGATGCAAGGAAGCTGTCTCTCCTGTACAAGAGCCGTGGGTCCAGGATACAATTGCAATAGTAACAGCCCAGTTCCCTCTCATTTCCAGCAGAAGCAGCAAGACAAGGAAAGCAAGAAGCAAAGAGCCCCTTAGCTTAGGACGATGATGGGACATCTCTCAATTCCACAAAGGGAATGGCTGACATAGAAGACACTGCTAGGCTGGGCTGGGCTAGAGGCTGTTCCAGAAGGGAGCCTAGTTTAGGGTGAGCTGTCTCCCTTTTCTTTCTCCCATTGTCACCCCCATTCACTCAGTTACCACTTGTAGAGTAGCCACTGTGGGAAAACTCTCCCAACACAGAGTCAGAGAAGATCAGACAGTCAAGGTTTCAAAGGGGATCTGTATATGAGGAAAGGAAGGTCAGAGGACACAATGGCTATTCCAGGTGCTCAGGGACTACAAGAACACCTACTGTAGCCAGGTGGTCAGTAAGGGAAATGGGGAGGTTTTATTATAAGTGACAGCCATTTCTACCACCCTAGACCTTCTCAGGAGACCCACTGAGGAAATATCATCTGAAGGTTACTCTGCAATGCAGAAAACACTCCCATTCTCACATGCTTGGTGCTTAACTGAAGACACCAGCCCAGCCATGGTAGGAGCAGCTGTATGACAACCTATCACTGTAGGATGACACTCCATGGAAACAGATTTGGATACCTTCCAGGATGTCATCGGGAGATCGGCAGTGGGGTAAGCTTCTGGGATGGGAAGCAGGTAGACTTTGGCCTCGGCTTGATGCATCAGAGTCTCATCCTGGTGAGCATGATGAAGGCCAGAGAGCCTGACTACTAAGTAACCTCAGCCTATTCTCTAGAGGATTACTTCCCCTCAGGCTCAGGGTTCAGCTCCTGTCTCTGCAGTCTCTCTACCCTGGTATTCACTTTTCACTTACAAACCCTTTATTCTCCAAAGCCCAAGGACCATCTCCTCCACAGAGCTTCCCCCAGCTTCCATCTTCAAATCTATGAGCAACATTCTTGCTTCTTGCTTCCTGAGTTATCAAATCATGACAGTAGACAAGCGTTCACTCATAACATACTCCTAACCGGATGGCAGCCCCTAGTATCCCTTCATGGATAAGGACTTGTATTTTTTGCAGTACCCACACCTAATAAAAAAAATCCATCCAATTATATTGCTTTGCACGTTTATTTGGAATAAGTGAGAATATACGTAGGACATTCAAAAAAACTGAAAAGGGGAGGACTTTATAATTTTCTGATAGAGCCTAAGTCTATATCCTGGGGGTGCCACTTACTAGCTATATAACTGTATAATTAACTTCACTCCCTTTTTTTAAAGAAAGTTATTTTATTTTTAATTGCTTGTGCGCACGAATGTGTGAGTGCAGATTCCCCTCAGAGTCCAGAATCGAGGGTTGGATCCCCTAGCGCTGGAGTTACACGCAGTCATGAGTCACCATGAATGTGCTGGGAACTGAACTGGCATCCTGTGCGAGAGCAAAGAGTGTTCTTAACTCTGGAGACATCTCTCCAGCCCCAACCTCATGTCTTTAAAAGAGCCTCGTTCCCTCGTCTAAAATGAAGAATAAAATGGGGGCAATAAAACTACACATCCTACAGAGTTATTAAAAGAATTAAGTGAAACAATGCCTGTGAGAAACTCAGCACAAAGCCTGGTGCTTCATCAGCTCCAGTCGAGGGTTAGTTCTAACACTGTTACGTTATTAGCTCGCCTCGGCAATTTGTCTCATTTCCTTCCGTACGCCAGAGCATTCAAATCTCAACCTGTCTTGCTTCTCCTTCCATTTGGTTAACACTTATGTAACAGTGTGAGTTAGCTGGAGGCAAGTGGCTTGGATAATTTCAAATGGGGAAAGGGACACTAAACCATAGAGGAAGCTTTGTCAAACACAGAGGGAAAGAGGCATCAAACTGAATGGGAGCGTGTCGGTGCTCCCCTGTCCCTGGGAAGTAGGTTAAATAGTGTCCTAAATCTGTGCAGTACCCAGTAATAGCCACTGCATAAGCAAGCCCCACCGCTGTGTGTCCGGCCCCAGGCGTGAGAACAAAGACACACAGACGGGAAGGTAAGGTAAAACCTTTTCCAAATAGAAGGAAGAAGGAGAGGCTGGAGGGTGGGGGGGTGGGGTGGAGGGAAGTCGATTTTCAGAGGCATGAAGTACTTGTTGCCGTAGTCGATCTTCGAGGTGACTTTCTGCTTCAGTTCCTTCAGCTCATCCTTGGGTAGGTTCCTGAGAGGAGCTGGGAGCGCCATTCCATCAGGTCGTACATCATGGCCTGCACTTGGAGAAAGCGTTCCTTTTTGCTGGCCTACAAGATGGAAGCAACCGTGAGTGCCTATCCACACTAAAGGTCTTTGGCAAGCTAGGCCACAGTTGGGAGAGTGCAATCTGACCTCTCTCCCAGCCTTGCCCAGATGTGTGAAGGACAGAATTGGTGCTCAGCTGCCAATATAGTCCTTCCCCTTGGGCCACTGGAATTTCTCCAAAGCAGAAATATTCTCAATCACTTCTTGGTTTGAAAAAAAAAAAATCTGACAGCCAGGCCTGGAACATGACTCAGCAATTAATAACACTTGCTGGTCTTCTAGAGGACCCAGGTTCTATTCCCAACACCCACATGATGACTATTAACCATCTGCATCTCCAGTTCCAGGGGATCTGCCTCCTCTTCTGGACTCTGCAGGACATGCATGTAGTACACAGACATACTTAGAGGCATAACAGTCATACATATAAAATAAAAATAAAAAATAAACCCAACAGCCAAAAGCTGATACCCAAAAAAGCCAGTCCATTTTGCAACTATTTCCTTCCTTTGGTAAATAAAACAACAACAACAAACTAAAGACACAGAGGAGGAAAAGTTTTCTGCCTTGTATCCAGGAAAGGTGTTAAGGCTTGATTACAAAATGCCATGTAGAATGCTTGACCCTAGCTGATGGCTCTTCTTTGGAAGGTGGATCACTGGAGGGTATATCAAGTCCTTGGCCCATGCCCCACCCTCTGCTTCCTGTCCATCATGATGTAGACAGCTCTTCTTCTCCCTGTATCCCTACTGCTGTGATGCTATGCTAAACCATGGAACAAGAATCAATGACTGAAGCCATGACCAAAGCAAATCTCCCTACTCTTAAGTCATCTCTCTCAGGTATTTGGTCAAGGTGGGGGTGGGGAGAATTTCCAACACAAGCTTGGACCCCGTGAACGCCTGCTATGATGAAAGCAACGGAGCTTGGTTGGACCCTTTAAGACTAGGAGCCAGAACTGTTTCTCTCATAGAAGGGCTTATTGTTAGGGCATCATTCTACAAGACATGGTTTCTGCAGGACACAGAATATGTGGACAGGCATATAATGTCAAGTTAATGTCAACCCATCATGTGAGCCTCATTTTCTTCCCATCCTGTTTAATAGGAAAAGAAAGTCATAGTTTCTTCTTACACATGTACTATGCCGTATATTTCTATATTACATGTCGGATGTGTGGGTATATGAATACAGACACATCTGTTCCATGGTATGTATGTAGAGGACAGAGGAAAACCTCCAGCATCGCTCCCCTCCTCCATAGACTCTTGCTGTCTTTCCTGTTGTGTATACCAGGCTGGCTGGTCTGGGAGCACCCAGGGATTCTCTTGTCTCTGCCTCCCGTCTCCCATCAGGAGTGCTGGGATTGCAGATGGTTACACTACCCATATGACTTTTATATAGGATATGAGAATTCAAACCTGGATCCTCTTGCTTGTCCAGCAAGCATTTTTATTTGCTGAGCTACCTCCCCAGCTCCATTCATTTTTGATCAAGAACAAGAAGGTTAAGGGCTCAGAGTTACTTAGAAGATGACAGGTACTGTAACAATCACCTAATAACAGTGCTGGGTTTCTGGTTTCTTCCAATGTTGTCTTGGCTGCTTGTCCTGTTGCTGGGATAAAAACTATCCTGACAACAAGCAACACAACAAGAGAGGGAGGATTTATTCCTGTGCATAGTTCAAAGTACAGTCCATTGTGGTAGGAAAGCTAAGGTGGGTAGCAGGAGCTCGAAGCAGCTGGTCACATCTCATGAACAGCAGGATAGAGCTCAGCTCACTGTCTCTATTTTGTGTGGTTCAGGGTCCCCTGTCTGGGTGAATATTCTGACACTGCTGGCCTGTCTTGTTTTTACTGCATTTATTTGGAAAATGATCCTCTAACGATGACAAAAGCTTTCATCTTCCCTTAGCAAAAGTACTGTATTATAATGAAAAACATATATATTTGGCCGTTTTTCTGTGGCCTGGAACAGTGTCCATAAAGCCCTTAAAACACATACTAAGCAATGGGAATGCATTTGGTGGTTTTGAAAGAGCTTCTTTCATCCATTGTTGGTTTTGTGTTAACGTAGTAACTTTACTGGACCCCTAGACAGCCTCCAGATGGGCTCTGATGACCAGAAAAAACAGCCACAGAATTGATTAGATGGTGGAATTTTCAGGCCCACCCTGAGCTACCTCATCTCTCTGAGAGTGGATGCTCCAATGCATTGAAGTCTATGTAATGCAACTTTAATTAAGACTCTTGAGCAACAAGCATCCCAGGTGGTGGGCACTCATGAACTGGCAAGGGGGTCTCAATTAGAGAAGATGTGACTGCACTACCTGTCCCTTCCATCAGGCTGACCATGCATCTATACCCTTTATAATAATGCTGCTGTCATATGTTTAGCACTTTCCTGAGATCTGGGAAATTTTAATGAATTATGAAGCCTACAGTGAGAAGGGGGTCACCCAGGTAAGAATAGGCAGTGATGATCCTCAATTTGAAGCCAACTGCAACAGAAACACAAATGTCCTAGGGACCCCAGCTGTAACTTACATCTGAAGAGAGTCCTAGGCTAAGGAGCCTAAGGCTAACCTCTAGGCAATCAGTGGCTAATTGAATTGTTGAGCATGTACAAGGCTTGGTGTAATCAGAAATGTGATATAGGGATGGCAGAGCATGCTGGGATATTCTTCATATAAATTATCTATATTTACTAAAGGACATCAAATTTAGGTATTAAGTGTCCAATATACACTGTGCAGACAGGGCAAACGTCATAGACCCAATAATGCAACATTTGACTATTTCTATTTGTAGAGTAGACGGCATGGCTGACTTGCTATAGAGCCATTTCTTGGAGGAAAATATCAGACATAAACATGTAAATATAAATGATATTTTAGGGAAAGTAGTGGAGATGAACAAGGACTCACTCAAGCCCCAAGGATTCTGTTTGCTCCCTGCTTGTGTAAATATGATTTGAGTGATCTGCAAGGTTTCATGTGCCAGATTTTATCCCAGGTTTCACGAGCTAGATTTTTATCCCAATTGGGAGGAAATAGGGGTCAAAATTTAACCCAACTGGGATTTTTAGAGGGTAGGTTTTGGGAAAGTGATTAGAGGATTAGGTAATGTTTACTAGGATGGAGGCCCAATGATGGAATCAAAGATGAGGAACAGCGATGAGATAAATACACTCGTACACCTTCCCTGTCTCTTGCTATGCTGCTATTCAGCACCAGTCTGGAAATCTGCCATCAAGAATGGCTCTTTATAAGTCAGCGTGCCTCAGGTACCGAATTACAGTAATGAGCAGCAGAAAAAATACATACTCTAAATTTTACTGACAACCTTTGGGAACCTTACGAATTGGATTGCTAATTACCTCGTGCTAGGAGATTTCCACATGGGTGTCAATATTTACCATAGAAGGTAGTCTACAGGCAGCGTGCACACATCAGTGCCTGTGCATAGGGCTGTAACAAACTCGCAGCAAGCCTTGGTTGACATTTTCCCTCTCAGCCTTGTGGTTTGCTTGGCTAATTGTTTTCATTAGGAGCTTTGATGCATCAAAGGAGGATTTTAAATTAACTTTGCTTTGAAACAGAGAAAACACATAAAGTGTGGTCTTTGTTTTTTCAGGGTCAAAGCTTCTTCACAGATCTGAAGACAATAGCCATCAGTTAATTAACATATGACAAGGGAACATTTCAGAATGTCAGGCACCCAAATCAAATCCCCTGAGAATATTAAAGAGGCAGGTTACCAAACCTGGGGGATTTATTTTATGAACAGATATCAAGACACAGCTGCAAACCCAAGTTCAACAGCTTTTGCACCTGTTTTAAAATACGAGGCTCCCACCCACCCTTATGGATCATAGCTGTCACTGTTAGCTATGTGGCTTCGAAGAAAGCACGGAACCTCTCTGGGTCTCAGTGTCCTCGTATGTCATAGTATGTATTCCCTCTTCTCTCTCTCAAACCTCTACTGAAGGCTAACTGTCAATCATAAGCCTGTGTGAAAGATGCAGGATTCATCTGTCCCAGGAACAAATTGCGTCTCACCACATAGAGTTGCTTCCAGATGCTTCCCCACTCCCAGAGCGTGGTTGTCACTTCTTGTGCCAGAGGGATTTCTGCAGGAATGATGTTCTCTATTTCCTATTTAGGATGGGAGAGAGAGCAAGGTAGAATTGAGACCCAGGTGCAAAAGAGAGAAAGTTCTGGAAACTTTGCAGCAAATTGCAGCTATGGAGAGGAGGTTTGTTGAGTTCTCAGCAGCTTCAGCCGTCAGACTGCATCGTGCTAAGATGTGGGACTTCTCTCTAAATGTCCTCCTTCAAGGGGAGGGGCTCCTTATGCTCTGACTGTTCAAATCAAATCTACTTTAATAAGCTCCAAAAAACAGTCAGATTCTCCAGACTGACTAATCCCTCCTCAGAATCAGATTCCAGCTACAATCAATTTGGATTAGCTTCTCATAGAGAGAGAAGACTCACACGACCCACAAAGCAGCTGAATGAGCTGGGATCCACACATCTGCCCATCTAACAGCTTAGATGACCAAAGCTAACTAGACAAAGGCATCCATGAGCCAGGAGAGACCATCCTGGCAAATAACACAAGTGTGTATGTGTGTGTGTGGTGTTGTGTGTGTGTGGTGTGGTGGTGTTGGCAGGGCAGGGGTGAATGTCCACACATGTGCTTTTTATGTAGAAGCCAGAAGACTGTTCCTCAGGGATAGCACCTTCCTTTTGCTTTTTGTGACTTTAGTTTTGTTTTTGAGACAGACTCTGCACTAGCCTTGACAAGCAGGCTAGACTAGGCAGCCAGAGGACCTCAGGTACCTGCTGTCATCCTGGTCCTCAGCACTGGGATTACAAGTATCTAGCACCACACTCAACTCTTTTTACATGTGTTCTGAAGGAACTCATCTTGGGCCTTGCTTGCAAGGCAGGCACGTTACCAACAGAATCCCTCCCCAGTCCCCACAAGTACCTTCTCTTCTCCACTGTCACTTCCTTGAGATGGATAAAGGATGTAGGAAAAATGCCCTGTAGGAAACAAAAGAAACAGGATGGAAGACAAATCATAGGGGCTGAGGAGCGAGTGCTCACTCAACGCTGAAGGAAGGAGCAGAGGCTGGCTTCAACTAGAAGGTGCACCACCATTTCCTGGGGACCCAGGAGGGGAACTCATAAGCAAATAGCATGTCAGCAAAGGATGTGGGGAGAAGAGGGTACCAGAGCAGCCTTGAAGTATGGAGGAAGAGAAGGGAGGATGCAGATCCTGGAAGCAGGGGAAGGGTGGAGAGTGGGGGAGTGGGGAGGGCTCAGTTTCCTGAAGACCAATGAAGAGAAAGAATTGCCCAGGAAGGCATCAGGGCCAGATGAAGACATCGTGAATTGTCCCAGATGTAAACAAAGTGACCTTACCTGTGACATTTTATGCTTTATGAGGTACCCTCTGTACCAGTCTGCAAAGAGAAAAACAAAGGCAAAGGTCTTTCACTTTCTCTGCACTTTTTGTTAACTTGGTTTTCTCTGCCTTCATCTGTTTATTCTTGCCTAGCAAAGAAATGCTTTGCAGTCTGCTTTAGCCCTGCTGGACAGGCAGCCCCAGACGCTTACAGTATGGCATATGTTGTGTTGGTTGATGTCATCTCAAAGCAACATCTTCAGTACAGGGGTTTCATTCGCATACTGATGTAAATCCCCTTCTCCTTTTGAGAAATAAGGTGCCTTTGTAAAGCCTCCAGTGCACTGGGCCGCATGGTCCCAAGTGCCTCTGGAGAGAGGCCTCAGCATCTATCATGAAGACAGATGCCCAAACCTACAGTCCCAGGTGTTCCTTCCTCATTTGCCTGCCTGTGGCCCCATGCATATTTGCAAGTCCTGTCTTAGGCATGAGAAGGTTCAGGGACCTGAACAATCGTCTTAAAATAATGTGGACAGTTCTAGCAGCAGCAAATGTTTTTTTCTGAAGTTTGTCATTACCAAACAGATACATTTGTGAGCAGATACAGGGACAGGAATTTTAAAGCCCCTCCTCCACCTCATAGGAATATATATATATATATATATATATATATATATATATATATATATATGCTCAATTAACAGAAATCCAAATGACTTGGAGTCCTCTGACAGAGTGAGCATGAGTTCAGATGCTGTAATGAGTCCACTGGCCTTTGAAATGATTGGAGCACAGCCACGTGGTGGCATTTGTCATCTTTGTAAATAAAAAGCACCTGCCAAGTGCCTCATTAACAGACCCTCATTATCGGGCTGACAGATTGTTGCCAGAATATATTCTCAGCAGATATCCACACAAGTCGGTCCCCTCCCGACCCCCGCCTCAAAATAACTGAAATGCAAAGTCACCATCCCAGTCATGACCAGCTTGAAGGTCAACACCTAAAGGACGTTTTGAAGCCACAGTAATCTCTGGAGATCTCATTTTGAAGTGACAGAAAGTGAGAGAGAAGAGAAAGGACACAGAAAAAAACAGAAGGGACATTAGGGAAGTTGGAGAGGAAGGATCCGGAGCTTGGAATGAAAGCATCCTTCCAGGAGCTATTCTGCATTAAGTCTTTTCATCTTCTTGACAACCATATGGAGCAGAAATCATCATTATTCCATTGTACAGCTGAATAGCCTATCCGAGACACAGAGATATTGAGCAATTTTCCCAGTCACTCAACTAGTGACATGTTTGGATGTAGAAGGAACAGCCCCACTTCTAATCTTAGGGGAAGGAGTTTGGTGATCATGTAATGTGCTGGCTCCATTTCTGTTGTGATAGAAACACATTGACCAAAAGAAATTTGGGGTGGGGTATTCTGGTCCACAATTCCAGGGGAAGTCAAAACTGTAAAAAGTTAAAACGAGTCACATCATATCCACAGCCAAAGGCAGAGAGAAGTGCTCTCTCTCTCTCTCTCTCTCTCTCTCTCTCTCTCTCTCTCTCTGCAATCCTTCTTGCTTGTTTATGCTAAGCTTCATTTTTCCACACAGTTCAAGATTCCCTGCCTTGGGAATGTTCCCGCCCACAGTGGACTGTGTCTCCCAGCATCAACTAACTTAAAACAACCTCACAGACATGCCCACAGGGCAACCCAATGTAGCAGCTCTTCATTGAGACTCCCTTCCCAAGTGGCTCTAGGTTGAGTCAGGTTGACAAAGCTAATCCTCACATCTAATAGTTCATCATCTTATCATCAGAGCTCCCCAGAGTAAATCTCCAAGCTACTTTGCAACTGAGAACATCTGGGATGGAAGCTCTTCTAGTTCACCTTCTAAGAAGTACCACTTTCTATTTTTACCTGCCTCTAAGTATTTGTCAATTATGATGGAAGATAATTAACAGTGGACAAGAGAGTTTAATCCTTCCGAGTGTTTTCTGTACCCCAGATGCTTTGCTAAAGGCACTGATTTTGTTTTTTTCAAACTTTAAATTTAGTGGGCTGGGGTGTAGCTCAGTGGTAGAGCACTCACCTACCAAATTAAAGACTAAGCTCTATGACAATCCTGTTACTACTTCAGTGTTGTAAATGAGAACAGAGAGGCACAGAGAATAGGCAACTTGCTGGTTGTCACACAGCTTGAAATTTAAACCTAAGAAGTTGACTCTTGAATTCTACAGTACTCACTGTGGGCACAATAACCTTTATTGTGACTACCTACCAGTCACAGTCACTTTAATCATGAAATGCTGTATCTGTTCTCTCTTGCCACACTCATAGCAATCCTGTGAGCTAAGTGTTCTTATTCCCATTTCATTTATGGGACTGAAACATAAGTCAGTTGATGTAGTTAGCCGAGATCACAGAAGTACACCTTTAGTCCAAGTCTGTCAATCCAAAGCCGGAACCCTTGAAACTCCTCTGCCACTAGATGCAGAGACAGACGAAAGTCATGTGCAGGGGAGAACCCAGCCCTCACCAGATACCACATCTGCCAACACCTTGATCTTGGATTTCCCTACTCTACAACAGAATTCCATTTCTGCTGCTTTACATGTTATGTCTATGGTGTTCTCTGCAGCAGCCTGGATGGCTAAATCGCATGCCCTGGGGGAAGATGAGCAAAGTGAAATTTCTTACAAGTCTTTCAGACAACTGTGAAATGTCAGCTATTCAAATTGGACTCCCTTCCTACAGCACAAATGTAATCTGAAATACACAAAAGGGAGAGAGGAAAGATTCCAAATCTCCCAGAACCACGAAAAAGAACCCTGTCTGCCATTTTTAGGCAGTATGAAACTTGGTCATGTCACTTAAGCCTCATGTTTTTATCTGAGAAAAGTAGTACCTCTCCTCAGAAGATTGTCACAAGAACTATTTTTAAAGCATCGTTATGGAAGCTGAGGAGATAGCTCTGCAATGAACAGCACGTACTGCTCTTGTAGAAGACCTGAGTTCGGTTCCCAACACCCATGTTGAGGGGTTCACAACACCCTATCACTATGGCTCCAGGGGAGCTGAGATCTCAGGCTTCTGTGGGCACCTGGACTCAAGTGCACACACCCATCCAGAGACACACATACACATAATTCCAAATAAATAAATGACATGATTATAAAGAAATGCATCTAGTAAAGATATAAATCTTTGAACAGGAAGAAAACATTCCAGTTTCAAGATAACCATGGCTTGCTTGTGGACAAAAAGGAAAGACAGGATAATGAGAATAATCAGCTGTGAGTTTCAACCACACTTTAGGTTTCAGAGAGTTTGAGGGTCTTTAAGGGTTTTTTATTTCTTTTTTGAGACAGGGTTTCTCATTGTGGTCTTGGCTGTTCCTGAACTCACTCAGTAGACCAGGTTGGCCTTGAACTCAGAGATCTTCCTCTGCCTCCCAAGTGCTAGTATTAAAGGCATGAGCCACCACTGCCCAACTAACATCTGAATGTTTTTAAAAAATATATGAAGCAAGAATGTTACTATTTATCTAAGTGAGGAGCACCTAAGAGTACTTTTCCTTTCCTCTGTATGAGATACCTAATAATATCAAAATCAAATAGCAGTTATTTGATCAGAGGTTAAGAATATGGGTTCTGATTAAAAGCCTCCTACAAAGTAAAGGAAATAATGAATAGAATCAGATGGCAACTTGGAGACTGAAAATAAATTGCAAACTATTTGTCTAATAGGGGACAAATACCAAAAAGAATAAAGGAATCATCTGGCCCAGTAGTACAAAAGCAAACAATCCATTTAAAACATAGAACATTTCTGCAGAGAATATACATAACTGCCAATATGAAAAGTTCCTGGGCATTATTAGTCATCAGGGTAATGCAAATCAAAACCACAAGACACTGCCTAGCGATTACTGAGAAGGATACTGCCAAACAGTCAAGAGGTAATAAATGAATGTTAACAAGGAAACAAAGTATACTGTTGGTGGGAAGTATACTGTTGGTACTCACCTCTGTGAGTACAACTACTATGGAAAAAAAAGTCTGATGGTTACTAAAGAATTTAAAAATAGAACTTCCACATGATCAATGAGATCTCTTGTAGGCATCTACCCATAGGAAATGACATCATCCATTCTTAAAGATGTCTGTGCTCCCATGTTTACAATAGTCTGCAGCTCTGTTCATAAAAGTTGAGACAAAAAAGCAAAGGAAGCACCCATCAGTGAATGAACAAAGAAACAGAGGCATATCAAGTATTGTATTCAAGCAGAACGCCACTCAGCCTTTGAAAAAGAGACTCTGCTAGCTGGCATGACCCGGATGGTGTGCTAAGTCAAATAAGCACATACGAGAAAAGAAAATACTGTAGGATCTCATCTGTGTGAGGCATCTAAGAACAATAAAGAGCCAGAGGGTCAGGGAGTTTGCTCTGAGATGGTGTCTCCTAGCAACATCAGAAGTTAAATCCAAGCCAGGCGGTGGTGGTGCACGCCTTTAATCCCAGCACTTGGGAGGCAGAGGCAGGTGGATTTCTGAGTTCAAGGCCAGCCTGGTCTACAGAGTGAGTTCCAGGACAGTCAGGGCTATACAGAGAAACCCTGTCTCAAAAACAAAACAAAACAAACAAAAAAAGAAGTTAAATCCGTATAGTCTCACCAACATGACAGCCCAAATGTGAGCTGAACAAGGATGACACCAACGGGCATATCCAAGTGGACAAGAACAAGCCCACAGAGGCTACTACCTTACACAATGAAGTACAGGCAACTGAAGAAAGCTGCGAGTGGGAGGGTTGGTCCTCCTAAAGAAGAGCACACCAACTGGCCAGCACCAAAGGATCAGTCCAGAAAACATACACACAAGAAACATTATATGAATTGTACAAGTTATATTCAGGAATACATGAATGTGAATACATATACATACCTATACACATATGTATACAATAGCAACATTTTTAGTGAGAAAAGAGGCCACAGACTTGAAGGAGAGTGTGGAAAGGATTATGGGAGTGAGTAAAGAGAAGGGAGAAATGTAATTAAATTATAATCTCAAAAATAAAGAACTATGAAAGCTTAATATATAGAGTTAGAAAACAAGACCATGGTAGTGGAGGGGGCGGGGGAGTAGAGAAAAGGGAGATATAGGTAAGAAGTTACAAAACAGTAGAAGATATGTAACCTGAAGAAGTCAAGAAGAATATGTGCAGCAGGTGGACTCCAGTTAAGAAAACAGTAACAAGGGGCTGGAGAGATGGCTCAGTGGTTAAGAGCACTGACTGCTTTTCCAGAGGTCCTGAGTTCAATTCCCAGCAACCACATGGTGACTCACGACCACCTGTAATGGGATCCAATGACCTCTTCTGGTGTGTCTGAAGACAGTGATAATGTACTCATATACATAAAATATATAAAATCTAAAGGAGGAGGAAGAGTAGGGAAGGAAGGAGGAAGAAAGGAAGGAAGGAAGGAAGGAAGGAAGGAAGGAAGGAAGGAAGGAAGGAAGGAAGGAAGGAAGGAAGGATACAATCATGTTGTATACCTCAACTATAGATAATAAAATATATGTACTTAAAAATGAGTGTGCAGTCTTACATTGAAGTCTTACATTGGCTTACAATGAAGATGTGAGTCCTACCGTCTGAGTGATCGTTGACAAGTGACATGTTGAATAGAAATAATCACAGCTGTCTTGTCAAATTTAAATTATGTGAAGCTTTCAGAGAGATCTATTTCCCTGTGCCTGCCATAAGGGAAATGTTCAAAAAGTTAGTTGATACTGTCTCCTTTTTTGGACAATCATTAAACTCAAACCATAATCCAGCAAGTTAGAAATGTTTTTGTTTCCAGAACCGACAGACTTAGAATCTCATTCTTTTTATTGATGTCCTTTCCACTTATTTCCATAACAACAGAACAAATGAGACAGAACTCACTGACATCCCAGCCCCACCCTCATTCAAAAAGCAGGAAAAGTGGGTTTCCACATTCAAAGAGTGGAGCAGCATCCTCCAAACAATAGAGTCTCTTTCACACTCAGCTGCTTCCTGCACAGAGCGAACAAAGGAGGCCTCCTGGCAAAGTGGTGCTTTAAACGATCCCCTGTGAAGAGCTCATAATGTCCCCATTGTTTGGGTCGAGATCACCCTTGACAGGGTTGCTAGTACAGTAGGTGCAGTGGGCTCTGGTGTGCCCCACTCTACCTGTGGTAGACTCAAGCCTTCACCACCTACCCAGAGCTCTTTATGGCCCACACAGTCCTGCAGGCGAGGGCATCTGAGAGCTCTGAAGAGCTGCAGATGTTGCCAGGTGAGAAAATTGGCTCCCAGAACAGTGTCATGGGATGTCCTCTGTAGAAAAGACTGCAATACCACATTGCTTTATAACAACCCAAATCTCCCAGCAGCCTCTCGCCTCGCCGCTCCCCACGGTCAAATTTTACTGGAAATTGAAGTCCAAACACTTTCTGGAGTCTATGTCTAGAAGAACCCCTCCCCCCTTTTCTACTACAATAGATCTGACAGCCCTGACATACACAAGTATCAGTATGAGACTTACTTTGCCATTCCAAACCAGGCAGGGAATGATTTAGTATCCACATATATCTCCTGGAATGCCTTATAAAGAAGATTCTAAATAAGTCAGCTACCTCAGAAGGAACCCTCCACTGTGGTCTAGGAGACAGTGGGACATGGTGATGAAGAACCAGCCTGCCTCCCTTTTAAGCATAAAAAACATTTTAGAATATAGACAAACTAGGTTCATTCCCGTTTATTAAACCTCTGTTTCTCAAGGATTGGGCTATGTCCCACAAGTAACTACAAATGGTTCTGTACTGTCTATTCCAAGAAACAGCAACCACGTCTGTTGCTTACCACCATCTTACAACCCTATCTTTGTTTCAAAAGGTTATGTGATTGCCTGTTGCTATGACTACCTTGTTTTGCCCACCCTTGTAACTACTTCTTTGTTTCATAACTAAATTGTTATGCTTACGTTTCGCTCCTGTAACCCCACCTATTTTGCCCACCAAATGCCCACCACATACCCCTGAACTATAAAGCCTTGTCTTCCTCACATTCAACGCTAACCTCTCAAACCTTGCCTTAGGGGGAGGCAGCTCATTTACGTGAATAAAAAAAAAAACCTTGCTTTAATTAATTTGACAGTGATGATTTGGGTCAGTGGTCTTTTCCTCCCATTTTTGGTATTAACAGTGGCCCAAGCCTTCAATCCCAGTACTTAGAAGGCAGACGCAAGGGCAGGGGCAGAGGCAGGGGCAGGCAGATCTCTGTGGTCTCTGAGTTCAGAGCCAGCTTGGTCTATATAATCAGTTCCAAGCTAGCTAGAGATATATGAGCTTTCAGAATTCACGCATAGTGCCTCTACCCTAATGACTTTACTTGCCAAAGGCCTTAACCCGTATACATCACAGTTAAGTTTCCTCCATCAGCATAACACTTTAGAGAGTAGACCCTTGAGTGAATTCAAAGCAGACAAATCCTATTTAAAACGTAATGTGGAGCAAAGAAGGAGCTAATCTCATCCATTCTAGACACTAAAGTTTCAGCTTTCAAGTGACCAAGGGCCATAGTACATAGATATAAACACCTATTGGTCTCCTCCAAGCTCAACTAGCTGAGCAGAAGGATCACAAAAAGATGGTCTTGAGTCAAGCATGGTGCAACACTGCTTCTCTCTTCTCCCCCTTTTTATCAGATAACAAGTCCAGGAGCTGTGTGATCACAACTCTTCAGGTGAGGAACCAATGGAACAATAGAGCAAAACCAATAGAACACACAAAGTTCAAAATGATCATCACTCAGATTCCAAGCACCCAAGGTTAAGCATTGTTAACCTCTTAGGATCGCTTAAAAATATTTTTTTCTGTTGTATATAGATATGTTATAGTAAATAAATAAAACTTATGAGAAGATTACAAATAAAAAAGGTTTTCTGCCATGGCTATCAGTAGATGTGTAAAACACAGGGCTGTGCTGTGGTAGCTTTAGAATAACAGGCCTGACTCTATAGGACGACATTCCCTCACCCACCCACTCCCTGAACCAAGCTCATCCCCTTTGTCTTCAAAAGGCCTCAAAGGCCAAGGCTGAGGCATTTCTTAGGCACCCTGGTCACTTAAAAGTGCACGATAAGATACAACCCAGAAAAGAATACCACCAAAGCACACAACAGGTTCCAGCCAGTCTTGTTTCTCTATAGGGACTCCTTTAGAAGTTGCTTTGAAATATGAAATACTAAATTAACCTCCTCATAGAAAGGGTTTTCATTCTCTAATTCTCTTGGTTTGCATCTGTTTATATGTATGCATATTTGCATACAGATTTGTGTGTATTTGTGTGGGGCTCTGTTTATGAATAGCTGTGTATTCACACACATGTCATGTTTGTATGTATATGTGCATGTGTGCATGAGTGTGCGAGTGTGTGTTTGTTTCATACATGCACAAGCACCTCTGCACAAATCTGGAGAGAAAGCTAGGGCTCCACTGCCTGGGAAACCTCCTGTAGCTTTTTCAGCAATGCAAAGAACTCTACCTATCCATTGGCCTGATGTGAGGACTAAGTAGGCTTCTGTGCTCTCTGGGATGACAGGCAGTATCTGGTCTGTAGAAAGGACAAGATGGTTCTTGGCTGCTGCATCCCAGCAAATGCCTACCCTTCAGTACACCTGTCTCCTACCTCTCTATACTCCTTTCCAGGGCCTCATCTGATGGATTCTCTGGGGGATGGCACAGAGCCTGTATTCTCAAGCCAGTCTCCTCTTCCTCCTTACTCCTGCCAGTCACAGGAAACACACTCTGGGCCTTTATAGGAGGAGTCATAAGCTGGCCTGGCAGGAGAGAATTCTGAGAGTTCAACTTGGCTATGCAGGATGGTAGAGTCTGCTGATCATCACTTACACATTAACAAACTCATTAAGTCATTATACACTAGGTCTACCCATAAATACAAGTGTAACATAGATGATGTTAATTTTCAGTTGCCTGTCTCATGAGTTTAAGTCTATTTAGTCTTTAAGAAAATATTCAGAAGTCCCGCCTCTCACCACCACCACCACCATCATGGGTGAGCCCAACTCAATATACACTTGGCTTCATGACCTGGTGGCTTTGTGAGAAGGAAGAGCTGCCACTTTACCCAGCACACAGCCCCAGCTTGAGCCCCTGCTCCACTGGGAACTGCATTTATATAACACTATTGTGCAGCACAGCCTCACTCTTGGAGTCAGGAGGATAATTTACAGCACCCTCCTGAATCTTGATGATGCTAATTTTTCTTTACAATAGTGTACAGATTAATAAAATACTACATCTATAAAGATCCACAGGCCCAAAGCCCCATGGTCCCCTGACTGTGGCAAACATAGAGCATAGCAAACATCAAATCAGCCAGTTAGTCCTTTGTTATGAAACTAACATTCTTAAAATAATAAAGCACCTTTTTTTATTCAGTAAACTCTAATTACAGTCATTCCTCAGAATACTGGAGAGATTGGCTCCAGGATTGCCTGCAGACACCAAAGCTCACAGATGCTCAAGCCCCATATATAAAATGGTGTCATATCTATACAGACCATATGGAAGGCCTCACATATTTTAAATCATTTCTATGCACTTCAAATTCCTAACATGTGGCAATGTCATATAAATAATAATAGTGTTGCCCTTCTGGTCTGTACCTGCTTGGGGGCAGATCAGCCTCTCACATTGCACAGTCCGAAAGGATTCAGAGAGATCTGCTGCAGTCAGGACAACTGATAGGATAGACACCCAAATAATCACAGCAGTTAAGACCTCCCCTCCCCCGTCAGGTGCCCAGTGGATGCTGGACTCCTTCCCTCTATGTACAAACGCCTTCTCTCTTCCAGTCTGTACCTGCTTGGGGGCAGATCATCGTCTTCTCCCCTCTTCTCAACACTGTACTGTGTGCAGGACTCCCAGGAGATTTGCTGCAGCTAGGGCCATAGATCACCCAGGAGATCTGCTACTACCCAAGGACACAAGAGGCAGGCTCCAGACAAGGACATGTAGGCCAGCTAACACCAGAGATAACCAGATGGTGAGAGGCAAGTGCAAGATCATAATCAACAGAAACCAATATATTTTGATACCATCAGAACCCAGCTTTCTCACCACAGCAAGCCATGGATACCCCAATACACCTGAAATATATGATGGTGACCTAAAATCCCAATCCCATCTCATGGAGATAATAGAGAACTTTAAGGAGGATAGCAATAGCTCACTTAAAGAAATACAGGAAAACACAGTAAAATAGGTAGAAGAAGCCCTTAAAGAGGAAACAAATAAATCCCTCAAAGAAATACAAGAAAACACAATCAAACAAGCGAAGAAATTGAGCAAAGCAGTCTAAGACCTAAAAATAGAAGTAGAAACAATAAAGAAATCACAAATAGAGGCAACCCTGGAAATGAAAAACCTAAGAAAGAGGACAGGAGCTACAGATGCAAGCATCAACAACAGAATATAAGAGATAGAAGAGACTATCTCAGGCATAGAAGATACCATAGAAGATAATGGCACAACAGTCAGAGAAAATACAAAGCATAAAACATTCCTAGCCCAAAACATTCAGGAAATCCAAGACACAATGAAAAGACCAAACCTAAGAATAATAGGAATAGAAGAGAGCAAAGATTCCCAGCTCAAAGGGCCAGAAAACATCTTCAACAAAATCATAGAAGAAAACTTCCCCATCCTAAAGAAAGAGATGGCCATAAAGTACAGGAAGCCTACAGAACACCAAATACATTGGACCAGAAAAGAAAATTCTTCCATCACATAATAGTCAAAACACTAAATGCACAGAACAAAGAACAAAGAAAGAATATTAAAAGTTGTAAAGGAAAAGACCAAGTAACATATAAAGGCAGACCTATCAGAATTACACCAAACTTCTCAACAGATACTCTAAAAGCCAAAAGATCCTGGACAGAGGTCATTCAGACCCTAAGAACACAAATGATTTACAGAAGATTTTAGAAAGAAAACTCCAACACAAGGAGAATATCTACACCAAAGGGGAAAAAAAAAAAAAAAACAAGAAATTAATCATCTTACAGCAAACCCAAAAGGAGAGAAACACACACACACACACACAGGTTCACCTCCAACAAAAAAACATAACAGGAACTAATAATCATATGCCTTTAATATCTTTCAAAATCAATGGACTCAAGTCCTCAATAAAAAGACATAAGCTAACAGACTGGACATGCAACCAGAATCCCCATTTTGCTGCATTCAAGAAACACATCTAAACAACAAAGACAGACACTACCTCAGAGTAAAAGCTGGAAAAAAAGTTTTCCAAGCAAATGGTTCCAAGAAACAAGCATGAGTTGCCATTCTAATATCCAATAAAATAATGTTCAACCAAAAGTTATCAAACAAGATGGGGAAGGACATTTCATATTCAACAAAGGAAACATCCACCAAGATGAAATTTCAATTCTGAACATCTATGCCCCAAATGCAAGGTCATCCACATTTGTAAAAGACATGTTATTAAAGCTCAAACCATACATAGAACCCCATACAATAATAATGGAAGACTTCAACACCCCACTCTCAACAATGGACAGGTTATTGAAATAGAGACTAAACAGAAACACAGTGAAGCTAATAGAAGGTATGAACCAAATGGATTTATCAGATGTATACTGAAAATTTCACCCCAATACAAAAGACTATACCTTCTTCTCAACACCTCATGGTACCTTCTCCAAAATTAACCATATAATAGATCACAAAAACAAGCCTCAACAGATACAAGAAGATTGAAATAATTCCATGCATCCTACCAGATCACCACAGACTAAGGCTTGACTTCAATAACAACAAAAACAACAGAAAGTCCACATACCCATAGAAACTGAATAACTCTCAACTCAATGATAACTTGATCAGGGAGGAAATAAAGAAACTGGAGACTTTCTAGAATTCAATGAAAACGAAGACACGGCATACTCAAACTTATGGAACATAATGAAAGCAGTTCTAAAAGCAAACTTCATAGCACGAAGTGCCTTTGTAAAGAAATTGGAGAGATCCTACACTAGCAAAAGGAGGCACAACTGAAACTGATGAAATTTAAAAACTCATCAGATCAAACTATAAAAGCCTTTACTCAACAAAACTGGAAAATCTAGGTGAAATGGATGACTTTACCAAGTATCAAAGATACCAGGTAAACAGATACCAGGTACCAATGTTAAATCAAGAGCAGGTAAACTATCTAAACAGTCCCATATCCATATCCCCTAAGGAAATAGAACAAATCATTAAAAAACCTCCCAACCAAAAAAAAAAAAAAAAAAAAAAAGCCCAGGGCCAGATGGCTTCAGTGCAGAATTCTACAAGACATTCGAAGAACAGCTAATACCAACACTCCTCACACTATTCCATACAATAGAAACAGAAGGAACACTACCTATTTCATTCTATGAATCCATAGTTACTCTGATACCTAAGCCACACCAAGACTCAACAAAGAAAAAATACTTCAGACCAATTTTGCTAATGAATATAGATGCAAAAATACTCAATATAATTCTGGCAAAATGAATCCAAGAACACATCAAAACCATCATTCACCACAATCAAGTAGACTTCATCCCAGGGATACAGGGATAGTTCAATATATGAAAATCCATTAATATAATTCACTACATAAACATACTCAAAGAAAATCGCATGACCATCTCATTAGATGCTGAAAAAGCATTTGAAAAATATAATATCCTTTCATATTAAAAGTATTGGAGAGATCAGGAATTCAAGGTCCTACCTAAACATAATAAAAGCAATATATAGCAAACCATCAGCCAATATCAAATTAAATGAAGAGATACTTGAAGCAATCCCACTAATCGGGACAAGACTGCCCATTCTCTCTATATCTATTCAATATAGTACTCAAGGTTCTAGCTAGAGCAATAAGACAACAAAAGAAGATCAAGGGATACATATTAGAAAAGAAGAAGTCAAGGTATCACTATTTGCAGATGATATGATAGTATACATAAGAGACCCAAAAAATCTACCAAGAACTTCCATAGCTGATAAACCACCTCAGCAAAGTGGCTGGATATATAAAATTAACTCAATCAGTAGCTTTCTTTTATACAAATGATAAACAGGCTGATAAAGAAATTAGGGAAACAACACCTTTCACAATAGCCACAAATAGTATAAAATATCTTGGTTTAACTCTTACCAAGCAAGTGAAAGAACTTCAAATCCCTGGAAAAAGAAATCGAAGAAGACCTCAGAAGATGTAAAGATCTTCCATGCTTAGGGATTGGTAGGATTAACATAGTAAATTGGCCATCCTACCAAAAGCAATCTACAGAGTCAATGCAATCTCCATCAAGATTCCAACACAGTTTTTCACAGATATGAAAGAGCAATTCTCAGTTTTATATGGAAAAACAAAAAACCCAGGATAGCAAAAATAATTCTTAACAATAAAAAAATTTCTGGGGGAATGACTATCCTTGATCTCAAGCTGTACTACAGCAATAGTGATAAAAAAAAAAACCCAAAAAACATATGATATTGGTACAGAGACAGACAGGTGGACCAATGGAATAGAACTGGAGATCCAGAAATAAGCCCACTCATAGACAATTGATCTTTGACAAAGAAGCCAAAAACATACAATGAAAAAAATAAAGCATCTTCAATAAATGGTGCTGGTTCAACAGGCAGCCTGTATGTAGAAAAATGAAAATAGATCCATATTTATCACTTTACACAAAGCTCAAGTCCAAGTGGATCAAGGACCTCAACACAAAACCAGATTCACTGAATTGAATAGAAGAGAAAGTGGAAAAGAGCCTTGAACTCTTTTGCACAGGGGAAAATTTCCTAGACAGAACTCCAATGGCTCAGGTTCTAAGATCAACAATTGATAAATGGAACCTCATGAAACTGAAAAACTTCTGTAAGGCAAAAAACATAGTCAATAGGACAAATCAGCAGCCCACTGATTAGGAAAAAAATCTTTACCAACCCCACATCCAATAGAGAGCTAATATCCAAAATATATAAAGAACTAAAGAAGCTAACCTCTAAAAAACTCCAAATAACTCAATTAAAAACTGGGTTACAGAGCTAAACAGAGAATTCTCAACTAACAAATCTCGAATAGCTGAGAAGCACCTAAAGAAGTGTTCAACATACTTAGTCTTCAGGAAAATGTAAACCAAAATGACCCTGAGATTCTACCTCACACCAATCAGAGTGACTAAGATTAAAAAAAAACTCAGGCAACAGCAGATGCTGGCGAGGGTGTAGAGAAAGAGGAACACTCCTCCATTGCTGGTGGGATTGCAAGCTGGTACAACCACTTTGGAAATCAATCTGGTGGTTCCTCAAAAAATTGGAAATAGTTCTACCTGAAGACCCAGCTATAGCACTACTGGGTATATACCCAAAAGATGCTCCAACATAAAACAAGGACATGTGCTCCATTATGTTCATAGCACCCTTATTTATAATAGCCAGAAGCTGGAAACAACCCAGGTAACCCTCGACAGAAAAATGAATACAGAAAATGTGGTACATTTACACAATGGAATACTACCCAGCTATTAAAAAAATGATGATTTCATGAATTTTGCAGAAAAATGGATGGAACTAGAAAATATCATCCTGAGTGAAGTAACCCAGACCCCAAAGGACATACATGGTATGTACTCATTGATAAGTGGATATTAGCCCAAAATCTCAGAATACCTACGATACAACTCAGAGATCATATGAAGCTTAACAAGAAGGAAGGCCAAAGTGTAGATGCTTCAGTCCCACTTAGAAGGGGAAACAAAATAATCATGGAAGGTAGAGGGAGGGATGGTCCTTGGTGGGAGAGGGGAGGAAGAAACCGGGCAGGTTCTGGTATGAGAAGAGACAGGAAAGACGTGTAGAGGGCTAAGAGAGTAAATAGAAATATGTAGCAGTGGGAAGCAAGGAACAAGGGTGAGGGGAACCACTAGAAAGTCTCAGACGCCAGGGACTCAAGAGGCTCTGAGGACCCAATGGGGATGACGTTAGCCAAAATACCCAACAGAGGGGAGATAGAATCTGAAGAGACCACCTCCAGTAGATAGGCATAGTCCCCAGTTGAGAAGGAGCCACTGACCCATCTCAAAATTTTTAACCCAGAATTGTTCCTGTCTAAAAGAAAGGCAGGAACAAAAAATGGAGCAGAGACTGAAGGAAAGGCCATCCAGAGATTGCCCCACCTGGGATCCATCCCATCCACAGACACCAAACCCCAACACTGTTTCTGATGCTAAGGAGGCTCTGTCAGCACCTGACTAAGATAGATGCAAATACAGCCAACAATTGTACTGAGCCTGGGCAACCCAATGGAAGAGCTAGAGGAAGGAGTAAAGAGCTGAAGGTGATTGCAACCCCATATGAAGAACAATATTAACAAACCGAACCCCTCAGAGTTCCCAGGGACTAAACAACCAACCAACTATACAAGGTAGGTCCCTGGCTTCTGCTATATATGTAGCAGAGGATTGCCTTATCTGACATCAATGGTAGGGAACATGTTTGGTACTGTGGAGGCTTGTTGCACCATCAAAGGGGATGCTAGAGGGGTGAGGTGGAAGTGGGTAGGTGGATGAGAGAGTACCCTCTTAGAGGCAAAGGCAAGGGGGAATGGGATGAGGGATTTGCAGAGAGGAGACTAGGAAGGGGGACAACATTTGAAATATAAATAAATAATAAAAAAATCATAATAGTGTTACATTGCTTATGGGGTAATGACAGAAGCTGAATATACATATTCCAGATGTAATATTGTCTGTCTTCAGTTGGTTGAACCCCTGTGGATGTAGATCCCATAGACACAAAGGGCTAACTGTACTAAATTAGCAAGATGTGTTTAAAACGCATCACTCAAGTGTGTATTTAGAGAGAGTACTGCAGGTGCCTTGGGATCTTACAGTGAATGGTCCATCATCTGAAGGACACATATACAATACTGACTCACCTCCACAGGTCTCCTGTATTCGCACCACATCACCAATCTGTAGCGTGAGATGCTGGGCTCCACTGCCTTGGAAGTTGTAGATGGCTGTGAAATGGAACATGGAGACAGTCAGAGAGGCCTCTAGGTACTATGATTATTCTTTTTATTGATGCCTCTGCCTTGAGTCTCTCACATGCATGAAACCCAAAGGGGCTACCGAAGGCCAGAGCAGAAGCCAGATGCCTACTTCGTTAATCAATACAGACTCACTTAAAACCCCACCTCTTCCCACTGTACTTCCTGCACTGTAGCCTGGATGGCCAGGAGGCTATTTGTACCATCCACACATTTAGCCTCTTGCTGAGATTATGCATCTTCTTCCCTCATCACAGCAACCCATGTGAGGCAGGGGCTGTGAGACCAGCAATGAAAATGAAGACATTCTGGTCAAAGTAATCAAGTGTCAGGAGCCGTAATGGGACAAGCTAATAACTAGCAGGTAATCATCCTGAAATGGCTTTCCTTGGATTATTAGATAATCTGCAACAGGTGCACACTTATTCAACAAGGCTGTAAGGGATTCATTTTAGGAAAGACTCCTGCTATTAATATGCTTTTCCTATTATTATTAAACATATATAACAATCACTAAGCAATAGCACACCCCTTTGGAGCAGATCTTTGCAAATCCACAAAGATGTACTGTCTTGTAGTGATGCTATATAGACAAATAGATGACTTCTTAAGTCTTAATGATGATCCTATAAGAATTCCTAAAATTATATCAGTGATTATTAAGCTCTTTTATTACAGGACTGCTATTAGGTCCTTTTCTAATAGTCAAAATTGCAATGAGAACGCTGCCCATCTCCCAAGTGTCACCAGTTAATTGCTCTTAGATAGTAACAAGACTTTCTCCTACTCAGAGCACATTCCAAGAGGTTGTAAAACAATTAACCAAAGGTCATATAAAGGGAGCTAACAATTTATCATAGGTGCTAGGACAGAAGATAAAATATTGCCTGGGTTTATCTATACAAAACTTCACTAATAACTTAGTTATAGTTTTAAACTTTCAGTGAACAACTTAGTTATAGTTTTAAACCTTCAGTGAACCTGTGGAGCTAGACAGGTGATGGATGTTTAGCCAGATAATTACTCCTAGTTGATATGCATGCCAACATTCTCTGTTATAAACTTCTATTTTTATGATTTGGTTTTTGGTGTGAACTTGTGATGAACTTTGTAACATGTGATCATGTATTCTGAAAGATGTATAAGAAAGTTTTCCCTTAGATAGCTTTCATAGGAAACTGTACACTTAGTAATAAACTTTATAATAACTTCTCTAAGTGTCTTTTCTTCCTGCGACTTTACAATAGCAGGCATAAGTTAGAACCCAGCAGTTCCTGCTGAGATAGTACAAAGGCTATTTACTTAATCCTTTGCTGATTTTAGGATGAGGTGCTAAGTGCCAGAAACTGCAGTTTCTGGCCTCTGAGGACCACAGAAGGCAGGTCAGCTACAGTAGCATAGTAACTTAGACTTAGATAAGTAAACTTTTATTATACAGCAACCCTAAATATCTCATAAGACAAAGTCTTACCTCCGAATCTCGTAAGACCAAGTCTTACCTTCTGCTGACACTCTTCCCCCTCCACTGCCTCAGGAAGAACAGACAAGAAAGATCATCCCTACAAGCCAGCGCTGCTCCCCCCCTGCTCCGGCAATCAAGATGATGTTGGAGTCCAGGAATTACTTCACAAACCACACAAACACTGAACTCAGTCAGACAGGGATAGTTTATTGAGCATACGCCCCAGAACTGGTTGGCCAGGGACATGGTTCAGATTTTAGAACTGAACCATGACCCCAAGTTAAAATCCTACAGTGTTTTTAAGTCCAAACTTCATAAACATCTGTGTCAAGTAATTTCACCAATCAGGATTTAGGGATTTCCTTAAGAATATGTTTTTGTTGTCCATTTTTTCATTGGTTGGTGCATCCAACTATGGCAGGGGATTTGCCTTGTCTAATACTCATGTCTTAACCTGTCTGGGACTTATCTAACATTCATGTCTTAACTTGCCAACAAGAATGTTAATTACTCATGTACATGTTTCTTTCTGCCAAGTAGGATGTCAGTTCCCAGGGAGGTCTTTGGAACTTAAACTTTACTTGACCACCACTCAAAATGGAAGTCTTAATCCAAATAGGTGTCTCTCTTATGTTAGGGTCCAGTCTAAATGCAGCTTATACCATAAAATCTTATACATAAGTGCAGGAAATGCTGTTGAATGGTTTACTGGTACTGGTCCAAGCTTATTGTGGGTAACTATACAAAGAAGTTCTACTGACTTATATCTTGATTGGTTTCCCAGGGCACATAATATAAAAGAATATGTAATCAATCTTGGCAAAAGGTTTCTAGTAACAGCAAAACCATATGAGAAAGTTGCCTTATAATGGCAGGCTAGCCAGATAACTGTTACCTAGGCCCTAACATTTTACCTAGGCTCTAATACTCCATCTAGGCCTTAATATTTTACCTAGGTCCCAACAACAAGAAATGTTAGGAAACTCACTCAGCTTCCATGCTTTTACCCACTAAATTGGGATGCTTCTTGTTCCCTGTCTACTTCATCTCAGCAACAAAATCCCAACATGAAGCGTTGCTCCATTACTTCAGTATTTACACAATCATCTATGTCTAATAAGTATGACCATTTGAATCTGAACTGCTCCTAAGGGGCTTACATTTAGAAAGTTCAGTTAGAAAGCTAGATTGTGACACTGCTTTGAAGGTTGTCAGCCTTTAGGGTGTTGGGACTAGCTAATGGAAACAGATGACTAGGGATGGCCTTTGATGACACTCTTTTCTAATTCCAGACTTTGCTTCCTGGTCCATCCAAATGTGACAAGTCACCACTAGAAGCTCCCACCTAGAGATGGAGCCACTCTGCTGTGCCTTCCACCTATGGTGGCCAGAGATTCATTTGAAACCGTGAGCCAAAAAAACCTTCTTCTTCTCTTTGTGTCACACCAGAAGGAAGTAATACAGAACATCTTATCTGTTTCCTACCCAACCACAGCCAACCTAGAGTCACCAAAACAAACCCTCGGGCTTCCCAAGGGCCACAGTCACACTGCTTCCTAAAGGTTGTAGGATTCATGGATGAGTACTTAGTATTCAGGAACGTATTCCCATCTATGGGTTGGAGATTTATCTCAGTAGTAAAGTGTTTTCTTAGCAAGTACAAGGTCATAGTTTCAACCTCCAGTACGCAACATGGGAAAAAAATGCAAAACAAAAACAAAACAAAAAAACCCACCAAGCGAACATGTGTTCTCATCTAAACTATTAGTTCCTAAGGCGGGAGTTGTCAGAGACTTCTGTAGTTCCTTGGAACAGGAGATCACGCACACCACCAAAGGGGAGGGAGAGGTAGGCAGTGCAGTACCATTGCTGTGGTCACTGCTGTAGTCTCCTTTCCCCATGGCAGTGGCAGTCTTGAGGATGTCTGCCTTTGTCTCTGATGTAGGTTCCTGAAGCTGTAAATAGCAGAAGGGCCTTGTCTCAAAAAGTTTAGTCATGAGTGTGTGTGTGTGTGTGTGTTTTCCCCTGCTTGCTGTTACATCTATAGCTTAGAACACTCACAGAAGCAACTCTACAATAACCAATCTCAAAAACACTAAAAATCAAGCCAACTACCTTCACCCACCAGGGCAAAGACTTTAAGAACAAAACAAAATCTTTCCCAAACCTTGGGAATTCAGGATTAGGGCTGATATGCTTCCAAGAATAATGGTTTGGAAAAACACCTACCTACCCAAGGAATTTAAAAGGCCGTGCATGAATGTTAGGCATATGGGGGTGGGGAGTGCAGCAGTGCGCTGGCTAGGGTCAGCTCTGACTGAATCTCAAGAGCCTTGCAGGCAGGAAGTCAGGCTGAGCAGAGCTGCAAAGGCCTGGGTAAGCCCTGAAGGCATGCCAGCACACAGAGCCAACTACAAAGACCAGACTCTTTCCTTTCCTTGTGACTCCAGGTACTTAGAGTCTCTAGTGACTACACACAACATCTAAACGTAAACATATTTCCATAGAGCTACTAACCATCTAAACATTACCACCCACATCAAGCAATGACTGCAGGTCAACAAGGAGGGCATGTCTCCTGTACCTATTGCATCCTAATAACGTTCAAAGTATCTACTTTTCAATTCAAAAGTTTGAGTATGTCAAGGAGAAAGTACAACCAACTCACAGGAAGGGACAAATTAAGAAGAAAATTGGGCAAGAGAAAGGACAAATACTGGACTTAGGAGACAAGGGGTTAAATCAACTATCTTACATATATTTAAAGAACTAAAGAAAAATAGGACAGAAAGCAAAGGAAACGAGAATGAATGTCTCCAAAGTAAAAATTATCACTGATGACATAGAAATTACTGAAAAAAAAAATGGAGCTGGGTGTGCAGCATGCAGCTACAATCCCAGCACTCAAAGGCTGAAGCAGGAGGATCATGGGTTTTGAGTGAGGCCAGTGTGGTTTCACAGTGAGAATTTAGCTCAGAAAAAATTAACAACAGAATCAAATAGAAACTCTGGACAGAGGCAACAATAGTAAATATGAAAAAAAATACCAAAACAAACAAAACAAAAAACAAACAAACAAACAAAAACTTACCAAAGAACTTTAAGGGCAGAGTTGAGAGGAGAGAAAGTCAGTGACCTTGAAGATGGACAGCTGAGATCAGCCAGACCAAGATGCACAGAGACAAAACAGCAAACAAAAATGAACAGATCCAGATCTGCATATTACAGCTAAATGCACCAACGTGCCCTTAATGGGAGCCCCAGAGTGAGAGGAGTGAGAAAAATGGCAGAAAAATATGAAGAAATAATGGTCAGAACTACCAACTATAATGGAAGACTCAAATCTCCATAACAGAGACACAGAGGAATGGAATAGGGTAAACACACAGCCATGCACACCGAGACACATTCAAGTCCAACTGTTATAAACAAAGATGAAGAATTTTAAACACTGTACAAAGGACTTTAATGAGACAATGACATAGGGTCCCCTTTAGAAACCATGAAAAGGAAAAAAAAAAAAAAAAAAAACTAGAAATGGAGAATTCCACAGCTTATAAGATTTTCCTTCAAAAATGAAGAGAAAATTAAGAAATGAACAGAAACTAATTTAAAAAACTTAACCCATAGTTAATATCGCAGTCTAATAATATCATAAATATATAATATGTATCTGATATGTATTATAATAATACATAATATATAATAATATCATAGCTAATAATTATGGTCTCAATGAATTAATATGACTGAGACAAATGTATAAAATAACAATGAAATGTATAAAATAATAACAAAAATATCTATGATACAAGCACACAACATAAAGATGATTGTATGTAGCAGAAAGGGTGGTGTAGGGCTGGGTAGAAGCGTAGCATAGCATAGCATTAGCATAGCATAGCATAGCATAGCATAGCATAGCATAGCATAGCATAACATATACTATGAGAATACAGTTAATTTTAGCTCCGACTAGATTGTTATAAACAAGTATAATTAGTTTTAAAGAGCAAGTTAACCAATAACCGATAACAAAACAGCTTTAGAGGCTGGAGAGACAGTTCAGCATTAAAACACTGACTGATTTTCCAGAGTGCTCCAGTTTGATTCCCAGCTCCCCTACAACAACTCAACCATCTGTAACCCCAATCCCAGTGAGATCTCACACCTTTGGCCTCCTAGACACGTAACATGGTATGCAAGCAAACTATTTATACACATAAAAATCAAATAAATAATGTAGCGGCTTGTGTTCTCATGCTAATTATGTTTCCCAAAATCCTGTTTGCAGTGTCCTGTAAAGAACTAAAGGAAGTCTGTCCCCAGTTGTTTTTTGGTCTGGTCGATCAGCTGCCAATGGCTGGGTAGGGAGACAGAGGCGGGGCTTTTAGGATTCCCAAGAAGGGACTGAGGAAAGAGGAAAAGGGGATTCTGCCATGACGACCATGCAAAAAAGGTGTAGGAGGGAGAGACAGTCGACATGTAGGTACAGGGGGAAAGCAGCCACAGGAGGGCTATCCAGCAGGGTCCAGGACAGCAAAGATGAAATAGAGATTTATCAAGTATTAACTCAGGAAGATTGGAGGCTGGTGTGTGTTAGCCACGTGGAGTTAGGGAGTAGACCAGCTGTTTTGCTTCTTAGTTTGTGTGTGTGTGTGTGTGTGTGTGTGTGTGTGTGTGTGTGTGTGTGTCTTTCGTGAATCCAGAGCATTTGGGCGGTAGCTGCCGGCCAGGAGTTCAGAGTGGATTTACATATTACCACTTCAAAATAATTTTTAAAATTAACTAACCTTGAAAACATTTTTTTAAAGGGAAAATGGATTTTTTTTTTTTTTTTGGTTTTTTTTTTTTGAGACAGGGTTTTTTCTGTGTAGCCCCGGCTGTCCTGGGGAAAACGGATTTTTAAAAGGAAATAAACACAGACAAGTGTGAAAGAGGGACAAACGAGAACCAAAGACAAAGATATGCACGAGTGATCGTGATGACCCCATGCTAAGGCATAGACAACAGAGGGAAAAACAATCAAGTGTAAGCAAAGTTGTCATAGAAAACTGAGGATCCACAAAAACAAAGGTGTAAAATATACACAAAGCCAACAGCCACATGAAAAGAGAAAATATTTCCGCAATATCTACTTTAAAGCGTACACGGAGATTAAACCTCCTGTCAAAAGGCAGAGGTTGCTGAGATTAGAAAGAGGGCTCAGCAGTTAAGAGCACAAATCACTTGTGCACAGATCCATTCTGAGCACCTACTTAGGGAGGTTCAAGTGTCTATAACTCTAGCTGCAGGGACCCAACTCCCTCTTTTGTCCTCTGAGGGCACTGCACTCAGATGCCCAAACCTACATACCTACATAATACACATAAGTATACACACAAATGCACAGACACATGCACACACACATACATATACGCATGCACACACACATGCATATATATATATATATATATATATATATATATATATATTTTTTTTTTTTTTTTTGCAGGAATTATTTTTTTAAAAAATTCCAATCCAATTGCATGTTGTTTCCAGAGAGGAGCTTAGGTACTCAAGTAGGTCTGATGTAAAAAAAAAAAAAAAAAAAAAAAAATGAGGAAAGATGTAGTTACAAATATAGAACAATGAACTATATTAACAAACATTGACCCAATTAAAGAGACAGGCAGTTCTACAGCAGTAGTTGAAGATCTCATTAACTGGCTATCAGCAATGGATAGAAAAATTAGGTACAAAGTCAAAAAGAAAACAGGAATTGGTCAATACAGCAAACAGCTGGACCTGCCAACATCTGTAAGCCACTGCTGTCTAGAGCAGCAGGGTTCCTATTCTCCACATGCAGGACCCTCTGCAGCAGAGATCACAAGCTGGTCGCACAGCAAATCTCTGGCAGTTAGAATGACTAAGATCATGAGTAATGTCTTCTGTGACCACAGAGAAAGAAAGCTACAGATCTGGATCAGAGTCAAAACTGAAAATAAAAATCACAAAGGAGGGTCAAAGGCACAAGCGAACTCAAACAGCTAACAAACTCACAAGGAAAATTAGAAAATCTTCTCAGTCAAGTTAAAATGCAAACACAGTCTACCAAAGCTGGAGGATACCACAGAGGCATGATTAGAACATTTCATAGCCATAGATGTCTGCCTGGAAGCACAACAGAGACCTCAAATTATCTGTATTTCTAATTTTTAACAACTAATAGAAGAAAAGCAAATGAAACCCGAAGATAAAAGAAAGAAAACAGCGCAAATCAAAGCAATGAGAAGCAGACTGGAAGGGAGAAGCAACAAAGACAGCGGAACCAGAATGTTCTTAGAATGTGTGTCTTCAAGTGATAGACAGAAGGCAGGTAGAGTAAAACTGAATGGAGGCTTCATGTTACCAAATCAGAGTTAAAGTGAGGACATTATTGCCAACAATTCAGAAAGGAAAGAGATATAAGCAGACAGTTCTCTGGCTACTGTCTCTTATGGTGAACGTAATCAGAAATGAAACTTTCACAAGAGAAGAGGCTTTTGACACTTGTACCCCCAAAAGTGCGGTGACCTAGATGAATTGGTTGTATTCCTTGAATCAAACCACCAACATTGACTCATGAAAACACTAATTCAGTTATCAGAAACCTCCCAAAAGCCAAGTATGGTGCCACATCTGTAAGCCCCGCCCCCCGGAAGTAGAGACAGACAGATCCCTGAGTTCATTGGCTAGCCAGGCGGGCTCACTCAGTGAGTTCCAGGCTCAGAGACAGGACCTATGTGTCCAAACAAGTAATGTGAGGAGCAATCGAAGAAGACATCTGATCTTTGGCCACCACACACACTACAAACACATGTGTGTAAAAATCCACATTGATATGTACACAGAATATACATACAGACATATGCACATGCACACTCCAAAAAAAAAGAAAGCACAGTGTTCTATTACTTCAGTATGAATTCTATGAGATAGAAGTCAATACCTATTCTTTTTAAACTCTTCCACACTTCACAAGGTGTTAGCATTCTGTCTAAACTCCGCCTCCACAGTTATCTGGCAACAACCAGGTATGCTCCTCCCCACAGTTACCTGGCAAAGCCAGGTAGGCCTGGCCACTATAAAAGGGGCTGCTTGCCCCCCTTATCTCTCTCTCTCTTGATCTCCTGCTCTCCTGTTCTCTTGCTCTCTTGATCTTCTGCTCCATGTGCTCATGGCCAGCCTCTACTCCTCTACTCTCTCCCCTTCCCTGCCTCTCTCTTCCTCTACTACCCTCTTAACTCCCCTCCCCATGCCTTAAATCAACTCTGTTCTATACTATACCATAGTGTGGCTGGTCCCTCAAGGGAAAGGAATGCCTAGGCCGCTGAAACATCCCCTTCTCTCCATACCTCACCACACCCCCATAGAACATATTCTATCTCTTTATCTTTTTATAAACACATCACAAGGTATTATGAGTAGTCTTGGCTTAATACAAGGAATTTATAAGGCCCATATCCCTTGTGAATCTAGACACATGCATCCACAAGAAGATTAGCAAATGGAATCTAGCAGCCTTCTTGAAAGACACCGTGGAATTTCACGGAGATTTCAAGAACTGTTCACTACCCAAAACAATAAAAGAAATATACTTGTATCAATAGCATAAAGGAAAAAGTTTACATGATCATGTTAACTATTGAAGAAAAAGCATTTGCAAAATTTATTGACATCTTATGATTAAAAAATAGTCAATAGACAGAATAGCTTTACCGAAAAGATAGAAATCAGTTGCTGCGTGAGTCAGGACTCTGTCTCTGTGACACATACCTTGGCCTAGACAACTTCATTTTGGCTGACAGTTTTAGAAGTCTCCCTCCCTGCCCTTGGCTCTGTTGCATCCGAGTCTCTGATAAGGCAGAGCTTCATAGCAGTGGACAGATGTGGCAGACTCCACTCACCTCACAACACATATGAAGCAGAGAGAATGAGAAGGAAGGTGCCATACATAAGAAATAGTCCCCAAGGACCTCCACCTAGGCCCCACCCTCTAAATTTAGCACCAACAGTTGATGACTACATTTTTAGGAAGTAAGTTTGTGGAGGATATTTCAATTCTAACTATAACAGGTGTTTATCTTATACCTTCAAAAATTAACTCAAAAATATCAAAACCATATACATTTATAAAACTCTTAGAAGAAAATACAGCAGTACATTTTTACACCCTGAGTTTGCCATGGTTTCTTAGATACATAATATAGTAGCTTGAAAGAGAACAGCCCCATAGGCTCATATATTAAAATGTTTGATTTCCAGTTTGTAGACTGTTTATGAAGGATTAGAAAGTATGGCCTTGTTGGGGGAGGTGTGTCACTGAGGGTGGGCTTTGAGGCTTCAAAAGCCCATGCCAGGCCTATCTCACTCACTCTCTCTACCTGCTGCCTGTAAGTCAGGATTTACACTCTTAGCTACTGCTGCAGCAGCATGCATGACTACCTGTGTCCATGCTTTTCCACTGGATGCTTATGGACTAATCTTCTGATACTGTAAGCAAGCTCCCAATTAAATGTTTTCTTTTATAAGTTGCCTTGGTCATGGTGTTTCATCACAAACCCAACTAAGAAATATAACAAAAAAGCATCTTTTATATTAAAAAAAAGTAGATAAAAGTTAGCCAGGCGGTGGTGGTACATGCCTTTAATCCTAGTACTCAGGAGGCAGAAGCAGGACAGATCTCTAAGTTTGAGGCTAGCCTTGTCTACATAGTGAGCTCCAGGACAGCCAGAGCTGCACAGAGAAACTCTGCCTTAAACAAACAAACAAAACAAAAACAAAAAAAGAAAAAATATTGTCTTAGTTAAAGTTTCACTGCTGTGAACAAGCACCGTGACCAAGACAACTGTTAAAAGGACAACATTTAATTGGGGCTGGCTTACAGGTTCAGAGGTCCAGTCCATTATTATCAAGGCAGGAACATGGCAGCATCCAGACAGGCATGGTGCAGGCAAAGCTGAGAGTTCTCCATCTTCATCTGAAGGCTGCTATCAGAATACTGCTTCCAGGCAGCTAGGGTGAGGGTCTTATAGCCCACACCCACAGTGACACATCTACTCCAACAAGGCCACATCTCCTAATAGTGCCACTCCCTGGGCTGAGTATATACAATCACACAGAGAGAGAGATTGAGAGAGAAAGGTAATTCAGACTTCATCAAAATTTTAAAACCTTTGTGCATCCAAGGCCACTATCAAGAAAGTGAAATGATGCAATTTTAGGGAACATGGTTGCACCTGTCAATTATACAGAGTGAGGTATCCAGGCTCAGATGTACAGATGCCCCACATTTGACTCTTCCATGTGGGTCCCGGTTTTGAATCTTTATGTTTATGTGTCTAAGTTGGGGTGTTTATAGAAATCAGCAAGCTAGAAGTGTCCCAAAAGAGAGAGGGGATGGCCTTAAGGGCAGTAAGACAATAGAAAATATGTAATATTAAAGTAGACAAAATGGAGAAGCTGTGGCTAGAAAGGTTACTACAGGGATAAAGAGGAAGAAAACGTGAAAGGGAGGGTCAACGAAAAACCGAGGATGTGTGACATTGACTCATGCAAACCCACTACTTTATAAGATAATTTAAAATGCAATTTTTAAAGGATTTGTACAGACTTATCCTACAAGGGTGATAATGGTGCCCAGAATCCATAGGTTATTAAGCACAAATCCCAGTGCCAAGCATGGAATACATCTCTATGAGACGATGACCAGAGAGTTCCTAGAGCCGCCCTCCCCCCCCCCCCCACGTCATACAGGCCACTGCCAGGTTGCTCACAGTGTCAGATAATAAGACCTTGTTGTGGAACTCACCACATGCTTTGGTTGCAGAACATAAAGAAGGCAATTAGAACTAAGTTGGAAGCTTCCTCCCAGTTGACTGGCTCTCATAGTGCCCAGTGTGTGTTCTCTCTCTACAGGCTGCTGGGGGAGAAAAATCACCAATGGTCTTACCCAAGGGTGACCCTGCATTCTACAGTGACAGTCCCAGCAAGATACTCCCACCTGCTGGTGTACTAGTGAGAGGACTCTTACAGGGATTCAAACTCGTTTCTGTTTAGATTTGGGGCCAGCTACACAGGAGGGAGCTCATGCCTGATCCTGTAAATCTAGTCAGAAACCAGGAGAGTCAAACTGGTCCGTTGCCAGGTTCAGGGGATTGGGAAGCAATAGAGAGGGGAATATTAGGGTATGAGTAATCTGATCAAGAAAATGGAAAAGGGGGGCTCCTTCGGGAAGGGGAGGAAGGTAAATACAGAAGAAGGTGGGAGAAGAGGAAATGGCAGGAAACAAATGATTTGATAGGCAAAATGGGAAATGGGGGATCCTTAGAGAAGGAGGGAGGGAGATAGGTACAGAAGAAGGAAGGAGGGAGGTAAAATAACTATATGGATATCAGAAAAAGCCACAAGGAATCATAATATTGACTATTCACACACACACACACACCACACACACAAACCCTATAATGCACATAATTCAGCGTATAAATATACATATACAGTTTGGATCAACTTTTGTCATCGGGCTGACAATGGTCCCTTCAAGAGCCAAAGAACATCTAACAAAACCCTCAATACCAGACATGAGAAGTCATCTTTTGGGTTGTTTGAAAAGGCTGTCTAAGAATTCTATGTCCTCAAACATACAACCTCCTGAGGTTGCCCTTAGTTACTCCCTAGAAGTAAAAGGTACCCTATTGCTGAAGACATCACACACTTCAGACACAGGGCCCAGAGGCTCCTGGGCTGGAATGTATCTGAATGTTCTCTCTCTGAGGACTGACTTTTGTGGTACCAGAAAGCACATGCAAGTTTCCAAAGGAGGAGGAAGCCAACAGTCTGACCTAGCCAGCTATGACTCCTATGAAGCACATCAATGACCAGCATGGCACAATAACCCTAAAGGTGCAGTAGTGGCTCACATGCCTTGGCAGTAACCAACAGCTCTCATTGGATTAAGACTACTCAACAAGAGGAATGCTACACCTGGTATCTGAAACCTAGATATCTAAATGTTAGCATTCCTTCTAGACTCCGCCCCACAGTTACCTGGCAACAGCCTGACTCATTATAAAAGGGGCTGTTTGCTCCCTCCTCTCTCTCTTGCTCTCATAGTACTCTCTTACCCTCTTCCCCCTCTGTCCCTTCTCCCCCATTCCCCTCCCCCTCTCTCTCCATATGTTCATGGCCTGCATCTACTCCTCTATTCTCTTCTCTCTCTCTCTCTCTCTCTCTCTCTCTCTCTCTCTCTCTCTCTCTCTTTATCTGTCTTTACTGCCCTCTCAACTCCCTTCCTGAACCTAAATAAACTCTATTCTATACTATACATCCTGTGATTGGTACCTCATGGGGACGGGATGCCTCAGCATGGACTTGCAAGGCACCCCCTTCCCCCACTCCATGCTGTGCCTCTACCAAACATATCCCTGGCCTTCTCTTTCTTTTTATAAAACACAACACGCAGTATAATGAATTCATGGTTATTGGAGGAGAATCTACAACCACTAGTTTACTAAACCAGCATAATCCCTAACAACAATGTATAGACATTTGTCCTCATACCCATAGATAAGGGTCATCTTCACCTCTCAGCAAGAAAACTTCTCTTTGCAAGACTGAGACCACTAGAGAAAACCACAACCGTTCAAAACGCAGAGTTCTGGAGCTCAGTCCTAATGGATACAGACACTCCAGCATCTAAGACTCAGGAAACATTGCAGAAGAGGGCATGGGAAGGCTGTGAAAGCCAGAAGATCAGGGAGTTTGCTGTGAAATTTCACTCTCCTATTAATTTTAGAAACTGCACACATAAAATCTCACCATCACGACTGCCAGATTATGCACTGAACAAGGTTGACACCAGCAAACTTGCCAGTGGACAAGGAAAAACCCACAAGGCCTCAATCCTACAAAAGCAAGCAAAACTACAGACAACTGGGGAAAGCTGAGAGTAGGAGAGACAGCCCTCCCTGGAAAGAGCACACCAATTGGTTGCCCAGTGCCAAATGCTCAGCTCTAAAAACATACATACTAGTAACATGATATGGAACTAGATAGGTTATACTCTGGAATATATATGCATATACAAACATAATGTGTTTATAGATTTTTTTTCAGGATTGTGCTGGTTTAGTAAGCCAATGATTGCATATTCTCCTCCAGTAACCATGACTCCATTAGTTCTGAGTAGATATCTAGGTTTCAGACTCCAGGCATGGCATCCCTCTCGTTGATTGGGTCTTAATCCATGGGTTTGAAAGAGAATGGAGAAGGTTATGCGAGAGGTCTTAAAGTGAGAGTAGGAAGGGGAGAGTGTAATTAAATTATAAACTCAGAAACAAACAAAGAAGCAAGCAGAAAGAGCTCATGGATGGGGAGGTCACAAACACTAGGGGAGAACCTATAACTGTTGCTTTACTAAGTGGACTTGTCTTCAAAGTGCTTTAGCTGTTTATATTTATAGCCACAAAATAGTGCCACTCTCAGCCTTCAAACAAACTTTCCTTTACAATGGGCCAGTGGTTAACTCAGAGACTCACAGCAACAAATCAGATCTGAAATAAAAGTCTAGATTATCCCAACCTTTATAAAGAACTCTTACATTGCACCAACAAAATGAAACACAGACCAAGTTATAAATGGGCAAAGGAATTTAAAAAACTGATTTCTTTAGAGACCGGCAAATGCCAAAGAGCACATGAAAAGATCTTTGGCATTCAAGTCATTAGGGAACTGCCAATCAGAAGCACAGCAAACCACCTCAGATGATATAACTACCCATTGGTATGGCCATAATGTTTACTTTTTTAATTTTTGAAAGGGACGCAGAAATATTGTAATCCTCAAAAATTAGCATGGAAACAAGTCATGTATACAATTAGGGGACAGTGTGAGCAGTCTTCAAAGGCGAGCAGAATTAACGTGGGACCCATCGATTCTATTCCTGGACTCACACCCCAAATTGTCAAGAATTCAAACCAAAAACCTTCATATGAACATTTACTGGACAGTATTAGTGTAAGCTGAAAGATCAAAACAACCCAGGTACCTATCAATAACTGGATAAGCAAAGTGTGGTATATGCACACCACGGAATACTATTCAACCAGATACAAATTACTCATACATGAAGTACAGATGGTCCTAGAAAAACATACTAAGTACAAGGAACCAGACCCAAAGAACCATCAATGTTTTGCTCCATTCCATTTATATGAAGGATCAGAAACAGAAAAACAGAGATGCCAACAACTAAGTGGTCATTGGAGCAGAGCGAGGAGTTACTGCTTAATGGCCACTAGATTCATTGTTGAAGAAATGCCATCTAGTACAGGCAATGGAGATGGAGCTGTGGTCATTGCTACCGAACTGTGCGACCTAGCATGGTTAAAACAGCAAGCTGAGAATTCATGGTCTAGTCAAAATTACCAAGAAATATCTGTGCACAGAGCACCTGAAGTGTGGTAAGGTGCTAGGCGGGGAGAGGTGTGCTGGTGAGCAGGATATCAAAGAAGAAGGTTTGGCCTCAGGGAGCCAGGGAGAGGAGAGGTACCAGCCATACATGGAGCATGCCCTCAGTGATGTGCAGTCATCGGCAGCTTCAATGGGCATCAGGCAGGATGGCCTCTACAACATGACAGGAGCAAAAGGCTTATCTGCAGTCCTACCTCCAGAAGCCCAGGTCATTATAGAGTATCAGTAATCCCCAGGACAAGCCTGTGGGGTGACTGGAGGCTTTCTGGGGTGCAGGGTCCACACCCTCATAGCTCTGTTTTCCCTTTAAGCAGGAAGGAGAGAGCCCAGGGTCCTTCCACATGAGGGCAGTGAGCCCTGCTGCTGCCCACTTTGTGGACAGTGAGTCTGTTTCCAGACACCTCCCACCTGCCTTGGCAGCTGCCAGCTACAGGCCGGTCTTCCTCTCTGTGTCTTAAATAGGCATCATTGTGCCAGCTCTGACCACCCTGACAGGCATCTGGAGAACGAAGGGAAAAAAAATTACACTTTACACAGGTTGCTATGGTTCCTGGAGAGAAACTGTATGTAACCAGGCCTCACTTACCTGGGAGTGTAGACTGATAGTAATCCTGACTGGAACCAATGTTCATTGGACATTTGCCTTGGACTAGGCACTGTTGCAAGCCTCTCCTCTTATGTGTTTATAGTCCTCATAGTACTGCTTCCAAATACAAAGAATCTATCCATATACTAAGTGAGGAACACAGAGGCTACGACAGTTACCTAATCTCACACAGTGCCTGAGCTGAGAGTACACTGTACCATGTGCTTGACCCTGTGCATACCCTAAGAGACCTCTAGGCTTTGTATAGATTATTCTGCATCGCGGACAACCCCCTCCCAACTCATCTCCTTTCTCTCCTCTCTCCCTCTTCAGCTCCCATCTCTATAGCATATGTCCCCCTAAACTCATCAAAGAGAGCTCAGTGACTTGGAAAGATGCCAGCCCTGCCATTTAGTTAGAGTGTGACCTTGGTTGAGTAACTGCACCTCTCTGGGTCTCATTTTCTCATGAGGAGTACTAAAGTATCTCTCACATGTTGTTAGGATACGAACAGGGCCTGGCGCAAGGTGTGCTCTATGTCCCTAACCTCCCGGTGAGAGCATTCTCAAGGATGGATATTCCCTGGGAGAGCCTTGAAGCTTGTAAAGCATGGGGCGGGGTCTCGGACCCCAGCTCAGAGGTCAGTCCTGTCCTTCACTGGCTCTGGCCTCAAGCACAAGGCCACCCACAGTGCCATTCTCAGTTCATGCCCTGCACAAGGCCAAGAGAGGAACCTGGCTGGGGTCTGCCTGCCCGAGTATGTGTGCCCCACACTTGTCTTTCCGTAATCCAGACAGTTTACATTGAACAGGAGACTCCATTTTCCTAGGCTTCAGCAGCTCCAGCTCCTGTTGAAAGACAGTAGAATACCCTCTCTGGCCCCAGGCATGTCTACAGCTGATCCTTGGACCGGTGCTGTCTGAGCCCAGGCACTCAGATGAGCAAGGTAACTGTGATTCACTAGCTCTTAGGAACCATTTCGGAGACTTCCTGCTTCCTCTAAGTAACCTAGAAATTGAGGCAACACCCAGTTCTTTTTTTTTTTAAGCAATGCAGCCAATCAGAACTCCGGATGAACAAATCATGTAACCACATACATACCACTTGCAATCTAACACCCCTGCCCTCATAACACCTGGGAGTACGTTCTAGCATGCTTTCTCGTTTGCAGTTCCAGTTAGCCAAGATTCCATGTGGCCATCCTCGTTCTCAATGGAGATGATTTTATTCTCTGTCAAAAGATTCCTAAAAGACCCACCAAATAATAATCATGAAAGGCTGGACTGTCTGCAGGATCAATACCCGGCCGCAGTAAGAGCTCAATGTGTGGCACGTCTCTTTTAAGCAGTATTACAAGATCTCCAAAAGCCAGCTACTCAGAACCCCACTAACTCCTTTCGAGCTTCATGTTACCTTTAACACCACTTCCCAGCAATTTGCAGGCAGTGGCACAGAGGGTCACCATTGAGTGAAGTTAAACCTTTATCTTATCTAAGGGCAAGTCTGGAGAGAACCCCAGGGCTCCAAGGCTTTCTCTTCTACATAACCAAGCAGTTTCTTCATTCCCTCTGCACGTGACCTGGCTTACAGTCCTCTCCCCCACAGGCTGCTGGCTCTTGGACACATGCCAGTGTGCTAGTGTCCTTGTTTAGCAGGCTCTGCACTGACTCTGTGCTTCTCCAAGTCAGAGGTTGGCTTTGGGACTTGGCCTTGGGGCTGACAGGGCTGCAGGATTAACTGTGGTTTCTACAGAAGGAAACCACCCAGATGGGGCTTTGCCTTTGCAGCAAATGAGGTCAGCACACAGCACACTTGGAGGGCAGGGTATACTGAGTTTTGCTTAGTCTCCTGTGGCTTTTGACTGGAGTTCCTTCCCTCACACCCTGCCCACTCATATCAGGCTAGAGAGTTCAAAATCTGTCAGCTTAAGGTGTCTCAGAAACATTTTGTTATTGTGCCTCCAATGAAATGTATGTATCTGTCCAAGGACTCACTGGCTGTAAATACCAAAGTAACTACTGATAACTATTTATCAGCCCACCCTCCCTGTGCATGAGGACCTGTGTTCTCAAGGCTTCATTTGCTAGGGGAAAGCAGACAAAGGAAGTGATTCTGCTCACCAGTACCTGCTTCTGTTCGATTTTCTAAATTACTAACAGGAAACTCCAGGGCAGAATGCCACCCTTTGCTAAGTGTGATTGCTTATCTCCGACCCTCTGTTTCTGACCAGGCTGAGGGAGGGTCCACTTGTTCCCACCCTATAAGGCACAGCCCCTGTCAGCAATCTTCAGTGTACAATGGAAAAGGCAGAAAATCATCCAGAACAGGAGTTGGAGGTGTGGCTTGACTGGTAAAGGCCCCTACTGTCAAACTTTACAACTTGAGTTCCATTTCTCAGGACTCAGCCAAAGAAAGAACCAACTCTGCCAGGACGTCATCTGACCTCCATACTAGACCTTGACATACACACACACACACACACAATAAGCAAACAAATGTGGGAAAAGGACATTTTCAAAAATGAGAACCACTGATATCACAGCCGTGGCATAGGCAAATGGGAGAGTTTACTCATAGCCTAGGTCCTCAGCCAACTTACAGCCAGCATCTCACTTTACCATCCTCATCACGGATGGTCCCCTCTCCCATCTCAGCCGCCTAGCTCCACACAAGGACCTGAACATCTCCTGCATCAAGTGTTACACCCAGGAACATCAGCAGCAAAAAGTCAAGAGAACCCATGAAGATGTTGTTCTCATAGCCAAGGACCAAAGGGATGTCCCAAAGGACTGCGACCACCTGCGGCCACGGACTCCAGCAAGTACACATATAGAAATCCCAAACTGGTAATCCTCAAAACAGCCGTTGCAAGGCTATGATGGGATGTCTATCAACCCTGGAAACTGAACCATCCAGGGAGGGCCTTAGAGCTTAGGCCCCGGGGAGGCACATCCCTGTGTCATCTTGTGATCCCACCCAATGAATAGGAACCAGATTGGGATTCCAACTATGAGTTCTCTAGCCCAGAGGTCCTCAGTTTGGGACTATTTTTCTCTTTGGTGATATTTATCTTTGCCCTAATTTGGGGCCAGGTAGAAGACTAAATGTTCTTTTTAATAGGTAGAGGCCAGACATGCTGCTTAACCATCTGCTGTGTTTCACACATGGACTGAGTCTGTACCACAATGGCTCAGGAACTGGAAATAAATGGGCCTCAGAGTGGCAACACCAGGAAATGGTAGAACCTTCAAGAGGCTGAGCCCAGTGGAAGCTGGTTAGGTCATTGGGGCATTGGCTTTTAGAAATGAGACTGATTTATTTCCCCAGAGAAAGTTGTTATAAAGAGAAGCACTTGGTCCCTTCCCAGTCTCTGGCGACTCTTGCTCTCATCTCCATGCTTACCACGGTAGCACAGGTGGCCCAGAAGTCCTCACCTGCTGCTGAATAGATAAAGCCAATGATCACTCTCAGATCTTCAGTTGCTAAAGCTGGGACCTCTTTTCTTTGCTTAAGTATTCTGCTTTGGTATTTTGTTACAGCAACAGAAAACACAGTGCCGTTGCACTGTATAATTGAAGAGGTAGACCTATATCAGAGAATCATGTCCAACTCACAGTATCATCTAGACCAAGGTGGGTAAATCCTGCTTAGAATGATGCGGAGATATCCCATAGCACAGGCACACACAAGTGCATGCACAGTCTTACTTTCACATATACACTGTGGAGTGAGAAAGAATGAGATCAACCATGTAACCTCAAAGCCTCTGGCAATCTGATGAATCCTACAGGTTAGAGGACTAAGTGGCGCTTGTTCTCCTGAAATCTGGCAGAAGAGCCACACAAAAGAGAAACAATAAGTTGCCTGAACTCTGTGGTGCCAGAGCTGCCAGGCACTGCAGCTGTGACCTCTCAGAGGGCCAGACGGGTCCAGTGAGGGAAGTGAGACTAGGAGAGGGAGGAACAGAGCAGGGGCAAGGGGCAGAAGAGCAGTGGGAGGGACGGGAAGGGCAGGATGGGAGGGGTGGGGAGGAGTCAGCATGACCTGTGAGGATACAGCAGGGCCACCTCAATGGATTTCCAGACTGTGAATAAGTGGTCTGCATCCCCAAAGGCAGGGTTGCTGTATCACTATTCATCACGGAGATAAACTGATCTGAATAGATCTCAAAGAAAGAAAGAAAGAAAGAAAGAAAGAAGAAAGAAAGAAAGAAGAAGAAAGAAAGAAGAAGAAGGAAAGGGAAAGAAGAAGGAAAGAAGAAGAAGAGAAGAGAAGGAAGGAAGGAAGGAGAAAGGAAAGAAGGGAATATTTTTCTGACTTTTGGCAGCCCTGAGTCCAGGAATACTTTGGCACACAGAGCCTTGACTATATCCATTATGGCAATTTACAGAGTGGTTACTGAGCACACTTTCTCTAGAACCTTAAATAGCTTCCATAGATGCGGATGACTGACATATAACACAGACTGCATATATGTACATCCTTTCTGGAAAGATGAGCCTGCAGCTTCCTCTGGACTCTCACTGTTAAACAATTAGATTCTCTGCCCTTCCATGTTCCTATTCCTCTCAGGCTGGATGGGCTCAGAATGGATTCCCAGTGGAGCTCTCCCCTCAGACAGCAGACCATCTACTGAGAAAGGTAATATATGCTTACTAATTCAGACACAATGTGTCCCTCGCAAGACGGTAGATTGGAAACAATAATCCCCAAATCCTTGCATTAGGATTTGATGACATCATGAGTGTAGACCCCAAGGTGGCATGAGTTACTTTAAAAAAAAAACGAAGACTTGAATCAGTGCACACGTGATGCAGAGCATGTGGTACCCTCCACCATGTTTGTAAGCTGCAAGAACTCTCAGCAAATGCCGAGAAGATGCCCATACCAAGTTCTCAGACTTCCCAACCTCCAAAAACACGAGCTCAGTCAACTTCTATTCTTAAACAATTACCGGTGTTCCGATATAGCAATAGGAAGTGGAGCATGGTGCCAGTGAAAAGTGATAAGACAGAAGGACTGAGGTGTGATTTCAAAAGAACCTAAAATGGGCTGGGACCAACTCTCAGCTTCCTCACCTGTAAAGGTAAACACATCCTCCTCCAGGGCACTGGTGAGGTTTGCACACAGAAACACAGATCTGTCTAGATGCGTCATCCTATGAAAGAATGAGGCAATTCACTGTTTAAAGGGAGACTGGTGGCAATTAGATCAAGAACAAGCCAAGAAATCCCGCATGCTGTTCTGGCTCTTCCAGCTGCACATGTCAGCAGCCTTAGGACCATCCAACACCTCTCTGCCTCTCACACCCACTTGCCCCACCTACATTATGACATCCAGACGTGAGGTCCGTGTTCGCACATCTGCAGCCACCTCCTATCTAGGTCACTGCAGCAGCTGTCTCACCAGCCTCTCTGCTATGACACTTACCTCCCTTCTCACATCCCATGAAACTGCCAGCCTGAGTATCAGGTGTGGCATTTCACTACTCTGCCCCAACCCCTGAAATACCCCATCCCACATTTCCATCAAGAATAAAGTCTCCACAATACACAGAAATCATTACTCCCTGTGACCACTCCCACACATTCCATTCTTACACTTCCACCCCTAATCCAGCCGCCGGCCTCCCACACAGCAGAGGGACTTCCTCCTTGAGACATTTATTTGCATTGTCTCTGCTTTACAATCAGAATATTCCTCCCTTAGGAAACTCCCTTACTGCTGCAGCCAGTGAAGCGAACACAAAATCTCACTTGGCAGGTGTGGTGGTTTGAATGAGAATGGACCCTGGAGGTTCATACATTTGGATACTTGGTGCCCAGTTAGTGGGACTGTATGGAAAGGATCAGGAAGTATGGCCCTGCTGGAGGAGGTGTGTCACTGGGGGTGTGCATTGACGTTTCAAAAGCCCATACCAATCCCAGTTAGCTTGTTCCTCTCTCTCTCTCTGTCTCTCTCTGTCTTCTCTCTCTGTCTCTCTCTCTGTCTCTCGTCTCTTCTCTCTCTCTCTCTCTCTCTCTCTCTCTCTCTCTCTCTCTCTCTCTCCAACTTGTCGATCAGGATGCAAACTCTTTTAACTATTGCCCCAGCACCACGCCTGCCTGCCTTCTGCCATGTTTCCTGCTGTGACAATCGTGGATTCTAATCCTCTGGAACTATGAGTCCCAGATTAATTGTTTTCTTTTATAAATCATGTTGATCATAATGTCTCTTCAGAGCAATAGAAAAGTAACAGACACCAGGTAAACCCACAGCATTTGGCTGAAACCAGTGTTTTTACTCTGTAATGGCTGATCACGTCAGTGAGGGTATCTCAGGATCTGCCTCACCACAAGTCGCCCTCTGCCTTCCACCCTTCACCCTCATGTTCAATGAAACTAGAACCCTCTCTTTCTTTCCTATAATGTGACCCATGACCTAACAGCAGCCGTGTGTTGTCAGAGCTCTAAATTCTCTGAGCAGTTGCTGGAGAGACATCTGTGACAGTATCCATCCATATGTTAGTCACATCCCGCTCCTCCAGGACCAGTTTCTGCCACTGTGAATTTAAACCAGTGTGGAAGCTGCCTCATCCTTGTTGGAACAGGGAGACAAAGGATGTACTTCTCTAAGAACAAAAAACAGGACATCTTCAGCAGCTCAGTGACTCAACCTGACTGCTCTTCAACTCACACCCATTACAGAAGGGAAAGATAGAGGGAGGAAATGAAGGAGAGAGGGAAGAAGGAGGGAGGAAAGGAAGGGTGAGGGAGAGAAGGAGGAAGGGAGGGAAGGAAGGAAGCAGGGAAGGAAAGAGGGAAGTGGGGAGAGAAGGAAAGGGAGGGAGGTAAGGAGGGAGGGAGGTAGTGCCTATTAGAGGTGACATTTGAGGTGTCTCTACCCGGATCCCTCTAGAGTTGGGTACCAATGGCAGCCATCACCCCCATTTGTTCAATATATGCTGCAGAACACAGGCTGTGACACTCATGCATTATCAACAATTAAAGATCAGAAAGCTTTAAAAGAAACAGCCAATCCAGAAATGAGCAGAACATTATGGCACCACACTTCCTGTCTCAAGAGACAACAAATCCATGAGGATGCTGAATTCAGGAGAAAGCTGAGTTTGGAAAATGCATCTTTCAACCGAAGTTCCTTCAGATCTAGACATGATGGTTGGAGCCAAGCTGGATATTGACTCATGAGGTTCCCATATATCTGGGTAGTAGGTCTTTACATGGACTTAATCAACCAACCCACAGGGTATTGTCTAAAGACCCCAAGTTGTTGACACATCACAAAGGAAGAGGCCAAGCACCAAAAAATTAGCATCAGAAAGGAACTTAAGCTTTCAATTTCTGTGTTTTTGTTGTACCAGATGAATATCTTGGGACAGGTCCAAAGACACAGTTGACCTCTCTTCCAAAGACAGGTGTCCCAGGATGCTTCCAAACATTTTCCCTTAGAATTCTGTTCCTGCCGGGCGGTGGTGGCGCACGCCTTTAATCCCAGCACTTGGGAGGCAGAGGCAGGCGGATTTCTGAGTTCGAGGCCAGCCTGGTCTACCAAGTGAGTTCCAGGACAGCCAGGGCTATACAGAGAAACCCTGTCTCGAAAAACCAAAAAAAGAAAAAAAAAAAAAAAAAAAAGAATTCTGTTCCCACTGCTCAGGGACCTGCAGATGAACCATGTTAAGACCCTTCCTTTTCCATAATATGCTCGTCCATGGATAAGTATTCATTTATTTCAGCAGGACACTGCACAGTTTCTAACCATATGCTTGTTGATTGACTCACAAGTTTCCTTTGTCTTCATTACCAGAATATAAGCTCCCAAAGAGTAGGACCCATTTAGGGCTAATTCTAGTAGCCTTGGAGACCAACACGATACCTGTGACTTGGGAGATAACCAACAACTATGCAAGAAATAAGGGAAGCATGAACTAGTGAGCAAGCAAATGAGTAAATAGAGTTGCTTGTTGCCTTGATGACTAGAGCAGTAGAAGTAGTGCCTCCAAAGGAGTGTTCACTCTGGCTATTAGCATGTTGCACCACACTGCCCATGTAGACTGCATGCTCCCCTCCATATAATTCTAGCTAGAAGAGTACTGTGACAAGTCATGTGACCCAACAATAGCCATAGCAAACTGATCTCGGCCAGGACAACACCCTGAGTAGAGTAGAACCTGTACATAGGTTGGCAGTGGCTTAGGTGGTCTTTTTAAAAATCAAAATATTCATTAGGAAGCATTTACCTTCTTTTTTGCTGCTTTGATTGGTTCTATAAAAGGGTTTTGTTTCTGTAAAATATAGACTTTGAAATAATTCTTTTGAGTCCCCAAGTTTGATAGTTAAGATAATAACCATTTCTTGTGCTAGTATAAGACGTTTTTGTTTTTTTCATATATTTTTAAAATTAAAATACAATTACATTATTTGACCCTTCTCTTTTCTCTTTAATCAACCCCTACCCCTCATGTACAGATCCCCTTGCTCTGTCTCAAAGTCTCAAAATCATGGCACGTTTTATGCGTGGTCATCTTGAAAAGATAAATTGGGTCCCCACTCTGGATCTTCCCTCTTGGAACACAGATGACTGAAACCATACAGCTTTCAAGCAGGGGTCATGGTGGGGTGATTGAAAATATCAAAATTAAGAACAAGTGGTGGACTCAGAAGGAGATGATGAGGATAGTCCGGAGATGATAGCTGAGGTATTTAGAGAGGCTGGGAAGCCAGGAGAGGAGGTGTTGGTTTTCAAGGCTGTCCAAGTTCAGGCCCTCAACTGCTGCATGCCTAGCAGTCTTCTTGCTAGACTCCCTGGATTCCTGGGTGATTCCCTTGAGCCTTAAAATGCATCATTCACCATGTACCACACATATCTAAAATGAAGTATTTGAATAAATATTGTCCCTCATAATAAGAGCCCAGCATACAATAAAATTCCAGCATAAACTAGCTCTGTCCAAGGTTCTGAGCTATAAGCGTCTCCAAATCCCTGAACTAGAAAGTAGACAAGAGTCCTTCCATATCCTTCCCACTGTGATACAGAAGAACATGCCTTCTCTGCATCTGCAGAGCCTGCCATGATTTTGATCTTGCCCCCACCCTTTAGAAACAGAGTGACCTCGGTGTCCTGATTCCCAGTATCCGAGAATGTGAACCCATGTCAACACACTGACTTTCCGGAAGTAATCAAGTTCAAATGGGATCATTAGGATTTCCTCTAATCCAATAGAACTCAGTGTTCTCATTGAAAAGGGAAAAGTAGGAGCATACTGATATGGAGGAGATGCTGGGTGAAGATGAAGGAGGCGTACTAACAAACCAAGAAACACTCCAAATACCAGCCATTGCCAGCACAGAGGCTCAGGAAAGATCATTCCTCACCTCTCAAAAGCCCAAGCTGGAGACAAGCTGTAAAGGACAAACAACCCAACTTTAAAGGGTCAAACTATGACACCTCAAAACAAGCCACTCTCCCAGTCCTTTTTTTTTTTTTTAAGCTAGAAGAGAGCAAAACTTGAAAGCTACACAGAGAAGTTTTGGCGGATCACCTCTTATCTGACAAAAAATTGGTTAGTTCTAAAAACAGGAAAACCATAAATCCTCCCTCAAAGACACATCCTGTGGCCATACAAACCACAGGAAGTGAACTCCAAGATGGATTGAGCAAGCCCTTCCCTGAGTCAGCCTTCTCTGAAAGTCCATACCCATTGCTTTTATCCTGGCACTTGACTGAGACTTTTTTCTCCCTGGTTAAGCTGCCATATAAGGATGCCCCAGGCATTAGCATGATGTACACTCTAATAACCTTCCACTTATTTTTTTTGTCCTTAACCTGTTCTTTGTTTGTATAAATTACATGGCACCAACCAAGATAGGGGGAAAAAAGGAGACTTTCTTTCCTTCCCTTTGAGCATAAGTGAGGCTCCATACAAATTTACCTAAGGGCCCCACTTTAGAGGAAATATCATTCCACTTTTTCCACTGTACTTCTCAGTCTGAAGACTTCTGCCTTGAAGACTGACTTATAGTCCCTGGCCACCATCGCAGAGACCACACACGATCTGTTGTGGACTTAACTATGTCTCCTTAAAATGTAAAGACTAAATTCCGAATCCCTACTATCTTGGAATAGAACCATATCTGCAGCAAGCACTTTGAAGAGATAAATAAAGGAAATGGAAGCCCCCGGGGGAGGCTGTAACCCATTCTGAGCACTGTTCTTGTGAGCAGACAAGGAGATGCCAAAGGTTCAGTTGTTGAGAGGAGCAACCAGAGAAAAAGGCAATGAGATGACCATCTGTCAATCAACTAGAGGCCATAGAAGAAACCATTCTTCCTGGCAGGTTGATCTTGGGCTCTTAGGTTCCAGAAACATGGGGGAAAAAATGAGTGGAATTACTAAATATTAGCTAGATACATGGCTGACTCTAATACAGACTACATTTCCCAGTTCTTCTTGCAGGTAGGTTTGACCATGTGATTAGGTTTTAGCCCATACGGCTCTAAGAAAAGTGTTCTTAAAGGGAAAGGCCAGGTATTCCATGTTCCCTTTATCAGTCCTGATGGCTGCAAAATAGGACCTGGTGGGTAGAGCTTCTGCAGGCAGCCCAGGTCAAGAGACAGAGTATATATGCCATGGAAACAACATGGAAGACTTTGCTCTGTTTCTCCAACTCACAGCATTTCTGGGTGGAGGCCTCCAAGGGCAGCAAACTGTGGCTGGTAAATACAGGAGAGAAACTAACGGGGAATAAATGTTATTCAATCAAGTCCACCTTGGAGCCAATGTTCTATGGATTTTGTGAGGAGCAAAATGCAGGTGTACCTCAACCAATCCACTATTTCCAAGGTTTGTTTTCACCCTTAATAAACTTAAGCCCAACTGTTACCATTTTCTCTTTCTGCCTCCTCCCTCCATCCCTTTCCACACCTCTTCCAAGGAGAAGGTCATCACTGGCCAGCGTCACACAGAGGATCGAGATTGCAATTGTGAAAGGTCATGCTAATTTTAAGCGGATTTGGGTTGGACCCACTAAGTAGGCAGTTAGAGACATGCAAAATTATTATCCACCACCCTGCTATGTCCAATCCCTGTCTGTATTTTAAATGATTTCATTGCTTCTTGTATATGCTATTCCTACTCAAAAAGTCATAGAACCAGAAACAGAAGGAAGTCCACTCAAGCCCCTCCAACTCTAACTATAAGCAACCTCCTCTTCCAGGCTTTTTCTCTACAAACATCTACTAAAACCAAATGAGACTTCTTGCTCCTTCCAATTGCTACTCACACACTTTCTACTTGTAACCATGGCATCCTCCTTCAAGGGCCCTCCTAGTCTAGCGAAGAATGTCTACAGTACTTAAGTCTAGAATCTGAGGGCAGTGCAATGTAAGAGTCAGCTTCGTTATTACCTGGGGATCTTCACCTATAAAGTGGGAATAATAACACACTCTCGCATAGATGTTCCAAAGTCAAAGACGAGAAGTGGTCATATAAACTTAAACCTCCCAGTAGGAGCAACTGCTCAAAAATTGGCATTGGGACCATCCTTTTGTGTCTATCTTGATTCTGTAGTTGTTCATTTTTAAAGTAATTCCCTTCATTTTGGCCAGGAGTCTTCCCAGGTGCTTTACAATTATGACTCCAAATTGTCCCCAGAAATATCATCAGACCTTCACCACCACCACCATCACCACCACCACCACTACCACCACCACCACCACCACCATCATCATCATCATCATCTCTACCTCATTACAGATGAAGAAACAAGTCTAGATTTGAATTTAAGTTTGACTTCACAACCCAAACTTCTAACCTTCTCTACACTCCTCAAAGCAGAAGCTGTGCCTTTCTTAAGCATACTGCCTTGCCTGGGAGGAGTCCACTGTGCTTCTGCAACAGGCCTTCTCTAGAGCTCTGATGGAGTACTGTGCCAAGGCTCTAACAGGAATGGGAAACAACCTGGTAAGGGGTTGCCTGCTGCCCAGTAGACCTCAAAGTGGCTAACGATGTTCCTGGTTCTGGTGCCAAAGGGGCTTTAACAAGAAACATCAACACCCCTTTCAATGAGGCTAAGGACACCTGTTCTAAAGAATGAGTCAAATGGAAAGGCACCCAGAGACAGCCCAGCTGTCTTAACTCCTCATATTTCTCTAGCCTTTCGGCTTTCTCCAAGCCCTTGTGCCCACCATCTCCAGGGTGCTTCACGATGGAATGCTATGAAGTAGGAAAGCGTTATAATACCTGTTATAGAGTGGGGGGTGTGGTCTAGGTGTGGCTTCCATTTACCCCTTACTACACCATTGCCTCTTCTCACAGATTTAAGAGCCCTTCCTTTCTGAGCTCACTTCTCCAGGCCAGCTTTCAGGCTCTAGGATATAAGGGTTGCCCCTACCACACCTCATGCCCTTTTCGTGGTCCCCTCTGTTCGTGTGTAGATTGCTAGCAGGGTACCCCAGCTGGAAAGCCCAGAGTTGGGGAAGCTTTGACATTTTAAAGGAGCCTTTAATGAGTCTAGTTCAAACTTTCCATTTTATAGATGGAGAACATGAGATCCCTCTCGGATATGATTTGTGTGTTCTCCAGTGGGGACTTTTCATCTCAAAGTGCTTCAAAGTGCCAAATGCTTGCCTGTGAATGGATAGATCTGAGAACCCCTAAAGTAGCCACTCTCGAACTGTGGCTCAGGAACACACACACACACACACACACACACACACACACCCCTGCATCTATCACTCCATCTCTGAGTTGCCTCCGACCTGGCCTATTGAAGTATCCTCCTTGAGGAGGTCTGCAATCTGGCAGTGTGGAAATCCCCCCATCAACCTTTAAATTCTCACTTAGAGTTGGTAGGATTGCATCACTGGTGCCACTTAGAGTCACACTACCTGACACCTCCCTTCCCCCCCCCCTCCGCTACCACTTCCGTCCCCAATTTGAAGCAGAGGCTTCTGGGAGCTTAGATGACTGAAGCTGATGAGGCTGTTTTCTCGGAGATCCTCAGATAATTTGACAGGACTCATTCTCTCAAAAGCTCTAGTGAAAGACCCCATTGGCTTCAGCCTGGCTCCAAACTGAATACCTGAGATATTAGAGCAGATAGATCAGGGGTCACCTGACTCAGAGCAAGCAGGCAGAGCAAACCAGCAAACGAGACCACTTTGGAGATGGGAGAAGGAGCCATGATGGTTAGAAGATTGGCCAATGGAGAGTGCTCAGTGCAATGCCAAGCCTGGCACACAGGGCTGAATAGCAAAAGACCAACAGGGACACGTCTTAAGGATGTGTGAGTGAGCACTTCGGAGAGGCTGAAGGCAAGGATACACTTTCTCTGCCTTCATTTTCTCCTTCAACCCAGCGACTGAAGCAGAGAGAAGCACTGTGTCCCAGACCATAAGTTAGCATTGAATGCCCTGCCCTCACCCATGCTGCATGTCCCGTCACATCTACCTGCATGCGGCCCTCCAGCCACCTGCCCTCCTCTGCAGCGCAGACCCAGTGCCCACACCTACCCACTCCGTGCCGCTCCTTGTCAGTTTTGCGCCAGGGGGCCATGACTAGTCGGAAGCCTTGAGAGACTCCTGTTCTCTAGTGAAGAAGTTGGCTGGGGTGGTTAGGCGCCTTGCAGGGCCCCACTTCCTTCCTCTTTTTAAACTCTCTCTCTCAAGGTCCGCCTTCCCCTCCTCTGGGTTCCTAACCCCTCCTCCCCCTTCTTCTCCAGCAGGGGCACACTATTTTTGCCAAGGGCTAGAAGACTGCCTGCAAAACATGGAGACCACCCTCATTTGTGTCTTCCCCAGGCAAGTGGCTACAAGGCGGACAGGTACTTAAAGCCAACCCAGACTACAGGGTAAGTTTCCCTGACTTCTGAACCCCGTTAGTGACTAAGCATGAGCTTTGGGGGCTGATCTTCATTTCTCTGTGATTCGGGTTCTTCATCAGGAAGATGGGATAGGAGTACCCCCTCCACCTGCTTTTTGTGAGGATTAGAAAAGAACCTGTGCTCAGTGGGTGACACGCCAGAGATGGGGTCACTTTAGTTAGCATCCTTTCTGTGCCACCGGCCCAATGGGAAATCCGATGAGCACTCAGGAGACTCCCCTCTAACACTACTCAAGCAGACAAGGACGTCAAGGGCACCTCACCACCAGCAAACGTGGGCTGGGGAAAAGGCAGCCAGGATGGCTTAGATAGATGTTTCCTCACAAAACCTGAAGTTTGTTCTTGGAATAGATTCTATTGAAAAGGAAAATGTCTCTCAGGGCTACCTTAACGATGATCTACATCTCCTTGAAATTTCTTTCTTTATTACCATTTCCCTCAACCTCTTTTTTTTTTGTCCTACCCCAGACACATTAGGAAGAACTAGGCAAAAATCACCACTGACAGCTCTCACAAAATACCAATTTTCTCTCATTTTAATGTATTAGCTTTTCAGTTTCTGACAGTACAAGTTGGGTGTATCTGTTACATGAATTTTTCCTAGGAACACATGAATCCCTCTAGTCACCTCAGATAGGGCACTAATGACATACCATAGTAATGATTTCTCTCAAGTTTAGGTTGAAAACCAAAATGTTTGTTGTACTTGCTTATAAGAACACAACTAAGGGGTTACTTAGAGGAGCATTGGTGAACCCCAAACCAGCCACATCGTTAAAATGTCTCACCCAACCAGGATGAGAACTTCCCCGTAGCTGCACAAGTGTAGTCTCTTCTGTTAATCCATCATTCTTATACTTTGTCACTTCTCAGACTATGCGACTGTGTATACCTGAGACAGAGTTACATGCAGTGGCCAGAGAGACTCGGAAAGGAGTGACTAAAATCCTAGATGGGATTCTTATGACTCCCTTGCCAACAGGTCAAATCTTGAGAGTCTCTTGAGGATAGTCACAGCTGCTCTAGCGACCCTGATAAGAGCTGGAAGGTTCAGAGGATGGCACCCCACAGCAGCAGCAGCATTCACAGTAAGCAGCTGTATCACGGTTTTGCCAGAAGATCAAAGCCAGGAGAATGTGTGTATGTGTTTAATACTCATGACTTAGTAACTTTTTTGTTGCTGTTACAAGACACTATGACCAAGACAACTTGCAAAGAAAGCATTTAATTTAGGGTTTACAGTTCAAGAGGGTAGTACCATCCATGATCATCTTGGCTGGGACCATGAAAGCAGGCAGGAAGACAGACACAGGGCTGGAGCAGTAGTACATCACTTATATCTGATCCACAAGCATGAGGCAGGAGAGTTAACTGAGATTAGCATGGGCTTTTGAAACTTCAAAGCCTACCCCTAGTGACACACCTCCTCCAACAGGGCCTTACTTCCTAATCCTTCCTAAACAGTTCCCCAACTGGGAATCAAGCATTTTAATACATGAGTCTATGGGGACAATTATCAACCACCACAAGCACAACACACACGCACATATGCACAGCACACACATGTTTATACATGCACACATCCATGCACATACGTATAAATATTACATCTGTAAAGTCTGAAAGTCTATGGGGACAATTCTCAGTCACTAACAGTATAACACACACACACACACACACACACAACACACACATGCACAAACACATGCACAAACACACACACACACACACACGTTTGCACATGCACACATGCATGCACATACATATAAATATTATATCTATTAAGTCTGAAATCTGCAGTTCAGATTGTGAAAGCTTCATTTCTCTTATAAAGTACTTACATTAGTCCCTTGATATTTTCCACTGACTTTGAAAAGGCAGAGAGAGGTGGATCTCTGAGTTCGAGGCCAGCCTGATCTACAGAGTGAGTTCCAGGACAGCCAGGGCTATATAGAGAAACCCTGACTCGAAAAACCAAACCAAAACAAAACAAAAGAAAACAAAAAGATATATATCTGATCCTGTGGAGCAGGTTGAAAAGTGAAGCAGGAGCTAAGAGATACAATTTCTTCTTTGTCAAGGGTCCCCAGCCTTGTCTTTAAAGCTGGTGAACTGACTGGGTGCTGAACTCAGGAGTACTACCATGGCCTTGGTAGGGACAGAGTGACATGGTTCCTGCCCCTGGTATAGGGCCAGTAGGCATGGTCCTCCAGGAGTGTCTATGGCTGTTTTGTCCAGAAGGCTTATTTGTATATAATATACAGAGTTTCATGTCCCTCCAAAGAATAAGGACTCCATGATAATCAGAAGCAGCAGGAGTCTGGGAGGTGAAGGTGTGGCTAATGTCTCAGCAAATTGGTAAACACTGAGACCTCCAGGACAGCCCTTAAGGCTGTGGAAAAGAACTCTAAAAAGTATGAATTTGAAAATATATTTCTCAACTATGAAGAGATATAAGGATACAATATGAATTATATAAGAAACTTCACAGATCCAAAGGAACAGAGGCAGAGGCAGCGGCACTGTGAGCCAACTTGTCAGAAAGATACCAAGGAAGAAGATAAAGAGATTTAGGGAGTGGTGAGCATAAGGCAAGCTCCCACAGAGCTAAGGTTTTTTCGTTTGTTGGTTGGTTTATCCTTACAAATGCTGGCAGATTCCTGAGTTCAATCTGGAACAGAGCTAATTTAGATCCGGGTGTGGTCAGAATGGCGATCTCCTGACAAGGTCCCACTGGGCTAAGTTTACAAAGGCAAGCAGATCTCTGAATTCTTTTACAACGTTAGAAAGAAAGAAAAGTTTACTCGCTGTCCTTTTCCTAAGAATCAAAGGGCTGAGCTGTGAGATGCTGATTCATAGGATAACCAAAAGGGAACCTGGAATAAATAATTGAATTGATATGTAAATTTAAAAAACTGGGCTTTTTGGTCTTCATGAGTTGAGCTAGCAGAAAGAAATAGCAGTTCTTTTGAATTTTACTCTAGCAAGAGGTAAGCTGTCTGGAGATCTCTGGAGAGCAAACAGCTCTTCAAGAATTTTTTTCTAGCAGGATTTCTGATTTTAGTCAGAAAATCCATGGAGAGCAAACACAGCTCTTTTAGAATCTTTTCTAAGAGGATTTTTGACCTTGCCCAAGAATTACTTAGAAGCCAGCTGTCTGAGGAGTGAACACAGCTTTTTAAAAATATTTTTCTGGCTTTCTTATTTTGATCAGAAAACCCAATAATTACTTTTAGAACTTTTTTCTAACAGGATTTTTGACTTGTTAGGAAGTTCCAAGAATTTTTTACAGCAGTGTTTCTGACTTTGGTCAGAAAACCCATGAGCTATCTAGAGAGATTTTCAAATTTTTACTAGCAGAGAAAGCTGTCTCAATCAGAGAGCTTTTAGAATAGCAAGAAAAAGCTGTCTAGGGCAGAGTAAAACAACACACACAGAGAGAGAGAGAGAGAGAGAGGAGAGAGAGAGAGAGAGAGAGAGAGAGAGAGAGAGAGAGACAGAGAGAGAGACAGAGAGAGAGACAGAGAGAGACAGAGAGAGAGACAGAGACAGAGACAGACAGAGAGAGAGACAGACAGACAGAGAGAGAGAGACAGACAGAGACAGAGAGACAGAGACAGAGAGAGACAGAGACAGAGAGTGCACACAAGCATGCAGATTGCCATCTCAGTAGAACATAGGCTGTCAGCTTGGACCTACTATCTGACTTGCAGTCTTTTGTATCCAGATCTCAAACACCCCTTGTCTTAGACCTAGCCAAGGCTGGTCCTTGGTAGTGTGGTCACACTCACTTAAATCATCAAAAATCATCTCTTTTAAGGCCTAATGAATAGTAGGTGGAAATCACATCTATAAAGTTTGTTCCAACACCTTGGTGGATATTTGATTGAAAACCTTGTCAAGTCTCAATCATCACAACAGTATAACAATTTGTCACTACATTTCATAGACTGGCAAACATTTTCAGAAATAGCCAAGTTGGTAAATATTTCAGTCTTTGGAGGCAAATTCAGGGATACTATAAAAATATTTACATAATTACAGGCATGTAATTCTGCCTTATGATTACAGTCAATATCTAGAAGCCAGTGTAGGAGGGAGGATGGGAGAAGACCTGCCTGTCGACAACCGTGGTGATTTGAATATGCTTGGCCCAGGTAGTGGCACTATTAGGAGGGATGGCCTTGTTGAAGGAAGTGTGTCAGTGTGGACATGGGCTTTAAGATCTTCATCTTAGCTGCCTGGAAGCCAGGCTTCTCCTATTTGCCTTTGGAACAAAATGTTGACCTCTCTGCTCCTCCTGCACCATGCCTGTCAGGATGTTGCCATGCTCACACCTTAATGATAATGGACTGAACCTCTGAACCTGTAAGCCAGCACCAGTTAAATGTTGTCCTTATAAGAGTTGCTTTGGTCATGGTGTCTGTTCACAGTAGTAAAACCCTAAGACAAGAACTGACTTTGTACCATTAATTTCTATTCTTTCTCAAAGTTTATTTTATGTGTATGGGTATTTTGGCTGCATATATATTTGTATACTACATGTACTCAGTGACCATGGGGCCCAGGAGAGGGCATCAGTCTCCTTGGAACTGGAGTTACAGTGGTTATGACCTGCTATGTGATTGCCGAGAGCTGAACTGAGGGTTCTCTAGAAGAGCAGCAAGTACTCTTAATCACTGAGCCATCTTTCTAGCCCTTAAGCGCATTTTAAAAACTTATTGCTAATGAGCATGCCATAGGGCTAGCAATGGGATCTCTCTCAATTATAAGACTAAGCTGTCAAGGTCCTAACTAATACCACTCAATGAATCTCCCATACCCATTAGAACACTATTTTCAAGAACACCAAATACACACACAGGCCATGATGAGATTCTAATTCCCTTCTAGAGTTTGACTTCTTATCTCCTCTGCTAGTTCTAACCCCTTCCTCCTCTATACCACATACACAATCACCCTCAACTAGTGACCAGATAGTACTCTCTGAAGACTCTTAAATATGCCAAAGTCCTATAGCCTGCATATTCTACCATTCCTCTAGAGAGAATTCTCCCTCTTCTCCAGATTGATCTGTTCCCTATCTCCTAAATTGTCCCCATGGCACCCGCAACAGCCATCCATACTCAAGAGCTGTTCACTTCTCCCAGTCCATCTGGAGGATGACCTTTCTGCAAAGTTGCTGAGGCTCATTTCTTGTGTGATGACATCATCCTTTTCTGTGTGTGATTGGCAACAAGTAAATCCTTACTTAGAGACTTGTTTACTGAACAAACCCCAGCACTAGCAGTGCAAGGCCAAACAGGAGGATGGCCTCTTGAACAGTCGTATTGGGTCTCATAGTGTTGAACATTTTTTAAATTGTTGATGTTCAACTGATGTTCAACAGTGGAGGGGTTTCACCTAAATTCTGGTATTTCTGGTTTCTAAATAACTGTGGCGTCTGCCTTATGACAGAGTCATGGAGGGCAGGTTAGCAGCCATCCTTCAGCCAGAGCACATACACTGGTTTGTCTCATGCACAGTACTCTCCTTTTCCCCAGAATTGAGTCTACATCTCAACTGCCCCTGATTCTTAGGTGCATATAACTGCTTTTCTTTATTTCTTTTTTTAAAGAAAGATTTATTTGGTTTTTATTTATATGAGTACACTGCAGCTGTCTTCCGACACACACTAGAAGAAAGCATCGGATCTCTTTACAGACAGTTGTGACCCATCATGTGGTTGCTGGGAATTGAACTCAGGACCTCTGGAAGAGCAGTCAATGCTTTTAACCGGTGAGCCATCTCTTCAGCCACTATATTTTTCTTAAGGTCAAAACAATGGAACACTATTGGGGCCTGTGTTCCATTAAAAGTAGGGAGGTAAAAGAAAGGAGAAGATGCATGATAAGAAAGGTGTGCATCTCCGCATGTGTGAAGAGGCTTAGATGTCCATTCACACTGAAAAAACATTTCTTTACCCTTTATTATTTTATTATTAGATTGCAAAGTCACATGTTTCTTTATGGAGTTTTTAGACACATTGAGTAGGTTTTTTTCCCACACTCATGTCTGCCCCTACCTCCAAGTTCCTCACTTTCCCACTGTTTCCTTCCACAACCTGTAACTACTCCGACTTTGATACCTCATGTGTTCTATTGTCTTGCCCACATATTTAACAATTAACATTTGCCCTTTTCTTTCATCTGAGTGAAATCCCATTATGTATGTTTCACACTTTCCTCATCTCTTAAAGACATCTGGTGATGGACGCCTATGTTGATCCCATCACCTTGCCATTATAAATAGAGCAACAATAAATGTGGATCGGCAAGTCCCCGTGGCAGGATGTGGAGTCCATTGGGTGCATGCCCAGAAGTCATATATCTGGGTCATATGGTAGTTCTATTTTTAGTTTTATGAGCAACTCCAAGCTGATTTCCATAATGGTCACACTAGTTTACACTCCCACCAACACTGAATGGTGGTTCCTCTTTCTGGAATCTTCTTTACACTTGTCATTTGTTTTCTTGATGGTAGCCATTCTGGGTGAGATAAAATCTCAAAGTAGTCTGAATTTTCAGCAAAATGGATGGAAATGGAAAACATTATATTAAGCATAAACCAAACAAAGAAAGAGTACTCCTTGATCTGTTCGTCATGAACACAGACCAAGTTTGCTGGCTAACTTAAGTTTCCTACCTAGTCCCCAAATGAGTACATGGATCCGTGACCTCTGGTAGATATACTGGAAATGAGGGAGAACAATATTTTTTGTCTACTGGGGCGTATTTGTTTTGAGTGAGAAGCCTACTCAATCAGGTCGTCTTGTTCTAGGATTCTTACAAACCTTGTCTTCCAGAAGGAAAGGACACAGACACAGAGACACAGTTTAAGTTGAAGTTTATTTAATAAAGCAAATATTCCAAAGACAGATTGGATACCTTAAAGTGCAATGGAAACATAGTGAGTTCTGTGTGGTGGATTTTAAAAGACAATTCTATAAATAGTCAGAAAGTATGTGCAATTTTCATGGAGTAAAATTATCCCTTTACAATCATGGATTGATCTCCCTTTTAAAGTATTTCTTTCTAATTTAGAAAATCCCACCAGGGAAAGAGTGGGTATAGGCCTCTTTAGTTTGCATATGTGAAAAAGGGGACTAGAGTTTTACATAGCAGGCATAACCTAGCTGCAGATTTAAGGATATTTAAGTCCGAATGTGCATTCTGATTGACAGAAGACATAGCTACTTAGACAGAGCTGTTACCTTACATCTAACTCCCTTGTGAGCCTGTTTAAAGCCCACATGGATTTGATGGTTCAGATAATTGAGGCTTTATTATGGAATCTCTACAAGGCCAGCACTTTACAATAGAGTGGCAGCCATCACTAGCAGAAAACAAGATGTGGGCTGTCAGTTGGACTCCCTTCTCCCAACTCCACTGTCCAGGTTTATGTTCCCCTGACACCCTACAAGTGTACAAGGCACATATTCTTAAGAAAACAAATTTCTAGAGCCAAAGATGCCTCAGTCCTGAAGGAGTCACACCAGAACGGTTGTATGCTGCAGAGGAAGGCAAAAAAACTCAAGAGGCAGATTCTGTGTTCTGGTAAGAATCCTCCCTCGATGTGGGCATGTCTCCTTCCCAAGAGGCCCAGCACACAGGTCCGAGTGCACTCCATACTGTAACTGTTGACTTTCTGGATCTTCATTTCTTGCTCCCTACTCCCAAGCTGATAGACTTTGATTCACATTTATTGAGCATCCATCTTGTGAAAAACCAGTTAAGTAATAAGGATATATCTTAGGGAACAATGAGAGTCCTGCACTCCTGGATCTGGCAGCAACACAGAGAGGCAGGAAAACAACCTGTGTTAAGTAAAGCTAAAGAAAACAGACCAGAAATATGACAGACCGGGTGTCCTGACATAAATGGAAAAGGGAAAGGCCAGGGAACAGCTCTCTGAGGAAGTGATATTTAAGAAGTAATTTAAGAAGTGATACCTGGGAAGTGAATGTCAGAGAGGTCAGGCACACATGTAAGGGTCCTGGTGGTAAAACAAGCTTAGAGCATTTGAGGACCAGAAAGGAGTGTCACAGGAATGTGACAGTGTGGTGGAGACAGGCGGAAACGGGGCAGAAACCAGATTATGTAGGGCAGGCAGTTCTCAACCTGTGGACAGAGGTCCTATACCAGATAATCTGCATATCAGGTATTTACATTACAATTCATAACAATAGCAAAATTACAGTTATGAAGTAGCTATGAAATAATTTTACTGTTGGGAGTTGTACTGGCTGGTTTTGTGTGTCAACACAAGCTAGAGTCATCACAGAGAAAGGAGCCTCCCTTGAGGAAATGCCTCCATGAGATCTAGCTGTAAGGCATTTTCTCAACTAGTGGTCAGTGGGGAGGGCCCAGCCCATCATGGGTGGTACCATCCCTGGGCTGATAGTCCTGGGTTCTATAAGAAGGCAGGCTGAGCAAGTTGGGAAACAGCATCTTTCCATAGCCTCAGCATCAGCTCCTGCCTCCAGGTTCCAACCCTGCTTGAGTTCCTGTCCTGACTTCCTCCAGTGATGGATTAGGATCTGGAAGTGTAAGCCAAATAAACCCTTTCTTCCCCAACTTGCTTTTTGGTCATGGTGTTTCATAGCAGCAATAGAAGCCCTAACTAAAACATGATGAACTTAAAAGGTCGAAGCATTAGGAAGGTTGAGAACCATTGCTGTGTGGTCTTGAAGGCCACAAGGGAATTCGAGTCTCACCCTAGGCACTGGAAAGTAAAAATGACAGATGTTGGTGGGCCTTGCTGCTGGGCTCACTGCTCTAGTGAACAGGAACACTTTCTCAGAACCAGAGATAAGGCCACCCCAACCCTGAAGAATCAAGACAAAAACAAGACCTTGGGAAAGTAGGTGTGACCAGATACATTGTAAGTACTATGCAGATGGAAGGATTACCAGATATCACCCTGCCGGAGAATGTGATAAACGCTAACTGAAAAAAACAATCAAGTTCAACAGGCGTAATGGTTTAAACCTTTACACCCATCACTCAGGAGGCAGAGGCAGGTGGACTTCTGAGATTCTGAGGCCAATCTGGTTCACATAGTAAGTTACTGATCAGACCAGGGTTGTACTGTAACACCCTGTCTAAAAAGTTTGAAAGAGGAAAAAAGTCAAGTGTGTACAAGTGTGTATGTGTGTGTGTGTGTGTGTGTGTGTGTTTGGCTACATGTATGTATGTGCACTATGCATGTGCCTTGTGCCTAAGGAATTCAGAGGAGGGCATCAGGTCTCCCGGAACTGGGGTTGAGGATGGTTGTGAGCCATCTCAGGGGTGCTGGGAACTGAACCTGAGTCCTCTGCAAGAGCAACAAGTGCTCTTAACTGTTGAGCCATGTCTTCAGCCCCTTTATTTTTGTTTATACATATGTCTGTGTGAGTGGATGCCATATGTGTTTGTGTGTGTGTAGGGGTAGGGGTACTCACAGAAACCCGAGCAGGTCATTGGATTCTCTGGAGGTGAGGTTATAGGCAGGTGTGAGCCTATATGTGAGGGCTAGGATCAAAAGGCAGATGTGCGTAACTGCTGTGTCATCTCTCTAGCCCTGCCATGCTTTCTTAAGTACTACCCTAAATCACATAGAGATTAAATCCTATAATAAAGTTCGTTTAACAAACTTCTGAGATCCTTAGGCCTCTCTGTAGTGTGTACTGACCAGCAATAAATCCTACCTTTTCTATGACTGATATATTCTAGGTGGTCTTTAGGTAGAGAACAGTGGCAAATGTCACTGGAAGACTGTGGACAGTCCTACTGACACCATCTCTGAAATGTGTCTTTATTTAATTATTGCACCCCACCGCCTTGGTCCAATCCAGAGTTGGCAGTCCCTGGATGCTGAAGGACCCTTAACTGTTCTTATCCTGTCGATTCTTGAGCTATGAAGTTTCTTTTCCAATGATAAAAATAATGCTTCTTATTTATTACTTCACGTTTTGAGTTACCCATGGCCCAAAAAATATTAAATAGAAAATTTCAGAACTATACAATCTGCAGGGGCAATATAATTTCTTTAAAAAAACCAAACAAACAAACAAAAAAAAAACAGTTGCAATAGCCCCCTACTCCTTTATTGGATGTAAGATGAACACCTGAAGCTGGACCTTTTGTGTGCTGCCTTTTCCCTGTTTCCTGTAGGGATGAAACAGGACCAGAGTCAACGTGACTTCCCACACTTTCTTCCTTGGTATCTCTATTACATCACATTAGTATTCCGGGACCATTAGGAAGTAAACCAAAGGTTACCTGAACGCAAGCATTGCAGTATCACAACCCTAGATCTGATACCCAAGGCAGCTACTAAGTGACTCACTGGTAGACTGTGTATACAGTGTAGATATGCTGTAAGACCAACACACATCTCACTCACAACAGTAAGCTAACACATAACCTCAGCACACTACTCAAAAACAACAGCACACAACTGCAAACCTACAGATTGTATAGTACTGAAAGTTTCTATTTCATATTTTTAGACTGTGGGTAACTCAGAGTGAAGTAATAAATTAAGAAGCACTATTTTTATCATTGGAAAATATACTTCATAGCTCAAGAGTTGGTGTGATAAGAACAGTTAAAGGTGTCAAACCATAGCCTGACAACCCAAATAAAGTCAGCTAAGGCGAGATCAAACTCTTATTTCTTTTTGCATGTCAGTAATACCTTCCTCTGTATGCTTTGGAGGAACTTGCTGTGGGCTATCCCTTTTGCCTTTATAACCTGTTTGACCTTCAGACTTTAAATTCTGAAGATTAAGTTTAAAGATATACTACAGATTATCTCTTACTAAAAATGCTCAGAATGAGAAATGTTCCTGATCTTTTTTTAATGTTGATACCATTAACACAGACACGATGGCCGGGTGGTGGTGGTGCACGCCTTTAATCCCAGCACTTGGGAGGCAGAGGCAGGCGGATTTCTGAGTTCGAGGCCAGCCTGGTCTACAGAGTGAGTTCCAGGACAGCCAGGGCTACACAGAGAAACCCTGTCTCAAAAAAACCATAGACACGATGAGATTTTGTTTGCCTTTAAAATAAGGTCTTATTGTGTCAGGCTGGCCCAGAACTTGTGAAAATCTTCCTGTTCTCATATTCCTGAATGCTGAGTTGACTGGCTCAGCATTTAGATGGGTCCCAAATCTAAACAAAAAACACATTCATATTCCGTGTACACACAACCTCAGGGTAACACTATACAATATGTTTAGCATGCTTGGATTCTGCTGCCTGACGTCAGGTGTGGACTTTCCACTTCTTCCTCTATCAACACCCAAAGTTTTACATTTTGAATTATTTACTTGGGGTTTTAAACTTTTTGATTAAGGATGTTCAACATATTCAGTAGATCACTTCCCCCCCCCCCCCGGGGGTAGTGTTGCCATATGGTTAGCCTAGCCCCTCTCTCTCTCTCTCTTTTCGAGAGACAGGGTTTCTCTGTGTAGTCCTGGTTGTCCTGGAACAATTCACTCTGTAGACCAGGCTGGCCTCGAACTCAGAAATCTGTCTGCCTCTGCCTCCTAAGTGCTGGGATTAAAGGCGTGTACCACCACTACCCAGCAAGATTTATTTATCTATATGAGTACACTGTAGTTGTCTTCAGACACACCAGAAAAGGGCATCAGATCCCATTACAGATGGTTGTGAGCCACCATGTAGTTGCTGGGAATTGAACTCAGGACCTCTAACTGTTGAGTCATCTCTCCAGCCCAGCCTCTCTCGCCTCTGCCTATCTTTGCAGGGGATCAGGGAGTGAAAGAGTTTGCCAGCTGCAATGGACTTGTTTCTCTTTCCTTCACAGAACAATGGCTTTTAGTGATCTTTGCCTATTTATATCCTGAAAATCAAGGGCATTCTTTCCGAGGTTCTCTGTTAAAGGGTGCCCCCCTCTGTCAGTGCATCAAAGTACAATCTTAATAAATAGTTTTTGTTGACTGTGGTGGGGACTTTGAGAAGTTTTGAGGTTCAGCGTCCTCTCTTGTCTTGGTCCTTTGGTCCCAAGATTACCAGGATGCTGATAAATCTCTGACTGTGCAGATCACTTGGGCAGAACTATGGACTGAGTGCCTCCCTTCATTTGTTGAAGTTCTAATCTCCAATCAATAGCATTTGGGAGTGAGACCTTCAGATGGAACCTCCTGAATGGTATAGTGACAATGGAGAGCTGTGAGCTAATGAGCTCTCTCTGTCTCTCTGTTTCTGTCTCTGTCTCTCTGTTTCTGTCTCTGTCTCTATCTGTCTCTTTCTTTCTCCTCTTTCTCTCTCCCTCTCTCTCTCTCAATGTGTAAAGCCATGTCATTGATTTGAGATCCTCTTTTTAAAAAAATATTTTATATATAAGGGTATTTTGTCTGCGCACCATGTGGATGCCTGCAGGGTACCTACCTGCAAAGGCCAGAAGCAAGTGTCAGGTCTCATAGAACTGGAATTACAGATGGTTATGTGTGGGAAAAGGGGGCCGCAGTGGAGGAGTCATGGAGGCTTCCAGGCGGCGGGTCCCACATACAGGAGAAAGGTCTGGAGTTCAAGGGCTGGAAGCTTTGGTGACAGCAGGCCCCAAAGATACAAGGAAGTCCTTGGTTCCAAAAGGGTTTATTTTCATGGCAGGTGGTGGATGGATCTGGATGTACCCCCCACCCCCTGAAACTCAGGGCAGACCTGAGCTAAATAGAGAGGGAGAAGTGGGAAGGGTCTGGGGAAGAATGCTTAATTGGTTCTGCCCTCTGACCTTCATTAGTATGTAAATCTCTAGGGTCTGAGGCCTGTAGTCACACCCTCTACTTGTGCACTTTGAGAGGGGCTGTAGTGGCCTACATGACTGAACAATGTAGGTCCATGGAGATTAGACTGCTTGTCAGGACCCTGGGTTCTGGGGAGGTGGCCAAACTCCTACCGTTTCTCCCTTGGTGTCTCGGGGTTCCAGGCCCATGCCCAGCCAAGAACCAAGATACCCTTACGCAGTCCCACAGTTATGAGCTACTCTGTGGGTGCTGGGAATGGAACCCTGGTCCTAACCTGCTCTAAACCACCATGCCTTCTCTCCAGTGTAAGACCTTTCTTTTGAAATGCAGGTATTTGTTGCTGTTGGTCTCCCCTGGAGCATTTTCAATTTGCTGTAGCTCATAGTTTTACTATTTTCTCTTTCATTCATCTAAAAGTGTTTAAAAATTCTTCTTTAAAGCACTTCTCCAAGGCCCCAAGGCCTGATACTATTACTGATGCTATGGTGTGCTTACAAACAGGGGCCTATCATGACTGCTCAACAAGCGGCTGAAAGTCAGATGCAGATATTTATACCCAACCAATGAACAGAAGCTGGTGACCCCTGTGGTTAAATTAGGGTAAAGCTGGAAGAAGCTGAGGTGGAGGGTGGCCCTATAGGAAGACCACTAGTCTCAACTAACCTGGACCCTGGAATTTTTCAGACACTGAGCCACCAACGAGGCAGCAGACCAGCTGATATGAGGCACCCAGCACATAAACATCGAGGACGGCCGGGTCTGGACTCAGTCAGAGAAGATGCACCTAACCCTTGAGAGACTTGGGGTCTCAGGGAGTAGGGGTCTCTGGTGGGCTGGAGGTGGGGTGGGGGTGGAGCATCCTCTTGGAGATGGGAGTGGGGTGGGGAGGAGAGGTATGGGATGTGGAACAGTCAGAGGGTAGACTGGGAGGAAGATAAAGTCTGGACTGTACAAAAAGATTAAATAAATAATAATAATAATAATAATAATAATAATAATAATAATAATAAAAGTACTCCAGTGATTTCTTCCTTGATTCGGTGGTTGATGTCTCTTGTTTTATTTCTACATGAAGCAGTTAGAGGTTGACTCGTGACTCACCTGACTTTAAGTGTCAACATCCATCTGACCAGTTCCTTCTGCTTCATCTGCTGTAGTGAGCCCTCTGTCACTCTCGAGAGGTTCAGTAAGGCAGATTCTGCTCACTAAAAGTCTTTGCCATCAAACTGGCTGATTGTGCAAGACAAATGGACTTTTGGATCCATGGCCCTGTCTAGCATTGCTAGGACTCAGACGTTGCTGGGACTGTACCTCTATCTAAGAAAGGCTGTGAATATGTACCTATACCTTTTAGGAATGAAAAAAGGGAGAGGAGTCATAAGATCAAATCAAACATGGACCCTTGTGAGAGAGGAGGAAGCAGGAATAAGAGCTACTGTTTTGCAGATTTAACTTTGGATGCATATTTTACCATTATGCAAAATGAAGATTTTGAGGCTGGAGAGATGGCGTAGTGGTTAAGAATACTGTCTGCTTGTCCAGAGGACCCAGCTTCAGTTCCCAGCACCCACGTGGTAGCTCACAACCATCTTTAACCCCAGTTCCAAGGACATCTGACATCCTCTTCTGGCCTCTGCTGGAACTACACAGACATAAAACACCCATATACATAAAATAAAAATAAACAAAATCTCAAAAAATACAGTCAGGTATTTAAAAAGTAATAGCTAACCACTATGCCCAGTGAAAGTTGCCCAGGTCTCATATATTCCATGGAGGTTAGTTTGAGTTTGGATAGTCTAAGATGCTCAGTGTTCACCATTAGGTTAAGTCATGTCATACTTAAGATGTGTAGCACACACAAAGATACATTAGCTCCCTCCCATCCATACTTCACTTAGAAGACAAAACATAATTTATTTTCCATCTGTGTTGTAGATTCTTCTAGTGACCTACTATAGACTGAATAAATCAGGGCTATAATATTTAACCAAAACAACTACTTTGTCTTTTTTGTGTATGCTGCAATTGTATGTGTGCAGGGTAGAGTGCATGCTCATGTGTGTGTGTGTGTGTGTGTGTGTGTGTGTGTGTGTGTAAAGAGGCAAGAGTTCACTGGGCATTCTCCTTTACCTTTCTTCCTCTAGCCAGAAGCTAGAAGTGTAAGGTTCTCTTGTCAGTCCTATTCTCCAATGTACATTTATAGTTTAATTTGTTTAAATGTATAAGGTTTTGTTTGGAAAAAGAATTTACTAAAATCAAGCTGCATGACATTGTCCCTGGGTCACAGATTGTTATTCACAGGCCTTAGACACCACTCCTTTAGTCTAGCTTGACGAACCAGAAGTGCACTGATAGCAGCAGCAGCAGCAGCAGGTTAAGAACGTATCTCAGCTCCCAGGGCAGAGCCAGGAATTCACCAAGAGTGAATTTCATACAGACGTGGCTCTGGGAAGCTCCAAGGGAATAAATTGATGGGTGAAAATCAGGTGTGTCAGTCAGAGGGAGACAACACAGAGGATCTCCAATGGGTGATGACACCCAAACACCCAAGCCGGCCACTGGCTCCCGTACACTCATCTCTTAGCTCTCATCCTCAACTGCATATCCCTTGCTTTTATAATAGAGGCCAGTGCAACAGGCCAGCCTGTGCCCCTCCCCACCACACACATATATTGCTGATGTCTAGTAACATCTCCCTCGCCCCCCAACCACCCTGTGTTTCCGTTTTTCATACCCTTTCCTTTTTCTTTTACCCCCTCAAAACAAAGGGTGGCCTCATTTACTGGTCTTTGCACTCAGCCTGCTGAGGGTTAAGACTGTTCAGTTATCTAAATGCTGATTTCCACCCTCGTTTTCAGTCCCCACATCTTTAATCCAAACTCCCATGTCTCTATCGCCATCACCCACTTTTTCCTCATGCAGTTACTCATCTATGTGCCCCCTCCAGCAACTTACCACTTACCACTAGTTCACCTGTGATTACTTTCTGTAGTTTTTTCTTTCCACAGTAACTGATATATTAGTACGCAGGGCCCCATCACTCCTTAAAACAATGGGTGTTTAAGGAGTGATTGTTTTGAAAACAGCTGCCACTCCATTTTTATAACAGGCTTCCTAGTAGATAATGGCTACTGTTGCAGATAATACTCACCTCTCAAGGCCAGACTGGGGATGGGGCCTGGTGCTCTGAGCAGTAATCTGACAGAGGAAGCCATCACCTCAATGTGGTACAAGCTAGTCTCTCCTCAACACTGCAAATGCATCCACTCAAAGAAGAAAGGCAACCAGAAGAGAGAGAGAGAGAGAGAGAGAGAGAGAGAGAGAGAGAGAGAGAGAGAGAAAGGAAAAAAGGAAAAAAAAGGGAGAGAGAGGGAGAGTGATCGCAAAGACTTAAGTTACAATCTAACCCCAAGATGAACAAGCACCCAAACCAAAAAAAAAAACCAATGAAAAACTAAGACACCTCCAAAAATTACCAATTCCAAAATAACTCCTAATGAGAGTTATTAGCAACTTCAGAAAAAATAATAAAAACAATAATTATATATATGCCCATGGAGTTCACAAGTGACAAGAATAAACTCATGAGGGAAATCCCAAAAGCAAACACACAGGTGAATGAAGGGAGAAACTTAACTCAGGATATGAAAAGAAAATTCAGAAAAAAATCTTAAAATTCATGTGGAAGCACCCAAGACACTGGATAGCTGAAGCACCCTCAAGCAATAAGAAATCTGCTGGAGATAAAACCATACTCAATTTCTAGTCATCCTTCAGGGCCTTAGAAATAAAAACAACATTATACCAGACACAAAAAACAGACATGTAGATTAATAAACCAGAATCAGGACTCAAATGTAAGCCTGTGTAACTACAGATACCTAATATTTGACAAAGCTGTCTTTAAAAATAGATATTAAGATGGCTTCTTCAACATATGATGCTGGGAAAATCAGATATCAACATGTAGGAGAAAAAGACCAGATCCTCATCTCTAACTGCATAAAAATCAACTCTAGATAGATCAGGAGGATTTAAATATAAGCCTCAAACTCTAAAACTGTTGAGGAAGAGGGAGGGAGGGAAGGAGGGAGAGAGAGAGGGAGGAAGGGAGGGAGGGAGGACATTTCAACACTGAGTTAAAGGTAAGGCCTTTCTGAACAGGATTCTTGTTCAGGAAATAAAGTCAGAAACTAGCAAAAAAGGACCTCATGAAACTTAAAGCTTCTATGCAGCAAAAGAAACTTAATTAGCTGAAGAGACAGCCTATGGAATGGAAGAAAATCTTTGCCAGCTATACCTTCAGTGGGGGATATGAAAACAATTAGTATGCAGAAGATACAAAGAACAAAACTAAACACTAAGGAAACAAAAAACCCAATTTAAAAAAAAATGGGCAAAACAACTCAACAGAGAATACTCATGAGAAGTATAAATGGCCAAGAAATATTTTAGCAAGTGTTTAAAAATCCATAGATACCAGAGAAATGTAAATGAAAACTACGAATTCCACAGCACTCCAGAGTATCTATTCTCAAGAGGACAATTGGCAGCAGATTCTAGTGAGGTCATAGGGACAGGGAACTCCTATTCACTGCTAGGAGGAGTGCACCAGTCCCTGCAGCCACTATAGAAGTCAACACATAGGTTTCTCAAAAAGCTAAAAGGAGAATTACCACGTACCATTACTTGATACACACTCAAAGGACTCTATATCCCACCATGGAAATACTCGCATGTCCATGTTCGTATGACTCTGGTCACAATCACTAGGAAATGAAATCATCCTAGTTGGGTAGAACAATAGATGGACAGATAAGGAAACTGAAGTTCATAAACTACAGTAGAATTTTAGTCGGCTGTAAAGAAAATATAGATTGTGGAGTTTGTAGGAAAATGGATGAAATTGGACAATATTACACTGAATGAGGAAACCCAGTCAAATAATGGATGTTTTCCCATGTGTAGAGATTGTGGCTTTGACTTCTTAGTATGTTTAATTTAGAAAACTTATAGGGTTAGAAAAGAGACTTGGGGATAGATAGAGACGTAAGGAGGGAGGGATAATGATATGAATGCAGGGAGGAGGGGCTAAAATAAACCCAGCAGAAATACTCATCTCTACTCATTTTCTAAAGAAATACTCATCTCTCAATATAACCATCAGACTATTGAAACAATGGACATCCCACTTTCTCTCATTAATGGGAATTCCCTAGGAATCTCATGCTGAGTGAAATTAAAAAGCCACAGCACAGAGAAAATTCGTGTACCAGAAAGAGATTTCAGAGATTTAACAATTTGTTAGACCACAATGAAACTGAAGTCCAAACAGAGATGGGTCAAGGGCAGGATCACACCTTGACCAAGTGTGATGGCTTGTATATGCTTGGCCCAGAGGGTGGCAGTATTTGGAGGTATGACCTTGTTGGAGTAGGTGAGTCACTGTGGGCATGGGCTTTAAGGCCCTCCTCCTTGTTGCCTGGAAGCCAATCTTCTCCTAGCTGCCCTTGGAACAAGGGTAGAACTAACTCTCACCATGCCTTCCTGAATTCTGCCATGTTCCTGCCTTGATGATAATGGACTGAACCCTAAGACATCAAGACTGCTTGATGTAGATATATGTATATCTCTTCTTTGGCTCTCTATTTAAACTTTAACTTCACTTAAGGACCCCACCCCCCAACCCCCAAAGACTTTCAGGCTGTCTTAATCAGTATTCTATCGTTGTGAAGAAACACAATGATCACGGCAAATTTTATAAAAGAAAGCATTTAATTGGGGTGGTTTACAGTTTCAGAAGTAGAGTCCATGTCTTAGAGTTTTACTGCTGTGACCAGACACCATGACCAAGGCAACTCTTGTTTGTTTGTTTTTGGTTTTTGGTTTTTGGTTTTTCTGAGACAGGGTTTCTCTGTATAGCCTGGGCCATCCTGGAGCTCACTCTGTAGACCAGGTTGGCCTCGAACTCAGAAATTCACCTGCCTCTGCCTCCCAAGTGCTGGGATTAAAGGCATGCGCCACCACTGCCCGGCCAAGGCAACTCTTATAAAGAACATTTAATTGGGGCTTGCTTACAGGTTCAGAGGTTCAGTGGTGTGATGGGTATTACAGAACTAAGCAGCCATTTTTTATAGTATTTGAGGACCACTTAAATGAAGGTCGCAAGTCTTATAAACCTGGTTAAGAGTTTATGAATGGGAGGTCATAGACCCTATTACTGCTCATTTGCAAACTTTGCCCAACTGCACACCGAATACATATCTTTATTTGCCTGCCTCCCTACTGTCAGTTTTCATCAGAGAAGCTTCTTGTTTGCAATAGGCAGTGACATATGTAGAAGACTCATAACTGGCTAAAACGCAGTCAGAGCCATTGAAGACTCAGCTAAAGATAGCTCTAGATAGTCTTATAACCCGTTCTAAGACTCTGGGAACATTTTCTGGAGAGGGGACACAAAGAATGTAATCGCTGAAGAATGGGGAAGTGTGCTACAGAACAGACATAGCTGATGCACTCATAAACTCACAGTAGCTGTGGTTACATGTACAAGACTTGCACTGCATTGAGCTTGTTGATGTTCCATCGTGGAGGAGGGTCCCATGACACCCCAGCCCCCACTGATGTTTTAGTGGCTGCTGAGAGTAGGAGCGTCATTTTCTTCAGTGGTGTAACCATTGGTAAGCTGCTCATGCTTTGGTAGATAAGCCATCACTCATATTCATACATGAAACTCTAAACTCAGTGGTCATACATCCCAAAAGACATGAAAGTGGGATAGGCAACTGTTGGGTTTCATGGGGAGCCAGGTAGCGATCAATGGGACAGTGAAAATGATCAAATTTGTCATATAAAACTGCCCCAAATGGTTTGCATTCACATTCTGAATATTCTCTTGTGATACTATCCTCCCATGTCTTAGGAAACTTACAAAACAGCTTATGCAGCTTGCTTCTCCAGCACCCTAGTTGTAGGCTGACAAATCCATTGATAGGCAAGCTTTTAGTCTTGGTCAACTTTTTTTATCTTCAACACGAAGATAACTACTGCACATAGTTGGCTGATAACGTCCAGTTAGATGTAGTAAAGTGTACAGAGCGCCTGACACTGGGGGTTTGCCTAAAAGTTGATCATAAGGAATTCTAGCACTACAAATATCTCTTCTCATCCACTTAATGGTGAGCTCTGAGGGATTCTTTTGTTTCTGAGGATGTTCAAATATGTGTGCTGGCTGGTTTTATGTCAACTTGACACAAGTCAGTCATTTGGGAAGGAACTTCAAAGAGAAAATGGCCTGATCAGATTGGCCTGTGGCCCATTTTCTTGATATGGGAGGGTCCAGCTCACTGTGTGTGGTACCACCCGTGGGTACTGTAAGAAAGCCGGCTGAGGAAAGCAGGAGCAGGAAGACAGTAGGCAGCACGCCTCCATGGCTTCAGCATCAGCTCCTGCCTCCAGGTTCCTGCTGACTTCCATGGTGGACTGTAGTGTGGGACTGTAAGCTGAAGTAAGCCCTTTCCTCCTCAAGTTGCTTTTGGTTATGGTGTTGGGTTATAGCAGTAGAAACCCAGCTAAGACTGTTGGAAGAAACTGATGCACATTTCTCCAACATGCATACCATCTAAACAGACTCTAATGTGATCCTATCCTCAGGTTGAAATTGTTATTCCCGAGTGCCTTTAGCTACTTTTTGTGAGCGATACTGAACATAAATATTCTGATTTCCTAAAGTATGCTATAGCAAGTTTACTATTTGATCTGTTTGGATGCTAGAGGCAATTTGCTGTTACCTAACATGTTTTAATAGACTTATTTGAAATTATCTTTAATTTTAGGGCTAGGCAATTATGCCCAAGCATATATGGTCAAGCATTATTTACTGTTTTGAGGTAAAAGGCAAAGAAGGTTGCCTTCTCTAACATGGGTGGACCTCCCAATCTGTTGAGCAATCTTTGTGGGCAACTGGGTCTCTGGGATTGATTTTGGGACATGAAGAAAGCATGGATGTGATTAATGATAAGACTTAAAAATTTTAAATGTATAAGTATTTTTTAAGGCCCAGAAAGACCTAAATAAAAATATTAAATAAAATGGGTTGCCAATCACAGCACAGAGACCAAAACTGGGACCCTGCTATTATCTCAAGCTTGCCAATCCCCACTGAGGATTTAGACTGACAGCCTGTGAGCTAATTCCTCAAATGAAATCTCCTCTCCTATCTATATATACCCTGCTAGTTTTCTGAAGAGGCCCAAATCAACTACCTATAGGAAAGTATTCATGAAATTAAGTTATAGACAAATCTATAATTACTTAAATTAAAAAAAAAAATTGGCAAATTTAGACTCAATCTTTTACTGTATGTGTGACCATGTAATTATAAGTTACATACAGAGAGTAATTAAAAAAAAAAAATATATATATATATATTATAACACACACACAACTATGTTATCAAGAAGAATCCTCGAAGCTTATTTTTCTTCTCATTCTGTTTTCATTGATATCCTATTGTTTATGTAGGATTAAAAAATAGAAGAAATTAGCACAATTTTATTTTAAATTTCAAAATTATCTAGATGTTTGAGTCATGAAAATCGAAATTATACATATGATTTAATATAGGTACTTCAAACTTTAAAAACATTTTGTAATAATATATATTTTCAAGCCATTTTCACTATTTTTACAAGACAAGGAAAATCTAAGTCCAAAAAGATGTACAAAGAAAATTATAATTAATAATCGTAAGTGTTCTATTTTCTAATTTTTGTTTCTTAAGATAGATTATTTATTCACATAATGTTCAAACTTCATATCTAATACAGCAAACAGGTTTAAATTTAACATTCTCTTCTGATAATCGTCTGTTCCCTATGACACAGTTCTGAGAAGGATCAGCATTTAAGGAACTTCTGGGTCCGAATCACAGCCACAGCACTGGCTTATGCAGATGCTCCACACAGGAACGACAGTCAGCACAGCCATCATGCAGAGCCACTACTGCTGTGGACACTGCGTCTCTGGGGTTGACTTCGAGGACACATACATGATGTTGTGTGGTTTCTTACAAGCTCCTTTTCCCAATTTGCTTGTAGTTTCTTTCCTTTCCTTCACTTCTGTTGGAAGCCTTGATTCTGCAGTTAACCTATCAACATTAAAAAATACATTCAGAATTCAAGTATAGTCAAGAAAAAGAAATAAATGCCTAGTAGAGTGGGCGTTCAAAAGGGAGAGTGCTATTCTATATACACAGGACAAAAGCTATTAGTAGACTCCATTATGATACTATGTGGCTGGTTCTAAAACGATTTTTTGTAACAGTAGGCTAAGCTTTTAGAAAATGTTTAATAAGTATCTTTAAGTCTGATAAAAGGTCAAGGATGCCTAAGTATTAAGTAAAAGGAGATACCTATCATAAGAACATGGAATATAAAATTCAAAACACTAAAGCAATATTTTAAGGTTGATACCACATTCAAAGTTAAGCACAAAGATAAAAAAACAGAAACCCAGGCTTCCCAAGTACATGTCTGTCTCAGACAAGAAAGCAGAAAAAACAAAGCAACAAATAAAAACCCTCCAAACTGACTTTCCATCAGGTGAGTGAGCAGTAACAAACAGTGCAGGAGATGTGTGAAAGAGTCTAAACACTCTTCATGGGAGAGCATTCATTATTTGATTAAAGCAGGCAGTATTCCGGTTCTCAGCAAAGCCCATCTTTATTGTAACAAAGTTAACTTTGAACTGTGTGTCTAAGCGAAACAAGCAGAAAAGACATATGGTTGTAATAATAAAAAAAAAAAAAAAAAAAAAAAAAAAAAACCTTATTTATTTATTTATTTATTATGTATACAGTGTTCTATGTGCATGTATGCCTGCACACCAGAAGAGGGCACTAGATCTTATCATACATAGCTGTGAGGCACCATGTGGTTGCTGGGAATTGAATTCAGGACCATTGGAAGAGCAGCCAACACTCTTAACCTCTGAACCATCGCTCCAGCTAGGTTGGAAATGTTTTAAGTTAGTAGGTGGACTTACATACTTAAAAACAAATATTCCAAGGTATTTCTTGTTTTGTTGTTGTTGGGTTTTTTTTTTAATCAGACAAAAATTTTCCAATGTGCAATTTGAGACCATTAGTGGTATGCATCTATGTACTGTTCCTCAAGAAACAAAGGGCGGGAAGATAAACGAGCAAACCAGACAACAAGGCGCAGTGGCCATCTAGAAACCCTCTAGAGACATACCGCCAGACAGACATCACAGGCAGGCCCTGCTGAACTCTCTCAGAACTGTCTGAGGCTGGATATGTGCTAGAGTATCAAGTTTTAATTTCATGTGTCTTATATATCTAAACATTATTTAAAATAATCCACTACTAATCCACTACTACCAATGTAGTAGTAGCAGCTGATGTTTTTTCCTGGTGAGTACTTTGTTTAGTAGCACTGGAAACTTAAAATCACATGAAGCACACTAAGGGGCCCTTCGGTATGGGTGGGCTATGTCTCTATCTCAGTTAAATGTCTGATTCTGCACTCACTCTTCTGAGTCTCACGTAGCCCTAGCAGTTCCCAGAGAGCTCATCTCATGGCATAAATGCACATTAATATGCTCAACTTTTAAATGCACACAGGCGTATTTTAAATACAGTTAGCACTGCACTGCATGCCGACATTCATCTCCTTAAAATTATCTGGCTCCTTCATTTCCTTATTCATTTTTTAAAACTTTTTGTACACGTGTGTGGTACATGTGTTTCACCCTATCCTTCCCACGCCTGTCCGTTCTAACTTTGCTTCTGTTTTCATGTCACATGCACACATATGATTTCATGCACATATAAAGTCTGGGTTTCACAGATGAGAGAAGCATGGACTGTTGGTGTGCGACTGGTTTAATTAGGTCAGCACAAGCATCTCCACTTGTATCCATCTTTCTCCAAATTACCCAGCTCTGTTGCCTCTGTGGTTCCACTGTATGCATACTGTACATCCTCCACGCACGACTGTGTTGCTGGACACCTAGGCCAGGTCCACACTTATTACTATCCTTCTGAGCATGCCGTGTGTCCAGACCTTCCTTCAGGTGCCTGGGCTCCAGTCACTCTATCTTTTTATCTGAGTTTTACTTACCCAAGGGACAGAGCCCTTGAACGATGATTCCCTCACATGCCCTCCAATACCTTCTGTTAGTCACAAACTCAATTACATAGAAAGCTGGAAGCTTTGAAGTTTTGAAATAAAAATGAAACTAAATTAGCTTTGATATTTAAAAATACCAATCAGGCATCAAAGCCTATTTCTGAAGGCTTAGTATAATATGAGAAACCATAAAAACTTTTACCTATTCTTACCAAAAAACCTTAAGTCTAAATGTTTTAGATTACTGGAAAGCCCTTTGAGAAAGTTGGTTTTTTCTTTCAATGGATACTTTTGAACAGAGAGAAAAACAATAGTACATTTATTCCACCCAGCGAGACACTCTGGAATGCTGGGCTGGGCTGTCTTTGCTCTGTGGACTGGAGAAATGTAACTGCCCACCATCGCTTGCTGTTTGCAGCCCTCTCCTCCTGCAGTCACCTTAGTCTACCTGACCCTCTGAAAAGAACCAAAGGAAGGTCACACAGACTGCAGACCTCCAGTGCACACAGTGCCCAGACTGCAGACCTCCAGTGCACACAGTGCCCAGACTGCAGAGCTGCAGTGCACACAGTGCCCAGACTGCAGAGCTGCAGTGCACACAGTGCCCAGACTGCAGAGCTGCAGTGCACACAGTGCCCAGACTGCAGAGCTGCAGTGCACACAGTGCCCAGACTGCAGAGCTCCAGTGCACACAGTGCCCAGACTGCAGAGCTCCAGTGCACACAGTGGCCAGACTGCAGACCTCCAGTGCACACAGTGCCCAGACTGCAGAGCTCCAGTGCACACAGTGCCCAGACTGCAGAGCTCCAGTGCACACAGTGCCCAGACTGCAGAGCTGCAGTGCACACAGTGCCCAGACTGCAGAGCTCCAGTGCACACAGTGCCCAGACTGCAGAGCTGCACTGCACACAGTGCCCAGACTGCAGAGCTCCAGTGCACACAGTACTCTTCAGAGCTGCAGTCCACACAGTGCTGGGAATACAGACAGAGCCACATGGCACAGTGCAGGTAGCGGGAAAGGAAAGATGGAGAGCTGGCAGCCAGGTAGAAAGACACACTGACCTGGGAGAACTGGGGGTGTTCCCACTTTGTTCATGTAAGGCCTCAGTGTTGGCTGGACTATCCACAAGCTTCACACATTTCTTCTTCGGCTGTGCATCCAGATGCAGGCTCTTATGAGGAGAGAGGCTGGCTGGCTGCGTACATGAAGAGGCTGGCTGTTTCCACTGCACAGCGTTATCTTTTAAGTTATTAAGACAGGACTCCTCCTCCCTCTGAAGTGTGAGTCTAGAAACTTCTTCCCCGGTGGCACTGGCAGCAGCTGTTTCTTCTGGGGTGGTTATAGCAAATGGCAGGACCTCACGCCTCTTTTTGAGTATAGGCACTTCAATTTTCTCTGAAAAAAAGTCATTAAAATATATGCTTATTGAATACAAACAAAGATGAAACCCAAGGAAACTCAGTGAGTTATAAATGAACTCGCTTCCCTTTTTGGTACTCTGAAGATACACTTTTCTCTTTGATAAAATATATACTTTTAAATAAAAATTTCATATAAGTACATATTGCATGTTGAGCACCTCACACACATTATGTCCCTGTTTCCTTGGCTCTCCCGCCAGCCCCCTTCATTCTTCTATTTCCTCAGCTCTTCTCCTGCCTCCTTCACTCTCCTGGTCATCTTTACTTCCGCTTCCTTCCTCTGTCTTCACCCATCTCTTACAGTCACTCTTCACTGTTTTGTTTCTATGGTCCAGGAAAGGACCCAGGCTTTATCCTCGCTGAACTCCAGCTCTGGCCCCACACACCATCAACTCTGTCTTGTAAGACTATCTGTAACATTTTCCTTGTCAATTCTGTAATATATAAAGCCCAGGAATGACCAGGATGTGCAGGTGACAGCAGGAAAGCAGGCTGTCTTCCTGAAACCTCTGGGAAGTAAAACAGCAGTGGGTGAATCCAGGAGTTGTGGTTCGAGTCCCACACTGCAGCCAGGTGACCTCAGGCAGTAACTTCTCTGTGCTGCAGTATCTTTAAACTTAAGAACACCAAACCTGCTTCATTCAGTACTGTCTTGTAGAGATGAAATGAAGGATGGAACTCTGAATATGGTAATATACACCTACTGGACTCATCTATAAAGTATATTCAGACTCTAGCCACTTCTGTGATGCATGTCTCCCTAGTCCCAACCACATCCAGCCTCCCAGCAGCTACGGCAGAGCTCTATCCTATGGCCTGCTGATTCCTGAAGAGGGTCTCACAGCCATTTGCTCTAATTCCTTTCTCCCACCAACACACAGATGTGCTCTTTCATTTTCACAACCAGAACCTCAGCAGCCTGAGGTCCTACAGCAGGAAGGCTCCCTGCTCACACTGCTGCTTTCAGATTAGCAAGCCCCCACCTTTCTTTCGCACTGCTTCTGAATCATCCTGACCCCCCACCACCTCGAGTGTTTGATGGGCTGGCAGACCTTTGAAATTCATAACAGGTAATTCTCAATCAGGGGAGCCTATTGGAGTCAAAGAGAAAAAGGATAGAGAAAGAAGCCTTTTAAAAACTATAAAAAAAAAAATCTTCCTGTTGTCAACAATCTCCCCCTGGTGGTGAGACTTACTATAGTTCACAGATATGATTGCAAACAGGCAAAGGTAACCTGGTTAAGAATTCATAAACTAAAACATGTTAACCCAGCCTTTTGGGGAGGAGATGGGTCAGAATCACAGCATTCATACAGTTCTTAACACTAACTTTCTAATTTTCAATTTACACACAATAAAACCCACTGTAATATATAAGTCGCTAAGACTGTATAGGTAAGCTATTTCCTGGGTAATTAGACTTAGTATATTTCCCCCATCAAAATATTTTTCCTTAAAAATAGAACTCTTGAGCCAGGTATGATGGCGCACACTTTAATTCCAGCACTTAGCAGGCATCAGCAGTAGGTTCTCAAATTCAAGTCTGGACTATACAATGAGTTCTATGCTCACTAGGACTATATAGAAAGAACCTGTCTCAAAGTAGAGAGAGAGAGAGAGAGAGAGAAAGAGAGAGAGAGAGAGAGAGAGAGAGAGAGAGAGAGAGAGAGAGAGAAAGAGAGAGGGAGGGAGGGAGGGAGGGATCCAAGATGAAAGGTGGAATAAGATGGTAGAATCTGTGTTTCCATCAATTATCCTTCCAGAGTCTGAATAACCATGCACTCAAAAATACTTAATAGAGCTCAGCAAACCAAAATTCAAAAGTAAGACAGTGAAGACTCTGGATTCCTCCCCACCAACACACATACACACAGAGTGACTAAACTATAAAAGGTTTTCCACGTCTCTGATTGCCTTTTCCCCAGCCACTATGGTATCATGTACAGAATTCAGTGACTATGCTCAAAGAAAGACGTGAAGACAGAGACATTTGACTTCCCTGTCATCCTAATTCACTATATGGGGGTTTCAATCCTGCACTGTCCCACAGGGAAGACTACCAGGGGGCTTTTCTACCCCAAGTCAGAGAAAAACAAGGAGAACAGGCCAACAGGGATTAATATCCAGATTTTGACATCTGTCCCTACCAAACATTCCAGACAGACTACATACAGGTTCCACACCGCTGGAGGCACAGGCCACATGGCCTTTGGACTTGAGTGTGTAGCTGGCTCTCCCACATCCGGGATGACCTCTTATGAACTGTCCACAGGCCCACCCAGGGTGGATCCTGTACCAGTCGCAGAGCATCATAGAACTGATGGCTAACCTGTGCTGAGAGTGACTTATAAATGCTGAAGTGGAATATATGAAGTGGGCCTGCTCCGTTTCCAAACAAACAACAACAACCCCACTACCACCAAAGCAATAAAATAGAAGTCACAAGCAAAGAGAGATGGCAAGGAATGCAACAAACACCTAATTCATCAATCCAGAGATACATTTAGGGATGAAAAAGCCAAGGATGGAGTGCCTTAACAAGGGCAAAAGCAAGGTGCTGATGACAGAACTTAAGTCAAGCATGGCAGTGATCTGTTGGACAAAGAACTTAACCATTTTAAGAAAACCCAGAGAACTTCAAACCAGATGCAGATAATGAAAAATATAAGGAAAAAAAAAACAAAACAGTAAATGAAAAGTGAAGAAGATGATATAAACCAAAGAACTGATGAACCAGAGTAAAGATTAGCAAGTCTTAAAGACAGGCTGTTTAAAAACAAAGAAAAAGAAAATGAATGAGAAGGAAGAAAGAAAACGTCAGCGGTTTAAGAGACGCCATCCAAAGGGAACGTAGATGCCACTGGTACCAAAGAGAACTAGAGAATGACAAAAAGTGCAAAGTTTATTCAAAGAAATAACAGAAAACTTTATAAACCCACGATATGTATAAAGATGGGAAACTCCAAAGCCTGGTCAGACCCAACCCAGAGTCACTCTCAAAGGTCAAAGAGAACATTCTAGGAGCAGCACTGGGAGGGTGAGGGAACGGCAGCGCTGCAGCAGACTTCAGAGTACTGAAGGGAAAAGTTGCTGGAAAACCTTTCCCATAAAAGCTAAAGGAATTCACGTGACTAGATCTGTCTTCCAAGAGAAAAGCTAAAGGATGCTCAAAAAGAAAGGGTGAAGATGCTAATGTGCACCATGAAACCATGTAAAGCTGGGGTGGAGGGAAATGGCTCAGTGGCTGCTCTTCCAGAGGACCTGAGTTCAATTCCCAACACTGACACGGCAGCTCACAACTATCTTTAACTCCAGTTCTGGGTTATCTGACATCCTCTTCTAACCTCTGCAGGCACTAGGCATGCACATGGTGTACAGACATACATGCAGACAAAACACCCACGCACGGAAATAGATAAATTTTGGGCGGGGAAGAAGAAGCATCTAAAGGTTTAACACCTGAAATGCTTAGAGAAAATCCTTGACTATTCGAGGTTGAGAGCCACAGCCCCTGTGCCCTCAGCAGGAAGATTTAAAAACATTAACAAAGGAACAATTCCAATCAATGGCTACAGCATAAGAGAAATATAAAAAGATTTAAGTTTTGACAACAAAACTAAAAGAAGAGAAGTGGAGCTAAGGGAAGGGGTTATTGCCTTTGTATTTAAAACTGCCACACTTGGTTCAATATAACTTGTTTTAAATACTAAGATGTTCTTCATAAGCCTCATGGTAATTATAAGTAAAAAAGTTAAAGTCTAAGGCATGGAACCAAACATAATGACTAAGAAACATTACTCAGCAATGAAGACAGTAGGAGAGAAGGAAGGAAGAAAAGGCCCACCAGAAAACAACCAGTGATGCGGCAGCATCAAGTTCTTGGCGGGCGATCAATAATTGCCCTGGATGCAGATGGATTACATAACCTAATTCAAAGACAGGGTGGTTGAAGGGATTACAAAAACAAGAGCAAATGATGCTGCCAACATGAGACTCGTGTCATTTACAAGGATATGCAGAGGCTAAAAATGAATGAACACAAATGTAATCTACCAGAGAAAGTGAGATACTTATGTCAAGTCAAATAAACTTCACATCAAAACTATAAGACTGGGATATTAAAGAATGATAAAGGAGCCCTGACCAGGTCTGTAGCATACATATAAACAGAAGCACACCATGCAAGCATGATCAAATCTGTATTAGAGGGATAGAGGGACAAGCAACAACTGCAGAGTCAACACCCCACTTACAGCCATGGAAGTCAAGCAGACAAAGCCAGCAACACTGCATTTCATGTGCACTCTAGACTTCAATGGAGCTGACACAAACTTACAGCTGTCTATCCAACAGCTGTAGAATTCCCATCTTCTCTACTGCATATGAAGATCACATATTAGGGGAAAAAAACAACTCTGAACAGAAACAGACAAAAAAAAAAAAAACAAACCCAAACCAGGGCCCCATCAAATGTTTTCTGACCCCAAGGAAACCAGCAATAGAAGATACACTGAGTAACAGAGCTGAACAGAAAGCCGGGAAGTAACTAAGCCACCAACATGGAGCTCCTACGTTTATAAAGTCAAAACATGCAACAGGGAAAGGAGGACTTCTTCAGTTAATTGCGCTAAGAAAACAGGGTTACTGCTGTATGAGCACACTATGAAGACCTTCCAGAGGGGACCTCAAAGCACAAGCAGCCAAGCAAAAATAAACATGAGGCCGAACCACCCTAAAATTCAGCAACAGCACAGGAAACAATGAAGAGAAATCTACATAGTGGAAGGAAACGTCAGCAAACTACACATCTGATATAACATTAGCATCATTTATCAAATTTAAACAATTTATAAAAACCCAAAAGCAAAATACCTCACAAACAATCTGATTTTATAAAAGGGGCTAGTGAGACGGCTCATTGGGTAGTTGCTTGCATCTATCTGAATGTGACTTCAAGCTCCAGGAACTACAGAGGTAGAAAAAGGGAACCAGCCTTATAATGTTGGTGTCTGATCACCACACACATGCTGTGGTGTGTAAGCACACATACATACAGGTACACACTCACATGCAAGAATAATAAATACATGTTTAAAAAGTAAATATTATGTGATCTCCTTCACCTGGGAGTGCTAACAGCATGACAGCCACACTCACCCATAGCGTATTGTGTAAGTCAGAGTTAGAAAGAAAACTTTCAAAGAGTTTTCCCAACTTCAAAGGAATAAAAAATAAGATATTCAACTTAAATCATGAACAGTTCTGAGATGTTTCTACAGGGATGGATATTAACTTACCTGGATTTGATCATTATACAATAGATACATAAGTGGAACCATCACATTGCACCCTAAGAATTGTGTCCAATTACTATGTGTCAGAAGAAAAGCAATTAGAACTCTCAATATGAATAGCTCTTGAGGTCAAAACTACATCTTCTCAGCATTTCTGGTGGTGAGCCCTGGAACACACGACTAGTTTTTGGCCAATGGACTGACAACAGACAACATCTAAACAACCTGGATCCTAAAATGCACAGTACGCCGTCAGTCCTGGAATGCCCCTGCAGAGGCTCAGCAGGAGGGGAGGAGGATGAGCTGAGGGAGTGGGGAGGAGAGGAAGGAAGGAGTAAGCCCTTGAACCTAAGTCTTGCTTAGTTCTTTCATAAACAAACAACTGGTCTAGCTCCCAGTATCAGCTGCTTCAACAAATGAAACAGTTGGGCATGATGGCACACATCTCTAGTCCCACGCAGGAGGCAGAATAAAGAAGACTATGAATATGAGGCCAGCCTGAGCTGCACAGTGAGACCCTTCCTCAAAGTAACTTCAAAACTCTTTGGGACACCCTGAGGTGCTACAGTCTTAAAGGAGAAAAACTTAAGTCCTTGCTATTCAGTATGTTGAACTCAGATACCCGAAGAGAAAACATGATTATATTCATGTTTATGTGGTAACCAATCCCCTTCGTTTTCCTACACATTTGACAGCTACACCGCACTGCAGAGCAGCTCCGGTCTGAAAGGTGAGCCCACAGGACTCACCTTCGGGTTCGTACTTGAGCTGCAGCTCATCCACCTTAGCTCTCAGCTTCATGTTCTCGCTCTCTGCGAGCTGCAGGTGTCTTTCATTTGCAAACAGTTTCCGCTCAATGTCCAGGGCCCGCTGGCTCTCAAGTAACGCCTTCATCCTCTGGATGGACAGTTCACCCTTTGTGCTTTCATTTTCTTTGCTACAGTAACAGGAAAAAGTAATTTAAAAATATGAAAATAATACATGCCACAGACACAGTGGAATAAACCTTTTGTCTTAAAAAGACATTTTTTCTGAGATTTTAGCAATAAAGAAAAGAAACAATGAACAATTAAATAAGTCCTAACATAATGCAACCTCCACAAGACTTTTACAAGTCTTTTAAACAGAGAGAGAAAATATTTTTCCCAAATGCACACATGCATTAAGTTTTGAATTATTTGCAATTTATTCTTAAATTCTAATTGAGAAACTTAGAATCCCTTTCACTTACCAACTAGATGCTGAACATAAAATATATACTTTATATAAACCCATATGCTGCACAAAGATATTTTATTGACTTTATTTTATTGACTTTCTTCTGAAGTTTTTTGAAAATTAAAAACAAACAAAAAAGAAATCAGTAATGTTATTATAAGCAAGTAAACCCCTTCGTGTGTGTATTCCCAACCGCAAATACTTACGTTAGTTTATCAAGCTTCAGCTGAAGTAAGTCTGCGTAGTAGGTGCTGTCTTCTACAGTACAAGCGTTGTCTGATGTGGAAGGCTTAGATTCCAAACTTTCATATAAGTTCTAGTGAAAGCAAACACTCTTCTTACATGAAGTAGACAGCAGACTAGGTTTGCTACAGTGGTAGGAGCCACCACTAAGTGCTCATCAGCTTGAGGCCGCCATGCTAACAACCATCCTCCTAACCCAGCTGTGGCAGCCCCCTTTTGCACATAAGGAAAATGGCTCAATTTGACATGGACATGAAAATAAAACATATTTAATTCTGAGACTAAGGCACCCAATCACACTAGTTCTGGAATTTAGAGTAAACCATAAAATGGAAAACCATGGAGAGGAAATCCTTTAAGTTACTTTTGATATCCCACCCCCCCATTCCCAGTGCTCAAAAAATTCTTTGTATTTGGGGGTGGGTAGCAAGGGAGACATAAATTTCTTCAAAAAAAAAAATGACAAGTAATTTTATAAGCTGCAGAAACCCCAATTCACCTAATTTCAAAATAAGTATAGTATATGTGTGTGTGTGTGTGGGGGGGGGGAGTCGTGCATTAGATAAGAGAAAAGCAAATGTAAAAATAACTAGAGCATTATGAAGAAAAAACTAGGGGAAATAAAGTCTAAAACTAGAAAGAAAATCATATGCTACAACCCCGTGTAACTTAAATAATATAACATTGCTCTACAGAGGTAAACTAATACCCAGGATATGTCGAGAGATGCATGCACAAGTAGCAGCTTGGCAGTTGATAACCCTGCATCTCACAGGGGCCACATTTAACAAATGATGTTGGAACTGACTTCACATCATACGTACGAGACTGAGGTAAGGCTGCTGTGAATTCAAGAGAATTTAAACATTTGGTCAACTTGTACAGAAACTGAAAGTTGACTGCACAATTAACTATAGAAGCTAAAAAACATTGAAAATGTCAATTCAGAACGTGGCTATGCTTTAGAAAACATGTTAAATATACCTTAAATTTCTCCAGTTTATTAATTTCCCCTAAAAGGTGTTTTATTTCACCATTCTTCTGTTCTACCATGGCAAACAACCGTTCCTGCTGCTCAAATTCAGTCTGGGATCCCCTCATCCTCAGCAACGTGGAGATTTGTAACTAGAAAAAAAAAAAAAAGCACACACATACACCAATCAAAATTGAGATTCTGGTAAACATATTTCTGGTATAATAACTGTTTTTTGTTCCATGATTTGAATTCATGTTGGAAAGTAAATAGCTCTTTTTCATCTCATAACCTGAAAACATTTGCATTAAAAGTTTTGTGGCGGATATAACTTTGGAGTTATTTATTTTGACTATTTTTTATGCTTATTTGAAGTCTTTAGCACATTTACGTGTCTGTGAAATGTACATTAGACTCCATGCTGTGGCCCGGCAGCGTGCCACTCAGACAGTACATGAGCCTGACCACACCATGCCTGCTACTCATCGCTTGAATTACCACCATGGTCTACTGGCAATTTCCTAAAATTTTTAATTAAATGGGGCAATTGTTAAGTTACCTACAGAAATAAGTGACAAAGATGGAAAGGTGTTTTACTACGTGCTAAGTAAACTTTAAGGACAACTTTAAGAGGCGTGTGGCGGCTGCCATCTTCCCACTTACACACGAAACCTAAGCATCTTGAGTAGCTCATCTCCCTCCCACGGCCGATCACTGAATTTCCTCACTGCTTTGTAACGCTCACGAGAGAAAACGAGAGGGAGTCTTTTAGTAATCTATGACTTCTTTGCAGCACTGGGCAAAAGGGAGGAAGGGTCAGAACCAGAGGACAAGTGGAGACAGGACTGTTTTTTCTCGGTGCTATAAGCTTCTCTATAACGGAGAAAGAAGCTTTCCAATTCAGACAGTCTATGCGGACTTAATGAGCAGCGAGGATGAGGGGCCACGCGCAGTGCGGATTTCAATAAAGCCTGGGCCTTCGTGTGAGAACAGGTGAGAGAGTAATCTAGACAAAGCAGGGAACAGTGTTATGCTCAAGAAGACACTGTGCTATGAGCAAAAAATATACTCTCTCTCATTCCAACTGGACAAGAACAACTCACTGTCTTCCTGGCCACGTCAGTGAGAAAACCACTAAAGCAATCAGCAGCTGCTACCCCAAGATTTTTTTTTTTAAATAAAAATTAAGAATCATGCAAGTCTACAAATAATCACATGAGTACACTTTCTGAAGGAAACGTTTCCTGTATATACTTGCCTACGCAGTGTTAGGACTGAAGATTTGGAAGCCTTTACCAATGTACATATATATACCTTCATCTTGTTCATCTGATCCTGGTGAATGCATTTTGCTTCTTCAGTGACTGATATTTGTCTTTCATCAAGTTGAGCTGGCGTTCCATTGCCACCCTTCGATCCTCCACCTGGAAAATATTACCGTGCTTGTTCCTGCAGAAGGTGAAATGCCAGTCTAGCCACCTCGGTCGGGAGAACACTTGCAAGTACCTCTGCGAACAGGGAGTTTCCTTTGCTGTTGGGGTCTGCCGCCTGCTGGAGTGCGTGACCCAGCTGCACCTGAAGATCCTGATTCTCTATGCGCGCTTTCTAGATGGAAAAGAAACCCGTTTCGGTCATGGAGCCCAGCAGAGGGCACGTGGCTTCTAACCAGCGTGGTGGCCCTCGTCATACCTCCAAGGCATTATAGTAAGAGACCGCTTCCCTCTCTCGCTCCTCTTTGTCTTCTTTAAGCCGGTCGACCTGGTGCAGTAAGGAAGTGTTGAGACACTGCAGCTGCTCTTGCTTGTCCTGCAGTTCGCTCACCTCTTCTTGAGGGCATTCTACTCAACAGAAACAGACACAACTTTTCACTCAGCATTTATTATTGCTTCCCAATCCAAATTAAAAAAAAAAAAACATTCAAAGGCTGTCAAGTATATTTTAATATTTTTTTTTTTTAGCAGAGAACCAAACAAAAATACCTTGGAAATGCCCCCCCTTTTCTTGTGAATTTTAAATTTTAATTAACTTTAGTTGAAATGAAAAATCCATATTAACATGCATTTTAATTTCCACTGTGCTAATATTTTATATTGGGCTTTAAGATTCCAAACTCGGGTCAGAATAAAAGTCTATTAATGACCCGAGTTTCTATAATATAAAACCCGTCTCATGTGAGCATAAAATAGAAACTTATTTTATGAATGAAGCAATCCTCCTAAAAGTTCAGCAGCATGATTTTGGTTGCATCAAAAGCCATTTCAGTCCTCAAACTAGTTCTTAAGAACAGTGACAAGAACATGCAGAAATAGTCTAAAGTAAAACAAGAAAGCACCTGAGATATAAATTACCTTCACACCTTCCATTTCAGCTAGCTCAGTCTGCAGAGCCAGCAGCTCCGAAGACACGCTGTTGAGTACTCGCTGCTCAGACATCAGCCGGAGTTCTTCCGACTTGTGAGAGAGAAGCTCCCCCTGGTGATCCAGCTTCTGCTTCAGCTGCTTTTCACTAAGCCTTGCTTCATCTAATTCCACTTTCAGATTTTCTAACTAAATCCAGAAAAGAGACAGAAATATTCACAACCTCCAAACTCAAAGGTCATTTCCTTTCTGAAAGCCGTATTTAGAGTTCACACCTGACTTTTCAGCTGCTACTCTACAGAAATGCACCGAATCTGAGGGATGTGAGCAAAGTAACTCTTCCCTCCCGACCTGTGGTGCTGGGAACTGAATGCGGGGTCTGGAGTTTTCAAGTTAAACCTCTCTCATCAAGTTAGCTCCCTACCCAGTAAGGGTATTTTCAACAAATTCAGGAATAACCCACACTAGCCATCCAAGTAGACCCTCCAGAAGCAACTGAAGATGGTAGAGCTGACCATGAGGTATCTGTAAAGAGGCAGAAGTACTCCTCATCTCCAGAAAAGAAGAGGAAGAGGAAGAAAAGGAAGAGGAGGAGAGGAAGAGGAGGAAGAAGAGGAAGAGGAGAAGAGGGAGAAGAGGGAGAGGAGGGAGGGAGGGAGAGGAGGAGGGAGGGAGAGGAGGGAGAGGAGGGAGAGGAGGGAGAGGAGGGAGAGGAGGGAGAGGAGGGAGAGAGGGAGAGGAGGGAGAGGAGGGAGAGGAGGGAGACGAAGGGAGCAGCAGCAGCAGCAGCATGGGTAACAACGATGCAAGCAGGTAACCTGATTAGAAACCACAGTCATGTGATGATGATGGCGTTGGTCTGGACTACGGGGACGGGAGCTACCATAACATTTTATAGGTCAACTCCTTGGAATTCAATGACAGATTAAATGTGAGAAATAAGAAAAATAAAAGAGTAAACCTTAAAGATATTAAAGCAAATGGTTTGAGAATATCAGCAATGACCATAATTTTTAAAAATTTACTTTTTCTTCTAGAAAAAGTCCATCTTTATAATTATCTTTGCTTTATCTAGTCCTTTATCACATCTACTTAGGAAATTAGGGCTACTGCTAGTCCCATGTGGGGAGGAAAAATATTTCTAGTCATCCAAATCTCAGATCAGATTAGCTGCAAGCAGGATTACTACCTCTCAGAGCCACAGGCAAGATACACAAAAGCATTACTTACTTAAATATGATTACACCAATACCATCATTTTAAATGCAAAAATAAATAGTTGAATGAAAAATAATAGGTGAAAACAGACATGGAAAAATATTAAGAGACACTATACAAAATACTAATAATTGAAAAACAGATTTCTGAACAAATAAGGCATTAAAAAATCTTATCAAGTTTTCATAGAGTAGGATCTGAAAAAAATTCATGTTACAAACTTCATATGTGTAAAGCAAAGCCGGACATTTCTTAGATGCAAACTGAAGGCACTGGGCGGCTGGGATTTTGAGAATGAATGGGCTCACTGAACAGCTGCCACTTTGTAACTAGAATGGAGACAGTGTATACGGTACCACTAGACCAAGTGCACGAAGCCTAGGGTTTCCTGACAATTTGTGCTTCTTATTTTGTTCAGCTTTTTCAGTTTGCCTAGACATTAGCATCCTTGTCTGTCATAATGGAGATAATGTTACCTCCTTCCCAGAGTTCTTGTGAGGACTGGATCATCCATAAACACATTACAAAGTTTCACGTCTAAAGCACATTCCCTTACCAGGCAGGACGCTTTGTACTGCAGCACATAACTCACCATAGGAGCTGCTGCAGGACTAGTTATCTTGCAAGGTGAGCCACACCGCATGCTGTATGAAGGCTACGCTGGTCACTAAGATTACAAACATTTCAAATACAAATACTCAGCTACCCAATTTAAATAATTAAATAAATTATTGCATGTAATTAGAAGACTAGTATGTACATATACAATTTTTTAATAGCCTGTTTCTCAGTGTTTCCACTCAGAACATTAAGACAGAAACTTCTTAGCAGTTTTGCAGAGCTGGTACTTAAGCAGCCCACCCACCCAGTACGTACAGCCAGCCATGCAAGCACAGGAGTTTACTGTGAACACAGATGCAAACCTTGTTTTTCAGGTCATTCACTTCCTGCCTGTGGCTTCTGTGTAGCTGCATTTCTAACTGCTCCAGCTGCGTCCTCTGGTGCTGTTTCAGGGCTTCGCACTCACAGCTCAGACTTTCTAGCATCCGACTCTTGAGCTCTACTTCTCTTTGAAGGGCATACTTCTCTTGGTTATAAGTCTGAAAACACATTTAAATGCATAAAAAACCCTTCAATCATTGGATATAATTAGTTAGCACCTTAAGTTGGTTCATACCTGCTTCATTTGCTGCTTTCCAAGGAACAACCACCTGTCAAATTAGGACTAACATAGCTAATCTGTCATTTCCTTTTTTGAGGTGGAGGCAGGTTTTCATGCATGTTCACGTGGGAAGTACACATGTCTTGTATGTTATTGTAGGAGAAATGACAACCTCAGATGTTGTTCCTCAGGTAATGACCACATTATTTTTGGGACAAAGTCTCTCAGTGACCTGAAACCTGCCTGTTGAGTAGGTAGGAGGATTGCCAGTGTGTTGAGCCCCAGGGATCCACCTACTTCTGACTCTCTGGAGCTGGGACGGATAACAATAAGACACTATTGCACTGTGTCTGGGAACTATACACAGGAAAGCATTTTACTAAATGACCTATAAGCCCAAACCTGCTAATCAGTCTTAATGAACCCCAAAAGGTGTATTTAGAGATGTCAGGGATCTCAAAATACTTAGTTGAAAGAAGGAAAGGCACTGGTCCAGGAAATTACTGACTATTGCTTTCCAATCTGTGGTCTGCTGCCCTGAAATCCAGCAGTACAAATAGTAATGGAGGAGGTAGAATCTGGATTTCAAAATCCAAAAGAAACCTCATACTGCTACGTGTTAAGGATTTCCTGACAAACTCTTGCTCTTGGCTAAGCAATACCTGTCACGGTAGTAAGCCTTATCACACACTGATCAAAACCTAAGAATTTGGCTCATTATTAGAACAGTAAGTTATTTTTTATTTAATACAGTACAGTAACAGAATCTTTCCACAATTAGAATCCACCCGAGAAACAAGAAAAAAATAAAGGGGCCTTTGGTGTCACTAGACCAGAAACACTGTAACCACCTCACAGCGACACTCAGCCCCTCTTCCCAACAACTATCCATTCTGTGCATACTCAAAAAGCCAACCTCAGATCCATATAAACAAAACACTCAGCAACGTTAAGCCACAGTGAGTGGTACTGAGGACAAGGGCAGGTTAGGAAGAGGCTTTCTTCTCAAAGCAGCAGGAGAAAACACTCATGGAAGCTAGACACTGTTCAACAGATCAACTTGTACCAGACATCCAGGCTCAGCACTGGACATCATTTGCATCTTACCTGCTGGGAACCCCCACCTGATGGCTGGATCCACAAACAGTACCTACATACACCATGCTCACCCACGCACAATATGTAGTATTTGACCTGACAAAATTTAACTTTAAATTTGACACAGTAAGAAATTAATGATCTAGCCAATAATAAAAAGAGCAGTTTAAAAAGTTATGTGTCATTTTTCTCTCAAAATCTTACTGTACTATATTCGCTATTCTTAGATGCTAGATAGTATAATGCCCGTGTGATGAGATGAAATGTGACAGGTGCCATGTAAGGCATATGACATCGTGTTAGATGACTCATGACCTTACAAGACATCAAGAGGAGCAACATCTGCTTCAGGTACTCTGGACAGTGATTCGTTTCCCAAGCAGGATATAACCATCACAGATCTATAAATAATTATTTTACATAAATTATTCATATGTAGAATTGTCCATTTATTATTTATGGACAACTACAGACAGGGAAGTATGTTAAAGTCCTTGATGGAGGAATGGCAATTGCTGTAGTTCTCTATCAAGGAAGGATGAGCCCGGAGCATGATGGTCTATCAATCTCTATGGAAAGAGAAACAGAGGATACTTTACCAGCACTCAAATGTTCTGGTAAGCATTGCTAGTTGATAATGAGATGTTCTTCCTTGACTGCTTTGAAAAACAGAGGAACAGATAAAAGGAAAAATACTGAATATTTTCAGAGTGTAGTTATATTTACAAAATAAATATAGACATGCCATGGTTAAAAAGTACTGAAGTTCCTTCTAAATTTTTTTTTTTTTTTTTAATGAGATAAAAGCAGGGTAGAGAAGGGATTTGGGGGAGGACAACTAACAGTGAAAGTCTTGCAAAAACTACTATAAAAGCTTCCTAAGATGTATACATCTATAAAAAGGGGGTTTAATAGTGTCACCATATAATTCTGGGTAGGTGTAATACCCAAACGAGACATCATATACTACCAAATAAAACACAACACAGCAATGGGTTACATATTTTTGAGTTGTTGGACAATAGAGTCCCATAGATGCCTTCCCGCACCAGCAATATTACAGACTATGGCCAAGGTTATTGGTTGTCCTCCACAACTTGCTGTAAGACCCTATTACAAGAGACACCAACACAGAGAAATCTAGCTTCACCTGACTGGCTAGTGTTCAATGTGCTACGCACAATACCTGAGGGAAAAAGTAATAACTGAACTCACTCAGCTAAAAACTGTGAGCTACAACTTAATGACTTCCTGCAAGTTAGGCCTGCTGGTGCAACAGTGGCTTGAGTGTAGGAGAGCAATCAGCCACCTTCTAACTTGGATTTGAGCCCTCCCATCCTCTTCTGCCAGAGGAAACCCAGACCTGACACTGTCAATGAAGCCAAGAATCTGAGGCTAGATAGGTCATAGGCCCTAGGGGAAAATCTATAAGTATTACTCTGCTAAAAGAACACAGATCTCCTCAAGATTCAGGGATCCATTTGTAAGGGGGGGGGGGGGGGGGGGGGGGCAGAAAGACTTTGAGAGGCAGAGGTGGTAAAAAATGTCAAGGAAACAACGCTTTCCAGACACAACAGGGCAGATGTGCATATAAACACAGAAGCTCTGACAGCACATTCAAGGCCTTCATAAACAGCCAGAGAAAATCTCAGCTCAGGAGAAGTGGGTATAACGTCCCAATCCTAGCCAAGAAGCTATTTACAACTGATAGCTGTTAGGAGAGGGTAAAATCAGTTTTCTTCAATGTAGTGACACTGGGTAAATCAACCACACTCTAGGACATGCCCCATTCCCAGGAGCTGTCAGCCAACACAAACTGAATTGCATGGTTTTGTTTGTCTTTTAAAGAGAGAGAAAAAAAAATATGAAGTTAGGTGGAGAGGTAGAGAGAATCTGAGAAGAGTTTAGGGGTGGTAGAAAAACATATCAAAATATACTGTATAAAATTTTCAAAGAATAATTTAAAAAATTAAAACAAAACTAAACAAAAAATAAGATAAATAAAATTCAATTAAATTATGGAAAAATGCTAGAATTATTTTCGTCACTCTCCCCAAAGCTCTTCTACTTAAAAAAAAAAAAAAAAAAACTAAATTTCATGAGGTGTTTTCAAAACAATTGTGCAATAATGACTTTGTTTCCACTCTGAGATATATAATCTTTGTTTCATGATTTGGTGTTGAGTACTTATTAAGAAAAGTAGTACTTGGAAAAACAGCTGTCATTAGTGATATTTACCTGTTACATTTATAATTCTGAAATTCAGTTTTAAAACACTAAACATTTAATATTAAACTAATTTAGTAACTTTAAAAATATTTGTGTGTCAGGCAACAGGGGTATATTAGTAAATAAGAATAGACAAAATTTCCTCTCATGCAGCTTGCAACTCTGGAGATAATCAGCACGAGAGAATTAAGAGCAAATTTTGACAACTTTACATTATATAGTCAATGTTAGCCACCATGCTGACAGGACACTTAACTGACAGTCTGTGTTTGAGGATGGAGTCAAGAAGAGTGGATAAGTAACTCCAGAAGAAACATTCAATATAAAGCCAGTATAGGAACGACTACAGAAAACACATGTGAAATGTGGTGCTCACTTAGGCAGAGGTCAGAACATGAGCCTATACAAAAAGCCAAGTAAAGAGCTCAGACTCGGCTGAAAGTACAATAGGAAGCCCCGTGTGGCTTTCAGAAGAAAGGAGACCTTGTCTATCTTCTCATGACCACTTGGATGAGTGACACATGAATGATATGAATGATAATGATGGAAGCTGGCAACCAGTTAGAAGGCTACAGCAGCAGTACAGTGGAAAGATGGCTGTGGTCTGGGCTAGAGCAGCAGTATCTCAGGCAGATGTTTTGGTTGTGCTAGTTGTTTGTTTTTTGGCAAACTAACACAAACCTAGACATATGTGTGAAGAGGAAATCTTAACTGAGAAAACATCTTAGTAAGGCCCACCTGTAGGCAAGTCTGTGAGACAGTTTACCCCAGGACATATGGTTATGATTAGTATCAGAAAACAGGCTGGCCAAGCCAGTAAGCAGCATCCCTCCATGGCCTCTGCATCAGTTCCTACCTCCAGTTCTGACTTCTCTAGATGAAATCAACCCTTTCCTCCCAAGCTGTCTTTGGTCATGGTGTTTCATCACCGCAGTAGAAAGCTGAAGAAGATATAGGTCAAGTTCTTAGATTTATTGATGGATAAAATGTGGGACCCCTTGACTTCAAGCTCAAGCAACTGAATGAATGACAATTCCTTTACCAAAGCAAGGAAACATCCAGCTAGCAGACAGAGAATGGGCTGTGTCAAGCTTGAGATGTCCATCAACGGCAGGCACTTGAATACACTAATTTAGCCTTCAGGGAGAACTAAAGGCTTGGTGAAATGCCACAGAGCACACAGAGGTTTAGAACTATAAAGGAAGTGAGGTCACAAAAGCAGAGCATGGACCTGGCAGTAAAGGCAGCGAGGAAAGCAGGCTGAACCCAGAGCCAACCAACCATTGGAAAGAACATGGACATTTATTTAGATCATCCCCCTTTCCAATGCAGCTAGGGTGAGTAAGTTTAGGTCTTCAAAAGAGAATTGATAGTTGCCACATAAAACAAGTTTTTAGTTCCTAAGCACGTCCTTGTAAACAGGTGTACCAAATCCTACCTCGGCTGTGGTCATCATTTCTTCATGACATTTATCCAAATGACTCTGCAATTCCGTCTGCCTCTCCAGTAGCTGTAGGCCATACTGTGCAGCTTTCAGTCGCTCGTCTTCACACTCTTTGAGCTTTTTTCGAAGAACTGTGATATCTGCCTCCATGTTTTCTGTTTCCAACCTACTGTAAAGACAAAATACAACTACTTGAGCTAAACTTGGAACTAAATGTAGTGACATCAGAGCAGGAGAAGAAACATACATAGTCAACAGTACTGTCATACAAAACCAAAAGATATTAGATAGCACAGTAGGTATCAAGAAATGGACAAACTCTACACAACTTGTGAAGGTAAAGTCAGTTCAATTTTCTGATAGGCAGATTCTGGGAGGTTAAAAAAAAAAATAGATATAAGCCTTCTGGCCTGAGGAATGGAGCTACCCTCAGCTGAGGTACTGAAGTAAAGAATATTACAGGGAAGAAAGGTAGAATTTGTATTTTGAGTATGACATGGTTAAGCACTTGAATATGTTGGGATGAAAATACAAATTTGGACAGTGCCAACATTAAGTCCTTAACATTCCTCATCACTAGAAGATGAGTATAATCACTGATAAGTCTCAGAACTAAAGGCTGTTATGAAGGAAGACCAGAAGTACCCTAAGGTAAGACTCATGAAGTAAGCAGAAAGCATTTAATATTCTGGGAGCCAAAAAGACAAAATTCCTCCAGGAGGTGGAAAGGAACCATCATGGCGAATGATACTAAGGCAAATGAGGTGAGAAACTGAGAACTGCAGGGCATTGGCCCAAGGTGCTCTGCTGGAGAAGTGAGCCGAAAGCCTGGTTGGGATAGGTTTGAAGAAAATAGTAGGCAATACACAGATGTGGCTAAATGACATAAAAATCACAGTGGAGCTCCAAAGCCTGGTGTGCTAATCACTTTTCAGTCCAGCTTCTCAAAACCACAACCTGTATAAGGCACTAAAGTAACAGGAAGCCCTGTGGATGAGCTAGCTATCTGGGTTCAAAGCTCACTCCACCACCACCTGGCTACATCAATGTGAAAAAGTTTGGTGAACATCTTGTTTCATCTACCTTAATAGATTCCATAAGATAAGAAGAGTAAAAGGCCTCTAACTAGATTAAGAACACACAAATCCTGATTAGGTATCAACAGAAATATCATTCGAACCAAATGAATTTTAAACTTTCTGGGGAGGGGGGGGTCACATTTTCACAAGTAAGTACGAGTGAAAACATTTAACCCAAATACCTAAAATGTTACCACTGCAATGTCTAATCACTGAATAAGTAAACAAACAAACAAATCCACATGCAAAACCTTTACCCCAAAAGTTCTCCTGCCTATAGGATGCACAGGGATAAAGATGGAGAAGAACTTCTGACTGGCGCAACTTGAAACCCATCCTACGAGAGTCAACCCCTGACACTATTAATGATACTGTGCTATGTTTGCAGACAGAAGCCTCTCAGACTGTTTCCTGAGAGGCTTCATCCAGCAGATGGAAGAGGATGCAGAGACCCATAGCCAAGCATCGGGTGGGGCTCTGGGAGTCTTGTGGGTAAGAAGTGAACAAGCCGAAGGGGTCAAGGCCACCACAGGAAGACTTACAGAGTCAACCAACCTGGGCCCATGGGGGCCGAAGATTGAACACCAACCAAGGAGGATGTAGGGGCTGGACCTAAGCCCCCTAACACATCTGCAGCAGATGAGCAGCTTGGTCTTCCTGTAGGTCCCCTAACAATTAGAACGGGCTGTCTCTGACTCTGATGGCTGCCATTAGATCCCCTTCCCCTACTTGGACTGCCTGGTTGGGAAATGCTTACCCTGCTGAGATAGACGCCCCGAGGGAGGTGGGGGACTTCCTTTTCTGAGAAAAGACGGTGGGGGTAGTGGAAGTAGGGATTTGTTGGGGCGAGAATTGGAGGAGCGGAGAGAGGGGCTGAAACTGAGATGTAATGTGAATAAAAGATAAATAACAATAAGTAAAAAAAAATAAGTGAATAAAATGGTACAATGAGACTCCGTCGTGCGTGTTTGTTACATATTTGCAACAGTTAATTCGGGCTGAACCACTGGCTAGGGGGTTAAGGTACTAGAGAACTCAAGACTCGGAGGTCACAGAAGAAAATAGAAACAAGACCACTCAGCACCGTACATCTCTATCTGCAGTCAAACCCGCAGCGAAGCGGTCCGACTGAAAACTACACCGACCCGGAAAGCAGCTCCTGAGAACTCAGGTTCCGGGGAAACAGGCGTTCCGCCTGCGGCCGCCCGATGCACCCTTCTCACCACTCGTCTTTACCTCTATCCTCACGCTTCCTGGATGCTGCAACCGAAGGCCTGTCCGGAGAGCACTGGGCGCCCAAATCCACCTCAGCACAGAAACACCACCCTATTCATTAGGCCGAAGCGCTGCTAAGTAAGCGCCGGAGTTTTTTGAATACCGCTCCCGCGAGAACTCGAGTTTCTCACGAAGTGTCTTGTCCAATCCGCGCCTCCGGGGCAAACGAGAGGCGCGTCTTGCAGCGACTGCGCATGTGCATGTACGCGAATGGGCTTTGGGGCGTTTCTGCTGGGCAGTTTTCCTGGGAGCTGTTCTTACTGTCTCTGCTGTTAGTGAATTGTGTTTCTCAGGTTTGTTTGTTGTCGTCTTTAGCAGCGCCAGTGTCTCCGGGTCGGAAGGTAATGTCAGCCCCACTTTGGCCCGCCTGCAGTCGCCTTAGCTAAGGCGACGAGGAGTCTCACCTGGGCCAGCACAGTGCCACCTTCACTGGGATCCTCCCAGTTAGCCCCGCGGACCACCCTGCCAGTTCCACGGAATCTTGCCCTTTCCACGGAGGAAATCAAAGCCTCCTCCCAGAAAACCTAAGTAATTCAAAGTCAAAGCAATAGGACTGCTATTCAATCGAACCCAGCTAGTTCTGCAATACAGCTCGAGTACATGCGTGTCTAAATAGAAATACCTTGTAAATGTACCTATTCTTTAAACTTTTAAAGCAATTGGAAATCTGGAGAGTTCTGGCACCTGGTGTCATTTTTTATCTAAGGGCTTGGCCCTGTCTCTTTTATCGTGTTTTATTGTGTTGAATCTTTCCCATCAGTAGATGAAGGTGCTGAAATGACTCATTGCGAAAGTTAATCGAAAACTTCCCTGAGTCCAGTCAACCACATTCATTTATATATATATATATATATATATATATATATATATATATATATATATTTATTATTGTGTGTGTGTGTGTGTGTGTGTGTGTGTAATACACATATATATGTATGTATGTATATATATGAATTCATATACTCGCCAAGAGATTAGTTTCTTTTACTATTTTGAATTCTACCACCTGTGGTCTAGTCCTAAACCAGTGCAGTGAATTGTCTCGTTTGTTTGTTTGTTTGTTTGTTTTTCGAGACAGGGTTTCTCTGTATAGTCCTGGGGCATTGAACTCAGAAATCCGCTTGCCTCTGCCTCCCAAGTGCTGGGATTAAAGGCGTGCGCCACCACTGCCCGACTGTGAATTGTCTCTTGACAAGATCACCAGCGGGTTTGTTTAGGTTTTTGTTTTTGTTTGTTTGTTTGTTTTACCGTGCAGGCCAAACCTGTACCACAGCATCCCCCCACCCCCAGTGATTTTTACCCTTCAATGTCCAGTAGTCAATGTTCGTTTTCCCCTTTTCCTGCATTTGGTAGAGTTGAGTGCCTCCTTTAAGTTTTAATATCTTGATGCCCCACACCCCTTGATTTCCTGCCTTCATTTTCACGTGTAGACCAGTATTTCTGATCGAACTAGACCAGACTTTAAAGGATTGAATTGGTTTTTAAGATAAACAACAATGATCCATCAAGCAGATATAATCACTGTGTTCTTCATTAAATGAAGCAAATTCTGTTTCTTCTATCATTATCAAATTCCTCCACTCAGGATTCAGGAAGATAAACCTCTGGCCTTGGCCAGTCATGATCAGTCAATACCTGTAACTAAATCTCTATGAACTCCTTGTTTTGTTCTTTGAGTCAAGAGAGGGAAAATCACGTATTATCTCTTATGTAAAGGACTGCAGTGACATAGACTTGGAAGGATGTGATTAAATGCACTATCGAGGAGTTGCTCACAACATAGTATGTTATTTACATATACTTAATATTGTTAAGGCCTGCCCCTTCCCTCCAGCTTAATCTTAAGAAATTCCACGGCCAGGCGGTGGTGGCGCACGCCTTTAATCCCAGCACTTGGGAGGCAGAGGCAGGCAGATTTCTGAGTTCGAGGCCAGCCTGCTCTACATAGTGAGTTCCAGGACAGCCAGGGCTACACAGAGAAACCCTGTCTTGGAAAAAAAAAAAAAAAAGAAAGAAAGAAAAAAGAAATTCCACAAAGCTTTACATAGGACCCATCAACTTAAAGGTCAATATGAACTGTTATGTCTAAAATAGCTTGAGTCAAAGCTGACCACTGGGCGGCACTTCCAGTACCTGCACCCAAGCTCATTGTGGCTTTTTCTTTTGTAAGCCTGCCCTGAGAAATGTTCTGATTCATAGCCTCATCCACCAGATTCGGAGCTACAGCCCTGATCAATCAGTCTTAGGGTGTGCTTTCAATGAACCATCCCTGTCTGACTAAGCTTGGTGTTGGTGTGGTTTGTGGGCGACTCCTGAACCCCAACAAATATATATTTAAAACCATACCTGTAGAAATTCACACACATATATTAAGAAATTCATATGTATGTATGTGTGTGTATATTCCCTACATAGAAGGAGCTGTGTAAAAAGAAAAGTGTATTTTGTCTGGATATTCATTTAAAAAATTACAGATGCACCGGTGCTAAGCAGAGTCTTAAAAGATGGCAGAATTAAAGAAAAATTGACTGTGTGGAGAAGACTGTGTTCACAAAGTCTTAAAAGCCATTTTGCCCTGTAGTTGTTAAGCGCAGTTTATCGGAGAACGCTGATTTGGGCTCGTCTTTCTACACTGGCCCACCACATGAAAGTAACATGGGATCACTTGTGCTAAGTGGCACACAAATAATTGAGCTTCAAGACTATCCTTAGTGGCCAGACGGTTCAAATCAGGTGGATGCTGAGCTGGGACCTAAAGAGGTCTCTCTGTCTCACTTGTTCCCTGTCCACAAATACTTCCCAATCTTGTTGAAAGGAGTTGTTAGAACATCTTCTGATCCTGAGGACTGCTGTAACTTAGCATCATAAATAAAAGACAGTTATGGTCTTTAAAGTAAATTTGTTGTGGTTTGTATCTTTTTGACATAGTTAAAGTCACTGTTTAGGAATGCCCTGGATAGAATGCAGCCAGTACCACCACTGGACACAAGACATCACAAGTGAAACAAATGATTCTAGATAGTCAGCTTCTTAGATTAACTTACACTCTTCAGTAGTTCGAAGTTCAAGTCTCCCAAATGAGGCTGGGGTACACATGCATGCTTGACATGCCGAAGGTTTAGGGCAGGGTGGATTCTTCTGTGTCTGCCATTTTCATTTTACATCAGAAATGTCACATTCCTCCTCGAATGATAGTGGGTTCATGGAGCATAGGAAAGGCTTCTGAATTCCGAGAAGCAACAAAACTATCCACTGTAACCTCTATTAAAATTCCCGATACTATAGTCGTTCAAGCGCAGGCTGGCTGCTGTAACAAGCTTGTCATCATTCTATCCGTGTGACCAGACTAACTCACATGTTAGAAATGCTGGTCTGGGGGTGTTGCATTGTCCTGAAAAGGCATTTATTTTGATAGGAACTCATTTCATGATTGCTTAGGATACTACAGAGGAAAGGCACTGTACTCAAAAAGCTTAGAGTTAATGAAATCTGCCCAAAGACTCTTGCCCAGAGGATGTCTTTGATGACCTTCTTCTTCATTATTAAATAGAGCTGTAAGCTAGCCTTCTTTGGGGCCAGACAAAAACAAATACAGGACTCTGAGACACCAAAGAAGCTGGATTAATTAATAAAGTTCCATGATTGGTAGAATGGGCTCAGAGATGAAGTTTTAGAAGTTATGATAAAGGTTGTGTTCATTGAAGCTTGTAGACCAGCTGAGCAAAGCAAAGAGAATAGCTGTCTGGGTGCAAGATACAGGGATTGTCCTAATCCGTGGACTAGATAGGGTAATAAGGATCTAACACAGTGGTTCTCAACCCAATGCTGAAAGCCTTTAATACAGTTCCTCATGTTAAATAGATTTATTTTATTCAGCCATAAATTTATTTTCATTGCTACTTCATAAGTGTTAGGGGTTGTAAATATCTCTGTTTTCTCGATGTCTTAAGTGACCCCATGAAAGGATCATTTGGTCCCAGACAGGTTGCAATCCACAGGTTGAGAACCACTGATATAATAAGAGAAAGAAGAACCATGAGACAGACTGGAAATGTAATCGTCCCAGCTCCCAGTGTGGCAGTCAGTTATCTGACTTTTTGAATTATTGTCCAAGCAGGCAGATGTTGGCTTCTTAATAGAGATAATGCTAGTGAAGCCTGCACTGACATTAACTCCTAACAAGCCCGATTGCTGTATTGTATCTTGCTGTGGATAGACGACGCCTTCACTCAGCACTGTTATGCTGTCTCAGTACAATGTATTGATTAACTTGCTCTTTTTCTTGCCCAAACCATTGTGTATTTTATAAGCAATTCACCTTTCTATCCATGTTCCACCCTGTGGAGTCTTCACAGCTGATTCTACCGTCAGCTTCAGTATACTTTACCTCTAGAAACTGATTGAAAGATGGCCTCTGAATGACAAGCCAATGTGATCCCCCCCCCCCACTGGGACTTTTGGGGAAATAGATTGTGTTAATTTCCTTTGTTGTGAACTGAAGTATGGCCACCTAAGAAGACAGTGGCCCTCCACAACATTGTGCGCTATAGCTTCCAGCTGCCATCTGGCTTGAGAAATGAATAACAATCAGGGACTTAAGTAGAGAATATAAGAGTTCTACTCTTGCCATCTAAGTGATTCAAGCCTTCCACGAAGCTATCCTGTATGGCTGTTGTTCAAAGCAACTTAGATTTAAGGTCTCTGCTGTTTGGAAGTTAAAATATTTTAACTGATATACAGTAATGCCTCCATCTGAGAATAAGTGTCTCCAAGTGCTCAGTCCCATATAAGAAATATATATCAGCCTCCTCCTCTGAAGGCTCATAAATCATTACCAAAGTGAAAGCAAGTGATCATAAGGCCCCAGCCCCAGGACAAGAGCACTTGGCGATCAACGGCAGCTGGGAGAGTCCATTTTCTTTACAATGTAGCCACTGAGGGCTGCCCATGTTCTTGAAAATGGCCCCGCGCCCATCCATGCACATACTGGTAGCACTAAGCAGACTTGGTGGATTTAGAAAAAGAACACGTGACGTTGGAAAAGAAGGGTGATGGAGTGATGGGTAGGGACTGGAGAGGTGAAATGGGGATGGGTCTGATCACAATACTTTACATTTATGTATGAAATTATTATAATAAAATTATACACCTGTCAGAGCTTGAGTGGACCCAGACTATTCAATTTACATTTAGGAGTTCTGTTTACTTCCAGACAGGATGGCTTCTTTGAGGGGAAAAAGGGGCTTGCCTGAAGGAAAGGAAGGCTTATCCTAGGTGAAGGGACCGATGAATGGTAAAGGAAATTGAGGGAATCAGACATTGTACTGGTTAGTTTCATGTCAGCTTGACACAAGCTAGAGTCGTCAGAGGAGGGAGCCTTGGTTGAGAAAATGCCTCCACATGATCTGATTGTAGGCTAGCCTGTAGGGCGTTTCCGTAATTAGTGATTGCTATGGGAGGGCTCGGTCCATTGTGGGTGCTGCTATCTTTGAGTTGGTGGTCCTGAGTTCTATCAGAAAGCAGACTGAGCTAGCCATGGGGAGCAAGCCAGTAAGCAGCATCACTTCTGCATCAGCTCCTGCTTGTAGGTTTCTGCCCTGTTTGAGTCCCTGTCCTGACTTCCTTTAATGATGGACTGTGATGTGGAAGCATAAGCTGAATAAACCCCTTTCCTGGAGTTGCTTTGGTCATGGTGTCTCATCACAGCAATAGCAACCCTGACTAAGATATCTTGTGGGTGATCTTTTTCTTGTCCCTGCTTCAGACAACCTCCTGGCTACATTTAAATTGACTCCCCCAAGCCCCAGATAATCTTAGGATCTACACATACTAGAATTAAGACTGGCATGTTTGCATCCATCAGGTCTTTTACTTGCTGAGTTTGCTCATGTGTATAAAAACCAAAACTTCTCATTTTTTATTTACGAGATTTATTCTATTAATTTCTACTTACAAGATTGTATTTCTGTGTAAACCCACTTCCCAGCATCCGTTCCATATTCCTTTAGTTTTCACTATGGCTCACAGTCTAGTGTGACCCAGAGTCCTCATTCATAAAACACAGAATCACTATTCATGAAACATGTTACCTACTACTTATACTGATCCTCCTCTTAACTTCAATCTATTTGATCCAAGTCAAAGTGTAGTGTCTCAAATCTTAAGGGTTCTCTAAGATCTTGAATTGGTCATACTTGACTTTTCTGAGGTGTGTGTGTGGGGGGGAACTAGACCGTCTGAATTTTCTCTCTCTCTCTCTCTCTCTCTCTCTCTCTCTCTCTCTCTCTGTGTGTGTGTGTGTGTGTGTGTGTGTGTGTTACATCCCTACTGCAGTTTCCCCTCCCTCCTCTCCTCCCAATCTCCCTCCCAAAACTCCTCCTTTGTTTCTCTTCATTAAAGGACATCAGGCAGTTCCATGGACATCAGCCAGCCATGGCATATCAAGTTGCAGTAGGACTAGGCATCTCTCCTATTAAGGCTAGACAAGACAACTCTATATGCAGAGAGGGTATCAAACGCAGGCAGCACAATCAGAGACAGCCCCTCCTCTCACTGTTAGGAGCCCCACATGAAGACCAAGCTATACAATGGTAACATGTGCAGAGGGCCTAGGTCAATCCTTTGCAGGCCCCCTAGTTGACACTTCAGTCTCTAAACCACTATGGGATCAGGTTAGTTGATTCTGTGGTGTTGTTTGTGGTGTCCTTCACCCCTCTGGCTCCTACAATCTCCCCTACCCTGCTTCTTCTGCAGGATCCCCTAAGTTCCATCTAATGTTTGGCTGTGGGTCTCAGCACATTTATAGGCAGGATAAACTGTAGGTCAAAGGTTTTGTGGTTGGCTTGGGTCCCAGTCCCTCTAGTGGAAATCTTGCCTGGTTACAGGGGATAACTGGTTTAGACTCTATATCCCCCATTGCTAGGGGGTCTTAGCTAGGGTCACCCTTGTTGATTCCTAGGGGTTTCCATTGCACTGGGTTTCTAGCTCATCGAAGAGATGATCCCCCCATTCCAGTTGGCTCCCCAATACTGTCTGTCCTCCCCCAACTTGATCCCCCGTTTCCACTGCCCCCCCCATCCAGGCCCCTTCCCCATCCACCCTCAATGTCTATTCATTTTCCCCTTCACATTTAGATTTATGCATCCTTCCTTAATCCCTCCTTGTTACCTAGCTTTTCTCAGTCTGTGGATTATAGCATGGTTATCCTTTACTTTATGGCTAATATCCACTTATAAATGAGTACATACCATGTTTGTCTTTCTAGGTTTGGGTTACCTTACTGTCTTAGTTAGGGTTTCATTCTGTGAAGAAACACCATGACCAAGGCAACTCTTATAAAGGAAAATATTTAATTGGGCCTATCTTACAGTTTCAGAGGTTTAGTTCATTATTGTTGTGGCAGGAGGCATGGTGGCATGCAGGCAGACATGGTGCTAGAAGATCTGACAGTTCTACATCTTGATCCACAGGCAGCAGAAGGAGACTGTGACTGTGCGTAGTTTGAGCTTACGTAACCTCAAAAACCTGCCTCCACAATGACACACTTCTTCCAACAAGGCCACACCTACTCCAACAAGGCTGATGTACTGCAGCTTGGTAGCAGAGGGGCAAGGGTTAGCCTCTCTTGCCTGTAGGGCCAGCTCTCCCATGATGCCCAGATGAGAAGTGGGGCCAGTTCTGCACAGTTCTCAGACATCAACATGAGAGTTTGTCCAGGCCTGCCTGGTGTCGGACTGATGGTGGTCTCAGGCTCCCCGCTCCCCCCAACCTGTTTTGTTTTTTTTTTTAAAGAAAGTTAAGCTACTAACCAGATGTTCCTAGGTCAGAACACTGAGCAAATACGTGGCCTCTTTCCTCTGTCACCTCCTGACACTCAAGACACAGCAGTCACACCTGCTTTCCATTTTCATGAGGTCCCATTTATTAATTGTAGGTCTTTGTCCCTGCATGATTTCGTATTCTCTTCAGGAAGTTGTCTCCTGAATTCTGTGCCAATGCATTCAAAACTATTTCCCACTTTCTCTTCTATCAGGTTTAGTGTATCTAGTTTGATGTTGAGGTCTTTGATCCGCATGGACTTGAGTTTTGTGCAGGGTGATGGATGTGGATCTATTTGCATTCTTCTACATGTAGATATCCAGTTAGACCCGCACCATTTGTTGAAGATGCTTTTTTCCCATTGTATAATTTTGGCTTTTTGGTCAAAACTCATGTGTTCAAGGTGTGTGGATTTACTTCTGGGTTTTTGTGATTCCATAAATCAACCTGTACGTTCTTATGCAGTTTTTATTACTATAGTTCTGGAGTACAACTTGAAATCAGGGATGGTGATACCTCTGAAAATTATTTTATTGAACAGAATTGTTTTAGCAATCCTAAGTTTTTTGTTTTTCCAATATGAAGTTGAGTATTGTTCTTTCAAGGTATGTATAATGTATTTTCCTTATAGGAAAAACTATTAGGAAATATAGGCATTATTAGACAAGGCGGTTGAAGTCAGCTCTACCAGGCAAGCAGCTAGTACTATTTTGTAATTCAGTTCATAACCACTTCCTGCCTATTGGCACTAGGTGGCAGTGTTGGCAAATATTTTATGTGAAGAAAGCATCTTTCATAGAAACTAGATTTTGCTGTTGGAAGTATCCCCAGCAAGTGAGACTTGCTCTGTGTCCCTTGGATTAGCCAAGTGCCTGTACATGAATGTGCACTTGTGCGTGCACGTGCACACACACACGCGCACACACACACCAGTAACATGCAATGTTAGCCATCTGACCATTGTTTTACCTTAACTAGACTTATCATTCTCTCCTATTTAATTAATTTACCTCATCCTTTTCACTGAAGAGGCCAGATGATCAATGGATAATAATATAGTATAGAAAGAGATGGTATAATATAGATGTTATAATATAGAAAGAAGTGAAAAATAATAAAGAAAAAGATGTTCTGGATCTAACATTGACACTGAAGTGCATGCTGCATTACAAGTGCTAGCCTTTCTAAACATCCATTTCCCTGGGATAATCAAAGCATCCAACCTAATGGGCAGCTGTGAACTTAAACGAGCAAGCACTTTTAGCATAACATCAATAAGTAGTAGTTGTTCTTTTTAAGACTATCTTTCAGTTCAAATATCACTCCCTCTCGGACCCTTTCCTAGGTTCTTAGCCTAGGGCTTACTTCCTATATGCGATTCATAGCACCCTATACTTGCCCTTCAGATCATGAATTGTTTGTGGTAATTTGATCTGCCTTCAGCACTAAACTGTAAGTCCTTTGAACTCAGAGAAGAGCTTTATCTATTTTGCTCACTACAGTTCCTTTTCCCCAGTAATTGTCATAGTGGCTGGGTCATGCTAGGACTTAAAGTTAAGTCTGAAGAAAGAATTTTAAAAATATGCCTCACTAATATTAAATGCATATTAATTGACTTAAATGAGAATCTATAACCTCTTGGATTGCTGAGAGATCAAAGCTTCTTACAATATATATATATATATATATATTGTGTGTGTGTGTGTGTGTGTGTGTTTGTATACTGAACATTTATCAATTAGCTTACATTAAGTAGCCTTTGGTCTATACTCCAAGTAAGTATGTGGGAGTATTTGATACCCTCATAGTTTAATTGCTTCCTTCACCAAAACAATATAGGTACCCCTTGCTTAAATCAACATTTCTTCATTAAAACTTTATATTTTGATATCATTTCTGCAATTCCAACAATCCTTCCTTCCTTCTTTTCCTTCCTCCTTTCTTTCCTTCACCTCCCTTTCCTCATTTCTTGGTATAGTGAAGACGAAGCCCAGTCCCTTACATCCCAGACAAACACTGGGTCACTGTGCTGGACTTCCAGCTCTCTCAAGCATTCACAATATACTAGGGAATGTAGTATGCAAACCAGCTCTGATGGAGAGGCCCATAAAGCAATGAATCCTTGGCTAAGGTATCTGCTCACTGTAAATATCAATTCTGCATATTGTGTTCTCTTTAAGGGAAGAGCTGTACTCGATGAACTTAAAGTGTTTTTTAATATTTTATCAAGGTCATGGACAGACTTATTTACATTCTTCAAACAAATCCTATGTATGTCCTATTTATTTCCTCAACTAGAAAATATTTTAGTATTTCACTTCAGAGCCCTTAAGGTCCCTTAGTATGATCAATGCGGCAAGCCAGAAGGTACAGAAACAGCTATGGGAAATATTAGAGAAAGGTTGGTTTACTTCTAAAAGATAACATATTTTTGTTTCTAAATCTTTTTCACACTATGAAAATGAGGAAGCGTTGTTTTTGTGGGTATGATGTACACAGCACAGACCATCTTAAACTACCCCTTTCCTGCCTTGTTGATAAAGCTTTAGGCCGTTCTGTTAGTAGCTGTGTTCATTCCGTTGCTCCAGTCACTCTTTACTGGTTGTTCTTAACCCCACTACCTGGCAGGGTGCTGAGACCATTGCTTCACTGCAGATGAATCCCATCAACCACCCACGATAAACTGTGGGCTGCTGGCTGTATGTGGCCGCTTTTGATAAATCAGTCAGTCTTGTGAAATAGTTCCCTGAAATGAAGTTCTGGAACTCATCAGGTATCTTCTCTGACAGTCATATCTCCTCCCAGCGCTCAGATTTCCCAAGCAGCTGGGAGAAGGCCCACATCCTCCCCCGGTGCTTGTGTCTTGGCAAATTCAGATCTGTGAGCTTTTGGCACTGAAGTGGCGCTCTTTTTGCTCTGTGTTAGCTCAGGGCTAAGAAATCTCTTGAGGTGAGTAAGCTTTTAAATGTTAGAGGACAAACAGTTCCAGGATCCGTGTACATTTAGCAATTTGCACGAAAGGTTGCTGTCCCTTATCACTCCGTTAAAATTTGCAGCGCCCACCACTGTGCTTTGTCTTCTTGCGAGCTGGGCTGGAGGTTGACATTGTCGCCTTTTCGTGTCCATCTGGTGCTGATATCTCCCTGTTGGTGGGATCTCCACCCGGGAATGAAGTATGGCTTCTAAGTCGGTGCGTAGTTTTCAAGTTTTCTTTACTCTCTAGTCATGAGCAGTTTAGCAACGTAAAGACTTCTGGGAACTGTGGTATTTGTGCCACTGAGTGAACACCATAGAGTGGGGTTACACAACTTCCATCACCCAGGCCAATCGTGTGATGTGCTTTCTTGATGGTAACAGATGGTCAGTGGGTTAGAACATGCCTATGGTATCAGCACTCAGGAAACCAAAGCAGGAGTTTACAAGGTCTAGGCCCACCTGAGCTGTGTAACAAAACTCTATCTCAGGAAGAGAGAGGGCAGTCTAAAGCATGCCTGTTTTTTCAGTAACTTCCAAACAGTTCAATTCTCAGTGCTGGTGACTGAAACAAGAGCTTTGCACATAGTAGGCCGGTGCATCTGCCAAACCACACCCAATCCTGAGCAGTAGTTGTTAGGGTTTTTAAAAAAAACCTTACTTATTTCTGAGGTTTTAAAAATGTAACAGTGCTCTGCATGTAAACCTGCGTGCCAGAGGAGGGCGTCAGATGCCTTTATAGATGGTCATGAGCCACCATGAGGTTGCTGGGAATTGGACTCAGGACCTCTAAATGAGCAGCCAGTGTTCTTAATTACTGAGCCATCTTTCCATTCCACTAGTTGTTGATTCTGTGTGTGTGTGTGTGTGTGTGTGTGTGTGTGTGTGTGTGTAACCAGCTCTCCAACACCTGTTGTTATTGTTGTCCCTGTTATTTAATAAATAGGAGTACACTCCAAAATACTTATAGAAAGTATATGCCTTAGTGTGCTGTGAAGAGACATGTCCAAGGCAACTCTTATAAAGGACAACATTTAATTGGGGCTGGCTTACAGTTTCAGAGGTTCAGTATATAGTCATCATGGTGGGCAGCATGGCAGCACTCAGGCAGACATGGTGCTAGGGGAGCCAAGAGTTCTACATCTTGATCCAAAGGCAGCAGAAGGGGACTGTGTCCCCAAGGCAGCCAAGAGAATTCTTTCTTCCACACTGGGCAGAGCCTGAACATAGGAGACCTTAAAGCCTATCTACATAGTGACACACTTCATCCAACAAGGCCATACTTCCTCCTGTAAAGCCACACCTCCTAATAGTGTCACTCCCTATGTCCAAGCATTCAAATACATAGATCTACAGAGACAAAACCTATTCAAACCACCATAGTGTAGTACAGTAAATACATAAACTAAAACATGATCATTTATTATTATCACATATTAAGCACTGTATATAATTGAATGTGTGATATGACAGACAGATGGGTTTGTTTTCCCCAGCATCACTACAGACACAATACATTACTGTGGCCTTCTGATGGCTGCAGTGACAACGCTTGTCCAACTCCTTTCTAAGTGTATGGGCCCTCCGTTGCGCTTGTGTACAATCACAGACATTGTTATATGGCCATTGCTATGTGTGACTCAAGGTGCTTCGCTGTGGAAAGATCTTGTATGACTATCATTTGCACCACAGAATTCCTTGCCAAGGGGTGAAAATGCGTCCTACATAGAAAGCCAGGTTAAAATTCTTGAAAACAACATCCCATTCATAAAATGAGTCTTCCGGCCAATGTAGGAAAACAGACTTGAAAGGCAATATCTCATTTGTTTCATAATTTGGTTAGAAGGTTGGGTTTCACTTCCGCTCCCATAAAAGTCACTGGTCAGGTCTCATCCTAAAAGAGTGGTTTCCAAACCTTGCTGCACCTTAAAATACTTCATTAGAGAGTTGGCATCTCCTAATGCCTACAGACTGTACCCAATACTAATTAAATCAGAATCTGCCAGACATCCATAAGTTTTGCAAACCCCCACGTGAATTGAATGTGCAGCAGAGTTTGAGAGCTTTACCCTGAAGCAATCATGCATGGTAGAGCTACCATGTCATTGAGCTCCATTGCCCGTGTAGCTCAGTGGTTGGTTCTCTGTCTAGCTCTTCATTAACATTGCCCTTACAGAAAGTCCCATTCTGATGCATTACATAAGGAACACATCAAAAATGGTTAGCTGCTTCCCCAAGTGACTCTACTGTCAGCCAGTAGTGGAGAATCACCTTGTCCACAGATCACTCTAAGAAGTAGTGCAATGTGAGTTCTTTAGTATTTTTCTGGCAGTTAAGAGCTTTATACATAATTAAAGTTCTTATTCAAGAGTAATTTTATAGAACCTATGGAATATTTATTTTTCTTAAGATTTCTCAGCTTCAATGTCCAATCGTTTTGTTTAATCTTCACTGAAGGCTTGTCCAATAAAATACAGCTAAACAAAGTTTTGTTTTGTGTATTTATAAGTTCTTCCACACAATATTTGGAATGAATAGTACAAGATTACCATTTATCTAAAAATCAGATTTAACCAGTACCCTTGGTTTTCATGTATGTGCTCACAGTAATTAGTGGGAGAGCATGGGTTCCCCTTGGGAAGGTTGGCGGCGGAGCTGATGTTGGGGAGAGCTTTGTGCCATGCAGGGTTGGAGCCTGTCTTAGAGTTTGTCCCCTTTTATCTAATGGTGGTATATGATAAGGCAGGGGTAGAGCATGGTTTAGCATCCATCAGGCCTAGGTTTAGTCACTACCATCACCTCCCCCAACACCTCACCCCCCCCTCAAAAGATCAGCACTTTGAAAATTAAAAATAAGTTTGAAATCCCCCATGAATGCTTCTACTTTCATACTCTTAAGAAGTGCAGGAAAGGTGAGGTCTTGTTGTGCACGTAGGTGGAGTGTAAGAATTGGTGAAGACCTTTGTCCGTGTCTGGGCTATGGCTGTACCCACAGCTTCTAGCTCCAGTGCTGCAACTCTGACCACAAGAGAACTGCCCCCTTATCATTCTAAACCTGGGGTAATTGCTCAACCTGAATTCAGGTTCAGGAAAATTGCATGCATTAATAAAACTTTTAGGATGCCAACTCTGAAAAGCAAGGAGGTACATATCTGTGCACATGCAGAGAAGACAGTCCAATTATCTCTCATTAAGAGTGCTTAATATTCATAGATGAACAAACCTGAAGTGATTTGCAGAAGCTTGTAAAATTCATCTTCTCAGAGGTAAATACATTGTTTTAGGACAATGGACAGTTAGTCCTCCCTTCCCAGATTGGCTTGAACTTTGCTTCATGCTTCAATGTCTCACTAGTATGTAATTTGTCTTACAGGAAACGAAGTTGAGTATTTTATGTGTATTGAGACAAAATAGTAATCTCAACAGTTCTACTCCCCATTCACAATGCAAAGGAGAGAAGAATCTTTTAGCAAAATTAGAAAACTGGGAACGTGCCACACAGAGTCTATGTTTCCAGTTTATTTCCAAAAGCTCAGCATAGTTTTTAACCCTATCCCAGTGTCCGTATTCACTGTGACAGTAGCTTCCTAGATCTTGCTATTGAGCTTCGTGTACTTTTTCCAGTTCACTCACTGCCTCCTCCGTTATTTTTGGGCTTGCTCCTTCAGTGAAGTGAGTAAGATGTAAGGAGAAAATTAGATTACGTGCATGGGTTCCTATATGCATTTGAATTTGCCATCCCTGCTGTGAAGCAAGATTAGATTACAATATTACTTCATTGTTCACCAAACTGAGTCTGAGATTCTTTTCTATACAAGGGGAGTTCTTTGTATTGTTCCAGGTTATCTGATAACTGCTTGAGGAGAGAACTCAAGTCGTTTCTGTCATAGTTCAAACTTGGACACTGCGTAGAGTATGAATAAATTTGCCCCCAACAGAATAGTTGTCAAGTTGGTTTTCTTTGGCCATGTTTTCATTGATTGAATAAAAATAGTCATTAGGACAAGATCATCAACACATAAAGACCAAAATTCATAATTTGAAAAAAATCTGAAGTGTTTGCCAATGTCTAAACAATCTAGCAGGTACTACTCACCTGTTGGATCTGTGGCACTTGGCATCAGATGTTAACACGGGACGGGTCCTCAGGATGAAAGCTAGGCTCTTTTATTGTATAGATGAAACAACTTAGCAGAGGCAAAACACTCATTCTTGATCACATTGTGGGTTAACGTCAGAACGTCGATCTAAAGTCATTATTTGACTTGAAGCAAGGCCAATGTTATTTCCATTATCCTTAATGGTCTCTAATACATGGTAGACCAGTTTCAGGTTTATTGTCTCTCCCCCACTGAGGTTGAATTCACTAACCATTATTTACAATAAGAATTATAACATTGCCATAACCTTAATTTTTAAGTAACAAGATTTTGTCATGAAATTATGAGCCATTACATGGGTAATTTTTCTTTTTTAAATATGAAGATGATTCTGAGTGATGAAAGCCTCGCGGTTCCTATTTTAGGGAAAGATGTATAACTCTCGATAGTTCCTCTGTTTAATCCTTTCACTCTCTGTGTGTTCAGCCCTCCCCCCTGCCCAGGAAGCCACATCGCTTTTTAAATTGTTAGAATGTCTGCATATCTATGTAAAAGCCACAAAGGCAAATCAGCCTGATAAAGATGTGAAACATTTTTGTGAAATTCTCACACCTCATTCATTCCAGAGTAGGATGTGGAGTCCATTTCCTGTGACTCAAATACACACACAAAGAGGGAAAGGGCCTGACACTTTCCCACAGTGAAAGACAAATGTCTGGTGGCCATGACTGCAAGGGCCATACGCTGAGAGCTGTGACCTAGCGAACATTCCAGGCTGAGCAGCTCTGACTTTTAATGTAGAAAACTCAGCAGTTTCCTTTTTCAGTGAGGACCCCTTCAAAGAATGTGGCCAATGGACTCAGCCTAGTGTGCTAGGAGGGACTTGGATTTTCTCTGAGGGTCTGAAGGCTGGGGGGAATTGAAGAGCTGGTATACCTTTGCCTTCTTGCAGGGGACAGAATGGCAATAAAGTGAGCACCCACGCCCCCTTCTCCCCCAGGGGCTGGCAACAGCTGCTTGGTTACCAAAGGAAGAGTTTACTTGGGTGGGGAGGAAATATTTCTTTATAAATAATGTGCTTTATGACTCCTGTTTCTGGGAAACCTGATACAATGCAACTACAAGTATTTAGGGTCAAGTTCCAGCGGTTTTAATTAAATATTTGACTGTTTTATGTGTTATTGTAATTGACTGAGTTTGAGACCTGGGATGTTAAGAAGTCAGAAATTTGCCTCTGTGTGTGCATCTCTCTCTCTCTCTCTCTCTCTCTCTGATTTTTTTTTACTCTTTTAGGGAATCTTCCTTCAGAGCAAAGATGTTGAGCAGTGGCTTCAGGCTAGAACATCTCTGCTCAGATACATAGGCAGGCAAGTGTCTAGAAGAGGCACACACATCTCCATTCAGAATCAAGAGTAACTGACAAAACCCAGACTGCATTCAGTTCATTCCTAGAAAGAGTCGTAGATAGTCAAAAATCTCTCCTCTTCTATTAGTCTCCTTGCTTCCTCCCTACAAAAATGTGTGCTTCTGGAACGCTGCACTTCTTAGCCTAATATAAATGCATTCACTATGCGGATGGTCTAAAAGAGAACTTTAAGGGAAAACTTTACTACAGGATTTGGGTTCTTTGAGAAGTCTTGTAAAATAGTTTTTTTTTTTTTTTTTTTTTTTTTTTTTTGGTTTTTCGAGACAGGGTTTCTCTGTATATAGTCCTGGCTGTCCTGGAACTCACTCTGTAGACCAGGCTGGCCTCAAACTCAGAAATCCACCTGCCTCTGCCTCCCAAGTGCTGGGATTAAAGGCGTGCGCCACCACCGCCCGGCTGTAAAATAGTTTTATAAATCGTTGCTAACTTAAAATATTATTGATGGTGGAAGATGAGTGAATCTTTCCTAATGCTTTATGGTTGAGCAAGCACAAACACACTGTATTATGTAGCGCAAGAAAAACAGGATTGTTCCTTACATAGGAAACAAGTTAGGTAATCTATCCAGACACATGGTTTCCTTTGAGAGTTTAATGATCAGTTCAACCTGCAATACAGGGAATGGACTCCCAGACAGGCTTGGCATAGTCACTAGAGGAACGCCGCAGAGGAAAGGTGAGCTCTGAAAGTCCCAGGCTGGCACTGTGAGCTACGAGTTCCTGCTGTTGACAGCCTTACCCATCCTGGTTCTACTTTTTAAGAGCAGGGGGCCTTGGAACCCCATTTCTTGGCTCTCAATCAGGCTTTCATTACTTATTCTGTGATGTTGTACAGCTCCCTAGTATTCCTTACCCGAGGCATAAAAAATAATAGCTCGTAGCAGTGTGAGGCTCCAATGAGACAGCAGTGTGGTGAAAAAGACTCTGGCATATGGTAAATAATGCAGATATATTACACTGCAAGGCTACATTGTAATATTCATAAAGCCTTTGTAAATAATGGCCCCTCGTATCATTCTATTCATATGTAAAACCATATGTAAAACAGAAGAAAATAGCATTGTAAGGACTGGAGTCATAATTAAATCATAATTTAAAGTTTTCTTTTTAAAAGAAATGCACACAAAAGCAGAGAGGCTAATGTGGTGACCTCCATGTGCCCATTGCTGACCTTCAATATTGGTCAATTCTATAATTTTTTTTCCAATTATTTCCTCACCCATATTTTTCTGGGATGTTCTGCAGCAAATCACAGATAACAATTTTTTTTATTAGTCATACATTCTTGAGTATGCAGCTGCAGTAGAGCAGTTGCAAGGTGACCAGTGTGATTTTTCTGTATGTGGCCCCTTTGCAATGTGACTTTGTCACTCATCCTAGCAGGAGTAGCATCTTTTCTCAAGCTCCATCCTGTAGGCACTCATCTTGGGAGCCTGTAAACCTAGTCACTCTCGAGGTTAAGGAAGGAGGATTCTGAGTCTGAGATCAGCTTGGGCTACATAGTGACACATTGTGTCAACAGCCATAACAAAAAGTGATATGTAATTGCTAGGCAAAAGAATGCTTCAGCTGAACTTGATCTATGATACTGACCTTAGAGGATTTTGAGCAAAGATCACCATTAAGTCATTAGGTTTTGTTTGCATTTGAACACAGGACATGGACTAAGGTGCATATTTTACATAACCAAAGTAGACCTGGCCTCCAGGCTCTCCCAGCATCCCCCAGTCCCTACCTGGCATCCCTTGCCAGCAACCCTGAACTTTCCAGCTCAGGGGCGGGGCTGCCCTTCCCACAGAGGCTCTTCCCTATACCATCTAGATATTTTGTTCTCATGTTCTTCTCCTCCTCTCTCTCTGTTCATGCTCCCCTTTGTCTCTTTCTCTCTCCCCCTACCCCACCCCCTTTTCCCATGGCGACTTCCCTGACCTTGGTACTCAGGGCAGTGAACTTGCCCACTGGAGAGCAGCTTCCCAGTAAACCTGTCTTTAATATAATCTAATCTGACTTAAATTGGCTCATTTCACCAGCAGCAGAGAGATAACCCTGTATCAGGTTTGGGTGGGTTTTTAATGAATGAATAGACAGCACAGTCATTCAAGCAAATTTTTAAATGTTTAAGCCAGATCTTCATTGGGCTTTTACCATTCTTTCCAAAGGACTGAACTTAGAAGGCACAGGAATTTTATGCCTGTGAAGGAGCATGTCCGTAGGCTAGGATCTGTTAGGAAATCCTGTTCTGTGACATTCATACCAAGTGCCCTTGTGTCCGAAGTAGCTGATCTATGTCACAGTCTAAAGCAGGTTGATATTTGATGCAAGACAGTCATTCTTGAGCTTTATTGGCTCACAGCCTTCTTTGAAAATCTGATGAAATGTGTAGAACTTCTGCCTAGAAAAAGATGCATGAGAGAGGAAAAAAAAATGCATGAGAGAGAGGAAACCCCTAATTACCTAAACAGGGCGTGGTGCGCTAGAGGGTGGTGCTCACAGGCTAGTCAATGTGGCCATACAGGAGAAAAGGCTGATGTTCTTGATGGAGCATCCTTGAATCCCCAGGGATACACGGTTGGCTTGTAACTGCTAAAGGCTCTGTTTGTGTTTCCCAGGTATGTGCTTTCACTGTTGTTACTGTTGAAGCTACTTTTGAAAGAGGAGAGGGTCTGTTGGCACAAGCTCCTGGCTGGATCTCAGCTTTCTTGACCAGATATATTTCAGTGTCTTCTGAAGTGTCAGTGGTTCCTGCAGCTCCCACTCCTAGACCTTCCATTGGCCCAAAGCCAATGTGATGGAATGAACAGGAAGTAGTGGGCCCCTGAGACGAGCCATCCTAGTTGCACTTAACCATTACTGATGCTGTCTAATGGACTGGATGCTTCTCTGGAACTAGGGCTGAGTGTCTTCAAGGCTCTAGTTGATAATGTGTTAGGCTTGAGTCAACTGTTAATACCACCTTGGTTCAAATTTCACCCCACTGCTTGAGTGTCGTCTGCGCAGTGTGATGCACATATTAGCTTATTCGTGTGGAGAAGGAGAATCTTTTTCCTGTTGCTACTTCTTCTCTTGCTAGTACTCCATACGACCATATGAAATGGGACAAAAAGAAGCAGGGAAAAGAAGCTGGAAAAGATCCAGCACCAAACTCAGGTAAACTGGAAGATTATAATGCCTCTAGGACAGTTACTTTATTGTTTATAAAAGTGATAGATAAAAGTTATTGTAAATCATCATATAAAGAGGTACCCATTCACATATCCCCTTTCCTCATACACTGTTTCATTTTTAATAATAGCATATACCGCCCTGCACTGTATTTACGTACTTTATGCACTTATGCACTTACTGGTATCCTCCATCATAACACAGACTGCTGAGTTCGGTGTTATATCTCTATAACAGTAGGTGGCATGATAGGTGCTCACCCACTTCAATTTATATTTTGACAGACAGGTGAACAGTTAAATAAAGTAATGTTGACTAACTGGCATTTCCGGAAGCGCTGATGCTGGCCTGTGTAAAACTACCCAGGAAGGGCATTTCAAAGATGCAGCTGTTCCCTCTGTGCCTTCCGTAACCCTTAGCCTTAGTGTGAGAACTGAGCTTCAGGATAAGGTCCCTGGTTACATGCTGAGGAAAACCCTGCAAAGCATTGTGAAAAGACTATTGTTATGTGACTTCTGTGGCCTCCAAATGTGTAAAGCAGGAGAGGTTCACTCTTTCTCCCTAATTGATTTGGGACAAGTCAACATAAAAATGAGCAAAATAAAACTGTGCTGAAAATACCATCAAATAGGTGGCTCCCTAATCCAGTCTCATTAAATGAGACATTCTTCAGTGTTCTCCGCTCATGCTTTCAAATAAGTATGTCTTAGGAGATGCATATTTTACAAATATTCTTCTTGACTATATATTTCTTTCAGGCTGTAAAATGTTCAGTAGCAATGAGAATAATAAAAAATAAAGTAAAACGAATTTTTACTGGAGTCTTCAATTTAAAAGGGAGGTAGGCCAAGTAATACCTACAATAGAAAAAAATTTAGTTAAGCTCTAAAGGGTATCATTAAATAATTAAAAATAGGCATGGTTAAAACCATGTTAAAAGTTACAATTCTTTTTTACTGACCAGAGAAATGTAAATTAAAGGAGTAATGACTTATTTTCATTACTGACCAACTTGGCAAAGTTATTGTCTAGTAGTGTGGAAGAGCAGTTGTGTCAAGATGCAAAACACCTTCAGCTGAATATACTGAAGCAAGTTCTATGGAGGCAGTGTGGAGATGTGTGGCAGAACCTTAAATGAGGACATCCTTTGCCCCAGAAATTATACTGGGGACTAGGTCTTTAGGATATAGTCAAAGATATACTTTCAAGGATATTAATGGATGGGCCATTTATAAAATCAAATATTTCAAAGATGTTAATACCCACCCACACATTCAGGATTAATAAAACTGCTTGACATATTTCCACACACTAAAAATAGCTGACATTTATTTAGTACTGTTGCTTGGCTGGCACCGTACTGAACTCATCGTAAGAATTAGCTCAGTCTTCACAACAATCGTCTGCATAAATGGCAGTATTATCTCCTATGATAAACGAAGAGGTCAGGTCGTCTGCTCAGGGTTCTGGGAGTGCTGAGGGATGTGGTTGTGGTCACAGCTGACAGTCTGGCTTGAGTCTGTGCTCTTTGCACCATCCTTGGATATAACACGGCAACCACGCAGAAAAGGAATAAAGATATGTTCAATAGAGGAAAACAGAAAGAGTTACAGAAAGAGCAGAGGAAGAAAGAGAATACATAGACTACTTAGAAAAAATAAAAAATGGGTCAAAGGATCTTACAGTAGATAACCCACACGGCAAGTTATTTGGAGTGACTTACTTTCTTCTTTTAAACTTACCACAGTCTAAGATTATTATTCAATAAGTTATATTGCTGTGAGGATCATAAAACGCATCTTTTAAAAATCAGCCAACTATTAGCCTTAGTTACAGCAAATGTTGAGGCCTCGGATGGATTCAGTTGGCGTTGACTTTCCTTGTTTCCATTGTCTTTCCTATAGCCGTCTCTTCACAAATTTCAATCACGTTGTCATTTGGTTTTGGTTCTATGTCTTTATTATGGAAGAGCCTGCGTAAATCTGCTAGGATTAATCATTGAAATGCAAATGGGTGTGAGCATAGAGAACTGAATTGATCATAATGGACACTTCGTCGCTTGACTGACTCAAGAAACATTGAAGAAACTGAGATCACTCTTTAGGCTGCAGGGTAAAGATTCTCACATCTCCACAGTTGCTTTTGGTTGTAGACTTGGCCATGTGACATATGAGGAATTGGCTGCTAGAGGATTTTCTATAAAATGCCATTCTGGGGTTTGAGGGTGGCCTGGGGTTCCCCTTAGGAGTTCTAAGTTTGCACCTACATGGGCACTCACCACCGTATATAACTCCAGTTCCAGATCCAACACCCTCTTCTGGTTTTGGACGATACCATGTGCACGTGGTACGAAGACAAACACAAGTAGGCAAGGCATCCAAACATAAAATAAAATAATTTTAAAAAAAAAAATTAAAATGCTCTGCTTTCCAGATAGATCAAACCGGTCTGGTACTGCTGCCCTCTCTTCCCCATCTGCCATTGAATTATGAAAACATGAGCTGACCCTGATATTGTGGAGCTGCTGAGCCAAAGCCAGCTGAAGCCGACTCTCAGCCTCTTGTTATGTGAGAAAAATAAACCTGTGTCTGTTGAGGCTACTGTTGACTTGTTTGTTGGTTGTAGCCAAGCAGATTTCCAATGGATACAGAACTCAGCATCCCCAGAGGTGGTTCCTCCTCATAATTTAAACAAATGTTTAACATCCTACCTTGCAAAAGCCATATTGTCTGAATCATTCTGATGGGATCTTAGGAGACTAGTATTAGAATTTAGAGTTCTTGTGCTTAAAATTTCTTCTTTTCATAAATAAAAATGGGCATCTAAGGAGAGTAAATGATTATCAAGAGATTACACACAGCTAGTGATTATTTTTCACACTGCAGAACTCTGCATGGGGTCACCTGCAGGCAGTCATCTCTGTTGACTCCAGTCATAAATCACAAGGGTTATGTACCACGATGTGTAAGAAGAATAAGCTACAGCACCTCATAGACAAACTTTCTGGAGAGACGTATGTCTGCTCCTACCCCCAGCACAGGAGCTGAGGGCTGAAGACTCCATAGCAGATCTGAGTGTAAGACCGCCCGCACCTGAGCAGTCTTTTTTGTTGGAAGACGTGGGTTGCTGATAGCAGCTGAGATGTGTGAGCCTGTGGCAGCTGGCGTAGCAATGAACTCATTATTTTGTCTAAAAGGCCAGCTCAGTCCCTGCAGGAACATCTTCTGGGTATTTTTTTATATCACTTATAACTAATGGGTCTAGATTTGCCACTTATAGCTTAAAAATGAATTTGAGTAATATAAGGACATTTTAAAATGAAACTTAAAACTGAGGTAGGTAGAAGCCAAGGATGTGATATTGAGTCGAACTTGCAAGAGCTATATCATGAACACTTGACTTAAATGAAGGAGACATTTTTTTTTCCTTATGGCCAACCAGAAAAAAGAAACCTAAAACTCAAACATGTTGCTATAACGTAAACATTTGTGATTCAGTCCCAGCTCAAAAGCCATTATTGCTGGAATGTTCTTTGAACCTTTGATCTCGTGCATTCCTAATAATTGTCTGAAAGCACACACTTTGGTTCCTTCTTCTTTCACCCTCTAATCATTATTTTAGTAATTTCCATCCTTGTTCCCTCTGCGCCCTCACTGGCCTGTTGGAGGTCATGGGATCCATTCTCTACAGCTTACTATGTCTCCCCTAGTGACATTACTGGGCCCCAGAAACCTCAAGAAAGATTTGTTGAATCCATGAAGGATATTTATGAGACTGCTACTTAGTCAAGTCATCAAATGCACCTTCTCAGGGGAGACGGAGAGGAATTCTCTTTTATTTGAATGATAGTACTGATTGGTACACTACGAGCACGTAGTAAGTATGTGGGAGAGAGTATTGGAGTGACCGGAAAGTGTCTTAGTCACAACAAAGTTCCTGTGTGTTGAGTTCCGGTTTATTTAACTTTCGCCCGAGTAAGCAACAAAGAGGAGACAACTCTTAACTGTACTCTGTAGGATGCCGCGGTGTTTTTACACTTCGCAAAACTGTTTCCCACAGTTGATCCTGCGCTCTCCGTGTGTGTATGCATCGGTCTGCCACCCCAATAGAAAAAGCATCAGGAGCCTGGCAAACATTAGCTTAGCTTACAAAGCCTGCAGGGAGAGTGAGTGAATGGGAACTCGGGTGTTTGTAAGCATTACATAACAGGAACAAGAGCGTGACACATTGCTCAAGACAGAAGGCCTTGAGAGACTTCCACACACACCCCACCCACACTCGGGATGGAGATTCGTGTGGGATTTGCTGTGGGAAGATCATTATGCAGCTCCAAAGAGCAGCTGAGTTGCCAGCACACTGAATGTTCGGAATAAGATAAAATGTTAATTACAGATGTCAAGATTAGAGTTGCTTTTTCTGCAAATTCCAAGGGGTCTCCAAGCAGCTTGATCTTTGAATCCCCGAGGGAACTAAAAAATCTACACAGAAGAGATTCTTATCTTGATGTTATAAGAATCCCCACCTTGATTGCTGCCAACAAAAGATCTAGCTTCATGACACAAACTACACGGAATAGATCTAGGCTCTTTCAGAGGGCTGACATTTAAAACACAATTTAAGCTTCATCTAAAATATTAAGAGTATCTGTACAATGTGCTTTGCCGGAGCTTGAGACAAAACTGCAATCCCCAAGCCTGAATTCTTGTTTCAGAAAGCCTTGCAACATGCTACGTTAAAAATCGTTTGCTATTTTACCAAAAAGGCACAGCCCAGAAGAGGAATTTGGCTGCTGAAAGACAAAAAGCTGAGTCCTTGCATTTGGAACTCGTAAGTGAGTCACCACCTCCTCTTTTCTTGCCCCAGTCCATTAGTACTGATCACAAGGGATTCCTGAGAACAAAATAAAGGTTAAACTAACGAATGCCCAAAGTCCTGAGTCATTCCTAATACCCAACAGAATCTGTTTGTTGGAGAGAAGTGTTGGTCCTCTGAGCAGAGCCACATGCTACACAAATGCAGATGTACAAGAACTCCGTCACTGTTAGGTTTGTTTTCCTAAAAACCTAATTTCACACCAATACCTAGGATCAATTCTTTTGGGTGGAAATAAAATACAATATTAAATCAGGACCTTGTGACTAAACTGAGTCTTTTCCTAATTTAAACCTGGTAGGGTGAGCATTTCTTTCCCTGATTTTTCCCGGAGGGGCAGGCCAAACCTTGGCGTCAGGGAATGAGCCTGGAACTCACAGATATCTGCCTGCTTCTCTGTCTTCAGAGTGCTCGTATCAAAGCGGCCACAAGCATGGCCAGGCACCTGCCTTCCTTTTCCTTTAATCCTGACTAAAAATGTGTATTTGAGAAACACCATCACTATTTAGGTACAGAAATAATTTACATTTGGCCTTGGCTACCGGCATACACACACACACACACGCACACGCACACTTATATTCTTCCTGAATCAAACGACTTGCTTTCCTGCATCTTGACATCTTCCCTTGAAATACATAGCAATTTATCTCCATGTAAAGGTAGGAGAAAACTGACACCACAAATGTCTTCCGACCCTCACATACACGCCACAGCATACACACCACTCCACACGTGATGATAATAATACAAGTTAAAAATTAAATGTTATTTGTCCTCACTAAAACTCACGTTGAGGCTTGATCCCCTATGTGACAATGATAAAGCATACATCCTATAAAAAGTGTTTGAGTATATAAGGTCATCACCCCAGGAGGGAGTTATTGCTTGGTGCTAGGCAGTGGCTTAAGTATCCTGAGGCCATCTTACTTCACCAGAGAGGTCTGTTACAGTGAGATCTCGCCGCTTGTGTGATCTTGGTCTCTTCTGCACACACCTGCTTCTCTGATGCATAATGCAGTCAGACTTGCTCAGCAGTCTTGAGCCTTGCTGGGTGGGGCTTCCAGACCCCAGAACTCTGATTCAGATGACCTCTTTTCCATTTTAAATATGCAGTTTGGCTACTTTACCTAGGTTGGTCTTGAATCGCTGAGTTCAAGTTATCCTCCTGTCTCAGACCCCCAAGCATCTGTAGCTAGGACTACAGTTGTACACAGCCATGCTTACTATCTCTTTTCTTTATGCCAGGGATTCTGTGACAGTGATACAAAATTTCGTCAGGAAGTAACACTACATACATGGACATAAAACAAAACTAAACCCTGAGTTGTTTGTTTCCGCAACTTCCTCTTCAGAATCCCATCTGGGATCACACACTACATTTAGTCATCATGGATTTGAACCATTCTTTAATTGAGAATATCACTGAAGAGCACTGTTTTGTCTGAGTACAGGGACGGAGAGGAAGGGAATCTTGTTTTATTCTTCAGGCCAAATTCTCAGCTTTTAAAGTTCAGAAGCTAAGAGATCAATTCTTTCATCACTGTTTACATTTTGCTTTTAGATGCCTGTCCTGTGAGCAGTACGTGCCTGTAAAAGAAAACATGGTGCAGGTGATGTGGTATTTGCCATAATATCCCATCCAATGTTGTTATATATAAATGGGCTTGTAAAAGTAATTCTGGGGACTTTTCTTATTCCCAAATAAATGACACAGACACCATATATATATATATATATATATATATATATATATATATCTATCTCAATCAATAAATATGGATAAATAAGTCAATATATGATATATACATAGGCACATGCACACACATACACACATATGAAAATCAGTGATAGCTGCAGATATTTTTCAGGACCCTGGTATTGATATGAAATGCTCTCCCATGGACCCTGTGTGGCTGGAAGCATCAGTGGCAGCCTTGAATGTACAATGCCTTCGCTTGGTGGTGTCCTTCTGAAAATGATATTTTGACGATGAACTCACTTTACTAATTAGAGCCAATAACTTCTTAACTTTAAATCAGTTGCAGATTTTGTGTATGGCAACTCTGTATTTTCTGAGAAGCTTCCATTATAAATCCAGCAGTTTTTATAGCAATGATCTAAGGGGCCTTGCGATGTTCTTAACAGTTTTTTTTATTTGACATAGGGGAGGTATTTTGTGCATCTTTCACTGGTGGAAACACAGAAGACTAATTATCCTAGTTCATATAACAGCATAGACAACTCAGAGTCTTAGACGCGCTGAGCTAACTCTCAGAGCATGAGTCGTTGCTGAGATGTACAGAAAATGAAAAAAGAAAACTTTCAGTTCTGCTTTTCAAGAGTTTTCCCCCATTGTGTGTATGTGTGTCTTATAAACATACACATGAGCACAGGTACCTGTGGAGGCCAGAAGAGGGATGCAGATCTCCTGGCTCTGGAGTTACAGGCAGTTGTGAACCACCATGTGCATGCTGGAAAATAAACTCAGATCCTCTGGAAGAGCTGCAAGCTCTCTTAAACACTGAGCCATCTTTATAATGCCCCCAGCCTCCCCCCGCCCCCAAATATTTTCCTTTGAAAGAAGTAACAAGACATGAAAAATATCCTCTAAGCATCTATATGACAAGGACTTATCCCGAGAATAAACAAAGAACTCTTGTGGTTCATAATGGAATGCAAACAACCAACTCTAAAATGAGCAAGAGATGCAGACAAATTTACTAAGTACACGACAAGCAGAGACGGAAAAACCACGCTGCAATGCCACTTCCCAGCCACTAGGGTGGCAAAAGGTTAAAAAGGCTGTTAATACCAAATGCTAGCAGTCAGCATGCCTTTCAGCACATGGACAGATGAGCTAAGTTTACTGTGTGTATGCAATAGAATTCTAGTTAGTAGAACAATAAAAAGAGATGAAGCCACAGCATGGCTGAATCTCAAAATCATTTTGCCAGGCCAAAAATGAGTACACAGTGTACTTTCCCTTCATGCAATGCTCTAGAAGAACAGAATTATCTATAGTGATTGAAAGCATACCAGTGGGTGCCAGAGAATGGGGTTGGGAAGTTAAGAGGGTGAGGCAGGATGGGAACACAGAGAAATTTTCCCACGTGTTGGCTATCTGTGCTGATGGTTTCGTGTTGCCTAGACATGTCAAAACTCATCGAACTGTCCTTAGGAAGTGTGTGAAGTTCACCATATGTCATGAATGCCTCAATAAAGCTGTTCTTAAGAGAGGAACATGAGTTGAAAGGATATGTTTGTAATATATCACCAGTGAAGGGTGGAATAAGAAGAAAATGGAAAAAGCTAGAATGATACGAATTCTTAAAGTTCCTGGAAATCAGTAGGAGAAAGGGTAACCTAGCAGGAGAATGGGCAGATATGTCCAGTGGAACGTAGATCTGACCACAAGACAAATATACATGGCAAGAGAGAAAGAGAGAGAGCCCCAATATAACAAGGCAAGAGAGAGGTAAGTCATGCCAAGGATTCTCACACCTTGAGTTGATTTGGAATACGACAAACTACACGTTCGTATTAGATTTAAACACATTAAAACACTGTAATTTCCAGGAAAAGATAGAGTACAGAAATATTATAATAAAAATACTTCATCTAAGAGATAAAACAAGAGAAAAGAAAATCACTAGACCAGGTGAGAGATTCTAAGTTTACATAATTTAAAACTAAAGTAAATTTCTGTCATTGTTTTAGTGCATATTATGTGCATACACACAAACACATATACACACAGACTCACACACACATACACATACACACACACAAATTGTAGTATATCTTCATGTTTGGCATCGCTCTGTCTTATATCTTGGATTTCATAGCTCCATTTGATCTGGTATCAATTTCCTTCCACTTAAGAAACTTGCTGTATTGTTTCCTGCTGCTGATAAATTCTTTTAGTGCCAATTGCGTAAGAATATCTTCTCTTTGCTGCAGCTCAAATTTTCCTTGGCCAGTGTTGTGCTAAGATTTATTTCCAAACCCTGTTTGTCTAATAGAGTTCCTTTGGTTTATGTTGAGAAGACACTATTTTTTTAGCTTTTTTTTTTTTAATAATATAGTTTTCCCTTTGCCTACTTTTCTGCTTTTATTAAAAAAAAAAAAAAAGAGAGAGAGAGACAGAAACTGCGAAAAAATAAGATACTACTGTGGAAACCTCTTTACATTTTACCAATATATACCAATTGTTAACACATTTATTTTTGTGCTCTCTCTCTCTCGCTCTCTCTCTCTCTCTCTCATGTGTGTGTACACATCTATTGACACATTACATACTGCATTTCTAAGCAAAGTTAACTTTATAAATAATTATACTAAAATCATACTTGTTAACGGGAGAGGATAAATCCCCTACAAGATCCTTTGATACTTCAAAGTTTATCATTCAGGCCTTTGAAAAGACCCATCAAAGTCTCCTGAACTCTGAATCTTTTGTTTGTTTGCTTGATTGCCTGAATTTTCTCAGGAGACATTCCCAAAGGGAAGAGTGAATAGCTAAGAGGGACATGAGACTTTTCTTTAGCTTATACTCTTAAGAGATGGCACATGGGACATTATAGACATAAAAACATTGAATTACTGCTCATTTTGTGATTTAAGAAGGATATGAGGAGAAAGAAGACTATATTGGGCATTTCAGAACTCTCGTTTTATTCTACTAATAAGCAGGCTCTTTGACTGTGGCCATATTAGATCAATGACAGGTCTAAAGCTCACGCACAGCATAGCCCTGAAAGTGAGGCCCTCTTAAGCCTCTAGAGTACACATAGCCTGATTCTTCCCCATTCCCCATCATGCACTTGTGTTTGACACTTGAACACAGATTGAAAACCCTACCTTCCCTTTTTCTTGGGCAGTTATCTGATTGCACCATTATAAATATTTACTTGTCCAGAATAATTCTAGTTATTCTTTTTCCTTTCTTTTTCCATGTGTTCTATTTACAAATTATTATCTTTTTTTATTTTATTTTATTTTTTTTGTTTTTGTTTTTTTTGTTTGTTTGTTTGTTTTGTTTTTTCGAGACAGGGTTTCTCTGAATAGCTCTGGCTGTCCTGGAACTCACTCTGTAGACCAGGCTGGCCTTGAACTCAGAAATCCGCCTGCCTCTGCCTTCCAAGTGCTGGGATTAAAGGCGTGCGCCACCACCACCCTGCACAAATTATTATCTTTAAAGCACATAAACAAAGGCCATTTTGTTGGCTTAAATTTTTTAAAACCTACTTTTAATAAGGGTTCTTAAAAGCTTTAACTTCCCTTCTAGACCACCAACCACCAGATGTAATGGAAAAGAAAGGTTATTAAGATACAGGGGAAGTGGACCTGTTTAGAAATAGTTCTTTGGAGCAAATCCAGTCTGCATTGTCAGGATATCAGCAGTTCAGTTCACACAAATCAGCAGCCGAAGCTTGATTCACTCACAAACACCGTTCATGAATCAGCAACCACAGGTAGATCCAGAAGAAGCCATGAGGCTCTGCTATGTGCTGTTTAGAAGTAGTTTCTTGGGGGGAGATTTCAATCTCCATTTGTCAGGATACCAGCAGTGCAGTTCAGTAGTCTCAGGATAGCAAGCATGAATCAGCATTGGTAGCATGACCCAGCAGAAACAGGCCTCCACAAAATCAGCAGGAGTCAGTAGAGTGACCAGGATCACCAGGGACACCGGAAGTTCTCTATTATGTCTCTCTCAACAAAGTGAAGATCAGTGAAGACAAAGATGGAGACCAAAGAAGAGTTGTAAAGCTAGCTATGCAAGCCCACATTCACTGTCCATTGAAATCTATTTATACCTCCTCCAAACATCACATCTCCTCTGGTGGGTCTTGCCTCAGCAAAACACCATATGAGTCTGCCTTAGCAAAACTCCACCTGAGTCTGTATCAGCCAACAAATCCAGAAACTTCCACTTCACTCTGCCAATCTGCCCTCATCCTCAGAAGCAGCAATAAGCCACCAGAAAACTACCAGGTTTTTTTTTTTGTGTGTGTGTGTGTGTTGTATTTCTTTCTATGAAGTCATGACAAACGATGTCCAGTAAGGAATGCAAGGCACACTAATACCATGTTGTGCCTTGTTCAGGAGCTCCAAAATACCACCCAGGAGCTGGCTCCGATGCAATTGCACTAGGGTCTGTCTCTATTACAAACTCAAGCTTGAGCTACTCACCACTGGCCTGACACAGCAGGATGGTTTGGTGAAGCAGGCCCAACCATCAGCGGACAAGGTTGTATAGGAAATGGGAGCAAGCGAGGGGGTGTCCAGCCTGGCATGCATCTAATTAAATGACTATTGTAAGCTGACAGGTGGGTGCTTTCACGCAAAATCATGAACAATCACAAATAGTCTGAAAGTAGATCTAAAACAATCAGGCTTATCTTGATTGGCTATTTCTAGGAAGCAGCTAGGGAGTAACTCTGGGGTATGAGCCAAGGACAAGCCATGGTGTCCTTCCTGGTACTTGAGTGCAGCTTGAGTTCAGCTGTGGTCACGTTCTCAGGCTTTTTGTTTGTTTGTTTCTTTTCTCTTTTTCTAAGATGGGGTCCAGTCCCAAGATGGAGTAGGTTTGGTCTCTCACTATCTGGCGTCATCCACGGTCTGTTGGGTTATTTTTATATTCCTTCTTGGCATCATGTGTCCTTTCATATGCCTCCTTTAGCAAAATATCCTTTCACCTGTGTGCCCCAGTAAAACACCATTTGACACAACTGATTTTCCCAAGGAAACCAGAAGTTTCCACTTCACCATTACTCCTAGAACAAATCCCCAAGAGACAAAGTAGATGGAAGAAGACAGGGAGGATCTCTTTCCACTTCCTTCTCTAGGGATAACACTTGATCTCGATTAGCTTATTCTTTCTACTTATTTTCTATGCATTTATTCAGATGCAAATTTGCTTGGTGGAACTTCAAATTAACACCATCCTGTGGTGGTTTGAATAAGGATGACCCCATGGACTCATATTTGACGTTTTGGTCATCAGAGAGTGATGCTAATTGACAGGAATTAAGACATGTGGCCTTGTTGGAAGATGTGTGGCATTGCTGGAGGAAATGTGTCACTTGGAGTGGACTTTGGGATTTTGACAGCTCAAGCCAGGCCCACTGGCTTTCTCTCTTCCTTTGTCCTGTGGATTAGGATGTAGAACTTTCAACTACCTTTCTAGCACTATGTCTTACTGCACATTGCCATCCTCCCTGCCACGATGATGGTGGACTAAACATCTGAAACTTTAAGCAAGCCCCAATTGAGTGCTTTCTTGTACAGGAGTTGCCATGGTCACGGTGTCTCTTCACAGCAATAGATCACTGACTAAGACAGAAGTCAGCATCAGGGAGCATGGTATTGCTGTGACAGGCCTGACCAGGCTGCTTGTTGTCAGAACGTTGACTTTGAGATGTTAATTAGGATAGCGTTGAAGACTTTAAGTGAGACCTAATGGGCCATACTAGTAGGAACATGGAAGACAGTGGTGCAGAGATCAATGTAGGTTATGATGGCCCTACTCAAGAGGTTTCAGAGGAGAATATTATAAATATAAAAATATTATAAACGGCCTAGAGACTGTTCTTGTGAAATTTTGGTAAAGAATGTGGCTTTTTTGGCCCAAGTCCAAAAATTCTGCCTGAGGCTAAATTAAAGAGGTTTTTGGATTAACAGCATTGGCAAAGACTTTAAGACAGCCTAATATTGACTGTGTTGCTTGATTATTAGTGGCCATGCTTATGCAAATCTGTAATGAAAAGGAGCAGGGCGAGGAACAATAGTTACCAAATGTGCAGTTTGAGGAGAAAGGAAGCACCAGAAGTGTAAGGAGGCTAAATCCAGTGTTAGGAGATAAAAGGTTTAAAGAAAAACCTGATCCCCAGAGGAAATAAAAGGAGTGGTGACCTCAGGACAAGACTCCATCCAGTTAAGTTTCCAATATGATAAAAGAAATTAAAGTTTAGGTTCGGGTGTGGTGGCACACACCTTTAATCTCAGCTGTTAGAAGGCAGAGGCCGGTAAGATTTCTGAGTTCATGGCCAGCCTGGTCTACAGAATGAGTTCCAGGACAGCCAAGCTTAGGCACTAAGGGGAACCATTGAAACCAGAAAGCTGGTGAAAATGTATTTGAACAAGGGGGCCTTGTTCCAGCCCCAGCAAGCAGATAAACTTGGCAACCATGAGCTTTAGAGTCAAGGATACAAGAAAGGGATTGTGGAATCTCCCTCTGTAGCTAAGGAATGCTGCTGAGGCCAGGTGTGTGTCAGAGGTGTCCCTCCATGGAGGCCCAGAGAGGCCATTGCATGAAGCTGTGAATGTGAAGGCTGGATTGTCTTGCAGACCCCAAGATGTTAGAGATGCCAGAGCTTTGAGATACCTGCCAAGAACAGCTGCTAACAGGGTGTGGCATCAGCCCAAGAGAAAGAAGTGTGTTGCAATCAACAAAGCTGAAGAGAGTTGGAGATCTGAAGAGCACTTTGACATCAGACATGGAGATACAGAGTTTGGGGTTGCCCAGCTGGTTTGGGTGCTGCTTTTGTCCAGTATTATTTGCTCACTATGTTCCCATTACTCTCCCTTTGCAATGATAATGTATATCCTGTGCCACTGTATGTTAGAAATACTCAATCTGCCTTTTTAATTTTGATTTTACATTGAGTTACAATTAAGATATTGCCTTGAGTCTCCGAAAAGATTTTGAACTTTATAGACTTTTAAATAGTGTTGAGGCTGTTACAGACTATGGAGGACTGAGTCCGTTGTTGTGTTATGGTATGACTACAACCCGATGGGGGCCAGAGAGTAGAATGTGTGGTTTGGCTAGGAATGACCTCCATAGACTAATATTTGAATGTTTGTTCTTTAAAGAGTGGTGCTACTTGACAGAGATTAGGAGGTGTGGTCTTGCTGGAGCAGGTACAATAGTGGTGGAGGAAGTGTGTCACTAGGGGTGGGCATTGGGGCTTCAGAAGTCCAAACCAGGCCCACTAGCTCTCTCTCTTCCTACTGTGGGTCCAGACGTAGAACTCTCAGCTACCTCTCCTGTACCATTTCTGTCTGTATGTTGTCATGCTCCCCACCGTGATAATAACGAACATCCAAAACTGTAAGCAAGACCTAATTCAATGGTTCCTTTTACTAGAGTTGCTGTGGTTCTGCTATCTTTATATCAGTAGAACAATCACTAAGGCATATATCATTATATACAGTTACCCAATCATATTTTTTTTTTTGTCTCAATATGTTTCGGAGAGCTCTTTTTCATAAAGAGTTACAACTGAACTCTAGTCTTTTTAAGTACTACCCAGCAGGGTGTTCAAGATAGCAATCATGCTAACAGGAATTGAGTGTCTGGCGTGTGTCGGATGTTCTGGCCCTTAATGACTTCTGTAACTTTTATAACAGCTCTATAAACAACGGCATTTCACTATCGTTTCACATTTAAGCAAAGCTGAATCACAAGATATGTAGATAATTTTGGCAAGTTTACGTTGTTAGTAAGCAGTGCACTGTAGTTCTGATGGCTTTGTTTCAAACACTCTAGTTTGTTCCTAGAATAAGCATAAGCATACCACACTCCTGTTCTTGTTTTATTTTATTTTTGGGTGCGTGTGTGCGCACGAGTGCGTGCGCGTGCGTGCGCATGGGCGTGCACGTGTCTGTCTGTGTGTGTGTCATAAACACTTGGGTATGAGAGCACACGTGTATGCCTTGTTTTGTTGCTCTCTTTGTTCCTTTAAGAAAGAAAGGGTTTCCTCTCTGAACTGGAAGTGAAGCTGTCTGTCAAGTAAGCTTCTGAGAACTACCTGTCTCCACCACCCCTGAGTACTAGGGTATAGACATTCACAGATCTGCCCGGACATCACATGGGTGCTGAGGATTTTAGATCAGGTTTCAGGCTTATGCTGCTAGGGTTCTTGCTCACTGAGTCACCTTCCCAGCCCCTAGTCCAACACACTTTAACATTCTGTTTATATATAATTAAGTTACTCCAATATCTTTATCCTAAACAATATTACATTGGAAAGCTTGATTTACTGGCCTTTGTTTCTGTGTGCAAATACTTAGTCTAGAGTAGAAGCCTGAAAAGGACTCTCTGAGTCAAAAGTCCAATACACATCAAACTGTGACAATTCAAATAGGAGGATGCTTGTTGCATTGGTCAGTTATTTGACTTCCTCCATTCAGAACACTCTATGACTGGTTGAGCTATGGAACTCAAAAGCTGTCGAAGCCCTCAGCCTGGGTGCTCCTTTCATACCTGGATCTCAGCCTCTGTTTCACATTCTTCCTTGGTCTTTTACAAGGAGCAGTTGGTTAGGCCACAAGTAGTTCTACCCCTAATTGCTATTTATCACATTTGCATGTTACCTATGTTATAGGGATGTGGCCAGCATATGCACGAGGTTCAATGGATTATGAGTGGGGACAGGAGTGCCATCTCTTGATACACCTAGGTCCTCTGGATCATTCAGACTCTCAGTAGAGCTCCTTGTTGTGCTTATTCTTGTGATCAGAGGAACCTAGGTTGATCTCTGCCTTGTTATAATGCTGTGAAGGCATCATCAGCCTAAGTTCTCTTTTTCATAAAAATATTAACTCACTTTTACTTTAATAAATCTTGCTGCCTTTCTCTCCTCCAGTATACATAGTCACTTTTAAACGATGCTCAATACAAATACCATTTGTTCAAGGTCATGCATGCCTGTATTAAGCATTTCATTTAGATGGGTGCCATAATTGAACACAGAAATTGAATGTTTCTGAGCAGTCAAATACTTCTGGCTTGATTTACTGAAAATACAAGCAGGGATTCATCTTTGAGTGCCGGCGGCATGGAGTGAACAGGGACTGTGTTACAAGAATATGAAATCATACTTAATATGAACCCTTCTTTTCCTCTTGGAGTTACATGAGAGATCTTCATTTGGATATGCAAATGAAAGCATTTTTTGTGAGGATCTGATTCTATAATAATTTTCAGAAAAGACAGAATTTCAGCTTCTAGCCTGTGATTGTTGGAGAATTAAATTCTGCTTTCCTGGAAAATATTAAACTTCAATATAATCTATTCTCTGCTGAGTCATTAATAAATATTTTATATTTTATTTTGTTCTTTGTCCCTTTGGTAAACTTGTAGTAAAAAGTTTAAATTGGGTGTGTTAGGGAGAGGTTGTTAGAAGTCTCAAAGCCTGATACATGTCACATACATATATGTGTCTATACACATAAATACATACATAAACACCATGCAACTTCCTCAGTTAAATACAGTTTTTCTTCATTCTAACTCTCTATTACATGTTTAAGTAATGATCTTTCTCACCTTATATGAAGAGAGAAATTCAAAAGTCTTATCACTGGGTTGAAGTCAGTTCCTTAAAGGTAATGTTGACCTCCTTGTATATCTGTCAATTCTCTACCTCAAACTTCTTCCTGTATGTATGAGACAGAGCAACTCTGAGGACAGGCCCTCCAGCTTGGACAGAGGAAGTGAGTTGCAGTGGACTTGGGTGAGAAGGAGCCAATGGAACAGAGGCTTTCCTGAAAACGTCCTCTTCTGTCTGTTATCACCAAGTCTGCCATGACACAGGAGAAGCCATGAAGGCCTTTCAAGTGCTGGAGGATTCCCTGTGTTTGTTTCCTCCTTGGTGGCCTCCTTTTTGGTAGAAGAATGATCCAAGTTAAGTAAACGAGGCAGGCAGCCTGTGGATGGTAAACTAGAGAGTGAGAAGTGAGAGTTCCTGCATGGACAGATTAGACCGAGATGTAATCTGTTTCCTATTAAAATATGTCTTAGAAACAAGAGCATGTTTGGGGAAAACAACTCAAGACAAAATGTGATTGAATAACTTTTCACTTGAACTGCAATATCTATCTCACCCCATCTTGACCAGGCAGTCATTGCTAGATCATATTAATAAAAACAAAGCAGAAGGTTGTATGTCGTGGCATGACACTTCTATTTCTATTACATACATCATCCTGTTCAGTGAATTTAAAACAGGGCACACACCTTTAATCCCAGCTCTTGGGAGGCCTAGGCATGGGAATCTCTGAGTTCAAAGCCAGCCTGGTCGACAAAGCAAGTTCCAGGACAACCAGGGCTGTTATCCAGAAAGACCCTGTCTCAAAAACAAACAAACAAAAAAAGAGTCTGAACATTGAAAATGATTCCTTTGATTCCTGAAAGTTCCCATTTTCCCTAGAAATAAGCTAACGCCCTGCTAGGAGCGTTACACCCACATCCACCCACATCCCACATCGTCATTGAGAAGAGCATTTTAACATTGTAAGCATGTGTGGATTTTATAGCTCTCCCTTGCAGCTTCCACATGTCCTAACACATACATGGAAATTTCCACAGGGGAGGCTAATCCCACCTATCACTTTGATGTACCAGGCAAGCAGACTTTGTGGAAACTGTTTTGTTGCAGATGCCATAGAAGATCAACTCCCACTGCCTTGTGTGATTTGCTTATATAGAAGGAAGCAGGAACAAGTCTCTTACCACATCTTGACAATAGGGGCTACATTAACCACACTACTCCTCACTGTTATCATCTGCTCCTTGATTGAGCTGAGTCAAAGAGATGTCTCAACAATTCCAACTGTAGCAATCTTGATATTTCCTTTGCAGGCATTGCTCTGGATTTATGAATAAATGCACTCTTGCTGACTTGCTTCTGGAAAACGTTATTAAATGGGGGAGGGGCTTGTCTGGGAACTCCTTCATGTCAGCGAACACACTCAAATTACACAATTCTGAATTAGTGTTTTTCAATCTAAGATCTATTTAAGCAAAGTTGCAAACATGTCCTCATAGACATAAGTATGAGACGTTCGAGAATTATTGGTTTGATTCTTGTAGTTGAGAGAAGGGGGTGGGGAGATTTGAACCACACGTGGAATTGGCTATTTAATGATTTTGAGACTGTGTCTATAATAGGATGGAACTGACTCCCCAGTCTACCTGGGATAATCACCTTGAGCTTTCTGAAGCACGTAGTTGAATGCAGGACCATCCCGAAGCTGAGGTGGTTTAGTACTGGCTGATATTTCTCTGCTTTCAAGTTCCTTGCCTTAGCTGCTGTCTGGGAATCTTTGTAGAGTAGCTAGCTGGCTCCCCTGGGACTATACGCAAAGACTCACTTAACTGTACCTGTTGTTCTACAGGTTCTCTTCCCAGATGAGCACGCAAATTACTTCAAACCTGTGTCTAGGCAGATTTTTCCATAGTCTCTTGAGCGATAAATAATAGAACTTCTGGTGAGGAGAGCCAGATCTAGCTGGCTACTTCTCCTTTACTAGCCCTGTGGATCTCACTTCCCTTCTGCACCTGCACTGGGGGTGGAGTTATGAGCATGCTTACCCTCCATTCTCCCTCTGTGCCCTCCAGCTCCTGCCTTTAGCAGACATCACCAGAATGAGGAGAGGCTTTTGTTTAAAAGAGAGAAACAGACACATGAACTGGAATCCGAGGTCTCCCACAACCAGGGCAACACGGCTTTGATAATTTCCCAAAGTAAGTCTGATGATTTAATGTTCTGGGTTTCCTATATTATGTTCCTCTCTATTTATGTTAACAATTGAGAAGGGGTTAGATTTCTAGATGTATTGCAGATGTGACTAAGTTATGTCTTGTTGCTGGGGTTGTGGTCAGGGTCAGGTGTTTCAAAGTTTGGGGCTTCTTATTTAAGGAGTTCAAATAAAAAGCCCACACACATTGCAAATGTGTCTAGAAAACTTGATTCAAAGCAAAGCTATGGAATGGTCTGAAGATCTTGCAAGAGGGCAATGGGCCGTGAGAGTGAAGACACTCAGGGACTCCAGTTATTATTTGGAGCTTCATTTTCAGGACTTCACAAATGGGAGGAGGAGCCTGGGTACTATGGGACATGGAGGAGGTGGCTCTCTGTTTTTATTGACAAGTTAGGCACAAAATCTTTTTCTGACATACACATCCCTACCTGTGGTGCATCTGATTTTAATCATATGCATGCCCGGTTCTTCAGAGGCATAAGATGTTAACTAGAAGATTCTACCTAAAAAATTCACTTTAGGGCAGTTTTGTCTTGTTGTGCATGTACCACAAACCAGTCAGACTGAGTTTTACCCCAGATTGTTGTACCTGGACATAACTGAGAATATGTTTAAGTAGATCTATCCACATTGGATGATAGTAGGATAGGGGAAACTTAATTCCATTCCATTAATGTGCAGGTGAGAACCCGAGGTCGCTAGGTGCATAGATCAAGGAACGGTATTGGTGCATAGTATGTGCAGGTGAAGAAGCTAGATTGTCAGCTGCATTATTAGAACAAAGCTAAGAACTATAAGGGTTTGCCTAGAACCCAAATGAAGTAGAGTCTGAGGTTACTAAACTGTTCTCTATGCTGGCTTGCCTCAACAGACCACTGGATGTCACTCTTAAGCTATGTAATATCTCTAGCCACAATAACAGTTTCCGGTAGTGCATTTGAAGTTAGGAGACACAGCCAGGGATAGAAATCCCTAAAACCACTTGACTGGTGCATTTGCAGTATCTATGAACTACAACAAAATTTACTCTAGATTCCTGTACATTTTCTCTAACTTTGTTCTCAGTAGCCATTAAGAGGGCTAATAATCAGAGAACACCCCACCAGTATCAAAAGATGCGTCTATCATTCATTATTAGCTGCATGCTCCAAGCAGGGCATTAGGAAAATGAGCAATAAAACTGACAGACAAAAAGAGGTGGGTTTACACCATGCACACATTTAACTTATTAGAATCTAACTATGGCAGAAGAGTGTGAAAGGAAAATAATGTAACTCAGGTAGTACTGTGGCTTGAATACACCTTCCAGGCTGGTGTTGAAACTGAGTTGTCTTTGAGTTGTGTTAGAGGTGATTCGGTCACGAGAGCCGTATTGTCCTGGATGCATTAAAGGCATTATTGGGCGTGTATTCGTTCTTGCAGATTGACTTCTTTATAAAGCAAGTTCTTTTTTGTGTGTTCTCTTTCTATTTGATGCTTTCTACCATGCTACAGTTTCACGGGTAGACCCTTCGAACATCAATGACAAGATCTTCGCCTTCTCCACCTCTAGAACTGTAAGAAGTTTCTTCAGTGCTCAAATTGCCTGGTCCGTCACTGTTCAGTAATGAGTCAGAAACTTCATCTGTCCATTTGACTCAGTGACTTTGTGCCTCAGAATAATCGAGCCCAACTTTCACATTCTGCTCTTGGAGCAGGGGTCTGCAAACTCTGCTCTACAGTCTTTGTTGCTAGGGAGTTTCTGGCTAGATTATGCCAACTTGAAGCTGTAGCAGGAAACTGGAAGAGGTAAGAGGCAGAAAGTGCTCTCTGTTTGTTCCAGCCCTACTCAGCTTCCTTTCCACGGGACTCAGACCTAACTCAGCATTTCTCCACCTTTCTATAATGCAACTCTTTGTCTTAGAATCCAGTGGCAATCATGTGATGTTCTCCACAGAGGCTCTGAACCATCTTACAATGGTACCTTAGTGATCTGAGCACTAACTGTGTGAGAACCCCATCTCTACCCCATGTGTCTGGCTTTAGGAAATATCGTATCTTTTCCCTCAGTCCCCCAGCTCCAGTATCTATAAACGCTTCTCAAGATGTGAGTCCACTGTTACTGTGGTATATGTACATAGCATGTGCAGGTAAAGAAGATAGGCTGCTCAGTACATTTCTTGAAGATAGAAGGTGTGCATGACCCAAAATAAGTAGAGATCCAGGTTACTAAACTATTCCCTAGGTTTGCCTGGCCCCTGTCTTTTGTACTCCTTTGGCCTTCCAATAAATGTTTAACTTATTCTCTGTATTAAATCACCTCTCTTTCAAAATCCCTAGCCTGGATTCATTTTCATGTTAAGGCTCTGACTATTGTCACTATGCCACAAGAGATGCACATATTTTTACTCCTTATTCAGTATCAGATTCTCATAGGTGAGAAGCACATTGAATGAGAATCTAATGTTTATAATATAGACCTAATCATAGGCCAACTGATGGCCAGCTAAAAAGGATAGAATATAAATCTTTATACAAACGAATGATCTACTGATAGATCTGTTCTGGAATTAGAGGAAACCCATGTTGACTTAAGTAAGTGATGGTCTCCACATTGTCCCTTTCTTAGAGATTTCCAAAAGTAAGTTAGCCATGGGAGATTTTAGCCTTCAGTTTTTGGTGGGTTTTGAGGTAGAGTCTTGTTATGTGTCCCTAACTTACCTGAAATTCATTCTGTAGACCAGGGTGGCACCAAACTTACAGGGATCCTCCCAAGTGCTGGAATTACCAACACACACCACCACACTTAGCTTCCTTTGCATTTTGACTAAATCTTCCCCAACACCGTCTCTACAGTATGACCTAGCTACAGAGATCCAGCAATGCTGGCATTCAGAAGCTGTCAGACCAGCAGAAGAAACATGGCATGTGCAAACAGTAAGAGGAGACACCAAGGCTTGTTGGGAGCAGCACACACAAGGACAGTCCATTTGTCACCTGCTGGCAGTCAGTCTTCATGAGATGCTTTGGAAGAGAGAGAGAAGGCAGGGTGTGGTACCACCATCTGCTACATCTCCCAATCCCTTGTTTACAGCGCAGGTTTGTGGGGTGGGGGGATGGTGGTTAACACAAGCTGAGTCTACCTCCTCTGAAATCTGTAGGACCAGAAAATCTGAAAATCTGAAGTAGGAAGCGCTCCAACCACGCCTTGTTTATACTCAACAAGTTTCACATTTTGGGTGATTTCACACTTTAGCCTCTTTGGTGAGGGACATCTAACCTGTATTTTAGTTAATTTTTTAAAGCTGTATTTTATGTATTTTGTGTGTGCACGCACATGTATATCGTACACTGGGGTTCCTCACGTGCCACAGCATGCACATGAAGTTCAGAGGACAACTTGGAAAAGTAGCTTCTATCCTTCCACCATGTAGGTACTGAGGATTGAACTCAGGTCTTCAGAATGGTAGCAAAGACTTTACCCACTAAGCCATCTTGCCAGCCCTTGTATTTAAACTTTGAAGACCCATTTGAGAAAACAAGGGCACTTTCCTAGAGAGAGCTTTTACTTAGTGCAGAATCTCCCTCAGCAGCCGGGGGGTGGGGGTGGGGTGGCGCACACCTTTAGTCCCAGCACTTAGGAGGCAGAGGCAGGCAGATTTCTGAGTTCGAGGCCAGCCTGGTCTACAGAGTGAGTTCCAGGACAGCCAGGGCTACACAGAGAAACCCTGTCTCAAAAAAAAAAAAAAAAAAGAATCTCCCCCAACATGTCAACTATATTTTATTTCATTTTTTTTCTGTAACCATGGAGAAAACATAATTTGTGAAGGTCTCTCAATAATATATGCTTGAAATATTAAATTATTTAGTGTTATTAATTGTACAGAATAAGTTCCTTCTCTATCATTGGTGTGAATGTATTTATCCTGCTTTGAGAATCCACATTCTCTCATCCCCTCCCCCATTATGTCATCTCTGTTTCTTTTCTATTGGTTACACTTCTGCTTTCAGACTTTTTTTTTTTTAAGATTCTACAAATAAGAGGAGCGTGTGATCCTTGTTTTTGTGTGCTTGTCTTATTTTGATTATCTTTAGTTTCATTGATTTTCCTGCAAATGACATGACTTTATTTGCCTTCATGACCAAATTGTACTCCATTGTGTACATACAGCATGCTTCCTTTGTCCATTCCTCTGAGGACAAACATCTAGGTTGACTTCATAGCTTGGCTACTATGACTGTATGTAGTAATACACTCTTGAGTTTCTTTATATAGCAAGGTTGGTCAATTCTTTTTTTTTTTAAATACATTTCTTTATTGGATATTTTTTTATTTACATTTCAATTGTTTCCCCTTTCCAGGTCTCCCCTTCGGAAACCTCCTATCCCGTCTCCCCTCCCCCTGTCTCTATGAGGGTGCTCCTCCACCCACTCACCTACTACCATCTTCCTTCCCTGGCATTCCCCTACAATGGGGCATCGAACACCCTCAGGCCCAAGGGCCACTCCTCCCACTGATGTCCAACAAGGCCATCCTCTGCCACTTATGCGGCCAGAGCCGTGTGCTTTTTGGTTGGTGGTTCCGTCCCTGGGGAGGTTGGGGGGTGGCCAGTTGACTCTGTTGCTCCCCTGTGGGGCTGCAAACCCCTTAGCTTCTTCAGTCCCTTCTCCAACCCCTTCATCGGAGACCCCGCACTTAGCCCAATGGTTGGTTGCGAACATCAGAAGCTTGGCTCCTAACAAGCCTCACATTGAGAAGTCTGTCCTGAACCAGAATCCAAGCCTCTGTACGTCTCTTGAATTTACCATTTTGTTCTGCACAGTGAGTTTCTGTTTTTGTTTATCTGTTTTATTTTCCCCTAAGACACATGTGATTATATGTCCTGGCCCCAATTTTTCTCCGTCCTGACTCTTCATTTCTCACCTCTGGAGTCAATGAAATAATCATTGTTCTTTCTGCACAGAGCATCAGGAGTGGAAAGGAAAGAGAAAGATACCTTCTAGCTACAGTGTAGAGCCATCAGTTCACAGGAGTGTTTGAACCTCAATGTGTTTCATCCTTACCAGGTCATTCATCGTTGAAGGTGGTGACACACCAGGGTGAGAGATGACCTAGTGACGAGGGACGAGGGACATCTTCACAAGCTATCGTTTGAAGAAGTGACTTTTGAAGACTAAGAGGGAGGTGTGGAGGGGGATTTGCAGTCTACTCTCCTCTTCAGCTATTAAACCTTTTGAGTGCTTTTTTCAAAATATATTTGCCTAAAATTCTTCAGGGACTCACTTAAAAGAGAGAAGCCAGAGGCAAGAGGAAGAGGGTCTGAAACCAAAGATTCGCTGCCCGATCCGACCACACGTGCATGACTTGAGCTTATATGAATAGTTTCTCTCCTGCTCAATGACTTGGCTTAAGGAATTCTGTCCCCTAGTTTTGGACAGCAGTAGAGATTATGGAAAAAAACATTCCCTGAATGTGCCTCCCCCATTACTTTGTTCTGTATCAAAGCATGCTCCATGCATAATTCCGGGCACTTAGTGTTTTTTCCATGGCAACTCATTCCAGATGGATGTGACAACTTGATATGTACTAATACAATAGGAGTAACACACGTATTTAATACCGGTTTTCCTTTCCCCTAAAACAAAATATCTCTGTAACTATGGCTTGCTGGGTAAACTGCAAAGCTTTTTACAAATGAAAGGGCTAATGAGATACTGATATGTTTTGAATATGGGTCCAAGAGATGTCTGGAAGAACTTGGCTGTTTGACAGCATTCCATTACAGATCAACTTCAGTGCAGAGTAACACACAGTTCACATACACCTTAATGGGAACCTTGTGGCTCTGACTCACAGCAAGAAGTGAAGCCAAAGACTTGAGTCTGAGGCCTTTTCTTAAGTTCCTTGATTGAAATCTGGACTTATATTTACTTTGTGTTTACCTTCTGAAGTCAATGATATCATGGTGGCCAGGATTCCAAGTATAGTTGGGGGCAGTCTCAGAGGGGAGTGTTGTCAGAGATCTTCCAAAGGTCAGTCTAGAGAGGCTTCATTTTTCAAGAGACAGCATGGGAGCAAGAGCAAGAAGGGCATCAGCTCCAACGTCTATTGGCCCTCACTTCATAATTGGGCAAGCTACTCTGTTAACAGTCTCATAGAGAACTGCATCAGGGAAAGGCGAGGCAGGAACTGAGCTTTATGTAGGAGTTATCACACCAGGGTGTGTGAGAAAGGTAAATGCTGGGTTCAACATAAGCAAAGCAAAAGCCCCCTTAAAAAGGAGAAATAACTTATAAGATTAGATTCTTAACCTATAACTCCACTAGATCATAAGATCAAAAGTATTTCTAAGCTTTCAATCAATTAAATAAAACCCCTAAAACTAGCTGTTGCCATTGGGCCAGACAACTGTCTGATAGACCAGTCATTTTGCTACCCTAAAGAGTGGGAACCCAGGCAAAGTTTAATCTTTGCCATAGCTCGGTAATGCAATTGAGTTATTTGGAGCTAATGAAATGACTGTCTTTTTCATTCCCAACTATTGGTTGTGTTAAAGGTAATTTGATCCACAGTGATAAAACAAAATTCTGTCTTTGAGAAGAGCCTGGTTGGTCCAGTGATGGCTATTTTGGTTGTGAAAACTGAGTCTCAGTCTCCATGATCTTGTGACATGGCTGTTGAGGCGGTTCTCAAAGGAAATACTGACTTTTCTGGAGATTACCTGGGTTGTTTGACGAGTGTTTTGCTTGATGCAGTTCAGTAACATTTCCAATGTTCAATCTTGTTCTTGCCAGAGAGGCACAAACTATAGGAGAATCTAGACACAAAATATACATGACAGATATAAGACATTTTTTTTAATGAGGCTTAAGTAGGCTTTGTCTTATCTCGTAGGTTCTGTCTTACCTAAAAGTAGGGAAAATATTATTGATCTAGATGTTTGCTATATTGTAAGTTCTGTGCAGTATGGGGGAAGTAAAGAACGTGGTCCAGGGCATCACTGAGGTGAGAACGGTAATACCAACCACAACACTGGCTTTGCAAGCTGACATGCGGATTTAGGATCTACCTTCCATTCTAATGGTTTTTTAAAAGTTTTGCTCATAATTCCGTCTAATGTTCAGGATTGCACTAGCTTGCAAAAAAACTCACATTTCTAAAGTGGGACATTTATATGACTACAAAAGAACCTTCAAACTTAAATGCCAGGAAAAGATGGCTGAATTAAATGATTGGATGAGAGTAAGGAGCAGGGGTCAGGAGATTATGACAAATTGAATCTTTCATGACCTATCCAAAGAAGACATTCTTTGTTCACCTTTGGCCAGTACTGCATTCAGATATTACCACAGAACAGCCAGGTCTTCCGTTTCCCAATAAAAGTCAGCGGTATAGGTATTTTGAATAAAAAGTTCCAGTGTTTAATTGTTGGCAACCTCTTGGAGTTTTCGGGAGCTAATTAATCACACCTCTCTCTTCTCCTCTTGCATCCATCACCAGTTGAGAAATGACACAGGAGTGGGACAGATGGGAATGAACATGTCATCATTATTAGTGACAAAGCTGATTGAGGGAGAAGGCTGGAATCTGCAGCCAAGTGTATTTTCTAATTCCCACTTTCAGAAGAAAGCATGGGTGTTCACAACTGCCTCGTGAGGGAAGGAAGGGTGTGAAAGAGGGGCAGCATGGTGCTCTGAGACTATTAAGAGAATAACTCACCCAATTATGAAGTGAGGACCAATGGACATCAGAACTAACCTCCCTTCCCATTAGGGGGTGAGCAGAGCAACCTCAGAATGGGAATGGTCTGCCCCATCAGCTCTGCCTCAATAGCAAGTACTTCCCTTTACAGAACTCCGTGCCAGACAGACCACACTTAGGCTCAGCCCAGAGCTGCGCTTTGCACCCCTGCCTTTATGGCTTAGAGCACCCTGTTTTAAGGTGTTTTCCTTTTTCTTTGAGTCAGTTACCCTTTTTAGTCTTGTACTTTTCAGAATGGAAAAAAAAAACCCTCACAGTACTATTGTTGTAAGCAGAAATGCTAGAAGTGATTTTTTTTTTCAGTTTTATAGGAATTCAGCTGATCTCTTTGAGTGTCCCTTGATGGTTTGGTAGTAGCTAAATAACTGTATTTTATATTGCAGAACCCTGTTAGACGTCCTGACAGTGTTGGAAAGTGCATTACAATTGTTACCAGCTCACTATGCTTAATTTACCTGCTCAGGTAAGTAAATCCGAGAGGCATTTCTAGCTCTGGTTCTCACACGCGCAGGCTTTTGTTCGTATCTGTTGTCTTCCAATTTCATTCCTTGTCTTACCTTTTATTTGAACATCTGCAGTTCATTTTTCTGATTCTTCCATGTTTCTTCTCCCTCCTCCCTTGTCTCTTCTCCCTCAGCTCCTTCCCTCCTCCCTCGGCTTCCTCTTCTTTTACCTTCCTCTGGCCATCCTCCCTTGAGATGCACAGAGTAAACACTTGACCAAGTACAATAGCAGAGATGGTCTGACATTGTGATTCTCCCATCTGGCTCACTCCAGACACTTAAACAGGAAATGACATTCATAGTTTTTCTATTCTCTGTGGTTTTAGAAATGCTTATGATTAAGTACAGTTTGCCATGAAGTTCCATGACCTGAAACAATATTTGTTATAACAATTAAGTTGTTCTCAAGGCTTGGTAATGTAAATGGGTGTTCATTTAGCACAGAGAGTACACAAAGCCCCTTTAAGATTTCATTACTGTGACTGAATCCCAAGAAATGTGAAGTCTAGTGTACCTTAAACAAATCCACTCCTACGATCTATTTCTAAAAGGCTATATATTTATTTTATATGTGTGACCGTTTGTTTGTATATACGAAAGTATGCATGTGCCTCATGCCATGCCTAGTGCCTGCGGAGGCCAGAAAGAGCATCAGAGTCCCTGGAACTGGAGTTCCAGGTGAGCCTCCCAATATGGATGCTAGGAACTGAACTCTGTCTTCTGCAAAATCAACAAGTGCTCTTGACTGCTGAGCCATCTTTCTAGCCCCTACCCCTAAATCTTTGTTGACTAAAAACATCTTTTGAGTTTCACTGTAGTGATGGTCTGGGTTGTTTCTGATGCACTGCTTAAATTTACTTTTCTTTAGTCTGCTTTTGACTACTCAAAATCAATTTTTTTGTTTGTTTGGTTGGTTTTGGTTTTGGTTCTGATTTTGTTTGTTTTTGTAAACAATGCTTAATATGCATATGATAACCCTTTTCTTCCATACCATCCCTGGTACTTCCTCATCTGGAGTTTCTCCCACCAATTAACACGGTGGGAGAACAACAACAACAGCAAACAAAAGAAACCAAAGCCATAGGGGGTCAGGGTGCTTTGAAGGGGGCATTAAACAGGATGCTGGAATTTATGGCTCTTAATGTCCCTTTTGGTCAAAAATGACCCCATGAGTAGATTTTGCAGGTTGGGGGAGCAATGGAGTAGACAGTCTCAGCACAGACTACCCCAGCTGTGTACCTTGAACTTCTGCCAGTCAGCGCAGCCCACTAGGGAAGTTCATATCCAACAGGACAGGTGGGCCAAGCGCTAGGCCGCAGCACTCAGATGTACGCATTGATGGAGGCATAGAGCTTTAGGCCATGACTCCAGGCATGTATCACCCCTCTCAACTTCCATTTATTGGATCCTTTCCACATCTTTAGAACTGCTAAATATATCTCATGTATTAGCACTTTTAATTTAATGAGTGTTATATCCACGACAAACGGAGCTCCTAGTGAGGACTCTCATGCAGAATCATTAAAGCCGTTCCAGTCACACAGTTAAAGAGCAACAGAGCCAAATTTTACCCTAGGATTTGACACCCATGACCATCAACCCTGTCCACTGGCCTGTTCCTGCAACTTAACTTTCACCCAGACATTCAATGTACCATTCTAGGTTCATGTCTGACTGGGAATGATAGCATCTTGCCCAGATTTTAATAAGCACTACCCAAGTGCGTTCATAGCTTTCGTCTCTGAAGTAGGCTGTGTTGTCGTCATCATTGTTGTTGCTGTTTACACCCTTATCTAAGTTGGGACAGTCTTTATTTGCTAAGGTTATTAAAACAATAGCAGATGGGATGGCTTTAACAACAAATCTCTCTCTCTCTCTCTTTTTTTTACACCCCAAAGGCTGTAAGTCTACGATCAAGGTGTCCACATATTTGGTTTCTGTAGATGCCTTTCTCCTTGCCTTACAGACTGTCATGTTCCCCACTGGGCCCACATATGTTTTCTTTAGATGCACACATACCTCACATACCTGGCATCTCCCAGACACTCTAAGTTCCTTTTCTTAAAAATAAACCACCCGTAGGGGATTTCACTCAATGATAGTGTGCTTGTGGGGCAAGTGCAAGGCCCTTGGTTCAGTCTTCAGTGTCAGAGTGGGTGGGAGGTCACACCAGTCCAATGGGTTAGGGTAGACCCCATTTCACTCAATTTACCTCTTTGAGATCTCTATATCCAAACAGATTCATGTGATGATATGCTGGGAATGGGGTTTCAACATGCAAATTCAACCTGTAATAGGGGACTGAGAACTTGCTCCAAATAAATTGATTAGTCTGGGCTCCAGAAATATATCTACTTTTGGTTATCACTCTTGATTAGAATGCACTACTGTCCTAACTGCTATCTAGAAGGGATGCTTTAGGCAGTAATCTTCTGTAAACCCAACTTTCCCATTGCCCTATACGCTGACTTCCACCTAGGTGCAGTGTGAATACTTTTGTTTGCCCAACATTTGCATTTGGAAATCTAAAGACCAAATAAGAATAATATTAGGAGGTGGGGTCATTAGACTACAATTAAATCAAGATGGCTTCATCCTCATGAATGGGATTAGCCTCTTATAAAAAGCCTGTTACAAAAGAGGCTTGAGCAAGCTCACTTGTCCCTTCTATCCTGTGAACATATATAAAACATAGCACCCATGAGGATGGATCCTCTCTAAACACCAAATCTCTAGTTGTTTGGAGTTCTTAGTCTCTGGTATGGAGAGCAATAAGTCTCTACTGTTGATAAATTAACCACTGTAAGGTATTTTGCTGTAGCAGGTTGAAATCACGAAGACACATCCTTCCCCACTGACATCACACAGGAAAGGGACTTCAAAGTGCAGAGCTGTGCTCATGTCTGATGCTTACAGGCATGAAAATATTTTTCTGGACAAAGGAAGTATTCTCTAGTTGTATTGCCAATGAAAAGATGCATACTTTTTTGAGACTCTTCATGTTCACACCATATCCTCTGTCTTTTAAGGCATTCATGTGATCTCTAAGGCGGGCACTGTTAGGCTAACTTTTGAAAAGCACGCTGGGGTGGAGAGTGAGATCCTAAGTAGTAGAAGTTAGGCTTAAAGTTCTGGCATCAGATTGCCTGGGGGTAGCATCCCCACATCACTTACTCCTGAATGATCTTGCATAGTCCACTTGACCTTTTAATGGAGGCGCACTTTCTCTCATAGAATGATAATGCATGCCGGATGGACTTGTTGCTAAGTGTAAATTAGCTAAGACATATAATTGAGTTAAAATGCTGCCTGCCCCAGTGTTAGTACTCAATAAAGTTTAGCTCTGAATTTTATTACTAGTGCTGGAATTTATAGACTCATCTTCATGGTTTGCCCTGCATAGTTATTTTTTTTTAATGAAATTTGTATTTATGCCATTTATTTTTCTACGAAAGGTAAAAATTCAACTCAAATTGGTTAAATATGGATTGATGTCTGATGTATAAAATTGCATTTTATACATCAAACAATCCAAAGACATAACAAATTTAGATAGAGCAAGATACAGTGCCCAAATGGTGTCACTAGAACTGAGTTTTTCTCTATATCTTTTAAAGCTCTCCATTCTTGGCAGCTCCCCCTCATGGTTGAAAGGTAAGTGCTTCAATGCACAGACTGGACGAGTCTAGGCTGAAATCCAAAGAAAAGGAGAATTTATGGGAAAAAATGGAACGTCTTCTAATCGGCTAGGTCAGTCCATACACTACTCTCAATTTAATTACACGGTAGCATTAGATTTGGGACTTTCATATGCTAGGCCTGTATCAATGCCCCTCCCCAACACACATACCCCAAGTTAGGCACAGAGATAACTCCACTGGAAGCATGTGGTATTAAGATGGGAAAAACTGAGGTGTAAGGGCTGGGACAAATGTTAAAGGATTCCAGACAGCAAAATAATAGATGCTCACAGCTTGCATGAATGTAAATAATTTTGGAGGACTTATTCACAGCTCAACAGTACTGTGAATACAAACTCATCAGTTGGTTATGAGTTATATCTAACATAAAAGAAAATGTCAAGAAAACAAGTCAGTCTCCCATACAAGCCAAGGAACTATACATTAATGCCTACAATGCTTAGGAATGAAAGATTTTCTCACTTTCAGTTCCTAACAATGAAGACGTTCATTGGTTCTTCTGATCTTCATCCCATGTCTTCCCTCTACCAGCAACAAGGGAAGGATGGGGATACTTGGCTTCTATGAACATTTACTCTGTGGAGTTAGGAAGTGTAATCAACCCCCGCCCCCCAAATATTCATTTCTTTTCCATCTAGTTGGTACACTGGCCTGAACTCTTGTACTGGAAGAACTACTAACTTTATTTGAATGCTTCTTCTCCCTTAGATTCTGAGAATATCCAGTTTGGTGTTTAGACCCTGAAGCCTTTGCAGAGGTAAGTACACCCAAGAGGGGACTTTGTAGAGACAGGTTAGCCTTGTCATTTGCTCTCGTCCACTCAAACCTGTCTCACTTGGCTACAGGATCTGTTTATGGATTCTAGCCGAGCTTGCGTGGCTTCTACCTTGGTGTTTGGGGTCAAATCCCTTGTACTTTTTTTGTATAAAATATCCTTAGAGGTATTATGGAAGTAGCTGTGTAACCAAGGCAAAAGTTCAGGGACATTAAGACCCTGACTAAAACCCCACCATCATGTTACCTACTCTTTTGTATCTGATTATAAATTCCAGATGCAGCTTTTAGAATGTTACTCCTTATATCATTGTCTGTAAGATCCATAGTTGAAGATTTAAAGTATGACTATGAAGGAAATCAAAGGCACATTCTGTTGCTTATGTTCTTGGGGAATATAGGTCAGTAGTCTGAGCAAAGCTGTCAAAATCCTTGTTAAGAACAAGGTAATGTGGCTCAGAGGACTAACCTTGAGTAAAGTATCTTAATGGGATGTTTACTAATATGATTTCCATGGGAGGAAGCTGGCCCTCACTCACAAACTATTTCTAACACATGCTAATAACCTAGGGGAATTTATTTTTTTAACCCAAAGCCTGTAAAGCATATTTATAAAGTATGTCTGTCTAGATTGTGTGCTATGCATCCCCCTCATTAAGAGAAAGAGTGAAGAATATCAGATTTTGTCAAATGAAGCAAAAGGAAAATAATTTGTCTTTCATTTGTGGAAGAGAAAATGATGCCCCAGGGACTTGGATGCCTGTTCTGTATTACGAGGCAGTCTCTAATTGAACCTGCTTTGAAAAATTAGGCTTCACGAGTTATATCTTAGAAATTACCTCTAATTTAAAACACTCAGTAGTTTAGCATGTGAGATTGTCACCTTCTAAGAGGAAAGGACTAATAAAGAGAAACCTGTGAGATATAAAGATATTACTTTCCCTCATGTGAGCTTAGTGGTTGGTTTAGGAAAGACTGATATACCAGGTTGTTTGTGGGTTTTTTTTTTTTCTCTAAATTTAATGACCTTTCCCACATGCACTCTCCCTAATTCCCATAATAACACTTTGTTTATACAGATAATTTTCTTTCCAGCGGGAGTTCTTACAAGCATTAATAACCTTATCTCATAAATCAACTCAGTGCACTGTTTAGTTTGATGGAGTGCAGAGCTGAGGGCTGGGACGCAAATGACTCCATTTCTCCCTCGTGGGAATTCTGTATGAGATGTTGTTGGCATAAGGAACTAGGACTGGACTGGGCAAGGAGGTCACCTGACATAGGGATAGGTACGAACTCCGAGAAACAGATGTCAAAGGAGATTTCTTGTGAAGAAGCTAAATCTGAATTTGAGTCCATTTTGAAGGATCATAAGTTCTTGGGGAGGAAGGTCTTCAGTTATCTCCTAGGAATAACATAGTTCTTATTTACCAAAAAAATCCATTCACAATTAAAAATATCACCCCTGGATGATTCAGAAAACCCAGCTTCAATGGACATAAGCAGAAAAAAATTGATGGATGGTTCTGATAGGTATTTTTGGTTGTCATCTTGACTACATCTTGCATGACCTAACTCAAACCCCAAAAGTTTGGATACAGCTGGGAGGGATTTTTCTTCATTAAGTCATTTGAAATGCGAAGATCTACCTTTAATCTGGATCTTCTGAGGTGGAACGATGTAGTTTTAATTTGAGCCACACCTTCTGCTGGCAACCTATATAAAGGACATGGAAGAAGGAAGCTCTTGGCCTGCTTGCCCTCACTCTCACTGGCAAATCCATTCCTTCACCAGCATTAGAAGCTACTTCTTCTGGATCCTGGCCTGTACTGAAGAGCAGATGAGACATCCAGCATCATGGATGAACTCTAAATGAACAACTGTTGGATTCTTGGACTTCTGTTGGTAGGCAGCCATTGTTGGATGAGCTGGACACAGCTTGTAAGTCACTCTAATAAATCTAATGTGTGTGTGTGTGTGTGTGTGTGTGTGTGTGTGTATCATCAAGAAGCTCTTTCATCTTTTCTCTGTGGGAAAATACAAGTCATATACTTCTTATCGCAATAGGGAAGAACCAGAGCTTAAAGGCCACCATACTTAAGCAAAACAAAGTCCAGCAGTTTAGTTCAACATCCTGTAACTCTATGTCCAGTATCTGGGATTCACTCCTGATCTTTTTGGAGCCAGAAGACTTGGGAACTCCACTTTTCTGGCTTTGCCATCTGAAGCCACACAACTTGTCTGGTAGGTATAGGCAGGCTACAGTCTACTGTTATCCCTGTCAGACAGTCCATGGTTCTGGTATCGCTGATACCCTGGAGTCTGTGCTTCAACTAAACTGCACCATCACCAGCAGCCTCTCCTGGCCTCTTGTGAAAAACTCCAACTCTGCCACACTGTGCCAAGCCTTAGTTGCTCTCCAAAACCCTTCAATCCTGTGTCTCTCCTGACTTCAAAACTAGTACCAGGCAAGAAACTCTTATACACTATTTGCCAAGTTTTGCTACTAGTTTGGTGTGTAGCTTTGGCCCCTTGAAAAAGCCGTGTGTTGATCCTGAAGAAATACTTCCCAATTTCACCAAAATGATTCTGATTTCCTACTAACCAGAGTTGAATCTTTAGTCCAACATTACCAGCATCCATTGTCCTAATGAAGGCTTCACTTCAGTGGTGCTGACCTCTTTGCCAATCACAGATCTTATTCAAAAGTATCATAAATGGCTCTGATAGAATCTTCTATTCCCCTCAAAACTTCACAAGCCAGCCCTCTATGGTTTTCATTTATTTCATCTTTCCCAAATTCTAAACAACAGGCCATTAATTTCTGAACATTCCATGACTTTTCTAGTCCAAAGCTTAAATACCTCCATCATCCTTTTAAAAACAATATAGTCAACTCCATCACACCAATGATATGTACCACTCTAGGTACCAATTTCTGCCCTAGTTTGATTTCTGTTACAGTAACAAACACCATGACCATGAGCAATTTAGATGAGTAAAGGGTTTATTTTATTTTATACTTCCTTCATTAAGGGAAGTTAGGGCAGAAGCTGAAGACAGGAAACCAGAGGCAGGAACCATGAAGGAATGATACTTGTTGACTTTCTTCTTAGCTCATATTCAGCAAGCTTTGTTATATAGCCTAGGCCTACCTGCTCAGGTGACTAGACCCTCCACATCAATGTTCTCTCATGTTTGTGGCCACAGACCAATCTGATCAAGGCAGTTCTCCAGGTGAAGTTCTTTCTTCCCAGGTGACTCAGAATGTGGTAAGTTGACAATAGAAACTAAAAGGCCAGAAATGTCCAGATAGCTGGTAAAAATCATATCTGAATGCGTTTATAAGAATGTCTCAGGAAGAGGATAATTGACTGAATAAAAGAATAGAAAAGACTTACTCTTCATTCAACTAAAACTGGTACCCTGGAAATGACCATCTTCTGCTAGCTTAATAAACGTTTAAAGCAATCAGAAAGTCTGAGTAAATGTAGTCCTCATCCAATCCACAGAGAGCTTGAACAGGACGAACAATCATAGAAAGGGTATTGGCTCTCAAATGTTTGAGCAAGAACATTCCCTAGGACATTGGTGTTTCTGGTTTTGAGCTTCTGGGCTCAGACTGAAGTATAATAACCACCATTCAAAGATAGCAGATCATGGGATTTCTTGGCCCCCTCCCAAAACTGTATGACCCAGTTCCTATCATCAATCTGTGGTGTGTGTGTGTGTATGTGTGTATACTGTTCTTCTTCTTTGGAAGTCCCTGATGAATATCCACATACTGTATTTATTGGTTTGTATATACTATTTAATAATACTTGAGGACTAGAAAAGATTTGCTTTTCATCCAGTTAGAATTGGTATCCTAGAAATGATCATCTTCTACTAGCTTAATCAATGTTTAAAGCAATCAAGAAAAAATTCAGAGGCAGGGGAACAAATAAATAGAGACCCAGCATGGAAATAATGTGTGAGGCAGCTCCAATTGGACAGATAGGAGCTATCAATGTTTCTAAAGTCTCAAGTCTTGGATATAACTTACAAATAATGTGGCTTTGGGAAGTGGCTTTGCCTGTCTGGATTCCTTTTGCCCTCTCCGTGGCATGGAACATATGCACGGTTGTGGTCATTCTGAACACTAAGAGAGAAGATACATGTAAAGGTCTTACCCTAGAACTGACACCTTTGTTGTTGGGCCTCATTTTGGCCCTGGTTTGGGCCTTGTTGACAAACCCAAGCATGGCTCAAGTTTTGAGACCTATCTCAATCACTTCCGTACTGGGGTGACTCAACAAGACTCCTTTGGCCCTGCCTCTACCCTACTGTTGCTGATGTAGAGCTTTGCCATTGGCCCTGTCAGTCACCCCATACCCTCCATCACCTTCCCCTCCCCCTATGTCATCTCATCCCACCAAAACTCCCTCCTCCCTATACTCTGAGTTAATATAAGCTAGAGGCTGATACATTAAAGTTGAGTTCCTGCTTTGACAAGACTCCCTGCCAGGTGTGTTTCTTTTGTACCATCAACACTCACTACCCTGCCCAGCTCAAGAGACCTTGTGGGACTGGGATTGGGACCACTCTCCTCTCACCTGACCTGCCAGCAAGGAGTGACACTTTGTTTTGCAAGGAGAACCTTGCTGAGACCTGAAGGCTTTAGAGGATGAATCTATTTTACATCTGGAATTCAAGCACTTTTAGGAAGGAAAACCTTTGACCCTTCTCAACCCATCTAAAGTGGACTGATGTTGATCCTTTCCAAGTTTTCAGGGTCAGCAATACATCCCTGAAATTAAATTATTGGGTGGGTAGAATGATCTGAGTTCTGTGGACTGGTTGCAAAGAGTGTTCGAAAGTTGATAGATACACTAGAACTTGTCCAGAGACATTCACTGAATTAAAGTCTTTATCAAAGATGGTGGACATGAATCTAAACAGATCAGAATGAGACCATTACTCTAACCCTGTGGTGATGATTTGCCCAGAGAGTACTTTGAATGGGAAACAATGCCTGCTACATTTCTCTCCACTCCTCTATTTCTTTGCATTTTGATTTGGTCAGGAATAAGCAGTTATTATGAGCTCCTATGAACTTGTCAGCTCACTTTTGAGGGAATCATTCAAGCCATAGCTGAACTCCCCCACCCCAACCCTACCCCAGAGTGGACAGGTCTCCAGTGGTTAAAGTTCTAGCCTTAACTGATGTAACTATGGCAAATAACATTTTTTTTGCAAATGGCTAAGAGATCCTATCCCCAGTTAGAAAGTTCTCAAATAATTGGAAGCAGGTCTGGGCCTCAAGGGAGAAGAGCAACTCCACCTACTTAATACTTTTTAACTTAAAAGGGAAGCTCAGTTTAGTGACCAACAGGGCTTTCCCAGCAACCAAGGCCATGGGAAGGCTGCATGTATAGTTCGCATCTTGACAAGATTGGTTGCACAGGACAGCTAGTGTACAACTTGTCCTGTAAAACTAGAGTGTACAGTCAAAATATCCTCACATTGATTAAATAACTTGGCATGTCTTTGGAGACTTCACCATTCAGCTGCCATGATTTGTAAGCTAGTTCTCAACTGTGGCTGTGCTATCAGGATATGTATTTCTGTTCGCATTCACTTAGACCTAAGAGATGAGTGTGAAACTGTTTTTAGATGTACAATAATAACACGGGACCCAGAGGAATAAGTTAAAGTCTATTAAATTGCATTTAAAAATTTAAGAAATGATTTCATGTAATTTGAAATTCTGATTAAAAACTACCTTTATTCCTATGATATAATGTGTGTGTCAATATTTATAAAATTTACCCAATTAAAACAGTAACACATAGATCAACGTGAGCTCTATTTTTTCACTTTTTCTACACTACTCCTCTCTTGTTCTTCAGCTTTGGGCCATCATCCCCTTCTGTGTTTTTAGAACTTAAATATATCTTGATGCATCAATAAACACTATTGCTCTTTATTTATTTCTCTTTCTCTCTCTCTCTCTCTCTCTTCTCTCTCTCTCTCTCTCTCTCTCTGTCTCTCTCTGTCTCTGGTGTGTGTGTGTGTATGTATGTATGTGTTCCTGTGTAAATTTACACATGTGTGTACAGGTGCACATGCATTTGCACATATGTATGAGGGCCAGAGATGATATCAAGCATCTTCCTCTATCCCTCTTCCACCTTACTCTTTTAAGACAAGTCCTCCCAATCCAACCCAGGGCCCACTGATAAGGCTACTCTCACTAATTAGCTTGCTATGTGGGTCCCCTGTTTCTGTCTTGTGAGACTCTAGACATAGGTGAGCTGTCACACCCACCCAGAATTTATGTGGGTTCAGTCCTCCTGTGCTGTTGTAAGCCCTGGACCGCCTTCTGCCCTTAGGGGCTGGGAATGAGGGGCTGGGAATCAATGGCTCAGACTCCAGGAGCAGGTGAGAATGCTGCAGCTAGCTCATTCATTAATTCTCAGGGAGTGCCCTTGTATCCTTCACCCACATCCCATTGGTCCCAAGCAAGTAAGGCCTCTAAGTGGCAGTTTCCGATTGGTTGTCATGGTCTGTGTCACCAATCTCTAGGCTCTCAGGCAGGCTTCAGTTTGGCCCTCATGTGGAAGTTGCCTCGTGGCTGTGCAGCCCTACTTGCTGTTTACTAATGTTTATACAGAGGCAGTGACTGCCTTGTCAATGAGGCCTGCAGTTCCTCCTACACTCCTGCTTGCGTGGTCACCACTAAGCCACCTCCCTTCCCTACACCCTTTGTTTCTTCCTTTCTTTTATTCGATATTTTATGTATTTACATTTCAAATGTTAACCTCTTTCCCAATTTCCCTCTGGAACCCCCTACCCCCAACCCTGTGCTTCTATGAGGGTGCTAAAAATATGGAATGCTTCATGAATCTGTGTGTCATCCTTGCGTAGGGGCCATGCTAATCTTCTCTGTATCGTTCCAACTTTAGAATATTTGCTGCTAAAATGAGCACCACCCTTTGTTTCTTAAATCGGTATCAATTACAGCATCTGAGCATATTTTCTTCTGGCACTTCCATTTTCCAAAATTTTATTTTTGATATCGATCCTCTTGGATGTCTATAGAACTAGATAATGAATTGTATTTTGCATTATAATGTAGCATAATATATGTTCCATAATCCAAATATCCCATGATTTAGATATACAGAATTTAATATATTCTATCAGTGGATACTTACATGTATTTTAAAATAAGTTGTCCACTATAAACAAAGCTGAAGTGAACATCCTTTTTAAAGATCTGTCTGGATCATAGACGTCCACAGAGCATCTAGCATCCATTAAAGGTCAACAGGTGCTTCTGTGATCACCGTGTGCTATTCTGGGGCCATCTTACTTTTGCTTCCAAGACATAAGTATCATAAGCTCAGGAATTTTTGTGGTAGTTATTAAGAATTGTAATTATAAAAACTAAAACTATGTAAACTTATACTAGAACAAATTAAGCTATAATAGCTATTAACTCCCCTAAGCCCATCGTTCCCTAATTATTTCTCCGTGTTTTTCCACTGTATGTGCTGTTGAGATTAATGATTGCTGTGCTTTTGAGATGGAAACCTGATCCTGAAGTTCTGGACTACACTCTTCCAACTTTACATAATTATAGTTTAGTTTCAAAATAGCCATAGAGGAAGTATTTATACCACAGAAATCAACAGTGCTTCAGAAATCAAGGCTAATTATCATTTTGTTCATTGTATAGAATAAGTGTCAACAAACATTTACTATAAACGCCTAACTAGTAAATAATTTATGTTTTACTTGGCATGGACTTTGTCAATACTCCTCTTCTTCCTCTCGATCTCTCTCTCTCTGTCCATGTGTGTGTGCGTGTGCGTGTGCATGTGTGTGTGTGTGTGTATTTAAATAGGAAAGGAAAAGCCAGTCAGATATGGGCTATACTTTGCTAACACTGGGTCTAGACATAGAAAAGCAAAGCACATTTAACTTGGAATGGGTTTTGGGTGCAGCAAAGAAGTTTACCCTTCACAAACAAATCAGCTCGTGACATATGTGTTCGTTATTTATGTCACCTTCATTTACTTGTTAATGCTAGAGAAAGCATAAGCCCACATTCATCAGAAACCACACCTGGAAATGTAGTTGTTAAACATTCATCAACACCACTGAATCAAGCTCATGAAATTTATGCAGAAGAGAGGCCTTGTTCATCTGATTAAGATCCCTTATTACACTTAAATTGCATCTTTTCTCTCTCTTAAACATGCACACATAACTCCTACTGATGGAGGTGGCACACCTTCGTTAGTCTTGCTATGGTCTTCTTAAAGCTGTCTTTAAATTGTTATAAATATCTAGCATCACCACCGTCAATTTTATGTTGTGACACGCCTTCATGGTGTGACCGTCTTTAAAGTCAGAACCCACACTGCAGTTATTCTTTTCTTTAGTGTCTCATTTGAAAGATGGGCTTACAAGGCAGAAAGAGTGCTCGGTGGTGAAGAACACATTATGCTCTTTCGGAAGACCAGAGTTCAGTTCCCAGCACTCACTTTGGACAGCTCCCAACCACCTGTAACTCCAGTTCCCAGTGCTGTGATGCCTTCTCCTGGCCTTTGTGGGAACAAGCACACATGTGCATGCACTCACACACATGCAGGCACGAACACATACACATACTCATACACATACATAGACATATACAAATAAATAATGTTTTATGCTCATGGGCCACTGTAGAAGAGGATGCAACATGATTTAGAAGAGCCAGAGGTAAGGGAAGACCAAAACAAAACAATGCCTTCTGGACATGACCAGACCACTGCACTTATGAACCCAGAGCAACTGTGGCTGTCTACACAAGACCCATGCAAGGTCAACATTCTAGCATGGGATGGGGAGGGGCTCACAAGCCCCACCCTTAACAAAGGAGCTATTGACAGTAAATGGCTCCTGGGGAAGGGAGAGTAAGTTATAGATCCCAGAGAGGTCGAGCACACTCCAGGACAAGGCCCCACACCCATACTGTATGAGCAGCAGAAATTGAACTTGGTAGATTTTTTTTTTCCACAGAGAAGGTGGGAAGAGGTAAAAGTGGATCCAGGAGGAGATAAGGGGAAGAATTGGGGATGAAATGTTCAAATTACATTGTATAAAATCCTCAAAAATTAATGAAATATTTTATATTTTAAATATGTTTATATTTTTAATAATAAAAAATTTAATAATAACGATGGGTGCAAATCATAACACTTCATCAGGGTTACTATGAGGAAAATCAAGATTAGATGCATCCAATATGCAGATGACACTCTGCATATAATAAGCACTCAGTGCACGTTAGCTGTCATAACTGTTAGCAATTTGCATGGTATTAGTACCTTTTCCACCATCCTTAGTGCTGTGAGATCCCCAAATATTCCCTGGCCCACAGCAGCACACTGCAGTTTCAGGTTCCCAAATATGCCATCTTTTTAACATATGGAATGTACCAATTACTAAAGAGCTAAAACGAAATTGCTTCTAACGTCTCTAGCACAAGATGTTGGGTGATGTAGTGATACAAAGATGAGTAAGACATAAACGGGACTCTCCGCTGACAATCTGGCTGAGGGGTCGCCCTAAATAGTAGATGGAAATAAAAGAGGCAATAAGTGCCAGGGTGTTCGAGATGAGAGAAGATACTGTTTTCTATGATGACAGGGAAGGACTGAGGAAGAGGTAGGTTCCTCTGCCCATCACCTTTTACAGATCATTCTCTCTCTATGAAATACCCTCAACCCCTCTCACGTATGTATCAGGAAAGGCTCTCACATCTGGAATGACTAATGCAAATGTTGCCATATGAACAGCTCTGAGAATCCCAGGAGACACTGGCAGCTTCCATTCTGAGAAGCCTTTCCAAATTCCTAACAATTACAAACGCCATTCTCACATCCCATAAAGTGCTGTAGCAAGCCACGCTGGGAACATTTCACATCCTTAGTAATGTTCTCCATGTCTGACGGGGACATCTGCCTGGAGTGTACTTGATGTGCATCGTAACAAGAAGTCTCCTGAAAGTGATGCTTGCTGAACCAGGTCCATGCAAAATGACCTCACCGATGGCTCTGTGGGCCTCTTCTCTCTGCACCTCCTATGATAGTTCTGATCTATGAGGTGCTGGAGGACCCTCATCAGGAAGAGTTTGAGGAGAAAGTGTGATACCTGAAGAATGGGCTTTCAGTATGCATCAGGCAGCCAGAGAGGTCCACATAGTCTGTAAGTGGAGTTTTGGGGCTGGGAAATAGAGCTCATATCAGATGATATCTTTTCTTCCCTTCAGCTGGTAGGTTTCTGGAAGAGCCAGTAACTAGCTGGGTCATGACTGGCAATGCTGTAAAAGAGTATGCCCTGATGGAGGCCCACTACGCATCTTCATTATGCCTCGTCTAGAGCATGGGATGAAGATGAACATGGAGAAAATGGGTTAGGCCAATAAGTCGCCTCCTAACAAACCATGGATAGCACCTCATTGTGCCGAGCTCAAAGGCCTGTGAGAAAAACACAGAGATTAGTTCCCTGGCTTTGATCTCTCCACAACACAGAATGGCTTGTCAGCGGATGCTAGCTAGCACATGATCACCAAAATGAAGCCACTGATTTTACTCCTCGGAGAACCAGTTAGACAGAGAAGAGAAGAAATTCTTCTGGGAAAAAAGTCTTATTGGGGGAAAGGGGGCAAGGTCTTGAGCAGAAGCAAAGATGTCTCCATATTCGCATATTCACACCCCAGGTAAAATTCTGACTGATCACTAGGGCCCAGTACCACGGTCTCTTCCTACCCTGCCTTTGTCTCTTCTTCCTCTACTGTTCTCTCCACCTCCTCGCCTTCCTTTACATCACCCTTCCAATCAATGTATTATTATTTGATTCCTGTGCTGACTAGTTTTATGTCAACTTGACACAAGATAGAGTCATCGGAGAGGAGGGATCCTCAATTGAGAAAATGCCTTCATAAATCAGACTGTGGGTAAGCCTGTAGGGCATTTTTAAAATTAGTGATTGATGCGGAGGGCCCAGCCCATCGTGGATGGTGCCATCCCTGGACAGGTGGTTCTGGGTTGTAAAAGAAAGAGGGCTGAGCAAGTCATGGCATGTAAGCCAGGAAGCAGCATCCACCATGGCCTCTGCATCAGTTCCTGCCTCCAGGTTCCTACCCTGATTGAGTTCCTGTTCTGATTTTCTTCAGTGATGAAAGGTGATGCAGAAGTGTAAGCCTAATAAACCCTTTCTGCTCCCAGTTGCTGTGGTTATGGTTTTTCATCACAGCTGTAGGAACCCTGACTAAGACAATTCTTTTGATTTTCTTTTCCACAATTATTTTTGAGTGCTGAGTGTGTGTTGGTGGATGGTAAACCAGACGGCTATAGTTTGTACTTTTAAAAAGTAAACACTGCAATGAACTAATCTGCCATCCAAGTAACTACTGAAGCAAATCAATGCTTATAAGACACAATAAAGAGCTGGAGAGATGGCTCAGTGGTTAAGAGCACTGGCTGCTCTTCCAGAGGGCCCAGGTTCAATTCTCAGCAACCACATGGCAGTTCACAACAGTCTGTTACTCCAGTTCTAGGGAATCTGACACACAGACATATATGCAGGCAAAGCACCAATGTACATAAAGTAAAAATAAACAAATGAATACAACAACAATGCCCTACCTCTTTTCTGCTATGCAGTGGCCTCAATGAGGGAGAGATCCCCTTCCCTCCCTTTTCCCCTTACCACCTACACTAAGCTGGAGAGTTGGTCCCAACAGGGTCATGAGACAGGATAGCTGTCCCTGCTCCTCACCTGCTGCAGCACTAGGAAGAACTGGCCTTGAACTTCACCTTGGCAGCACAGTACAGCTGGCCCTGATGGCAAGGGTGCAGGTGAGCTGGCCCAAGGGTGTGAGCATGGGAGAGTTGGCCCTGCAATTTGTCTGCCATACGGTGACATAGGTGAAGAAGGAGTATCACCACCCGTACCCCTTACCACCAAAGGCAGGCAGAAGAGCTGGTCCCGAGGTCATCAAGTAAGAGATCTGGCCCTTGCCCATTAGCTGTTGCATTTCTTGGGAGAGCAGGCCCTGCACCTCCCCTGGGCAGCACAGTAGAGCTATCTCTTCCTAGTAGGGGCTACTAGTGAGCAAGCCCCAAGGCCATGAGACCTGGAGAGCCGACTGGCGACCATATCGATACCTATCAGGCCTAGATCCAGGACTTTGAATTGGCCTACCCAACATCTACCCCATCAATAAACTGCTGGAGTTCATGAAGAGGCCAGTCCTACAGATCCAAAACTATAGGATCTCCATGACATATGGTAATTATAAGAAATTTGAGAGGAGCTCCAGTGAGATTCCAGTATTGATAGAGTAGCAGAAGCCAGAAGCCTCATTCCCAGGCCAAAATGTCATTGCAATGAACATTTGCAAGCAAAGAAGTATGGACAAAAGGGTATAAAGATACACTGGCATTACTGAAACTTTCACAATGAGATTTTTTTTTCCCTCTGATGTGGGGGAGGTTGCAGGGGTGGAGGGCAGAGCAGAGGGGCAGATGAGTGGGATTGGGGTGCATGATGTGAAATTCACAAAGAACCAATAAAAAGTTTAAAAAAGAAAATAGTTCATTAAAAAAAAAATAAGATGTGGTAAATGATATGAATTCATCATACCACAAAGAAAGGGAAGAACTGTACGAGTTATCTAGGCATTTATTTGGGTATCTAATGTCTCTAAAGAAAGATGTCTTTGGAGGTTGGCATTACAGCTGAGCCCCTTAGAGGCCTGAGGTGAGAAGGGGGTGGAGAAGGGGAAGGGAAAAAGAAGGTGAAAGTTCACCCAAAACTACTTCATGAATCGGCCCTTTGTGATGGCAAGAGAGGGCAACCTAAATCACTGTCTAGTGAATCATCTGACCTGTAATTTATGCACCACACGTGCACGGGCAAGCAGGCACGCATGCATGCACAACATGCATGCATACAAAGTGGTGACTTCCTAGACTGTTCTGTTCAGAGTTTCTATGTCTTCCAGGGTTCAACAGTACAACAGTCCGTGGAATGTTGGTATAGAGGCGAGGAGCACACCAGGGCACAGTTACTCTTCCTGAATTATTTGTCCAGCAGCCTAATTAATGCACAGGTCATAGCTGGGAAGGCAGTGGTGTCAGTGGACAAACCCCTGGTACCCACCCCAAGCTTTTCATTCTTTAAAATTCATATAAGCAATGAACTTTCAGGTTAAATTCATCGTATCCCATCTTCATTTGTTTGTCCAAAGTTCTTCCATAGCTCTCCATGCTTCTGAAAGCAGATGAACAAATTCCTAGATAACTGAGAAATAAGAGATAGATATAATTTTTAATAATCATTTAGAGTGGATACTTTAAAAACATTAGCTTTCTATTAATATTATAAACAAAGTTATCCTTTCAGTAAATCTATTTGATTAAAGCAACTTTCTTAATAAATAATTAGTGTAATCATGTATGTAAATGCAGGGACGATGTGAGGCTATAAAAGTGGCATAAACCTATAAAGTGCCAACTTAGAGTTTGTACAGCTTAAATTATGCTCTTCTCCTCACAACTTAATATGTGGAAGCTCTAATCCCAAGAACTTCCCAATGTGAGTGCAGTTTGAGATAAGTGTCTTTACTGAGGCATTCCGATTAAAATGAGACCCTTAGGACAGTCTCTGATCTAACTAGTAGCCTTATGAAATGGGGAAATTTGGACACAGAGATAGCTATACATAATGAAAATACAATGTGAAGATGCCCAGGGAGAAGACAGCCATGTATAACTAAGAAGAGAAGAAGCAGAATGTCCCCTTACTCCCAGAAGGAACCAATCCCACAAACACTATTAGTCTCTAGAGATATCAGATAGTCCACTCCTGTGCCTCAAGCCACCCAGTTGATGCCAGGAAAACAACCCTAGCGATTTCAGACAGAATTTGCCTTCATATACTTGAAGCCAGTTGGAACATAGGAAGATACTCCTTATTCTTCAAGCCAGATATAGAAATACCATTAGCTTTGGGATCTGATTTCTTTGTGTGAGACTACACTGGGGTAGCAGCAGTCCCTAACTTGTGAAATCTCCCTAGGAGTAAATCCCCCAGTTGCCACTTGGTTGGACCCTTCTCTCACTTTAAGACTCTGTGTTTGGAAAGCACTATGTCCCCAAGGATTCCAAAAATGTCAATCATCTCCACAGCTGGATGGAAGGAGAATAAAGGCGGGTCCCATGGGGAAGCAAAGAGGTTGGAAAAGCTGTCTAGACAGACAGCCTCAATATTTAAACTCGTCTGTACATATGTGAATGATCCCAGAAGCTCCCAATGCTACACTGGCCTCCAGACAGTCTCTTTGGGGAGGAGGGGCCTGGCCACCAAAGATGTTGCCTGATGGTAGCAGCTGAGAGGCACAAGACAGTTGATGGAAAAGGTTGTGTACCTCAAATCTAGATCCTAGGATGATAGTTCTTGCTGTGTCTACTCGATGGGCCTGTCGTGATTGGAACTCGAATTTCCTACTCACTGGCAAACTCCCAGGACTCAAAGTCCTCAGTACCTTCTGTTTAGTCTGGATATAATAGAACGAGGAAGTTCTACTCTCAAAAGCAAGTTCTTTTAGCAGGGAAATAAAAAGGTATGTCTTTCTTTTGTTCTTATTAAAACAAAGGCAGGAGCCTTCCTCAGTGGCTGCTTGGCCACAGGAGCTGGTCTTCTGGCACTGTGTTATTCTCTTGAAGGGCAGCATCTGAGAGGAGACTAAGAAAAGAATGTGAAGAGTCAGCCCAAGTGAAACCAAATCAAACTCTGTCACTCCTCTGAGACATGGGATAGTGTGCTGTCTTCCAGTCCTGTTTCGGTAGAGACGATGGGCAAGATCTTGTTTAACTTGGTTAGTTTTGGTTAACCCATATTTACCTGCACAGTGGTGATTCCTGACATGGCATGGACATAAAGAATCTTTACTGTTCTGAAGAGAATGAAGATGTTTAAGTATTATTTTTCTCAAGTCCCCTCTCCAAGATGTTAATAACAATGTCAAAACTAACAACAAATACTTTCTGACACACTAGGTTAGGTACTGGGATCCACTAATTAGCAACTCAACAGTGACCCCTGCCCTTGCCAAACTTATGACCTTGGGGTATCAGCCTCGTGGTGGAGGATATATGCTTGCCCTTTACACAGGTTATCCATTAATGACTTCCAACCCACCTATGTTCCCTCCTTTGTAATCAGCAAAACCGCTGAGGTTTAGCTTTGCCTTTGTCCTTGTGCAACAGAGGGGGCGTGGTGTCCCTGAACTTCTGTCTACCTGCTAAGCCCCCCACCCAACCCCCACTTCCCAAGAAACCCTGCAGATGCTTTTGACCATTTCCACATGTGATGGTTCCCAGAATGCAAGGCTATATCCCTGGACATCCTTAAGCTTCCTCACTGCTTTTCCCTTGGAGCCTGGGATTAAGGATTAGCACTGTTATTTTAACTTCTCTCGGCATCTTCAAAAGCTCACCAACAGAAATGCTGTTTCAATCCCGCCACCCACTCTATCCCTCCTCTCCCCTGGTGCCACCACTATCCCACATGCCTAGTAACAACTTGGTTCTTGGTGGCATTTCTAAACTTAACATTGGCTTGCTAATTATCCACTCATTTTTCTCTCTGGGTTCTTAATCAATAATAGTAGCAAAGAGAGCTTATGGAATTGTAATTTCCAGGCTGGGCTTTATGAACCCTCCGATGTGAGCTACTGGTCATCTGTATTTTTATATACGGATTGACTTTGAAGTCATAGGGGGCCTCCCACTGCTTCCTCTCTGCCATGGCCCACGGTTAAACTTTTGCTGCCCTCTCTGGAGCCCGCACAGCTGGCGTTAGTCAACCAGCTGTCTGGAAGGCTGCAGCCTGCTCTGCCCTGGTGTGTCAGAAAGCTGAAGAGGATGCTGACCCTTTAGATATTCCCTTGCAGGCAGATTCAGAGCTGCTCTGGCATGCCTTCTGCATGAGAGCAGGGGAAGAGTGAAGCCAGGGCCACTTGCTGACCAGATGGGATGAGGTGAGAGTAGTCAGAGCTCATTAGCCACCATTAGGCCAGAGTATCTCCACTCACTAAGCCCAGAATACAATCTTTCTGAAAAGTGACTGTGAGGGAGGTAGTGATTGCTTTACTGGGTGGAAAGATCACTGAGGTCTTGGTAGAGGGCGCCCCTTTTCTGAAGGGTGAAGTCAAAAGAAACAAGCATTGCCTTTAATAGTCAGAACTCACACAAAACCTCTGGAAACTAGACTGGATCACTTTCTTTTGTGAATAGCAAAAGAAAGAAGCAAAATAAACATAAACCCAGAAGAGGAAGACTTTTCCCTGTTGAAGTGTAGTATCATGGGCACATTCGCTTAAAGCCAGAAACTATACCAAAGAACCCAGACGTCCTGGTACCTACTACAACTGTCCTTTGCTCATTGATTCTGACTGGATTGCGAAGGCTGTCCCTGAGAGCATCCAATACACTTAAACCAGCTCAGGGTTCCGGCAGGCACTCAGTAGCATCACAAAATAGCTGAGAAGTCTTTGTGAAAGAGCTTTGATCAAGTGGCCTTAGGCAGTACATGGCTTACCCTATTCCCAATTCAATAGGCTCCGTCTGTTGCCTGTCACCTTCATACCAGCAGCTCTCTCTTCTGTACCAGGAACCCTAAGGGCCAAGCTGCAAAAATCAAAGCCTCATCTTAGTGGATGTCCTGTCACTCTGGACCAGAAGGGAACACAGGGAAGGTCTTGTGGACTTTCTTTTCCCCTCCCTCTTTGGAACGTTTTAATTTAAATGTCTGTTTATTACACAAATCTTATGAGGACTCTAAAGGACAGATGTTTTTCTCCTTCTCTCAGAGGAGTATATGAGCGAGACTCGGGAGTCAAAGAAGCCCAGATGTAAACCCTTCTGACTTACAACACAAATGGTTTTCAATAGTTCCCCTCTATCCAAGAGGAATCTATCCCAAGACCTCAGTGGATGCCTGAAATCATAATTAGTACTGACAGACAGACAGACAGATGCACACATGCTCATGAACACATGCACAAGAGAAACACATTTTCCTGTATCAGCACATCTGTGATAAACTTTATAAATTAGTTATAGTAACAATTAACGAG